>JAPDVU010000006.1:148782141-150020474 GCA_026230045.1 Corynorhinus townsendii
TATGCTGAGTTCATAAATCTAAGTAATTCTAGTTAGACAGGGTTCCTTTAAGGGATATAGCTAACAATTTAGAAATGTGTGTATGACAGGAGGCAGTTAGAATAAAAGGAATTGTCAAAACTGGAAGTCTTCAAAAATAAACCACATCCTGAATATTAATATGTTGCACAAACTTAATTTGTTGCATTTTACATTTAAGCCAGGAATAATATAATGCAGCTGGCTCAGATCTGTTTTCATTTCAAGGACTGTAGAATTAGCATATTTTTATTATGCTAATACAAAATTGCTTAACGTTTGTTTAATTTTTTGAGTTTACAAACCAAGATGCTTTTTTACAAGTGTGAGACTTCATTAATATCAAAGTTCTATTTTTTACATGACACTTTTTTTTTATTGATTTCAGAGAACATGGGAGAGTGAGAAGGAGATAGAAACATCAATGATGACAAAGAATCACTGATTGGCTGCCTCCTGTACCCCCCTACTGGAGACTGAACCACAACCCGGACATGTGACCTGACCAGAATCAAACCCAGGACCCTTCAGTCCACAGGCCGACACTCTATCCACTGAGCCAAACCAGGTAGGGCTACATGACACATTTTTAACAAACAGCAATAATATTAGGAAAAAAATCATAATTATTTTGAATATTCCCTAAGTACCATATACTATTCTTAGGTTTTACATCCATCAATTCACTTAAAATAGTCTTTTTTAAAAAGCAGGTAATCCTTTTTATAATTATGAGGAAATTATTGGTAGGAAAAATGGTAAATTTTTAAATACATTGGGGATTCTCCTTAGTAAATAGCAGACTAGATAACTCTGAGCAAACTAAAACCAACAGACAATTTAAAAGCCTGGAAAAAATCCCCCAAATTTAAATGCATTAAGTAGCAACCAAAATTATACAGAATTATCAGGCTGATTTGGGGGAGAAAAAGAAACCTAGGACCAAGAACACAGAGCACTCGGAGGCTTTGGTCTGGTGGTATCTGTTGATCCAAGGAAGATGGCTTAAATGCTGAACTAAGTTTTTGATAGACTAATGGGGCTAGCAGTAAAAAAAACTTGAAATCCAAGTAAACTGTTTTTGCTTTAAGCTGGGACCTCAGAGTGCTGCATAGGAAAAGAAAATATGAAGCAAAAGTAAATGAATATCCATAAAAACTGTGATTCATCTGGATGACTCAGAACATCTCAAACCGTACGTTTACATTAAGGTAATCCCAGATTGCTATTGTCCACAGAAGGCTGGGAAGGCAAAAAGAAAATGACTTGCAGGGCTCAAATGATTTCTAACTAACAATTATTGAAATACCATGTTCAGCACACACTCAAAAATGACCAAATACATGAGGAGACAAAACAGCACACATAAGAACAGCAGAGACTACAGAAACACTCAAAGAATTCAAATACTGTAATTATCAGAAAGGTCCTGTAAAACAATTACACTTACTTACTTCAAGGAGATAAAAATCAAGCCTGAAATTTTGAAAGGCAACCTGAAAATATAAAAAACACACAAATATAGTAGATTTAAGAACAAAATTTGAATTATAAGAGTGAAAAAAAACCCCACAAAAAACAACAACCAAAATTAAAAATCAACAGATGATTTCATTGACAGTTTAAGTGCAACAGAAGAGAGAACCAGAAACAGTGAATGAAAGTTAGGTCAAAAGCATGGACACATCAAAAGATGCAAATGATCAAGATATGAAAGAAGACACAGAGGCTTTATATGAAAGTCTGGCATATGTTCAACAGAGCCACAGAAAGATCCAAGAGACAGAATGGGGCAGAGCAATGTTTAAAGAGATAATGGCTATTTTTTCCCCCAGAATTGCTAAAACAATTCATAGATTCAAGAGGCTCAATATGTACTGGCAAGAATTCAAATTTTAAAAAATCTTGAAAATTATAGACAGCTTGCCTAAAGAAAGAAAAAAAAAAACAACAACTAAGAGTTATTCCAATAGCTGACTTCTCAATAGCAACATGAGAAGCAGTAGACAGTTGAATGATATTTTCCATGTTAATAGAAAGTAATGGCTAATTGGAATCCTGTATCCATTGAAAATATCCTTTAAGAATAAAGATAAGACAGACATTACTGCAAAAATAATTAAAGGGTATTCTTCAGGCAGAAGGAAAATAATACAGAAAGGAACAGTAACAGGATAAAAATCTGGGCAAATCTAAATGAGCACTAACTATTCAAAAGTAGGAGAATTTCTTGTGAGGTATATAATTAAAATTCACCAAAATAAAAGCACATAATTTTATAATTCAAGAAGAATAAATAAAGTTTTAAGGACTTGGAGGAAGCTAGATATATGTACTAAAGTTAGACTGATAACTCAAGAATATAATTACTAGGGTTAACACTAAACAAATTTTAAAAAGGCGCCTCTAACTTCTAAATTAATAAAAAAGAAATGTCTTGATTATAATTTTCTTATCAACATAAAAGCAATAAGAAGAAAGAGGAGGAAAAAAACCTATATAGAAAAGTATTTGACATTTCAAATTTTTAAAGCCAGTGAACTGAATATTTGTAAAATCCTCTATAGCTATAACATTTTATAAAAATCAACTAATTGCTGTTTGCACTCTCTATCCAACTTTGCTGCAAATGACGAATCTTAGTATTTTGTTTCTGGTTGTAGTTCTCACCCTGATGGTTTTATAAATACCTGTGCAATCTTTAAAAGCTGCTGTTATAACTTGCTATAACAGAGTTCAGGTTAGTCTGCTTGCTCTTTTTATTTTTATTGTATTTTTTAAAATATTTTTTTATTGATTTTAGAGAGAAAGGGAGAGGGAGAGAGAGACAGAAACATCAACGATCAGAGAGAACCATTGATCAGCTGCCTCCTGCACGCCCCACACTGGGAAATGAGCCACAACCTGGCATGTGCCCTGACTAGGAATCGAACTGTGACCCACTGGTTCATAGTTCTACACTCAACCACTGAGCCACGCCAGCTGGGCTGCTTGCTCTTTTTAATTATTTCTCCCTTGCCTTCTCCACCTTTCTGTTCCCTTTTATCTCTCCCCTCGCTCCCTACCCACATTTCTTTTTTTATTGTGTTTTGTGGTTCCTTGTGTAAGGAGTGGCTGTTTCCTGACAATTCCTCATAATGGTTTCCCAATTTTCTCAATCTCTGATGATTTCCATTAATGACCAGCTCCAGCAAAGTATAGCTGGAGGGTAACATGGGACAATGTTAGTCACACCAAAAAATGTAATATTTTTGTTACATTACAAGTGAAATGAAGGAACTAAATCATCTGATGCTGAAAGATGTCAAGTTTGGTGTTTTGTCTAATAAAATAAACGTGCAAGTTATTGCTCTGTTGATGCCATGACAACTAATTTTTTCAAAGAATTATCTACTTAAAAATTGAAAGTGGAATATAGGAGAGTTCATTTTTATTTGCATCTTTCTTTTCTTTTCTTTCTTCCCGCTACCCCATTTCCTGTCATTTACTGCAGGAGAGGTTGTACTACATTGACATAGTTACCCAGTATTAGCAAAACATTTGTGAGCGAGGAAAAACACTATTATGCAATTAATTACATATTGAACTTTGAAAAATGTAACCACGCATCATTAACACAGTATTGAATTGAAAGGAAATAGTGGGAATTTTAGAATATCATTCATAAATTTTACATTTTGATAGGATAGTCTTTCTAAGCTACTTGGATTTTATGTCTTGTTACTCTTATTTTAATATCAGACTTAGAGAAAAACAATATCATACATTATACATAATCAAAAACACAAAGTCCAGATATATGTGTATTTTGTAAGCATGATGATTTGCATGACATGTAATATACTAGCTAAACATTCTATACTCTTGCAAAAATACTGTGTTTTAATACCCACTTCCTAGCTTACATAAATCTTTAAGAAACAAAAGTTTCATTTCCCACACTTAATCTGGGAAGAGAAAATTTCATCTTTAGAGGATAAAATACAGTTAAACTAAACAAATTAGCAACCTCCTACATATGTGAACTAGAAGACTTTTCAAACTAGCCTGGAGACCATATGAAATAACTCTCCTCAAAACAGGAAATGCTCCCCAAAAGAGGAAACATTTGTGTGATTAAAAAAACAAAAACTTTTCAAAGAGGGTTGAGGAAGAGTTTAACACAATGACTCTGTACATTCCAGGTAGTGTGTCCTAGTACAATGTCCCCTTTGGGCTAGTAACATTGATTTGGGATAATACCCTGGGATGAAGGTTGCTTTCTATTACTGTTGTCTTTTTAAAGAACATCTTTTCTTTCATGCTGTGTGTTCAGTCATAGACAATTTTTTAAAACAGGTAAAAATTGCTCCAAATATAGTAAAAAGCTGATACCCCTTAATATTCACCAGATGATTCTCTCTACTCTTCCATGCCTTTTGATGTAGTTATTTTTAGCAACAACAGCTCTGCCTGTATCTCATTTATTATGCAGCCTGTATAAACCATCATTGTGCATTACAGAAAGAACAGCACATGACTTAAAAAGTACTCATTTTTTTTTTTATCCACCAGCTAGCATAAATAGTTGTCTTTTCACAGTAGCCTGTGGCTAGCAACCCCAAACACCTCAGCTCTTTAAAAAATATAATGAATGGTCTAAAACCCAAAAGAGAGGCAGCATAACATATTTGGAAGATACTGTGGTGAAATGATCTTATAATTTCCCACATGTCAAAGGGCCTTCAGTCAAATTCAACTCACTATCTAGAAGATACTATCCTATATAATAAAGATGTAATATGCAAATGGTCGTTACACCTACAGCATAACGACCAGATCATAGATCAGCAGGAGGGTGGGGCAAGTGGGTGGCGGAGAGCTACAGGAGGGAGCAGGGAAGCAGCTATGAAGGGGAGGTGCGGGGGAAGTGGAGGGAGCTATAGGAGGACAAGCTACTGGTTACAAGCAGGTGGTGGAGAGCTATAGGAGAGGGCAGGGCAGCAAGCTATGAGGGGGGGCAGGGGGTAGGGGGGGAAAGGGGAGATACAGGAGGGCGGGGCAGTGGGCGGAGAGCTACTGGAGGGTGGCAGCGAGCTACTGGCCGCACAGATTCATGCACAGGGCTACTAGTTTATTATAATAAAAGCCTAATATGCTAAGTGTCCTACCATTCAACCAGTCGCCATGATGCACACTGACCACCAGGAAAGACGCTCTGACTGGTAGGTTAGCTTGCTGCTGGGGTCTGGCTGATGGGGACTGGGTGAGATGGGCTGGAAACGCCCTGGAGCCCTCCTGCAGTCCCTTCCCCAGCCCCAATCATGCACCGGTGGGGTCACTCGGCCTGGCCTGTGCCTTCTTGAAATCTGGGACCCCTTGAGGGATGTCAGATTCAGGCACCAGGCCTCTAGTCTATTATAAAGTAAAACAATCCACTTCATCAGATACTTAAGTGAGGATTTATTTTGTGGCAGGCTCACTGAAAAATGATCAGATTACAAAGACAAGTAAATTAGTTCTTTATTCATAATTCTCTGATTCTTTTGAACACTTACTACTAGTATATTTTACACACTGAGCTAGGTCCTGAGGATAAAAGACATTTGACCTACAATTCAGTTTTGTGTTGTTTTTTTAAACTTCTGAGTGCTTACATTCCAAGGTAGTTTTCTTTTACTAATATGCCATGCACTCATCAATGAAGGCCCCGGTAAACATGACAAACTTACATTTTCTAGCACCATTATTTTTGTCATCTTCCTCTTATTTATTATCACACCTGCAGCTTGGTATAATGAGACAAGGTGTTGTATAGCAGTCTCTTACTATGTCTTTCTTGCTCCCCAATAGCAATAACAACAATAAATAGAATAACATCTAATGTGCTGTGTATTTCTTATACGCCCAGAATTGGGCTAGGTCTTTATAGACTTCTTTAAATCCATCTCAAATACTCTATCAGATAAGAAATTGAGATTTGGAGTGATTTACTAACTCTCTTGAGCCAACCAAGCTAGTAAGAGGCTCAGTTCAAACTCAAACTCAGATATGTTACATGGAATGATGATAGATCTTCCTGTACTTGCTCCATATTCATAAAGTCTTCATAAGTCTGGGCAGTTTGAACTGATTTTTAAAGGAGTTGGATCAGTAGTTTTCTTTTCCTTGTTAATCACTGTCCAGATATAGATTGGATGGATAGATAGATAGATAGATAGATAGATAGATAGATAGATAAGAGGTAGATAGATAGCTCTCCCGTATAAGTCAGTGTTTTCCTGATGCATGACATTGGCCAACACATTTAACCTTCCCAAGTTTGTTTTCTCATCTATAAAGTCTTAATTCCATCCTTGCCTAGCTTAACTCCTCCCATCTTTCATGAGGACCAAGTGAGAAGATGTTGAGATAGCATTTAGGAAACTGAAAGGATGCTCAAGTGTCATCAATAAAAACTGGGGGGAGAGGGAGTATAGAGGACAGAAAAATCACCAAGCACTATGGTGTTGTTCTATAATACTTTAGAGAACATTTAGAGGTTCTCTAAAGTATTATAATTTCCAAAGGCTAGGGCAGGGTTAGATACTGTCAAATAAAAAGCTTTGTTCTATGAAATATTTATTCCCTGGAACCGTTTGCCAGCCAGCACAGCAGAGCAAACACGAAGGTTTGTCCTTACAGAGGAAGCAGTAGAGTGCAGTGGTCAGGGAAGCTGACTTAAAGGTCAGCTGTGCCTGGTTTGAAATAGGCTTGGCCATTTCATTATCTACAAGACCACAGAAGTGGTTTAACATCCCTAAGTCTCATTTTCCTATTTATAAAATAGGAATAATAACAGCTATCTGAAATACGCTTGCAAAAATTAAAAATAATGTATGCAAAGTGCATGGCATTGTGTTTGGCATCATGCCCGGCAACTGAAAATGCTCAATAAATGGTCTCTGCAGAGTGATATGCTGGGTGATTTTCTACCAATGCTCTTGTACTTGTTGTTTTTTTTAACTGTAGGTTAAGCCTATGTGATTTCAGGCCATTTTAGGTTAATAAAGAATACAAGCAGATAGAGGGGATAGGAAGAATTAAAGCAAGTTTGTTAGACAGGAACTAAGTGAAAAACAGGAAATGAGGGTCAGTGTCCAAGGCCAGATGAACAGAAACAATGGGATTATTGGTTCGAGCCCTGGCTTGGTTGCTTAGTTGGTTAGAGCATTGTCCTGATACACCAAGGTTGTGGGTTTGATCCGTGGTCAGGACACATACAAGAAACATCCAATGAATGCATAAATAAGTGATACAACAAATCAATATTTCTCTCTCTCTCAAATTGATAAATTTAAAAAAAAATCACAAGATTAAAAAAAAAAAACACACCACAATATTGGTTTTATTTTGAATGGAGAGGTGTTCAAGGAGGCCTCCAGGATCTAGTCTGACGGTAAAAGGAATTGCATACAATTTTTAGGAAAAGACATCATTAAAGATGAAGAAAATCCTTTGGGGGATACCAGATGATTTAGCCTTCTGAGAAAAGCAATGATCCTATTCTAGTCTGCTCAGGACAGACATGCGACACACCTGCTCTTCTGGTGTAACCATGAACAGTGAGTGCTCTAAAAGTATCCAGGTCCAGGCAATGGATTCCACACAGTCCCCCTATTTCTGATGCCTCACAATAAAGGGGACTCTTTGGAGGGCTTCTGGATGAGGCTTTCTTAGGAGTTGTGGAAGCAGCAGATCCTTCAGGACCACGCTGTTTGCTTCAGAGGTTTTGTACTGGATCTCAAAGTCCTGGTCATGTTATGGTTATATTTACCGAGGAAAAACAGCTTCAGATGTAGAGTTCCAGAGAACACAGCAATACTCTCCTCTTCTTTTTATTTTTTCAATCTAGATTATTTTCCTCCAAATTATTCGCAACAATGGTTTTAAAATATAGGTCACCTAGATTTCAAAACTATTTTGTTTTGAGCCATCTGGGGCCGAGGATGATTTGGAAATGAGCCGCTCTTGGTAGCAGGGCAGAAACCCGACCTAACACGTTTATTTGCACATCTGCCATTGTGGTAGCATTGTTCTGGGTACTTGGTATTCAGAAGATGTATCAAGAATTTGAACCTTGCAGAAACAAAACTACTCAGCATTTCAATTAGGATCAGTGCATTGTGCATACAAAGGATCACTACAGAAAATCTTGGAACATGGTTGGAGTATGTGGGTTTGCAAAACTAAATATCACTGAGCAGTGGCAAGCTAAATTAGATCGTGCAGGGGTGATCTCTTCTCCTGTCCCTGAGTTGCTCTAAGAAAGGTGGTTAATACAAAATCATGATTTGCACCTCTAAATTCCTACCATCTTCATTTTCTAGCCCATGTCTAATAAATTGTTTTCAGCACATTTAATTGACTCAGTATAAAGCATTGATGAAATGGCATCTAGGAATTCAGGTCATGTGACTCCATGTATTTCCAATAACACCCAATATAACTATAAAAACGATTAGTGGCTTCATTTGGAATCATTGCCGTTTTTGTGCCTTCTCCCATCTTGCTGTAGTGATTCTTAATGTTCTCATTCAGCATGTGTTTGTGGGGCCCCTAGCATTCTATTCATAGCTGCTATTATCGACACAGAAAAAAGAGATGGCTCCATCTCTTCTAAGAAGTGGAGTATGTGAGAATTTAGATATGGCTATTTCCCCCTGTCTGACTTGGTGGTGGATACAGGAGAAAACATAGGGCTTGCTCTGATCTTTTATATAATAATAATAATAGTAATAATAATAATAATATACTAGCACCACTACTACCACTGCTGCTCATAATAATGACAAATTCTTATTGAACATTTACTAGGTGCTGAAGCCTTTACCTGCATCATGTCATTAATCCTCACAAAAGCCTGATGAGGTCAGTACTATCACTCCTGCTGAGTAAGGAAACTGAGGCTCAGAGAGGTTGAGTACCTTGCACAATGTCACAGAGCTGGTACTTTTTCATGAGATCAGGATTTAAACCCATATCTGTCTGACCTCTGACATGTGCTCTTAATCTCAGGCTATGACATTTCTCTTTCACAGTATGAAGTTCTGACATATCCAACACCATCCTGCCATTACGATCTTTCAATATTTTATTAGAATCCCTCTGTCTTCCCAACACCTTCAATTGAGGGAATATCTAAAATTAAAATCTTTAAGATGCTTAGAGAGTTTAAAATTGATAGAGATCGCTTGTGCAAAACTGTTACTCATAATTAAATCATGGTTTAGGTGAGGATTTTTAAAATCCATTAATCTCCGAGCATCTTAACAGGAGAGATGGTATCAATCATTTCATCTCCATTGATGATCACAATAGTTGACAGGTAGATGTCACCGCATAATGCTCATAGAATGAATACAAATAAAATAGAAGAGAAATACCCACAACCTTTACTCATGATCATATCATTCACTTTAGTTGTGAGAGCAGATCAGCCACAGAAAAACTGAAATGGGCACCTTCAGTCCATGCTGGCTCTGTATTTGACAAAGGAGGGAAGGAACAAAGGAGAATTATCTGCCGTTACGTCTATGCCGTCACTGCACTACATCAGTGTTGCTGGTATTTTCCATTCAGTTCTGTTTGCCCTTTCGTATTCCTATTTATTCCTGATATAGTTTCCATCCTTCCACTTGCCACTGCTGTTTCAGCATCTTTGTAGGTAAGGCTATTGACAAATTGATTTTGGGGTAAGATTTACAAACTACATGCAGATCATAACAAACTGCTAATAAACTGCTTTCTCTTTCTAATGAGTGTGAACACTGAGCCTGATTTATCCTCTGTGTAAAGGGAGGGGCACCGTGAGGCCCTTTGCAGACATCTACATGAGATGAAAATTCTCTACTGAAGGAAACAGAGCAAAACCCCCCACCCAGACAGCCTTCCCACTCGTTTGCAAGGCTCCATGCAGAGCGTCAGAGTGGGAATTCCTGCAAATGGATTTCTGTGGTTCTGCATATGCTGGGTCAGCACTCAAAATAAGGGCTCCCCCAAGATCCTTGCAATTCAGGTGTCTCTATTTTAAGGTATTTCTCATCTGCCAGACCTCAGTTTCAGTGCTGGCTCTGCCAACAATGTCACTTTGGTCAAATTACTGCAACTGTTTTAGTTTCCTCACTTGAAAAAAGTGGGTGGTATGAAGCTCACATCAACAATTTACAGAATATGAAAGTGATTTTCAAACAGTAAAGCTGCCTCCAGTGTTGCTTGTTATTATTACTGGGATCATTTAAATATTTCTACCAATTTAATTCCCATGTTTAATGATTACCTTTTGTTAATAATTGGCCATCTTGAAATTCTGTTAGGGTGGTACTAAATGTTTTTAGCTATTGTACTTTCTAGCAATCATTGCTGATTGTCACTCAAGGTAGGTACCGTTTCTGCGAAATAATGAAGTTAGCACGAGGACTAGAATGAGCACTGGTTTAGCAGTCAGGAATTTCATAGTTCTGGTCTCAGTCTGTAGACCAATTCATTACTATTTTGGGTAAGTCATTCTCCTCCTTGAGCCTCAGGTAGATTAAATGAGGCAATTCCTATAAACTAATGCGCCTTCCCTCTTCTTCTTCCTTAACATGGCTTAAGAAAGAAATATAATACAAGTCTCAAGAGATGAGGTTTGCCCTAGCTGGTTTGGCTCAGTGGATAGAGTGTCGGCCTGCGGACTGAGGGGTCCCAGGTTCGTTTTCGGTCAAGGGCATGTACCTTGGTTGCGGGCACATCCCCAGTGAGGGGTGTGCAGGAGGCAGCTGATCAATGTTTCTCTCTCATTGGTGTTTCTGGCTCTCTGTTCCTTTCCCTTCCTCTCTGTAGAAAATCAATGGAATATGTTTGAAGAAGAAAAAAAAAGAGATGAGGTTTTCTAGTTCATTTAACTTCCTGATTAAAATTAAAATTTTGTTTGTCATTGCAAAAGATAAATCTATTTAATTTAAAGAACATTAGTGGCTACAGGGTATCTTAGAGTTCACTTAATCAAAACGCTGTATTTTCTTTTTTAAATTTTATTAATATGTTTTCATTGATTTTTAGAGAGAGAGGAAGGGAGACAGATAGACAGAAACATCAATGGGAGAGAAACATCAACGGGCTGCCTCCTGAACGCCCCTACCTGGTCATGTGCCCTAACCAAAAACTGAACCAATGACCTCTTGATTCATGGGGTCGACACTCAATCACTGAGCCAAACCGGCTGGGAAAAACCCTGGATCTTAAAGATATACAGTGTTGAATAGGATGTTGAATCTTTCATGCAGATTTTGTGTGAGCCCTGTATTGTTTCTGGACATGTTCAGGTAACTAGTAGCAATTTAGGAAATTTAAGGTCAATTTTTCACACATATCTGCTGTGTATTACTATTTCCTAACTCAGTTCCCAAGGGAAAAGAAAAGTTTGCTAGAAGAGACACTATGGCTGACAGGGAGAGATGTGAGGTGTAAGACCATAGAAGTGTTCATTTACCTTTCTTACTACAGAAATAGACATTTGTCCTATTAGGTAAGATATTTGGTGAGCATCCGACATCAATCCCAGCAATCACTATTAAAAAACACAAAAATGGAGGGGGGGAAATCCAGAATATTTCCAAAAACAGTCATTGCAATAACAAATTCTGAATGTTATGTTTAATTTTGATATATTTAAGTATCGTCTGATCTTGTAGAATGAAAATATTTCCCACAAATGTCAAAACATCTCCTAATAAAATTAATTATAGAGCTGCAGCATATGATTAACACTAAATTTTTTAGTTGTGCCTTGTTCTAGCTCAGCTATAACTCAGCTCTTTCAGTGTTATAAATCAGGATTATAAGTAAAGAAGGATTTCAATTTTCATTTTTTACATTTAAGTACTGTTTTCCCAGAGGCAGGGAGAAATGAAGAAGAAATCCCTAATAAATATCACTGAGATTTTAATTTCCCTTAACTGCAATGGTGATGATATACATTTGGAATTGAAGTCCTCAAAGGCTGAAAATGTTACAGCTTTTTCCATCATTCTTCTGCTTTTGTTATCTTTAAGGTATATATTCTGACCAAGAATGCATTTAAGCTTTAATAGACTTCTAGGTATAGCTAGTTAAAGTACCATCCAGGGATTTGTTCAAATAGCTGCTGACTGATTTTGAGATTCTTGCTCATGAAATATGTTCATTCTTCTATTGGAAAATAACATTCTCATTAAAGGTAGTCAGGATTCTTTTTTTTTTTTTTTCAATTGATTTCAGAGAGGGAGAGAGATAGAAATATCAGTGATGAGAGAGAATCATTGATTCGCTGCCTCCTTCAGGCCCCCTACTGGGGATCAAACCGGCTAGGGCTGTAGTCAGGATTCTTGATGGATTAATTTGAGTGACTTAAATGTGTTAGTTGATACAAGTATCTTATTGAGCACATACATGTACCAATATACTTTTTACAAAACACTAATATAATGGGTTTAAGTAGTTTATATTTTATAAGAAAATTTGAGGTATGGAAATTCAATGCATAGGTCAGGCAGATGATTACTTAATAGTGAACACTGAGATTTGAACTTCCTTTATAGAATTGTTAGAGCCATAATGACAAGTGTGTTAGTAAATATGAGGTGGATCATTAAGAGCTTGGGCTTTATAGGGAGAAAAACTTAGAATCAATTGTTGGATCTGCCACTTACCAGATGTGTGACCTGGAGCCCGTTACTTTGCTAAGTTTTACTCTTCACCTTGGAAAGGAATGATGAGTGTCCAACACTCTACATTACTGTCTTTAGGATTTAATGTGATCATGAGATGATCACGAGTAAAAGAGTGCTAATGTTAAATTATAACCAAGGCCAAGGATAAAATAGCTGCTGAAAACCAAAGAGATATACCAGATCAAAATATAAGTTTTCAGTGTATATCCTGAGAACCAGTTTAACGACTCTTGAATCTCCAACCAAAGATTTTAAACAAGTTGTAGGATATTTGTTTGAGGGTAAAGAGGAGAAGGGTTTTATTTAGCTGATTTTAGAAAAGAGACTGCAGAAGATGGTATATCACACCTGCTCCTTAACCCTCATCAAGGGGAAGGGATGCCTGTCCTCTCCACAGAATCCTCTTGAGGGCCTTTAACATGTGATCTGGGTTTCCCAGAACCTTAGAGGCAACGGACTTGAGCCTGACTTCCACCATGGAATTGGGACAGTGGAAGAGACTTCTTCCTGCAACCGAATTCCCTCTAACAACAGGTCAGAGAATATGTGAGTTTACCCACAAATTTAAGCCATATGGAAGCGGAAGCTGGCTAGGGCCACTTTCACTTATCCAAAGAGTACCACCTGGAAGGGGCAATGGGACTCTATGCAGGAGGGTCCACGTGGAGTGTCCTTCCCAATTACCAGCAGCGGAGTGAGATGGCTGCCAAAGGAGGAACACTGCCCAGTTCATGAGAGTAACTGCTCCAGGGGCCCATACAATATCTACACAAAGTACGCAGAAAAGTGTCTACAGGATGAAAGAGTCAACTTTGAACTCTTTTCTCCTGTGAAAAGAAGAAGAAAGGTCCATGGGAGAAGACAGCATGAAGTCATCATGAAATAGACCAGTTTAAGAAATAACTACTCCTCTATTCTCTTTTTCCAATGCTCCAACCACAGAGAGGGAGTTGGTAGGTGAGAAAAAGACAAGGACACACCCTGCACATACACACACATACATACATACATACTGCAAGAGGCTACCCTCCCTTGTGGGTGAGGGGTAAATTCAGCCTTAAATCAAATTCAGAGCTGTGATCATCCTCTGGGATGAGAGAGTCTCATTTTGAGACTACCTGTAATTTAAAGAGAACACAGGACTTTCTCTTACCTAAGATGAACCACAAAAGTCATAGCCCTGTCTTTCCTATCCAGGGTCAGAGAAAGACTATGCCTAGTATGTAAATTTTAAAGGGAGCAATGAAAAATAAAAATAAGTGTTTTATTGTGTTCCATGAGCTGTACTTGTTCCAAGGACAACTGACTATTGGATATAAAAGCTCACCTCCCCATTTTTGTTGTTCTTATTTGCTAGATACCAGACCTGTATCCATAAAACTGTATGGTGCTGTCTTGAGTCACATGTCTAAGCTGCTTTCTAGGCTTTAGCATGTTTGTTATGCATGTTTTATAAGGCAAATATATAAAAGTAGAAATGTAGGTAGCACTAAGATCCAAGGCCTAATTATATAATCAGAATGCATGATACACATTAATTACACAGATATAAAAAAAGAAATTGAGGACTGATTGCCATTATATATATATGCTGATTTTACATATATACATATTTTTGCATATATATTATCAGTGCTTTACGAAGCCAGATTAAACATTACTGGGGAAGGGGAGGGGCTAGGGTGGTAACCATGGCAGCTGTGACAAGAGGATATGGTCATAGTTTTACTTCTAAAAGACAAGCCAATTTGATGTGTTCTTTTTTTCTGCAAGTTGACTAAGAACCTTCCCAGGTTAGAACCTGGTAGTCTCAATGAATCTTCCCTACAATACCAAGTCTTTCCTACTGGTGTTCAGCATGTCTGCATTTCTCAAAGCTTTTGGACAACTTAGAAGTAGCATGGGATGGTTGCAATAATCCCAAAATCTTTACAGGTTCTTCTCACATCTTCCAGGAATCCCTGGCAAAATTAAAAGGGCTAAAGCTAGAGCTCTGATATCAGCCTTTATCTCCACAATCAATCTTAGCACACTGTTTAGTACTTAGTATGTGATCAATAAATGACAGTTGGGGGAAGAAGTGTCTCAGCATTACTGCAACCAATCTTTTTTAAAGAAATAGATTTTAATTGATTTTTACAGAGAGGAAGGGAGAGAGAGGGATAGTTAGAACATCGATGAGAGGGAAACATCAATCAGCTGCCTCCTGCACGTTCCCTACTGGGGATCAAGCCCGCAACCAAGGTACATGCCTTTGACCAGAATCGAACCCAGGACCCTTAAGTCCACAGGCTGACGCTCTATCCACTGAGCCAAACTGGTTAGGGTCCTGCAACCAATCTTGAAGCAAAAACTTCATATATAAACTTGGTGAAGAGGAACATTGTCTGTAAAATGAGCTGTGGGTTCCTTTTATGTAAGGAGGAATTTTAATATAAAATCACTAGAGTTGGAAGGCCCAATGAGATGATTTTTTGCAGCCCTTTATGGTATCCTAGATAACTAACACTTCACATAGGACGGATATCTTAGGAGGAGTTGATCAGTACAGAACACCTTGTCCATTCAGGCCTGGAAGAGGATTATAGCTATATCCTGCTGCAAAAACAAAAACAAACAAACAAGAAAAACCCAAGTAACTAAAATACAAACTTGTTCATAAGCTAAATTAGGTATTAGGATATCACTACATAAAATAGTATCAAAAACCTTACCTGCATACTAAAATAATTTCAGTACTTCTCTAAATATAAATTTAAAAAATATTGCACAGAATATGTTTAAAATAATTCTGGTACCTGAACTGCAAAAAATTATCAGATAGATGCTTTTTAAAAGATATACCAATTCCAGTTTCACAATGTGAATGCCAAAATTCTACTTTAGAGAGAATTGTGGGTGGTATTTATTACGTATCCATTCCTTTGACTTTTATTACTTTATTAGAAGTCCCTCGGCCTGGCCTGAGCCCTCTCGCAATCCAGGACCCCTCGGGGGATGCTGGACTGATGGTTTCTGCCTGATCCCTGCAGGCCAGGCTGAGGGACCCTACCGGTGCATGAATCCATGCACCGGGCCTCTAGTATGTATATAAGATTTTTGGTTAATCTCTCCCCACCCTCCCCCTCCCCCCTTCCCTCTGAGATACATCAGTCTGTTCCAGGTTTCCATGCCTGTGCATTGTCTGTCCCCTGGTGGTCAGTGCATGTCATAGCTACCAGTTGAACAGTCGAACGGTCGCTTAGGCTTTTATATATATAGATTTCTAAAATGAAGAACGTGACTTATTTGATATATAAGGAGGTAAAAGTTATATAAGTTTATACCTTTTCCTAGAAGCTAGGAAGTTGGCTCACTTTACTGATTAATTCACCAGAAAATGAAGAAATGTTTATTTTATTTTCTTATCATCTATAGAATTTGGTAATATATTTATTATTTGGGGAAAGAAAATACTTATTCAGAAAACAAATAGAGAGGGGCAATAATTATTCTAGACATGAAGTAAAGGAAAATAATTTTCCTTCAGCAATGCTTAAGAAGGTTTTTCTTCTTAGTTTCAGAGAAAGCCTGTGAACTATAATTAAGTATTGAATTAATGCAACTAGCTTAGAATCAGTGATCGGTATGATCAGTACCTGAGCTTGAAATGTGAGTATGTGCATCAGAAAACTGTTGAAAAGATACAGCAGTTAAGATGAGCTCCATTTGCTGCTGGAGGTCATCTAACCTTAAAAATCAAGGTGACATTAGAATTAATGCTGACCAAATTATAAGGTTCAGCTCAAAATTTCATTTGAATACATGTGTGTGCACATTCAAACAGACAGGCACACAATGTTAAAAGACAACAGCTTTGCCACAACTGAACCACACTGCCACACAGGGTATTGTTACTTTGACATTGCATTATCTGTGACCTTCATCTCTTAAGCCATGTGAATCATATCTATTTATCCATAAGTCATGTGGGTCATATATTTTATACTATTGTATTGTGTTTTTATATTCTTGTATTTAGTACATTTTTGTGGGAATTTGGTGGGATAGCAACATGTTCCTTAATGCTAACTAGAGACACCTTGAGCTGTCATAAAGCAGGGCCACTCAATAGTGAACTACTGGCTCGGAAGTGCATATTACTAGTATACCCTGGTGCTTGTTTATGCAATGCAACTAAGGGTGCAAAGCAGCACCCTCTCAACCTTGGCCTATCGGGATCATGCACTCTAAGATCTTGCTCAGCCACAGTAAGCTGACTAGCATATGTCAACTTATTCTTGAGCTTATTCTTGCTGTGATAACAAGCAAGTTTGTTTTCATTCATTAAAAATATTTATTGAGCATTTACTATATGCTAGATGTAGGGTAGACAACCAATGAAGTTTGGCTCTCATGGAACTTACAGTCTCTTGAGGGAAGACAGACAATAACAAAAGAAGAAGTATGCAGTATGGCAAGTGACTAAGAAGAAAAAGTAAAGCAGGGTAAGGGAGAGAGAGATGGGGCTTATTTATGCAACATGGTCAAGAAAGTGCATTGCTGTGCTCCATACATGCTTGTTGCATAAGTACACAATGCTACATTTGTTCAATTAGTTGGTCCTTCAAGAAATGATGACCCCCCCTCCCCAAGGCATTTTCTTTTACTGATTGAGCTGTTAATAAGCCCTACAATACTTTCCTTTTAATAGCAAATTAATTATTGAAATATAAATATTAATGCCTTAAAAAAATGTCTAGCACGATGCTTGGCATAAAGTAAGTCTATTACAAGGCTTGCTGACTTACAGCATCGATAACCTGAAATAGGACTGAATTTTTATTCTCCCTCTAGAATTTTACACACTATCCTAATCCTCAATGTTTGGCTTTTTCTCTGTGAGAAAACCCTTCAAATAATAATCATAATCATAACTGACGTTATTGAGTGTTTACTGTGATAAATAAATGAATTGCTGTGTTAATCCTTCAGATTATTTTATGAATCCTCACACTGACACTAGGAGGGACTTATTTGTTGACCCTTTTTCTATGGCTCAGGGAGGTTAGGTGAACTGCTCTGCATCACACAGCTTGAAGGAGGTATGACAGACTTGGAGTCAAGACTATCTCATTTGATCTGAGCCAGCATTCTTCATCACTCATGTAGTAGGCAGTTTGATCTGTTGAAGACACAAAAATTGCTTGATGGCACTTAAATAACAGTACTTGAGTCAGTGTGTATGTGGAGGAGAAATCCTTTTTTAAAAAGAAAGGAATCTGTGTATCTCTTACAATAAAGTGCAGGCATTTGACTTTGATCTCAAAGAAAACTTATAGCTCAGATATTGTTAAAATATTTTCTGTTCATGTGGAATGAAGTCCAGGTTGAGCACCAGAGAAAACCGGGTTAGCAGATCTTTTTTTCTCTCTCTTTTTTTTTTTACAAAGGGGTGGGGCCATGTGGACACGTGAACGTGAGAGTGGGCATGTGAACGGGTGAGGGCACATGAACACACGGGATGGTCACATAAGGATGGCAGTGGGGCTACGTAAAGATGGAGACTGATATTGAAGGGATGCGGCCAGGAGCCCCCAGAAGCTGAAGAGGCAGGAAAGACCCTCCCCTGGAGCCCTCGGAGGGAGCACAGCCCCAGATACCTTGATTTCAAATTCTGGTCCCTACAATGGGGAGAGCACATGATCCTGTTTATTTAGGCCAGTCTGTGGTCATTGGAGCAGCAGCCCAGGAAATAGACCTCTTCTTGCCCCTCCTTTTGGGGCTTTGAACGGGTTCTGGGAACAGCTGAGCCCTGTGCTCTGGCAGGGGAGACCCCCTAGACCTCTCACTGCAGGGCTCACAGGGAGATCCATCCCTGTATTTGTGCCTCGGTCCTGTCTCCTTCTGGGCGGTGACAGTGCAGTGGGCACACCAGGGCAGGCTGCTTGGTGCAAAGTGCAGGCTGCTTGGTGCGAAGTGCAGGCTACGTGGCTCACGGACTCCTCGCCACCTTGCTGAGCCCCCAGCTGCAGGATGATGCAGGGTACTCCCCAGCTCTGCCCTTACCTCCAAGGCCTTCCCCCTAATGAGTCCAACCTGGGCCTCGGCTTCCTGGAGCACCTGGGTTGACAGATACCTACAAGCAAGTTGTCGTGTCCATATTCTAGATGTCAAAACTGAGGCTCTGAGAGGGGGAGCAGAGGTCCCTACTCCCAGTTCACCTGCCCCTCAATTCAGCCCACCTCACCAGCAGATTATCATTATCCTAGAAAATAGTTCATGGATAAGCTACCTGATTGAACAGTCTCATGCTACTCTCAGTATTTCAGAATGTGCTATAGCACCTAATAACCTAAGGAATGTAGGGAATGTGTCTTCCTTCTCTTGTTTTTAATCTAGGGCAGTGGTTCTCCACCTTCCTAATGCCACAACCCTTTAATACAGTCCCACAGGTTGAGAACCTCTAGCAGAGTCGCCTAAGACCATCGGAAAACACAGATATTTACATTACGAGTCATAACAGTAGCAAAATTACAGTTATGAAGTAGCAACGAAAATAATTTTATGGTTGGGGTCACCACAACATGAGGAACTGTATTAAAGGGTCGCAGCATTAGGAAGGTTGAGAACCACTGATCTAGGGTATTACATGTGAGTTGGGTCTGATTTCCTTGTGAAATCTTCAGAGCTACCAGAAGGCTCTGGGAACCCCTAACCTCAGAGTGGTGTGCTTTTCCAAAAGGCTCAGCCTTAAAAAATAGAACTGAAAAGTATGCTCCTCTGTGGAGGCTGGCATTCTTCCAAGGTTGATCATAGCATGAATTCAATATTCCTTCCCTGCCATATCAAACTATTTTCTTCTTTTTTTCCTTTCCTTCCTTCCTTCCTTCCTTCCTTCCTTCCTTCCTTCCTTCCTTCCTTCCTTCCTTCCTTCCTTCCTTCCTTCCTTCCTTTTCTCTTTCTTTTCTTTCTTTCTCCTCCTTCCTTCCCTCCCTCCCTCCCTCCCTCACTCCCTCCCTTCCTTTCTTTTCTTTCTTTCTCCACCCTCCCTCCCACCCTTCCTTCCTTCTTCCCTTCCTTCCTTCCTCTGCCTCCTTCTCTGTTTTCTCCCTCCCTTTCTTTCATCTTTCTCCCCCTCCCCCCCCGCTTTTTTTAAAGCAAGTTGTCTCATTTGTTTTTCAAAGAAAAAAAGACAAATAAATGAAATAAATGAGCCAACACAGGGAACTGGCCTGTCTCCAAATGTATCTGCAGATATCAAGGAGAGGACCTAGGATGGCTAATGAAAATTTTTCCCAACTATGGTTGGCAAAGAAAAACAAGTCTCCCTCAACTTGTCATGCCGTGTTTTGCATGACAGGGGACACTATGTCTATGATGAGGAGTTCCCAGGTTCCAACCTGACCCTTTGTATGACAGTATTAGGAACATGCTAAAATTCTCAAAAATTCACTGGAGAAACATAATTTTTATAAATAAATTGTCAAAAACTCTCAAAGGTCAATGTATTAAAAAAAAAAGTTTAAACAATTTCCCCAAAGTTGTTATCTTAAATAATAAAAGGCTAATATGCAAATCGACTGAACAGCGGAAAGACCAGTCGCTATGACATGCACTGACTATCAGGGCGCAGATGCTCAACACAGGAGCCAGGCTCACGGCTGGCAAGCGCAGCAGCAGCAGTGGCAGGAGCCTCTCCTGCCTCCGCCGGCAGCACTAAAGGTGTCCGGGGACCAGGCAGGCCTAAGCCGTCAGCCGGACATCCCCTGAGGGCTCCCAGACTGCGAGAGGGCGCAGGTCAGGCTGAGGGACCCCCTCCCCGCAGTGCACAAATCGCATGCACCGGGCCTCTAGTATATTATAAACCTATTAAACAGCATTGCATCAATGCTGTTTCAATGAAAAAGTTGTAAAACAAAATAACCATGCTCCTCACAAAAATAATATAATATTATTCACAGTTCATTAAAGCCACAGGTCTTGTAATAGGACAAAAATTCTAGACTTTTACGATGGATGTTTTCAATCTTGTCAAGGTGTCTCTGTGGCTGTAAACAGAGTTCCATGTGGATAGAGCATCAAAGTTTAAATGTGAGATTCTCTTTGGAAATGAGTTTTGCCCTTAGCCCCTATTATAGGCCCATTGAGTGATTCCTGAACAAAAGATTCTATGGGTAAACACAAACAAGTCTTGGGGATGAAACTGAGATTTACAATAACAAATACCAATAACCTGAGAACAGCCCATCAGTAAAATATTTGCCAGTGCTGGAAAATGAAGACTAAAATTGTCTTAAAATAGTCTGGATAACTCAAGACCTATTATTTTAGATTCGCAAACTTGTAGATTTTGTTATATTCTGCTAGATTAACCACACTTTGCTTTATTAAACAGAGACGACCAAGACTAACCAAGTCTTGGCTTGCTTGCAGTCTCTGCATCCATCATCACTATATTGACTAGGGCCGTGGTCAGCAAACTGCGGCTCGCGAGCCACATACGGCTCTGGCCCCTTGAGTGTGGCTCTTCCACAAAATACCACGGCCTGGGCGAGTGTATTTTGAAGAAATGGCGTTAGAAGAAGTTTAAAAAATTTGGCTCTCAAAAGAAATTTCAATCGTTGTACTGTTGATATTTGGCCCTGTTGACTAATGAGTTTGCTGACCACTGGACTAGAGACTGCCATTGCTGCAGCTAAGTTATTCCCTCAGTGTCCACCCAGGAGGACAAAAATGCCATCCTTCCCTCATTACTCCAGATCACCATGGAGGGTTCAGCTCTTATGTGTAATTTTTATGGCCTTTTGTATTCTCCCCTTTTATTGTTAACGATTATATTTCTCCCATCAGCTATTTAGCCTGCAAATAATAGACTCTCCTCTGACTTTTACTTTTCTTTTTTCCCTGTGAGTTTAAAGATTAAAGGACCAACTTTGTTGGCTGTGTCTAAAAACAAAACATAAACATCAATCTGTGAACTCTAAACCTGTGCTCTTATTTTCAGTAACACAGGTAAACTAGCTGTCTTTGTTTTTAACCTGGTGAGTTTCCTTAGTGAGGTTTGAACAATAATAGCAACAACATTTACTGAATGCCAACTGGGGGCAAGCACAATACACAGCACTAATTAATTATCTCATTAACTAGAGGCCCAGTGCATGAAATTCATGCACAGATAGTGTCCCTAGGCCTGGCTGGTGATCAGAGCCAATCAGGTTCCCTGACTCCTCCTTCCCTTGCTGCCCACACACCTCCACCACGCAGTTCCCCACCTCCCAGCCTCCCCACGTCCTCCTTCCCTCGCTCCCTCAGCACCCTGCCGCTGCTGCTGGTCACCTGTCATGTGCCGCGCCAAATCCCTGTGGTCAGCGCACATCATAATGAGCGATCAAACTCCCAATCTGCCAGTAGAACTCCCAAGGGGACAATTTGCATATTAGCCTTTTATTATATAGGATTGTCACAGCAGACTTAGTAACCAGAGACTACCTTTATCCTCATTTTATGGAGGAAGAAATGTTCATTAGAGAAATTTATTCAGTCACCCAGCTTGTAAGTGACAGAGTTAGACCTCAAACCCTGACTCTGATCTAAAACAACATCCTGCCTTACTTTTAATTGAAATTATTCCCAACTCCACTGTTCTCTTTCTATATCACTGGGTACTTTGTGAGTTGTGCTTATGTTGGACACCACCGCCAACTTGTCAATCACCTGAAAAGCAGGACCCTGCCCCATTCATATTGCCTACCTAATAGTGCCTTCCAAGTAGTAGATGCCTAATAAATCTTGGGCTGAACTTCAGGTTGGAATTTGGATCATAAAGAATCAAATGTTGCATAGAAAATACCTTGCATACATGCTGGCACTTTAAGTTATGATGACATAGGGCTTGAGTCCAGTCCCACTAAGAATGACTAATAAATGAGAAACAACTTTACATTAGTTAAGAGGTTCAGCTTGAAATTGGATTGAACTGGAATCAAGCCCCAGTTTTATCTATAAATAAAATATAAGAATAAAACCTCCCTGTTAGGGTTTTTGATGGGATTCAATGAGAATATTCATAAAAGCTACTTAGCATTGTGACTCCTATGTAGTAAGCACTCAGTAAAGATTGCTTGATAAATACAAATTATTTTTTAAAAGTCAAATGATTAAAGAATATTCCTTGATCATTCAAGCAATTGCTCTTTTACCCAGATCTAAAGTCTTCCTCAGGAAAGATCACAAATATTGTGAAATAAACTTGAGTGAAGATGAAGGAACAGGAAATAAGTAACTCTCTAGGAGCTCTGAAAGGGCCATGCATGTGAGAATCGGCAGGAAGAAGGACCCTTTGGTGGTAAACAGCTTCCTTCTTAACCCAAGGGACACAATCCCCAGAGGGTGCCTTTGTGTTATTACTGTGTGTGAAAAAGGCCCCCATGGTGAGGGTTTTCCTTTGTTCTCCAGCCACACTGACAGAGTAAATTTCACATGTAGTAATCACTTATTTGAAATCTCTGATCTCCAATTTATTAAGAGTTGCAAGACTGACACTGGCTGTAAGGTATTAGAGCTGACAAGATAAAAACAGTAAGCACACAGAATTCCCAAGGAAGGTATCACTCATGTTGCAGGTAATTACAAATACATGTATTTCCACTTTAATCAATAAAGAAGTACATATTGCCCAGCTGGCATGGCTCAGTGTTTGAGCGTTGACCTATGAACCAGGAGGCTGCAGTTTGATTCCCTGTCAGGGCACTCAATCCTCAGTGGGGGTCTTGCAGGAGGCAGCCGATCAATGGTTCTCTCTCATCATTGATGTTTCTATTTCTCTCCCTCTCTCTTTCTCTCTGAAGTCAATAAAAATGTATTTAAAAAAAATAAAGAAGTCTACTGTGGACTGAAGGGTCTCAGGTTCGATTCCGGTCAAGGGCATGTGCCTTGGTTGTGGGCACATCCCCAGTGGGGGGTGTGCAGGAAGCAGCTGATTGATGTTTCTCTCTCATCAATATTTCTAACTCTCTATCCCTCTCCCTTCCTCTCTGTGAAAATTCAATAAAATCTATATTAAAAAAATAAAGAAGTCTATATTACTGCAGTACTCGAAGGGTCCTGTTATGGACTGATCTGTGTTCCATAGGTGAAAGTCCAAACCCCCAATGTGACTGCATTTGGAGGTATGGCCTTTAAAGAGGTAATAACGGTTAAATGAGGTCATTTGGATGGGGCCTGAATCCAACAGAACCAGTATCCTCTTAAAAAGAGGAAGAAACACCAGAGCTCTCTCTCAACATGCACAGAGGAAACACTAGGTGAGGGCAAAGGGTGCTAGGCAGACAAAGACCAGCCACACAGCGGAAATCAGTGTAAACTCAGCAATGATATTGGCTCTTTGTTACATGGATTGTACTCCTTTTCCTTCTGAAATTTAAATTCTTTCTCGTTAAAGAAGGTGAAGAAGGTGGCCTTTTACAAATCAGGAAGAAAGGTCTCACCAGAAACCAACTCTGTTGGTGCCTTGATCTTGGACTTCCAGCCTCTGGAATTACGAGAAAGTGAATTTTCTGTTGTGTAAGTCCCCCAGTATGCAGCGGCTGTCTAATAATAATAGTAATGTTTATATTAAATGATTTCCTGTCCTCCTATAACAATAATGGTTATATTTTTCAATAAAGAGTAAGGACAGCTTATCAAACAATGAGCTTTTCAAGTCAAGGAAATCCCTTTTGGAGATGTAGTTGGGATTTTCTGGCCTTTATACTTCAGACAAAAAGAGAAAAATATTAAACCCCACACATAACACTTGTTTTGTAACGTATCTCTTTATTAGGGATCTTTTCTCTAAGTACCTCCCTCTAGACATCGAGCATGGGCAAAGGGTCCTGGGCAGACAAAGACCAGCCACACAGTAGAAATCAGTGTAAACTTAGCAATGATACTGGCTCTTTGTCACATGGATTGTACTCTTTCTCCTTCTGAAATTTAAATTCTTTCCTGTTGAAAGGGATTTACAATTGCATCCTTTTAGACCAGCCCCGGTTGTCCATTGTGGACCAAGGAGGACAGACTGAAGCCAGGGCCTGCACTGACTGATAAGGCTCCAGTGGCCTTTAAAGACTGTAGGCTTAAACTGCTGCCGTGCTTCACACTGATCGAGAGCATTTACTTATTTTTCGTTGCAAAAAGTCTGTTTGTTAGGCCTGCTCTGTGACTGGTACTGAGCTTACAAACTAGCATGTAAATATAGACCACCATCCAAAATGAACCAAATTAATAAATATTTTCTGATGATGGTTAATACTGAAGATATAATAAAAGAGAGTAATGGCTGACTTTTAATAGTCATGTGAGGTGAGTCTGAATTGTCAGGCCATGCTAAAATCTGGGAGGAGAATTCAGGGAACTGGTGCAATGACCTATGGCAGGAATTAGCTGGGTGTCTCTGAAAGTCAGAATGAAGGATGGTGTGGCTGGGGTAAAAGGGAGCGCTAGAGCAAAAGGGCCACGCAGAACATGATTAGGAGAACTGAGGATGTACTCTTAGTGCTTTGAGACATCTTGGCAGAGATTTACACTAAGTGAGTCTAACTACAACAATGACCCACGGCCGAATCCAGCATATAACCTGTTTCTGTAAATAATGTTTGAATGGGGCACAGCCATGCCCAGCAGTTTAAGTATTGTCCATGACTGCTTTTCTGCTATAAGAGGAAAATTGAGTGGTTGTGACAGATTGTATGGCCCACAACAGCTAAAATATTTACTGCCTGGCCCTTTGCAGAAAAGTAAAGGAGTGGAAACAAGAGGCTGGGGCTATGCAGTCATCCAATGGAGAGGAGATGGTGCCTCGGACCAGAGTGCTAGGTAGCAGTACAGAAGTAGGAGGTGGACAGGTCTCCGCATGCTTTGTAAGAAGAGAAGACTGAATTTGCTGATGAATTAAACATGGTGTGGATAGGAGAATCCAAGATGGTGGCGTAGGTAAACGCCTCACACAACAATTTCAAAACTACAACTAAAAGACAAAACGTCTATCACCCAGAACCACAGGAAAGCTGGCTGAGTGGAAGTTCTACAACTAGAAGGAAAGAGAAAAGAGCATTGAGACGAGTACAAGCGCTGAAAAGCTGAGGTACAGAGGCACGTGATCTGGGCTAGCGGCAGGCGTTGCTTTTTTCAACCCAAAAGGAGACAAGCCCCCGATTACTCTGAAATACAGTTTCTGGGGAGACGCGGGGGACCCAAACTCCTACGGGGAGAAGCTGGACTGTCTGCCACCGGGTCGGAAAGTGAGGGGGGCTAGCTTGCAGAGCTGCGCGCAAGAATAATTGTTTACTGCGCTGGGGCACGGGATGCAGTCGGAGACACAAAGCCAGCTAATTAGCAGCCATCGCTGTTTGCCACACCCTAGCCTAGTGATGCCCTGAGACCCCGCCCCACACAACCTACAAACCCACCCAAGCTCCAAGCAGCAGCTTTAGCATAAGAAAGGCCTGTCCTATCGCAGCTTAACCTAGCAAACTTGCAGCCTGGGTCAGACAGCTCCAAAACCTCCAAACCTCAAGCAAAGAGGAGAAAACTGTAGCTCTTGCTGTAGCGCCTGCTGGGTGGACTCAGACAATAGCTGATCTGCACCCCATTGGAGATCCAGAAGCCAGTGTACCTAGTGGTCAGTGTGAGAAACCAGATTTCAGCTCCTCACATCCATAAGTGACACATTTAAGAGGCAGACTCAGCGAGCACCAAAGCCCCACTGAAACAAGTCCTGCACCATAAGCGTGTCTCCAGCACAGCAGTTCTTATAGAAACAGCGAGTCCTCACAGCCGATTGGCCTGGAGGTCAATTCCTCCCAGCGTACCAACAACAATTAAGGCTTAACTACACCAAGACTTTGCACTCAGCCCACAAAGGGGTGTACCAAGAGCGTCCACATCAGGTGATTGAGGAGGCTGAGCTACTGCCCCCTATAGGTCACCTACCACACAAAGCCACTCCATCAACACAGGGAAGCAGCCGAAATGCAGAAACAAAGAAACATGTCACGAATGAAAGAAACGGAGGAAAGCAAACCACATATAAGGTTACTCAAGAATCTTCTAAAAACCGCCAAGAAACTTGATGACATTTCTGAGGAGCTTAGTGAGACCTTCAAGGACCCTAATGAGAATGCCAAAAAAATGGAAAAGGACCAGTCAGAAATGAAGCATACACTGTCTAAAATAAAGAATATACAGAAACTCAACTGTAGATCAACATACCCCAAGAATCAAACCAAAGATCTGAAATATGAGGAAACAAAAAACACCCAACCAGAAAAACAAAAAGAAAAAGAATCCAAAAATATGAAGATAGTGTAAGGAGCCTCTGGGACAACTTTAAGCTTACCAACATCCGAATTTTTGGGGTGCCAGAAGAAGAGAGAGAGCAAAATACTGAAAACCTATTAGAAGAAATAATGACAGAAAACTTTCCCTACCTGGTGAAAGAAACAGACTTACAAGTCCAGGAAGCGCACAGAACCCCAAACAAAAGGAATCCAAAGAGGACCACACCAAGACACATCATAATTAAAATGCCAAGGGCAAAAGACAAAGAGAGAATCTTGAAAGCAGCAAGAGAAAAACGGTTAGTTACCTACAAGGGAGTACCCATACGACTGTCAGCTGATTTCTCGGCAGAAACTATGCAGGCCAGAAGGGAGTAGCAAGAAATATTCAAAGTGATGAACAGCAAGAACCTACAACCAAGATTACTCTACCCAGCAAAGCTATCATTCAGAGTTGAAGTTCAGATAAAGAGCTTCACAGACAAGAAAAAGCTAAAGGAGTTCATCGCCACCAAACCAGGATTACATGAAATGCTGAAGGGTATTCTTTAAGAAGAGGAAGAAGAAGAAAAAGGTAAAGATAAAAATTATGAACAACAAAATGACATCAAATACATACCTACCAACAAGTGAATCTAAAACTCAAGTAAATAAAAAATCTGAAGAACAGAATGGACTGGTGAATATAATAGAATCAGGGACATAGAAAGGGAATGGACTGACAATTCTCAGGGGGAAGCGGGTGTGAGTGGTGCGGGAAGAGATTGGACAAAAATCTTACTCCTATGGATGAAGACAGTGGCAGGGGGTAAGGGCATGGGGTAGGGTGGGGTGGGGAATCAGGTGGAGGGGAGCTATAGGGGGAAAACAAAAAGAGGAACACCTGTAATCTGAACAATAAAGATTTATTTAAAAACAAACAAACAAAAACAAAAACATGGTGTGGATAGAGGAAAGGATAGAAAGGAATCAGAGAATATTCCTAGCATTTTGGCTTGAACAACTGTGGATAACAAGGTCATACGCTGAGCTAAAGAGTTTTGGGAAGCAGCAGCTCTATGGGAACAGTGAGAAGAAAGAGCTGTTGAGGAGCCCTGGCCGATGTGGCTCAGTTGGTCAGGTGTCATCCTGTTACTAGGTTGCCGGTTCAGACAAGGGCACGTGCCCGGGTTGCGGGCTCAATCCCCAACAGGGGGCATGCAGGAGGCAGCCAGTCAATGTTGTGCTCTTCTATCAATGTTTCTCTCTCTCCCTCCCCCTCTCTTTCTAAAAATCAACAAACTATTCTTTTTTTTAAAAAAGAGCTATTGAGGAATGTTTAGTTTGTAATGTCTTTTAATAAAGACTGTCTGGCTCTAGCTGGTTTGGCTCAGTGGATAGAGTGTCGGCCCACGGACTGAAGGGTCTCGGGTTTGATTCTGGTCAAGGGCATGTATCTCAATTGCAGGCTTGATCCCTAACCCTGGTCCGGGTGCATGTAAGAAGCAACCAATCGATGTGCCTCTGTCACATTGATGTTTCTCTCTCTGTGTCTGTCCCTCTCCCTTCCACTCTCTCTAAAAATCAATGGAAAAATATCCAAGGGTGAGAATTAACAATGAAAATAGCCTGTCTGTTGCTTTTCCTTTCAGTTCAGGGCAGTGATTCTCAAAAGAACCCAACGATTTTTTTCTCCCTCCTTGTTCCATAACACAAACAAAAGCCACCTAGAATGCTAATTGACATTTCCCTGGATGCTAAACCATATACACTCAAGAGGAAGGACCCATGCCTGTATTGCTCACCACTATATCTCCAGGCCTAGCCCAGTACCTGGTACACAGTAGAAGCTTAATAAATACAGATTTCAAAGTGAACTACAGAAATAGGTAGCAACCATTTACTGAGAACTTACTATAACACCAGGAACTTGGTGAGGCACTTCACATGGATTACAGTATTGAATCCTTACAAAAGCCCAACAAGCGAGTTGCTGCTATAGCAGTTCTACAGATTTGGAAACTGAGGTTTAGAGCAAGGGATCAAAAGCACAAATGCCTGTTCTACTGAGCTGAGGCAGGAAATATAAATGGTGAAGGGGTATGTAGGCAACAGCCTTCCTAAGTGGGCAATTGCTTCTTGGCTGACAGTGAGCCTTATTCTGCAAAAAAGCAGCCATCCAATATTGCCAGGTCTGATTTTTCAAGAGAAGCTGGAAATCAATCCAATTTATTTTATAAATATAAAACCTCTGAATTAAAAAAAAAAAAAAAGACTTTGTCCTAGAGCAAACATTAGAGAATCCAATCATTGCAGGCATTTCTCATACTTTCCTTTGCAGACTTACCACCTTGTTAGTGGGGAAAACACTAATTGACTCCTTAGTAAATATTATTGGTGAATCTGGTGTAACTCCCTGTCCCTGAGTGCTCAACCAACTGTCTTTTTTGTTGAAGATGTTTCTTAGAATAGCTAAGGGCTGCACTAGGCACTTGCTTTTTGTGTCTAGAACATGTAGCCACTCTCTAATGTTTGAACATCTGCTTGATGACTAGAGTGAAACCCCAAATCATATTGTCCATGTGGCTAATGAATTCATATAGTCCTGTCCTCCTAAAGCAATGATATAACTACGCAGACCTCACTGTGCCAACAAACTCTGAGGTGTTAGAATTAAAGATATCAAATGCTTTATTTTTTTTTTAAGATTCATTTCTTGGTTTTTGGAGACTGGATATCATTTTGATGGTTCCCACTGAAGTTAATTTCATAACAATGGGAGATTAGAAAATGCCATCACTGGTTTACCGTTTCAATTTTAAGCTTAACAACCTCTAAATAGCATAATGAGGAGGGAAATGGAATGTTTAAAGAATCTAAGAAATTCAATTGGTGAGCAATTACTGAATGGCTGTTACATGCCAGGACCTGTGCTAGGTCCCAGGATACAAAATGAAAGAGCCATTGCCCTTGGCCGTGAGCACTTAGGTTCCAGTAGGGGAAAAAGAATCATAAATAATGGTAGATTGAGACATATGCTATAATAGGATTACAAAATGCTCTGGGAACATAGATTAAAAGGATAGTTAATAATCACTCCGTGCGGGGCAGAGCTGGGAGGAGTCTAGGTCAAGGAAAACTACCCAGGAAAGGTTACAACTCAATTCTAACTTTAAAGATGGCTAAAGTTTCAGAATTCAGGTATAAAAAGGTGCATTTTGTATAATATATGCGTATTAATACATATCAAGAGTTTACCATGAGTACACTTAGACCTGATTCTTCACAAAAATCTAATAAGTTAAACCTGTGTTAAAATACCATTTTTCATATTAAAAGACTGAGGTCCAGAAAGGTAGCTTCACAGCTAGTCTTTGGAAAAACTTGCATTCAGTTCCATGTCTATGTGACACGAAAGCCTGGGCTTTTAAACCTATACTCTATCATCAGGTAGGGTAAGCATCATGTAGACATAAAATGTTTTTGTTTAAGGCCTAGAGATTCGTTTGTTGCACTCATATGTGTTGGAGTGGGGGTATAGGAAAGGAGCAGCTATAAATATTTTTATGTAAGACTTGTAAACGGGGTCTGAAATTTACAGATTTGGAGCTTTACTCCACAGACTGCAAGGACTTTTTGAATGCTTGTAAGAATCAGATGAACATGATCAAGTATGAGCTTATTAGATAAATCCAGGAACATTGAAGAAACCAAATGCTAGAAAACCTCTTAAAAGGTTACTGAAATAATCCAGAAAAAATATGATGGTCTAAACTTGGCTACTGACAGTGGGAATAGAGAAGATAAGGATGCATCAAAATGTGGAGGGAGACTCAGCATGATTTTAGAATGGATTAATTAGAGGGATGAAAGAGAGGCATCATGGGTGAAACTTGGGATTTATGCTTGAATAACTGGGTAGGTATTGATGTGAAATTTGTAACATAAAGGGAAGGTCCATGGACGTTCAAGTTGGTAAGTCCAAAAAATAATTGGTAATATAGAAATTTGTCTTGAAAACACAGATGTAGTGTAACTGGACAATCAATGGGTCCGTGCTGCCTGTCACTAGTTGTGCCACTTAAGCAGAGACAGGGTTGAATCATACATGAGTATTTATTCCAATACTGCCAGCAGTGTGGGAGAGCAGCAGGTCACCCACAAAAATCTGCTCTGCCTCTCCCCATAAGCCAGCTGCTTATATTGGGTAGGACAAAGATTACATGGGGAAGTAGGCAAAAGGGTATGCCAAATGGGCAATTAACAGGTAATGCATGCTGGAGATTTGCAAAGGCCTGTGGATATGCAAAGGCTGGGGGTCTTCAAAGGGCTGGCGGCTCTGGTTTCTGCAACAAACTTGTTAATTTTCCCATGATAACAGGCAACTCCCTAATGGGGAGGATGGGCTGCATTTCCAGGTGAGCTTCTAGATCCCATGTGTAACTCCCAGCCAGGTTAGAATGTGCCTTCTTTAATCAGAACAAAGCAATCACAGTTAACAGAGCATGATTAATATTTCTTATAGTTCTAGCTGATCCCCAATATTATATTTCTGCCCTTATCAGTAGGAGCCTAAGAATGGGGAGGTCACATGCACTTAGGTAAACTGTGGGAATGAGAAGAAATAAAGACCTAAGACACAATAGCAATACCAACAATAGTTATACTCATACATGGATGTTTATAATAAAGTTTATTCTGATATTAACCACTATTCTTCCCAGTGCCTCTGTAATTTTTTTAAATGTTTAAAATTATCCAAGGCAGTGTAGTTTTTTAAATGTATTTTTAATTGAATGTATTGGGGTGACATTGGTAAATAAAATTATATAGGTTTTAGGTATATAATTCTCTAATACATTATCTGTGTATTGTACAGTTGACTCAGCGTGGTAAAAAAAACATAAATGTTTATTTGTTATTATTATTATTTTAGAACTAGTCCATGTACCAGTATTTAATGACTAGAGAGTCTCAGCATTCACTCATACTAGCATATCAGTAAACTGAACATTTTCCAATTGGGGTCCCACAATAAGAACTGAGGTCATTTAGTTAATCAACAGATGTATTTATATCCTATACTGCTTTAACAAAAAGAAAGACAGATTACTTACAAACATCCATATAAAAGTATCATAAACAAATGAATCTATCAGTGCAATAGAAAGGACCAATTATGAATATTTAAATGTTTTTTTTTAAAAAGGAATAGTCACAGTGATTACTATTGCTGCAACTATAATGAATTAAATGAAAGTACAGTGCTTTGAAAGAATTATTTTTAAAGCATCTTAGATTTTTTACTAGAGGCCCAGTGCACAAGATTCGTGCACAGGAGGGGGGTCCCCTCAGTCCAGCCTGCACCCTCTCCAATCCGGGACCCCTCAGAAGATGTCGACTGCCGGTTTAGGCCCGATCCCACAGGGATCGGCAGTCAGACATTTCTCTCACCATCCTAAACCGCTGGTTCCTAATTGCTTACCTGCCTGCCTGCCTGGTCGCCCCTAACTGGCCCCCCGCCCCCCACCGCTGGCCTGGTCAACCCCCAACTGCTCTCCCCACCCCCCCCTGCTGGCCTAGTCACCCCTCACTGCCCCCCTGCCAGCCTAATCACCCTCAAATGCCCCCCTCCCGGCCTGGTCACCCCTAACTCACCCCCCCAATCAGCCTGGTCACCCCTAACTGCCCCCCTCACCAGCCTGGTCGCCTCTTACTGACCCTCCCACTAGCCTGGTCACCTCCAACTGCCCCCCTCTGCCAGCCTGGTCGCCCCTAACTGCCCCCCCCCCCCCCCGCCAGCCTGGTTGCCCCAGGCAGCCTGCTCATTCAGTCATTTGATCATCCCTCACTAACACCCCTGCTGGCCTGGTTGTAGGCAGCCATCTTGTGAGGGCATGAGGGTTAATTTGCATATTTCCTCTTTATTATATAGAATGTAGTGACTGATGCATCAGAGAGAAGAATTCTATTAAAGACAATTTGCATTTGTGTTGTCTTTGTTGGAGAAATAATTTGTCAGTAAAGGTCAATAAGGATAGGGAACATGAAAAGTTCTCATGGTTATAAAACATTAAACAAAAAACTTGTCCGGCATGATGTGTTGTATTTATATGTCTTTTTGTTTGAGGGATCAAAAAGCTTTACAAATAAGACCTAATAAATCTCCTTAAGACAGTTGCTTGTGAGACCGCTTTCCCACTCAGTGGAAACTGGGGACAGGCACACAGAGAACAGGGACTGAGAGGAGGAAAGGAGAGTGGACAGGCACCCAGTCATCTAGTCACCGAAGAAGTGCAGGGCAGCACACATTTGTCCTCCCATAAGATTTGTCAATATAAACAGCCAGCGATCAGGCCTTCCTATGTGGTAACTGCTGTTTCTAGACTTTGCCATCTGTTAACACAGGTGAGCAACAGCAAACAAAACATCAGAAGGGCAGAAGGTAGGGAGGTGAAAAAAGGAAGACAAGAAAAAGGAACAATAACGAAGTACTTTCCGTGTTCAGGTAACTGTGCTAGATGCTGTCACATTTATAATATGCACTGAGTAAGGACTTGGCTTCTTCCCTAACCTATGCTAATTTAATTCACATGAGGAAGAGGCTAGTAGAATTTCGCATATATGCTATAATTTATGCTACTTGATTAAGGAGACTGACCTTTGTGGAAAAAGAGTCCTTGTGAATTAAAAAGGCATGAATCAAAAAAGGGCAGGCAGAGTGGTGGGTTAAGGTTGGCTGACATGCTCTGTATAGTAATCACACACAGTAGGACCCATTCCAGTCACAGAAAATATTACTACCAAATAGGAAGGACCCAAAAGACAAGGGAATAGAAGGAGCCACTGGGACAAAGAATACAAATTATCCACAGATCTTTTCTCTAGTGGGATGGACTATTGAGGGTAGGGAAGGACTCTTAGAAATGGGAGTCCTTGCCTTAGTTCTTCACTGTGATAGCAGAGCAGAGGCTGTAATATGTGGCATTAGGGAGACATCATCTTATTCCCTCTACCCACAGGAGTAAACTTGGTCTTTAAATTTTTATGAAAATCTAGAGAAGATCATTGAGAAGTTACAGATTTTATGAGACAAGTCAACTAAGTCAAGGATCATATTCCAGTGGCTCTGGGAGTCAGATGGCCTGGGTGTGAATCTAGCCTTGGTCACTTAACCTCAGCCTAGTCATGTAAATTCTGGACCCTGGTTTCCTTTCCTATGAAACCAGTGATAATACGAGCCATGACTTTGTTTAAACTCACACATAAGCTATATCGTGTGTTATTTAACTTTAAAGGATAAATTTATCTATTAAAAGGTTTTTGTCACAGATTTTATTTTAGGTACAATAGTCAGATGCAGTAATGAACAGTTTAGTAAAGATTCAGGAAATAATACAGTTCCCCCAAGTTTGATTTCTCCAATTAAAATGCCACTAGACCAATAACGAGAACACCAAAAGTGCTTGGGTATTGAAAACATTGTCCACTATTTCACAATTTACAACTTTATCTAATCAGTTATAGAAAAGTAGAGGAACAGAAAGTGGAGCGCATGAGGAAGAGACCAGGAGAAGATGGCATTATAGTGGTATGCAAGGTCAATGTGTAGTGGTAAGGAGTTTGTCTTTATTGAGGATTTTGACGTGAAAGTTATGATCTGACTAATGTTTAAAGGGACTACTCTGTTTTCTGTGAGAAGAATTTACTGTAAGAGGGACAGAAGCAGACAGTCCCTGTAGCGTTATTGAGGTGGTTCAGGCAGGAGAAGATGGCGGCTTTAACTAGAAATAGAGATAGAAAAGTAGATTAAGTTAGGGAATGTTCTGAGGTAAAAGTAACAGGATTGTTAATAGACTGGATATCTGATATCAAGTAAAGAACTCAGGGGCAGTTCTGTAAATTGGTTTAAAATTTTGAGAGGATTTAATGTCATTAAATAAGATGGAGACGGGAAGGAGGAGTTTGTGCTGAGTGTGACATGCATATAAGGCAAGAGTTCTACTTTGTCCCTATGAAGGTGAAAGACTAGTAAAAACGATAGTGCACATGTTAAGTAGGTGACTGAGTATGAGTCTGGACTTCCCAGAAGTCAGGACTGGAAATGAGATTTGTCATCCTGTGGCTGAGAATGCATGAGATTACTTGGGGACAGTGTAACTAGAGAGCTTAAGGAGGCTGAGACTGAGCCTTGGTAACTCAAATACTTAGAAGTGGAAAGTAGAAAAGGAACCAGACACAAGCAAGGAAAAGAGGAAGCTAGTGAAATAGAAGAAATTACCAATGAGTGTAGAGTAATAGAAACCATGCAGGGAAAAACAGTAAAAAGGAACTGGTCAGCAGTCTTATCTGAGAGATGGAACTAAGAAAAGATCAAGGTTTTTAAAAAAGGATTAAATAGGGAGAATTTTGCATTACAGAGGTTCTTGGGAATTTGACAAATGCAGTCTCAGTGGAGTGATGGGAACGGAAGCCCATCTAGAGGGAACTAAGGAGAAAGTGTGGGGTGAGTAGGCGTGGACGGCATTGAGAAACAGCTCTTTCAACAAGTCTTGCTATGAAGGGTAGAATGAAAATGGGGAGTAATTAAAGGGGATGTGAGGTCAGAAGAGGAATTTTTGAAGATGTGAGACTGAAGAGCATATGCATATGCTGATGCCAGTAATTAAGGTAAGAGGGGCAAAAAAATGGATGATTCAGGAGAAAGAGAATACAATTGCAGGAGAAAAGACCTTGAGAAGGTGAGAGGGAATGGGATTCAAATCTACAGGCTCCTCTCTGGCCTCCACAGGTACAAGGACCACTGTGTAAAGCATGAGGCCCTACAGAAAGGCACATACATTCCAATTATAACTATGACCTCAGGTATGTGTTAGGCAGACTGGAAGAAAATATGAGTAATTGAAGAGTTACACAAGGACACGGGAAGGAATCTTCCTTCCTCTAGTGATGCTTAATATTTGTTTAATAATGAACAGAATTTTTTTTTTAAGTAACAGAGTCTCAAAAAAGCACCTAAATCAAGGTGTTCTCATCAGTTATAGAATAAGAAAGAGCTGACAAACATACAGTTGTTTCTGATATAAGCAAAATACCTGGGCTACTATATTTGACAATGTACTGCTCCTGATGATTAATACTGTATACCAGCTCCAGTTTTAATTCTTCATGGAGTTAATAAACACCTACAGTCTATCCATGTGTCAGTACTGTTATAAGAATGTATAAACATGGTTAATTTGGGGGCAGCTCTAAGGCTGTCTTCTGCTTCCTGCTAAGCTAGTACAGTTGAAGGGGAGCTTTTTTCCTACTCAGCATTCTCTGTAAATATTCTGCTCGCTCTCTCCTCCTGGAGTCAGGTTACCTCAGGCTTCTGAATATCCTAGGCACTGCAGGAAATACAGACTGGAATCATTGCTTCCTCTTACATTGCCTTTTGTCTCTGGAGTCTGGTGCCTCCACAATTGGGGGAATATTTTCATTTGGAGGCAGAGGGGAATCTCAAATTGAAAGAGAGAAGATAGGTTGTTTTCACACAGGGAATAGAGAGAGCTTAGCCATGTATTTATGTCTTTAACATTGTTCCCAGGATAGAGGAACTGATTAATGAATTGGGCACTTTGAGGTTTAATGCAATCTTGGTGTGTGGAAAAAGTATCATAGGGAAGACACCAAGGGAGGAAGAAAAACTTGGCAGGAACAAGGAAGGCCATTTAAAAGCAAGTGACCAAAAGTTGAATGTATTTAAGGTTTCTACATTTTACCTCAACTATGTCAACAAAGCAAGAGTATGGAAAAGTAGAAAATGAAATAAAATTATAAATGAGCTACCACATTCAAGTGACTTATTATCGACCATCAGACAATATGGTGAAATGGAGACTGAGAGGCAGATGGCTCTGACATTCACCAGCTGTGTGGCCTCAGGAAAGTAGGCAAACTCTAAGTTTAGTGACCGCCCATGACATATGAGACTACTAATACCAACTTTACAAGAGTAGCTATCAGGCTTAAATGAGATAACATGCAAAACACCCATCATAGTACATGACAGGATTCACTCATAAAACAAAGGTTTCCTTCCAGGACTAGAAAAAGGAGAAAAATAGTAAATTTTTCAAGAGCCTTTCAATCCAGCTGTGGAAACAGAGTTAGAACATTTGAAACAAGGAGAACAATTATGCACTAAACAGTGCAGTAGTGATCACAAATATGAAAGGAATTCAGACAAGGGGAGATCTGAGTGCACTGGACTAGTCTGCCAGTCAAAGATTTGTCTTACATTCTGTGTGTCTGGGCTAAATAACATAGAGCAACAAGTTGAGGAAAAAGGACATGGGAAGGGGTCAGGAGTCAAAGTGGATGCTGTGGCAAAGGCACAAACAAATGATAGAGACATTGAATAAAATTAAGCAAAAGTGATAAATGAAACTCTCCAACTGATCTATAATTTATGGAAAGAACAATTAATGCTCATAATAAGTACATTAAAAATAACCATAATGACTAAAAAGAATTACATTATAAGTATATACTGAATAAATACCAATAGATGACAATATGGTTTATCAGAGTTAATTTTGTAAATTAAGAAAGAGATCCATGCACTTAAACTGATAGGTCCTATTTTCCCCAAAAAAGAGAAATTACCCCAATATTAATTTTCATAATTATTAGTAGAAAGAACATCAAGAAAGCTTGGTTCTTTTCCCATTGATGGGGACAATGTAATCACTTTGGTGACTTTCCTTCAGCATCATTACAGCTTTAAACTTAGCAGGACAACTTTGCTGGTCTTCATTTGGCTTATCTAAATTCTAGGGTTTTCATTTTCTGCATATATTTATAGTTAATAATTATCTTAACTCATGTTAAATCCAGGATTTTGGAATCCCAGTTTTGTGCTTTCACACTGTGTCACACCAGGTCACCCTAATAAAAAATTGCAGATGGGATATGTGAACTCAGTACCAAGACAGGGAAGATGGGCAAAGAACACCTATTAAAATCAAGGGATTCACTGATTTTGCAAGAATTTCTACTGACTAGATATACAACAGCAAAAGGTATCCTGAGAAATGGGAAAGAACCAAAAAATAAAAATCCTGTACCCTTTCATTTGATTGTTTCTTCTTTCGAGCAGATCTACATTAATACCTTGATTAGAATATTACACATATGGAAAGCTGGCTTCCAACATGGCCTCTAAAAAGAGATCTAGAAATTGACTCTCTAAATGTGTAAGAGCAAATATTTTATAGGGCAGAGAATACTCCTACCTTGGGGGTCTACTTACCATACACTCATAATGTTGAGTGGAAAGAGTCCTTAAAAATAATGTGATATAATCCCTTAAATAAGTCAGAAAACCTGTCAGTTAATCATTCACCTGGTACTTGAATATCAGCACTTAGGGATCCAGTATCTGGACTTAAGTCAAGAAAAAGTAAACTCAACACTTTTATGTATTGGACTGACTAATTAGTCCAGCAGTGTACCACATTATATGGCTTTTTAGATGTGTAGATTGGATTGAATGAACTTTTGCTAAACTGAATGGCAACATTCTCTCTCTCTCTCTCTCTCTCTCTCTCTCTCTCACACACACACACACAGAATTAAATGCAGTGAAAGAGAAAAATGACAAAAAGCTGACATTGCTTATTTTTTATTGTCTAAAATTCTACATATGTCTCCTTTTCCCCGATTGACAATCTCCCCCACCCCCCAGCCATTCCCACCCAGGGTAAGCCTCCACAGCCCCAGTGTCTGTGTCCATTGGTTATGCTAATATGCAGGCATACAAGTCCTTTCATTGCTTATTTCTTTGGGAAGCATTTATTATGACACAGAACTACCAGCAAATGTGAAGGACAGTCATAGTGTCATAATCATCTTTATAGCTGGAAGGGCCCTTATTGTAGCTAATGTAGCCCAAGACTTTGTTTTTACTTAAAGAAAAGTAAAGCATTCAAAATATTTGCCAGTTTTAAAGGTTTCTGCCTCAGTGAGATTTGACGAGAGGGGGGGGGAGAGAGATCAGATTATTTACTGCAGAGGCTGGAGTACTGATAATCATAGCTCAAAGAAAGAAAAACAAAGTGAAGGCAGGCAAATCAGAATCAATACTCTCATTAAATACTCAGTGACCATTTTCCCTTCGGATTTAGATTTTTTCCTCACTTTCTGGGTTACTTTTTATGTATTAAATGCAGAAAAAACAGTAATGAAAGAGTCCCTTGACTGTTACTGAAATCAATGTATCTAACATGACTTCCAATACTTACTGTGCATATGGCCTCATTATATTCCCATACTAGGAAGGGTTTAAAGAGGAAATAAATTGTTTACTTGAATTATAAAGACAATTTGAAACTATGGTTATCCCCAATTCTTCTAAATAATATAGATGAGTCAGCATCAAGTCTAAAAATTTTTTCAGATTGACCCAAGGGAGAGTGCTGTTTTGCAAAATTACTGTCTTCTGAACAAAACGCTTCTCTACTATTTCATCAGCTACTCTGTCATAAAGATCCTTACATTAGTCAAACAGCATTTAAGGACACCAAGAATGTGGTAAGTGATGGCACCACCTGAGCTGAGAACGGATCGATTCTGCTTAGATTATAGTTGACTATACAGCCAAAGATCAATGTTTCAAAGCAAGAGGATTATATAAAATAAATTTAGACTGGTAATGTTTTCAAACTATACAAATGTTAGTGAAAGTTCAGTAAGCAAATGACCAGTGACTGACTCTCTATTGCCTTTCAGGGATGGTGACTAAACCATTTAGGTTTGATTTCAAAAACCTTAAGTAGAATGAAAGAAGAAAAATATAAAATCATATACCAGTTAGAAGAGATTGGACAATATGTGTAGTCAAACCTGTCCAGATAGGAGCATCAGTATGACTCAGGCATGTTTAAGCATGCATTTAGAGATTGAGCTCTATAAAGGACCAAAACCTGAAGGTCGCACAGTGGTAGAAAAATCAATTTCTATGTTGGAGGCTGATATTTTCCTTTCTCTTGTTTCATAGTGTAGCCTTGTACCCCATGGAGCCTAAAATATAGACAATCTAGCAAGAAGAGGACAAGATGCCTGATGTTCTTTTTAAGCAAAATTGACTAGAAGTAAAGGGTTTCCTGTTACTTCATTTTTAAATATTAAGGTTTATTTTTAATGATTACTAATGTTTTAGGCACCTGGCTCAAACTACTATAAATTCTAAATTTTGTAAATGCTTTTACTGAATGAAGTGATTTAAAAATAAAAATCAGTCATAATTCAAATGTTTTCCTTGATACAGCAAAAATTTCACATTTTCTAAAATTCAAAATTCATTTCATGGTTAATTAACTACTTTTTAATTCTTCCTTAAGAGACACAGGGAAAAAGACTGAGTCAATGGAGTAGGAGTAATTCCTTCCTCTGGGTTTAGGTAAATCAGAGCAGAGCAGAAGATAGAGAAACCCCAGTGATCCAGAGTACCCATTTTCATAATCTGAATCATCTAGGAAATTCATAAAAAAGCAATGGGATCTATAATACCTTCAAGACACTTAAGTCCTTCTCTCTGTCTTGTCAGTGCCAATTGGAATAATTAGTATCTTAAGAATTTTCATATGAATTCAGTGTTAATTTTTAGTATAAACTCTCTAGATTGGTTATTGTTACATAAAAAATATTGTCAATTATCTTGTTATTCTTTTACCATGTTAAGCGCCATGTCAGTCACTGGTGACTGACACTATACTTTCCATCCAGACTAGTCAATCATTGGTGCCACCAGCATATCAGTGAAATCGGATACCACGGGCTAAATGGAAAGGAAGACAAAACAGTCTTGGAGCTTAATGTGTTAATAATTTATTGGTAGAATGACACCATATCCTAAATTTTATAGAATGATGCTTATTTAAAGTACTAGAGGCCTGGTGCATGAAATTCGTGCACGGGTGGGATCCCTAGGCCTGGCCAGTGATCAGGGCCTATCGGGGCCATCTCGCCCAGTCCCGATAAGGGCCAGGCTGGCCGCCAGACAGGGCCTTCCAGCTCAGGCCTGCTGGTTGGGGCCTGCTGGACAGGGGAGGGACCGTGGGAGGTTGGCTGTGGGAGTGCACTGACCACCAGGGGGCAGCTTCTGCATTGAGCCTCCGCCCCTTGGTGGTCAGTGTACATCATAATGACTGGCTGACCGGTTGTTCCTGTCATTCAGTTTGTAACGGTTGCTTAGGCTTTTGTATATGTATAGATTACCTCTAATTGTTTCCATCAGTATTCTTGCATTTTAAAAAACAATATTTGTTTTGAAATACTTGTTCAAATTAGGTATATCTGACCTATGAATAGTTTATAGGACTTAAATATGAATCAGTAATGACTATAAAGTAAGAGCTTGGCTTATTTTTTGGAGGTATCTCTTTGCATGAAATGCTGCATAAGAGTCAGGTAAGAAATATAGGTGAGGAATATTTGCTTGGCTTACATTTTCACTGTGTTATAATGGGTAGCATTTTCCAGGGGACATTTTCCAGTTTGCAGCAGCAGGCATGATGAAAATATCATCCTCTTAAGCACATGCTCACAAGGCTTTTTTAGATTCACAATGATCTCAGCAAAATTACCTTCCTGAAAATAATACCGATGAATTATTTTCTGACCAAATAGTATCAACTAAACTTAGATTCGGTTATGTAGATTTTAACTGCAGTTGGATTCCAGAATTTCAAGCATTGCAGTAAATGATCTTGATACAGATTCCAGAAAAAGAAAGGGAACAAAGACTTTTTCCTCATACTTAAGTTAAACTGGATCAGCAGGTTAGGCACCTATAGAGGTGGCTGTTCCCACTGGCTTGAAGATAGTCCTCTGTATTTGCCAAGGGTACCTCACTCTTCAAGTTACTCTTTTGATATTTGATTTCAAAACTTTCATGAAAGCAAGATGCTGCTTTAATTTATCTCTTGAGTGAGGTTATTACTTCAATTTGTTTCAGCTTGATTTTTAGATATAGAAATGAAGAAATGACTTGTTTATGATTAGTGAATTTATTAGGGTGGGTTTCTAGAATAGCACAATAGCTATGAGTGTGTATTAAGTAATTTGATGCTAATATTAATTAAGTTACTAATTTATTTTAATAAATTACACTGAAATCAATGGGTTTTCTCTTAATGGTGTCACTATGTCTGACTTGCAATTTCCTTGGGAAGGGAATTAAAAGAACCACAAGGGAAGAAAAGAAATGTCCACAGCTTTCTTATTTACGTCATAGCATATAGTAGTGTACACCTTTTTTAAAATATATTTTATTGATTTTTTTTACAGAGAGGAGGGGAGAGAGATAGAAAGTTAAAAACATCCATGAGAGAGAAACATCGATCAGCTGCCTCCTGCACACCCTCTACTGGGGATGTGCCCACAACCCAGGTACATGCCCTTGACCGGAATTGAACCCGGGACCTTTTAGTCCGCAGGCCGACACTCTATCCACTGAGCCAAACCAGTTTCGGCTAGTGTACACCTTTTAATGATGGATTTTTAAGTGGTGTGATTTGTTAACTTTTGAGTTTTGATTTTCTTTTATCAAAATGTAAAATCCTGAGATCCCATATCTGAACACAAAATCCATTTTATCTTCACAACCAAAATAAAAGGATGAGAACAGTGCAAAGAACTACTAGTAAAAGAGTTCTTCTACAATCTTAGGCCAGAGGTGTTTCAGGGGACAATTCATTCATTCATTCAGTCAGCCAGTATTTGCTGAGCACATATATTGTGCTAAGCCATTTGCTATTAACAGTTTAATTTTTCACTCTCATAGTGAAGGGTAGGGAAAATGAAGAAAGCAAACAAAAAGCTCTAAAATTACAACTTTGATACATGCTGTGAAGGAAACACACAGTGTACAGAGGGTAATATATACACACACACACACACACACACACACACACACACACACACTAGTGGCTCAGTGCATGAAATTCATGAAGGGGGGGTGTCCCTCAGCCCAGCCTGCACCCTCTCCAATCTGGGACCCTTTGGGGGATGTCTGACTGCCAGTTTAGGCCCAATCCCTAAACTGGCAGTTGGACACCTCTCTTGCAATCGAGGACTGCTGGCTCCTAACCGCTCACCTGCCTGCCTACCTGATCACCCCTAACCACTCTGACTGCTGGCCTGCTTGTCCCCAACTGACCACCCCACCAGCCTTCTTACCCCCAAATACCCCCCTTGCCGGCCTGATCACCCCCAACTGCCCCCCCCCCCCCCCGCCAGCCTGCTCACCCCCAACTTCCCCCCCCCCGCCAGCCTACTCGCCTCCAACTGCCCTCCCCCTGCCAACTTGATTGCCCACAACTGCCCCTCCCCCCCACCAACCTGATCACCCCCAACTGCCCTTCCCTCCTGGCCTGATCGCCCTTAACCACCTCTGCCTCGGCCCCACCACCATGGCTTTGTCCGGAAGTACGTCCGGAAGGTCGCCTGGAAGGACTCCCAGTCTAATTAGCATATTACCCTTTTATTAGTATAGATGGACCTCTACAAGGAGTCATATTAAAGCTTAAAGTTAAAGTATAAGAATCCAACTAGTCATATTATAAAAGGGGAAGAGTCTGATGAGAGTGAGCTTTCATTTAAAAAACTATATTCATATTTAAAACAAAACGGAAGGGTGTGGGAGGAATGGATGAAAAATGTGGAGGGGAATAATAGGTACAAACTTCTAGTTGTTGTTTTTTTTAAGCATAGCTTATTGATTTTAGAAGAGAGAAACATGGATGTGAGAGCATAACTAGGCATGTGCCCTGACTGAGAATCAAACCAGTAACCTTTTGGTGCACAGGATGATGTCCAACAAACTGAACCACACTAGCCAGTGCACAAACTTGCAGTTTTAACATAAATAAGTCATGGGGATGCAATGCACAGCACAGGCAATAAAGTCAGTGATTCTATATAATAAAAGGCTAATATGCAAATTGTCCCCTTGACTAGGAGTTTGACCAGGGGGCGTGGCCAGCCGATCAAAGGCCTGCAGCTCCTCCCCCTGGTTGGTCCCACCCCCGATGGCCAGGATTGGGCGGGCCAGCCGGACCCCACCTGTGCATGAATTCGTGCATTGGGCCTCTAGTATCATAATAATGTCGTTCAGTGACAGATGATTAATAGACTTATTGTGGTTACATCATAAAGTATGTAAATGTAGAATCCCTATTTTATACACCTGAATCTAATGTAATATTATATGCCAACTATACTTTAATAAAAAATAAAAACATAAAATATAGAACACATAAAAATATACACAGGTTTAGGGATATATATGCCAAAATATATTTCAGTTTAGTCTGAGAAGTCATATGACAGCTAATGTTTGTCATTTAAATATTTTTTCATAAAGGAGTTGAGTTTGTCACAGAGGTTAAGATTGCAGGATGCCACTATCATACTAAGGAAAAATAACATGAATCTGAAAGATATTTATTATTCTTTTTTAAAAAATTATTGTTTATGCATGCACCTGCTGAGATTCCCAGTGTTTCAAACAGGGATTTCACTGACTTTGGCTAAAAAGCCATTCATTATTAGCAGACAAGAGATGACACAGCTTAATTTAATGCCCATTGTGAGAGGTACTAGCAAGCCTGGGTAACCTATCTTGTATTTCCTGAAAGTAATGCTTGACTCACGGCTGCTGTAAAGCAGGAGGCTCTACCTGTACCATAAGAAGTATTTAAAGCAAAGTGTCAAGAGCCCCAAGTGGGGAAAAAAAACCATCTTGGATCATCAAGAAAAATGCACAGTGATTAAAAATTTAGTAGAGACATATTTCATTGACACAGTAAAATAACTATAAAATAATGCTTAGAGTATGGTCCCGTTTATGAAACACTATGCCTGAGTGTATTTATAGTGTCATATAGAAAAAAAATCTAGTGGGAAATATTCCAAAACACTAAGAGGAATTATTTCTTGATGGTGGGCTTATGGGTGACTTTCTTTTTAAACATTCCTGTATTATCTTTTTTTCTCTTAAAATGAGCATGTATTTTTTAGTGAAAAAAAAAAAAGCCTTTCAAAGACAAACTTTAACTGTACTGGTGAATACTGATTTAAAGCAGAATGTCGTTAGTGAGACAGATCTCTCTTGCACCGCAAGCTAATGGATGTGGAATGATAGTTCTGACAGCACAATTTGCTCTTTGGCCAGCACTGAATTACCAGTCAGACAGAGTGTATGCTAAGGCATTCGCAAAGAAAGGGAGGCAACAAAAATTAGAATATTCTGGAGAAAAGTATTTACTTGACTTTTGATATTTCAGAAAAGTATAAAAGTGTTTATTCGGGGAAATTATCAGGAAGTTGTTGAAGCTATGTACACTTGTTTATTATTTAATGCCCTTTTTATATTTTAAGAACATGTAGGTGGAGAGATGCTTAGGACATATAGGTAGGAGGTATGGCTAAGTTTTTTCAAGGTCCAGAGCACAGAATATAATTATGTTACTTTCCAAATGCTCATTAAAAATAAAAATAGGACTTGGTCATAAAATAAGTGTACAGCAGTCCAACATAGTTCTGACTTTTCCCTAGAGAAATGCTTTTGTGTTTTTCTGAAATATCAGGAATCCCAAAGGTTTTCCAAAATAATTTGTGTGCACCATTTTTTTGGTCTGATACCCTAACCACACACTTAGTCTATGAACCAATTCAACATGATCAAAGAGCAAATCATGGCACCTGAAATATTCAAATAAAAATCCAAATAAAGATGAGCCACATTTAATGCAGATCTACTATATTTGATATTTAAAAATTCACATTGGCAAGGTAATTTGTTACATTTTCTAACATGGCACAATTGGGCTCATGAATCCAGCCACAGTTAGACCATTTTCCTAACCCAAACTTGAACAAGTCTAACCTCTCTGAGACTGTTTCCACTTAGTTAACATACTTATAGTGATAGAATTGGGGGGAGATTCAAGTTAAAAATAAAACAATGTAAAATGAATGAGAACTACAAAAGATTATACTAATACTAGAGGCCTGGTGCAGGAAATTCATGCACAGGTAGGGTCCCTAGGCCTGGCCAGCGATCAGGGCCAATCAGGGCCTTCCAGCTGCCGGCCATGGCCTTCCTACCCTGGCTGTTGGCTGCCGGCTGCAGGCCGGGGCCTTCCTTCATTCCATGCCGCCCCCTGATGGTCAGCGCACGTCATAGCGAGCAATCGAACTCCCGGTCAAACTCCCAAGGTGACACTTTGCATATTACCCTTTTAGATATATAGATAAGACGTAATGACTAATATAAGATGCATTATTTTGTCATTAACTTTTCACATGTGTACATCTTAAATCCTCCAAAATATTCTATGTGCTAACATATGCAAATGTTGCTACTCATATACATGCTCTACAAATAGTTGTTTTGCAATTAATTAATTCATCTCCTTTGAAAACACATTTTCAGTTGTAACTGACCTCTCAGAATAACACCCAAGTATAAATCTAGTTTATTTCAGTAAAAACCTATTGTTGAATTATTTATGTTAAAACTTCCACGGTAAATTTGGTTTTCTTTTAGGCTACAACCATGGGAAACAAACATTAATCTTTTGATAGACCTATGAGAAGTGAAGAAAATGGTTTTGACTCTCCTTCTAGTTCATCCTGGTTGAGACTTGAAGCATGTACATAAAACTGAAATATGTTTTGAGATCACTTGAGGAAATAAGGAATATCCTATCACAAAGTGAGAAACTAAATAATGTGTTTTATTCCAATTAAAACAAGTTTTACCTAAGTTTAAATACCTGTCAAAATATTTACTATCTCAACCAGAATGGCATTTTCAAGATAGTGTTTGAGGAAAAGATAACTAGCTATTAAATGGTTCATTTACACAATAACGTAAATGTGCCTTTGTTTTGAAGAGAGAGAGAGAGACAGCAATGTGAGAGCTTAACATCAACTGGCTGCCTCCTGTACTCCCTCTATCAGGGATAGAGCCTGTAACCCAAGTATGTGCCCTGACTGGCAATCCAAACGGCAACCCTGTGGTGCATAGGACAAAGCCCAACCAACTGAGCCACACCAGCCAGGGTTTGAATGTACCTTGTTTTATTCTGACATCAATCTGATGGCTTTTGAATTATTTTGTATCTAGGCCCCAATGAAACCCATTTCATTTTTCAAAATTAGCCATACAGAAGGGAATAATTTTAATATGGCTATTAGGCATCACACTCCATAGAGTTACTGGGAAAGGACTCTCATGAAACGGCCATTGTTCAGTTCCCTGCATCCTGACAAGATGGCATATAAATTTCTCCATGCAGATGATCAATTGATTTCTTAAAAAAAATAACCAGATTCTGTAATTTAAAAGCCCATTACAAAATGGAGTTACAGGTCTAGAAGTACATGATATGAAACACTCTTAAATGGACAGTTGACTCTAGAAAGTCAGAGAAGTTTTTGAGAAAGAATCTAGTCCATCCCAAATAAATTCATGTCTAGGTCATATTTATGGAGGTTTTGATGAGAAAAGAAGGCACTGCCCTAGCTGGTTACCCAGTTGACCACTCAAATTTGCCATCAGAAAGTTCTACATTTTGTATTTATAATCTCCATTCTTACCAATGCAGTTGAATCCCATTTTCCATTCTTCAGGTCCCCCAAAACAGGCAAGAAGCAATTTCCTACATGCAAACCCACAGCTTCTCTGAAGCAAGTAACTGTTACCTCTCAGGTTTCTCTAAATGTAATTATCCTAGTTTCCTTATCCTTTCTTAAAGAGTTCAATTTGTAGTCCTTTACACATAATTCACTTTTCTGTGGCTCCTCCACAAAGGCTATGTAATCATCTCAAGTTTTGGGACCAAAATCTAGACCTGTATTCCTATCAGGGTCTGACCACACAGCTGAAACATATCACTGTTAGTTCTATATCCGTGGCCTACAGTGATTTGCCTCTGCTCAAACTGTACCAACATCACCTATAAAACCATATCCCATGAAAAGTCAACACAAAGGAAAGAAAGAAAAGCCCCAAGATACCTGTTTTCATTGCATAAAACAGAGTCAACTATGTCTTAATTCTTTAAAGCTTACAGTAGATATATCTGAAATTGTAATTTTTGGAGGTCAAAAGTTGGAGGAAAAAATCCAGGATGCAGTGTGTTAAAATTTTGATATGACATACAAGCCCAGGGATATTTCCTTGCTTGACTTTATGTAGTTGTTATAATTAGGCACATGGTAGCAAGACTTTACAGAGTTGTGCATCTATATAATATATGATATGCCATAAGCCTATCAAATGTATTCTCTCCATTAAGTTGCTGAAGAGTCTTCCCATATATAAACCAAATAAGACATTTATTCTCAGAGAAATTAAACTATAAACCTGATTCAAATACATATAAAATTTTTAAATGAAAGGGAGCGATGGGTAAAATAAAATGAAAGATTAAAACCCAAAATACTGATATTTTACACTGTAGAAAATGCTTGCACTGACAATGATATTGTTAGAGACCAGATCAATGGCTGAAACTAGTCCATGCGATGAATGTAATACTACTAACACACTTTTACCTGCAAGGATTTTTCTGGCTTTAATTCAATGAAATCCATTATCCTGGGTGGTAATGGAGGCCTGTACCCTACTCATCTTAGACATCTTTAAAAGGTCAAGCAGATCCCAGTAAGCATTTGTAAACTACAATACCCGCCCCCACCCCCCATTTAGGCTACAAGCCACACATTCTTTTGCTAAGCATTGCTCTCTCTTATTTCATTTCATTGTATAAATAGACTAATTTGGAAATGACTAGGGTTCTTAGGAAATACCTAGATTTTTCAAAATAATCTCACTTTCCTACTTGACCACCTAAGTAAGTGAATCCAGAATACATTTGAGAGAACTCTAAAATGGTGCCTGGATACTGAAGGAATGAACAGCAAATAGCATCACTATTAAATAAATGAATGCAGTTCACCATCCAGCTTGCCTGTGCTTTCTGGGACACAAGGCACAAACATGAAAGGGATGGGATAGAATTCCAAGAAAACTGGTTTCCACAATCATTTGGCAAAGCGCTGTACACAAAATAATACCATAAGCCACCTCCCTTTCCCATCATTGTCAAGTCAGTGTTCTCCAATCACCCCTCACAAACCTAATTAAAAATAAAGAAAAGAGGCAGGCTATGAATTCACATCTAGGGCTACGATACATATTAAATGACAGGCATCTGTCCTAATTGGTCACAACAAAACTGATGGGCAATAACAAGAATAAATCTCACATTAATCCAGACGAAGTCAATGAATAATATTACAAACCAGAAGCATACTTTCAAAAATATCCAATTACCTCCAAGCATGCAAGGGCATTGATAACCCATAAAAAATGACTGCAAAGAATGCTTTGCAGAAAATATGTTTCATAAATGCACTCTGAATGCTAAGTAATGTGTATATATGTTATGCATATCCATTGAGTATACATTTGTATATTCACAATGAAATGTATGCACTTAAAAATGAAACTGTACCCAGCAAATCGTTTCTCAACAAGAGCACATAAGAATACGGAATAGAACGCTCAATTCTGGGGCCACTTCTCCTAAGCAATGAGGGATATAAGCAAAATCACCTTATAATTAGACAGAGAAGCTTATGAGGCACTGAATGTGTTTTTGAGGAAGGCCCAGCCTTGTATGTGGAAGCTGCAAATGAAATGATTCCTTTCAATAACACCCATTTCTTGTTAGCTTTTTTTCCACCCCCTGATTCTGTTGCTAAGCTTGGAAGGAAAGGAACCAAGTGGTTCACTCTGCATTCTAAGCCAGTTAAGGTAAAATCAGAACACCATTTCTTTTTTGAAAAAACGGGAGCGGATGCCTTCTCACTTCTCTCTTCCTGGCAACCTTCCTCTATCTCCATCCCCATCTCTGTCTCTACATCTTCTCCCACTCTAAGGGAGTCATTGTTCCAGTGCAGGCCACAGATGTATACACAGGGCATTTGGGAACAAACTAAACCAAGAAGATAGCTCCACTGGGTCTTACCATGCTGAGATCTTGAGAAGCTGTTGAAAGGAGGGAGAGGTGCAAACTGAATCCATTTTCCTTGTGACCGAGTCGGATGCAGCCTCCGAACCCAACATCAGCAGCGGCTGCTGGGATTTTTTTTCACCCTCAGTCTCGGGCTGGCGATGGTGCGAACAGGGAACCACCCTTCCAGCCCCACTAGAGTATCAGCAGTCCAGGCGGCAGCAGCACCAGCATCACCACTTGGGCCTCCTCCCTCTCGGAGGATGGGGTGAGCTCAGAAGCAGCCAGGAACTTGCAGCAGACACCTCCTCTGGCTCCTCCTCTCCTGCCCCCTCCCCCACAGCCCCACCCCTGCTGCGGTAGAGGCTGCCCGTCCCGGCAGCTGCTGGTTGTCATGGTAATAACCAATGGTAAGCGATCAGACTAAGGGGGAGGGGAGATGGGTGAAAAGCTGTAGGAGCTGGAGGGGAGTGAATTTGTACTGCTGCCCTCTGGGATGCTCTTGGTCTCTCTTATCTTGGACTCTGGCTCTTTAAAAGTGGGGCAAGGGTGCATAGGCACGGGAAGAAAATAATTTAAAATGAATCAAAATCTAGACTCTAACATACAAAACAGCTCAGCTATTTGTGCATTTGATATGGTTTTCCCAATGAAATGTATTAAGTTTGAGATCAGGGAAAAAAATGGAGAAAATTATGTCGTGTAAATAGAAAATTATTATCACTCCAAATATGTTTGTCCTTTGTAGCATCTTTTACTCAATGCCACTCAAGGTTGTTATGAAGCAAAATGAGTGGCTGGACTTTGCAATAAAACAAGAATCTGATTCCTTGGCACTATTCTCCCTTGTTCTTTTCAGGTGAGTTGCTTGGTCTTACTGTTTTTCCAGCTCCCCCTGTGAAGAAGTCCCAGCGTTCATTGGCATTACTCTATGGAAAAGGAAGATGGGACAGAGGAAACAAATTCCTTGAGCAATCAGGATTGTCACAAGTTGGTGGATAGTTCCAAACCTTTTTAGTTCATTTCCTGCAGTAAATTCATATCCACAAGTTGGTGGATAGTTCCAAACCTTTTTAGTTCATTTCCTGCAGTAAATTCCATGCCATTTTCATGAATGCTCTTTTGGAGGTCCCAAGAAGTGAGGTCAGCAGTATTGAGCTCTAGGTGAGTTGTTTCTGGCTATAAATTATAGATGACACTAGTATTTATCTCATGCTGAAGTTGTAAAGATCAAATGAGACAATGCACTAAAAGCACTTGGTATGTAGTAAGTGTACAATAAATGATTACTATTAGTAGTAGTAGTACATTGTGTTAATGCCTTAATCCAAGAAATTAAAGGAATAGCATGGCAATTACAAATATGGGAAAAAGTAAGGTGAGAAAACACTTAATACATGTTCTGTGATGATGATGATGACAATGACAAATATAGGGAGGCCTGAGAGATTAAAAGTACTCTGAAGTGTGATAATGGAGGATGTTCTAAGTCCTAAAGGAGTTGGATAAATTTCCCCAGTTCACACAGCTAATAAATGTCAGAGCCGGAATTAAAACTCTGGCTCTTCTAACACTAACATCTGCTCTTGTTTAATCATTGCAGTAAACCCTTGATTTTTCGGACCTTGATTTAACAGACTTTGGATTTAACAGACAAATTTTTCACTCTGTATGTTATGTGTGAAAATTAACACCCTATTAATTTTTAAATGCTTTTAAACAAGATTTGCTTACAATTAAATTAACGGGTTATTTTTTGTTATTAATTCACTGTTCTTTTAAACAAATTTTAGTGAATAGGCCATATGTTGGACAAAACATTGTAGTAATTTCACCAACATAAATAAATATTACATAGCTATAACTAGAGTCTCAGGGGTCCTCAAACTACGGCCCGCGGGCCACATGTGGCCCGCCAAGGACATTTATCCGGCCCGCCGGGTGTGTCGCTGCCTGTCCTGCTTAGCAGCCGACTCGTCCCGGGCCCGCAGTGCGCATAGGAATTTGTTCATAGTTTTTTTTTAAACTATAGTCCGGCCCTCCAACGATCGAGGGACAGTGAACTGGCCCCCTGTTTAAAAAGTTTGAGGACCCCTGCTACATATTTAAATCCAAGACTCACCTCTTGTAAACAATGTTCGGGAAGTGATTAGCACGTGATCACACTGCATCTCAGGGCAATTGATTCTTTTGTCACCTGGTGTGACTTTCTGCAGCAGGTTTAACAGGTGCTGGCCAATGTTTCCATATGCGCGAAGCCACACCTCAGCTGCGTGCATTTGTTTACTCACGGTGACTGGTGAACGCACACGTTTATTACATCTATTCAATATAAATTAAAATTAATAGTAATACATATAGAAAACTTTTATGTGAAATTAAAAATTTCCATACATACTTAATTTTAATTACACAAAACATGTCTACATAAAGGTAAATTAACTAATATGTCAAATTTTTAGCATACAAATTTGGAAAACCTACTTTATAATATAGGGGACTTATGGCTTCAAATAAACACCCCCTTGCCCGAATTAGTCCATTATATTGAGGTTTTACTATACCACTCTGCCAGGAAATGGAAATACTCTGTTCCTAACCCATAGGGTTATTTATAGGTTCAAATGGGATTAATACAAGTTTCAGACCCAGATAGCCTGGCTTGATTTCCTATAGGTTTGGTGTGGGGCTTGTTAATTAACTTCCCTGAACCTATGTGTTTCACCTGTGAAATGGAACTAATCATAGAACCTGACAGGTCATCATGAGAATAAACAGGATCATGCATAGAGAGCATTAGCATGGCTAGTACATAGTAAATGTTCAGTAAATATTAACTATAATCACTTGTTACTCATTTTACATAATTAATATTAACATGTGAGAGAACTTCTTCCTGCATGGAAAAGGCCTTGATGCTAAGGCCTTATTCTGACAAAACAGACTTAACGGTATTTCACTTGTGGAGAAAATGGTTACAACCTAGCCTCAGCACTCCTGCTCTGTGCAGCTAGTGCGTCCTACCTCCCACCAGAGCCTGAACAATCAATCACATAGTCTGCTCTTCCACATCAGCATCACATCTTTGCCACAGCATTTTTGCAGCACCACTAATTGGCAGTAAGGAAATTGTGTCGTAAAAGATACTGTAAACCAATTGCCAGTTTGGGTGTGTTTTTGTTATTTATTTATTTATTTATTTATTTATTTATTTATTTTTCGTGTGTGTGTGTGTGTGTGTGTGTGTGTGTGTGTGTGTGTGTGTGTGTAGGGGTTCATTTCTCCATTGATGAGTCCATCTCCTTAAAAATGAAAGTAACTGGTTGACAGTTTGGTTTTTTGTTTTGTTTGGTGGGGCTTTTTAGTTTGGACGAATTTCTCACTCCATTTGTATATTACATATAAATCTTAGCTAGCTCTGGTAATGGTCTAAGTTGCCAGTAAACACGGTGCTGGTGGTCTTAACATAGCATTTCTTCCAGATGATGAGGATTTTCCCCAAGAGCCGGTGGCTTGTTATTTTGAAACACATCGTATTGAGAGAAGAGAGGCAAGGGCCCTCTGAGGGCAGAGTGGACCCGCCTTTCCCACAGAAGGAAGATGCGTGCTTAGGTACAAACAACAAAGATCAGTTATTGAGTGGTACTACCTTGAAGCTACAGGCAATTAAAAACGTATTCACATACTTTGTATTTTGCAATAAAGTCTTTAATTTTGTTATTCACTTTTTCATGTTTCATTATGTCCTTTTTAATCTCCTTTATTTGTCGTTATTTCTCTTTTACGGCAATATTGTCTTACGGCCAAGGCCAAGAAGTTATGCGTGGGAGATGTTTGCGGCAAAGAAGCCTTGGGCAGAGGTACCCATGAGCGTCAAGTAAGTGAAGTTCTGTAAGCGAAAGGGATGGGTTGTGATGATCTCGCTTCTTTTGTATTTTTCATCCTCCGCTGTCCCCACAGAGGTGGGCTTGTAAGTAAGTGGAGAAGAAAGCTGCAGGGGGAAGCGCACGTGTTCGGGTGACAGCCCTCTGCGCGGGCCTAATGAGCGTTCTGGCCCAGAGCTGACGCGGTTGGGGTGAGTGGTTCTGGTTTCCTCTTACCATCAACACAAACAGAATCAACTGGGGGAGAGAAAAGTCCCCTATTGGAACAATTCCCCCGTTTAAACATTCAAATACTACTCTCTCGTTTGCCGTATCTGTGCAGCACGGTTATCATTGTTTAATATTATTTAATGATTATTTAATATTTAATCATGTGGAAGTTATTTTTATTTTATTACTTGTTACTTATTTATTTTAAAATGAAATTTGTCTCTGGCTTTAGCAGAACAGTAATAAAAATAGGCATGGTAGAGAGTATTCCTAGTGAAAGGAACTTAAAGCAAAACCATACTTTTTATAAAACAGAAACTTCAACTGTATTTGTAATGATTTTTATTCAAAAGGTTAAACTTTAAATTTTATTTCTTCATTGCCATCCCCTCTCTTACCACAATTTATTTTTCCATAGTATTTATCATCTAATATTTATTTGTATCTTAAAATTTTTAATCTGTCCCCTCTACAAGGTAAGGTATGAAAGAACAGGGATTTAACAAATTTTTTTCAATTGCAGTTGACATACAATGTTATATTAGTTTCAGATGTACAACACAGTGATTAGACATTTATATAATATATAAAGTGGTCAATCAGCCTGATAAGTCTAGTGCCTATTTGACACCATACATAGTTATTATAATACTAGGGACCCGGTGCACAAAATTCGTGCAATGGGGAGGGGTCCCTCAGCCCAGCCTGCCCCCTCTCACATACTGGGAGCCCTCAGGGGATGTCCTACTGATGGCTTAGGGCTGCTCCCTTTTGGAGCAGTCTGGCCTCCCTTTGTGGGAGGCGACCGGTCTGATCAGGGGAAGGCGCCAGCCCCATCACCCCGCTACTGCAGCCACTGCTAGTCACTGCAGCCACCAAGGTATTTTCATCAACATGGACTCTAGTCCCTTCACCATGAAAAAATGACAGCTTTCTTTAGGCATTTTCAAGATATGCCTTTCATAAGTTATGACATTTCTTTCTTTATTTTTCTTTTTATCCTCACCTGAGGATGTGTTTCCATTGATTTTTTCCCCTTCCCTCCGATTCCAGGCTCGGCCACTTCCCAAGCCTATAGCCTCTGCCCCAGGCTTTAGGCTTGGGAAGCGGGTACCCCCATCCCCCAAGCCTAAAGCCTCCAAGGATGGCCGGCTGGGAGTGACCTGGGTGCCGAGGAGGTTCCCGGGACCCAGATATGTATGCAAATTAACCGCCATCTTTATTGGGTTAATTTGCACACTCATGGTGATTGGCTGTGGGCGTAGTGGAGGTACAGTCGATTTACATGTTTCTCTATTATTAGGAAAGATTATTGACTACTAGTATATTCCCTATGCTGTACTGTACATCCCTGGGACTGTTTTTATAACTGGCAATTTGACATATTAATCTCTTCCCCTTTTTTACCCATTCCCATCTCCCATCTGGCCATCATCAATTTGTTCTCTGTATCTATGACTTTGTTTTTGTTTTGTTTATTTTATTTTTTGGATTCCACATGTAAGTGAAGTGATACAGTATTTGTCTTTCTCTGACTTATTTCACTTAGCATATTATCCTCTAGGTCCATCATGTTGTTATAAATGGCAAAATCTCATTTATTTTATGGCTGAATAATATTCCATTGTATATATGTAGTACACTTCTTTACCCATTCATCTATTGATGGACACTTAGGTTGCTTCCATATTTTGGCTATTGTAAATAATGCTGCAGTGAACATAAGGGTACATAGGTCTTTTTGAATAAGTGCTTTGGATTTCTTCAAATAAATAACCAGAAGTATTGCTGGGTTGTATGGTGATCCTATTTTTAATGTTTTTAGGACCTTCCATGCTGTTTTCTATAGTTGCTGCACCAATTTACAATCCCACCATCAGTGCAGGAGGGTTGCCCTTTCTCCACATCCTTGCCAACACTTGTTGTTTATTGACTTATTGATGATAACCATTTTGTCAACTGTGAGATGATATCTCATTATGTTTTCTATTTGCATTTCCCTGATGATTAGTAATGTTGAGCAACCTTTCATATGCCTATATGCTGTATGTATGTCCTGTCCTCTTTGAAGTAATGTCTAGTCAGGTCTGTTGAAAGTGGAGGGGGAATTTTTGTTCATTTATTTGTGCACTGTGTTGACCCATATTAAGTGTTCAATAATTATTTCTCGAATTAATAAACAAGTAAATAAATATAATAGCAAGGAGTTCTGCATTGAATTATGGCTCTATAAGTTATTATAATATTTTTTCAGTTATATATTTTTATATTTCTCCAAATTAAAAAGTAATAATTGTTTTATTTGTATACATGCATATTAGCATAATGTCTATCTGATCCATATCTTAAATATACATAGCTATTAAAATGGAAATGTTTATGCATGCATATTTAAAGTCATCTAGCTTATTACCAGTGGTATGCATGGGTTCTTTGGGAAATACTGATTTTGTACTAAGAATGTCTTCCCAGTAGTACATGCAGTTACCAGACTTGTCTACCTCTCCTGGGACCTTTTCAACTTTGACTTCTGAATTCGATGAGATTTCTAAAAAAGTACAGGGTGTGGGTCTTGGCTCCAAAAGCAGCATTAAATTTTCAGGAGGAACCACAGCACAATGGAAGGAAGCTGCAAAGTGTGGGCTCTGGAGACAGACTGCTTGGATTGAATCCATACTTCACCATTTGTTTTCTGAGTGACCTTGGGTAAATGGCTTAATCTCTTTGTGCCTCAGTTTCTTCATTGTATGACATAATAGCATTATTTACTTTATTGGATTGCTTTGAAGATCAACGTCCATGTGTGCAAAGAGTTAACCAGTATCTGGCATGTAGTAAGTAAATGGCAAGTAACATTAGCTAATAACAGTATTAATATAACTTATAATAACTATGATAATGCATAGCACATTTTTCTGGGTGTTTTCAAAACACTCGGATCACTCAGGGTTATTTTAAGAACTTGCTGTTATGACTGCAGACCAGCTTTCAGCAGACTATGAGGATTTCTGGAGATGTATATCTCAGAGATAGGCCAATGTTCTGATTTCCCCAAAAATAAAAGGCAAAAAAGGGAGGTTTTCAAGTAAACTTGTTTATTCCCTGTTTACTCTATTAGAGGTTATTAACATATTACATATTTGGAGAAAACATTAAATGTAAGCAGTCAAGATCTTCTTGAGTTCACTAAGAAGAAGGATAATACTCTTCTGACCGCATTGCACACCCTGTATTAATAGTATCAGTAAGCAAGTATGTTAGAACTCTTTCATGAACTCTACACTCCTATGGCCAACCTTCTTATGGATGACTCCTTGCATAAGCAGATGGACTCTTTGGCCATTGCTAACCCCATTCCCTGGAAATCCCCACTTTCCCCCAAACTCTTCAGTCTTCAAGATTTACCCATCACCTCCTTCAGGGAGTCTTCAGTGATACCAAGATTAGCATTAGAACTGAGGTTCCCATTGTCCCCTGTCATGTCTTTATTACTACACTTAGGATGTTGAATGGTAAATATTTTTTCTTCATCTTTCTCTCCTACTTGAATGTAAGCATTTTGAGGTCAAGAATACTGTTTATTCATTTATTGATACATTAATATTTTTTGCTAGCTACTCCTGGGTACTATACTAGGGACCAGGGACATAGCTGTGTATAAGATAACAAGCACTGTCTTTATAGGGCTTATAATATGAAAGGGAAGTGAGACTACATAATTACTTAAAATAAATTAAGTTGAAGGCTATATTAGAGAACTGTAGAAAGCTCTGATAGCATATAAAAGAAGGATGTAACTAAGTGTGGGAGGCCAGGGGAAATATTGCTGGAGAGAATGTGGGGTGGGGCAGGGAAGGTGATTTCAGACAAAGCAAAGGAAATGTATGCAAGTCCCTAGGTATGGAAGAACATTGCATGTTACTCAATTTCTGTTTAATGTAGCATAATACATTATGTGCCATTTACATGTTTGTTGAAAGAATCTGCATCGTTCCTTTTCTAAACAAAGAACTCCTTTTCTCCATATTTTCCTTCTGTTAATTTATTTGGGGGTTAGAGTTTGTCAATCGCTAAGGAGCAGGTAGACTGTGTGGAATGAGAAAGCGTGAAGAGAAGCCAACAGATTCAGTGTTCTACGGTAGAAAAGAAATGTAATGCTAAAAGTAACCACTGTTTCATTACAGATTTGTTAAGTAAGATTTACATGGTTAATACAAACATTTGCTCTGATGTTGGAACAAGAAACACTTTTTCCTTTCAGGTCCTGTACAATTGTAGATTACCCAGTGGCAGACAACACCTGGGCTCAAGTTACCAGCAAATCGGGGACACCAAAGCAGTGAGACAAGTTCTATTTCAATGATCTCTTCCAAATTTTTACAATTAGAAAGTCTACAATGTTTGTGTACATGCAAGTTTTATTTTAATTTTAACTTAGTTCTTTTCATTGTCTGTGGGAGACACCGTAATTTTTGTCATTTTTAGAGTGCTTAGGAACTCAAAATGTCTTGTCACATACAACATAACAGTAGAAAACATGGCCCAGGTAGTGCAATGAGCACATACATCCCACAGTGAACAAAACATAGTTCTTGTCCGCATGGAGCTGAGCATCTAGTGGGTGAGGAGCCAAAGAACAAGAAAATAAAACACTGCAATCATAGCAAAATTTTACAAGTGTTGTGAAACAATGAACAACTGAAAGGAAGTTAAGGACTGAACGTGGGGAGAGAGAGAATGACGCGCTGTGGGGTGACATTTAAACTGAGGAATGAAGTATGCATTATGCCAGTCATTTAGGAACTAAGAAAAGAGTTTCAGATGGAAGGATGAGCTCAGAGGAGAGAGCTCAGGAATGAGAAATATTTCTGAAGGTCAGTACAGCTGGATATGGTGAGCATGGGGAGCAATGGCATGAGAGGCAGTTGGGAAGGTGGGCAGGAACCAAATTATGCAGCACCTTGGAGCCCACTGTCAGGCATTGAAGAGACATTGAAGAGTTTAAAGGTGGTTCAAAGCATTGTGGAAAATGAATTGGTGGTGGACAAAAGTGGGTGTGGCATCTGGCTAGAGATTATAGTGATTAGATGAGGGTGGTGGCAATGGATATGGAGAAAATTAGGCTGTTTTGAATGAATACATTTTAGAGGTGGCATTTGAGGACTTGCTAATGGATTAGATGTTAGGAGTGAGGGAGAGGCAAATATTAAGGATAACTTTGAAAAAGACAACTCTTCTATTTTGAAGATCTCTCTGTCAAGATTTAGTTCTCACCTTCTGTAGTGAGGAAAGGCCCCAAGGCTCTGGCTCTGGGAATGTGGGGGAAACCTGATGGGTTTTTGAGCAGCCAACATTCAGGGGCCTTTCCTCCCTTTCTCCTCAGGCCTACCATTCTTGAGAATTAGGCATTAATGACCAATCAGAGCGTTGGGAGACTCATCACTGCTCATCAGTATCTTGACTGAGAAGGGATCAATGAGGCCTGGAAGAACAGCAGGATTTTGACTCAAAAAATCCCTCAGCCTTGAGAAGTGGCTTGCCAGGAAGAAAAGGCCTCCCTCTACTCTGAGCCTCCTACATATTCCAAACCATATTCTCTTCCACAACTACTGGTTCCTAGGGCTACTGTCCCCATTCCACCACCTTCTGATCATGAGACCTTGTAACCATATCTTCTCTCAGCCTCATTGTTTTATCTATGAAGCCAGGTTAAAATTGCCTTTGTCTAATGAATGGAGTTTAAAATGAATTGTGTTTGTAAATTCTTTACACATGCCTGGCATGAAGAAGGATCTCTATGAATTTCAGCTGTTCTATTATATTATCCCCTCCCCTAACTGGAACCTTCCTTATGAAAGCCATTCTTTTCCTTCCAGCCCCCAAATGTCTGAAGAATTTCCCTAATACCTCCCACCTCAAGACCCCCAAATGATCCCTCAGGTCCCTCAGATGGCTGAGTATTTATTTTCCTGTGACAGACATAGCAGGTGCAGAGGACTGAAAAGGAGGAAAGGGTAGTCTAAAAGTGCAGCTTACAGATTTCATGGTCTCATATTTATGAGCCAACTTTCTTTAAATACTTACATCCCATATGTACATTTTATTACCCTTTGATTTGCTTCTTATGATTGGTCTGAAGTGTGAAATTGGGAGCCTGGAGCTTGCTATTACTTCCATATTAGAAAAATATATAAATAAGAAGTTTGAGTTTCGTGAGTCCCTCCTGCACCTACCAAGGAGAACCAAAGTTCATAAGGAAATCTTTGAGATTTCTTGCATATGCCCACAGCCTTCTTCTGGGGGACTCTTGCTTAACATGCTCCTGGTTCTAACTCCTGCTGCAGCTGAGGAGGTCTTTCCTGAGGAGTCAGACTACCACACTAAAGCAAATGGTTTGATTCTGAGTGGGGAGATGGAATGAAGGCAGGACCAAACCCAGAGAGGAGTTCCATTTCAAGAAAGCAGCTTTTGTCATTTTAACCCTCTTTTCTTTTACTCTAAGTCCAAATTGCTTCTCTTTTCTCAGCATCTATTTCTCCTTCTAATTTCTCAATCCTTAACAAAATCCCAATCCATCTCTTAAATAAATCTGTACAACTCTAAACTCCTATTGAAATAAAATTTTTAAAATGATAAAATCAGGACCCTTAGGCAAATTCAAAATGAGCATACCAGTGATTGATTGATTTTTATCAGAGGACCTGTAATATGTTAACACTGTCCCAAAGAGCATTTGAGAAGCTAGATATTTATAGGCAATATACAAAGGAAAGGATAAGAGTGGTTTTACTTATGCAGTTTCACTTGAGCCTCAAGCCTTGAGATACAAATTTTATGCCAGGATTGATCTTCATGGCCTTGAATAAATTAAGCTAGTGGTTGGCCTTTTGTAGGTCCTAAAAGCAGCCCTTATATCACCTGAATCAATGGGAATGGCCAAGAGGAAGAGCAGTGCTTTGTATCATGTGGTACCCTAAATTCCCAAAATTCTCTGAAAAATGACCTGGGTCTGAGTTTATGCAGAGATCTACTAGTATATGGAAATATTATAGAACAAGAGTAGGTTTGTTTCAGATACCTTTCCCTAAGGGAGGAAGAGCCTTCATGTCCCAGACCTCACTGTGGGATATCATGCCCAGAAAGAATATTTTATGCCTGTGGCCTCTGTCACCTGTAATTTGTGCTCTGATTTGTGTTGGCTCTTTTTATGTCTCCCATATACAAGGAGGTTTGTGGGTAGAAATTACTGGGAAATACCTGATCTGTTTTCTACTGAGAGCTGCAGGAAGAATTTCAATCATACTGTTATAAACAAATAAATAAAATGGAATAAATGGGGAGAATAAAAATCTATTATAGGAAAATGCCAACTAATAATTATAAAAGGAATGATCTATCATTTGGCAAATTGTTATTTAGCAAACATCATGATATTTTTAGGCATGAATCATCAACGGATGCTAAAACCAATGAGTAGACATTTGAGGAGGAAAGGCTATCTAGATTTTCAACCTATTTCCCCACAAAGCTTCTATTAATTACTAAGGAAAATAGTAACTTTACAGTGAAGAAATCTGGTTGATAATCTCCTTAATCAACTGATTAAAGTTAGCACCAAGAATAGAAGAAAGAAGTCATGTGCCTCTTAACATGATGTACTGAAAAGAACATCACTTCTGCATCATTTCCACTAAAATGCTTTACTGATTCTAATTCACAAGAAAACAGCAGACACATCCGTACAAAATAAATAGCCTGTACCCTTCAAAAATGTCAAAGTCAGAAGAGGCAAAGTAGGACTGAGAAAATCTTCCAGATTGAAGACGATTAGAGATGATTATTAAATGTTATGGAATCTTGGATTGAATCCTGGGGAACCAAAACAAAATAATTTTCCATAAAGGACATTCATGGCATAATTGGCAATATTTGAATAAGGTAGGTTGAGTACAGGGAATTATATCAATATAGTTTCCTAATTTTGATAATTGAATTCATGAAAGAAATAGTCCTTGCTTTTAGGAAATACACACGAGTATTTAGGGGAAAGAACATAGTGTCTGTAACATTTTTCTATAGGTTTTCTCCTTTTCCTCTCCACTGATTCTCTCTCAATCACCCCCATCTCCCACCCACTCCTAGTGTTGCTGGAGTGATGTTCACAGAAACCTCAAGCCCATAGGATACAAATGGGAAAGAAAAATCCCCTTCTCCCTCCTGTAATCTTCTAGTCTCCTTCTAGCATTCTCTCCCTTTCCCCTGCCTCATTGGTTGGCTGACTGGTCAGACAGCAATGAGGATTGCATAGTTTCACCCCTATTATCAAATCAATGATAGAAGGGTGGATTTGAAGCTGAGACACAACGCTTTCTTGTATCTTAACCCATCAAGAGTTTTCTAGGATGTGCCCTCTGACTTGTACTTCAGTATAAGAGACTGAGCCTGGGAGAGGGAGCTTCATCCTGCTTTTCAGGTAGGCAGGCCACTGACCTCTGCCCACTCAAAATTTTTAGTGTCATTTTCTTCAAGGGGATATTTTATCATGTGGGAAGTAAGTCATATGCTTTATTCTTGGGGCTAGAAGTTCCTATAAAATCCTGAAAAAGACTTTTACAACACCAATATTGGGATCTGTAGTTGAGAATCAACTATTATGTGCTCCTTCTCCAGTGAAGAACATTTAGAGATTATCTAACTTGCTCCTTTAGACTTTATTGTATGTGAAATACTTCCATTCCATGAAGAAGGTCTCTCCCTCCCAATAGCATAACCAGATCTCTCTGAATTTGACCTTCAAAGCTGAGATATTTTGTTTGTTTGTTTATTAGATTATGTGAGCTCTCTGGGGTCTCTGCTCTACTGTCCCTCCTAAGAGCCTTAACTACTGGAGAGTACCTGTAGGTCATAACCAACCATGGGCAACACATCAACTTAAGTGGAGTCAGGAGGAATGCAGTTGTCTGGGCACCTCCAGTGCATGCTCCCCATGCTCCCATGACTCAGCATCAGCATGGATGGAGTAATAGAGAAATAGAGCAGAACTGTGTGTTTTATTTCAGACACTTTGCCCAAATCAATAAAGAAGGAGCTAGAAGAGGTAGGAAATGAACTGTAATCTCTGTCTCCTCCCTTTGTCTCCTGAGGACCTGCTCCACGGTTTTCTTGTGATAGGAGTGCTCAGTTGAGTTTTTGAGGACTGAGGGTTAGCTTAGCCTGTACCTGGTCCAGTAATAATTCTCATTGTTGGCCAATTTTATGATGTAATTATTCTCAGAGGGAGTATAGTTCAAATGCTCTATAGCAATGGTCGGCAAACGCAACACGCGAGCCACATGCGGTTCACGAGCCACATGCGGTTTGCGAGCCGCGGTTTGCCACTCTGTTGACTAATGAGTTTGCCGACCACTGTCATATACTACCCTTTACCTCTTTGCACACAATATGCCACAATTGCCTAATCCTCACAGCTTCCAACTACAAGGTAACATTTAGTCTAGTCCAATGGTCGGCAAACTCATTAGTCAACAGAGCGGCAAACTGCGGCTGGCGAGCCGCATGTGGCTGGCGAGCTGCGGTTTGCCGACCACTGCTCTATAGTGTCTACTTATATAATGTGTGGCGAGCCAGCATGGCCATGGCATACTCAGCTCCAGGGCGCCTTATGTGCCATGCCACCTCAGCCAGGTTCAGTGACTCTGAGAGGAGGCGGTGAAGGATTGAGAAAAGACAGACAAGAGAATGAAAGCTGGGTCTGGGTGGGATGCTGCCTCTGATGAGAGACAGTGCCATGGACTACCAAGTCCTGTCTTTATTTTATAGCCAGATGCCAGGAGGCAAAGTAAGGGCGTGGTCAAGATGTTTACAATATTCTTGTGGGTTTCAAACCTACTCAATTACATGCACCTGATCAAGCTTTGTTTACTTGCAGCCTATATCATTTTGGCACGTGGGGCCATGTGTTCGGACCATAGGTTGAAGCTTACAACTATCGCTGTTGGCTATAATTGTGCTGGGAGGGCTCTGCCCTGCAGGCTGGGACTTGCACGTGGCCGTGAGAGGACTCTGCCCTCTCATTAGTCCGAGGCTTGAACCTGTCCAAACACTGTAGCTGATCTCCACAATAATGGAGTTATTAAACAGCCAAATTCTGCCTTTCACATCCTCCTGCCTCACAATTCTCACTGCATTGGCACTGGTGTGATTTTCTACCAGCCCTTACTGAAAGGAAATACCTCACGGATGGTGCAGCATTAGGAATACGTTCTCTGAAAGAGTAGAGAGTTTCCAGTTCCCTGCAATTAAGCATTTCAGAAGGGAGCCTCAGGTGAAAAGGGCAGTGAGAGCAAGACTATCAGAAGGTCAGGGTAAGCAAATGTGGCAAGAACAAGGTAAACATATGGGCACGTTTACCACAGGATCCAGATGATCATACAGAAAATGTTAGATCTTTAGGAAGAAGGCTTTTAGTCAGGCTTTCCCATTCATACTTAAGTAGTCTTTTAAGCCTGAGAACCAGTATTTTTAATTACAAAATTTCTCATAGACTTCAACGCATGCATCATCCCTGGTTTAAGTGGTGAAAGTTAGTAATTTTGTATTTACTTAATAACTTAAAAAATTCCAGGTTTTATATAGAAGACCTGATTGATTCGTGGCCTAATATTAATACTAAAATATAGGAGGTCACTTAAATAGCTCTGTCTCATTCCAATGAAATGTACTTTCCATTGACTGCTCGCTGAGAAATGTAGCAACACTAATGCAGACTCCTTTGGTTACATATGGTGAGAAGCAAACCTTGGCTCATCAATCATTCTTTCCCAGTGGCTTCGAGTAAATGAATGCAGTGCTCTGTCTTAGAAATGACTCCGTCCCAGTTTTCCTGAAACATCAATTTAAAAAAAAACTCCCTTGTTTGCAGCCAGGAGGACATGCTCATTTAAGTGAAGTTGATCTGGGGAGACAGATGGACATGTCTTAAACCTGGTCTGCCTGGGACAACAGATACATTCAGCCAGAAATACTGAGAACACAGCAGTGTAAATAGGTAATTATAAGACTTAGAAGCTGGGTCGGGTGAGTGCCTAGGGTTAACCTGGGACTTGACAGGGAAGATTGAGGAGCTTTTTTGGGGATGGAGGGAAGGGAACACTAAAAATGGGCTCAATATGGGTATGATCTGAGCATCCTACCCTAATGCTTGATTTGTTTTCACTTTGCCCCTCCCTCCAAATCTCAGGTACCAAGGAAAACCTTAGTCACTAATGGGGCGTTAGCTCTGCTGAGGAAGAATTAAAGCTGAATGTAGAGGCTGTTCCACAGCATAGTTGAGAAAATGTAGCCTTTTTGGTTTCCTCAATAATTCAGAGCCTCTTTGAGAAAATTGTGTGTCACCTGAAATCTATACTCTTAAGATAGAGGGAAAATCTTAAGACTAAATTGTTTTCTGCCAGATAGACAGAGCTTTGAATTCTTACACATGTGTACCTAGACCGCTGCCAGGTACAATAGATGCTCAATTAAATCCCAAGGAAAACCTAAAGGAATTATTTCATTAGTGAAAGGTGATAGGTGATGGGTAACATGTTTCTGGACTAGTTTTCCACCTGTTTCTGAAAATGCTATCTAGTCCTAAATTTATTGATGATCAACTGTGTCCTGTCACTTAAATATCTGCAGTCATATTTCCTAAGACAGTGTCCTCAGAATGTGAGGAAGATGGGGAAGCAAAAAGTACCATGAAGGAAGCCCTGTCTGCAATGACCTGATTGGTGGATTTTATAAACTTGGTTCTCTGTCCCCACTATAGCCAAACATGCCTTTAGGAATAAAGTATATGGGAACCACAGGAAGTATTTAGATGCATTTTATTGAACAATCAGGCAGTGAGTATCATGGTGACCTTACAGGATTTCAGAACCTTGGTTCTTAGCAAGGCCCATGTTTCTTAATGAGGACAGGAACCTCGCGCTTCCTGTAGAAAAGATTGGGAAAAAATTAGTTTAACTTCTGCTGACAAAGTGACGATGGGGAAAAAACACACAATGAAAAAAGTTTAGCATTATTTAAAATAAAGTTGTTTTTTTTAAAATGAACTGACTGAGAGAGAGAAAGAGAGAGAGAGAGAGAACAACTTTCCATTGATTTATGCATTCATTGGTTGCTTCTTGTAGTGCCCTCATTGGAAATAGAGCCAGCAATCTTGGTGTATCAGGATGAGGCTCTGACCAGCTGAGCTACCTGGATTTGTTTGAGATTTATCCCTATTTCTCTTTCTTTCATTCACTAATCATTAATTCATCAAATATTGATTGAGAATTATTACACTAAGAGTATAGCAGAAAGAAAAAAAATGTCTGTCCTTGTAGTTCTGGTGGGGAATTACAGTGAACCTCTGAAATTCATCTCTAATCCATCGTTGCTGCTTTTGCTCCTGATGTCATTGTCCTGACCACCATGTTTCCAGGTTGAGAAAGTGGGCTCTGCAGAACCTTCTAACTCAGTGGTTCTCAACCTTTCCAATGCCGCGACCCTTTAATACAGTTCCTCATGTTGTGGTGACCCCCAACCATAAAATTATTTTCATTGCTACTTCATGACTGTAATTTTGCTACTGTTAATGAATCGTAATGTAAATATCTGTGTTTTCCGATGGTCTTAGGCTCTACAGCAGCAACCCACAGGTTGAGAACCGCTAGCAGGGTCACCTAAGACCATCGGAAAACACAGATATTTACATTACGATTCATAACAGTAGCAAAATTACAGTCATGAAGTAGCAACGAAAATAATTTTATGGTTGGGGGTCACCACAACATGAACTGTGTTCAAGGGTCGTGGTATTAGAAAGGTTGAGAACCACTGTTCTAACTGATTGATCTTTTCCCTTAGAATGCTGGCATTCATATTTGTGAGATCTCACAAAAGGAAGTCATCTCTCGGTCCCATATGTTACCTGCTAGCTCTAAGCATCCTCCCTTCCAGATAAAGACTTTTCTGCTCCCACAGCCCCACACCACCTTTCCCAAACTAGTTTCCTCTTCCCTGAGTCAAATATTTATAAATATTTTAATTGTTCCTTGTGAGATTGTGTCCAGATCTCTCGTCTATCTATTTATTCATCCTTTCCTTGAATAGACTAGCTTATAAAAATTATATTTCTCTATTACTTGAGGACATATAACTCATATATCTTTACAAATGTATTTATCTGAAACCTGCTGATTCTTCATTTTAAGAGTTTTTGATGCTTTCTTGTTCCATAATTATTAACCACTCATAATACTTGCAGCATATACAAGCACAAGCATCTAAACAGAGCACCCAAGTTCACTTCTTTTCTCTAGCTGCGGTGTCCAGCACGCTAGGCACTATCCACATGTGGCTATTTAAATTTAAATCAGTTAAAACTAACTGATATTAAACTTCAGTTTCTTGGTTGTATTAGCCAGTTTTAAGTACTAGTGGCAGGGCCTTCCATATTGGATAGCACAGATGTAGAGCATTTCTGTCATTGCAGAAAGTTCTGCTGGAGAGTGCTGAAAAGAATGTGCCAGTACCAAGTTCTGAAGAAGATATAGAAGAAATAGGAAAAGGACCTTACTGAATATAAATTCCAGGAGCATAATGATCAAGGAAATAACAACCCTGTTTGTCTCCCCATCACAAAACCCAACAACTAGGGGCTAAGTTATTAAGTATTCATTTGTCTGGTGCTTTTAATGGGCAATAGAAAGGCAATATGTACATTTGAAAAGATGTTGCATTTAAGAAAGCTACATTTTCTCTGTAGGCTTAAAAATACAGGCAGAGAAGTTATATTTTCTGGCAATCAAATGTTCTTCCCTTATTTACACATTTTTTAAATAATAGAAACAGTGAGCAGGGCTGGCGAGTTTTAAAATCTAAGGGAAAAGGGTAGGTGTCCCAGCCCTGTGCTCATGTTTTCTCAATATGTTTCACTCTAAATATTGGGCCTTTTGGTCTTGGAACTTGGAAATTTCCCAAGTCTCAAGGCTGTTCTATTGCTTTTTCTTCCCCTTGGATAGAAACATGATGTTTGACCTTAATGTCAACAACTTAGGGTCATGAGAAAATTAACAAGTGGTTTAAAGTTCCTCTTATAAATTTTTTTACAACATGTTTTTATTGATTTTAGAAAGTGAGGAAGGGAGAGGGAGAGAGAGAAACACTGATCGGTTGCCTCCTGTATGCAACCAGGGATTACACCCAAACAGGGATTGCACCCACAACTTGGGTATGTGCCCTGACCGGGAATGGAACTGATGACCTTTTAGTGCACTGGACTATGCTCAACCTAACTGAGACACACTGGCCAGTGCCTCCTACAAGTCTTTAAAGTGGAAATAAATTCACCACAAAGTTAGCACCTAATGTTTTGGGTTTAAAACTTTAGGATATTAGATCTGTCTCCCTACAGGAGGGAAGAAAGAAACTATTTACACAATCCTTCTTAAACATTGAGAATTTTCTGAAATGATTTAAAGCAGACCAAGAAGAGGGTCGTGTTATAGGGATTTTATACAGTGGAATAATGGAAATGTATGTAGTCACTTGAGTCTAAAGCAACGTTTTAATACCAAATCAGTTTCATGATAACTGAGTCTTCCAGGTCACTTGTGGGATGTCTGTTGTTTTGATCATTTTACACCTTTATTGAACTTGGAATACTTTTGTTATACTACCAAAATTCAGAGCCCTGTTGAAATAATATCCCTTTCATGGATCCTTTCTTGGCCCTTTCAGTAAGAAAAAGATCTGTGTCTTTTCTTCTCTCCTGTAGCAGTTTGCTCATAGCTCATGTGATGACATTTGTCACAAGTTGCAAGAAGCTTCTTTTGCTCATGACCTATTTTCTCTTATTCATAAGCACAAGAAAAGCAGAGGAGACTAGCACAATGCCTGGCACATGTTAAGTGTTCAGCAGCTCAGTAAGATAGAACATCCATGGCAAATCTGTTTCTCTGAGTGCTTGACTCTGGTTCCATCACTGACCTATAATCACTTCAGAAAATGAGCTTCGTTGAGACTGGCTCTCAAGTTCATAAATAAAAACGTTACAAAAATATGTTCTGTTCACCTAACCTATATCATCCATATTTGTATATTTAAGGTTTTAGTAAATACAATCATTACTGTCATCCAGAATGACATTTTAAATTTAAGGGTATTTTGGGTATATGAGTTTTTAAAAAATCCAGACTATCTACTGTTTTGCTGTAAAAGCATCAGTTTTTATCACACAAGTGATTTTTTAAATTCATGAACCATTCAAACACCTTTCCTCCTCTATTTCATTATCCTTAATACATTTTATGCTGTACCATATTATTAATTCCTGTCTCTCTTTTGTTTTACAATATGTTTTTTGTATTTCCCCCCTTCTTATTTCTCTCCTTTATGGCATAAAGAAAGCCTCCAAACATTTCCAAACCCTAGCAGGCATAATTTGTTGTTTTTAATTTTCTGCTCTCAAGCATGGTGTTCAGCACTCTGTTAGCATTGAGTATAAGTGAACCGAGAGACGAAGCAGGTTGGAATTTCTTCTGTATCTCACAAATCCTCAGTCTGGTACTTGACTTTGAAGCATGGCAGGAAGAGCAAGGATTAGGTCCCAGCTCTGCACTTACTGCTGGTGATCTCAAGCAAGTTACGTAGAGTAAAACTGAGTTTCAATTTCTCCATGTGTAAAATGGGCTTAGTATTATCCTCCTATATAATAAAAGGCTAATATGCAAATCGACTCAACCGTGAAACTACTGGTCGCTATGATGCACACTGACCACCAGGGGGCAGACACTCAATGCAGGAGCCAGGCTCACAGCTGGTGAGCACAGTGGTGGTGGCAGGGCTCCCAGACTGTGAGAGGGTGTAGGCTGGGCTGAGGGACCCACACCCCCCAGTGCACAAATGTTGTGCACCGGGCCTCTAGTTTACCTCATAGAGGCTGTGTGACTGTTAAGTGTCTAGCACATTGTGCGACAGAATAAATATTTTCCGTCAACACACACACACACACACACACACACACACTCCCCTATATATATAATCATACCAGATATATAATAATAAGAAAAAAAAGATGGAAAATTATTTTGAAAAACTAGATGTTTTGTTTTTCTCATGATAAAATGGATGATATTGGTATATTGTTTGGGGCTTCAAGGGATAAGACATATGAAATTCAAAGACAACCAGCTTAAAATAGATTTTAAAAGAAATTTAAGTTTGTACTCACTTGTTTTCCATACATAACTCGCATTCGTTAGGATAAGTGTGCCCATCAGTCCCACAGATGGGGTTATAGATCTTGGTGCATCCATTCACATTACTGTTACATACAGCCTAAAATGGAATTAAGCAGAATAATTTTCCATTATTTGAGTTTATAGCAAAATCTTCAAAGTGCTTTTTACCTCCCTGGAGTTGCTTAGCTTAAAGGTGGAAGCAAGATGGTATAGGGAGAGTGATACTAAGTGAAAGAATTAAAGATTTTGAGTCAGAAAGCCTGGTTTAAAGTAATGCCTATGCTATTTACAAATTGTCTGACATAGGTAAATTTCTTGGTGTCTCTGAACCTCAGTCCCTTTATCTGCAAAATGGGAATGAAATGATCTATCTCATAATGGTTTTACGACATTTTAATCAGGTGAGTGAGATACTGTTCAAGTTTATAATTACTGCAGCTGCTAGCTTCTCTCAGGTCAACCACACCTTGAGCATGTTCTTTTTTGCACACTGTAGTCCATTCTCTTAGCCACTTGAAGGCACTAGGTGTCTTCCACCCTTGGAGTCTTTGCACAGCCCATTTCCTCTATATCAGTAAGAACTAGTAATTATTGAATGGCTACTAAAGCCCAGAGACTGTCCTAAGTGCTTTTTATTTGTTATTCTATTTAAAAACCCACAACTATTCTATGAACTTTTTATTATACTCTTCTTCTGGTAAAGACAATGAGGCACAAAGATAAGCCGCCCGTGGCCACACAGGTGTTAATTCCTGGGTCCAGGATTCAAATCCAGTCAATGTAGATCCTGAGCTTTAGCTCTTAGCCACTTCACTCTACCACAAGCATGTCAAATTCTCATTTATTTAAAACGAGGCATGCGGCCCACCAGCCGAGAGTTTGACATGCTTGCTCTACCACTTCTCCTCACCAGTTACACTTTGCCAACACTCATTTATCCTTCATGGCTCAAAAGAAATCTCTCTTACTTAGGGGCACTTTCCCAGATCACTCTAACTAGGCTAGGTTCCTAATGGTACCAGAACTTCTTTATAACACTTACCAAAAATGTAATAATTTATTTACTATGTACTTTTGGTTTGTCATCTATCTCCCCACTAGGTATAAATATAATGGAAAGAGGGACACTTCTTTCTTTAAATATAGAGGCAGGATATTTTTAGATGTTTGGATATAGAATACCTTTTCTAGAGGAAGAACCTAGTTTATTATATTCCTCTGTTCATTACTAATTAGAGCTCCACCTTGGAGATCTGGAGCTTTTGGAGTGAGGTTAATAAGGCTTCCACTCCAAAACTTTGTCCTACCAGGTAGCCCCAGTATATATAAAAACGCCTTCACAGCAAGCACTATGTGACTACATAGAAACTGCTTGTGTATCAGTGAATTTGTCCTTTAACATGAGCCCCTCTGGGGGAACTACTGTTGGCATCTGCCTGTAGTAGGTTAAGCCTGGCTAGCATTCATACTCCTCATCTTGACTTCAGGCTAAACTGTAAGGTGACCACTAGAGCATTCTTTGATTGGAACCAACAGTTCTAACCTGAGAAATAAGAGATTACAAATTGTCTTTACCTTTGTTCCTGGGACATCAGCTTTAGCGTTACCTAGAAAACAAGTCAGACATGGGAAATTGAGTCCTGAATTGGAGAAACTGGATCTATTCTATTCAAAATTTTCTGCTTCCTTTGAAGACCATAATGACTTCTTTGCTGGCCTCTTTCACTCCCCACTCCTTATTTCTATTTTCTCTCAAGGACATCTCATTGGTGGCCACTCACTCCCTGCTTGCTGAAAACGTGAAAAATTAAGCAAAAACTTGATTATGACTGAAGTATCTTAATTTGGTATTTGGGAAAAGTTGGCCCATTTCCTTGAAAATAGAAATGATGTGTTTACTGCTTGAAATGTATCAGGCATTGAGCAAATATCTTCTGAATGCTCACTGACATTCCCACAACCAGTTATTAAGACTTTGATCTCACTATTAGTGATATGGGAAGTATAAGTATCCTTATCTCAGCTTAACGGTGAAGTTCATATAGCTAACTGTGAAACAGCTACAACTAGCAGTAACCAGGTATTCTGATGCAAAACTAACTTTTGCAATTCCATTTAAGTCTCCTTTTGTAAGCGATGTTTAAGAAATGTTGTCCTTATTTTATATTAAAATTCCTCTTTCTACAATTCTCATCCAGTGAACTTACTTCATCTCATTGGGACGGAAAGCTGTTCAAGCCTAGACTCTGTCTAAGTCCAGAAGGTAATGTGGCCAGGAAAGCAACAGGTCAAACGTTTATTCAAGTCAGAAAAATATGCAAAGGCACCTACCAGACAAACTCAACAGGGCCAAGGCACTGAGAAGAAAGATGGCTGTTACCTTCATGGCTGAAGTTTTGTGTCCAGAGCTCAGGTGAAAACTGCGATGAACTTACCGCTTCTCTTCAGAACCTGTGGACCGGAAGGGTTATATAGGCAGTGGCAACCCGGGCTCCACCTGCTGTCCTGTGTCACAGGTCCCTTTGGTTATTGATTGACTTCGCAGTGCAGCCTGGCCTCCAGGTTTGGGTAATGTCACCTGCGTACGAAAGCTGAAAGGAATGCCCTGGGCCTGAAGTGTGCAAGGCCAGGATTCTGTCAGGAAAGGAGTTCTGGTAGTTCGCTGATTCTCTCCCTCATTTGGGAAGGCATTGTCTTTCCTCGGCCCCCGTTTTTTCTTCCGTCAGGTGAACTCAAAGGTCCCTTGTACTCTATAGTTCTGGATATCTGGGCAGCTGTGGATATGTTATAAACCCTCTCCATTCTTTTTTGCTTTTCTTCAGCTTTTCCCTTTTTTATTCTTTCTCTATTTTTCTGTCGCCCATTCACAAAGCCTAAAGTAGCTGACAGAGGGACAGGTTAGAGACAGGAGGACTCAGTTCCTTGAGGTGTATGAGTGCGTGTACACACACACACGCATCCTTGCCAGAGACACGTAATAGCTCTATGATATTGGAGATGTAGCGCACTTTTGCTGTGTCTCAATTTATTCACCTGAGAAATGAAATAATAATAGCACCTAACTGAAAGTGTTGACCTTTTATTCAAATATATGTATTGTGTCTGCCATGTGTCATTGAGAAACAATTCTCTACTCTCACTCATGTTTCGCGTGTCTTGTGAATAGAGGCACTGGCTGGCTGCCTGTGCTTCATCCCACCTTCTCAAGAGTGTTTGTATAACAAATGGCCTTGGAGAGTGTAATAGTGTACCCTCTGTAATAAAGAGAAGGTTTGTTTATGTTTAGTGTAATAAAGATGCTCTTTCCCTCCATGGCAAAGCTTAAGTAGCATAGTGTACTTTTAAAAAGATTAGGGATTTTTAAAAACCTTGGCATCCTATTCTTGTCACACACTGCACTTTCTGTTCAGGTGCCACTGGGCCCTCTTCACATCACCCTGTGGAAATGGGGGCTTGAGAAACTAGAACAAATGCTGACACTCTGACTGTTGCTATTGAATAATTAAGTCCCTTGTCACTGACCCAGGAGTTCATGTCTTCTGCCAGCATCCATTTAACCGTGGCAGATTAATTTGTTAGATTTCAAGTAGGATAACATCTCAGGCCCTCCCAGATCTTTACATATGTCAAGAGCTGTACTTATGGCTGTGGATATGTCAATGAATAGAAATGACAGTCTCCTCCCTCATGGAGCTTCCATTGAATTTTAGATGGGGGAGACAGGCCATACAAAATAAATAATTATAAAGTATATCAGATTATGATAAATATTATGGAGAAAATGGATAGAGAGGGTAAGCATGCTAGAGGATTTGGGAGACGGTTGTTATAGATTGGTCAGAGAAGGCCTTGCTGATCAGGTGACATTTAAAAAAATGTTTTTATTGATTTCAGAGATAGGAAAGGAGAGAGAGAGAAATATCAATAATGAGAGAGAATCATTGATCAACTGCCTCCTGCATGCTCCTCCTAGGGATGGAGCCCGCAACTCAGGAACGTGCCCTCACCTGGAATCAAACCATGATCTCTTGGTTCTTGGGTCGATGCTCAACCATTGAGCCACACTGGCTGGGCTGATTATGTGACATTTGAACAGAGACGTGAAAGAAGTGAGACATTTGAACCATGTGAATATCCAAGAACAAGCACTCCAGACAAAGAGAAATAATAGCAAGTGCAAAGGTCCTGAGACAGAAACTTGCTTGAGATGGACAAATATTCATTATGATTGTCTGGAGCAATGTGATAGAAAGAAACAGATGGTAAGGTAAAGGAAGCAGTGGGGGCCTAAATAATAAAGGGCCTTTGTTTTCTGACCAAAGAGAAAGCTGTTAGAGAGTTATGGCGGAGGAATGACATATGATGTTTGTTCTAAAAGGTCACTTTATCTGTTCTATGAAAATAGACCAGGAGGCAAGCGAAGCTATTGAAATAGTCCAACCAAGAGATGAAGGTGAAAGTAGAAGGAAGAGGTCGATATTGCACTTAGGTTAATTAATACCTGTGAAGTTTCTATCACATGGTAAACACTTGGAAATATTATTTATATTGTTGTAACTTTATCAGTATTTTTTTTATTGTTTGAAGTATTATAAATAGTAGTATATATGTCTCCTTTTTTCCCCCCCATTGACCTCTCCCCGGCCTCCCCTACCCCCCAGTACATGCCTTCACCCTCCCGCCCTCCCCTGCCCCCCCCGCCCCAGTGTCTTGTATCCATTGGTTGTGCTTATATGCATGCGTACAATCAATCCTTTGGTTGATCTCTTACAGCCCCCCTCGCCCAACCTCCCCTGCCTTCCCGATGTAGTTTGACAGTCTGTTCAGTGCTTCTTTGCCTCTGTATCTATTTTCCCCCCATTTCTTTCCTTTAAAAATTTTTGCCTCAGCAGACTAGAAATAAACATATAATAACAAAACAAAAAAATTTTTGAGTCCCAATTTCAATGTCCAACAGTTCTGAGTCCCCGTTTCAATGTCTAACAGTTCCTTATGTGTACATGTCAGCAATGATATCTGGTGGTGGGCACATGGTGGCAATGCAGGTCCGACCCTCTCTGGTTTGTTTATCAGTATTTTTAATGCTGTTTCATCTAACCAGAATGCTCTTCTTTACGCTTATACTGAATAAATTATTCCTGAGTCTTTAAGACTCAGTTTGGATGTTGTTTCTTACTGGAAATCTTCCTTAGGTCATTCTGGGCTTTCGTGGCATTTTGAGCATGCTTGGATATAACATATGACACACTGTTGAAACTCTTTGTGCTTACGACTAGTTCCCCCATCTTCCATTTATGAGTCAACCTTCACATTCTAGCTTCCTCCTTTATTTCTGCTAGTGACTTGTTCTTATTTAGATCCCCAGGTTGATTAATTCCTTGCAGATTCTTTCAGAGCATGTGGCCTCTAACTATTCACACTTGATTACATTCAATATCATCTCTTTCCTTGGGTTTCATGACTGCACAGCCCCCTACATCTCCTCATATCTTCTCCATCCTGGTTTCCTCTCCATCCTCTTTATCCAGTCTTCTCACTCTAATGTGTGAAGACTTGGAGTCTCTCAAATATTGGCCCTAGGCCCCATTCATGCCTCACTTTTCATTTTCCATTTTCCTTAGGTGAGCTCATTCATTCACATCATAAGTATTATATGTTATATATATTATATATATATTATACATATATCTCCAAAATATGTATCTTTTTCCTACATCTCCTCTGATCTTCAGACCAGATATTAAGTGCCTTCTTAACAATGTGGACATCCTACATCACTTAAAAATTAATATGTCCTACACTGATATTTTGATTGCTCACAACAAAAAATTATTTTTAGTCACCCCATTGCTTCTCTTTCTTCCAACTGGTTGGTCAAGACAAAACCCAAGCGTTCTCCTTGGTGCTTCCCTCGGCCTTACCATGCACCATCTTCCACACTAATTTGTTACCAAGTTCTGTTCTTGAATCTGTGTCCTACATAACCTCAATTCTGTACACTTCGCATCACCTTACACTGTCATATCTACAAAAATGCATGTCATGATAATTCATTTGGTGTGAGAATAAACTTTGAAAAGTAAATACATATTGCACCAAAGTATTATCCTCCATGTCACCTGGAAGAATAATTGCTAGCTATAACAATGTTATTCTTCCTTCCATGGTATAATGGGAAATCCATTTAGGCTTCATAAGCTCAATGTCTTGACAGAATAAATACTGTCTGCCTTATGAGATGGAATGGGTATAGGTTGAAACAACTCTGCTCATGTGCTAGACTCTTAGTCACATTTAATGTGTTTACATGACCTAGCTTTTTGAAAATCCTCCCTCTTTCTTCTCTGTGTACGTATCTATGTGTGCATATCATCAGGAGCTCAGGCAAACATATTATGACCCACTCCTCTCTGTTTCAAGGACGAATTATTCACCTGAATAAAGAATGATGACAAAACTTAAGAGAACTGTTCTAATGGCTGCTGATAAAACTTGCTGGAATGGGGATGTTTGTTGGGCACCTGCTGATTTTCACATCCTGTGCCCAACTTGTATTTTTATTAAAGTATAATTGATATGCAATATTATATTCATTTCAGATGTACAACATAGTGATTCAACATTTATATACTTTAGATGTGATCATCATAATTCTAGCAACCATCTTTCTCCATACAGTTATTACAATATTGATTGTATCCTCTGTACCTTACATCCCTGTGACTTACTATTTTTATAACTGGAAGTCTGTACCTCTTATTCCCCTTTACCCTTTTCAGGGACATGCCCAAGTTTTGACTAGTAAGAAAGATTACAGAAACCAGAGATATGGAGTCTAATGTATCTAGCTGACATTTGAAGATCTCTTTGACTTAGCTGTGTCTTAGCTCTTCAATCTTATTTTATTATTATTAATAGAATTTTATGACTTTTCTTAATAACCCCTTTCCTTCTATGCTTACTCTCTAAACAGGTTCCAGTGGTTTTGCTTGTACCCATCCTTTATAGCCTGGCTAAAATATCTGGTGCTTAAATCTGTAAAATTTTTAGCTCTCATTCTAGTTCATAAAGCTATCATTAAATAATTATGTTAATTACATAATCATATAACTATAATTATAACCACTACTGCTAAAAATTGTCAAAAGTTTCTATGCCAGGCACTGTGGTACTTTATTTTCATTATTTTTTAATCCCCACTGCATTATTATTCCCATTTACAAATAAGGAAACTCAAACACAGATATTTCAGTTGTCATATTTCTGATCACAGAGATGAAATACTGGCATATGTATTTATGATATATACGCATACAAGATATACACACAAATATACCTATATACATATAGTATAAATGTATATATATGTAGACATTATATATACATGTATATAATGCACATGTATACATTCTTTATATATATACACACACACATACACACATATGTGTGTATAATATATCCCTAACTTCATATCTCTTGTTCATTCTCCCTAATGTATTTCATTATGTTCCAGCACTTTTCACTTGGAAACAGTTATTTAAGCGTAATGACATGGTTAGAGCACCGACTTAAGCTTCAGGAGGCCTTGCTTCCTAATTTAATATTGCCACTGGCAACCGTCTGATGTTTTGCAACGTCTCTTTACTCTGCCAGCTTCAGTTTCCTTCGCTTTATGTATTGCAAGTATCTTCCTCCGAGTGGCTTACATTTTCACCCTCTTAATGGTATCTTTTGATGAACAAAGATACTTAATTTTTATTGAGTCCAATTTAGCAATCTTTTTCTTTATTGTTAATGTTTTAGGGTGGACTGTAACCTATTTAAGAAAATATTGCCTGCTCCAAGATTATAAAGGTATTTTGTATCATTCTAGAAACTGTAAAACCCCTTGTAATTAATTTTTATAAATTATATAAATAGGTGTCAAGATTCAGTCTTTTTTCAGCACTGATTTGTGGATAGCCAACCCATTTTCAGTTATTGAAATTACTGTTTCCCCCCATCACAATGCAATGTCACTCTTGAAACCAGTGGGCTATTTAATTGTGGGTGAGTTCCTGCAGCCTGTTTTGTCTATCTTTGCTCAGATACTCTACTGGACTTCTTAACTAATGTGTTTTTCTCTGTAACACCTACTTGCCTCTCACACTTTTGTTTACTGTTATGCACAGTAGGTGGCAGCCTTTCCCCTCTCTGATATCTGTCTTTGCTATTGGCTAATGTTTCTTGACTTGGTAGAGGCCCATCCCCTGGGTATGGAAAATTCACCCTGACCTATCTCAGTCCACCTTGGTCTCATTGAAATAGGTATTTAACTGATACCACTAAAAATATAACTGGAGTTGAAATAGTCCTCTCTTTCTTAGACTTGCTTTTTTACAGTCAAGGAATGTTGGGGAGAGTGGAGTTGAGCACTTGCTGTGTGTTGTCAGTGGGGGTCTGAGCTTAAGTGCTCCTCAGTAGTCCAATCAACTGGTTGTTTTAACATCATCATCATTACAGACGTCTCATAGTTAACCTTAGCGAATGCAGATACAGTTTTTCACAAAACTGTTTTAAGGCAAAGTGAATGTCAGTTGCCTGTCTCATCACTACTTTCCAGGGTTTGCAGTTGTTCTGTAGAATAACTATGTTCCTCACAGGTCTGGGAAGGACAAGAATCACCTTTTCCAACTCTCCATCTGATGTTTACATTTCATCTATCTATTAGTGGGCCTCTAGCCAATGCTTAAATACTTCAGGTGATAGATAGGGATTAGTAGTTCATTTATGAAGCTGAAACCTGTCCTGGAATTTCCATCTGTTTATCTTCATCCTTGACTTCAGAACAATTCTTTTTTTTTATCACTTTTTTTGATCCTACTTCAAATATTTGTTCATTATCGAGACAGTCCACTCTCAGTCTTCTCTTGGTGAGATAATCTATCAACTACCTCTCATTTGATACTGCTTCGCTTTTCTTCCTCAGAATGGTTGTTTGGTGCTTTTTAAAGGGAACTACCTAGAATGCTACTTCAGGACCATTTGACCAAGCAGTGGGATTGTTACCCCCTCTCTCATGTGTGCATCAATCCTATTAGTGATGTCAAAAATCTCATTAATTATCTTGTAACTCAATGTTATGCTTTTACTTACTTTACCACACAGAATTTGCCTACATCCTTTTTCCCTCATGTGATGCTGCTAAGTATCTTTTCTACTTCTGTCCTTTTGCTGACACTTAGCTTATCAGGTCATCTGGGGAACCAGGTGGGGAAGTGCCTCAGTCTCACCATAGGGAAATGTTATGACTGGTGTATTTTTTTTTCAACAAATACTTATGTAGACTTATTCATTAGGTATTGATAGAAGGAATATGTAAATTCCATTTAAATAAGTTAATAAGTGACAGAATGTGAGAAGTAGAGACAAAGGAAATGCACCTATTTCAAGAAGTTTTGCTCTAAAGAGAATGGGAAATACAGGCTGTTGCTGAAAGTGGACATGAGTTTGTAAAGGATTTTAAGATGGGAAATAATGTACTTCAAACCACTAGGCCTACCCCCAATACTCTCCTCTTTAGGATCAAAATTCTTAGTCCCTTTAATCATTTACGAGAGTGGAAGGAAAGTAATGTCATAAACCCTTTATAGAGCCTTCCAGTATTCAACACATGAAAGGCAAGTGATAAGTATTTACTGCGGGTAATAAAGGAAAGTAAAAGCAGATCTCTCTCTATCTCTCTCATAAAGGCAGATCTATCGCGCGTACACACACACACACACACACACACACACACACACACACACACACACACACACACACACACACACACACACACACACCCCCACTTCGCCCTCTCTTCTCAGGTGTGTTCTCTTTACCTTTCTTTCTCCTAAGCTTCCAAGGACCCTTCTTTTGCCTCTGTAACTCATTTCCTTTGTTTATGCAACCCAACTGGCTCACTTTTTCTAGTTCTGTGACTTTCTAAATAAACTTTTGCTTATATTTGAAAAAATAATAATAAAGGAAGGTAACAGCTTGAGACAATCATACTTTTGAATACAGGACTGCTAAGAAAGATCAAAAGCAACTGAAGCAAATGTGGAACTCAAGGGAGAATTTCTGTCAGCATTGAGAATCCTAGCAGTATATATCCAAATAGTAATTATTGAACAAGCGACTTTTCAGTTTCATGTGAAGATGGTCTTCCCTACTTTGATTGCCCCAGCAAATACACAGCCAGAATAGTGATAACCCTGCTAGGGAGTAAGAATAGCTCCCTAATCGGTGCAAACTCTGCCCATGTGTATGCTTCTGTATAGAATATTAAACCAGGAATTCCAACTTTTCATTTTGTTTTCTCTTTTACTAAACTCCTGCAATAATGACCTTTTTTCCAAAAAAAAAAATTCTCCAGAGTTAAACACTGTTTAATATAGAGGGACCTGATAAAATGGGAAAAAAATCCATTCCCATTTAAAAAATCCTAAGCACTTGTGGGTATAGTAAACTTTAATAATTTTGCAAAGGAATGATGGAAGGTATTACATCAGACACCAGACAACAAAACAACACATCAGTCTTTTTAGATATGTTATTTGGGAGTCCTCCTTGGTCATTTCCACCAAGCAGAAGCCAAACCCACAAATGTTTGGTTGCTTCTTTGCCTTCTTTCTCTTTTCTCCTCCCTCCACTCCAGAATGAAACACCAGTTTCTTTTCTTGTCTAAAGCAGAACCAAATGACCCCTAGGTCCTTAGGCTACCACACCCAATACATTCTTTTATTTTTAAAACTAGAGGCCCGGTGCACAACAATCGTGCACTGGGGGTGGGGGGAGGGAGGTGGTGGGGGCTCTCAGCCTGGACTGCGCCCTTTCTCAGTCTGGGATCCCTCAGGGGATGTCCATCTGCCTTGTAGTCTGGGACCCCTCGCTCCTTACTGCCCACTTGCAGCCGAGGTGGCAGGAGAGGCTCCCACCATGACTACTGCACTCGCCAGCCATGAGCCCGCTTCTGGCTGAGCAGCTCTCCCCCTATGGGAGCACACTGACTACCAGGGGACAGCTCCTGTGTTGAGCGTCTTCCCCCTGGTGGTCAGTGTGTGTCATAGCGACTGGTCGTTCCACCATTTGATTTGCATATTAGCCTTTTATTATATAGGATTTTATTAATTGATTTTTTTAAAAAGAGAGACAAGAGTAACATTTATGCATTCATTGTTTGATTCTTGTATGTGCCCTGGCCAGAGATCGAACCTGAAACCTTGGTGTTTAATAAATTCTTGCCAGAGTATTTTCCCCAAAAGACAGTTCTTTCCCTAAGATAAATTCTGGTATCAGCAGTTGAGTTAACATTTCTAGTGATTGAAAGGCCAGTCTGTGGAGAACAACAGACCTGCGTGTCTTAGAGCGAAACCTCACATTATGACCCTCAGTTTTAACAATCTTTTCTTCAAAAACCGCTGGTGCCAGATGACTTTTATATTTCAGATTTTTTTTTAATTTCAGAAAAGTCATATGATGTACCATCTAATCAAAGAGCTAATATGCTAATTAGACTAAACAGCAGAACAACCGTCTGGACAACCTTCCAGACAAAGCTGGGGCTGCGAGGGCTGGCAAAGACTGTGAGGGGCTGCAAGGGCCAAGCCCCTTGCACAGATTTCGCATATCAGGCCTCTAGTACAGTATTATAAAATAATATCAGAAATATATGGCCTTAAATAATCTCTTGACAGCTTGACAGGTTTTGCTGTCAAATGAGTTACAAAATAAAACAAAAACTGGTTTTCATAATTCTGTGGGGTTTGAAATTGTGAGTTAGGGACTCAGAGCTTCTACCTACTTTATGGAGTTGTCATGAGGAATAAAGAGAATGATGCACATGCCTGGCCAGTTCAGTTGTTGACTGTCAACCCCTCAACCAAAAGGCCCAGAGTTTGATTTCTAGTCAGGGCACGCCTGGGTTGGGGACTCAATCCCCAGTAGGGGGTATGCAGGAGACAGCTGATTGATATTCTTTCTCAGTGATGTTTCTATCTCTATCCTCCCTTCCTCTCTCTCTAAAATAAATAAAATTATATTAAAAAAGAGGATGATGCATGTAAAGCTCATACTCAAACCATAACAATAAAAGCTTAATAAATGGTTACCACTGCTATTGCTGCCATACCTGTAGCTCACCCTAAACTTGGGATCAACTTCCTGCCCTTTCTTTTCCCTCTTATTGGCAAAATATTTCTGTAGTATATATGGAATTTATAGGAAATTTCTGAGCTGCTCTTATGTTAACTATTTTTAAAAGAACAAGCCAGCAGCATTGGAAACCACCACCATTGGGCCCAGACAGTTGTGAGCACCTCCCATCCAGGTTTCTTTGTTGACAGAGCCCTGAGTCTCACTTCCAGAAACTTTGTTCTTCTCCCAGCCTGGCAGCAATTCTTCTCTGGCAATAATTAACTCGATGCTCAAACAAGAGAGAAGGAAACATTTCAGTTGAGAAATGTAAATGTTTACTGGAAGAACAAAAAATGTTTTTGTGACATATGAAACCTCCCCCCCCCTCCCGAAAAAAAATTATAGCTAATGATAGAGGCATACACAGTATTTCGGGGCAAAAGATCAATATATAATTAACCACTTTTCAAATAAGGAAATATAGGATGGGTATGGAGCAACCACAGCAAGAGAAAGAGAGAGTATGGGAAGAAAATGAAAACAATTGGAACAGATTCTGGTTTCTGGTCCTACTACTTTTAAACTAATCTCTCACATTTTATTAATGAATTCATTCTTGACAATTAAAATTACCTTTTTAGTCTTTCTCGCATCTCTATTGTCTCCAGATTCTCCCTGTCATCATTCTATCTAGAACATTTCTACTGACACCTTGACATCATTTCAAGCATACTTTATAAAACAAATCTGATAATCTTTCTTGTCAATCCTTCTGATCTCTGAACGCATTATAATGTAGCCACTCAGTGTGTGTGCGTGTGTGTGTGTGTGTATTAGAGGCCCGATGCATGAATTCGTGCAAGGGTGGGTCTGGCCAGCCTGGCCGGGGGAGGGTACATGGGCGGTTGGCCAACCTGCCTGCTGGTTGAACTCTTGGTCAAGGGCACAATTTGCATATTATATAGGATATACACTGAGTGGACAGATTATTATGCATGCAGAGATCATAATAATCTGGCCACTCAGTATATATATGTACTAATTTTAGGAAAGTGTCTACCTCTGAAAAGGCGCACTACATTATTGGTAATTCTTTAGAAAGCAGAAGTAACTCTTTTTCATTAATAATAATGGCAAAACCAAAAAATAATTATTGATAAAAGCCCCAGTAGAAATAAAACTTTATGGCAAATAATTAAAAACAAGTAATAAAAAGTACTCATTGCATGCCAAGAACTATGCCAAATACCATGGAGCTCATTTAATGCTACAAAAACACTTAAAGGACTATTATTAGCCCTATCAGCAGATGAGAAAACCAAGGTTATGTAGGTTAAGAACCTTGCTTGCCACACTTGAGGCTGCATCATTAGAACTGGCATTCAACAACAGATCTGAATGAGTCCACAACCATTTTCTTCAGCATGCTAGAAACCATCTCTTACCTCCTTCTCCCCCCTTCTTAATATTGGTGCACATGAAACATTTCTGTGTGTCTCTGGAAAATAGGTTATGCCTTAATCATGTGAGCATGATGTTCTTTTTCTGTATTGGAAAAAATTAAGGAGGAAATATCTAAAGAACAGTATGTTGAGTATTAAGTTGGAATTTGCTCAAAGAGTTCCTTGGTCAAACACTACCTTGTCATTCAGTGCAGGACAAAGACTGGTGCCAATGAAGAGTGTTAAAATCCCATAAATCATCTGCTGAACTTTACATAGAAACCTTTAACAAACACCATTAATCCAATGTTTACCAAAGGAAACAACTTTTTCTAAAGATGTTTATGGGAAGGATCCAATATTTAAAAACATTTTCAAAACAAGTTTTAAGTTTAAACCATAAAACATCTTCATGATAGAAAATTTGATAAAAGAAGTATAAAAATAATATTTTGTTAGAAAAGCCTTCCTTTTTAAGCTCTCGTGGATCATCTGATTTCTGTCTATTTGTTCCGGCTCAGGCTTCTGACAAAATATGGAGCAAGCCCACCTTCTTTTCCTTTTAATGGCCCACCATATACCTGAGGGCAGTGACCCACTCTCCAGGCTCCTTGTCAGGCTGGGTCTTCTCTTCTACAGTGTAAATAGGATAATAATGAAAATGTGTTGAATTGAGGATTTGGGCTTTAAAGGTACAGGGTCCCTCTCAGGGGAAAAGGTAATGTATTAGGAGGGATTCAAATTGGTGCTAGAAATCTCATCAGAAGCTGAGATTGCTTTCGGATCAGCTCTTCTTTCTGTTCTCTCTTGTGGGTCACAAGGTTGCCATCTTTTACAGCAACTTTGCTTTCATCGTTCTCTTTCTTTTTGGACAGCAACTTCTCTGTATCTTTTATCTTAAAATTTCTGCTTCCTATAATTTCACCTTGCCATGACCCCTGTTGACTCAAAGCAGTCTTTGGTTTTCAGTTTCCTTCACCCATTACTCCATTTTCTTGTACTAATACTTTCATATTCCTAAAATAAAAATCCTGACCTAGCACGCGCTCGTGCTCTCCTCTCTCTCTCTCTCTCTCTCTCTCTCTCTCTCTCTCTCTCTCTCTCTCTCTCTTCTCTCTCTCTCTCTCTCTCTCTCTCTCTCTCTCTCTCTCTCTCTCTCTCTCTCTCTCTCTCTCTCTGTATTTTAACTAGGTCACTCCGCAGTTCTCAAGCCAGCCTGTAGGTTGACTGCCATGGAGCTAGGTACATAGACCCTGGATAAATCCATCATTGCCTTGGGATTGGCAATCCCAAGGAATATCAACAATGTGAGGCAAAAATAGAGTGGGAGAATCAACATCATTAAAATGTCCATACTACCAAAAGCAATCTATAGATTCAATGTACTCCCCATTAAAATACCAGCAGCATATTTCACAGACCTAGAAAGAACTCTCCAAAAATTCATCTGGAATAAAAAAAAGACCCTGAATAGCCACAGCAATCCTGAGAAAGAAGAATAAAGTAGGTGGGATCTCAATACAAGATTTCAAGCTGTATTACAAAGCCACTGTTCTCAAAACAGCCTGGTACTAGCACAAGAACAGACATATAGACCAATGGAATAGAATAGAGAATCCAGATATTGACCCAAACCACTATGCTTAATTAATATTTGACAAAGGAGGCATGAACATACAATGGAGTCAAGACAGTCTCTTCAACAAATGGTGATGGGAAAATTGGCCAGATACATGCAAGAAAATGAAGCTAGATCACCAACTTATACCTTGCACAAAAATAAACTCAAAATGGATACAGGACTTAAACATAAGATGAGAAACTATAAAAATATTAGAGGAATACACAGGCAGCAAAATCTCAGACATATGCCAAAAGAACTTCTTCACTGATACTGCTCCTAGGGCAATGGAAGCTAAAGAGAAAATAAACAAATGGGACTACATCAAAATAAAAAGCGTTTTCACAGCAAAAGAAACATCAACAAAACAAGAAAGCCCACTGTATGGGAGAACATATTTGCAAATGTTATCACTGATAAAGGTTTAATCTCCAACATCTACAGGGAACTTAATAGAACTTAATAAAAGGAAGATAAATGATCCAATAAAAAAATGGGCAACGGACCTAAATAGAATCTTTTTGAAAGAAGACAGTCAGAAAACCAAGAGACACATGAAAACATGCTCAAGGTCACTAATTATCCGAGAGATGCAAATCAAAACGACAATGTGGTACCATCTCACACCTGTCAGAATGGCTATCATCAACAAATCAACAAACGACAAGTGCTGGCGAGGATGTGGAGAAAAAGGAACCCTCTTGCACTGCTGGTGGGAATGCAGTCTCGTGCAGCCACTGTGGAGAACAGTATGGAGTTTCCTCAAAAAACTGAAAATGGAACTCCCATTTGACTCAGTAATCCCACTCCCAGGGATATATCCCAAGAAACTAGAAACACCAATCAGAAAGGATATATGCACCCCTATGTTCATAGCAGCACCATTTACAATAGCTAAGATTTGGAAACAGACTAGGTGCCTGTCAGCAGATGACTGGATCAGAAAACTATGGCACATCTACACAATGGAATACTATGCTGCCATAAAAAAGAAGGAATTCTTATCATTTGCAGCAACCAGGATGGAACTAGAGAGCATTATGCTAAGTGAAATAAGCCAGTCAATGAAAGAAAAATACCACATGATCTCACTCATTTGTGGATAATAAAGAACATTATAAACTGATAAACAAAAAGATAGATACAGAGGCAGTAAAGCATCAAACAGACTGTCAAATTATAGCGGGAAGGCTGGGGAGTGGTGGGGGAGATAAGAGATCAACCAAAGGACTTGTATGCATGCATATAAGCATAACCAATGGACACAAAACACTGGGAGGGGAGGGTATATATGGGAGAGGGGTGGGGGGGAGCAATGGTAAGATATGTACACATATAATACCTTAATAAAAAATGGGGGGAAAAAACTTACTGAATTGGTCAACTTCATGGTCAGGTAGTAAATAGGCTGTGAGAGAAACAGCTTCCTTTCATCAGCACAGCAGGCATCCTAAGGCTCAGTCTGCCCAGCAGAATCATAATCCCTTTCATTTCCTTAAAGCTCTTCATGTACAAAACGCCCTCAAATAACATGACTTATTTATCACCAAAACTGTGAGGCAGCTACTGTTTCTAATTTTAAACAAACAAACAAAAAAAAAAACAACTAAAATGAAGTATCTGGCTCCACCCCACCCTGTTAACAAGAGTGGTCTAGAATTGTGGTCTGTCTGATTTTAAGACAAGTGTTCTTTCTTTTATCTCAGATGTTCTCAAAATTCAACATACATCAGAATCACTTGGAGGGCTCCAGAGTTTCTGATTCACTAGGTTTAGGGTAGACCCAGAGAATTTGTTGACAAGTTTCTGGAAGAGGTTCTTGTTTCCAGATGTTGTTTGGGACCATACTCGGAGAATCACTGTAGTACATAAATGGCTTCATCTGGGGCTCTCACTAATAAGCCATTGTAAGGTGCCCTCTGTGCATGTCTCTTACCCCTCTCCCTCTCCATTAAAGAAGGGGAGCGTCTCTTCTACATGCCAAGCAATGAGTTACTGGAGGCAAAGACTGTCATCCCCAGCCCCTGGCACAGTGCTTTCATGGTTCATAGCCCTGGCTCTAACTGATACTAGTGCTTCTTTTGCAAAATACACTTATTATTAAGCATTTATTTCTCACCACACAAATAGTTTCCAAACATTCATTGAAAAGAATGTGGCCTTTCAATGCTCTTTGTCTCATTTAATATTTTTGTTTTTCAAGCCTTGTTGAAGAGATATTTTTAAAATAATGCATTAATCCTTGTTCCTGTTTATTGTGTAGAGTTTAATGAGCTTACTTTCTTTGGCGATGAAACACTAGCCAGTTGTTTAGGACTGGGGTTAGGGTGAGGTGAGTGAGGTTGAGTCATTCGGTGGCAGCGTTGAATCCTATCTCTATTTAAAGGTTTATATTTTGTTTATCATGTTTTTTTACATTAATTTTGATTTAAATGAAATATTACATTATTTATCTTTCTGCTGAGTTTTTGGTGTCCCCTTAAAATGTGAACCTAAGGTGAATATCTTTCTAATTTCACCCTAGTACTAGCCCTGTTAGTGTTCTGATTCCAAACACCATTATTTTAATTGTTTCTGGTACAAATTTGACTGAATGTGGGATCCCACTGCTACCTGAGTTTTTATGATATTTCCATGGAAGCTTATTGAGATAGCATAGTTGGAATTCTTTATGCATTTCTTGCCTCCTGCTGTACTATTTGCCCTCACCCACTTTTACATTCCTAGGTTTTGCCCATTCGTTAGGCCTGATCAAATTCCCACTCTCCATGAGGACTTTCTCAGACATTGCCCGCATGCCTCATCTTCCCACCCTTATACCAATTCCCATTCCAGCAATCACAGTTGTTTCAGCTGGACCCTGACTGCCCCGTTTTTGAGTTCTAGTTTTTCAGGATTTACTTCTGTCTTCGAATTACAGATTTTCAAAATGTTTTTCTAGATCGTAACTTTAAGTATCTGAATTATGCTCAAGGTTGACTATGCATTTGGTTATCATTAGTTTCCTTAAAAACAATATCCTGTGGGGAAAACCTACGAACGTGATTTTTCCTTTTCTCTTTTGTAGCAACATCATTCCAGGTCCCAACCCTTTTTAGTTATTAGTAATGTTGTCTGTAGTAGCTTTCCTGTTGTCCTCTGAAAGTTTGCCTTTGTCTGATCAAGGGCTCTTGATATCCTTTTCTATTGTTTTTATTTCCTTAGCAATAAGTCAGTTCTGAATTGGAAACAAATATCATGAGCTAGTAGTTAGTTCATTGAATTTGGCCCAGAACTTTTCTCTTTTGCCTCTGAAATGCTATATTACAATCTTTATCCCTCCATATTTAATCAGTCCTAGCAAGGTTCTAACCTTGAGACTCTTACCCAGGTGTATCATTCCTGAGATGACAGGGTTCTCTTTGAAATGGCAAATGTCTTCTCTCTTACCTCCTGCCCACCTAGTAAGGAATTAGGTCCTCATTATAGTATCTGCTTTATTTTCCCTCTAGGTCTTTTCTCTAGGTATATGTTTAACAGAAGCAAAAATGACCATCTGCACCACTTCCCATTTAAACAGGAGCTTTATTCTTTATAACCCAGGTAACAGAATATGTATAACAGATTATGACAGACATAATCTGTGACACTGTGTATGTCATAAATGTTAAGCAGGAAAGGACTATTGATTTAGTCTTGCAGACTATTACTTGCTTGTTATATTCCCCTCCATACCCTCTTCAACAAAAGTTATTTAGGAACCAGTATCAGACTTTGGCAAATAGCCATAAAATGAAATTTGGAGCCTGGTAGCCTGATCCTATATGGATATACTGGGTAAATCTTTATACTGATAACTCTTAGTATTTTTTGTTGTTGTTCTGATCAGTTTTGTGTTTCCTATAGAAATGGAAGACTCCCACTGCCCATTTATTTATTGTTTGGGACAAAAATGGCATATAATCCCTCTTCCACTTGCTATGAGATGGAAGGGGTAGTGGCCACAATTACCAGGGTAGCTGACAGGGAGTGAAACAAGTGCTCCTAGAAATCATGCCCAGTGAAGAAATAGAGAAGCAGGGTGAGGCAGCTGTTGATAAAGGCCATTGCTGATATGAAGGGGTCTATAACTAAGGCCACCTGCTGTAGGTCCTCTCTGTTCTCTTGATAGGAGGCAAAGTCCAGCCATAGGGACACTTGTAAAAACAACAGCAGAGGAAGAAGGCAATCACTGCGGTTGCAAGGACCTGCAAGGGTCAGCTGAACTTGGCCAGCTGGCTTTGTTTTAACTTCAAGGCTACAAGGATGTAGCAGTAGGTGATAATGGCCAGAGCCAGAATGAAGCCAAAGACAAAATGGCTAGAGATCAGCTTTTGTTACTGCAGAATAATTATTTCCTTCAACAGTCAATGACTTCCTTGAGTTTTATTTCAAAGGTCACTTTGTTTGAAGCAATAGGTGACCCACCATAAGTATTTCCTTGAAGATTAAGTAGGGTGCGTAGAAGGAGATTGCCAAAAGCTATGTTCCCAAAGCTCCCAATGCTACTTTAGCTGTGTGTGGCTGTTTCAGGATTGGACTGGCCAGAAGGTCACAACACAGCTGTTCATGGAAATGAGGGTCAAAAGAAAGACACTGGACAGAAAGTAAAGAATAGACATGGTGCTGTTGAACTTACAGAGCAATTGGCCAAAGAGCCAATGGTAGTTCAGAGCCAGCAAGATGAGCTGGAGAGGCAACAAGAAGATGATGGTAAAGTCAGCCACAGCCAGGTTGAGGTACCACACCGTGTTGACTATGCACGGCATGTGGGAGCCAGCCACCCAGGTGATGAGGCCATTGCCAGTGAGACCTAGGAAGAAAGTTACAGACTATCATGAAAAAGATGTCAAGAGGAGACTTGACTCTCTCCAAAGAATCATCATAATAGTCTGATAGAGGCGTAGAACTCTCCATGGCCAGCAGTGATAACATAGATATTTTTTCCACACCACTATAAAAAGAGCCAAGTTTTAGTTAGACTCAAACTTCCACAACTACACACATTGCTTAAATTCTTACCATCTCCCTTCTTTTAATAACTACAGAGAGCTTTCATATTCCTGCTCTAGAATGCATATTTCTCTACCAACGATATTTCTTCTCCTCCTCGGTCTGTTCCTCCTCCTCCTCCTCCTCCTCCTGTCCCTTCTCTACCTCCTCATTTTATTTTTATATTCAGTTTCTTCGTTACATTTACAGCACTTATTCTATGTGACCTACTTTCCATATTATTACATATAATGATTTAAACACCTATTAATCCAATGCTTTGTTCATATATTGCATTTAATTTATTACTCATAACAAATCTGTGATACAGAAAGGAATTATTATGGATGAGGAAAAAAGGTTTAGAGAGATTAGTAAATTCCTGAAAGTTAAAGATCCAGTAGCTAAAAAAATAATGCAGAACTCAATTTTGATCTAAGTTTTGCTTAATTAAAGATTCATTTTCTTGACACTGTTCTTTGATTCTCTCCTCAGGGTCAAGGGGAGGCTCATATTTATTTTTTCAATTTTGTTTACAAAGGAGCTTTCCTGTACTTCACAGTATTTAATAACTTCCAAGATGGAATGCTTGGCCAATCATGTTTTATTATTTATCTCATTTTACATATATGAAAACAAAGACTCTAGGAGGCTGCTTTCATGTAGCTCATGACACTCAGAACTAACAGATCTGGGTCTTGAACTAAGACCTCCTGATGCCAAACCCTGTCTTTTCCCCACCTCATCACAAAGCTTCCTTATTATGGGGAAAGGGTATTTTGAAGTTGGTGTCTAGAGGTGTTGGACTCTCTCCCAATGAACCCCCAAGTTCTCTTAAGGGACTAGGGTCCCATCAACTGCATTTAGGAGTTAGATATAAAAGTAGCATTCTTATGAATTATTGCTTTCTCAGTTTCTTATGGAAAATTTAGTAAGTTTTGCCTCACATTGTTGGTATTCCTGTCTATTTCTGTTTTGCTTTTTTCTCTGTTTCAATTGTTACATTCCTTAAGCTGTGGGGATGGTCTTCAATCCTATTAATACCCTCATGTTTTGCTTATGCTATTCTCACTGCCTAGAATGCCCCCGCCCTTTACTGTCAGTGAAATCCTGCACAAAATATTCTAGTAGATTTCTTTGCGTCTTCCTCTGGTTGCTCCTAGTATTTGGTATCTGCTTAATTCCAGCAGTAATGCCTGTTTATCAGAAATCTCATCAATATTCATCATAGAAGCCACATCTTATTCTGCTTCTATCATTTAACACCTTAGGCAATAGATTTACCCTCTATGAGCTTTATGTTCTTCCTCTTTAAAATGGATATATAATATTTACACCTCAGAGAGTTGTTGCCAAGCTCTAAAGGAATAATCTTATGAAATATTTGGAAATATCTCTGACATATCAAAAATACTGTTGATAATGCCAGTTTTTATTTTTGTTGATGTTATTGTTATTACTTTATTCCATACATTTGGTTTATAGTAGCTGTTCTGTAAACATTTATTTGTTTATTGTATGCTAATCAAGATTAAATGATATATATGTAAATATGGATTGTAAAGTCTAAAGAGATATATAAAGCAGAACCCTTCTCCTAGAAGGCATTCATTTCTTTCGTTGTCTTATTTACTTATTTAAGTGAAGTCTCTCTTTTATTTTTTATTTTTTTAATTGACTTCAGAGAGAAGAAGTGGGGAGGGCAGAGAGAGAAAAGAGAGAAACATCAATCAGTTGCCTCCTGTACACGCCCTGACTGGGTATCAAACCCTCAACCTGAGTATGTGTCCTGACTGGGAATCAAACCCGGCACTTTCTGGTGTATGCTCCAACCAACTGAACCACACCAGCTAGGACAAGCCTCCCTCTTCTTAACCAGTCCCTACCCAGCTTCCCACAAGCATCTCCCCAAAAGGCTATCCCCAAACACATGTTGAGCCCTCCTGTGCCTCTGTCAGGGGGGAGCCCACACATACTCACCTTGGCTAGCTTGGGACCCTGCCTCCCTACTGGAGCTTTTGAAACAGACAAATCCTTCCTGGAGGTCTTTCCACTGTATGGGGCTGTGGGATTCTAAGGTTTCTGTGTCAGTTGTCGGGCTGGAGAAGACTGTACTTAGGACCTAAATAATACAGTGGAAAAGTGGAACTTAGAGATATAAATAAAAAGGTTTGTCTAAAAGCCTAGAAGTCTTTCACAATGTTTTTTTTTTTTTTACTCCTTGGGGACTTGAAGTTCAGTAGTCATTGGTCTAGGTCAGTGGTCGGCAAACTGCGGCTTGTGAGCCACATGTGGCTCGCGAGCCGCGGTTTGCCGCTCTGTTGACTAATGAGTTTGCTGACCACTGGTCTAGGTCATTGAAACTTTTAGGAGCCCTGACCATTTTGGCTCAGTGGATAGAGCATCAGCCTGCGGACTGAAAGGTCCCAGGTTCGATTCTGGTCAAGGGCATGTACCTTGGTTGCGGGCACATCCCCAGTAGGGAGTGTGCAGGAGGCAGCTGATCAATGTTCCTCTCTCATTGATGTTTCTAACTCTATCCCCCTCCCTTCCTCCCTGTAAAAAAATCAATAAAATATATTTTTTTAAAAAGAAACTTTTAGGAAATGTCAACTTATCCTTGGTGGAATTTGTGTCTAAGCTTTTTAAATAAATGTATAAAAATAATTCAAAAGTACATGAGCATAGTAAAGCTTGATGTTAATGAAAACAGTAACAGCTAACATCTATGGAGTGCTTAATATAGGGCAGCTTTCATCTCTTTTGTCTGTGCTTTGGCAAGAGCAGTATGATGTGATAGCATTCTGAAAGACCACATCAGAAAATGTCTTATGGAGATGGAAGGGGTGATGGCTTGATCACAAATGGCAATAAAATCACTGGACTTTGAAGGCTTTTGAATCTTAATTTTAAGACCAAGCTGTAAAATGAGCTTAACCTCATTGAGCCTTAGCAATAAAATTAGTATTGATTTTTATAGCTTAAATAGGTCCAGTTAATGAAAGCAATTTGACAACCAGAAAGCATACTATAAATGTGTGAATTATTACTTGATTTAAAATAGCTTGATATTATAAAGATGTAATGTTTGTATTTGGAATGGCCATCTTCAAGGTTACACTTGGGTAGATGAGAAAACTGAGGCTCAGAGAAGTTCTCTCTGGCCCTAGCACTGTTGAGACAGCTCATTCATTGCATCTTAGAAATATCTAGTGACCTCCCCTACATGCAGAAAGTTGGAACTGGATACCTCCCCAAAGGTGGGAGGGGTAACTTTGTGGGAAGACTGAAAGGTGAGTGAAGTTTTAAAATTGGAAGATAGGGGAAGGGATAGCATTAGAAGTAAAAGTTGAATATAACTCTGAATTTAAATATTGAATATAAATATATTAATATAAGGTATGAATATGAATCATGAGTCTGCTATGGTAAGCCATGACTCTGTATTTGCCTATCTGTCTTTCCAGTCTTGGGGCAGCAGTTTGCTTTGTGTCTTCTATCTCTTAGAGATCCAGGAAGATTGTTGTTGTTTTAGTCTGTTTAGCTTTTTGCTTATTGTTAGAACAGAATGGCTACTTCCAAGCTCCTTATATGTGGAATCAGAAAACAGCTCTATCCTTTTCAGTGCTTTCTACTATGGTTAATGATACAATCTTGGAAGTCCTGCATTTTGCATCCATGACATAGAAATGCCAGGAGGATTGAATATGAATGTAACCTATGTTCACTAGAATGTCTATCAAAGTTTTCACACGATGGAAGGATCCTGAAGCTCTCCCTCTGCGCTGCTAAATACTTAAGGCTGCTGTGAAAGCCTCTTAGGATTAGAGGCTCCCAGTTACATTAGTCAGTTTGACTACCTGCTGTCATTCTGTGTACCCCACCCTACACACACACGTACGTGCACACACACCCAAATCCACTATAATAGTTTACAATTATAAACTGCTGCATTTGACATAGTATTTCTTGTAGCTGGATTATCATCTGAGAAGTAAAACAAAAACAATAAGCCTCCACCTTCTCCTTTTTGACTTTACAATTTATTTTTTCCTCTAGTATAGACCTTGGCACACAGAAGGTATTCATAACCAGTTGTCTGTTGTTTTGCTTTGTTTCATAGACAGGCTGTAGACCTCTAAACTGGCCACAAGAGGGCACTTGTAAACTATTTGGAAAAAGTTTTCATGTTCAACATCAAATTTCACAAACCCTCATGGTTGCCCATGACTTAAAAGGAAAAAAAAAAGTACAGTTATGGAGCTTCTAAACCAAAGAGGCATATCAGCCATAATCTAATACAGTTTGTCAATCAGGTGAGGCATTGCAAGTTATTTTAAATATTTAAAAAAAATTAAGTATTTAAATTGATATTGAAGATATCAAGTGTCTTTGCTTTTGACTTAAGTTATTATAGCTCCACTTGATAGGCAAAACCTTAAAAAACTGGAATTTTTATGGAAAAATAATTTGCATCAGTATTTACTGAGCTGGAGACTTTGCTTGTAGTACAGTTCTAGAAATAGTAGGAGAGAAGCTTAAGCAATTTTAAAGTGGTTTACTGCAGTCTTGAGCACTTTTAGAAAAAGATTTTTTATTTAATTTGAGAGAGAGAGAGAGAGGAAGGGAGAGAAACATCAATTGATTGCCTTCTGAACATGCTCCACCCCAGGGATTGAACCTACAACCAAGGCATGTACCCTAACTTGGAATCGAACTAGCAACCTTTTGGTGCACAGGATGACACTCAACCATACGAGGCACATCAGCCAGGCATTGAGCACTTTTTTTTAAAAAAAATTAAGTTTTGGCTAAGGAAGCTGTCCGGACCTATGATCATAGAATTGGAAAGGGTAATGAAAATTATTTAATGCATCCTCTTATCCATTATAAGAAACTTTTCTACAGTAAATATGACATTAGTCCATCTCTATTTGTGGGTTTTGATACTGAATCAGAAAATTGTACATTCTTATAAGTTTTAATCACATTAAAAAAAAAACAGCCCTCTAATTCTATTCTCTATCCAAGTCTATTCTTCCTTCATTGTGATAGCCCTGCACGTATTTAAATAATATCTTAAGGTTTCCTTGATTCATCTTATCTCTGGCTGATGTTCCCATAGCCATTAATTGTCCCGCATATAATTCTTTGAAGGCCTGGACACCCTTTTTAAAAGATGGGTTTGCTGTGGTTAAATATGGCCTGTATTGTTTGCAACTCCCCCCACCAAGAAGTAGAGTCTATTTCCTCTTCCCTTGTATCTGGACTGGTCCTATCACTTGGTCTGAATAATAGAATGTAGCATAAGAGATGCTGTGGCTCTTTTGAGGCTAAGAAGTAGGACATCTACTGTTTTAGTTTTCATATCTTGGAAAGCACTTTCTTGAACTCAGGGAGACAGCTCCTGCTGAGCTCCTAGCCAAAGCCAACCACAAATGCCAGTTTTGTATAGTGTAAGTGGATGGAGCTAGTGCACTGAGAGCAAGTTCCTTCACTGGAGAACTGATTTATAGAGGAGAGGCATCCATGGGTTTGGCCTGGCATGGGGAGTCAGGGCCCAAGTAGAGTATAAAGGGCATCTGCTGAGGGGACAAATAGCAAGAGAATCCAAGCCCTTGCAGAGTGAGGAAGACATTTACATATATACACATATATTCCATAGCTCTGTCTACTGAGAGGGCCTTGGAACTGGATACCCCAATTGAAATGAGCAACCTAGTACATGGATTATCTCACAATATTCTCTTCTATTAAAAATAACTAAGATTGCCCTAACCCAGTGGTTCTCAACCTTCCTAATGCTGCAACCCTTTAAATACAGTTCCTTATGTTGTGGTGACCCCCCCCCCAACCATAAAATTATTTTTGTTGCTACTTCATAACTGTAATTTTGCTACTGTTATGGATTGTAATGTAAATATCTGTTTTCCGATGGTTTTAGGCGACCCCTGTGAAAGGATCCTTTGACCCCCAAAGGGGTCGCGACCCACAGGTTGAGAACCACTGCCCTAACCGGTTTGGCTCAGTGGATAGAGCGTCAGCCTGCAGACTCAAGGGTCCTAGGTTCGATTCTGGTCAAGGGCATGTACCTTAGTTGCGGGCACATACCCAGTAGGGAGTGTGCAAGAGGCAGCTAATCGATGTCTCTTTCTCATCGATATTTCTAGCTCTCTATCCCTCTCCCTTCCTCTCTGTAAAAAATCAATAAAATATATTTTAAAAAATAACTAAGGCTCACTGTTGGAGAGAGCATTGATTCAGGGTTGGGCAGAGATTATTAAAGATGATCCTGGAATTTTATAGTACCAGAAAGCAAGGAAATTCACAAAGAATGATGGGAACCCACCAAAAGGCAAAGAGAGGATAGCTTGAAGGGGCTCTCATTGGCAACAATTGGGTCAATTTTGCTATCAAATAAAATATTATAATGGATTATAATTCATTTAGTAGAGTAGGAAAGCTTGAATCCATCCTGATATTTTAAGATAACTTGAAAGTTTGGTTAGGAATGGGATATTTACATAGTTTCAAAGTACTTTCCCACAAAATACTTAATTATACAGGACAGAGTATCGTGGAGAAGTCTGGCAGACTCTACCTTAATCAAGTGATCAAGATGAACAACTTAAGTTAGTAAGGGGACAAATTCTGTGCCAACGCCTAATAATTCACTGAGAAAACAGATTGGATTCTTGCATAACTTGAACCTATTCATAAGGAAACATCAGGCAAACCCAAATTGAGCAATAGCCTACAAAAACACTGAACACTGGCCTGTAACCTTAAAAAATGTCAAGGTCATGAAAGTTAAGGAGAGAGCAAAGAACTCTTCCAGACTAAAAGGACCTAACAGCTAAGTGATTCTGAACTGGATCCTTTGGCGATAATGGACCTTTTGAGGCAAGTGGTGAAACTGGAACTAGGTCTAAGTCTTACAGTTGGTTATGTTTGATCCCTGATGATGGTCATGTAGCAGAATGTCTTTGCTTGTAGTATGCACTAAGTATTTGTGAGTGATGGAGCATTGGACCAGCAGTTTACTCTCAAATGGTTCAGAAAACAAGTGTGTTGTTGTGTTTTGTTTTGTTTTACTAAGATATTTTCTGTAAGTGTGAATTGTCTCAGATTAAAAACCTTATACCATAAAAAATTCTCCATTATTTGTTTACTTGGTACAGTGGTTATCAACCCCCGCCCCTTCTATTCTATATAGCAAGCCAAAGAAATATGAAATTGATTGAAGAGAAAATTATAAATGAAATCACTTAGAATTAAATAATTAAGAAGTAGTGTTCATGAATGTGTTGGTAATGGTGGTTGCTTTGTTTTAGGTTATGATTAGGAAGCTGGAAAACTAAAAGTAGAGATGGAGATGGTGGAATAATAATTAATAATAATAATAATAATAATGTCATTTAACACAGCAGTCGCCAACCTGTGGTCTATTGATCTGACATACCGAATGCCCATTCTGAGGTACTAATTTTTGTAAGAATTTTGTGTTTGTTAACTTATTACTCATAACAATCCAATAAGGAATATATTTTTGTTAGCCTCATGTCAGAAGATGATAAAACAGGCCCAGACAGGTAAATTAACTTCCCCAAGGAGGAGCTGGGATATGGATGCAGACAGGCTGGCTCCAGGACCAGTGCCCTTAATCACTAGAGAAAGAATAAGGACATTCAAGGAATAAAAGAGCAGCCCAACCCTGGGAAGTTTTGGAGAAACTGGAGACATTGCTGAGCAAACATCCTCTACTGTGCACATTTGTATGAGACTTGCCAGGAGCCAACATGCGCATTATAAAAAAGGCCTCCCCACCCTGTACTTCTGGCCAGAAAAATCATAGTGTAAACCTTTGGGAAGAGGAAAAATGATTTATAGTTGAGACACTGAGTGAAGACCTATAACATGGCCAAGTACACCATGAGCTTTCAATGTTCTTGGAGTCACACCCACATGGAGAACATGCGGTCTGGCTGTGTATTGACAGCATGTCAAATTCACACATACAGGACAAGGCAAAGCAAAGGCCTGATTGAAAGGACTGCTGAAGACCCAGCAACCCACTTTCAGATTTAGACACTTTATCACTTATATAGTCAGCAAAAAGAGGCATAAGTCAGAAGCGCCCGTTCCCTATCATCTTGGTCCCACACATCAGAAAGGATGGCACCCAAACAAGAGGGACTGGATGATTGCACACCAGTTGTAGGATGCTCTGTTGCTGAGGAGGCAATTCTAGTCTGCCGCTAGGAGGTTTTGGTTTTATACTCTGCTGCCCTGTCCTAGGAAGGGGAGGGCAGATAGTCCCGCACCTCATAGAACCTGGGAGGCAATGATGACCATCTGTGATAGCCTCCTGGGGAAGATAGGAAGGAGAGTGGAAGATAGCTCATAGCTCTTACAGGTCTCCCATCTCATGTTCCAAGAATATCACAAGGTGTTCCCCTAAATCTCAGAGAAGCCATGGTCCCACCTTTTGCTTCTGTGGATCCCTACAAGGTTGCCATGGTATGTGGTGAAATCATCCTATATAATAAAAGAGAAACATGTAAATTGACCGTACCTCTGCTACGCTCACCAGCCCATCAGGAGGAGTATGCAAATTAACCTAATTGCCTCTGCTTGGTCTTCGCCTCAGAGACCTGGAAGTAGGCAAGTGCAGCCCACAGGCAGCTCCCAGCATGGCCTGCTTGGCCATCGCCTCAGTGACCCAGGAGCAGGCAAGCCCGGCCTGCAGGCAGCTCCCAGCACTGCCTGGTTGACCATCGCCATGGTGTGGAGCAGGCAGGCTCCACAGAGAGCAGAGAATCATGGGGAGCGGGCCTAAGCCATCAGTAGGACATCCTCTGAGGGCTCCCAGATTGGAGAGGGTGCAGGTCAGGCTGAGGGACAGCCCCCGCCCCATGCATGAATTTTGTGTACCGGGTCTCTAGTTCCTCTATAAAGGGCAGTGGAAGACAGGACTTAGAACAGGATCATGGCAAGGAGAGTGCTTGCTGGACACTGAAGAACTGTCCTCTGTGAGGCTTGACATCTTGCTGGAAGTCAGGGTAGCAGATGCTGTTCTGGTCCCCTCAAAAGGCAGTGAATTAGCTGTGAATGTGGGAGTAGGCCATGGATTGGCAGTAGGTCATCTGGGCCCAGAGTCCAGGACACTGAAAGACCTTTCTGCCTCCCCTTACCCTAATTTGCTTTATAAACTCCTATGTCCAGGTTTCCCCCTGCTCAAGAACATATAGATCAAATCTTGCCAGATAAAGCTTATTGTTTAGCCTTCTTTTGCATCAGACTCATCTGACACAACTCATTGATTGTTTTATTGTAAACTAAACACATGTTTAACAGCTGCTGTGGTCAGATAGTACTGGCACAGAAAGATCAAAGACACACTGTCCATGCATCCTTCTTTTCAGCCCACCTGATTGTCTCAGATTATTTTATAAGACAAAACATTGCAAATACTGGTTTTATTTCTCATCTTTTCTGCTTATCCAAATTTTTTAATTCAAGAACCACTTGAATTCATGAAGTCTTCATTGGAAAATCAAGCCTGGACTGATCACTTATGTACCTTCTGATGTTCTCTAGATTATGCTTCTATTGGGTTTTGGTCATTTCTTGTATGAAATCTCCTGTGCTGACATTCCATTTGGATTTCTCTGCAGTGCCTAGAAAAGGAGCTAAAAGTTAGCCTCAAATGACAATGGACTGATTTGCTTGCACTAAATGGGAAGCGATCGATGTGGAAAGCAGCCAGGAACGTATAGTTTTGCTTTTCTCCAAGCTTTATGAAGTTGATACACTGATCTGTGGCATTTGATTATATGTTACATGCTTGTGCTTTTAAAGACAAGTTTGAAGACGATTTTCCCCCTTTTATATAGACTTAAGTTTGGGTCACTTTTGACTATGCAATTAGCAGCAAGTAAAGAAGATACGAGGCTCCAATTTGACATTTCCTTTTTTTTTTTTAATATATATTTTTATTTATTTATTTTTAAATAAATCTTTATTCAGATTATTACAGTTGTTTCTCCTTTTTCCCCCCATAGCTCCCCTCCACCCGGTTCCCACCCCACCTTTTGCCCTTACCTCCCCCCCACTGTCCTCATCCATAGGTGTATGATTTTTGTCCAGTCTCTTCCTGCAACCCCCTATACCCCTTTCCCCCTGAGAATTATCAGTCCACTCCCTTTCTATGCCCCTGATTCTATTATATTCACCAGTTTATTCTGTTCCTCAGGTTTTTAATTCACTTGATTTTTAGATTCACTTGTTGATAGATATGTATTTGTTGTTCATAATTTTTATCTTTACTTTTTTCTTCTTCCTCTTCTTAAAGAATACCTTTCAGCATTTCATATAATACTGGTTTGGTGGTGATGAACTCCTTTACCTTTTTCTTATCTGTGAAGCTCTTTATCTGCCCTTCAATTCTGAATGATAGCTTTGCTGGGTAGAGTGATCTTGGTTGTAGGCTCTTGCTATTCATCACTTTGAATATTTCTTGCCACTCCCATCTGGCCTGCATAGTTTCTGTTGCGAAATCAGCTGACAGTCGTATGGGTGCTCCCTTGTAGTTAATTAACTGTTTTTCTCTTGCTGCTTTTAATATTCTCTCTTTGTCTTTTGCTCTTGACATTTTAATTATGATGTGTCTTGGTGTGGTCCTCTTTGGATTCCTTTTGTTTGGGGTTCTGTGCACTTCCTGGACTTGTAAGTCTATTTCTTTCACCAGGTGGGGGAAGTTTTCAGTCATTATTTCTTCAAATAGGTTTTCAGTATCTTGCTCTCTCTCTCTGGCACCCCCATAATTCTGATATTGGTATGCTTGAAGTTGTCCCAGAGGCTTCTTACACTATCTTCAACTTTTTGGATTTTTTTTTTGCTTTTTGCTTTTTTGGTTGAGTGTTTTTTGCTTCTTTGTATTTCAATTCTTTGACTTGATTCATGCGTTCCTCTAGTCTGTTGTTGGGTCTCTGTATAATATTTTTTATTTCAGTCACTGTATGTTTAATTTCTAGTTGGTCCTTTTTCATATCTTTGAGGGTCTCATTATATTTATCAGCCTTTTCTAGGATATTCTTGAAAAGCCTTATAACCGTGGTTTTAAATTCTATATCCAGTCGTTTGTTTTTCTCCATTTCTTTCGTTTGTGATCTGTTTCTTTGTCGCCGCATTTTCACTGCTTCTCTGAGTTGGTAGGGTAGCTTTGAGTGCTAGGTTTCCTATATGGCCCAGTGGGTTGGCCTCCCAGTTACCTGAGGTGGACACTCTTGGTCCACCCCTTTGTGGACAGTGTGTACAGCCTTGTTGTAGTTAAGTCTTGATTGTTGTTGGTATCACTGGGTGGAATTGACCTCCAGGCCAGTTGGCTGTGAGGATCAGCTGTGTCTATGCTGGGAAAAGTTTGGTGCTGGAGACAGCCATATAGGATTAGACTTGCCAAATTGCAAAAGCCTCTGTGCTCAGCTTGGATGGGGTGGAGTCTCAGGGAGGAGCAGACAGTCTTGGCTTCCCTTCAGCCCTGCCCTTACGTGCGTGCACACCACCAGACCTCTGCCTTCCCCGCCTCCTGAGCCTCCACCTGACAGTCCAGATTCCCCCCTGCAAGAGCGTGGGTCCCCAGGAGCTCGCCTGGAATTGGGGTTCAGTGCAGTCAGTACTGGGGTTCAGTGCAGTCAGGAGCTTCCGACTCCCTTCTGCTAGGTAAAGCCTGTGGCAACCTCCTTAGTCTTTGTGCGCACTGGCGCGTATGCCTCCAGACCCTCTCCCCCGGGTCTCCGAGTGCCTTTCTCTCCACCTGACAGTCCAGACTCCCCCTGTATGAGCCTGGGTCCATGGGATTTCGCCCGGAACTGGGGTTCAGTGCAGTCGGAACTGGGGTTCAGTGCAGTTGGGGACTTCCTTCCTCCTCCCGCCAGAGAAAGTCAGTCAGGCTCTCAGCTGCCTTTCCTCTCTGCGCGCACAAAGACCCTTTGCCGTACCTCAACCCTTTGCAGTTCCTCCAATTCTCCATGAGCTTTTCTCTTTCCTTCTAGTTGTAGAATTTCCACTCAGCCAGCTTTCCTGTGGTTCTAGATGGTGTCCGTTCTGTCTTTTAGTTGTAGTTCTGAAATTGTTGTGTGAGGCAGCGGTTTAGGAGCTTAACTATGCTGCCATCTTGTTTTCTCCCCAGTTTGACATTTCCAATGACTGTCTTTTTTCAGCTAGAACAGTGGTTGGCAAACTGCAGCTCGCAAGCCACATGCAGCTCTTTGGCCCCTTGAGTGTGGCTCTCCCACAAAATACCATGGTCTGGGCAAGTCTATTTTGAAGAAGTGGAATTAGAAGATGTTTAAGTTTTAAAAATTTGGCTCTCAAAAGAAATTTTAATCATTGTGCTGTTGATATTTGGCTCTGTTGACTAATGAGTTTGCTGACCACTGAGCTAGAAGGAAGAGAGTTAGATGGAATCTCAGTCTGAGTTTTTTCTTCTTCTTGATCAGTGTCTTGCATCTATATTCATATGACCTTTTTATAATTGCCATTCCTCTTACAGAGGAAAAAAATAAAGACTTACCGACTTGCTTCTAACAGTGTCCATTAATTAAAATGGGACAAGATCCATGCCCAATTTGCTACTGCTGCATTCCAGAATCTGCCACAGAGCCAGATGCACCAAACATGGTCAACAAATAGTTGTTGAATGGAATGGCTAATTGAATTTCCACTCCCGATTATAAATTTAATCTCCACAAGAAATCCATTCAAAAAGCACATCCAACATTAATTTAGAATCACTGACATTCATTTCTTTTTCCTTTCATTTCTCTTCATAAATTAATTTGTTTCACAAATGCTTACTGGAAATGCATATTAATTAAATGTTTAAAGGTAAAGAAATACAAATCAGAAAAGAAAGGGCTCAAGTTCTGGCCATGTAATTTATTATCTGAATGACCTTGGCAATTAATTCATTGCTTCCAGCTTCAGACTATCATGTATAAAATGAGAGGAAAGCTCTTATCATCAGTGGTTTTGTGAGAATGAATGGAAACCATAAGCAAAGTGTAGTGCCTAGCACAGATTAGTGGTTCCTAATAATATTATCAAGTGTGTAGGATCCAAACATGAACAAGACAAACCCCCTCATGATGTTTACAAATTAGTCCTGGGAAAGAACACATTCAAATAATTATGCTGCAAAGAGAGAAAACATCAGTACAAGAAAAGGCTACGTGGCTGTTTTAAAATACATTTTATTATTATTCAGGCTAACAGATCAGGAGATGACTGCCATTGAAAAGTTTGTTAAAATCACAGATCCCTAGAAAAGGGGGTGGGCATGCCACACAGGAAGCACCAGGTTTGTCAGGAGGTGGGGCAGGAAGTGGGCACAGCTTATATTGTGGTTCCCATGAAAAGGGATGGGAGAGACGGGGTAAACAGGGTTAGGATAGGCTAGTTTGAATAATTTCAATGGGTTCAGGGTGAAAGGGCTGTTCCTAGTTTTCTGGTACCTGGCCCTGGAAGCCACACTGAAGGATAGTGACCTAGAGGGTCAGAGCTCCATAAAGGAGGGGGTTGAAAATGTGAGTTTTGGATTGGTGGGTTTGCATTTGAAAGGTCACTTCCAAATGCATTGTTTGCTGTCTCTAGGAATTAGCTAGCCCTGCCAGGGGCATTATTCCCAGGGTCAGCCAGTCCCCAAGATAAAAAGATGTGATTAATACAATGGCTCAGTTCATAGGAAGGATGGAAGTAGCCATATTAGCCATGTCCAAGTCTCTTTTTAAATTGGACTGGACTCCCCACCCACTCATTCTCTAGCATAGCACCCTATTTGCTTCTTCATAGCACTGACCATTAGTTCTTTTCTTTGTTTACCTGTTTATTGTCTGTTTATCCCATTGTGCTTTCAGCTCCATGAAAACATGAAGTTTGCTTGCCTGGTTTACTCTTCCAGCTCTAGTTCCTGATATAGTGCCTGGCACACAGTAGGTGCTCAGTAAATATTTGTTAAATGAGTGAAAACTAGTGCTTGATAACTATACGGGTGTATTTTGTGTGGAGCAGGTTCTAACCTTTAGTGTAAGCCATCATGTCTACTATTAGGTTTTGGCCAAAACCACATGTCTACTTGATAGGCTCGTTAGAACTTGATTAGCAAAAGGGTCTGAGGAGCTTCCTGGGAAAGAACTCATTCTGGGACCAGCAGACAAACTTGAGACAGTACAAAGTGCTGCAGAGGTTGGGAGGGAGAAACATCTGTATGTGTATAAAGCTCTATTTCTCTTGGTTAAGTGTTGGCCCTGCCCCTCATGGATTCATAACTTGGTGCTTGTGAGAGAAAGGGCTGTGTTTAAAAAAGTGATGATCTGTTTTTACTAAAAGTGCTACAGTATTTTAGGATGCTTCATTAGTTAGAATCCAGCCAGGAAATTAAAACCTTACCAGGTGGTCAAACAGGAAAAATTTAACTTGGAGGATAATTTACAAGATGTTAGAAATACAGTTTAAGCAATGCGGGGGAGGGTGGTGTTAGTGGTGGAGGTGAGTCATTCCTAAGGTTAGAAAATGCTGGAGGCTGCTCCTGCTTCTTGGCCAGTGAGAAGCTGGGGCCAGAACTGGAGCCACCCAACAGAAGCTGGGACAGTGGTGGATCGGCCTGACTTGGATGGGAGCACAGACAAAGGGCATTTTTGGAAGGAGCAGGAGCCATGGGGAAGATGCAGTCTCCACCAGAGCCTTCCCTTATCTAATCCTAACCAGACACAGTGGACAAGGAAGTCTGGAAGCCACAGTATGACCAACTCAACTTTCGGTATAGAGCAGAGCAAAAGAGGGGAAATGTAGGAAAAGGAATAGAAAGCAAACTTGCAAATGACAAGCACAGATGAGGGCAGTGGTTGATTAATGTCCCATAAAAAGATTATAACATACAAATAAAGATGGCATGGGCTCACCACCACTGTATCACACAACCTTGCTTTTTGAGAGTTTGGGCACATCAGCATACCTGGTGACTCCACCTGGTGATAATAACCAGGAAAAACAGAAGCCATCTCTTGCAGAGAAAGCAGTAGAAGTGGCAGGACTGAGTATGAGTGGCAGTAATACTACATGATCTCTTTCATGCAGTGTACAAAGCAGAAGAAACATAAAGAAATAGCCATGGTAGCTCAGTAATTTATGGGAGTCAATAATAGGAGAGACTTATTAAGTGTTAATCTTGGTTTGGTTCATTTGCATCCTTTGTCTACATAATTTCATTAAATCCTCACCACAATATGACATCCTCAAGTTAGGCCCCAACTCCTAGCCTTGCACCTTAAGGGGACTGTGCCATAGCATATCTTCCTGAAAGTGTTCAGAGTACTTCCTTAATAGTGAGGGTTGCTGGGGCCATTAGTGCCATTTGTCCAGGGAACCCTGATCTCTATTTCCTGCCTGCAAGGTTCTTTTTTCCTCTTCCTTGCTTATGAGGCACCAGGTTCCCTAAGCAGCTCCAGGACTTGGGCTTCCTAATAGGGTCACCCTGAGTCCCCATGGCTGAGTTCCGGTTCCAGGAGGGCAGCCTTTCCAGCAGATTGTTTCTGTGGCCAGCCCCCCTTTCCTTTTGCATGATTGCAAGGACTTGAACTGCCAGGTGGTTCTAATAGGCATATTTCGGCAATTCATCTTGTTTATATAGATAGGGTCTGGCAAAATAAAGTTTTCCTTAGAGTAACATCTTTGGGACTGTCCTGCTGTTCATGTCCCAATTTTAGATAAGGATACTAATACTATAAAATAAAATAAAAATGTCTAATCCAAGATTATACAAAGAGCAAATATTTCATCCCAAGTTTTTAAAAAGGCATTTTTATTTTAGATCCTGGGCTTATTATTCTATCTGAGGGCACAGAGAAGGCACACTCTAGGGTTTCCAGAAACACCTGGAGGCACTAGCAAAGGTCAGAGATCTTGCCATAGTAGATGTGTGAGTGGAGCTGGGATGGGTGGAGGTAAGTTCTACCGAAATATGGCACTAGATGTCATAAAGCTGAGTCCATATTATACCACAGCCGATGGGACCTCCAGATCGCTTCCTCCACTGGGTAGTTCATTGGGTAATGCGATTCTCCGAACTTTAAATAAGTAGAAAGGTGGAGGAATTCAACAGAACTTTCACTCCTTCTCATGTCAATGCAAAACCTTCCCTTCTTTTTCATTATTCTTTCAGAAGAAGGATTCTTAGAGCTCTTTGCCTCCCCCTGGCATCTGTTTTGTTTTCCAAGGGCTTGTGCAAGAGGTCCTTGAGAATGCTTTAAATTAGGGCTTTGTTTCTCATGGGAACATGAGGAAAAGCGGAAAAACCTCCCGTTTGTTTAAGTGACAAATATGACCTTCATGCTCTTCATTGCTGCAGCGAATCAAGTGGCAGTGACTGAAATTCAGGTCCTCGGTAGGTGTATAAATATGTGTGTGTAGTGAACTTGCTGAAGCACGTGAGACCCCTGGCTTGGCAGATTTACTTGTTAACTCCAGGCAGACATCACAGATAACCTGCCATGAAGCTGGTCACGGTGCTCCTGCTGGTGACCATTGGCATTTGCAGTTACTCCGGTAAGTAGCCTGGAACGTATGACATTTCTCTTCTTTTCTCTTCATAGGACACAACTAGTAAGCCAAGGCCAAGGTATATGGTGGAGGGAGTTTTAGAATCACAGAATGGTAAGGTTGGAAGGGTTTTCAGATGTACTCCACTTAACACAATCTAAACCCTAGCCCAATACCCCTAGTTGATGCTACATAAGAAGTTAGCCAGTTCCCACTGAGGGTCCACAGAGATTTCATTGTTGAACATTGATCACCATAGTTTTCCTTATCTTCCTTAATCTTTAGTCAAAACCTGACTTTGCAGTTTCCTCCTTTTATGCTTTTTATACTATATGGAGTCATTCTTACTATCATGTCTGATCAGTCAGGTTGCGAACTTGATTCTCCTGAGACACGGTTACACTAATCTGTTCACACACTCAGTGGCTATTTATTGAATGGCTACAACCTGTTGGGCACTGGATAAGCATTGGAAGATTCAGAAATGGATCAGACATAAATATTGTTCTCAGGGTGCCTATAGTGTGGCAAGGGGGATAAAGACTTCTGTAGAGTGAGTGCAGTGGTATTCAGCTAGAGCTCTGGGAGAGCTGAGGGCGAACCATTCAATGTCTGGGTGGGGTACAGAGGCTAGCTTCTTGGAGGACAGTGGGAACTGACCATTCAGTGATGGTCACTGCTCTTTCAGAGAACAGAAAGCATTGCAGAGCCTTCCCCCAGAAGTATATAAGTACATACAGAGGAGATACCAAAGTGTTTAAAAATAAGAAGTAAAGAGATCAGTCATGAGAAACTAAGTGGCAGCTAATGGAATTTTTCACAAATTTGTACTTTCATCAGTTTCAGCTATTTTTGTTCTTAGTTTCTAGGGACAAACCTCCATTGGCAGAGGTGTCCACTGAAAGATGGGTGGAGGGAAATAAATATTGTTCACTGGAAGAGAATGCTGGAGGGAAAATAGACGGTAGAAGGTGAAGATAAACAGACTCAATTTTTATGATTTGAATGGGAACATGAAAAGGATTCCAGAGGAAAATGAACTAGGGCAGGGTCTTAGCCAGCAGGAGAATATGTAATAGGAATTCTTATGAATCTGTTCATGCACAAGTATGTTTACATATCTGCACGCATTTTATAAAAATATTTTTCCATTCTCCATACTTTTCTACTGATTCGTTTTCTACATGAAAGTCACTTTTCTAAAACTGAAGATACAAAATGCATTTGTCTCATAAATACCTTGATAGCTTCCCATTGCCCTCAGGGAAAACAAACAAAAAAAACAAACAAAAAACAACAACACCTCAAACTCGTTAGTATGTCATTCAAGGCTTTGAAAAACCCGACCTCACCTGAATTTTGCAGCCTCACCCCCTTTATCCCTCCTCAGCACACCCTACTGGAGTTCTGCACCCCAGCCATTCTGGGCAGAATACTCACTACACTGCGCATGTACTTTCATTTTAATATCTCAGTGCCTTCGTTACTTTTGTTCTTTTTAAAATTCTGTTCCCTTCTTTACCTTGTGATTCTGGCATTTGCCTCAAGACACTACTCTAGCCTCTGAGAAGATCCCTGCAACACTCATCCACATCAGAATTAGTTATCCCTTCTTTTGTATTTCTATAGAGCATTGCCCATAATATGCAACACTGTGGTGTACACAGATCACATTGTCCGCCAGACTATGTGAGCTCTCAGAATGGAGTGTTATTATCTTATGCATCTATCACCTTATGCATCTACACCAATTGGTACAGAGTCATTGTTCAATTATTTTTATAGTATTGGGTTAAATGGGTTGGGAACAGTTTCCTGGGCTGTGGTTGGATCCATTCCTGTCCCCAAGTGCAGTTTGCTTTTGGCATCTCAGTTTACATGCAGAGTACATCCCTATTCAGTCAATCACTAGTATGGTTTAAGTGCTTACTGCCTGCCAAGGTGCAGTGTGGTGCACTAGGCATGGGGCGCAGTAGTGAGTTCCTTTCCTCATGGAGCCTACATTCTAGTGAGAGGAGAGGGCAAAAACAAAAAGATTTAATATTCTAGGTAGCGGTAAGAAAAAGTAAAGATAGAGGATGACAGGTGTGCCATTTTTGATACCTCTCTAAGAATGTAACTTTTGAGGAGAGACCAAATAATGTGAGGAAAGACCAAATAATGTAGCTATCTGGGGAAAGAAAGTTCTAGAGAACTGGGACATCAGGTGCAAAGGCCCCAAGGCAGAAGTTTTCATGGGCGATCAAGATGAGCATGGCTGGAATGGAGCATTGATGGACAGAGTGGAAGGTGGTGAGGTCATTCACAGGAGCAGATGCTCCTCTTTCACTCGGTTTTCCTTTTGCTCTGCAGCTACCGCCTTCTTCTTAGGCAGTGTCAAGAATGCCGTACCTTTACCTCTGGATGCTCTTCCCCTTCTGGATCCACTCAAGCTTCTGCTGCAGACTCTGGGCATTTCTGTTGAGCACCTCGTAGAAGGGCTAAGGAAGTGTGTGAATGAGCTGGGCCCAGAGGCCTCTGAGTCTGTGAAGAAACTGCTGGTAACTACAGCTCGTGGGGTATTTTGTCACAGGCAGGGCTCAGCTACCCTGAATGCTTACGCAGCTCCCACCTCACCCAGTTCTCACTTGTGAATGTGTATTTCCCCCGTACTGATGGCTCATATAAAGTTTGCATGTTCGGTAATTTTGAGAAAAGTGCAGGATCTACATTTCCAGTAGGAATATGTGAATAACAGAGACCCGTGGGTTTAAAGAAAAAAAAAAAATTTAATGTATATACTGATTTTAGAGAGAGAGGAAGGAAGAGGAAAAAAGAGAGAGACATCAGTTTGTTGTTCTACTTATTGATGCATTCATTGGTTGATTCTTACATGCATCCTGACTGGGGATCAAACCCACAAACTTAGTATATTAGGATGATGCTCTAATCAACTGAACTTCCCGACCAGGGCAAGACCTATTCTCTAGTGTGACTTTGCCATTTACCAGCTCTGTGATCGGACTTAACCACTTTGAGACTTTGATTTGCTGTCAGTAAAATGGTGGCTAAATAGGAGTGACTGTTTTGGAAGCATGCTAATTACATGTAACCTGCTCTTATTTTTTATTACTGTCATTCTGTCTTTCAGGGGGCCCTTTCACATTTGCTGTGATGACAGGATAAAGCGAGAATGGAAGGAGGGGGATGGTCTCCTGCTCCCTGGCTGAAACTCGTTCCATCCTAAAATGTAGTGACTCCTGGAAAGAATAAATAAAGCAATGAGTAGATTTCAGTTTGTCTTATTTCTATTTCTGAGGCCTCTGTTCAGAAGGGCCTTAACTAGATAACCTTTCCCTTGGGTCATAGATTCCAGAGAGCCTATTGTTCTAAAGGTAACTCACCTTTTCAATAAGACAAGATTCCTTATCTCTAAGGTAAACAAACATCTCCATCGTTTTTTTCTCTGATAGTGTTTCCAGACCCCTTACGCTCCTATCCCCCTACTTCTAAAGAAACTTTAAAGCATGCAATGGAAAAGCATTTTCAGAGTATTGTCTGACAAGTCTTGGGCTTCTCAAACCTCATTGGTGTGGAGTCTACACCAGCAGAATGTGAATCTCTAGTAAGTTTGTAGTTATGGTAGGACCACTCCAAAGCTTCACTGACCCTTCCACCAAGTTAGGCCTTTATTACATCAGCCTTTGGCAAATGGGTTCTAACCTGTCCTTCCCCACCCCCCATGATAACATCTATAACAATGCCAGCATTTTCTTTTCAAGACATAATTTTGGTTCTGTATGACCACCTATAAAATAGATTGCAAGGACCTTCATGTTCTCATCAATATCCCTTTCTTCACATGGACTCCAGTCACAGCCATGCTGAAAAGATAGCCAAATCTCTTTGCTGTTAACACTTTTATGCTTTAATGAAAAATCAAGTTTTTTCCCCTACCCAAAATGTCTGCCTTTAGACTCTATCTAGTGCCAGCCTTGGGGCTGTTTGCCCTCTAATTCATTCCCCATTATTCCTCTACTATGCTCTGGGTAGGGCAGACAGAGGGCATGAAGTTGAACCCTGCAGGTTGACTTTCTCAGGTTCCAAGGTCGGCTGACCCTGGGCCTCTGTTCTGGCCCTGGGAGTCCCAGGCAGGAGATAGGTGGTTGGAAAAGGGGAAAGCCAGAATGTGGCCTCCTCTCCTTCTCTATTTGGAAGAAGTGTCTGGAAGTGTCTGTACCGTGTCTGAGCTGCTAGGTCCTGCTGGATAGATCTGCCTTGGTTCTAGCTTTTGTCAGTTGATTCCAGTCTCTGGCTCTGGTTATACCCCTCTCTTTTCTTTCTTCTCAGCTGAGTTGCTAGTGGCTTCCTCCTGTTACCAGCTCCTAGATTACCTCACCATCATTTGACTTTTTAGGTCTTCTGTCATTTATTGAATTAGACAAAAAGTTCCCCTTCTCAACATAAAAATAACAAAAGGAAACCCTATACAGACTGAAAAAGCAGTGAAATGAAAAACAGTGGCTTTAGGCTTGCACAGATTTACGTTCAAGTTCAGGCTTCAGGCTTGCACAAATTAACAATCTGAGTGACCTTGGACAGGTTCCTTAAACTTCCAGGTTTTCAATTGCATTATTTCAAAAATAGAATAGTAATATTTAATTCTTGTACTTGTTGTGAGCATTCAATGAGGCAACATTTAGAAGGACTAAGCATGGGACACGTCCCAATAATAAACATTATCATCTTAGGTAGCTTTTGCAGGGCCATCTTGGAATGATAAGCATTGCCACAGTCTAAGCTTTGATTTAAACTGTCCCCTCTAGTTGAATTGTCCTTACTCTTCCTTTTCTGGGTCTCTAAACCCTTTCTCATCTATCAAGATGTAGCTCAGATAATATTACCTTTGAGAAGTCTTCCCACCTTTCCCAAGGGAGAATTAATGGCCCTTTGTCCTGTTCCCCATGCTACCATCTCTGTGCTTCAATATACCAGGTCATGCTGAATGTGATTAATTGATCACATGCTCAGCTAACATTAAGATTGTGAGCTACTTGAACACAAGAACCATGAGATTTCCCATGTGCATCCTCACTTTCTTTTTCTCAGGTGGACATTCTATGGTTCAGTTTCTTAATACAGAATACAACAAATATTTATTGATCAGCTGCTCTCTGCTGAACACTGTTCTAATTGCTCATGATTATACCCTAGTAACATTGAACAAAAGAGACAAAATCTTGCCTCATGGAGCTTTATATTCTATTGGGAGTAGAATTCCAAGGAACAAAGTTTTTTTTTAAAAAAGTTTTAACACTGTGTTAAAAGATGAGTGTGCTAGGAGAAAAAAAATACAACTGCTAAAGGGGAAAGAAATGGTGGGCTATGGTGTACAATTTTAAGTAAAAGAGTGATTTCAAATAATACAACAGTGTAATTTTACTTAAAATTGCCAAAAAAGTTCTCATTGAGAAGGTCATCTTTGAGAAAGAATTGAAGAAGTGAGGGAGAAAGCCACTGGCTATCTTGGGGAAGGTATTTTAGGCAGAAGGAAAGGTATATGCAAGGCTCTGAGGAAAGAATATGCCTGAAGTATTTGAAGAAAGGCAAGCATTCCAAGTGGCTGGAGAAAGCAAAGGAATGTGTAGTAGAAGATGAAATGAGAAGCAGGTAGCTCAGAAAGGATTGATCCTAGCCACTGTTGTAAGGATATATATATATATATATATATATATATATATATATATATATATAAAACCCTAATATACAAATAGACCAAACAGCAGAACAACTGAATAACCAGTCAATATGACATGTCCTGACCACCAGGGGTCACGCGTGGAACATGGCGGGATGGTGGAGCAGGTCAGCTGGGCACCAGACTAAGGCAGGGCACCGGTTGCTGTCATTGGGGCAAGCCTCTGGTAGTTACTGAAAGTTCTTTGCTCCCACATGCCACGGTCCCACCGGGTGCTTGCACCTGCTACCTGTGCCAGCCCTGCTCTCACCCACTACTGGCACCCAATCGCTCAGCGCCGTCAATGGGTGCAAGCAGTGGCTGCCGGCCCCAATCACCCCTTAGGGCTTCTCCACCTCCCCCTGCTCCTGAGGGGCAATCAGAGCTGGCAGCCACCTCTCGCACCTGCTGCAGGCAATGGCCCTGCTTGCAACCACTGCTGGCATTGGAGTCACCTTCTTCCCCTGTTGCTGGTGCCGGCCCCACTCAGACCTGCTGCTGGCACCAGCCCCAATCACTCCATGCCATCAGCGGTGCAAGCAGGACTGGTGCAATCAGCACGTGGGAGCAGCAGCGGTGGGAGCAGAGCTGCTGGCAGATGGGATCAGGGGCTGTGGTAGGAGGGACCGGGCGGGGGCATGGAGGATGGGCCGAGAACCGCCCCTGTGCCCACTGCAGCCTCATGGCCCACAGTTTTTTCAAGGTATATGAATTCGTGCACTTGGCCCCTAGTTGAATAATATAGTTTTTTCTCAGAATAAATGGGATATAGTAGAGTGACTTGATTTCATTTGAATTATATTTTAATAGAAGTACTCTTTATGCTCAGCATCTCTGTAACATGAAAAATGTAAATTTCTTTTAGGACTGATGCCATGATAGGAACCTTGGGATTGGGGACAGAGTAGTGATGCTATGGCTTGTGTCTTCAAGGGTTATTCACAAAGGGGTACTGTGTTGGAGGCTACACAAACCCGATTAGAGTTCCCTCTCAGCCTACACTAGTTCATGTATCTCCATTCCTGAGCCTTACCTGTTATATAAAGAAAATAATGCCTGACCAGCATATTTTAATTTTATTGCAATTATGGCATTACTAGAGGCCTGGTGCACGAAATTCTTGCACGGGGGCAAGGGGGTTCCTCAGCCCAGCCTTTACCCTCTCCAATCCGGGACCCCTCAGGGAGTGTGTGATTGCCTCTTGCAATCTGGGACCACTGGCTCCTAACCACTCGCCTGCCTGCCTGCCTGCCTGATCACCCCTAACCCTCTGCCTTCCTTGCCTGATTGCCCCTAACCACCTCTGCCTGCCTGCCTGATTGCCCCTAACTGCTCCCCTGCTGGCCTGATCACCCCTAAATGCCTCTGGCCAGTTGCAGGGACCCGGGCTTCCCTCCCTCTGTCTGGCTGCAGGCACCCAGGACCCGGGCCAGCTTTGCCTGGGCTGACCACAGCCGCAGGGGAATATGGGTGGGTGTCTTCGTCCTCAGGCGCTGGCACCTGGGACTGTGGGGCGGGCAGCTTGTCCCTCTCCCAGGCCACAGCCTGGCTGGTCCCCATTTCTCTCTCCCCAGTGTTGAGTGTCTGAGCAGTTCAGGCAGCTACAACCATTTGCATATTACCTCTTTATTATATAGGATAGTGAGATAATAGTGTGAAGTGTTCATGAAAGAAAAACACTCTATAAATGCAAGAGATTGTTAATCTTCAAAAACAGGCTGTAGAAAGGGGTCTTATTGGAGGACAGGAAGAAAAGGTAGCAAAGGGTAGGAAGGGGAAACATGTATTGAAATCTTCAAAATCTATTACGTTGGAGATCTTGAATGGTTACTTCTTAGTGGTGCATCAAATCCAGTACTGATTTGGCACCTATTTCTATTGGTGTGTTGTTGTTGTTTACTACCAACATGAAAAAGTGATTTCAAATTGTACAACAAAGAGGTGAATATAAAGACAGAGAAACTCTGATAAGATATGTTTTTTAAACCTAGATAATATGATTAATACAGTTACAGTAAATGTATTTCCCAGGCACAGTTAGGCACTCAGTATATGAAAAGGAATTTTGGGGGATTTTTGTTAGGGTAAAGCAGTCTGTCACAACTTAATAGAGTAGAAATCTTAAGTGATTTTGTTTACATGGAAGTAATAATTGAAATTAGCATAGTCTCAAAACAATCAACAAAATAAAAAGGGAATCGATGGAATGGGAGAAAATACTTGTAAGTAATATATCTGATAAGGGGTTAGTTTCCAAAATACATAAGAAACTCATATAGTTCAATAATAGAACAATTTAATTTAAAAAATGGGCAAAGGACCTGAATGGACACTTTTCCCTAACACCTCTGCCTGCCTGCCTGCCTGATCGCCCCTAACCACCTCTGCCTGCCTGATACAAATACACATTAACAGATATATGATAATGTGCTCAACATCACTATCAGGGAAATTCAAATCAAAATCACAATGTTTATCAGCTTACACCTGTTAGAATGATTGTTAACAGAAGACAAGACATAAGTGCTGGCAAGGATGTGGAGAAAAGGGGACCCTTGTGCACTGTTGGTGGGAGTGTAAATTGCTGCAGGCATTATGGAGGCTCCTCAAAAAAATTAAAAATAGAGTTACTATATGATCCAACAATCTTACTTCTCGGCATGTATCCAAAGGAAATTAAAATCACTGTCATGAAGAGATATCTGCACCCCCATGTTCACTGCAACCATAGCCAAACTATGAAAACAACCTAAGTGTCCACTGATGGGTGAATGGATAAAAAAATGTGAGATATATAATATTATTCAGCTTTAACAAAGATGAAAATCCTGTCATTTGTGACAATATGGATAAATCTTGGAGGGCATTATTGCTAAGTGAAATAAGGCAGACAGAAAAAGACAAATACTGTATGATTGCATTTATATGTGGAGTCCAAATAAATTGGAACTTGTTAAAACAGAGAATAGGTTGGCAGTAGGTTGCCTGAGACAGAGGGTTGTGTGTGGAAGGAAATAGGTGAAGGTGGCCAAATGGTAAAAACTTTCAGGTATAAGATCAATATAAGGTATATTTTGGGTAATCTAATGTGCAACATGGTGGCTGTAATTAACAATGCCAAATCTTAAAAAGTTCTCACCACAGAAAGTAATGACAACTATATGAGTAATGGCTTTGTTAACTAACCCTATTTAGCAATATACTAGTACATATTTAGCAATATGCAGCATACATATAGCAAATCATCACTTTTATACTTTAAACTTGCACACTGTTATATGTCAGTTATATCTCAAGAAAGGTGCAGGGTGGATTGGCACAGTCTCTGGAAAATGCAGCGTGTGGGTTGTCTGAATTTGTTGTAGAAAGTAATGCATTTTCCATTATTTAGTAGGTGTTCACTCTTTGTTTAGTCATTTATATTATTAAAGGGTCTTTGTGTTTCATTGTGGCTGTGTAAAAAAGGAAGACAGTCAAACAAAAGATTTATTGGACATACACCTACACCGGAGTTGCTTTCAGATTCAAAGTGCTGGGGAGGACAGGACTCAGGAAGACAGCTCTTGAGAACTCAGGAGCAGAAGTATGTAGATCTTTTATTCCAGGCTGGAGCACAGCCATAATAGTCATCATGCTCTTTGAATTCAGTCTGGTCTTACTGTGCAGGTTAAATAATTCCGGGAGAATCTTTCTGGCTCAGCTGGGTCAGGTTTTGCAATGGTCTGATCCTCTATGACTAATTGGCAAGAACACACAACAGTGGCCACCAAGGAGTCACCTTTGTGTCATGAGGTGGTAGAAGCAGTGACAGGGCTGCACTAAGACTTTTCAAAGACTTCCATCCAGACACTCTGCTACTCTATAAGAATAATAAAACCTCTGTGGAACAGCAATAACCTCATTCTTCTTTTTTTTTAATAAGTCAGTTTTAGCCCAGGAGAGTGGGCTCAAATGTTTTTGAAAGACTTTCCCAAAAAGATATATGAAACTTTTATCTCTGAAACTTCATGCATTTTGAGGGGTTAAGAAAGTATTCTTTGGAGTCAGATTAAAATCTTTTTATCATTTACTGATCCTATGACTTTGGACTTGTTATTTTATCTGGGTTTTAGTTTCCTAATTTTGGACCATTCTTTGGTTATTCTAGCTAATAATAATTCTCATATTACTTAATATTTTTTGCAGCACTGAACCTTTCAAAATGCTTAGGGAAAATTAGTACTGTCAATAAAAATGTTCTCAATGAACTAGAATGTGACCCCAAAGAGGACACATTTATCCCGACTTCTAGAAGCAAAAATGCAAAGTCAAGGTGTTCAAAATGAGCTGCATTTGGTGGAAGCCAGGGCCTGAATGCTGTGACTGTGCTAGGAGCTGCTTTGAGGTCTCCAGGACGTGTGGAGCAGAAGAACTGGAAGAACAGGAGTTGGCTGCTCTTGGATTATTCTGGAGCCATGGAGATGTGTCCTTAGAAACACAAGCCAGAGAGAGGAAAACTTACCAGCTAGAGAGGGCTTAGGATTTAAGAATAATATGAAGATCTTTTCATCTTTTAGATGTTTATGTCTCTGCACTTTAGAATGTGAAATGATTTACAGTGAAATTATCCTATCTAATAAGGAAGGAATATGCTAATTGACTGCCCTGCCCTCAAAGATGGCAGCGTCCACAGCCACAAGATGGCAGTGCCCAGTCCCCTTAGCCCCACAGGGGCGGCAGACATGCGGCAAGGCCAGGCCCGCCCCCAGGCAGGCCCGGCCGCTTTTGTGTGCCTGCCTCTGGAGTTCTCCAGTTCCCTCAGCCCCCCAGCCGCCCAGGGCCTCCTGAGGCGCAGGTAACCAGGGCCGGCCAAGGCTTGCGTTGCTGGCAGTGGCAGCAGCAGAGGTGTGATGGGGCATTGCCTCCCCTTGATCGCCAGGTTGCTTCTCTCCCCTGAGGGCCCCCTCCAGTGCATGAATTTTCCTGCATCAGGCCTCTAGTAATACATATTTGAGGAAACAGGCAACAACGACAAAAAAATGCAAGATAGGCAAGAATGAGTGCAAATTCACATAGGGAAGAAGTGCAAATTCACATAGGTTAAATATAGGCGTACATAGAGTCATCAGTTTCACTTTGAACTTCCAGATAGAGAGGAAAACAAGAAACAGGTTAAGTTACATAAATATTATAATCAGAAAGGAGACAATCCTTATGAAAGGCAACTTGTTTTGCCCTCAAAATTTGAAAATTCTTTTCCCAGAAGACTTCATAGAGGGGCTTTTGAGTGATGTCATGCCCAACTTCAGTTTTGTTCATCAGTTGCATGTGAATTACCTATTAAATTTACTTTCCCCAAGGCATGATCAAGGCACTTCTATACATAACTTTTGATATGATGAGGCGATTATCATACAAATGAAACTTTTAAAACTACTGATTAAATGCACAGTCACTGGGATTTAAAGAGGTACACCTGATGAATCCATCCAAAATTTAATCTCTGCTTTAGAGGCTTCCTTCTCTCAGATCCCAGTTTTTCTGTGTCCCTAGATTGAGCCACTTCTCCTTGCCCATTAGGGCCCACTGTTTCATGAATCTAGCCAAAGCTTCCTCAATACAGCTAAAAAAGAAATTCCTGCATTAAGATCTGGGACAATTAAGTCCCTCACATTTTTAATATTAATAAGAAGGAAAGGGAGGCTCAAGGAGGAGAAGTAGTTCCCCGTGGGCACATAATCAGTAATCAGCCAAGTTAGGGTGGATTTGCTTCTCCTCTATGCCTTTTGCTCATCCTCACTCCATGTTGTCTGTCTATTGAACTGCTTCATACATTGAATCTCTAGAAGAGCACTCCAAGGATTCTGCTGGTGGGTACTAATGAGTGGAGGTATGTGACAGCGGTCTGAGTGAGGGCAAAGGGTTAGGACATCTGCAACAAAAAGTAGGCTGTTCCCTGAGAAGATGGGAATGGAAAAATGCAAACATGAGTGTTCTTAGCTGCCTTTGGGGTAAGAGTCAGGAGTGTCAGAAGGGAGTGTGTCTTGATTCCAACACCCAAGCCTGATTTCCACCCTTCAAAGCTTATGGAAAAGGGTGGACTAAGTCCAGGGGTAACATGACAGTGGCTTTCTGAGCTTACACTAATCACACCCAAGTTGTGAAATGGAGCTGGTGGGAAAGAGGTGATTTGCCAATCAGATAAGGAATGGCAGTTGAGAAAGGCCATGCTTTCTGGAGATGCAAATAAAGTAACTCAACTGACCAAAGGTGTAGAGATTTCTTTCTGTGGGCACCTTGAGGCATGTCTCAGTGGAAATAGCTTAGTCACTATTTCCTCTGCTTTCTCCTACGCTGTAGTAGCATTAGGGCTTAATGAGAAGGCAAAGACTCTGCAATCAGGCTGCTTGAGTCAAATCCTTTCCGCCTCCCTTATAACTTGGCCCCATCCATGAATATCTCTGAGCCTTGGTTTTCTCATTTATAAAATTTAAGGCTAACAATACCTATTTTAAATAGGGACATTAGCATTAATTTAGGTAGCATATAAATAGCACTCACCTTAATGCCTGAAACAGCATAAGTCCTCAGTTTGTGCTAGATGCTGATATAATTACTTTTCCAGCGCTATGTTTATGTTTTTGTATTTTACTATCCATTTCAGGAGAAAACTGGATAAGAAGACAGTAAATATTTCTGATTCCTCAAACCATACTGTTTGTACATAAATCTGATTGTGTGGGATTCGAGAGATTGCTAGTCCTCCCTCCTGGAACTAGGTTCAAAAAATGTTAATCTTCTTGTGGGTGACTAATAGCATGATTACATGGGCCCTTAGAATTTAGTGCATATAATCCCCCCAGTTCATAGGCTGGATGTGCACAAAACAAGTTCCTAGCTAAGTGTGACAGGAACTATGTCTCCTAACTCTTAGTGCTTACTTGCTTCACCCCACAATTGTGCCTCCTCCCTTAATCCTTATGTCATCATCTTCTTTAAGATAAAAAAAATCTCTTTAAAATTAATCTAAAAACTCCAGAAAGAACAAAGAAAAGACAAAAATAATACCCTTTTTCTGTTTATAGATAGGCATGTATGTCCAAATTAATGAAATAAAATCAGACCCTTTTTTCTCTGTCCCATATACTACTATTTAAGTTGTAAACTGTAAGTTAAAATCACCTGGGAGATCACATTGATGAATATTCTCAATTATCATTAAGTTCCAAAAATCCTCTTGAAAAGAAAATAATGAGAGAAAAAAAAGAATTAAAAATTAGACTAAACAGAAATGCTAGAAGGATCACTAGGGTATCTTATAATGTTTTAGCCACACTTTTTTCCAGATTTTTCTATGTCAGAAAGAAGTAGGATCTAAGATTTCCATAATAGTTCATAGTTGAAAAGCCATTTATGCATAATTATCTCTTTAAATATACAAACAAATCTATTAATTAGGTGTATATATATACACTTCATACATCCATATACTTTTATATGTTTGCTCCAGTACCTAGAACAATACCTGGCATAGTGTGAATTAATAAATACTTATTGAATGGAAAAGTGAATGATTTTTATCTTTTTATATATAAAAAAACCTCTGAAGCTCAAAGAAATTAAACATCCTGTCCAAAATTAAACACCGTTGGTGAACTGCAAAGCCAAGTGTAAAGCTCATATATCTAGAATCATTAATTAATGTCAGAATCACTATAGTCACAAGGTTTGGGTATGGGATAGCTGCTGAGAAGGCGAAGGATGACTTAAATGTGATCTGTGAGGAGGTTACAGTCTAGTGGAGAAAACACGCATTGAGATACAAGTAATTTAAAAAAAAGGGGTGGAGGGGGTGAGGAAGAACTCTGTTAGGAAGGATTCTACAAAGCATTAGGAAATCCCAGAGTATGAATACCTAAGCTTTTACATTGTAGATGTCTGTGGTATCTCTAGAGAGCTTGTCTTTGAATTGGGCTTTAGAAAATTATTAGACTTGTCAGGTGAAGAGAATGGAGTTGGGGTTGGGGGCCCACATTGCTGTCAGAGAGACAAGCCTATGCAAAGATATTGGCAGTTTATACAAATACTAGACATCTGGTGTATGGATTCGTGCACCGGTGGGATCCCTCGACCTGGCCTGTAGGGATTGGGCCAAAACCAGCTCCCTGACATCCCCCAAGGGGTCCCGGATTGCGAGAGGGCAGTTCTTGGGTGATGCACCACGGAAGTGGACTCCCTCTTCTCTGGTTCCATGTGCATCACTCAAGAACCGCAGCTGCCAAGTTACCACAGCTCAGCAGCTCCTGCATTGAGTGTCTGCCCCCTGGTGGTCATTGCACGTCATAGCTACTGGTCAAATGGTAGGATAGTCACTTAGGCTTTTATTTATATAGACTAGAGGCCCAGTGCACGAAATTCATACATGGGTGAGGTCCCTAGGCCTGGCCGGAGATCAGAGCCAATGAGGTTCCTCACCTCCTTCCCTTGCTGCCTGTGTGCTGCTACCGTGCGGTTCTCCATCTTCCTGCCTCCCCACCTCCCCACCTCCCCACCTCCCCACCTCCTCCTTCCCTCACCACCTGCATGCTGCCACTGCGTGGTTCCCTGCTTTCCCCCCACCTTCTTTTCTTACCACCCACATACACCACCACCCATAATTCCCCAGCCCAGCCCAGGGCCCAGCCCTGATGGGCGATTGGGACCTGCCAGCGATGGGGAGGGAGTAGAGGTTGGCTGGCAGGCCCCACTGGCGATAGTGGCCTGTGGGCTGGGGCAGCTCCTGCGTTGGGTGTCTGACACCTGGTCAGTGCATGTCATAGCGACCGGTCGTTCTGGTCATTCCATCATAATGATCACTTAGGCTTTTATATATATAGATGACCTGCCCTGAAACAGAAATCATTTGTCATTAGGGCATTAGGGCTTGGCTTCAGGAGTGAGAGAGAAAATTGAAGGATATATTAGCATCATGGAAGGACCTTTAATGTCAGCTGAATGATTTTGTAGGCAAAGGAAATTCATGAAGGGATTTAAGCACAGCAGTGATAGACCCAAATATGTGATTTTGTTCTATTACTCTCATAGTAGATAGAAGAAGGATTGAAGTGAGTGTGGACAGAAACAGGGAAACAAATTGCAAATCTAACTGAAAGATTGCAGGAAAGAGATGATGAAAGACTTGACTAGGCCATCAATTCAGAGGAGTTAAAGAAAAGGAATGGCATGGGGAAAAAGTCCTGGGTAGAATTTTCAGAATGGGATGAAATTGGTGATGAGCAGGAAGGATCCCAGAAGACCCTGAGGTTTCTGGATTTTGGGTGAGAGGGGATGTGACTTACAGAGATGAGGAACATGGGAGGGGGAACAAGTATGTAACTAAGACAGTGGTCTTGCATTTAGATCAGTTGAATTTGAGGTGTTGATGAAAAATCTAGGTGGGGTTTTGTAGCAAACAATTAGTCATTTTAGTCTCTAGCTTAGAAAAAAGAGTGCAATAGATGTCCGCAGTTTGCCGCTCTGTTGATTAATGAGTTTGCCGACCACTGTATTAAGTGCTTAGAAACACTTCTGAATGGTCTCCTCCCATTCTCCATCCCCCTTTATACTTATGGTATTCTTAGACCAGTGGTTCTCAACCTTTCTGATGCCGCGACCCTTTAATACAGTTCCGCATGTTGTGGTGACCCCCAACCATAAAATTATTTTTGTTGCTACTTGATAACTGTAATTTTGCTACTGTTAATGAATCATAATGTAAATATCTGTTTTTTCCGGTGGTCTTAGACAACCCTGCTAGCGGTTCTCAACCTGTGGGTTGCTATAGAGCCTAAGACCATCGGAAAACACAGATATTTACATTATGATTCATTAACAGTAGCAAAATTAAAGTTATGAAGTAGCAACAAAAATAATTTTATGGTTGGGGGTCACCACAACATGAGGAACTGTATTAAAGGGTTGCGGCATCAGAAAGGTTGAGAACCACTGTCTTAGAGGGTAAAGTCCTGTGTTATAGCAATGAGCTAGATAGAGCTGATCCCTCCTTTCACATTAAAAATATTTGATATTTTATATTAAAAATAAATACATTATTTGAGATGGTGATATATGTTAAATGACACCATGACAAGGTAAATTGATAGAGAAAAACCAGGAAATGAAAGAAGACAAGTGAGTAAGAGTGGTTATTGAATAGTTTTCTGAGGAGGTGACTTTTAGATGAGCTTCAGGACGAAGAACTAGCCATGAGAAAAGCAAAAATGAAAGCAAGGACAGAGGGCCTGAAATGTTTTTAAGTTCCAGGAACAAAAAGAACATTATTTATTCAGCTTATAATGAAAGAAAAAGATAATAGAAGATAAGGTACTCTTTCTGCACTCAGAGCTGGCTGCGATCCTTTAGTATTTCAGATAATCAACTTTCAGGGTTAACAGAGAAAAAATGCTATTTTATATCTAGAGAATTCCCCAGGAGAGGAATTAAAAAGAACTATTATTGTTCCAACCCTTTGCATTGCTATTGTTGTGATTCATAACAATATCAAATCAACTGGGTTTTAATCTGTACTTTGTACATAATGGGTGTTACTCTTATTGTTTGTCAGTTTTATCCTTGTTTACATTGATAATCATGGGGACACAACAGTTGCAAAAGCAGCCACAGTAGAAATAATAACAATAAAAAATACACATCTATAAGTTTCAACATTCTTGGGTGAGGATTGTATGTAGACTCCTGCCTGTCTACAGGGTAATATATTTACTTAAGCAGATCAGAGATTACAAAATACTAACCCTGATTACTTCACTACAGAAGTAATTCACAATGAGTTATTGGTCATAGACCACTTTCAGAAACTAATAAAAGTTAGAAGCAATTTTCCTAGAAAAAAGTGCAAATAGTCACATTTACACAAAATATGAATAAAATTTAAAGGATATTTAACAACCAGCCATGTAGCTCAGAATATCTAACCAAGGGCTGTCAACATTTATTGTACTAGAGGCCCAGTGCACGAAATTTGCCCAGCCTGTGCCCTCTTGCATTCTGGGACCCCTTGAGTGATGGACATCCTCAACAGGCGGACATCCCTCTTGCAGTCCGGGGCTCTCCCAGTCCAGGACCCCTTGCTCCTTACTGCCCTCATGCAATGGAGGTGGAGGGAGGTGTTGTGCTGTGCTCACCAGCCATGAGCCCGGCTTCTGGCTGAGCAGCACTCCCCCTGTGGGAGCGCACTGACCACCAGGAGGCATTCCTGATCCTGGTGGTCAGTGCGCGTCATAGCGACTGGTCGTTCTGCCTGTCATTCCACAGGTTGGTCGATTTCCATATTAGGGTTTTATTTTAATAGGATATCAGAATCACCTGAAAGCTTGTTAGAACGCATATCCTTAGCCTTATCACAGGAAGGTATAAGGTGAAATGGAGGAACTTGCATTTTGTGTTCTTCAGGGAATTCTAAAGCAGTTAGATAATAGATCAGTTTTCCAAACTTTGCTTAGGGGTCTATGAAGGAGAGAATCGGAGAGCAGAGGCTCAGAGAAGTGAAAATTTAAAGTACCTAGAAATTCAAAATGAATTGGATCCAGGAGAGCTGAAATTGAGGAGATTAATAAATGGGGAAGAATGAACAGGGTGAAGTCGAAGTAAAAATCAGAGCTATGTAGACTGGAGTAAGATGTATGAGAAGTTGGGCATAGGGGCTTGGAAAGAGATTGAGAACATTGGGGGGATTCTGAGGTGTGTGATCTGCCACCAGGGAAATCCCTCACAATCAAAACAAACACTCATATAGATTGTCTATGAGGAGAGATTAGCTATTGTCTCTAACTCTTTTGATTTACTCCATTGAGAAAATAATGGCAGGAATCATCACAACTGTAACTGCTGAGCACACCATTACCAACTACCTTTACCAAAGAATTACAGTGTCTGTGCTGGGGTGGTCCTGTATTCCCTTAACTTGATAGATAAGCAAACTGAAACACAGCAATCACCCAGTGAAAAAAGCACTTGTTCAAGACCAGAACCTGGCTTTCTGCCTCCTGGTCTGGTGATCTTCCTTACTTGGTCCTGAGATTAAAAAAAAAAAAAATTTTTATGGAGTCAGTTGATAGGAATGTGCTCACCCCAAAGAGCTCAGGGAAATTTCATTCAGGTGCAAATGAGACTTAAGGTAGGGCAACACTTTTCAATTAAAATCATACATTGGCGTGCACCAAAATTTTGATTCTCATTCATTTTAATGCAATGTGGTCATTTGCCAACAGCGAACTGGATAGAAGCAAGACTTGTCTCAGTGCTTACGCGTTCCTCTCTATGGAGCGGAGGATGAATGCCACTGCATTCTCAATGATTTCTGTGCCCAAGAGGTGTAGGAATGCTGGCATATCCTGCTCTGGTTTTTTGCCCGAGGCATCTGGCTTGTCCTCTGGCTTGTCCTCTGACTTGTCATCTGACTTGTCATCTGAAAAAGACAACAGAATCTCAGAGATCATTTTCAGCAATAAGAACAGAATGTCTCTCTTCTTTGTAGGAAGCACCTAGTGCCTATTGTACCCCCACTAAATAACTTTAGAGTATCTTATATTTGCATTTCCTCAACACTTTCTGCCCAGTGAAAGACTTCACATGCTTTATATCACTTATTCTTAAAAATAATCAAATAGACCAATAGTCATTGATCCTTTGGTTTCCTTCCTGGAAGAGAAGAATGAAGTTCATGGAGGTTAAGTAACTTGGCCCAAGTAAAGCTACTGTATGATTGAAATACAGAATTATTGGTTTCACTTCAATTACATTGTCTCTCTCTCTCCATGTACTCCCTGGGCCCATGGTAATAATAATGAAGATGAAATACTAATGAGTAGCATTTGTTGACCTATGATAGGAAATCCACATACATTGTCTCATTTTATTCTTGCAACAAACCTATGAGGTAGGCAAAATCATTATACTGATTAAAGGTAAAGAAATGGAATTTGAGACAGGTTTTGAAGCTAGTTCACAGCCACAGTGTTAGTAAGTGGCAGAGACAGAATGCAGTCTCCTGTCTGTCTGGTATTCAAATCTGGACCCTTACGCACTCAATGATGACCTGCATGGTCTTTGACAGAAAAGTTATGATCTAACCACAAATGTGTTATAAGATTGAAGGTAGTATAATAATGATGACAAGGAGAAATTCTATCACTTATACCTTATCAATCTGATAGTTCTGAAAATAATGGTTTTACAAAAGCTGTGTAACTTTACCCTTGATCAATCTTATGGGGTATGTATATTTTTGCTCATTAGACCAAGAAACTGAAAAGATTGGATGACTTGCAGAAGACTCACAAATAGCAAGAGAAGATGAAACTGTAACTGGGAACCTCTTAATCAAGTGCCCTTTAGAATGAGGCCAAGGATCTAGAGAGTGAGTTTGGAGGTTGGTGACATGCAAGTTCCCTTGGGGGTGGGGGATTGGCTTTACTTAGTAGTCTAAATGATCAGGAGATTTGATGGAATGAAAGAGGGGCAATTAGCAGCACATATGGCCTCCTCACTGGCCCTGGTGCCAGAATGGAGTAGTATCTTTATCTTTTTGTTTTATTGTAGCCTCAGGAGTAGTGCTGGCAGATCTGGTAAATCAAAACACAGGATGCCCAGTTAAAGGTGAATTTCAGATAAACAATAGTTTTCAGCATAAGAATGACCCATGCGACATTTAGGACATACTTAAAACAATTATTCATTCCTTACCCAATATTCAAACTTAACTGGGTGTCCTGTATTTTATCTGCAACCCCGCCATGTTTTTACTTAAGTTCCAACTACTGGAATCTGTACCCGAGGACTCTGAATGAAGGAGTTGTAACTAGCTTTTTGTGTGGAGGTTGTCAATCTATGTTAGAAGCCTTGCATCTATATTGTATCCTAAAATAGAAACTCTAAGTAAAAAGATGTGACTTTCAGTTCTACAAACATTTATTGTTTACCATGCCATAACAAAAGATTGGAGAGGAGCACCAATCTGGGACATATAACCAAAATCAATACACTAATCACCAAGTATTCATTCATTCATTCATTCATTCATTCAGTTGTTGGGGTGTTTTTCTGTCGTTGTTGTTCAACAAGGATATTTTGAGCCTACTATTATATACATAGGCTGAGAGTTAAGGTAAAAGTGGACATTTATGGACATGACTCTAACATAAGGTGCAGGGCAACCACCGTGACCTGAATAGCTTTGCTTTTATCACGGGAAGGGGAGGAAAGAGCCTGTGTATTTGTGATGCTGTGCCTGTTGTGCAGGGGCTGGGTTAGTGCTTTCATTGCATGCCTTAATCCTTATTCAGACCAATGATGATAATATAGTCTTACAAGAGAGAAAACAAGATGCTCAGAGAAATTAGATGACTCACCTAAAATCACACATCTAGAAAGTGGCTGAGTCAAGTTTTGACCTAATTTATGTTTAACTCCACAGACCTTGTTACTTATATGATATAATCCAACCTTCAAGCAGTTATCCTCTGAAGACATTTACCAGGTGCAAAATAGAGCTTTCTTGCAATAAAAGTGAATTCTTTATTTTTCTGTGTTCCTATCTGCCTACTGGCATCACCAGATTTTTTATTTTAGTATGACACTAAGTGGTAGTTTTTCAATATGCATGGAGCTCTGGGTTGGAGTATGTGAAGATCAGATCCTTGGCCACAGTCCTTAGACCACATACATACTGAGTGGTATTAGGGTCCAGTGGATCATATGTTTTAGAGTCCTACATACTCGAGTTTGATTCATGTGTTCAAAAATTAGCCAGGTAACCTTATACACAATATTTAACCACACTCTCAGTTTCCTCATTGTGTTATTATAAAGATTAAAAGATATTTCATATGTCTTTCATATATATCATATATGTATGTATATGTATGTGTGTGTGTATGTACATATATTATGTTCTATATATACCACTTACAGTACCAGCCCCAAGGTAAGCTCACAGTCATTGTTATATTATTATTACTGTTATTAATAATAATAACAAAATGATTCATAGTAGCTTTCTCTAGTACTTTTGGAGATGATGCAAATTAGAAAATGTTGTTAAAATATTAAGAAATTTGAAAATGTTGGAAAACAAAACAAAAATACATAACAACAATAATAAAATTAAGAAATGTGATATACTAGAAACAAATTATCAAAGCCAATAGTTGAATATTTTCTCTTTTCAAATATGGGATAGCTCTTATTTATACTAACTACCTGGTTGAGTTTCTTTTTTTTTTTTTTTAATATATTTTATTGATTTTTTACAGGGAGGAAGGGAGAGAGATAGAGAGCTAGAAACATTGATGAGAGAGTAGCATCAATTAGCTGCCTCCTGCACATCTCCTACTGGGGATGTGCCTGCAACCAAGGTATATGCCCTTGACCGGAATCGAACCTGGGACCCTTGAGTCCGCAGGCCGGCGCTCTGTCCACTGGGCCAAACCGGTTAGGGCGTAGTTGAGTTTCTTAGTCAATGAAATAATAAAGTTCTGAAAAAATACTACAATAGTGACATATGTCCAGTTTTTATAATTTACAAGTGATTACAAAAGCTTGTTCATTTGATCGGGTAAAGTTTATAGTTATCCCATTTTACAGATGGAGAAACTGAAGTTCAAAGCTGTGAACTGATTTAACCAGTTTCAGAGTTCATAAGAGACAGAGATAGGACTGGTTTTTAGGATATCAATCTCACCTTTTACTTTACCAGGGGCATTACTTTAGGAGTGGATGGACACAGTAGTCTCTGAGACCGTCTCTACAGTAATTCTGTTGGAGTGTCTGCCTGTGTGTTGTGCCAGTGGACAATGGGTGGCTGAGGGTGTGAGTTCTGTTGAGTTACATTAAGAACAGTTTCAAGGGCAATATTTGCTCTCTCTGTGTTTCTGACCATTCTGAATAGAGAGGAGTCACGAGTCCACTGTCTTCTACAGACAAAAAAAGAAATTAATTCATGAGAATTCTGCATGCTGCTTTGTGGTTCTCTATGTGCTTGAAACAGACATGAAAGAAATAGATGCTTAGTTACAATGGGAAGAACTGAGGGCTTTAGGTTTTAGTGCCAAGTGTGCCACTACTACCAGTGTCTATGATCAAGTAACTTTTCCTTTGCAAGTGGTTTATTAACCTGCAAAAAGGGCAGTGGTAAAACTGTGCATGCTTACATAAAAGGATTATTATGAGAATTAAATGAAATAATACGTGATGACAATAACAGCTAATATTTACTGGTGCTTATTATGGACTCATACTTTTAAAATTTTGTCTCTCATTTAATTTTCATGATAAATGTATGAGAAAGTTAACTATTGACATTTTATTTTACATGCGAGGCCCAGAGAAGTTAAATAAAATACCTGAAGTCACATTTCTGATTAGTCCTGAAGTCAGACCTAGGAGTCTTATTTCAGAGTTGATACCCTTCACCTTTGAGCATTATTAGTTATAATCATCAAAATTTATAACATAATAGCCCTTAGCTGGTTTGGCTCAGTGGATAGAGGTTTGGCCTGAGGACTGAAGGGTCCCAGGTTTGATTCTGGCCAGGGGCACATGCCTGGGTTGTGAGCTCTATCCCCAGTAGGGGGCGTGCAGGAGGCAGCTAATCGATGATTCTCTCTCATCATTGATGTTTCTATTTCTGCCTCTCCCTTCTTCTCTGAAATCAATAAAAATATATTTAAAAAAAATTTATAACATGATAGTGTCACTATACCATGCAAATATATGTAAAAGAGCAATCATTTCAAACTTCATACATTCACTGAGGACAGAGGCTGTAACTGAAGCACATTGAATAAAAATCCTACTTGCTTTTTGCTAGAAGATCTGTCTCTGGTCTCCTAGTCCAATGCCCAAAAGTCCCTCCCCCTCCCTGCTCTTTATGTTCTGGAACAGTGCCACCAACTTCCTCCAACCGTGGCTAACCACTGCACGAGCTGTCACTGGAAGCACTTACCAGCATGGCAAGTCAGGATCAAGGCAAGCAGTCCCAGGACAACTGTCATCCGAAGCACTGAGATGGCCATGATTGCAGCTCTGAGTATTGGTGCAGATAAAGCGTTCCAGTGCACCTGTAGCCTTGCTCCATTTATAAGTCATTTGCAGGTGACATCATCTGCTATGGAATTTAGGCTATTGCACAAAATGTCTCCACAGCATGCTCTGGGATCTAATGAGCCCTGCCCAATCTTTCAAACCTGAAGTTTTTCACATGGGGGAAGAAAAGCCCTCTTTGGTTTTTCTAGTGTGTATTTATCAATGGCATTGTAATAACTCCTTTGGAGGTAGTTCCTATGCCAGCATTAACAATTAGATGGGTATCAGGCAGAATTATTATTCAGTGCCAAGAAGTAAGTATTCAATCAGATTGGTGAGGTGTCCTACTTTCATCCCTGCACACTCTGCTTTTTTCCCCATGCTCTGAGCTAATTACTTGTTCCCACATGGGCATGCCCATTCATACCCCAGTGCCTCTGTCCATGCTCTTTATTTTTCCCCCATCATTCCCCCCGCCCCCATCTTGGAATAGTCCTGCTATTCATCAGGCTCCGGTTCAAATGCCCCACTTCTCTATGAACCTTTATGATAACCCTTCCACCATATCCCAGAGAGTTGGTTGCTCCATCATCTGTCATATAGAATGCTCGCTTGGACTATTTTTGGAGAACTAAGTACTTTAATAGCTCTCTTCTCTTTCAGCCTATGGATCTCTTAAGGGTCAGAATGTTTTATTCAGTCCTGAATCCTCAAGGAACCTAATATTATGTTTGGCATTGCCTTAGCTTTGAATTCCTTGGGAAACTTGTATGGTTTTTCCAAAAAGAACTAGGTGTTTCTCTCCTGTGCCTAATAGATTATATGTCTCTGCCAATAGGCTGTAGGCTCCTCGAAGGCTAGACTGTCTTTGTCAGAGTTGAATGCACATTACTCTTGGCATATAACAAACAAATAATAATAATAAAATTATTGCACACAATAAAAAGAAAGTTTGGGTTTGAGATGCTGCTGTGGATTTCAGATGTAAATACCCTTCCTTTTGGATATAAACACTCAAGGGGATACAGTTTGTTCAGGTCTAGGTACTGGTTATCCTGAGGGATGCTGTAAGTTCAGTTAATTGAGATGAGGACTTGGGGGTTCCTAAACTTGTAGCTTGACCAGAACTTTTGTGACTGTGAGAGGGCCCTTTTAATAAATGGGGAAATTACCTGAGGTCTGGGAAAAGGAGGCTTGTCTGGGGTCACAGAGCCAAGGTGAGAACATGGCCTTCTCACTCCCAGTTCCGAACTCTTTACAAGGCACCAAGCTGCCCTTGAAAGCTCTGCTTGGATCCTTCCAGTCTCCATTTTGTCTTCTCAAGAAGACTCTGATCTGGTCTCTCCTACAGAGTTGTGATCTGAAGATAGTGATCCATGGTAGGAAGTGTTCAGCAAGTTAGAGGGATGCCATCAGAGTCGCTTAGAATTGAGCACTGCGCATGTCCAAGTAGCTAGTGCAGAAATAACATTCAAGTGTCCCCTGACTTACGGCTTTGCTTACCTGGGAAAGGGTAGCAATACCTCTTACTTTGCACCAGTTTTGAGCCCTCAGGGTTTAACCCATCTTGGGGGGGGGGAGGCATAGTTTTTTAATTCTCTGTAAGAACACTGTGCAGGCAAGCAAAAGCTCTCGCTGTTGCAACCTAGGAGAGAGGGCTGCTGGCTTCTCTCGGATATAAGCTACAAGGGGCATGTAGAGGCCTGAATCAGATGCTCTAGGTGGTCTGGTGTCAAGAAAACAGCACCAATACTGAGGGTCAGGGTGTTCCTGTCAATACCATGACTCACTGGTGACCTGACCAAATACCTGCCAGCCTGACACTCAGTTTTCACTGCGGTAGTCTCTTCTCGTCCCTCCGTTTATTATTTTTAGCTTTAGATTTCAGCTAAAACATCTCTTTTTTGGTGAAAATTTTGTGACTCACTAAGATCCCTCTGTTATAATCTTTTGTACACTTTGTATTCGTCCTTATTTGACACTTAAATATTCATTTTTGTTTGGTTATTTAATGTCTCTCTTTCCAAGAGATGTCAAAATCCAGGGTGGAAAGACTCTTCTCTATGTTGTTCATGAAGACAGCTCTTGTTTCTAGGATAGTGTCTCTCACACACAAAATACCCAACAAATACTACTGAATAGAAGAATTATTATCAGTTATTATTAGTTATTAAATGACTGATACCTAAGTCTCAGTTTCCTCACCTGTAAAATTGGGGCATATTATTATTTCCTGCCTACTTATCCGCACTATTTTAGGAATATAGGACATAACAGACACATTTTAAAGAACCTTTAATGTGTGCCACATTAATAGAAGGTAAGAAGCTGTGGCTTACCCTCCATTAGCACAAGCAAGTGAATTTGATTTAAAATAGATAAACTAGATTAAGAAAGATGTTTTACCCAAGCTGGGGAGAGGAAATGATGACCTTCTTCCTGAATGCCATTCTAGTTTGGTAAGAAGATATGAGAATGAAAGGAATATGGAATGCTTTAATTCCCATGGAAATTTCCGTGTGTAATTGAAAGTCACCAGAGTTCTTTCTTAGGGTAGTAAAAGATTACAGTCTGGGCTGGAAATTGCATAGAGAGATTTTGAAGTGCTTGTCATGGTTAAAGCATGGGTATTGAGTTCAGACAGAACTGTGACAGACTCGTAGATAGAGAGCAGGTGGGCAGGGGCTGGGTAGATGGGTGAGGGATTGAGTAAAAAAGAAAAAATAGAGGAAAAAACGCATGGATATGTACAATATGGTGGTGGTTGTCGGTGGTAGGGGAGGTAAGGGGTGGTGGTGGAGGTTTATGGGGGATAAATGGTGATGGATGGAGACTTGACTTTGTGTAGTGAACACACAATGTATAGAATATGTGTTATAGAATTTTGCACCTGAAACTTGTATAATTTTGTTAATCAGTGTCACCCAATAAATTCAACTGGAAAACACAACAACTGGGTGTGAATTTCAGATTTGCCACTTACAAGTTGTGTGACCCTGTGAAATATTTTCTAATTTCCATAAGCATTGAGTCCAATGTTCACAAAACAGGAATAAGGCCATCTCTCAGAGTTATGAGGATTGGTTTTGAAAATACATGCAAACAATTAGCACAGTGCCTTGTACATGCTAAGTGAAAAATAAATGGTAAACTTATTCTGTTCTATTCTGTCCTGTCCTATCCTATTCTGTTCTGTCTTGGGTTGTCCCAGAGGAGGGAGTGATAGTTAGCCATGCAAGCACTATTAGGGCTAATAATAATAATAATAGTAACAACAATCCTATGTAATAAAGAGCTAATATGCTAATTAGACTGAACAGCAGAACGACCGTGCAGACGACATTTCAGACAACCTTCTGGACGAAGCTGGGGCTATGAGGGCCAAGCCCCTTGCATGCATTTCATGCGTTGGGCCTCTAATCTATACTAATAAAAGGATAATATGCTAATTAGTCTGGGTCAACTGGACATTTTTCAGATGTCGACTTCCTTCCGGACACAGCCACAGTGGTGGGGGCTGAGGCAGAGGTGGTTAGGGGTGATCAGGCCAGCAGGGGAGCAAGCAGTTAGGGGGTGATCAGGCCAGCAGGGGAGGGCAGTTAGGCAGTGATCAGGTGGCAGGGGAGTGGTTAGGAGGCGATCAGGCAAGCAAGTGAGCAGTTAGAAGCCAGTGGTACCAGATTGTGAGGGGGATTCTGAAATTGGAGAGGGTGCCCCGGGCCTCTAGTTAATAATAATAGGCTATTGGTGTTAACTCTGGCCAAGTATCAAACTAGATGCAACATATCAACCAAGTGTTGGGAAACTGCCATAATTACCCTAATTTTATATAAGGAAATGTAAGCTTGGATAACTTAATTTATTTTTCCTGGGCCACAAATCCTATATGACCTAAAGCAGGGGATTGAACTTAATGTCATGTATCTTTAAAGTCTGTGCTCTTAATTATCACATTATGTTGTGTGGGCACATGCTCAGTGCTGCTAATGGCAAAAAGCCTGGGTCACACAAGGAATCCTGCACTCAGTCCAGTGTGTTCACAGATTCATCTGTGTCTCCTGTGTTTTCCCCATTTGTCTCTAGAAATCTCATTGGCCTCTAAATGAAGGTCTGACCCACACCATTCACCTCTGTTTTAGCTCAGTTTGATGTATCAAAGTGCAGGTTACAGGTGCCTTCATGTAATCCTTGGCAAAAAGAGAGTTGGAGATAGGGCTGCAGAATAAAATACAAGATGCCCAATTGAATTTGAATTTCAGGTAAATAATGAGTAATTTCTCACTATTACCCAAATATTTCTCTTTATTTTCTGAATTGGGCAACCCTACCTGGAGAGGCCCTCTGGAGTGTTTTCTTGCTTTAGATCTCAGATAAGGAGTGAAGGGCAGGGCGGTCAAATGAATGATTGAAAGATATTGTGTGAAAAGTTGAAATTATATATGGAATGTGGAAGTTATTGAAAGGCCCAAGCTTATCTGTGATACTACATCTGGGGCATGTTCTCCTCCCTGTATTTATCATGAGAAAATCATTAGCTCCTCTCTTGCTCTTGGTTTACTCTAGCTCAAGTTTCACACCAGCCCTGGAAGAGGTGCATGTAGCTTCAGGAAGGCCTCCCATTTCCATGGTGCCATGTGCTGAGGAGTGGCCACAGTCTTTGTCACCCTGATCACCTTTCTACATATAGCTAATAACTTAGCCAATCCTCATGTCACTAATCAATTTATTAATTTCTTATTCAGTGGACATTTACTGAGCTTGCTCTATTTGTCAGGTGCTTTGTGAGGCACGAGGGGCAATATACAGATGATTGTTATAGAATTATATAACTGAAGCCTATATAATTTTATTAACCAACTAGAGGCTTGGTACACAAAATTCGTGCACTTGGGGGGGGGGAGTCCCTCAGCCCGGCCTGCACCCTCTCACAGTCCAGGAGCCCTCGGGGGATGTTCAACTGACAGCTTAGGCCTGCTGGGAGTGGGCGTAAGCCGGCAGGTGGACATCCTTAGCATAGCCACAGAAGCAGGAGAGGCTCTTGCCAGCCATGAGCCTGCATAGAACATCTGCCCCCTGGTGGTCAGTGCATGTCATAGCGACCGGTTGTTCCTCAGTTTGGTCTATTTGCATATTAGCCTTTTATTATATAGGATGTAGCCCCAATAAAGTCAAATAAAATAATAATAAATTAAATTAAATACAAAATAGCAGTCCCTGACCTTGCCTCTATTGCGGATGCAAACATGTAACCAAATAATTGCAATTAAATATGAGAACTGCTAGTGGAGTTAATGAACAGATTCCTTTGGGAGACGATTAGGGAATGGTTCACATTGCCTGGTGAGGCAATCATGGAAGTATCATTTGTTTGGAACATTGAAAATTGGGTTAGCAGGTGTTCCCCATGTGAGTAAGGTGTGGAGAACATGCTTGAGGTAGGAGGAATGACATCTGCAGGGCACAGGCATGGAAGAGCACAGCATATTTCTAGGAATGGACCCTCAAATTCTTGGGTATTGATATTAGAAGTAAAAATTATGGTGCTCTAACTGAATCTTGAAAGTTGTTTTAGTTAATGAACCTCCTAGGGAGAGATAATGAAGAGATCTATCCAGAACCAGGGGGTAATCAAAACAAAATAGAGCAATTATCTTGCATGCTACTAGGCATCCTGCTTTCTGTCTCTCTTGATTGACTAGCTCAATTCAGTTTAGAAAGAATAATTCTCACTTTTGGAACCTCTCCCTTCTGAGAACTCATACATTTCTCACAATTACCTACCTAAAATATAGGTCAGAATGGGTATAATTATCCTCATTTTGTAAATTATTACAAAGAAAAACAAAAGCAAGCTAATAGCAACAATTACAAAAACTGAAGTGTGGACATTTTAATTCCCTAATATAATGTCACTCTACTATTAAGGGACAGAGCTTGGACTTGAACTCAATTCTACCTGATGCTAAAACCAATGATAAGAATGTACTTAACAAGGTTCTAGTCTGAAACATGGGAACCTGGTTACTCCTCAAATACTTATTTATTCATTCCTACATTTACTTATTTGTCAAAGAATAGTTTGTGACTTACACTCAAAGAGAGGACTTCATATGAGCTATAGAATTAGGAGTCATCAATGAGAAATAAAGCCCTAGGAGTAGATGAGACTAGTCAAGGATAGTGGGTAGAATTAGAAGAATTAAGCAGGAGTTTAAGAAACTCCAACATTTAAGGATGCTGTAAAGCAAGAGAAGCCCTGTAGAAGTTTAGAAAAAGCGATCGGAAAGACAGCAGGAAAAAGAGGATATTCAGGTACTACAGAAATCAAGGGAAGAGAAGCTACATGGAGGGGATCTGATCTGCTGTGTCAGATGCTGCTCAGAGATCAAGGAAGGTCAGGATTGTGAGGTGATTAATCTAGCCCAACAAAGGGGTGTTTGTCACTCACAGGAGAGTTAGTGTTGTGTTGTGCCATGGTGTGGTGGTGACAAGCCTCATTAGATGGTGTGAGTCAAGACAGGAGATGCCATGGGGATAAGCATCTCTCAGGGCTGATCGCCTTATCTGTGAAACACAGGTGTTGACAGCCCCTCTCTACTTCAGATAGATATGAAATGTAAAAGCCTCTCTAATGTGAGGCTGAAGGTGATAACGTTACGATCTTGACATATAGAGGAAAAATCATATTCTGCTCTTGCTAATTCTGTTTCTCCCATCATAAATGTCCCGGTTAACCCATCATTGCATGTTATAAAACGTTTTAAAATGTAAAGTCTCATGTGATTGGAAAAGCTAAAATCAGGATTGTAATTGTTTAAAGATTTCATTCAACTCCTCATCACCTGCTTAGAGCCTCATTCTATCGTCCTGCCAAGTGTACATGCACACGTTGCTTTTATAATCTAAAGATGGGCAGTTTTCAGAACAATTTAGTGGGTGTTACACGGCATAGACTCTGAAGTCAGACAGGACTAGGTTTAGATGCTTCTCTTCCATTGATAGCTTGGTGAAGGTACTTAATCTCGCTAAATCTCAGTTTTCTTATCTGTAAAATAAAGATTATAATACCTAGCACAGCCTCTGGCAGAGATAATATGTTTAAAAACTGAGTGATTTTTAAGAAAACACATTGTTTTCTTTTTGACAGCACTGACTAGTGGAATAGTTCTTATTTGTTTTAGTCTAAAATGTTTTCTTGTAATTCCCATATATTGGCCCTTGGACCTGAGCAGCAAGTTGAATCCCCTTTTCCCTAACAGCTCTTCTGTCATTAAATTTTGTCTCCTCCATAGTAAACATCTCAATTTCTTTAAACTTTCCTCAAAGGCCATGTGTTTAAAGCCCCTCTCTATCATTGTTGCTATATTTTGAATTTGAGGAAGTACCAAGCAAAGATCTGAGGTGGAACCTTATGGGATATGTCCAGAGATAGTGAAGGGTTAAGCTGCTGAGAGGCTATGGGATGGGAAGTGTTTGAAATTAAGCTTGAGAATATAGGTTAGGTCAGATCAAGGAGAGGCTTGGGTGCCTTTTGAAGGAATGAATTCTATTCAGTTGACAACAGTGATTCCTTACTGCTTTTGGAGTGAGTGTGAGCCACAGTCAGATAGTCATTTGGCACATTATTCTGGAAGTGGTATATATGGTTGACAGAGAAAAGAGAGGAAGAAAAAAGGCAAAGACCCCTGTGTGTGAAATGAGAACCAATACTAACAGTGGCGTGACCAGGAAGAGATACATGTAATGTCTATGTAAGCAATTCATAGGAGCATTATAACTTTCTCTGATTCTTTCAGTATCAAGTATGGACACACTTGTCCATTTTTTAAAAACAGATACCAATGTTATTTAGTTTTACAAAACCTTATTTTAAAATGTCAGGAATAAGAAAATAGAAGTAAAGCATTGGAGAAGTTCACAATGTGTAGTGTGATAAAAATCTTCATAGAACAGGAGATAGTTAAACTTGACTTAGGAAGGATAGCTATGTTTCAACTATGTGAGGAGATGAACATAGCGGGGAGTAGAATGGTGGATACCAGGGCCTGGAGATAAAGGAAATGGGGAGATAGTGGTCAAGGCATAGAAAGTTTCATTTATGCCCAATGAAAAGTTCTGGAGATCTGATGTACAGTGCTGAAACTATAGTTAACAATACTGTATAATATATGTGAAATTTGATGATTCAGTAGATCTTAAGTGTTCTCACCACACACAAAAATGATTATATCTGCATGAGATGATGGATATGTTATTTAGCTAGATTATGTTATCATTTCACAATGTATCTGTATGTGAAGCCATTAAGTTGCACACCTTGGGGAAAACACAGTTACACAAAAAGTAATGGCTTTGAACTATTAAGGAAAGATTAATGAGAAACTTAACACAATACATATATACTGTCATAAGAGTATTAAAATAAAAACCATGACTATGTGGCTGAGATTTATTATTTATTCCTACTCTCCAAACTACTCATGTGACATAACAATTAAACACATAAACAAATTTTTAAAAGAATTAAAAACTAATTTCAAACAAGTAAAGAACTAAAGCTTTAACACTAGAGATCTTTGGATTAGTATGAAAATAATCAACTTGCCATTCAGAAGAAAAACTGTTGCCTTTTTATATTATGGAAACTTTTTTTTGTTATTTTAAAAGTAAGTTTAAAACATTATGAACAAAATTAACGTTTCACCCTGAGTAAATCAGTCATGTTCTTAATTGCTGGCTAGCAATGGCTAACAAGAATTTAAAAAATGAGAAAAAATTAAGAGTCCAAAAAAGTTCTTAGGGAATTTGCCAATGGGATCATTAAGGTTTTTCTCCACATCTATACTAATAAAAGGGTAATATGCTAATTAGACTGGGTCAACGAGCCATCTTTCAGATGTCTGACTTCCTTCCTTTCAAAGCCATGGTGGTGGGGGCGAGATAAGGCTGGCAGGGGAGAGCAGTTAGGCGCAAGACCAGGCCGGCAAGGGAGGGCCATTGGGGGTGACTAGGCCTGCAGGGGAGGGAAGTTGGGGATGACCAGGCTGGCAGGGCAGGGCAGTTGGGGGCATTAGGCAGGCAGGCAGGTGAGTGGTTAGGAGCCAGTGGTCCTGGATTGCGAGAGGGATGTCCGACTGCAGGTTTAGGCCCGATCCCTGTGGAAAGTAAGTAACACGTTACTTTCTATAGAACTAATAGTAATGACCGTTCTACTGCAAAACCAGGAGCATTTGGGGGTCTAGCTTTAGAATTATCTAATCATCTCTTTGTCTCTTCCTTAGCATCTTGTTTCTTCTTTTTCCCCAAAGACCTTCTCCTTTGTCCTCTACTCTCTCCTTGTCAACATAGTCATTATAATATGCATCTTGAGATTGTTGTGTTTTTTTTTTATGAATGTGAGAAATCTACTTCCTCTGCTTCCTTTCCCAATTCTGAGCTTGCTTCATCTTACCCTCATTTTTCTCCACCTCTTCTCCTTCCCTTTCTCATGTTCTCTGGATGGATCAGCTCCCTCTTCCTCATTGTCTTCATTATCTTTATTTCCATCTTCATCCTCTTCCTATTTAGAATTGATGTTTATTATCTTCCTTACCAAAACCCACTCTGTATGCTTTGATGCAGCAGATAAAAATACTCTCCTAGCTTTTAGGATCATGATTACATAGTTCAGCAAGTCACGAATTTTCTAATATTTTGCAGAACATCTACTGAATTGAGTACTTTGATTCTGGTTCCATTTAGTTCTGCTTTAGCCATATTTTGAAATACTAGTTCTTTAAAATGATTATTCATGCTTTCAATTTCCTAATTAATGATGGCAGTAATTAAGGACCAATTTTGTCACTCAGTCTTCATTACCCCTTCCTCTTTTACTACCATGAATTATATTTCTTCTGTCTTGCCTCTCACACCATTTCCAGTTCCAAAATTTGCAAATGAATGAAAAGGAATATGAATATACTACTCACTACAAAAGAAAGCTGTAGAAATTAAAGAATAGGAAAGGAGTCCAAAAAGGTAGAATGCTAACTTTGCTTTCCCCTCCTCATTCATACACATTCATAGTTCCATTCCCTTCAACAGTATAGTTCAGAGACTGAATGATTTGTTAAGAAATAGAATCATAAATGTAATTTTGGAATATTAATCTGATGGTCATGTGTGTATATTGGACTAGAGAGAAGAAAAACAAGAATCAAGAAATTAGTTAAAAATTACTTTATTAACCCGGCAATAAAAAAAAAGAAGAAGAATTAAACAGCAATCTGGTCAGTGGGAAATGAGCAGAGGATATGATTACTAGTGGTATGGTGAAGCCAGGATTTGTTAGACTTGACTTTGGGCCTGGGTGATTAGCAGCAGAGCAATGGTGACTTCATCATAGAAAGGAATTAAAGGAAGAAGATGAGGGGAAAGATGTGAAGTTTTAGTTGGGCACTTACTGACATTGAAGGGTGGCGTTTCCACAAAGCTAGATGGCAAGTGGAACTAGAGGAATGGAATTGAGAGCAAGTCCCAAAAATAGGATGGCTAAAGCCTTGAACAGATAGAACACTTTGGGTTACCAATTTAAAAAATTATTATATCTAAGGTGAGATACTGAAGATTGAATTTGACAAGAACCAGTAAAATAATTTGCAGCAGAATCCTGGGAGTGAATTATCTAGAGGCTGAAAAAGAAGAGAATTTAAAGAGGTAAGGGATACCTATCTTTTAAAAGAAAGGCGTGAAACTGTTTGAGCAGATACTGAGAGCCAGGCAAAAGAAGACAAAGGAAGACACTTCTTTTCCCTGGACAGGAGTGTGATCTAGTTCTAGGTAAAATATGCAGGCAGAAAATAAAAGGTACCCCACCCTCATTCTCTCTTTATTTTCTTTTTTTTATAAGGTTTAATTTTTTTATTCTATTTTATTGATTTTTTTTTTTTTTTTACAGAGAGGAAGGGAGAGAGATAGAGAGAAACATCGATCAGCTGCCTCCTGCACGCTCCCTACTGGGGATGTGCCCACAACCCAGATACATGCTCTTGACCGGAATCGAACCTGGGACTCTTCAGTCCACAGGCGGACACTCTATCCACTGAGCCAAACCGGCTTCGGCTCTCTTTATTTTCTTGACATTTGTTCCGTTGTGGGTAAAAGAGGAGGTGGAAATGAGTGTGGCCTGGTCTCTACAGAGTCAAGTGCACTGGATAGTATCAGCTAGTCCTAAAACCACCCTCTGCTTTTCTGTTATGAGCCCTTTGAGGTTGGATTGTATCAGTGGGCTTCCCTGACTCCTGTTTTCCTGTTGACTTTGGCTCATGGTGCTAAGTGGTGGGAAATCACCAAGCAGTAGGAAAGTGTTGTGGGGTATTTTCACTCCACTTCCTTCCATGCTACATCATTTCGTGTTGGCTATGTCACTTTGTGGTGCCTTGTGTGTAGCAGTGAGCCGTGGGATTTTGGCCTAATCTTAGCTCAGAACAGTGATATGAGAGCATCAACAAGTGGCCTAAAAGAGAGCACTTTGTGATATCTGGGCTTCATATTTTTAACTTGATCACCTAAGTTTTCCATTTAAAGCTCTGGCATTATATGATTCTGAACTCGTGCTTTGCTATTCACAGTATAGCCTGGGGAATCACCTTCCTTACCACCAACACACAGAATTAGAATCCACAGTTTCAAAAAATAACCAGGCGATTTATATGCACATCAGAATTTGAATAAATACTGAGATAATGCACAATCATAGTTACTTACTAGCTGTATGAATCTGTGATAAAATTACAGTCCTTTTCTGAATATCAAGTTTCTGATCTGAAAATTGTAATAATAATCTTAGGGTTGTCATGAAGAGTCAACAAGACAAATTCATTCTGTATTGTAGCACCTACTCATTAAACCAAATACTGATTGATACTTTCAATGTGCCAAGCTAAATGTTAAATAGTTAAAAAAGTAGAGTCCCTGAACTCATGAAGCTTACATTGTTTTTGAGTCCTGTGGACCAAGGTTGTTCCTGGTCTGGACTGTGGCAGCATGGTGTTATGGATTGATAATTGGTATCAAAGGTGAGAGTACATGGATTTCTGCCTACTTTTATTTATTGTTTCCATCTTTATTGCAGAATAATTGACAAATAAAATTGTATCTATTTAAAGTATAAAACATGATTATACATACACACATATATAATTATTACCACCATCAAGTTAATTAATACTTCACATAGTTAATGCTTTTCCGTGGTGAAAATGCTTAAGAAATGCTCACAGCAAATTGAAGTATACAGTGCCATATTGTTAACTAAAGTCATCAAGTTGTACATCAAGCATGTCAAATTCAGAGGCTAACATGGGCCAAATAAACTAGGCATGCGGCCCACGGGCCATGAGTTTGACATGCTTGCTGTACATTAAATCCTCAGATCTTATTCATTACTTAAAGTTTGTATCCTTTGACCTACATCTTCCCAATTTCATCTCTCCCTAGCTCCCAGCAACCACCATTCTACTCTCTGTTTTGTTTGTTTGTTTGCTTTAAATTCCACATAAAAATGATGCTGGGCAGTATTGGTTTCTCTCTGTCTGGCTTATTTTACTTAGCATAATGCCCTCCAGGCTCATCTATGTTGTCACAAATCAGTTCTCCTTCTTTCAAATGCACATTGTAAGACCTTAAGCAAGTCATTTCAGCTTTCTGAACATTGCAAATCAAATCTTAGGACTATTGGGCTACATTAGCTATCTGAACTCCATAAAACACTAAGTATATGCACATCTTTATGGAGGGAATAAAAAAGATAGCTGTGGCCAAATAAGTTGGGAAACTTATTTCCTTACCAGTGGCTTGGTGCATGGATTTGTGCACATTGAAAGGAAATTAATTAGAAGAAATATTTTAATATCACTATTTGCCCTTTCTCTATAATAGAAGTGTCAACCAAATTCATGATTGACAATGACAGATCAGATCAAAACACACACATGCAATTGACGCCAGTGAGAGCTTTATATATATTGCACATGGGTGAGTCAGCTTAGCCTTTTATAGATATAGAATAAATTTGCTTAATTAGAACTGCTTTCTGATTTAGCTAAACTTTTTCCAGCCCAGTGAAGCACCCCAACTTCTCTTTCAGGTAATTGTCAGCAACACAGCAGTAAATATCAACACAAAGCAGATTATTATTATAGATCACACAGGGAGAACAAAGGGTAAAATATTTAACTGCAGGAGTGTTTGACTATATTCTGCTCAGTGAGAAAACCTGAAGTCATTTTCAAGGTCCACCATTTCTTCTTTTCAGTCGGGTCAAGTTTCTAAACTTTCTAAATCTCTGTTTTCCAGTGAATGAAAAGAAAATAGGATTCTACTGAATCTCCTATCTACCTACTCCAGGACTTCTGTGAGGATCAAATGAGATGAGGCATGGGAAAACGCTTCACAGACATTTGGTTAAAGTTTAAAATGTTTGCACCTGGCTATAAACCAAGTCATGTTCCTGGGCTGAAGAAACTGCAAGGAGGCTAGTTGCTAGTGAGATTAAGTTGGGCATTGCTATGTGACATCATTACCTGGTGTCCACAGCGACCATTTCCAGGCTGGACTGGGCTATAGTTCGCATTTTGTGCCATGGGGTCTCCACAGCGTTGGCTGTGATTTGGTGAGTTGTCGCTCTGGGATGGTGGTGGGACCTGTGTCCCACTTGGGGGAAGTCGAGTGTTGCTTTGTCGGTGCCAGATCCACGGTGCCATTTCTTTGTAAATGGCCAGTGTGCATCATGGCAGCTCCTGTGTTGAGTGTCTGCCCCCTGGTAATCAGTGTGCATCACATTAACCAGTCAGATGGTCAGAGGGACACTTAGCATATTAGCCTTATATATATATATATATATATATATATATATATATATATACATACACACACACACACACACACACACACACATACATACACACACACACACATACATATACAGATTAGGATGTCACAATACCCTTTTACCATGTAAGAGGCTTAAAGAAGTACCAAGAAAAACACTTCTTTAATTTGGTATAATTGAGCATTTCTGACACATTAATAAAGATTTCTTTTTCTTTCCCTTCCGTCACAATAATTTGGGGACACTTACATTGACTTTTTGAGGCCATTTATAGATATGATCATTTGTGGATCTTTTTTTATTTTTTTAAATATGGAATTCTTCACAAATTTGCATGTCATCCTTGCACAGGGGCCGTGCTAATCTTCCTGTATCATTCAAATTTTAGTATATGTGCTGCTGAAGCGAGCAGTGTGGATCTATTTTAGAAAGGCAGGAGGGAAGGAGGGTTTTGCCAAGGGCAGTCCTCTGAGCTGCTGGTCAGGACGACTCCCTGGGTTTGCCAAGAGGAAGCATCACATTTTAATAAAAGGGCAGGGGATTAGGAGCACAGTCCTTAGGAGTTGTCTGACATTGAGCAAGTCTCTGGCTTTCAGTTTCTATGTCTACATCAGGGTGTGGGTATCAGCCTGGTGACTCTATCATGATTTGGAATGCTAGGGTTAGGTTTGAGCTGTGTAGGAACCTAATATTGTGAATGCCTACTTCCATTGGGTGAGTAAAGAGCCACGTTTTGGCACCCAGGAAATCCAGAGGTGAACTCTAGTGCTCTTGATGTTTGACCTAGAAATGGCGTTTTCCCCAGTGAAAGTTGGGCTTCCTCTCCCCATGTAAGAATTTTTGGAGAGTCTTACATTTGGCCTACAAAGAACCTACTGACAGCTTAAGTGCCCAAACCTGTTCCACTTGCTGAGAATGTGGGTTTCAGAAATATGGCCACAATCCAGAACAAAGTCCAAAGCTCGTCTCAACAGGTATTTTGAAGTTGACTCCTCTTCTACATTAAGTCCCCAAGCCTTGAATGTGAAGGAAAGAAGAATTTATTAAGTTCTATTTCCTGAAATTTACTTTCCTGTATACTAACAAATGGAAACTGCATAAGGGAGTATTTCCTGGTTTAGTGTAGTGGGAAAGGAAGAAGATGGTGATGCACCAGCAATTTCGGACAGGTGATTCAACAGATGAGAGGGAGTAGGCATGGAGAAAAGGGTAATAATAGAGGAAAGGTTTGTGTCCATTAAAGGAGAAGTTCTTCTATCTACCTAGATTCAAGACAGGCTCAGGTGAAAGTCCATTTTATCAGGGCAGTGCAATGCAGTTCTTAAGAACATGGACTCTGAGGAAGACAAACCCAAGTCTGAGCCTGCTGGAGGAGATCATGAGAGGATGTGACTCCTAGTTGACCCTTGAGCTGGATCTAAGCATTCTGAGACTCCTCACCCCTCCTCTGTCCTCGAAATATACAGTCTGTCCACCATTTCCACACTAAGACTATTTTCAAGAATGGGTCCTTGAGAGAGTAATGTGTTGTTGAGACTGAATTGTATGCATGACTGAACTCTGCTCAAGGCTTCTACATAAACTTTTAAGATTCCGATGGGCAGGTGCAGAAATCTCCTTGTCTTGTCTTAAGACAAGCCCTATCTGGAAGTTCCTTTGCTTATTAAAACTGCTACCTACCAATCTAGAGAGGTCTCTTTCTCTCATATGGATTTTTATATTTTGATAATTCAACGAGAGGTTTTGAAATATGGTACTGTTGAAAAATAATTCGTCTGATCTGTGTTCAAATCCTAGTTCTGCGACTTGGCCAGTGTGAGAAAGTTATTTTAAGCTGTCTGAAACCTTATAAGATTATGGAGATCAAATGAATGTCAAACATATTGTCTATGCCTTATATTATCCTTCAATAACAATAGCTATTATCATTGCTAATGTAAGATGTTGGAGTTCTAATATATAAACAGATGAAAAGGATGATAAATATAGGACCAGAGTGGGAAATAACTTGTCCAAAGTTATAGAAAATAGGGAATGTATCCAAGGCCTCCAAGCTCCAAGCCAAATGCTTTTGTCTCTACATACTCAGCAATCTTCATGGAGTAGTACTTGAAGCACATTTGTCCAGTAGAGGAGTGTGATGACAAGTTTCAGGGAGCCCTGTGGACTTGCAGTTGGAGATGAAAGTTAAAATCCTGCTTTGCCACGTATCGACTGTGTGACCATGGGAAAGCCAGTCCATGGCAATGAGCCTCCTTTCCCCATCCTTTAAAATGGTGATAATGACTCTTGCTTGCTTCCAGGAAGGTTGTAAAGTTCACATGAGATGCAAAAGAAGTTTGAAAACTGAAAGAGTGGCAGGTGTATAAGGGATTGTTTTATGTTACGTACTTATAGGTGGCAGGGGGCATAATCTATAATAAAAGGGTAATATGCTAATTAGGACGGATTTCCATCCAAACAAAGCCATAGCAGCTACAAGGCCTGGGGCTCAGGCAGCCATGGCCTCAGGCAGCCGTGAGCCCTGGTGGCAGCGAGGCCCAGGGCTCAGGCAGCTGTGAGCCCTGGTGGCTGTGAGGCCTGGGGCTCACAGCAGCTGTGGGCTCAGGCAATTGTGAGCCCCAGCGGCTGCAAGGCCCAGGGCTCAGGCCACACAGCCGCCATGGCCAGCAGTGGCAGCAGCAGCAGGGTGATGGGGGCGGCATCTTCCCTTGATCAGCTCGGTCGCCTCCTGCAGAGGACATCCCCTGAGGGTTCCTGATCTGTGAGAGGAGGGAGGCTGGGCTGAGGGACCTCCCCTCCAGTGCATGAATTTTTGTGCACCAGGCCTCTAGTCTATATAATGAAAGCTTAAGCGACCGTTACAGCAGACTCATCAGAATGACCGTCGCTATGATGCGCAATGACCACCAAGGGGTAGATGCTCAATGAAGGAGCTGCCCACTGATGGTCAGTGTGCTCCCACAGGGGGAGCGCTGCTCAGCCAGAAGCTGGGCTCATGGCTGGCAAGCACAACTGCCACAGAGGGAGCCTCTCCTGACTCTGCAGTAGCACTACTGAGTGGCAGCAGCAGGTGCAGTGGGTCGAGATGAGCACAAGCAGCGTAGCACGCAGCCCTGATTCAGGCTCCTCCCTGGCCGCCTACCACTTGGCACACTGCTACATCCCCAGAGGGGTCCCGGACTTTGAGAAGGATATCTGACTGCCAGCTTAGGCTGATTCTGGTGCTGTTCTCTGTAGAAGGCAGTCTTAACAACTCAATGACTCAGGGAACTGCAGGGAACTAAGGGTGAGCCTGCCTCTGCACTTGACTCACCCACTTGATGGTGTTCTCAGGACAGACTGTGGTGGCCCAGCCCATGCGTGTGGTGCAGCTGCTGAAGCTCAAGCAGCAGGCCTTGCAGCCACAGAAGGCCATCCAACCACAAGCCAGCAGTCGGATATCCCCCGAAGGGTCCCGGACTGTGAAAGGGCGCAGGCTGGGCTGAGAGGACTGAATTTCATGCACCGTGCCTCTAGTTTACTTAATATTGGTTTATTGATGTAAAATGACTTACATGTCTGGTTCTGCTTTGGGACAGGGGAATAATTGCTCATTCAACCAAGGTGGGTGGATGTGTGTGGATGCTGGTAAGGAGTGTTACTGTACCAGAATTAACCTGAGAACTTTAGCCTGCCCAAGTTCTCTGTGCATCCATCTTCAAAGAAATTAAGCTCACTCTCCAACGGTGATTCATAGTGATTCAAGTCTTAAATCTCTTGGCAAACATCATTGGAGATGTAATTCATACTCAATTCTTCTACAGTTCTTTTTCCTGCCCCTCCCTATCTTCACACCTCTCACACTTTATAGCCAGCCTAAGACTTTATGTTAAACATTCACTATTTTGTTGATGGTTTCCTTTGCTGTGCAAAAGCTTTTTATTTTGGTGTAGTCCTATTTGTTTATTTTCTCTTTAGTTTCCATTGCCCTAGGTGCAGTATCAGTGAAGAAATTCCTTCATCATATGTCTGAGATTTTGCTGCCTGTGGATTCCTCTAGTATTTTTATGGTTTCGCATCGTATGTTTAAGTCCTTAACAACAAGAAAGCCTACTGCATGGGAGAACATATTTGCCAGTGTTATCACCAATAAGGGTTTAATCTCCAAAATTTACAGGGAACACATACAACTTAACAAAAGAAAGATAAACAATCCAATAAAAAAATGGGCAATGGACCTAAATAGATACTTTTTGAAAGAAGACAGAAGAAAGGCCAAGAGACATATGAAAACCTGCTCAAAGTCACTATTAATAGTCAACATTTACTATTAATCCTCCATAAAACTCACTTTGATAAAAATATGAAACAAAACAAAACTGATTCTTAGGGACTCTTCATTTTTTTCCCTTATTTTAAGCTCTATATTTTATATTTTAATTGACTAAATATTTATTTTCTGTTGAAAATTCTCTTTTCACTTTTCAATTCATCTCTCTTCTCATGTACCATACTATATGGGAGATATTTGTAATACTATCAACAGTAAAAATATATTTTATTTATTTATTTTCCCATTTTTTTATTAAGGTATTATATGTGTACATATCTTTCCATTGTCCCCCCATCCCCACCCCACTCCCATATATGCCCTCACCCCCCCCACAATGTTTTGCATCCGTTGGTTATTCTTATATGCATGCATATAAGTCCTTCAGTTGATCTCTTATTTCCCCCACCTCTCCCTAACCTTCCCATTGTAATTTGACAGTCTGTTTGATGCTTTACTGCCTCTGTATCTATCTTTTTGTTCATCAGTTTATAATGTGTTTTTTATTATCCACAAATGAGTGACATCAGTAAAAATATATTTTAAAAAATGGACCAGAAGCAGAACTGGAACACTCTGAATTGATTTTTTGAAGTTGGGGAGGGATTGAGGTCTAGTAAAAAAGCCAGAACAATTTTGAATATTCTTTGAATATTTTTTTAATTTTATTATTTTTATTTTCAAGAAAAATGATTTTAAATATATTACATGCAATACACATTAATACTTCAAGAAAAACTATTTTAAATATAATATTACATGCAATAAAAATTAATATTTCAAGAAAAAAAGATTTTAAATATAATAATATTACCAAAACTGTACTAACATAGTATAATATCACAAAAGTCATAGGAAATACTAAAAATCTGCAAATAACAGGATTATTTCTATTATATTCTAAAACATTTTTTTTTCTTCTGGCTCTATTTTGGTTCATCAGTTTATGTTGTTCATTATATTACACAAATGAGTGAGATCATGTGGTATTTATCTTTCTCTGACTGGCTTATTTAGCTCAGCATAATGCTCTCCAGGTCCATCCATGCTGTTGCAAATGGCAAAAGTTCCTTTTTTTTTTTTTTACAGCAGTATAGTATTCCATTGTATAGATGTACCATAGTTTTTTAATCCACTCATCTGCTGATGGGCACTTAGGCTGTTTCCAAATCTTAGCTTTGGTGAATTGTGCCGCTATGAACATAGGGGAGCATGTATCCTTTCTGATTGGTGTTTCTGACTGCTTGTGATCTATTCCTTGAAGTGGCATTACTGGGTCAAATGGGAGTTCCATTTTTAATATTTTTGAGGAAAGTCCATACTACTTTCCACAGTGGTTGCACCAGTCTGCATTCCCACCAGCAGTGAAGAAGGGTTCCTTTTTCTCTGTATCCTCACCAGCACTTGTCATTTGTTGATTTGTTGATGATAGCCATTCTGACAGGTGTGAGATGGTACCTCATTATCGATTTGAATTGCATCTCTCAGATGATTAGTGACTTTGAACATGTTTTTAATGTGTCTCTTGGCCTTTCTTCTGACTTCTTTCGAAAAGTGTCTATTTAGGTCCTTTGCCCATTTTTTGATTGGATTGTTTATCTTCCTTTTGTTAAGTTGTATGTGTTCCCAGTAAAATTTGAAGATTAAACCCTTATCGGAGATAACACTGGAAAATATGGTCTCCCATGCAGTGGCCTTCTTATTGTTTTATTGATGGTTTCTTTGCTGTGCAGAAGCTTTTTATTTTGATGTAGCCCCATTTGTTTATTTTCTCTTTAGTTTCCATTGCCTTAGGAGTTGTATTGGTAAAGATATTGCTACAACATATCTGCTATTTTGCTGCCTATGGAGTCTTCAAAGATTTTTATGGTTTCCTGTCTTATGTTTAAGTCCTTTATCCATTTTCAGTTTATTTTTGTATATGGTGTATGTTGGTGGTCTAGTTTCATTTTTTTTTTGCATGTATTATGTGTCCAATTTTCCCAACACCATTTATTGAAGGTACTATCTTGACTCCATTGTATGCTCTTGCCTCCTTTGTCAAATATTAATTGAGCATAATGGGTTGGGTCGACTTCTGCGTTCTCTGTTCTGTTCCATTGGTCTATTTGTCTGGTTTTATGTCAATACCAGGCAGTTTTGAGAATAGTGGCTTTGTAATACAGCTTGATATCTGCTATTGTAATCCCTCCACCTTTGTTCTTCTTTCTCAGGATTGCTGCAGCTATTTGGGGTCTTTTTTTATTGCATATGAATTTTTGGAGAGTTTTTTCTAGGTCTGTGAAATATTCTGTTGGTATCTTAATAGGGATTGCATTGAATCTATAGATTGTTTCGGTAGTATGGACACTTTGATGATGTTGATTCTACCAGTTCATGAACACGGTATATTCTTCCATTTGTTTATGTCGTCCTCTATCTCTCTTTTCAACTTCCTGTAGTTTTACGAGTACAGGTCTTTTACTTCCATAATTAAGTTTATTCCTAGGTATCTTAACTTTTTTTTGCAATGGCAAATGGGATTGTTTTTTAGTTTCTTTTTCTGTGAGTTCATTATTGGTGTATAAAAAATCCATAGATTTCTGGGTGTTAATTTTGTATCCTCTACATTGCAGAATTTATTTATTAAATCTAGTAGTTTTTTGATGGAGTATTTGGGATGTTCTATGTACAATACCATGTCATCTGTGAATAATGAATTTTACTTCTTCTTTTCCAATTTCGATGCCTTTTATTTCTTCTTGTCTGATCCCTATGGCTAGCACTTCTAGTACTATGTCGAACAGGAGTGGTGAAAGTGGTTATCCCTGTCTTGTTCCTGTTCTTAGGGGAAATGCTTTTAGTTTTTGCCCATTGAGTATGATGCTGACTGTAGGTTTGTCATATATGACCTTTATCATATTGAGATATGCTCCCTCTGTTCCCACTTTGCTGAGAGTTTGTATCAAAAATAGGTGTTGGATTTTGTCTAATGATTTTTCTGCATCTATCAATATGATCACGTGATTTTTGTCTTTCAATTTGTTTATGTGGTATATCACGTTTATTAATTTGCGAATATTTTACCAGTCTTGCATCCTTGGAATAAATTCCACTTAATCATGATGTATGATCTTTTCAATATATTGCTGAATGCGATTTGCTAATATTTTGTTGAGGATTTTAGCATGTATGTTCATCAGGGATATTGGCCTGTAATTCTCTTTCTTTGTAGTGTCTTTATCTGGTTCTGGAATTAAGATAATGCTGGCCTCAAAAAGAGCTTGAAAGTGTTCCTTCCTCTTGGATTTTCTGAAATAGTTTGAGGACTATAGGTGTTAGTTCTTCTTTGAATGTTTGGCAAAACTCCCTTGTGAAGCCATCTGGACCTGGGGTTGTTTGTTTGTTTTTTGGTGGGAATTTTTTGACTATTGCTTATATTTCATCAGTTATTATTGGCCTATTCAGGTTTTTTGATTCTTCCTGATTTAGTTTTGGGAGACTGTATTTTTCTAGAAATTTGTTTACTTCATCCACATTGTCCAGCTTGTTGGCATATAGTTGTTCATAGTATTTTCTTACAATCCCTTGTATTTCTGTGGTGTCAGTGATCACTCCTCCACTTTCATTTCTAATTTTATTTATTTGGGTTGTCTCTCTTTGTTTCTTAATGAGCCTGACTAATAGTTTATCATTTTTGTTTATCCTTTCAAAGAACCAGCTCTTGGTTTCATTGATTTGTTTTTGTATTTTATTTTATTATTATTATTATTATTATTATTATTATTATTATTTTATTATTATTATTTTAGTCTCTGTGTTATTTACCTCCGCTCTAATGTTTATTATTTCCTTCCTTCTACTTACTCTGGGCATTTCTTATTGACCTCTTTCCAGTTCTTTCGGCTATAGGGTTAAATAGTTTATTGCTGATTTTTCTTATTTTTTGAGGTATGCCTGTAGTGCTATGAACTTCCCTCTCAGGACTGCTTTTGCTATGTCCCAGAGATTTTGGGTTTTTGTGTGTTCATTTTAATTTGTTTCCAGGAAATTTTTTATTTCTTTCTTGATCTCATTGGGAACCCATTAATTGTTTTTTTTTTTTAAATAAATCCTTATTGTTCAGATTATTACAGGTGTTCCTCTTTTATTTTTCCCCATTGTTCCCCTCCACCTGATTCCCCACCCCACCCCATGCCCTTACCCCCCGCCACTGTCTTCATCCATAGGAGTAAGATTTTTGTCCAATCTCTCCCCGCACCCCTCACACCTGCTTCCCCTGAGAATCGTCAGTCCACTCCCTTTCTATGTCCCTGATTCTATTATATTCACCAGTCCATTCTGTTCTTCAGATTTTTCATTCACTTGATTTTTAGATTCACTTGTTGGTAGGTATGTATTTGATGTCTTTTTGTTGTTCATAATTTTTATCTTTACCTTTTTCTTCTTCTTCCTCTTCTTAAAGAATACCCTTCAGCATTTCGTGTAATCCTGGTTTGGTGGTGATGAACTCCTTTAGCTTTTTCTTGTCTGTGAAGCTCTTTATCTGACCTTCAACTCTGAATGATAGCTTTGCTGGGTAGAGTAATCTTGGTTGTAGGTTCTTGCTGTTCATCACTTTGAATATTTCTTGCCACTCCCTTCTGGCCTGCATAGTTTCTGTGGAGAAATCAGCTGACAGTCTTATGGGTACTCCCTTGTAGGTAATTAACTGTTTTTCTCTTGCTGCTTTTAATATTCTCTCTTTGTCTTTTGCCCTTGGCATTTTAATTATGATGTGTCTTGGTGTGGTCCTCTTTGGATTCCTCTTGTATGGGGTTCTGTGCGCTTCCTGGACTTGTAAGTCTATTTCTTTCACCAGGTAGGGAAAGTTTTCTGTCATTATTTCTTCTAATAGGTTTTCAATATTTTGCTCTCTCCCTTCTTCTGGCACCCCAAAAATTCGGATGTTGGTTCGCTTGAAGTTGTCCCAGAGGCTCCTTACACTATCTTCATATTTTTGGATTCTTTTTTCTTTTTGTTTTTCTGGTTGGATGTTTTTTGTTTCCACATATTTCAGATCTTTGGTTTGATTCTTGGGGTACATTGATCTACAGTTGAGTTTCTGCATATTCTTTATTTCAGACAGTGTATGCTTCATTTCTGACTGATCCTTTTCCATTTTTTTGGCATTCTCATTAAGCTCCTTGAAGGTCTCATCAAGTTTCTCAGCAGTTTTAAGAAGATTCTTGAGTAACCTTATAAATGTGGTTCTGAACTCTATGTCATCCAGTAGTTTGCTTTCCTCCGTTTCTTTCATTCGTGACATGTTTCTTTGTCTCCACATTTTGGCTGCTTCCCGGTGTTGATGGAGTAGCTTTGTGTGGTAGGTGATCTATAGGGGGCAGTAGCTCAGCCTCCTCAATCACATGAGGTGGGTGCTCTTGGTACACCCCTTTGTGGGCTGAGTGCAAAGTCTTGGTGTAGTTAAGCCTTAATTTCTGTTGGTACACTGGGAGGAATTGACCTCCAGGCCAATTAGCTGTGAGCACTCCCTGTGTCTATAATGGAAGAACTGCTGCGCTGAAGACACGCTTATGGGGCAGGACTTGTTTCAGTGGGGCTTTGGTGCTCACTGAGTCTGCCTCTTGAATGTGTCACTTATGGATGTGAGGAGTTGAAATCTGGTGTCTCACACTGACCACTAGGTACACTGGCTTCTGGATCTCCAATGGGGTGCAGGTCAGCTACTGTCTGAGGCCACTCAGCAGGATCTACAGTGAGAGCTGCAGTTTTCTCCTCTTTGCTTGGGGTTTGGAGGTTTTGGAGCTGTCTGACCCAGGCTGCAAGTTTGCTAGGTTAAGCTGTGATAGGGCAGGCCTTTCTTATGCTAATTGAGCTGCTTGGAGTTAGGGTGGGTTTGTAGGTTGTGCAGGGCGGGGCCTCAGGGTGTCACTAGGTTAGGGCGTGGCAAACAGCAATGGCTGCTAGTTAGTGGGCTCTGAGTCTCCAAGGGCATCTGCGAGTCCCATGCCCCAGTGCAGTAAACAATTATTCGCAGCTCTGCAAGCAAGCCACCCTCACTGGCAGACAGTCCAGCTTCTCTCCGTAGGAGTTTGGGTCCCCCGCGTCTCCCCAGAGACTGGATTTCAGAGTAATCGGGGGCTTGTCTCCGTTCGGGTTGAAAAAAGCAATGCACCCAGTCGCCCGCAGCCAGCCCTGATCACGCGCCTCCGTACCTCAGCTTTTCAGAGCTTGTGCACGTCTCAATGCTCTTTTCTCTTTCCTTCTATTTGTAGAACTTCCACTCAGCTAGCTTTCCCGTGGTTCTGGGTGATAGACGTTTTGTCTTTTAGTTGCAGCTTAAATTGTTGTGGGAGGCAGCAGTTTAGGTATTTACCTACGCCGCCATCTTGGATTCTCATCTCCCCCATTAATTGTTTAATAACATGCTATTTAGCCTCCATGTGTTTGAATGTTTCTGGGTGTTTTTACTGTAGTTGATTTCTAATTTCATATGCAAAAGCTGCTGCATACATCTTGAGTGGGGTTGTAAATTGGATGAGGCGGGGTCTTAGGGAATCACCAGGGCAGAGCAAACAGAAATGGCCGCCAGTCAGCCCTGCAATCAACCAGGGAGACTCCAGCATAGGAACAATAATCCCTGCAAGCATCTTTGTCTGGGAGAAAGCCACCCTTGAGTTCTGCCCTGATGCCAGACAATCCAGTTCCTCCTCATATGTGTCTGTGCTCCCCATAGCCTCACCCTGGTGCTGGAGCTCAGAGGAAACTGGACCTTGTAAGTTAAGTTTGTGGTGCCAGCCTTTTAAGACAACAGCCCCAATCCACACAGGTTTTTACAGCCCATAGTTATTACTGCCCATAGAGACTTTTTCACCCAGCTCTGGGATCCTGAGCTGGGGGTCTGGTATGGGGCTGAGACCCCTTGCTCCTCCGGGGGGCCTCCACAGAGACAATCTCCCTCCCAATTAAAAAAGCAGCCCATGTGGGTTCCTGACCAGCCCTTTCTGCGCCTCTGCACCTCCTACCAGTCTCAGTGTGCTTTCTTCTTTACTTCTCTAGTTGTAGGACTTCTGTTCAGCCAACTTTCCAGCAGCTCTGGATGATGGTTGTTCTGTATTTTAGTTGTAATTTTGATGTGGCTGTGAGAGGTGGCAAATACATGCATTTAACCTACACCACCATCTTCAAATCTTCCTCCAGAATATTCTTTAATACATTGGGAAGGATAAAAGATAATGAAAACATGAATTAATATATATATATAGTTTAAATTTAATATAGTTTGTTTTCATCTCTCCAAGGGAATGACTGAATTAACATATAGATATGGGGATTTGAAATTTGTTATGGAACCAGACAAATTATAGGAAGTTGCTTATTTTTTGGGTAACACTCATAAAAGTTTTTCCATCATATTTTTCTAAGCATTTAAGTGGATCTATTGTGTCCTAAATTTGTGCTACTGATCAAATCACCTATCTGTCCTCCTCCTCATTATTATTTTACTTTCAAATGCTGTATGCAATACAGTATTATTAACTATAGTCACCGTGCTTTACATTACATCTCATGACTTGTTTACTCTCCATAAATACTGCTCTTGGAGGAAAATGCCTTTGTCAAAAATACTGGCTCTCCACCATGGGCCTCTCTTATTGCTGAGCGCCACCATGTGGATAAATAATGAGCTATGATGGTGAAATTGGCATGTTCTAATTTGGGCTAGGATTCTTGGATTAGAATTCTTGCTCTATGACCTACTAACTTTGTGACTGTGGGCAAACTGTGTCTCAGTTTCCTTTGTAAATGGTGATAACCCACCAATCTCATGGTGTCCTTATATATCACAGTTTGAGGGCATTATCAAATAAGAGTAGATTGTTATATAAGAGCTATCATAATAACAAGTATTAATATTATTATTAATAAGATAATGATGCCTATCATTTACTGAATACCTACCTCTAGAAGGCACTGTGGTGTTTTCTGTACATGAACTATTTCAGTTAATCCTCACAGCAGTTCTTTGTAATGAAATACCCTTATGCTCAATTCACAGGTGAGGGAACTAAGACGCTGAGGTAACTGATTTTCCCATAGCTACATTTCTAACAAAGGCAGAATTGAAATATAATTGAAGTCTGACATTAAAACATATCATTTTAACTGTTCTAAGATGATTGTGAGGGGATTGGGCAAGGAAGTAATATTTCTTAGGGAGAAGACCAAGTGTATGTGTGTACATGTGTGTGCATCTGTGTGCATGTGTATGTATGTGTTACACACCAAGGGAGCAAGAGGAAGGAGTATAATAGAGTTATGGTAATTGTCTTCAAATTGTTAAATAGTCTCATAGGGAAAGGAATACCATGTTTTTCCCCCAAATGACTCCAGATGTTGTAATATATAGGGTGATTAAATTTTTGCCTATTTACACAAAATTTTAAATAATCAGAATGGATTAAATATGAAGTGATCTATAATTGGAGATAATAAAGTCACTATTAGAGTTTTTTAAACAGAGTCTGCTGATACTTGTTACAGATCTTGGAGGGATTGTGTCTCATTGAGAGGGATTATTAATATATTTTCTCAAATCTTAGGTGTCAATTTTTTTCTAATACATTTCAAAGTGCAATCATTTCTCTAGACTGCAGTAGGCTGTAGGACAGAAGCAATCTTTCAGCTGGACTTGTGCACTATATAGTACACTTGGATTACAAATCATAGAATAAAAACTAGCTTAAGAAAAAAATGTTAATTATAAGGGATAGCTGATGTCTCAAGAAATCCTCAAGCAGGAGAAAAATAGGGTTTGGAATATCATCTGTTTTCTCTCTCCATCCCAGGACAGATCATACTGTTGTCTTCTCTACCTTTTCTGTGGAACAGTTTTCCCTCTGTTCCCCTGCCCACATGGAAGGCTGTAGATACCCATTAGATTGTTTCTGAGCTGACATATCACAGAGGCTGCAATCCTGACAAAGAGAAATTTTATTTTTGGTTCTAATTCCAACGTATTTTGGTTGATGCATCTTTTTAAAAAGGAGCTAAAATTCACATAACATAAAATTAACCATTTTATTTATTTACGAGAGGCCCAGTGCATGAAATTCGTGCACGGGGGAGGGGGGGAGCGCGGGGGAGGGGAGGGTGTCCCTCAGTCCAGCCTGCACCCTCTACAATCTGGGACCCTTCAAGGGATGTTTGACTGCCCGTTTACAGGGATCGGGCCATTGTGGTGTGGCCAGCCTGAGTGAGGGGCTAATGGCTGTTTGCAGGCTGGCCAAGCCCCCCAGTGGGGACCCTCACCCCATGGGGGTGAGGCCAGCCTGGGTGAGGGGCTGAGGGCTGTTTGCAGGCTGGCCACACCCCTTTCAGGGTGAGGGTGGGGGTCCCACTGGGGTGACTGGCCAGACTGAGTGAGGAGCTGAGGGCCGTTTTCAGGCTGGCCACATCCCCTTCAGGGTGGGGGTCCCCACTGGCCTGGCAAGCCTGGGTGAGGGGCTAATGGCTGTTTTCAGGCTGGCCAAGCCCCCCAGCAGGGACCCTCACTCCACGGGAGTGTGGCCAGCCTGGGTGAGGAGGGCTGTTTTCAGGCTGGCCATGCCCCACAGTGATCCTACTCCCAGCCCCTCCTTTTACTCTTTTCTTTCTTTTTTTTTTTAATTTAATAAATCTTTATTGTTCAGATTACTACAATTGTTCCTTTTTCCCCCCCATAGCTCCCCTCCACCCAGTTCCCACTCCAAACCTCTGCCCTTACCCCCTCCACTGTCCTCATCCATAGGTGTACGATTTTTGTCCAGTCTCTTCCCGCATCCCCACACCCATTCCCGCCCCCCCAAGAATTGTCAGTCCACTCCCTTTCTATGCCTCTGATTCTATTATATTCACCAGTCTATTCTGTTCATCAGATTTTTTTATTCATTTGATTTTTAGATTCACTTGTTGATAGATATGTATTTGTTGTTCATAATTTTTATCTTTACCTTTTTCTTCTTCTTCCTCTTCTTAAAGAATACCTTTCAGCATTTCATATAATACTGGTCTGGTGGTGATGAACTCCTTTAGCCTTTTCTTATCTGTGAAACTCTTTATCTGACTTTCAATTCTGAATGATAGCTTTGCTGGGTAGAGTAATCTTGGTTGTAGGTTCTTGCTATTCATCACTTTGAATATTTCTTGCCACTCCCATCTGACCTGCATAGTTTCTGTTGAGAAATCAGCTGACAGTCGTATGGGTGCTCCCTTGTAGGTAACTAACTGTTTTTCTCTTGCTGCTTTTAATATTCTCTCTTTATCTTTTGCTCTTGGCATTTTAATTATGATGTGTCTTGGTGTGGTCCTCTTTGGATTCCTTTTGTTTGGGGTTCTCTGGACTTGTAAGTCTATTTCTTTCACCAGGTGGGGGGAAGTTTTTGGTCATTATTTCTTCAAATAGATTTTCAGTATCTTGCTCTCTCTCTTCTTCTGGAACCCCCATAATTAGGATGTTGGTACTCTTGAAGTTGTCCCAGAGGCTCCTTACACTATCTTCATATTTTTGGATTCTTTTTTCTTTTTGCTTTTCCGGTTGAGTGTTTTTTGCTTCTTTGTATTTCAAATCTTTGCCTTGATTCTTGCATTCTTCTAGTCTGCTGTTAGATCTCTGTATAATATTTTTTATTTCAGTCAGTGTATGCTTAATTTCTAGTTGGTCCTTTTTCATATCCTCGAGGGTCTTGCTAAATTTATCAGCCTTTTCTAGAAAATTCTTGAAAAACCTTATAACTGTGGTTTTGAACTCTATATCCAGTAGTTTGCTTTCCTCCATTTCTTTCATTTGTGATCTGTTTCTTTGTCTCTGCACTTTCTGCTGCTTCCCTGAGTTGATAGAGTGGCTTTGTGTGCTAGGTGTCCTATAGGGCCCAGTGGCTCAGCCTCCCCAGTTACCTGAGGTGGACACTCTTGGTGCACCCCTTTGTGGGCTGTGTGCACAGTCTTGTTGTAGTTAAGCCTTGATTGTTGTTGGTATCACTGGGAGGAATTGACCTCCAGGCCAATTGGCTGTGAGGATCAGCTGTGTCTACGCTGGGAGAATTTCTGTGCTGGAGACACCCTTATGGGAGAAGACTTGCAAAAGCCTCTGTGCTCAGCTTGGATGGGGTGGAGTCTCAGGGCAGAGCAGACAGCATTGGTTTCCTGTCAGCCCTGCCCTAATAGGCTCCTGTGTCTCAGTGATCTGTGGTAATCGCTTCAAGCACCTCTGAGAGAAAGCTACCCTCGAGTTCTGCCCACTGCCAGACAGTCCAGTTTCTCTCTGAATGAGTCTGGGTCCCCAGAGTCTCACCCAGAACTGGATTTCAGTGCAGTTGGGAGCTTTTGTCTCCCTCCTGCTTGAGAAAGCCAGCCGTGTACTCAGTTGCCTGCCCTCTCCGTGCGCACGCCTTGGTACCTCTGCCTTCCGCAGTTCCTCTGAGTCTCAGTGTGCTTTTCTCTTTCCTGACAGTCCATTCTCACCCTGTATAAGTCTGGGTCCCCAGAGTCTCACCGGGAACTGGAGTTCAGCGCAGTCGGGAGCTTTCGTCTCCCTCCCGCTTGAGAAAGCCAGCCACACACTCAGTTGCCAGTCTTCTCTGTGCGCGCGTCTCAGTTCCTCTGCCTCCTGCTGCTCCTCTGAGTCTTAGTGTGCTTTTCTCTTTCCTCATAGTTGTAGAAATTCCACTCGACTAGCCTTCCTGTGGTTCTGGATGATGTCCATTTTTTCTTTTAGTTGTAGTTTTGAAATTGTTGTGCAATGCAGCAGTTTAGGTGTTTACCTATGCCACCATCTTGGTTTCTCCTCTTTTCTTTTTTTTTTTTTTTTTCCAGTGCCTCCTTGAGTGGAGACCAGGGCTGGCTGGAAGCAGGTATCTGGGATTTATTTATCTTCTATAATTAAAACTTTCTTGAGTGGAGGCCAGGGCCAGCCAGGGCTGGCAGGAAGCTTGGCTTCCTCCATCACCGGGGGCAACCCAAGCCTCCTGCTTGCTCCAGATCCATGGCCGCCTCCAGCTTTGTTGGGTTAATTTGCATACTTGCTCGTGATTGGCTGGTGGGTGTAGCAGAGTGATGGTCAATTTGCATGTTTCTCTTTTATTAGTGTAGATTTATTTTTGAGAGGAGAGATTTTATTTCAGGCAAAAAGAGAAAGGAGATCTTTTCTTTTCATGTTGTTTTCTCATTTTCCTTTTGTATATATTTATATTTTATAGTGAACAGAGAGTTATAAAAGTCATGGAATTATTTAGTGGTTTGACCTAACAGACACAGAGTAATACCAGCCTAGTCAGAATAATTAATCTTTTATTCCAATATCCATTTTAAACTGTGCAACTCAATGGCATTTAGTACTTTCACAGTGTTGTGAATCATCACCTCTATTTTAGTTCCAGAATATTTTTATGACCTCCAAAGTAGACCCTTTACCCATTAAGCAGTCACTCCCTATCTCTCTGCCCCCAGGCCATGCAATCACTAATCTGCTTTCTGTCTGTACATTTTCCCATTCTGAATATTTTATATAAATGGGATAATACAATATGTCACCGTTTGTATCTAGCTTCTGTCACTTAGCAAAATGTTTCTGAGGTTCATCCATGTCATAGCAAGTGTCAGTACTCAATTCCTTTGCATAGCTGAATAATTTCCACTGTATGAAGATACCACAGTTTGTTTTTCCATTTGTCTGTTGATGGACGTTTGGGTTTTCTCTGTTTTTTGGCTATTGTGAATAGGGCCACAGTTTTTGTTTGTAATTCTTTTGAGAATATTTCAGGGGTGGAATCGCTGGGTCATTTGCTAATTCTATAACATTCTGAGGAACAGCCAAATTGTTTTCCACAATGGCTGCACTATTTTATGCGCCTACTAGCAATATACAAGGTTTCCAATTTCTCCACATCCTTGCCAAAACTTATTTTCTTTACTAAAAAAAATTATAGCCACCCTAGTAGGAGTAAAATGGTATTTTTTGTGTGGATTGAATTTGTATTACTCTAATGATTAATGATATCAAACATCCTATCTTCCCCTGGTTTTATTGAGATACAATTGACATAGATCACTATATAAGGTATACAAAATAATGGTTTGACTTACATATATTGTGAAAGTATTACTTATATAAGTTTAGTTAGCAGCTATCATCTCCTGTAGATACAATAAAAAGAGAAATCAAAGAAAAAAATCCTTTGTGATGAGAACTCTTAGGATTTTGTTAGTGACAGACATGATGCTATACATTGCATCCCTAGTACTTACTTACCTTGTAACTGGAGGTTTGTACCTTTTGACCACCTTTCTTTCTCCTATTCCCCCTGCCCCTCCTCCCCACCTCTAGCAACCACAAATCTGATACCTTATAGAGTCTACATAGATGTGATAACACACAGTATTTGTGTTTCTCTACATGATTTATTTCACTTAGCATAATGCCCTCAAGGTCCATCCCTGTTGCAAATGGCAGGATTTCTTCATTTTTATGACCAAATAATATTCAATTGTTATATATACCACAACTTCTTTATCTACTCATCCATCGATGAGCATTTGGGTTATTTCTGTGCCTTGGCTATTGTAAATAATACTGCTATGAGCATGAGGATGCACATATTTTTTCAAGTTAGTGTTTTCTTTTGGATTACTCCCAGAAATGTAATTGATGAATCATATCTATTTTTAATTTTTTTGAGGATCCTCCATACTGTTTTCTATAGTGGCTGTACCAATTTACAATCCCACTAATAACACTTTGTACTTGCTTGTTATTTATACATATTCTTTCTTGGAGAAATGCCTCTTTATTTAAGTTGGTTGACCATTTTGTTGTTGAGTCATAGCATTTATATATTCTGGATGATAGTTCCTTATCAGAGAGAGAGGTGAATTTCCTTATTTATAGATTCTATATTTGCAAATTTGCCTACTTGGTAAATTTTATTTTAAGCCCCCAAATGAGTACAGGTTTTTTTTGTCATTTTAAGACATGTAGAGCAGCGAAAATTTTAGTTGCCAGAATTGTGCATTCCCAGGTATCACTCTGCCTTCCAGGGTGGAGCAATGCAGTGCCAGAAGCTTCAGTGGGTCCAGCTGGACAGGGTTTGAACCTCAATTCTGGTGCCTGTTAGTAGAATGGTCTCCAGTATAAGTCCCTTCACCCTTCTGAACCTTGTTTTCTCTTTTGTAAAACAAAGAAAAATAGAATCTGCCAGGATGAATTGTTCTTATGATCTAAGAATACAATCTATGTGATTATATCTCTTCTTCCCTTTTATTTCTCTAATATATATATAACATATATATATATATATATATGTTATATATATATATATATATCTGTGTGTGTATATACACTGAGTGGCCAGATTATTATGATCTCTGAAGGCATAGTAATCTGGCCACTCAGTGTACATCCTATATAATAAAAGGCTAATATGCAAATTGTCCCCTGGACCAGGAGTTCGACCAGCAGGCAGGCCGGCCAACCGCCCATGTTTGCCCCCCCCCCCACACCTTCCCCGTCCAGGCTGGCCGGACCCCACCCATGCACGAATTCATGCACTAGGCCTCTAATACACACACACACACACACACACACACACACACACTGAGTGGCCAGATTATTATGCTTTCAGAGATCATAATAATCTGGCCACTCAGTGTATGCAATGTTTCAGTTTTTTTTTCCAATTCAGTGTTTATAGTGACCTTTAGAATGTAAATACCATTAATGAGAGTAGACTATGATCTGTAAATATTTTCTCCCATTTGGTAGGTTGTCTTTTCATTTTGTTTGATGGTATCCTTGATACATAAAAGGTTTATATTTCAATGAAGTTCGATATATCTGTTTTTTTCTTTTGTAACTTGTGCCTCCAATTCCAACTGTTGAGGAAATGTGACCTTGCTTAGTTCAATCATAGATGAAGCAACTATACTTACTTACATGTGTGGGGTCCTACTTATTGATAAACTAGAGGCCCGGTGCATGAAATTCATGCATGGGTAGGATCCCTAGGCCTGGCTGGCAATTAGGGACGATCAGGGCCTTCTGGCTGCTGGCCAGGACCTTCCTTTGTTCTGTGCCACCCCCTCATGGTCAGCGCACATCATAGCAAGCAATCGAACTCCCGGTCTCCCGGTTGAACTCCTGAGGGGACACTTTGCATATTAGCCTTTTTATATATATATATAGATGGCTGCAGAAGTACTTAGGAGAGCAAGTTAATCAATTACCCAGAGTTATACAGCAAACGAAGGGGAGAGTTGAGAATCAAATTCACCCCTGAGGCTGAAACCTGTAGATGTAACTGCTCTAATTATGCAGAGAAAGGATCATTGTGGTGAACTAAAGAAAAATTAAAGGGCGATCAATTTTCTCTCAAAGAGTGCTTAGTATTTAGATAAAGAGAAAGGAAACACTTTTGTCTGTAGAGGGTTAATGTTTGTAGAGGATATGTTCAATTAGAACAGATCAGTATAAGTGAGAAATAACAAACCTTATCCCACCTCAGTGTCTTTGTTCCAAGCATTTCCCACCCACTGCCTTAGGCCTTATTAGACATTCCTAATAGTTAGTGGGCATGACTGTTGTGATCACTAATTATGGACACAAGAGGGTGCTAAAAGATACCTGTTCTCCTGGTAATTTAGGCCCAGGTGTAGAAAATCCATATTCTGTTCCATTAATACCGCAGAAAAGGATTTAGATTACAAAACTCAGGAAAATCTTAATAGAAATAATGAAAATACAGCCTACTATATAAATATTTAGTTAAAGATAAACTGTAATCCCAGAGTTGTTGACAATTTGGTACTCTTTTACGTGAATGTAGTAGGATTTCAGAACTAGAAATAGCATTTGAAAGCACCTCCTTTTCTCCTTTCCTGTTCCATATCTTCTCTACCTTCCCACTTCCCTCCTGGGACTTTGTTACCTGCAGTCTTTCCAGCTTGGAAAACAAAACAAAATATAAGTAAAGCCATTCTCCTTTAAATGGAGGTGAGTTGCTAAAGCCCAGTCTCTGATCTTACCTTTGTACCATGGCAGGTTCAGAGGCATGTCTGGGTACCCCATTGTGCCACTTTAAAGATTCTGAAAAATCATTGCTGAAAGTCAAGTGGTTGGCAAGCTACATTCTTGGATAAAATCCTGCTCCCTCCCTGGTTTTGTACAGCCTGCAAACTAAATGGTTTTCACATTTTATATGGCTGTGAAGAAATCAAAAGAAGAAGAATATTTAATGACAAGTGAAAATGATGTGTAATTCAGTTTTAGTGTTTTTAAATAAAGTTTTGAACATAGCAAATAATTATAAATAAATACATTTAGCCAACACGCTACAATTACAGAGTGAAGTAGTTGTGATAGAATCTATATCTCAGTTTTTTTACTATTCATAAAATTATATAAGGTAATGATTATAGTAGAGTAATGTTAGATTTTTAACAGATATGTAATATGCATAACAATAATAACACACAAAGGTTAAAGTATAGAGCTTATAGAAATAACATTTCTATGTAAAGAAATTAGATGTTGCCTGGTCTGTCTGCTTCAGTGGTTGAGAGTCAACCTATGAACCAGAAGGTCATGGTTGGATTCTTGGTCAGGGCCCATACCTGAGTTGTGGACTGGATCCCCAGTGGGGAGCATGCAGAAGGCAGCTGATCAGTGATTCTCTTTCATCATTGATGCTTCTATCCCTCTTTTCCTCTCCTTCCTCTATGAAATAAATAAAATATATATAAAGAAAAGAAATAAGATATTACTAGATTTATTTCTGGTATAATCAATAAAATATATTTATCATTCAGAAAAAAGAAGAAACATTTCTATAGCTCACATCAATTATGTTAGTATAAATCTGAAGTAGATTGTGATAAGTTGAAATGTATACAGTAACCCCTAGAGCCACCAATTGAAAATTATTAAAGGAATTAAAATATTACATTAGCAAATATTCACTGAATACAAAAGAAAGCAGTAAGGGAAGAAGAGGAGAAAAAAAAGATATGAGATATATAGAAAAAAGCAAAATAGCAGATGTAAAACCAAGTCTATCCATTCATAACGTTAAATGTGAATGGGCTAACAATCTAGTCAAAAGGCAGAAATTTAATCCAGTCAAGCTGAGTTAAAAACCAAGATACAACTGTATTCTCTGCCTATAGGAGACACACTTTATTGATTTTTTTAGGGAGAGAGGGAAACATTGATGTGAGAGGGAAACTTTAATCAGCTGCCTTCCACTGGGCCCCTACAGGGGATTGAGCTTTCAACCTGGGCATGTGCCCTGCCAGGGAATCGAACAGGCAACTTTTTGGTCCATGGGAAGACACTCAGTGAACTGAGCCACACCCACACTGGCCAGGGCAGGAGACACACTTTAAATTCAAAGATACAAATAGGTTAAAACTAAAAGGATGGAAAAAAGATATATCATGCAAATAGCACTATAAGAAAGCTGGAGAGGCTACACTAGTATCAGACAAATTAGTCTTTAAAGCGGAGAATGTATAGATTACAAAGCCTAAAATATTTACTATCTGGCCCTTCACAAAAAGTATGTTTCTGCTGCCTACTCTAAATGCTTATTTATCATGATGATTCACTAGGATGAAGCAAAATACATACATTAAAAATCTAATTATTTAAAACCATTTATTTGTGGCATGTTTCATACTATACATAAAATATTAGAGCAGTTCATTTACATGATTTATAAATAATTAAAACATACATACTTTCATGTGCCTATGCTAAAATGTTTTTCTGATCAAAATATGTAAACAAATACTTTTGGAAACCACTCTCTTCTAACCGTACTGTTTTGCAGGTGGGAAAACTAAAATCAAGAGGGGAAAGTGATTGTTCAAGGTCCCAAAACAAGTTATTGGCAGGGTTAGCTGCAAGCCCCTGATCGTTTCACCATATCATTTTACAAACATGCCCACCCCTCTTTTACTGCCCGTCAGCCTGGGGTTCTGAAGTAAGGCTCATCTGTCTGTAGTGGGTTCAGATTCTATCACTAGACCTATTACTGTGTAATACTTTTTTTAAAGTTTTCCTAATCTTTTCATGGGTCTTGGTATGTTCTGGCCATGTAAATGCTCTTTGGGCTCTAGAGAGAGGTTGAGGCATGCCCTAAAGTGGTCCCAGATATCTTTCTGAGCTTTCAAAAAGCTCATAGACAGATGCAGTAGTCTGCATCCTTCACTTTGGAAGTGTGGTGCCAGGGACCACCAGATTGGAACAGATTCTGTAGTTGGCTTTGAACTTCCCTGGTTGGAATGACAGATAATTTAGGAAAGTCACAAGTCAAGAGGGGCACACAAAAACTTGTGTCTATCCAGAAGAAGGGCCAGGATAATGACAAACAGGAAACATCATGTCTATGAAGAAGGAACTGGGTGGTACTTAGCCCAGAGATGACTTAGGTGTCAAAGGAATTATCTCCAAGTGTCTGATGACTGTCCTGGGAAAGGAGGAATGTGGCTGCTCCACTAGCTCAGATCTTGGACCTATGGGTAGAATATTCTGGGATTTAGAGTTGGGCTTACTAGTCAGAGATGCCTAACAATGGATTGGTTGTATAGACATTGACATCAGAGAGATGTGGGTGTGATGCCTGGCTTCATCATTGGGAATTATTGTTCTAAAGAAGGGTAATACTTTGGAATATTGTTTATATAGCTTCTTCCCCTCCCCCCTGTCTTATGCACCCTTCCTTGTACCTCTTGCTTTCACTGCCAGCCTATACTGTTAGGAATTTGAAACTCAAGGCTGAGAGAGTAGTATGAGAAAAAGAGTTTTGAGTACCCAAAGTCTGGTTTTTAGAATCAAAGGCCAGAACATCTGGAAGGAGATAGAACATAAAACATGTGCTAAAACAATAGGTTTGGAAACATAGAGGGAGTCACATTCTACTGCCCCCTAAGACCAAATAAAAATCCCATGGGCTAGAGGTTAAGGTGTGGAGGAAAGACAATGTGGAGGGAAGAGGTTGATGGAGCCCAGGCTGCCTGGGGCTCAATGTGCCTGGAGGAACTAGGGAGAGAGCAGCTAAATCAGCATTAAGACTCAATATCTCCCAATAGGGAAACACCATCTATCACAAGGTGGGGTCAGGTCATTAAGGAAGATCATGGGCCCTGTGTTATAAATCATCCACGCCATAGAGCTATGTTAGCTGTCCTATTCTGTCCCGTGAAGACCTCCTGCTGAGCCACCAGCAGCGTGCTATTCATGTCCTATGAGAGTTACAGCTCTTTGGAACCTAAATTTTGCTCTGCTCCATCCAGCTTGTCCTGTGTGGAAACAACTTGTTCACTAGGTATGTTCTAAGGTCCCGCTGAGATGACAGGAGGTGTCCTGAACACCTATAGGAGGAGTGATGATATAGAAGGGTAGCCTCGCATCTATGCCTTGGTAGGAATGAATAGAACTGGTTTGAGGTCCAGTCGGTTCCTTCCCCGTTGCTCTCAAAACAGTAATTATGCTACATGTTAGCCACTGTTTTACCCTTTCCATCCAGTTACAGTTAACTTTTCTAGATATTTTTTCTTTTGTAGATTATAAAATTTACAACTATTTTGCAAGTTTGCTCTGAGGTTAATTGTCATAATGTATATATGTAAACATATTGATTGTCTTAGGATATGTTCAATAAATGGAAGCTATTATTATTATTCAAGAGATCGTGAGATCATAATCTCTTTAGGTATTCCTGTGAAGCTGAACGACGACTTGGTGTTAATGGGGTGAAGAGCATTAAATTTTCTGAATGGGGTAGTGGTCTCAGTGAGTGATTTGTTAGCTATGACTCAGCATTTTTCAACCTGTTGTGCATGGGCCAGTATAGGCTTGCTGTAGTAGGATAGCCTGGGGTAGCTTTAAAAAACACACAGAAGTCTGGGCCCAAATCCAGATATTCTGATTTAGTATATCTAGAGATGAGTTCAAGATTCTTTCTTATTAATAATCTGCTTCCTTCCGGAGGATCTAGGAGAGAATTCATTTTTGTGCCTTTGCCAACTGCTAGAGGTGACTTGCATTTTGGTTCATGGCCCTAGTTCTACTTCCATTGTCACATCCCCCTTTCTGAATCTGACCCTCTACCTTCCTTGTATAAGGAGCCTTGTGATATATTGGGCCTTCCAGGATAATCCAGGGTAATCTTCTCATCTCAAGATTCTTAATTGCATCTGCAACGTCCCTTTTGCCATGCAAAGTAACATTCACAGATTCTGAGGGTTAGAATGTGGACATCTTTGGGAGGCCATTAATCTATCATTGACAATAACCTATGGTTTTTTTTGTTGTTGTTAGGGCTATAAAATACAGAGAAATCCTAGTTTATTTCATTTCACCTAAATCTACATATGAGCCTTTTCTTTTATACCACCACCTCTCTAAGTGCCCATTTCAATGGTGTACAAGTGTCCTAAGAGGCTCACGAAGAGCTGGCAATTCTTGGGTAAGACGAATGGGAACAGACAATCTGAAGAATGAGGATATCAATGATGATCACTCCTGCTAGATGATCGTGGGCTAGGTGCTGACTTCTGCCAAAGGGATGACCTCACCATAGCTACTCAGAACAGGCAACATATAAGACGACATGTCTGAAGGCAGTAGCTTCCATAACTGGCCGTGGCTGCACTGGTGCACACTTAAATAGAGACTGGTCATTCTCTAGATGTTGACTCAAGACTGTCCTCATGCTCCCACTGACTCTTGATTATGTCCCCTCATTTTTTGTCCAACCAATCTTTAAGTCTCTTCTATCCCTTACTTCTCAGCCTTGTCAGTCTACCCTTTATCTTGAAGGTAAGATAATTTTCTCTTATCAGTCATATCATCATCATATCATGTATTCTTTCAAAACCTCATGTTTCTGTAGCTGAGCTGTAAATGTGGGTTACTAAATTCAAAATCCAACAGCTAACTCTTTTCTCTGCTTTCTGCTGTCAGTTCGTGTCTAAGGCAATGATAGAGAAGGCTGACTGAATGGGGGAAGAAACAAAGGTTGAAGCAAGTTTTGGAAACAAAAGCATATCAATTAACATTTCATAGTAGTATCCATCTTCATGATTTTTAGGACTCGTTCCAGCATTGACATTCAAAGACACAGTTTCTAAGTCCGCGACTGGTGCTTTTTCTGCTAGACCACATCCCTCTGTGCTGTCTTTAGCTCGCTTATTTCAACAATTTTTTTTTCAGAGACAACTTCAAGACCTTGGATTTCCAATTTGGCAATGACATAGTCCACCTCCTCCAATATACACCCACTGTTACTACATCTCCACTCTCACTGTGTGAGAGCATCCTGCTCTTCCACTCCTGGCAAAGGCTGAATAGCAAGAGTTCTGCACCACCCTGAGTTAAGCTGCTGGTCTGCCCTTTCACAACTTCCGCCAACTCTCTCTCTGACTCAGCTCACTGCCTACAATACCAGGCAAAGACTTGTAGGCAACATCTCTTACTGCTTCTCTTCTCCCAGGGAGAATAGGATTAGCGTCCAGTACACCAAGCACAGGGCAGCTCCTTTTCAGCTTGTTTATCTGGTATTAAAAGGGGATGGGAACTAGCTTAAGGTCTGAAATGAGTTCCTTCCCACAGATACCTGCCCACCCTCTAATACCCAGGTACAAGTCAAGAATGTGGACTCTGCATGGCAGTTCTACTGGTCCAGCTTCCTTAATGCAAGTGGCTGCTTGTCTAACTCTGTCTCACCATTCCAGCTCCTCTATTTATTTCATAATGAAGTAGTCAGTACAGGGAGGCAGCTTAGATTAGTGGGTAAGTTACTCTGCGTTTGCATCAGAAAAAATGTGGATTGAGTCCCAATTCTGCTTCTTACTAATTATGTGACCTTGGGCAAGTTATTTAACTTCTAAAGCTTCTATTTGGTCTTCTATAAATCAAAACTGAAGACATCTACATCACTGGATTGCTATAAGGTTAAAATAAAATATGTAAAGCCCTTAGCATCATGCCTGGCACATGTTGCTCCTTAAGTGTTAGTCACAGTTAATTCTGTTTTATTTAATGAAATTGTGCTGGGTCCTTATGAAAAACACCAAGCTTGGTACTATAGAAGTAGATGAAAAAGGAGACATGGTCCCTGTCTTCAAAGAACATTGCAGACTAATGGAAGAGGTAGACTAATCCATAGTAAGTAAAGGGAATGGATGAATGGGGATAAAGTTGGAAGGAGAGAACTGAGTGGAGATGAAGTTGGAGCTACACACTGCAGGAGGGAAGGTTCAGAGGAAACTTTATTGCAAAGGTATAGAAAAAGCCAATTTGACAGCATGTCCCATCCTGTGGTCACCTTTTTCCCATTCCCCGTGTGAGACTCTTCTACTCAACAGTGATGCATCAGGGCTATGAAAATGTATGCCTTTATTTTTCTGTGTTTTGGAGAATTGCCATGGGTTAGAGCTACAGTGAGTTAGGAACATCTAGGAAAATGAACAAAGAAACATCTCTTTCTTCCTAGTCCACCTGTGGTTATCTAGTTTATAATTAAAAAGCTTAGATTGTTTTGGCTAGATGACATTTAATCACATAATTTACTGGGTAGGTTTTAGCCATCTCTAAAATGTGGGGTAAAATGAGTTATATATGTCAAACTGAATGCATGGGTCCCTCTCTCTCCTAGATAAAGCATGCTGATTCCCTGAATGCCTGACCAGATGGTCATCACGTGTGTGACCTGAACAGCACATGGGGAGCTGGCTGGCACAAAGTTACAACATTCCCTTGTTTCCCAAATGTCAAAAGGAGGAAGTGGAGTATTATAATGGGAATGGGGCAACTATAGTATTCTAGTGCTAGCCCAGCTGTGACAATTGTGTTGGAAATCAGGCAAATGTTCTTAATTGCTTTTTCAATAAGTGAAAGAAATGATATAATTCTTGCCCATAGTTCTGTAGCACACAAATGTAATTTTCTTAGCAGATTTGGATACTTTTTTACTTACAATATGGTAAGAAATGATAACTTTAGCTTGGACCACTTCACTTGGATATTGTGAAGATCAGATGGATATAAAGAAAATGTACTGGCAACTTTGTCTCCAAAGCTGGATTTCAAGTGTCTGAAAAGATTGGCTATATTTCCACTAAGATTTTTCCAGATTGGTAATTTCCTGTTCTTTCAACCTCTTAGGACAGAGTTTCTAGGTCTCTGCAGACCCTCCTAAGCTGGTCCCTCTAGGCTGGTGAATGGGTTGTCATCATCCACCACATATGCATTTAGCAGGACTTTAAACAGCCTCAGGTTTTTCAATTCTAGTAGGGAGACAATAGGAAAGGAAGTGTCTCCCAGGATTTGAGTTTCTCTAAGTGACACATTTTCTAAATATGACAACTACATGTCAATGTACGTAAAGCATTCTCATGACTTCTCGGACTTGGGAAAAAAGTCCAGGTTGTTACCAAAGACTGTCAGCATTCACATGCTTTGGCCCTAGCCTACCTTGGGCAACCTGCATTATGATCTGATTACATGGGCCTTCTTTCTGTTCTTCATGCATGACAAACCCATTCCTGCCCAAGGGTTTCACTACTGCCCTTCCCTCTGCCTGCAGTGCTCCCCTCCTAGATTTTTGCATGGCTGGCTCTCATTCCTTTATCCTTATTCTTGCTTCAACTCAAATTTCACTTCCTCAAGGGGGCTTTTCCTGATCATGCTACCGATGATTTCCCCCTCCACTCCCATCACCAGCTCGTTCCTTTTTAGCTCTTATCACAATCTGCAATTGAATTATGCATTGTGTCATTCATTTGCTTATTCTCTATCTTCTCCATAGAAAGAAACCTGTTCTCCTTGAGTGATATTACAGATATTCACTACCAGTATCACATGACACTAATCAGCCTGAGTTGACACTGGCCGAAGTCCTGGAGCAGGATTTAGGAAGCTCTTCTATCTGCCCTTTATCCCTTACGTTGCTGGTGTTTGGGGAGGTCTAGGAGTCCTGAGCGAGGGGTTGGAATAATTAGGGCAATACATGTGAACAAGGAAATTCAGGAAGTAGCATTGTACCCATTCGTATGAAAATATTTTGATATTGAAACAATCAGTATGGCCTCTAGTTTATACCTGTTGAATACCATCCCAACTTGTCTCCCACACTCAACACTCTATGTCAGGGTCTAGAACAGTTACTGGACCATGACAGTTCTTCACATGATAAATTACTTGAGCATCATCAAGTCTTGTCCACATACCACTTCCTTCATCATGATGTTTTCTAATAGAGCTGTAAGGTGCCTTGGGTTCTTAAGTTGCCTTAGGCCATAGGGTCTGCTTTAATGATAACTAATATCTGTAACTCTTCATAAGTTTATAAAATCGATACATAATTTGTCTCATTTTATCTTCATAATCATCCTGAGAGGCTAGCAAAACAAGAATTGCTATATTCATTTTGCAGTTGAGTAAACTCAGGCTCCTGTAAGTTGACTGATAGCTAAAGAGTGGACAGAACTGGGGAATAGCTCATGTCTTCTGGGCTGGAACTATGTTCTTTCCACTAGGCTGGCCTCAGTCCTAGATAGAGCAAAACCTGAGCACATAAGCAGCTACTGGATATAGGTGCAGAGATTCTGGAAGTTCTAACTAGGTTTGTATATGCCCTTATAGAACAACAACTGTGCTGGCTACAAAATAGGATATTTCAAGCAAGAGCGACCAGCCTCTGAGGGTCTGGAGAAACCTAGAAACCCTGTCCAAGAGTCTGGAAAAATGGGAAATCTCTAGGTTGGTCATTAACTAGATATTGACAATATCTCCTAAGTGGAGATATAGTTAATTTCTTTAGATACTTAAAAACTAGTCTTGACAATAAAATTACCAGGACTTGCCCTCAGAAAGCTCACAGACCAGAGTTAATACCAATACTGAAAAATAATTACATAAGTCAGATTTTTTTTAATTTAATTTTATTTTTATTGTTTTAAGTATTACAAATAGTAGTACATATGTCTCCTTTTTTTTCCCCCTTGATCTCCCCCCAACCTCCCCTACCCCCCAGAACATGCCTTCACCTGCCCACCCTCCCCCCCCCCCCGCCCCAGTGTCTTATATCCATTGGTTGTACTTATATGCATGCGTACAAGACCTTCGGTTGGTCTCTTACAGCCCTCCTCGCCCAACCACCCCTGTCTTCCCAATGTAGTTTGACAGTCTGTTCAATGCTTCTTTGCCTCTGTATCTTTTTCCCACCATTTCTTTCCTTTAAAAAGTTTTGCCTTTGCAGACTGGAAATAAACATATAATAACAAAACAAGACAAAACAAAAAAATGTTTGAGTCCCAATTTCAATGTCCAACAGTTCCTTATGTGTACATGTCAGCAGTGATATCTGGATGGTGGGCACATGGTGGCAATGCAGGTCTGACCCTCTCTGGTTTGGTCCTAGGTAACCTGCAGCGGTGCACAGCTGCTGACTGCTCCCATGGCAAGGCGTTGTCAGCGTCTTCCATCTCTGGACTGTTTTTTCCTCTTGTCTTCCTGGTTGGAGCACTCCTGTCAATTCCTCTCTGTTGCAGGAATCCATCTGGTCTTGGGGTTGTTTTCTGAAAATATACAAATATATTCTCGACCACAAGTTAATAAAGGAATCTTTTCTATATAATTGATTTGGGATCCTTTTTATTTTTGTTCAAACGATTTTCCTTTGTCTTATTTAGACACCATGTGTGTTTTTAATGGCCGTCTTGCTGTTAGCATTGCAAATGAACCTTAATTTGGTAAAGTAAAAATTTTCTATATGTAATTTACTTATAGGATATTTTTCCTTACATGATATTGCCCTACTATCCCCCCCCCCCTTTTTTTTTAATGGAGGTTTTTGTAAATTTTATAATGCAGTCTTGATAACTTTAAATTAAAAAAAAATTTTTCCCCCCACACATATGACCGCTTTAGGTTCATTGCATATTCAGGAATTTTACCATGAGATGAACTACCAATAGAAATTTTAGTTATTACTTTAAGAACAGCTTTTTGTCCAGTACTTGAATATTCACTTATTTCAATTAGCCTATTTAAATTAATCTGAAAACTCGATTACTATTTTACTGTCAAATTTAATACTCTACCAACAATCTTAGTTTACCCTGTAAATATTAGTGAGAAGGATTATTTGCATTCTTGAGTGGGCCCTGAGCATTCCAAATGCTCGGCTGAATTTAGATATAGGGCAACTGCTGTCGGCCAAGTCTCTTGTCTGTTACCTGGGTCCCGATCTGAGCTGGGCCAAGTCTCTGTCTGTCACCTGTGTCTCGATGTGAGCTGGGCCGGGTCTCTTTCTGTTGCCTGGGTCCCGTTCTGAGCTGGGTGTGGGAAGCGCGAAGCAGCCATGGGGGTAGGAGACCTCCTTTAGAAGGGGGTGAGGGTTCAAGCCCCTGCAATGTTGGGGGGGTGAGGGTCTGTGCCCCACTTCTGTTGCCCCCCCAAGTTCTCTCCTGATGCAGATTTTTTTATTAAAAAATATTCATTTAAACATGAGAATAATACAGCTAAGACAATATTTACCATACTATATGATATACAAAATGATGCAAGAAAGATGTTTCTACTTTAAACATGGTTAAACATTAGAAAACTTTTATTATAAATTTATTTTAACATATAATAGGGAAAACACATAGCTAGTAGATAAATTTTGTGATTTAAAATATATAACAAGTAGTTAAAGTAGGTATTTTTTAACGAAACAGGATAATTTAAAGAAAAATTTTAAGTGTATATTAGTAAAGATGATTCTCAGACATATTACAAAAAGAATGATAGATGTGGAAATAACATTGAAAATTTTTATTTGTGAAAATCATATTTCTTGAAGCACATTCTATCACTTTGCATGACCTGGAATACATTCTTAAGATTATAATGCTTAATTGCCTTACCTGTTCAATATGTTTGTGGAAAGATTTAGGTGTTCAATGCATGGACAGTATTGAGCACAGTTTGGTACATAGGACACAGTTAATGTTAGCTATTGTCTTTCCTATTTATCAATAACAATGAGTACTTTCAACCATGGAAAGCCTCCTTGTGAAGCAGAGAGCTCCTCTATATCAAAAGAGTGTAAACAAGACCAGCTGGGCATTTGTTAGACGCTGCATCCAGCACGGCTTAGGGTTCAGGAACTGAAGAAGGAGCTGCGCACAAATGAAAACACTAGGCAAGAAATATGAATTTAGAAGGCATGGGGGGCCAGGTGGAAACCTTCCTCTTGGAGAAGCACACTGAAACTGGGTCCCGTCTGCTTTTTTTCAGTTTTAGATACACATCTTGCCCTCGGTAAGCACAGCAAACAGGTAGCAGACAGACTGTCTCAAAGGTCAGGAAAGATTTACTTTGAGGCTATAAGGTCAGGAAATTGCTTCAAGCCATCACTATCTCAACAGAACAATCGGTACATAGCTTTTAGCCCTGCTAAAGCTCAAGGTTCATCAGCCTTCTGAGTTCCTTGATGCACTCTCATGATAACATTGACAATGATGGCTTCCCACAGTTAGGGATGCTGCAGGGGACATGCCTATATGGATGGGAGCTCAGCTGGATGTTTTAGGTTATTCCAGCTTTTTTATTAACTCCAGGAAGTAGGAGGGACTTGGAATTAGAGCTTGCCTCCTACATCTTGGGAGGACACAACTTACTGCTCATCAGGGCTCAAAGAACCATTGCTCTATGAGCAGCATTGTTGACTATGACACCTGAGCTTGGTCTTTACACCAACCAAGTTGCTATCTAAGAACCACGCAGTTATTGTCCCACAGTTCTTGCTCAACCAGGAAAAACTACTGTTCGTTCTGTCCTCACATTCTTCCTAACAACCGTGGGAAAGGCTATGAGGATCTCTTATAGGTACAGAGGGTTCTGTCCTGTCTAATTCTCACCCAGAACCTGACCTTTTTCAGGTGACGGTTGACAGGCAACGAGTTCTACCATGAAAGCTCTGGGTATGGAAAATCCTTCTTTAAACAAGCCGAAATATGTTTCTCTGTAGCTTTCATCCACATGCCCTAGTTTCATCTCCTTGAACCACAAAGAACAAGTGTCCCCATTACCTCCCATGGGAACCCTTCAGAAGGTTGCAGACTGATGGAGTGTTTGCCCTGTGGTTGTTGATTTGTATGTCATTCTCCATTGTTCTCATGGATACACTGTTCCTATCCAGCATATAGTTTCCAGTTCCCTCCCCTCCTAGACATCAACATCATGTTCTAATATGGTGAGCCTCTGTTCTCATTGAAGGCCAGCGATTGTGGAATATGGGCTCCTTTTTCTTCATAAAGAGAGCTGCTCTCAGTAACAGTTCAGTTACAAAGGATCTTGTAAATGTACTTACGTGAAGCCATTCATAATAGATCATGGTGTATTGGATACTCTTCAGAGCTCTGGCCCCAATGTAACCAGTACCCCAGCTGCTAACACCAGAGATTTCTCTTTTCTATTTTTGAATTTGAATTAAGTAAATTCATAGTGTGTGCTCTGTTTGGCTCCTTTTGCTCTGCTTTTATTCTCCATTGTTTCTGTATGTATTATACACTACTAGAGGCCTGATGCACGGAATTCGTGCAAGAGTAGGTCTTCGTAGCCCTGGCTGTCTCGGCCACCTCGCAGCCCCGGCTTCATCCAGAAGGTCATCCCGATGGTTGTTCTGCTGTTCAGCTGTTAGGTCAATTTGCATATTATGCTTTTATTATTATAGATTGCATGTAGCGGTTACTTTGTTCATTCTCATGGCTATATAGTACTACATTGTATCTACATTACATTTTATGACTATATAAAATATTACTGTAAGGATATACTATAATTTATTTATTCCTTATTGATGGATATTTACACTGTTTCAGATCTTTGACATATAAACAATGCTGTAATGAACAACTGTGAATCTATATCATTTTGTGCATATATAACTACAGAATAAATTTCTAGAATTATAATTGCTGGGCCAATAGATATAGGTATTTATAATTTTGAAGGATATTGACAAGTTATCCTCTATATAGGATAGTGCGTTTGAGAGTTTATTTTCTTAGCATGTTAAAGCTCGGGGCTTAGAGACGTAAAAACTTCATTGTAGAGGCCACTCATTTTACATGGAAAGAAATAGAAGCCTTTAATGGTGAAAAGACTTGCATAAAGTCACAGAACAAGTTAATCATCATCCTCAAATGCTGGTCTTGTATATCAGAGAGAACCAACAGAGCCTCACACATCCTGTTCTGCTCATGGCTATTGGCATGCAGCCTTTCTTTCCACTACTCTTTCCCAACTGCCTCCAAAGCACAACAAGGCCCAGCCACACAAGTCAGGGCCACCAACCTCAGAGCTCGCCAGTTCAGTGCTCTAGTTTCCACCCGCAGACTGAGGCCTCTAATACCTGATTCTAATGTATTTTCTTTCCCGAGTTCCAGGATTGGGTGGGTATAGTGCCCTCCTGGATATCTGTGAATGAATATCTGTGTTTCAGTCTCACCAAGGTCAGAATTGAACTCATCCACTTTCTCGCAGTTTCTCCATCTCTGCAATAAGGATAATAATAGTGCTTAGTTTGAGTGTCATCCTGTGCACTGCAAGGTCGTGGGTTCGATTCCCGGTCAGGGCACATACGTCGGTTGAGGGTTCAATCCGAGGTCAGAGCACGTCTGGGGAGGCAACTGATCCATGTTTCTCTCTCATATCGATGTTCCCCCCCTTCCTCCCTCCCTCTTGAAAGTAATTTTAAAAATAAATAGCTATTAAAAATAATCATACTTGCTTTATAGTTTGTTGCGAAGATTAAATGAATAAATGTACATCAAGCTCTTAGGATAGTAACTGATGAATTTACTATGTACATTGTTATTATTGGTGGGCATGGAAATAAAAACAAATAAAATATGATATGGTGAATGCTAAATGGTGATGTGGGGGGTGGGGGGGGGTGAGGGGAATTAAACAGAAGAGGTGGAGAAGGATACCACAAGGCAATTTTGGAAAAATGATTCTGTTTCTTAGTGTCCTTCTTGTGGGAAATAAGTGTCGGAGGAAATTCTTGGTAAATAAAAAAGGTTTACCAAATATAAACCATTATGGGTGACTAGTCTTTCTGAGGGTTTCCAAGTTGATCAAAATGCTTAGCATGTGGCATCTTCTGCCCTATTGCAAAATGCATGGAGTAAGAGTCTTGGAAGAGCTGATTTTTAATTTCCATTTCAGCTTTAAAGATGCCACAATCCTAAGAATACTAAGTATTTTTTAAAAAAACAAACAAAAATTAACTGAGTAAAACCTATGCCTTGCTTTTCAGCCAAATAATCCTGCTTTCTGGTAAAACTTATCCACAACATAGATCTGAATGTTTTTCTTCAGGTCCCCATAAGAAGCATATCATTTTCTTTTGGGAGATTCTCTCCCAGTCTGGCATCCTGCACTGATCTCTTTTTCTTGCTGCTCTTAAGATTTCCTCCTTGAATCCAAATATTTTACAGGGAAAACCCTCCTTTGCTGGGTGTTCAAGGACTGATGATCTTGAATTTGCCAAGAGTCCCTCTGAGAATGTCCTCTGAAGAAAATCTAAGAAGCCAACATTATAAGGAATTTGGGGTTTATTCTAGAGCAGGGGTCCTCAAACTACGGCCCACGGGCCACATGTAGCCTGCCGAGGACATTTATCCGGCCCACCGGGTGCCACTGCCTGTCCTGCTTAGCAGCTGACTCGTCCCGGGCCCGCAGTGCGCATAGGAATTTGTTCATAGTTTTTTTTAAAAAAAATATTTTATTGATTTTTTACAGAGAGAAAGTAAGAGGGATAGAGAGCTAGAAACATCGATGAGAGAGAAACATTGATCAGCTGCTTCCTGCACACCCCCCACTGGAGATGTGCCCGCAATCAAGGTACATGCCCTTGAACCCGGGAATCGAACCCGGGACCCTTCAGTCCGCAGGCCGGCGCTCTATCCACTGAGCCAAACTGGTTTGGGCCATAGTTTTTTTTTTAAACTATAGTCCGGCCCTCCAACGGTCTGAGGGACAGTGAACTGGCCCCCTGTTTAAAAAGTTTGAGGACCCCTGTTCTAGAGTAATGAGAAGACATAGGATGAGGTTAAGAAGAGAAGTGATGGTTTATGTTTTCAATATCACATTGGCTGATTTTTAAAGATTAGATTATAGGGGGCAAGAATGTATACAGGGAATAGTACAGAGACTAATGTAGCAGTATCAGCGGCAGGCTGTAATGTGGTTTGCCTTAAGGTTCATAAAGAGTATCATGCTCTCTAGCTTCTTCACCATCCTGGCAGTACCACAATGCTGAATTGCTTATAGGTCCTAGCTGTGGTTTCTCTTGCTGGATTGAGACCATAGTTTTTGTTTGTTTGTTTGTTTGTTTTTATTGGGGGTATAGGCAGTAGTTTGTAGGAGTTAACATTAATTCACAAGAAGTCATAGCTTGGAATTATTGCCAAATGTCCCATTCATACGAGTACATGAAATAAAAAAAGGTGCAGGTAAAGAAAAACTAGACACAGAGTGTCAGAGGGGAAAGGCCTTTGATCCTTCCATCTCTTCTACTTAAAAAACAGGTAACAAGTCCTGCCAGTGGTTTTCAGTGGTTAGAACGTCGGCCTGCAACCCAAAGGGGTGGAGGGTTTGATTCCCGGTCAAGGGCACGTACCTGGATTGCAGGTTGCTCCCCAAACCCAGTCAGAACATGTGCAAAAGGCAACTGATAGATGTGTTTGTCTCACATTGATCTTTATCTTTCTCTCCTCCTCCCTCCCTCCTTTCCACTCTCTCTGAAAAGTCAATGGAAAAGATATCCTCCGGTGAGGATTAACGAAACAAAACAAAAAAAGTAACGAAAGTGCTGCAGTGTAGTAACCAAAAGCCATCCCATACAAAGTGCTGGCTTAGTGGGTTCCGAGGCTCGGGGCTACTGAGAAGCTGAAGAGGCCTGCCTTTGTACACAACTGCCTTCTGTCACGCAGACCCTGCATTAGCTGACTCAGCATTAGAGGGCAGTGAGCCATTCAGCACATTTTATTTTGGACCTTATCCAGGGGTTTCACAGGGAAGTAAAAGACTTAGTTGAAAAATTAAGGACACCACCTAGGTAAAAAGCATTCTTGTGTAATACAATTGGTTGAAGATTTCCATCTGGGGAAAGATTCTACTACGCAGTTGATCAAAATCAGCAACTATGCATGGAAGAGAATAGCTTAGGGTGAGGAAAGATTCCAGGAAACACATGAAGGGAGGCAGGGGGAAGTGATGCCTGTAGCCCAGGTTTGGAGTTCGAGCTGAGATTCAATTCCCCACTCTTTCCTCTGCTGGCTTCTAACTTCAGCTTCTTATCTAGTTATCAGAGGCTTTACTACCTCTGCAAGATGGGATCATTGTACACCACATGCTTGATATGAGAACATCTAATGAGAACTAGATGCAAGTTTTGTAAACTATAAAAAGCCAAACAGTTTTTTTATAATAATAAGGCCTCCCCTGAATTGCATCAGACTATATCAATACTATTTGTGGAATTCATGGGGCTTGCTTGGTCACAGCACTGCTAAGTGAAACTTGAAACACACTGTGAGAAAATACCTGTAGGTGTGGAATTGCATAATGTATAAATATGGTGCTTTTACGTGTATGTATGCATGTGTGTACGTGTTTGTACTATATCAGTGTTATATTTACGTTCGAATATTAATTCAGTTTTGATGAGATGGCATCAGAGGTAATATGGGACAAAGGTTAGAGCAAGAGAGAGCCCAGTGTTCCAACTCCAGCTTACAGGCGTGGCGACAAAATTACTTAATTTGTATGAGCTTAGTTCCATCATTTGCAAAATGATGATAGTATTATCTAGTTTGTACTATGGATGTGAGGATTATATAAGATAAAGAATATGAAACATTTACAAGTACTGATAAAAATAGAAGACTCCCATAAGTGCAAGCTGTTGTCATTGTTGTTCTTATTATCAACTAGAGGCCCGATGCACGAAGATTCGTGCAAGAATGGGCCTTCCTTCCCCTGGCTTCTGGCACCGCCTTTGCTCCTGCTGGAGCTGCCTTTTTGCTCCGGCCCGGAGCTGCCTTTTCACCTTTCCACACTGCCCAGAGGCCCGGAGCGGCTGGAGTGGTCAGCGCCTGTGTATGCAAATTAACCCACCATCTTTGTTGGGTTAATTTGCATACTCCTGATTGGCTGGTGGGTGTCGTGAAGGTATGGTCAATTTGCATCTTACTCTTTTATTAGTGTAGATATAAAGTCCACTCTGTGTGTGTGTGTGTGTGTGTGTGTGTGGAGGGGTGGAGAATCTTGCCTGAGTGACAGTCCCTGAACAGGCAATCAGGTATGATCGCCTGTGTGAGGAAGAAACATCATTTCTGGAGTCTGCCCCTCCCTAGTTTGTGGAGGAAGTTCCATAATCAGAACCAGGATTTGATACTCTATAGCTTTCTCTCTAGCTTCTTCTGGAAATGAAAGAAGCTTATGGGTTCTAGGAATTATGAATGAGAAAAACAAGGAGTAAAACATTTTTCTATAGCCTCTTCTAAAATCATGCAGGGAATTACGTAAGACCAGCAAAGAAGGCAATGGTAGTGACCCCATTGAACAAGGGAGTGGAGAAATGACACATAGACATAGTTAGGACCATTGGTGGAGCTGTCCTTAGTGATTAACATCAGGCAAGGCTGGGTTCAAATTCCTGTTCTACCACTAACTATGGGTAGTTGAGCAGGTTACTTAAATTCTCTATAAAATATGAAATGGAATTAAAATCGCACCTTTCTCATTGAGATGAGTTAAAATATGAAAAATATTTGGCAAAATAATATTTTTGTTACTTTCAATAGCTAGGAACCAAGAAATTTCTCCTTTCAAAACTTTTTTAATTTTATTCCCTAAAGTTATTATCTTATTTTTTTCTTTTTTATCTTTATTGTTGAAAGTATTACAGATATCCCCTCTTTTCTCCCATTGTTGCCTTCTAGCCTTCACCAGCCCCCCTTTCCTCCTGCCCCAGGTCTTTACTGCAATATTGTCTGTGTCCATGGGTTATGCATATGTGCATACAAACTCTTTGGTTAATATTTCCCCAGCCACCAGAATCGAACCAGGGACCTTTCAGTCCACAGGCTGATGCTCTATCCACTGAGCCAAACCAGCTAGAGCATAATTACAGCTCTTTATATGAGGTTAACAAGTAAGACAATGGTACCACCATGCTAATATAACCTCAGCCAGTGGTTTACTCTCTTCTGCCCTATTTGGGTCAAACTAGTGATTCTTGCAAGCCTGATTAAGTGGTCTTTCTTTTGAATTAGTGTTTCTGGTAAATTTAGTAATCATGTTTCTCTTTGAAATGCATTTAATTAAAATTCTCCTAACCAAGGCATTCAAAGTAAATCCATTATTTTAATATTTTGATTGTTTATGCAGATACCGATACCAGGTAATTGTTTTGCACCTGTGCTGTATTTCATGGCTAACCAAGGGGTAGAGCATTACGACTGAGAGCTTCATGTCCATCCTGGCTCTGGCACTCAGGGCTATGTTGTGGCATGTTTCCAGGGGCTGCCATACATAGATGACAACATCAATGGTGCCAACTGGAATTTTACACAATGGTAGTTCTCACTGGCAGATTATTTAATCACTTGTGCCTTGGTTCCTTATTCAGTTATTTATTAGGAAATCCATCAATATTGTAGGGTTTTTGTAAAGTTTATTTAGTATATACAGATAAGATATTTAACACAATCCTTGGCACTGTGGCACTGTAAAAGAAACATTTTTTTTCCAAGCAGAAACAAACTGTGCTTCTACACAGAGAGAGATTTTGCCATAAAATTAAATAATATAATATCATTTCAATAGAATTAATTTATACACTTAATATCTTTTAGATTATGATTTAAAAAATTTAATTAGGTGGTGTTTTTTTGGCATTGTGTGAACCTATGTGAAAACTAAGGTTGAAACTCTCAACATCAAAATAGCTGAGTGGCTCTGTTACCACTTCGGCCATGGAAATTTAGATAGGAATTTGCTACCATCTTCACATTCCTGAACACCCAGAAACCTTAGGCGGGTTGACTCCCAAGACACGTCACTTTGAATGTTGCTTTCTCCTCAGGACACCAAATGGAACAATTCAAGTGCTGACTATGATAAGTTTGGCCCTTTATGGAATAATGTGAAAGCACACATCGAGAAACCATTTCCTTAGTCATTGGATTTGTTAATGGAAAACATTAGTACTTGATGGGTTAAATGGTTCATTTATTGCTGAGTTGGTGTTTTGCAAGGTCCCCTATAGTTACAGTGAAAGAATTTGTACTACTTAGTAATAGTGGGAACAGAATGACTCATCAGTGAGAGATGTGAAGAGTCAAGAAAAAATATTTGTAAAAATGTTGAGCAGGTCAACTATGTATTAGCATGATTTCTTCACAAGGTTTCAATTTTGTGTTTTCTATTAAATAAGAAGGCTCCTACTTAATTGCATATTATTTCATCAATTTGAATACTGTTTTAAATACTTGAATAGAAAAGTTTACTAAGCACCAACTACAGGGCATGCACTTGTTAGAAGTTGGGGACATGTTGTGAGAGGAAATATGACACAATTCCTGCCCTGAGAATCAAGCAGGGAAGACAGATACTTCAATGATTTAGTTTATCTTGTCCTGTGGGTCATGGAGGACCATGCCCAAAGAAGGCAAGTTGATATCTAAAAAAAGCACAAAAATTATCTACATCCTAAGGCTGGTCTGGCTTCATTCATTCATTCACTCATCCTTTCTTATGACAAATATGCATTGTTTTCATACAATGAGACATGCCCTCTTCTAGGCTCTAAGGACTCAGGAATAAATAAGAATTCCCTTTCTCAAATGAGGAAATAAATAAACAAGTAAACAAATACAGAAGAGAACTTCAGGTCCTGGTAAATAATAAAAGGGAGGAGGAGGAGGAGAAGAAAGTTATAACAGGAAGATGTGTTAGGGGATGATTTGGGAAGGTCTCTTTGAGGAGATAACTATGACCTCCAAGTTAAGAGGAAATGTCCATGCAAAGGACCTTTTTGTTATTCTCAGTATTTCACCTTCCTTCCCTTACCCAAAAATCTTCTGTAAATTCCAGCCAAAAATCCTAGCCAAGGATGTTTTGAGTAGCAAAAGCAAAACACTTTGGGAAAAATTACCATATCAGCTGATGCCAGAAGAGAATAATGATGATGATCTCCTCTGGACATCAGCTGTATACAATAAAATAATAATTTCCAAGGGTCATGGGCAATAGAGACTATGGAATGGTAGCATGATAGAGAATTGAAGGCAGATGGACTAGAAGTTCTATTTCTTAACTACATAAGTAGCAGTAATGGGGAACGTCTCAGAAATACTTGAGGGTGGATGATTTTAATCTTACCACAATTTGGTTATAAAAAGGAAGTGTGACCTTATTATATTGTCATATCCAGGTGAAGCCTAGAATATGTGAATTATACTCAGCCATGAACAGTCTTATTCAGCATACATTTACAGACTACTTCTGTTGTAATAATAGCTAGCACTTATTGAACATGAGCTATGCGTCACCCTCCCATCCGAGTGCTTACATATGTCAACTCATGGGACACTCATAGCATCTCAATAATGGAACTGCCATTTTTTTATATTTTATATCTGAGGCAGAGAGGAGTTAGAGAACCTGTCAAGCTTCACAGAATTGTTAGAAAATGTTCTAGTAGTCAAACACAGGGAGTCCAGACCCAGGGCACTTAACTCATTTTCCAAACTTATTCCTTATATGCCACATCCTAAATTGTTCACCTCATCAGCCACTAGGCAAGCATCCTTGTGTTATTCTTTTTTAAAATATATATTTTATTGACTTTTTACAGAGAGGAAGGGAGAGGGATAGAGAGCAAGAAACATTGATGAGAGAGAAACATTGATCAGCTGCCTCCTGCACACCCCCTACCGGGGATGTGCCCGCAACCAAGGTACATGCCCTTGACCGGAATCAAACCTGGGAGCCTTCAGTCGGCAGGCCGATGCTCTATCCACTGAGCCAAACCAGTCAGAGTCATGTGTTATTCTTGAAGAGGAGTGAATTGAGAGAGAGGATGAGAGAGCGAGCAAGCATGTGGAGAAGTTGCAATACCAGAATCACCCCTCTAAAAAAGTTCTGAAGAGGAAAAAAACCCCCACAAATTTTTAGGTTATTCAGGTGCAGTCTTATTTCTCTTAAGTCTCAAAGCAGGCAAGGTATTTTTAGTCCTATTTTACAGACGAGGAAATTAACAGGTGTTCCAGTTGGTAATGTGGATTTTTTTCAATAGATGGAGTTACACATATGTTGATATATATGCAATTTGATATGTATGCTATTTTGTTGTATTGACAACAAGCTCCAAAAATTCATATGTCAAGTTTTCTGAAGGTGTTAATATCATAGATATTTTACACTTAAAAATGTCAAATTTCGTGCCAAAAAAAAAGAGCATTTGTGGGAAGTTTTAATTCATTATGTTATTTTGAAGAAAAGTGCTGCTGAAAGTTATCGTATACTTCGGAAGCTTAAGGTGAACATGCTTCATCTCAAGATACTTGTGAACACTGGTTTAAATGCTTTAAAAGTGATTATTTTGATGTGAAAGACAAAGAACGTCCAGGTCAACCGAAAAGGCCAACAATTACAAGCATTATTGAATGAACATTCATGTCAAACTCAAAAACAACTTCACGAAAGATTAAAAGTTGCTCAGTAAACAATTTCCGATCCTTTACAAGCAATGGGAAAGATTTTAAAGGAAAGAAATGGGTGCCACATCAACTGAACGAAAGACAAATATAAAACCGAAAAGTCATCAGTAAAATGTTGCTTCAATGACATGAAAGAAGTCTTTTTTGCATCGAATTGTGACTGGCGATGAAAAGTGGATTTATTTTGAGAATCCCAAATGCACAAAATCATGGGTTGATCCAGGTCAACCATCAACATCGACTGCAAGGCCAAATCGCTTCGGAAAGAAGACAATGCTCTGCGTTTGGTGGGATCAGGAAGGTGTCGTGTTTTTATGAGCTTCTAAAACCAGGTGAAACTGTTCATACTGATTGCTACCGACAACGAATAATTAACTTGAACCACGCTTTGATCGTGAAACGACCAGAATGTGTCAGAAGACACGGCAAAGTAATTTTGCTTCATGTTAATGCACTGTCACACACTTCAAAACCAGTTAAAGACACGTTAAAAGATCTTGCCTGGGAAGTATTAACCCACCCTCTGTATTCACCAGACCTTGCCATTTGTTCTGATCTATGGCACATGCGCTTTCTGAGCAGCACTTCAAAACCTACAAAGTGGAAAATTTGGTCTCTGAATGTTTTCCCTCAAAACAATAAAAGTTCTATTGGGACGGTCTCCACAAATTACCTGAAAGATGGGGGAAATGTATAGCTAGCAGTGGACATTACTTTGAATAAAGCGCTTTTGATGTTTCTCTTGAAATTATCATGTTTTCTTTGATTACAAAATCTGCATTATTAACTGGTATACCTGGTAAGCTCAGAGAAGTTCAGCAAATTGGGTCTGCCTTATACTTAAGTTTAAGCCCCTGATGATATTACTCTCTAGGGATGTTTATAAACAAATGAAAAGCAAAAATAAAACCATTACCTGACCTGTCCTCCAGGATCTATAATGCTGAGATAGGCTTTTGCATACAAAAGAATAATAAAGGGAGCCGTTGATTACAGATTGCATAAAGTACTATATTTGACCTTACAAAAGTCAGGTCACTACCAGAATATACTTCATGGAAGAAGTGAGGACACTGCAATGTTCTCAGTGTGACGCTAGTCTCACATTGAGGATGCAGGAGTGTCTTTATTCCATTGGTGCCAAGTACCTATATAAAAGGGGTTAATGAAAATTCTTTGTAGCACACAAAAAAGGACATGTACATAACTATAAGTTTCGAGAAAAATATAAGCCATGTAAGAGGCTTAATATACAAAGGCCTTTTCCTTAATTTAGGAAGGTCTCTAAATACGAAACTACCTCTACCATAAATATATAAAAAAGAAAAGAGTCACCTTAAGCTACATTCCTTTATTATTATTACTTTCAAGTTTGTTCATCTTGCAGTATATTTTTGATAATCTGGATTTTCTAAAATATAAAGTCATTCATGTTAATGGCACTATTTCAAAAAGTCATATTCTTTTAAGTGACCACTTTTCTAATGTATCCTCCCTTCAATATTATAAAATTTATGTTACTGCTTTTTACTTGATTCAATTCCATAATTTCAGTCTATATTATTAGTTACTAGAGGCCAGGTGCATGAAATTTGTGCAGGGCAGGGGTGTCCCTCAGCCTAGCCTGTGCCCTCTCATAATCCGGGACCCCTCGGGTAGGGTCCCTAGGCCTGGCCTGCAAACAGGGCCTATTGGAGCTTTCCTTCCCCTGGCTGCCGGCAGCTGGCCCCATCCCTGCCACTGCTACTGCTTGCCATCTGTGCAGCACTGCCACTCCCACACCCCCACCACAGGTCGCCTCCCTCTGCGGATGACAGGTGTGGGGTGCACTATTGCTGGGCTGGCCTGGCCCTCCCTCTGTGGGGCAATCACTGGCCGGCCCCACACACCCACCACAGTGTTACTGGCTGGTGGCCTGGGCTTCCCTCTTTGGGGCGACAGATCACGGGCCCCCAGATCGATCGCCGCACAGAGGGAGACCCCGCCCTCCCTCTGCAGTGCCACCAGCCAAATAGCCTGGGCCTCTCTCTGCAGAGCCATTGATCATGGAGCCCTGCGATATGGCTCTGCAGAGGGAGTCCCCGCCCACCCGGCCAGGGCTCTGCAATCAATTGCTGCACAGAGGGTGCCTGGGCCTCCCTCTTTGGGGAGATCAATTGTGGAGCCCCCTCCTCAGTTGCCCTCCAGAGGGTGGCCTGAGTCTCCCTCTACAGGGTGATCATGGGACAATGGCAGGGTCCTCTGACCAATCACATCACACCCGCTTTGGCTGGCCTGGCGCCAGTGCGTGTCATAGCACGGTCATCCGGAAAGTCGTCTGGATGGTCGTTCTGCTGTTTGGTGGTTTGGTCAATTTGCATATTACACTTTCATTATTATAGATATTTAAGGTACTGGGCTTGATCAATTTAAATGTGCTTATAATTTCTAAGTTAGATATAACAGTTTTAATATAATTGATTTTCTTATAATGTGATATTTTATTTTTTGTTCTAATTCTTTGATCAGATTCCATAAATTCTAGTATGTAGGATTTAACTTTAAATATTTTTTTACAGTATGCTTTTGTCACAGATTTCTGTTTCATTTGCAATAGATTCCTCATTTCATTGTTTTAAAAATATTCTAGTCATTCTTTAAATATCCACACATATTTTGCTTCACATATTTCTTTCCTTCATAATGTTTATATATTTTTATATTATTATAACTTTAATTATTATAAAATAAACCTATGAAACTTGCTTAATATGTTTTGTTTAATTTCTTCCTTTTATTCCTTGAGTTTAATATTGGCAACCTTGTTCTTTTGTTTAAGCATGAGTTCCTCCCCTCCCCCCTGAGTCTTTTAAATTAATTAAATAACAAATTAATTTGTAATTTTGTTTTAGAAATGTCTTTAAAGCCAATGTTGGTAAATTTCTTTTTAGAAATATTTGGATACTCCTTGATTAGGGAAATTTAGACCATTTATATTATTTACTTAGTTTTTTATAATGACTTTTTTTATCCTTTTTTGTGTACCTGTTAGATTTATTTATACTTATTTATTGCATTATAAAAGATTAATTTGCCTTAAATTATTTATGCTTTTTAGGTCAATAATCCCACTTATAAATATCCACACTAAAAGATGAAGAGAAGGAAAAATTTTTCTGTACAAAAAATGTTTATTTTAATACTGTATTATAGTAAGTATTTGAAGTTACTTAATTTAACCTTCAAGGCACTTAGGGTGAACTCCCTGGACATATGTTGTCTGGTAAATCTGAATACCATAAGAGTATGAAGGATGTGGACAGCATAAGTGGAATTCAGTACACAACATTATAGGAGCACTGTGATTATAACTGTGAAATATGCATGGTCACTATAGGGCTAGAATAATTTACAGGAGAATGGAAGCAGTTCATGAAACAGGTTGGCATATCATGAGTACATTTTTATACAATTTCTCTAAGGCTATCAAAAGGTTTCTGCAGTGTTTGAAACAAAATTAGGTCAGATTGCCAAGCATCTGGGAAAGGGTGGGTGTGGACCTCCTTGATTCTGCTTTTCTTTCGTCTGAAATCTGCTGAGCTTTTTATTAAGTGAAGGGTGAAATCTTCAATTGCTATTGATGAGAACTAAGTGAATTATATTGGGAGTAGACAGACCCGGCCCTTCCCTCAAGATGATGACTAATTAATTGACAAACTTTCCTGACTAGGTGTGACCTAGGGTTGACCCTTGATGACTGGGAATGGATTGCATACAGTGTGCACTTTTCCTTGCTTTTCTATGGGGTTTCAAATGTGACTGGTCATTGTGAGCAAGAAGGAATTACTAGATTATTTTAATAAAAATATTTGTACTAAAGGGACCAGAGATGCTAGTTTACTAATAGTTATAAAGTCAATCCTATTATCCACTGTGGAAATTCCTTCCAGTGCCATGTGAAAGAGTTCACCTTCTTGCCTCTGCTTGTCAAATGTGTACATGTGAACACCGAATGTAGTTATGTCTGATAAGCAGAAAACTTATTTGACAACAGACCATCCTTTCATGGAATACATCCTAATAGCACTGTTCTCTGAAACAATTTGGGAAAGAATGCATTATAAACAATTCTTCAATCCTCCTACAAAGAGCCATCTTACATAAAGAAACTTGGGCTAGCCTTGGCCAGGTTGCTCTGTTGATTGGAACATCATCCCATTCACCAAAACGTTGCAGGTTCAATTCCAGATCAGGGTACATACCCAGGTTTGGGTTCAATCTCCAGTTCGGGTATGTACTAGAGATAACCTCTCTCTCCCTCTCTCTCTCTCTCTGCCTCTCTGCCTCTCTCTCTCAAATCAATTAAAAACATCCTCTGATGAAGATACACACACACACACACACACACAGAAAGAAACTTGTAAAAGAGGGATTGGAGGGACTGTTAATTTTTCAAGGTCCCAGAATGATTAAAATTAGAATAAAGGACAGAATTATGTTATATAACTCTCTAAAATGATGGCTTTATCCTAGAGATCAGGCTTCCTGTTATTAGTAGTTCTCAAACATGGGTTTACTGTTTATTTGCTATAAATATTATGGAAAAGATTCAAATGTCAGGAGATAAGAAGAAATTGGAAGATTATTTTGACATTCAGCCTTGACTGAGCATCAGAATATTCTGGGACATTTGTTTAAAAAAAGGGGGTGGGGGTGGACAGAGAAACCCGGCCCTATATAAGCCCCACTGAATTGGGATACCTGAGTTTTGGGCCTAGGCATTTGAATTTTTAATAAGTTGCCTAGAGGCTAGCAAATGAAAATCAATGGCCCAGATTGCTTTTAAAAGGAAACCTGAACCCATAAAAATCTGTTTCCATGGTGCAAACAAATAATATGGCAAATTAGGCATCTAGGAATGCTAAAGGGTGGCATCGCTTGTCTTCTGGGAAGCAGAGAGTAGAAAGCCAGTTTTTGAGATTTCTAGTCCAGGCACAATGAGACCAGTCTGTGCTCCTGAATTTCTTATTTAAGAGGTAGATGGGAGAGATGAGAATCAGGGAAGGAGGGGGCGGCCTGCGAGGGCAGTCTTGGAAACAGCCTTCTCCACCCATGTACAATCCCTTCCTTGCACTCCACTGTACAAACCTAAGATTTTGATTGCTTGAATCTGTAGCTATTGCTTCATAGAATTTAATGAGCTTCACCTTACACGGAGAAGCTACAGGACTTTTCAATGGCTCAGCAATTGATTTAATTGCTCCTCTGCCAAAAAGAGTCTGGCAGGATGTGCAGCCAGACTTCCAACTCTAACAGTGCCAGCTGGTTTTGCCCAAACTGGAAATCTTAGTTTGGCCTAGTGTTATATGGAGATCTAGGAAAAGAGGCAGCCTCTTGTGGAAAAGTGCACCTACACACTGGTCCCAGAGATGAGTACCTGGATGCCCCTCCCAGAAATCTCACATTCTTTACCCAGATATGTGGGAGCACTGCTTTCCAAGGATGCCTAAGATCTGGGCAGCTGGAGGATATTTGTCAAATCCATTTATCCACTTATTGATCTGTATTTGTCAAGTGTCAACTAGGTGCTGTTCACTACACTCTAGGTACTGAAGATGAAATAATGGGTAAAAAACAAACAGCCAGGAGTTCACAGTCCGGTGAAACTTCTGCCTGGCTCTGACTGACTGGGGATTGGCTAGCTCCTCCTAGTGATCATCATAACCTTGTCATTTACCTAACAGTAGCTAACATTTATTGGCAGCTATGAGCTAAAAAACTTTTGATGGCATATTCCTAACGAGATAAGTGTATAATTATACCCATTTTTCAGATGGGAAAGTGGAGATACATAGAAATAGTAACTGGATTAAGATATATCATGAGGGTAGGCATGGGGAGCAGAGATTTAGTACTCATTGTCCATAGTCTATGAGCTTGGATCTTATTTGTTCTGGGATTAGGGTCTGAACTCCACCAGGCTCTATTAGTATTTCATTAACACAATCCAGTCTGCAACCCCACTGAGGCTCATTCCAGGGAACAGGGGTTATATTCAGGCTTTGAGTAAGAGAAGAGAAGTGCTTTGGAATCTCAGGGGACCAAATAGGTTCAGGATGGGTAGGAAGCTTCTCAGAGTTGGGAGGTGGACCAGGTGGTGAGGCTCTTTACTAAACCCTTACACTTGGAGGAGTCAACAGGACACCTAAATCTGACTTTCTGGGTTCAGAGGGTCAGCTGGACTTCACCCCAGGGGGTCAAGGAGACTGGACAAACGTGACGAGCAGGGTCTTAGCCAAGTAGCTTAGATTTAGTTAAGTTTTGTCCCTGTGATACTGAAAGAGCCTCATGGATGTGATTTGTTTTAATGAGATTTAGGTGAAAGGCAATAGAATTGAGGTTCCTCCAATTTGTAAACTCTGAATTATTTTATGAAGACAATAATATCTTATTGTGTAAATCACTATTCTCATTTTAAAAGATCATCCCTCTGTTCTTAAATTATGAACTTTTTAGGTACTCCTTCAGCTTTATCATATCCTTATATATAGATTGTGTATTTCTTTTTAACAAGCCAAAGATAGCATGGCCTTTCTCTACAGCTGCATTCAAATACTTACTGAGCAGGTGTTTTAAAAACAAAGTTGGAATCATTATACTATATGTGGTTTTGTATTATTTTCTCCCTTAACATTCTAAGTGATATTCCAGAATGTTTTCTTATGTCAGTAAAACAATGTATAATACCCATATTATTTTGGAGAGTGAATAATGTTTTGTCCTACAGATAGGCTATAGTTATTTTACAATTTCTTTTTTACCATACCCAAGTTTTCCCTCTTTAATTTTACTACTCACTTTATAGCAGTGAAAAAAAAACACAAAACAGGAACAGTCTGAATGCTAATACTCTTTTGAGTACATTTGTCCATAAATCTTTCCAATAAGTTATACTAGGTCAAATACTGGCACTTTAAGTTTTTTTGTGGTATAGAATCTAATTTTCAGATGGTTGTGTTACTTTAATTAATTATTGGAAAAACTACTTAAACTTTATGTGCTTTAGCTCTTTCAACTCTAATATAGGAATAACAATAGTACTTACATCATAGAGTTGAGTTGATATATGGAAAGTACTTAGAACAATAGATGTAAAGTATTTAGAATGGCACATTCTATATAACTGCTATTTTTATTATGTTCCTACCACAATGTACTTTTAATGCCATTTTTCTGTGTCAGGTTTGACAGCTTTTTAATTTGTATATTAAAAAATACTAGTTTAGCCAGGCTGGTGTGGCTCAGTGGTTGAGCCTTGACCTATGAACCAGTCAGGGCACATGCCTGGGTTGTGGGCTTGATCCCCAGTGGGGGATGTGCAGGAGGCAGCCAATCAATGATATTCTCTCATCATTGATGTTTCTATCTCTCTTTCCCTCTCCCTTTCTTTCTGAAATCAATATATATATATATATATATATGTGTGTGTGTGTGTGTGTGTGTGTTTTATATATATATATATATATATATATATATATATATATATATATATATTAAAACTAGTTTAATGGACAAAAGTAATCCCCATTTTATTTGCACTTCTTTGATTACTTTGATTACTTCTTTGTGACGTTTGACATTTTATTTTGTATTTGTTAGCCCCTTATATTTCTTTTTTCATGGATTTTATTTATTCCTTCACTGGGATTCTTATTGTTTTTCTTACCAATTTTATGAACTCTTTTTATAGTGACCCTTTGCTGTCATATATTTTATAGATATTTTCCTGGTTTGTAAGATACCATTTGCCTTGCCCTAGTTATTTTTTTACTGTGGCTCTGAGAGGACTGAGGAGGCTTCAGGGAAAAGGCCACACTAGGGCTTCTTGCTGAGCAGAGGTGAATGGACTTTGCAAACTCCAGGGGTTGTGACTGTACTTGGGGAGAAAAAGCCCTGCACCAGTAATCAGAGACCATAGTTTTGGTCTAGATTTTGTCCCTTGCACGAGCTAGTTCATATCTCTGAACTCAAATATACGCATCTATAAAAGGGTCTCTTGTAAATGACTCCAGAGTACTCATCAGGATCAATTGAGTTAGCGCATACTAAGTTTCCACATAAACTAAACAAACCCCATGAAACTGTGAGCTTATTTCTATGTTTTTATTTTTGGTATATCCATATGTAAGAAGAAAGCCATGTTTGCATTTAGAGCCTGTTGTGCTTGCTCCCAATGGGCTTCCTATACCTCCTGGCCTAGGCAAATATCAGCTCTACTGATTCCTGCTGGAATCCCCCACCCCAGCCCCATCATTAGGCCAGATCTCACATTAGCACTACATGCCACTTAGTTGTAGCTACAGTTTCAAATTTGCTTATGTGACTACTTGAAAAATGTCCAGTTCTCCCTCTACACCATGAACTCTGTAAGGACAGAGACCATATTGTTTTAAGGTTTTTTTTTTGTTTTGTTTTGTTTTTTTGCACATCATAATGTTCTACATGTTTACTATGCCTAAGTAGGCCCTTGTTTAATATTTCTCTAATAAAGAACAAGTGGGATGATTGGGTATACATAAAAGCGTCTCAGAGGGCATAACAATGTCAGGGACATGCAAGGAATGGATATGTCATTCTAGAGTGTTGATGAGATATGCATGTCTGTATTAGAAAGCAGTATGTGGAGGAGAGCCCTGGAAGAGGCACTGGGAAGGGGGACTGGGTTTGATCATAGAGCCTTGTGTACCAAGTGGAAGAGTTTTAGGAATGAGACATGCAGTGGGGAGCCATTGAGGAGTGATGAGCAGGTGCGGCATATGAGAGACATATATAAAGAGGATGCATGAGGCATGCAGAGTGGAGTGGAAGAGAAAGAGTGGAGACAAGGAGACCAGTTAGGAATCTGTTGCAGTATTTCTTTTAAAAGTTACTGAGCATTTGCTTCATTGTGCTACCACTGGGTTGGGGAAAAGTGAGCAACAGTGAGTGGCATTTTCAGTAAAGACTTGACTATTTGTTGGCATTATATGACAGGGGGTGGGTGTGGGTGGGGAAGACAGGTATTCGTTCTGAAAGGAGCCTATTAGATCATCTCAGGTAACATCTCAACTTCACAGTTGGGTTGTTGGAGCCAAGGACTAGAACTGCCAGTGCTGCGGATTGGAATCATGAAGACAGTTTCCCTGAATGATACTCACTGTCATTTTTTACTCAGTGACTAAAGGAATGTGCCTTTGCCAGAAACAATGGAGGTGAGTTAGCCAGGGGATTATAAATTATTTTGTACAGGTTGGTTTGGGAAAATGGTGAGATAATCAAATGAAAATGGCAGGGACTTTATCATGTGGTAGGAGGAGTCTGGTACAGAGGTCAGAACTGGGTTACACATTTTAGACTTGATGGCACAGAGATGGGGACTTCATATGAGCTGAAATTTCCCAGTATGAATTCAATTATTGCCCCTTCATTTTCCCATCTTTGCAAAAAAAAAAAAAATCTAATATTCATAGAGATTTACTGAGCATTTACCATATGACAAAATCTTAACCAGCATCTTATCGAACCTTATCACAAACTCCATGAAGGAGATACTGTTACCCTTATTGCTCCATTTTACAAATGAGAAAGCAGGGTCAGAGAGATCAAATAAATTCCCCAGTGTCTATCAAGATCCTAGCAACCCTTTAAAGCAGGTTTCTCAGTTGTGGCTCTGTGAAAGTTTTGGGGTGGGTAAATCTTTGTTGGAGGAGGGTGAGGGAAGTGGTCCTGTGCATTGTAGGATGTTGAGTAGCTTCTCTGGCCTCTACCCATTAGGTGCCACTAGGATTAAGCAGCTGTGACAACCAAATAGGTATCCAGACATTGCCAATGTCCCTTGGTTGAGTCAAATAACCTCTTCCATTAAAAATCTTCACCAGAAATTTCTCTCCATCCTTCAAAGCTGAACTCAAACACCACAGGTGCACATTGCCTCCTTCTTCCCTCAAGCAGGAAGGGATTCTGTACTTTAGAGCCTCTCAGACCTCTATCACTTCCACTCTCACGTGCATGTATGTTTTTTTTTCCTTTTGCTTCATGGGTTTTAAAGTCAAATAGAGAAGCATTTGAATCCTGGTACTCACTTACTAGCCATGTTTTGTTGGGCAAGTTACTTTAGTTTACTAGCCCTCAGTTTTATTTCTTTATCCTTAAAATTCATATAAAGTATTAGCTATCCTCTTTTATTCTTTGAGATTCAATAAAAATGCTGGAAATGTGTTTAACATAGACCTCGGCATATAGAAAAAATATTAAGTGCTCAATATATATTACCTATAAATTTTAAGCATAATTATTATCATTATTGTCAGTGTTCTCTGGAATAAGCAGGCCAGAACAATTTGTGGCGAGGGGTGAGAGATTTAATTGTGAAGATTGACAAGGGATGTGTCAGGAATTTAAAGTTACTTATTACTGTACCAACGCAGAAGTGATACATGCCAGTAATCTAACTCCTCAGAGGGAAGCAGCTTTTGGAATGATTTTGCAATAGAAATGTGGGGATTAGTGGATAATGGGGCCAGCCCTGTTGAGAACACTCACAGAATCTGATTGGAAGGTTCCCATGGCACAGAGAACGCTGTGAGGTGAAGCAAATGGCACAACATCAGAGAGCAGCGGGTGGATAGTGAGCATAGAGTTGAAAGGCAAAAGACTGACTGGGAATGCATGATTCAGGGAACTTGAAATGAAATCCCAGTCTTTCGGTTCAAGGTAGACAATTCCACTTGGCTGCCAGAATGTTTTTGAACAAAGCTCAGTTTGGCAGGCCAGGTGATGCAAATTTTGGTCAGTCTTGACCAAGAGCACAGTTGATGGATCCATCACAGACTTATATCAGAACCAAGGCTAATAATCCCAGTGGAACAGGGTAGAGCAGGAAGAGCTGGGATTTTGAGACTTGATACACCTGTGAGGAGTGGGACATACAATTTGGAAGATACTCAGCTGTAGGATACAAGAGGGCTATGATATGTGTAGGCAGCTTTGGGCAGAATTCTGGGACTTAATTCTTTCTACTTTTCACCATCCACTCTCTACATCCAACCAGTCACTACTTTTTAGGAAGTTTACATTCTAAATAACATTGTCTCCATTCCTTCCATTTCTATGGTTTCTTGACTAAATTGAAAATGGTCTGCTCTTTTTCTTTTCAGCTCAGTCTCTAGCCCCACTCTTCCCCTTTAACACATATTTAGAAAAATTGTCAAATTAATATTCTAAGGAAAATAAATAAAATCAGGTATTTTTTTTCTGCTTAAACTTCTTAAATACTTCAAACCCACCCCTTTACCTATAAAATTCACCCAATACTGCCTACCATGGCAAGTAAAGATTTTTATGATTCAAATACTTTTTTTCATTGATTGATGCCATGGACCCCGCTTTTTCATCCTACAAACATTCATTGGATATTTACCTTGTATTCATTATTTGATAGCCACTAGGCAAAGCACTGTGTAATATATATATTGAATATCATATATATTGGGCATATCAGGATGCAAAGGACATGGTGAAGGCTTTGAGAAACTAATTCTAGTAGAATAGACGGCTATATAAACTCACATATAAACACACAGTTTCATGGGCATGAGTGGAGAGATGTCTCTATTTCAGAAAGTCAGGGAAGACATTTGAGTAGTTAAGTAGAAATTGTCAAATGGACAGAAGGAAGGATTTTATTCCAATCATGGGTGATAACACAGACAAAGCCAGGTGATCTCTAAGAATTTATCATAGTTAAGGAAAGAAAAAGTCTGGTGTGTGAGAGTGTAGGTGATTGTAGTGAGGGGCAGTTACTGAAGAGGAGACTGGTAAGGTCTGCTGGGCCAGATCTGAAGGGACATTTATGCAACACTAGTGATTATGAACTTTCTCTTACTTAAAGACCTCTGTGGTTCCCTATTACTCACTGGAAGAATAAGGAAACAATAATATTTGCATGCCAGATAGATAAACCTGGTGCCCCTGTGTGGGATGAGAAGGTGGAAAGAGACTGGAAGCACAGAAATCAGAATAGTGACCATTGAAATGGGCTTAGGTTTTGAGAAGAATAAGAATGTGAATTAAGGTGGTATTGATGGCAATGAGGAGAAGGTGATGGATTCCAAACAGAATCCAAAGTTTGAGTCATCGAGATTTCTTTAAATTTCAGTGTATTCAACGTGAATGAAAGGAAAGAATGTGATATGATAGTCGAATGAAGCTGGTGGACAGCATGAAAAGGAGGCATGGTTCTTCATTAGGAAACACCAACCCTGAAGGTCCTGGACTTTGAGTTCAATAAGTGAGAATTTTAGTTGTTGTACAATGAAACAAAACACAATGGGAAACAAAACAAAGTGAATAGCCAAACAAAAACAGAAGGCCATCTTCTCTTTGTAGTACTCACAATGACAGAAAAATGAGGATCACTGTTAACTATTTTAAGACCCGAATCAAGATGAAGGTGAAACTTTTAAGAACATGCAGATAATTACAAAGTGAAGTGAAGGAAAAGTAAATACTAATTAAGTGGAACTCCTACCCAACAGGATTTTCCAGAAATATGTATAATCTTGCCATTACAAATTTTATATCACTCCTCTTTTCATACCCTGCACTCAGCCATAATTGTTTGTTTCTTCAATATGTCAACCTCTCCTTACCCATGCAAAAATTCTTCTGTCCCTCTGCTTATAGTTGTATATTTGGAGCATTATCCCTTCTGCTGTGCTGAGAAGTGAAAAAGACAGTTTCTCTGCCAGAGACAAAGTGGATTTCACCCTGGAGAATGAGAATGGAGTTAGAATCTGTCTGCTGCAGTGAAAACTTTAATTTTAAAAATTAGATGTGTTATTTTAATCTATGAATTATACACACACACACACACACACACACACACACACACACACACAGTAGTCCCTCTTTATCTGCCTGCAGGGGATAGGATCCAAGACCCCTAAGTGGATGCCTGAAACTATGATAGTACCAAATTATATATACTATGTTTTTTTCTTATACCTATACTAGAGGCCCGTTCCATGAAATTTGTGCACTGGGTGAGGGGAAGGGAGGGGTGTCCCCCAGCCCAGCCTGCACCCTCTTGCAATCTGGGACCGCTGACTCCTGTTTGCCTGCCTGCCTGCCTGTCTTCCTGATCACCCCTAACCCCTCTACCTGCCTGCCTGATTGCCCCTAACTACTGGCCTGCCTGCCTGCTTGCTCCTAACTGCTCACCTGCCTGCCTGATCACCCCTAACCACCTGTGCCTCGGGCCCCCACCACGGTGGCTTCATTGGAAGAACGTCCAGAATGACGTCTGGAAGGTTGTTCGACTGTCCAGTCGAGTTAGCATATTATGCTTTTATTATAGACTAGAGGCCTGATGCACAAAGATTCATGCAAGAAAGCCCTTCCTTCCCCTGGCTGCCGGCACCACCTTCGCTCTGGCCTGGAGCCACCTTCCGCCTCTTGCCTTGTTGCATTAATTTGCATATTCCCTCCTTATTGGCTGTGGGCACCGCCATCTTTTGTCTCGGAGTTATGGTCAATTTGCATATTCCGTCTTTATTAGTTAGGATACCTCTGATAAAGTTTAATTTATAAATGAGGCACAGTAAGAGATTATCAATAATAAGCATTAATAACAGAACAATTATAACAATATACTATAACAAATGTTATGTGAATGGCTTTGGGGCCATGACTAAGTAAAATAACCTGTGATACTTTGACAGTCAATCTGATAAACAAAATGATTGCTTGAGGAGGAATATAGGGGACAACCTGGGGGGGGGGGGGCAATCTGAATCTGTACCAGTGACCAGTGTCCTAGTGAACATTCTTATTAGCCTATAATTAATTCACTGCCCCTTTCTTAGGCAATAGTCTGTTTTCCTGGGTGCTCCAAGTTTGCAGGGGCCACAGGCCAGGAATTTGGCAGCTTGGCTGGAGGTAGGGGGGTCACTGGCACCCAAGCCAGGCATTTAGATACAATCTAAGTATGTGACTCAGGAGGGGCTGTGAAAGCCTGCCACAAAAGCCTGGAAGTAAGGAAACAAATAATTTAGAAATATATACAAGGAGTAATCTCATGTATAAGGGGTTCAGGCTTTGGATCTTTGAATCCCCTGAGCCAGCAGTGCTGTTTTAAATAAAGGGTTTTTCCTGAATCTCCAGTACTTGTGTATTTTCTGGTTGCCTGGTAAATTCTGCAACATGCTAAGTAACTAACTCCCAATATCTCTGAGGCAGTACTGTGTATAGTGGTTGCAATTTCTTGAGTTTTACATAAGATCATGCAGTATGTAATCTTTTGTCTAGTTTCTTTCCCTCGGCATGGTTATTTTGAGATTTACCCATATTGTAGCATGTATAGCCAGTTCATTTATTTTTATTACTGAATTAAGTATTCTATTGTATGACTATAACACTTGTCTTTATCTATTCACCTGTTGACGGACATTTGAATAGATTCCATTATTTGACTACTAGAGGCCTGGTGCACAAATTCATGCATGGGTGGGGTCCCTCTGGGTGGCCTGCGGGGATCGGGCCGAAACCTGCAGTCAAACGCTGCCTGCAGCTCCTACCTACTGCTCCCGCTCATCCTGACCCCACTGTGCCTGCTGTGGGCTTGCGCCCAATCAGTCCCGATCAGGAGAGGCTCGTGCTGCTGCAGGAGCACGCACCAGTCATGAGCCCTGTGTCTGGCACTCTCCCAAGGGGAGTGGCTTGTGGTGTTACAGAAAAATGAAGAAGAACAAAGCAATACTTAGAGAGATGGAGTTACATTTATTACGCGCGGGTCCAGAGGAAAAGGTCTCTCAAATTCTGGGCCCCAACATGCAGGAACCTTCCCTATTTATATGTTTCCACCTTCTTTGTCTCCCAAATATGGATTGTTTCTGGCCCCTTTTACAAGTTCTTAAAGAGCCTGTATGTGCCAGGACCTTGAGACCTCAACCAGAGGCCTGCCTGGTGACAGCACAGATAACCTTGTCTGGGGAAGGTTTAATGGCCTCTCTGAAGTGGGAGTAGTCTTAGCAAGCAAGAATTTACAGAAGCCAAATAGCAGGGTTAATATTTCAAACAGCAGTATTTGTATAAGATGGATGCTTCAGTGGGATTGGGCTGAAACCCACATCTCTGACATCCCCCAAGGGGTCCTGGATCGTGAGAGGGCACAGACCAGGTTGAGGGACCCCAGCAGTGCAGGTGCACAATTTGGCCGGGGAGGGACTGCAGGAGGGGTTCAGGGCCTGTCCAGTCCATATTGCTCAGTCCTGATCAGCCAGACCCCAGCAGCAAGCTAACCTACCGTTCGGAGCAACTGCCCCCTGGTGGTCAGTGCACATTACACAAGCGGTTGAACAGCCTTAACATATCATTAGCATATTATGCTTTAATTGGTTGTACGGTTGTTCTTCCGTTCAGTCTATTTGCATATTACCCTTTTATTATATATGATTCCAATAAAACTGCTTTGAGCATTACAATACAAGTATTTATATAACAATACAGACATACCTCAGAGGTATTGCAGGTTCAGTTCTACATCACCACAGTAAAGCAAATATCACGATAAAGTGAATCACACAGATTTTGGAGGTTTCCCTGTGCATATAAAAGTTATGCTTGTACTACACTGTAGTCTATTGAGTGTGCAATAGAATTATTTTACTAAACAGTGTATATCCCATAATTTAAAAATACTTTATTGCTAAAAAAAGCTAACCATCATTTGAGTCTTCAGCAAATCATAATCTTTTTGCTAGTGGAGGCTCTTACCTTCAATTTGTAAAAATTCAGTATGTATAAAGTGCAATAAGTGAGATATGCCTGTATGCTTTCATTTCTCTTGGGTTAATACCTAGGAACAAAGTGGCTGGCTTGAATAGTAGGCATATGCTTAACTTTAAAGAAATTGCTAAATTATTTTCCAGAGTGGTTGTTTCATTCTGCAATGCTACCAGCTTTGTATGAGAGTTCTTTCAAATCTTTAACGTCAGAATGGTCATTCTTTTTCAGTATAGCCTTTCTATTAGATGTATAATCATATCTAATTGTGGTTGTACTTTTCATTTCCCTAATTACAGATGATGGCAAGCATCTTGTCATGTGCTTATGTGGTTTTTTGTTTGTTTGTTTGTTTTGGGGTCAAATATTTGTTCAAATTGTGGACAAAAAAGGGCCACATGCTAACCTGACCGACTCAGGGAAGGCCTATGTGGCAGCCTTGCAAATTCAAGAGACCTAAGGTAACCACAAAGGATGGTCTGAAATCAAAAGCCTTCCATTAAAAAGCAGTTTATATTGGTAGTCATATCCAAGGCCAGCTTCTTCCTTGGCAAAGATAAACTTCAGTCTTTACTGAACCTGTTGTCTTTTTGCATCTAAAATAACAAACTCATGAAATGTTTGGGTAACATGTAATGTCCCTTTTTCTGGACCCCTCAGGGCACAACCAAAGCATCTGGGCACCTTCATTGTTATTATTATGTCAGTTGTTGACTGTTAACTATTCTGTACCACCTAAGTAAAAGAAGTATGTGTCTATAATTTTACTTTTTACCCAATCCCAGAGGTTTCCTCACTTTGCTTTCTTTCTCTCGCTTCCTTAATCTATCACCAATGGATTTCATGTAACCCACTTATGTCTCCTCCTTTTATAGTAATGTATAAAACAAGGTAAAAAACCATCATTCTCAGTAGCATTATCCCAATACATTGAGATTCTGTTTCCTACAATTGTCTACAGTTGGCTCAAAAAAACTCACAAAAATTCTTTACAGGTTTGAATGCTTTTACGTTAACAAAATCATTTGCCCATTTTTCAATTTGGCTTGAAATTCTGTTCTTATTATTGACTTTTGAAAATTCTTTACAAAAGAGGCATGGGAAAACTTTGGAAGTGATGGACATGTTCATTATGTTGATTGTGATGATGGTTTTGATGGGGAGCAAAAGACATTTGGGGGGGGGGGCGGCTAGCAATCTGAATCTGTGCCAGTAACCTGCCTTCTACTGCACACTCCTGCTAGCTGATATTTAACACCATTTGTGAAAGAATGTAGGAGCCCAGCAGCCGGACTCTGTACGGAATTAATCAGTGTCCCTAATGCACATTCCTGATAGCCTATAATGAAGTCACTGCCCCTTTCTTAATTATCTGGTTTTGCAAGACCTATTTACCTAAATCCTTCCAATTTACAAGGGCCATAAATCAAGAGTGTAACAGCTTAACTTGAAGGAGGTCACGGTCGCCATCTAGGATAGACATTAGATACAGTCTAAATTAACCATTCTAACTAACTCAAGAGGGGCTGTGAAAATCCACTACAGAAGCTTGGTAGTTAGGAAACAAAGAAACTCAGAAATATATAAGGAGAAAATCTCATTGTCTAAGTTGTTCAGGATCTGGATCTTTGAGTCCCCTGAACCAGCAGCGCTGCTCTGAATAAAGGCTTTCCTGAACCTCCTGAGTGTTCAACTCTCTTCCACGCCAATCCCATAACAGTTTCACATATGTGAATATATGTCCAAAGTTATGAATTTATATATTTTTTAATATTTAAGGTATGTCAATTATATCTCAAAGAAAGAAGGGGGCTATGCATATATGTTATTATATATGTTTATAATAAACAGGGAAATTTAGTTAATTGAGAATGAAAAGGGATATTGGGGAGCTGGCTTGCAACCTAGTTCAGTATCTGGTTAAAACTGTAGTCTTACTTCCCCACCACCTGCTCCGCCACCCCCTCCTCTAACACCTTCTCAGACCCAGGTCCGAGATCCGAATACAGCCTTTAAGGTTTTAATCCCTGTGAGGAGCAGGCAGAGTAAGCCCACCTTTGACAAAAAGTGAATCTGCAAACCCAAGCCTTGGTAGCAGCTCTGAGGCCGATGGCAGCCATACATGGTCCAAAGAGGACTGTGCGTGGTGGGGGTGCAACGAGAGGATGAACCCTACCTGGAAGATGCTTCAAGTGTGGAAATGAAGGCCACTGGGCAAAGCAGTGCCCCTGGCTCCAACCAAGCCCTGCCCGGCGTGCAGTAAAAGTGACTGCCCCTGGAAAAGTGACAGGCCCTCTGTGTCTCAGCGCAGAGGGGCCGCCCTTCCAGGTCATGACTCGCTGCTGGCCATGACTGAAGACTGCCGAAGACTGAAGATGCCCGGACTCAATGACCCCCATCACCCTCGCCGAGCCCAGGGTAACGCTCAAGGTAGCAGGTAAGCAGGTCTCTTTTCTGGTAGATACGGGGGCTGCCTTCTCTGTCCTGTCCTCCTTTTTCCGAGCCACTCTTCCCTTCCATGATCTTGGTCATGGGTATTGACAATGAAAACTGCTCTGGCCTCAGCGCCTTCTCACCCTGCCCCCTTCCCCACTCCACCCTCCCTAGAGAACAATTTTCTTGCTGGCACAGGCTTATCAGAAACTTAGAACTTTATCTCTAGGAAAAAGTGCCAGTTTTAAAATTTCAAGTGGTTAGAGGCCTGGAAACAGACTTCATGGCCTGTTCCTCTTTCCCCCTGCCTTTTCTAAATATTTTAAATAGCATACAATACTGAAACATTAATTGCTAGACATGTTTAGAAATATTTAATGGAAGGTATGTTGAAAGAAAGAAAGAAAGAAGTTCTAAAGTTAACTGTTGACAGGAATTGTAAAAGGACCCACTCACCTGGACGGTCCTGCTCCAGGGATTCAGAGACAGTCCTCATCTGTTTGGCCAGGCCTTAACCAGAGACCTCCGACAATGTTCGTTAGAACCCAGCACTCTTCTCCAGTATGTAGATGATCTCCTGCTCTGAAGCCCCTCCCTGGACATGTCCCATTGGGTCCCAAACTTTGCTCTCCTAGCTAAGCCTCTATACCAGGTGGCTAAAGAAACACCAGTAGGCCCCCTCTCCTCACCCTCCCTCATTCGCCAGGCTTTTTCTAAGCTCCAGGATACCCTTCAGTCCCCAGCCCTGAACCTGGCCACTCTCCTTCCCACTGCCTCCACCCAACCTGTGACAATGCACTCCTGCCCTGAGGTCGTCGAGGCCCTCACTCAAGCTCGGGTGGACTCTCAGATTTTCCTCTCTCTAATCCTGACTTAACTAAACTGCATATACCCTACCACCCACAATCATCGGGAAAGGTCAAGAGGATCAACAGCCTCCTTAAAGACCATCTAACTAAACTCTCTCTAGAAATTCACAGCTCCTGGCTGGACCTCCTATCCATGGCCCTGACCAGAATCCAGGCTACACCAAGGAGCCCCACCTTCTTAAGCTGACAGCTTTCTGCCCAGGCCAGAACCAGCCGACCAAGACTCCCAAGGACCAGCCCTCCATCCAGGGAACTCAGTCCTGCTCAAGAACCTTACCCCCAGGTTGTATTTCAGCTCCAGGCCCAGAAAAGCAGCAAAACCAGACAAGTGACGCTATGGCAGCCTCAGGACCAGCTTTTACCTCCCAAGTGTCTCAACAGGATCACTGCACCCCTCGTCCAGCATGGAAAACACTCCCTGTTTTTCGCTCACTTATCCCATGGCTCCTCCCATCATTAGGCCCACTGGTATCTATTCCTTTAATTTTGCTTTTTGGCCCCTGTCTCACGTGCAGTTTCACTAGTTTTTTTTTCAGAACAGAATGCAGGCATTCACCAACCAGAAGGTGGGAGATATCTATCTGGCCTTGAATTCAGAACCTAGCACCAAAATCCTTGAGACCTGGGGTAGATGCCCCTAACGACACCCCCTTGCAGCAGGAAGTAGCTATGGAAAAACGGACCTTCACCCTCTGACCTTGCCTGTACTCTCAATTTTTTTAATATCACCAAAAGCCTGGAATGATAGATCCTCCCTTCCCCCAACTGGTGCGCGCAGTATGAGTGTCTGTGCTGGGACATCCCCAAGACATTCAACCACCAATCAGCACATGCCGAGTGCCCTGGGCCCCACCCCTTCCTGTTCCTCCCCTCAAAAGGCATGTTCACCTCTGCACGTGTTGCTGCTCTCCAAGTCTGCGAGTTGGCCCAGCTGGGTCCTTCCTTCTCCTCCTCCCCCTCCTCTAATGCTGGTTTTCCTACCCTCCTCCATAATGAATCTTGCTCGTTAGTGTGGAATAAACCTCCTCTTTAACATGCCTTGGTCTCTGACTCCTGTTTCCTGCGCCTCAAACCTTACACAGAACACCTCGACTATGGCTGCCTCTTCCTCATGGTGACAGTGACTTGCACTGGAAATAAGAATCTTTGTGTTCCACTTTTTAGGAAACACCATTACATTTTTATATTTCTAAGCTAATGAGAGACGAGGCATAGACATTCATTAAGGAAGCCACTCTCAGGCCTCTAGGAGGTCATGCATGATTTTTGCATCCAGGAACTATAGACATCCAGTATGCATTCAAAGGGCAGTCAATATGTAAATACTCTAATTAGCCTGTGCTCATTTAAAAGCAAAATTTCCCATCAAGTATCTTTAGAAATCCTTAAATGCAGGGTTAGATAGGAAAAGCAAAGGCTTTGGAACTTGAGTAATACATTAAGCAATGTGTACATACTAAACTCTCAAGAAATAACAAGAATACTTTTTTTGCATTTCTTTTAGGTTTTAATTTAAAAATAATTACATTTGATGAAGTTATTCTTTTAGAAGATATGCAAGATGTAAAAAGCCAGCTGGAAAATAATTTGCAAGTTTATATTACTATGTATGTGATATGATTTTTTAATCTATTGCCTTTAGATTAAATATTTCACTATTTAATTGAAAGGTCTATTAGGAAAAAAATGTACTCTATAGAAATTCTTTTCTGTCCTTTTGAAAATTGAAAGTTAGGAGATGGATGTCAGGAAGTAAGTGGGATAGAGGGTGAAAGCTGAAAGATAAGTAAAAGTATGGCCAGGGAAAGAAGAAAAGAGTGATCAAGATAAAAGTAATTCTTCTAGAAACTAGTTGAAAGAAAGAGGGGTAAAAATGAGACAGAAAAAAATAAAAAGAAAATTAGGAGAGAGAGATCATGAAACCTGTTCAAAGGCAGGAAGAAATGTAAGAGAAAAAGAGAAGTTGAGAAATAAAGAGGATGTCAGAGGAGAAAGGGAGATGGAGAGGTCAGACAAGAGAAGGAAAATTAATGAGAAGCTGCCCTGGAGTGAACAGGAAGGGCTAAACAAAGAATCAGAAACTAGGAATGAGATGTGCAGATGGGAGAATAACCACCAGAGAATTAGCAAGAAGGAGAAAGAAGAAACTCAAAGGAAAGGGGAGGAGGTGGAGTGTGAGAACAGATTACAGATGGCTCTCCCTAACCTCCTCTCTTTAAATTTCCTCTCCCACACAGCTTCCTCACTTCCTCTTCCTTCTCTTCTTCACTTGTCTCAGTTTCAAACCTGACACTAAAAGGAAGCAAGTTGGTGAGACACTTGAAAATAGGGCAGAAAGGCTCTGGGAGGAAGGTAGTAATCATAGTGTTTCATGACCTCCTTTGAGTTGCCAAATGAGTTTCAATTTAAATGTCAGCTTTGATTGATGACAATGTCCCTGGCATGGTGGAGCCACCTGGGCTCAGTAGAAAGGGCACAGGGATCAGATTAGGAAGCTGCTCATGCCCTTGGTAATGGGTCGTGATGTCATTTGGACACATATTTGTCATCCTTGGGCTAAAACCATAAAGGCACTGACAACACTCTCTCTTAAGACCCTGGTTTTGTCTTTTTTCTCTTAAGTTTTTTGTCTGGGTTGAAAAATCATTTTCCCAATTTCTGATGTTCTATCTCCCCATGTAGATATGTTAGAAGTCCTATTTTTCAAGGATTTTGTCCCCTGATCCTTCTTAACTTAGTCACTCACCTCACTCATTTATCAAATATTGAGCCTTCACTAGATATAGACACATGGGATTAAAATACAGAATTAAGAGGAGCTCCTGCGCCTGAGTCACTTGTAGTTAAGTAACATAGTCTGGCCAATGTAGGGCAATGACAATATCATCTCAGGAATGTAAAGCATGGTGTCCTAGGGAGGTCATAGGTGGAACATCTCACCCAGACTTTCAGAAGTGAGGGTTAGAGTGCAATGAATGCCTGTAAGAAATAATATAAAAAACTGGAAGATTCATAGGAATAGGGCCAGCACCAGAAGAGAAGGAAAACAGTGTTCTAGGCAAAGGAATAACACAACTTACTGGAGAAAAGAAAGTAATTCAGTATAGCTGAAAAGAAGAGAGAGGGTGTGATTACATGATGTGTGGTATGGAGCAGTGGTGTGCTGATAAATCTGTTCTTAAAAAAAGAAAAAGCCTTTATTTGTAACATCTGCCAATTTCTGTGGTGTGGATATTCCCACCATGGCCTAATTCAAGCTACCAACAATTTGTCAACTGCCTCACAAAACTCCTGCATACTTATTTATTTTAAAAAAATTATTTTAATTTTTATTTATTTGAGAAAGGAAAGGAGAGGGGGGGAGACATAGAAACATCAATGATGAGAGAGAAGCATTGATCGGCTGCCTGCTACATGTCCCACACTGGGGACTGAGCCCACCCCAGGGCATTTGCCCTGACCGGGAATCGAAGTGTGACCTCCTGGTTCATAGGTTGACACTCAACCACTGAGCCACAAAGCCAGGTGAAAGCTCCTGGATATTTAATAATTGGCTCTAAAAGGCCAGTGGGAACCAGCCCTAGCACATCTAAAGTAAGCAGCAGCCAGATTAAGATGGACCTCTAAATCTAAACTTTATCCCTAAAGCTCTGAAAGATATTGAATCTGAAAGTAACATAGTTTCATCCCTCCATTAGGAAGGATGTACCACCAGCTCTGTAGGAGAATGGATTGATGGAGGACAGAGACAACTTTTTCACCAGTTTTTCTTTGCTCAAACCTTAATTCTGAAATTACATGGGAACATTTTGTTAGATACAAAATTATTAATTCGGCCTTCCTTTACCCTCCCCTGTCCCATCCCTTTCTCTTCCTCTGTCTTCCTACCACACCCATAATTCTCAGCTCTGCATAGAGAATGCATGATATTGGGAACAAGAATGTCTTAGACCTGCACATTTGACTTCTGTGTTTCTTTATGTCACGGATTCGTTAACTGCCTCCTCCTTCCAGAGAGACAAAAACATTTGCTGAAAAAATAAAACAAATGAATTTTTGATTTATTAACTAGCTATTTGTTTTGTGCAGAGAGGATGGACTGATTAAAATGATTGAAAGTCGATGCTTTTTTCAGCAAGACAAGTGATATGTGAATAACAGTGAGGCATTACTTCTGATTTAGTGAATAAGAAAGTGGCCTGTAGACAAAGTAGAGTATGAAACAATGAAATTCTGCTACCTTTATTTACTGGGTGATTTAAATCTTGGAAATTCTGCCACCTATGTCAATATTTTCTTTGGCTGGTAACACAGATACTTTTGCAAGGTATGTATCAGAGTTAGTTTATAATTTTTGGAAACCTGGAGTAGCAGAGGTTTGTTTCTGCATCCATCAAGTTGAATATGTTGTTTATGGTTTTAAAAACCCACCTGGACTCTGAAATGGAAGGATTATCTCTGGAGATGGGAAATCTCCCAGAGGTATGCAAACAGACTCCAGGGCTATTTCCTACAAGGCCATAGAGCAGCGTTCTTACACCTTTTGTGTGTGCTATGGACACCTGTGGAGGTAAGGGAATGCCTGTGGTTTTTGTCTCAGATGCTTGTAAGTGCATAACTTAAAATGAATATAAGGAAAGCAATTATATTGAAATGCAGTCATCAAAATATTATAAATTGGTGATCTAGTAATGCATCTGCTTCTTTAATATGCTAACAACTACCATAATTTCTAAGTAGTGAAGAATATAAATATTTCAAGTAATATGATATGAAAATATCTGTGATTTATATTGGTGACAAAATCAGAGTACTACTTATACTACTTATACTATTGCCTGTATCATAACTAAAATGTATACTAAATTTTAGTTTGAGATTACTGAAAGCCTTTAAAAATGTTTTTAAAAATTATCAAAGACCACAAATCATAAGGTTAAGACCATAAAGGTTAAGCATTCCTTTAGAGGAAATTTAAGTCTCATGTTTTGGGGTATAGAGATGGTAGCATTGATCAACTTTAGCATGTTTTGTTTTGTTTTGTTTTTAATATTCCCTAGATTTTACCATCTGTGACCTTAGAAGATAAAATAGATCAACATTCCTCAGCCAAGGTAACGTTGGTGCTGCCAATGTATATAAAATGTCACTTAGCACTTGTTGACAAGCATTATGGAAAGAGCTTGCCCATGACTATTTTATTAATCCTCACAACAAGCCAGGGGTAGGCACTACTAACATATCCATTTTGCAAGTGGTAAAAGTGAATCACTGAAAAATATATAAGCTGCCTCAAATCTTATACATCTAGAAGTTGTGTTGGAAACTCAAGAGTGTTTGACTTCAAAGTCTGTGGTGTGAACCATTTTATCACTGTTTCCCATACTTTAATCATTCTGATAGCAGGTTCGTGAATTTTAATCATACCACCTGTACTATTATTCACTTAATATTTTCACTTAATATTGTAAGAGGAAAATTCATAGCACCATCATATTTGGAAAGCTTATATCATTTGCCATAAAGAGAAGGTGTTCATGGGGATATAAATACAATAACAAAACAAAACTTCCCATTCTCAATTTCTTAAAAATGGAGGTACTAACAGTATATTAATACCATCCTGAGAGTTTTTCTTTGAAGCAAAAAGATTTTAAAAATTGATAAGGGAATTATTTTTTCATTTGTGATTCAACGTTACATTAAAACTAACTAAATCTTCTTATAAGCTACCAGGAGTTCCCAAACTGAGAAATACTGCCTTGCCCTGCACTAGGGCCTAGGCTAAGTTTACTGCCCTAGAAAGCACACAGCAGCTATAGTAACACTAGCACTGTGTTGAGGAAGCAAAGATTAGAAGACATAAGCATTCATCACATGTAATGGAGTAACTCAGGAGTATTCCACTGGGTCTTGCCTCTGTCACTCACTGCCATGTGCCCTGACAGGGAGTTGAACTGTGACCTCCTGGTACATGGGCCAACACTCAACCACTGAGCCACACCAGCCAGGCAAAATGCACAATCTTGGATCCATCTCAGATACACTGACTTGGTGGGTCTGGGTGGAGCTTAAAGAGTTTGCATTTTTAACAAATATCTCAGGTGGTTTGATACTGATAGAGCATGGACCACATTTTGAAAACACTAGTTGAATCATTAGAAGTACAGGCTTTGGAGACAAAAGAATCTGGACTCAGTTCTTTCCTGTCATTAGTTATATACCTGGGGCAAATTGCATACTCTCTTGAGTTTCAGTTTCCTCATCTATAAAATTGTAATAGTAATAATAATAATAATAATAATAATAATAATACAATATCTATCTCAGGTGCTTTCTGAGGATTAAATAAGATTGTATTTGTAAAGTGTCTATGTACTTAATACAAGGGTCATATTTATTATTAATGTTATAATAATAATACTATCTAAGCTTTGATTCAATCTTTCCATGATCAAATTATTCTTTACAGAAAGGTCTCTGACATGTCTTTAGTAAATATAGCTTGTAGGTAGCTAGCTGTCAGCCCCACTGGTGTTGTCAGGGCTTCACGTGGGAAACTAGCCACGCTATCTATCTACCCATGTCTATGCAGTTCCACTTTTCAAATGGAATATAATGTCCATAATATTTAGGGTGTAGAAGTCACTTCTACATAACAGGGTCAGCAATAAAGATTCTCCAATCTACTGCTGCTAAGATGAAAGTATGCATGCATTTATTATATTTATTCATTATTTCTCATCATATATGTACATAGCTACTTCTTAGCCTTGACCTAGTGTGTTAGTCCTCCCATTCTACTTTGCATATGATAGGAAGAAAAATGTGGCATTATAGTAACTTGCACGCACATCTGTTTCCACCCCCCTAACACACACATTGATGAATTTAAGCTGAATATTCATGTCTAGAACACTACCCAGCATGTAGCACTTGCTCACTGACTGTTAAATTGATTAGTGAACTTCGTGAATAAATTGCTGAAAATAATAAGCTATTATTGTAATTCTTGCATCCTTTACAAATGATCATTTTCTGTCATTCAAGTTAAAAACCAAGGAAACATATACATTATATTGTCAGTCTAAAATGTCAGGTATTGGCTTCAATTCCAAGAAAATTTATAAAGAAGATTCTATCTTCTAATCTTAGGACTTCCACTGGAGAGTTCTTTCATGTGGGTCCTCTTCCCACACTGCAAATATGCCCATGTGTTGGCCTCTAGTGAGGATATTGTTTTCCTACTCAGTATTCTCCTCTCCTCCCAACAGAAGGCTGATTTTGCTCTCTATCCATCTCCTCTGAGAGCCCAGTGCCTCTGGCGAAGCTGTCCTGACCCACTGAGTCTGATTGATGTGAAGCCAACACTATTCTCCTTGCCAGTGATTAGCTCAGGAACGACCTGTACTGTTAGCTAATGGGGTGTCACTCACGAGCTTCAGGGATAGGTTTCTCTCTTCTTCGAGGATGTCTGAAGACGATCCTTTCCTCCTCTGGCTCGATGCCAGGAAATGCTGTGGCCCTGCCTGAGGATGATGCGAACTGTGCCAGTGAGTCACACAGCCTTGAAGACTGCTCCACCTCTGGACTTCCTGTTGTAGAAATAATGACTCCCTTTCTGAGTAAGTCCTTGTCATTGAGACAGGCTCCTTTTAAATAGATCACTTTGCAAACTGCAAATATAGTGGTTCACAGTAAGAGGACTCAAGTGAGAAGCACCTGGTTCGACCAGCTGCTAAGGAGTCCACAGGAACAGAGGTTACTGTTGTGAGACTGTGTAAATGGAGATATCACTTCTGACTTGTGGAATCCTGAAATGATTTGGTGATTTTAAAATACGGTTCTCTGAGAACATCAAAGAGTAATGAAACAACTGATATTCAGTCCTGGGAAATAAAACTTATGTTTCAGAAAAATTTCTTAACTAGCAACCTAGACTTCTCCAGTCCCTATCCCGGTAACCTTATATACCTGTTTGTAAAATGAGAAAAATACATAACTGACTCATCTCCCTAGCAGTGTTGGAAGGATGAAATGAGATACAGCAAATCAAAAGGCTTGATTCACTTTTTAAAAAGCATACTCCATGTGGAGAAGGTGATTTTGTTGCTAAAGCTAGTAATTTACTCATTCAGTATGCCCCCTAACTCCTACCCATCTCCAGATTGGTTCTTTGCCACAGTTTTTCAGGTAGTCATTTGAGGAACTTTCTCCTTTTCAAAGTTTGCCAGTGTTTCCATTGACTTTCAGTGCTAATACTTCAGCATGAAAATATCACTTCATTAAATCTGAACTCCTAGCTCATGCTCAACATTGTACATATCCAGAGGATTATAGTTGCTTTTTCCTGCCTCACCTATAAATTTTAGAATCATTAAAATGATCCCATCATCAGTTCACAGGCATCTAATTCACAGGTTTTATATCTAGGATTGGTATTTGAATCCTATAAGGGAAAGATGCACACATATTTTCCTACAGACAATCCTGGCAGGTCTGGAAAAATAAATAAACAAAAGAAAACCTATTTTTTAAAGTTAGCCTGAAACACAAATCACAAAACAGAACACTGAAAAATAGAATCCTAACCCTTAACAGCCATAGGCCTGGGAGGTGCAATGCAGGAATGTCGGGTGTGTAAACCTTGGTAGATGGGTGCAGGAGGAAGGGGAAGGAGATGACTGTTCATAGGAAGCAAAATTAGGGCAGGTACAGAACACTCTAGATAACAGGCTACAGTTAAATAAAATTGGGCATGGAGAGCAAATCAGAAATATATGAATATTCATATACATGCATGTATCCATATATATGTATATCTATGTACATATATACATACCATACAGTTGCTGTGATTTTTGTAATAATATGCTAATATTAATACTAACAGCATAGAATATAAACTATTGCTAAATATACGATCTCATATTTTTCTTTTAAACCTCTGAAGCTCAGATAAGGATGATTAGTCTTTTCATATGAATAAAGAAACTGTAGTTCAGAAAGGTTGTCAGGGTTTGAGTTGGGATTTCAACTAATATTTCTGAACTCAGAGTCCAAGGTTCATTCCACTCTCAATCCAGGATTCCAGAGTCGCAAATGTTTCCAAGGATCTTAAAGTGATTCAATCTAACCACCTTTAATTTAAGGACTAATCCTGCATTTGATTAAGTAGTAGATTAGTTCATCATTGTATATTATAAAGACAATAGAAATATAGTTACAGTAACCAAAAAGCTGTATCCATTTTTCACTATCTCCTCTTACCTGCCCCCAAAAATATTCATAATAATAAAACACAAAACAATCATCCTAGTACCTTACTTTCATTTCTTCTAGTTCGTACATGATCAGGTTTCATGCCAGGCTAATAGAATAAAATAATACCAAGAAAAGTCTCAGTTACATAACTGCTGAGAGGAGGGAACACTACATTGAATGCTGATGTCCCAGATTTCACAGTAACTCACTATGTGATGTTGGGCAAGTCACTTATTCTTTTCTTCTTCTTTTTTTTTTAAATAAATCTTTATTGTTCATATTATTACAATTGTTCCTCTTTTTTCCCCCATAGCTCCCCTCCACCTGGTTCCCACCCCACCCTCTGCACACCCCCCCCCCCCCACTGCCCTCATCCATAGGTGTACGATTTTTGTCCAGTCTCTTCCCGCACCCCCTACACCCTTTCCCCCCCGAGAATTGTGAGTCCACTCCCTTTCTATGCCCCTGATTCTATTATATTCACCAGTTTATTCTGTTCATCAGATTTTTTTATTCACTTGATTTTTAGATTCACTTGTTGGTAGATATGTATTTGTTGTTCATAATTTTTATCTTTACCTTTTTCTCTTTCTTTCTCTTCTTAAAGAATACCTTTCAGCATTTCATATAATACTGGTCTGGTGGTGATGAACTCCTTTAGCTTTTTCTTATCTGTGAAGCTCTTTATCTGACCTTCAATTCTGAATGTTAGCTTTGCTGGGTAGAATAATCTTGGTTGTAGGTTCTTGCTATTCATAACTTAGACTATTTCTTGTCACTCTCGTCTGGCCTGCATAGTTTCTGTTGAGAAATCAGCTGATAGTCAAATGGGTACTCCCTTGTAGGTAACTAACTGTTTTTCTCTTGCTGTTTTTAATATTCTCTCTTGTCTTTTGCTCTTGGCATTTTAATTATGATGTGTCTTGGTGTGGTCCCCTTTGGATCCCTTTTGTTTGGGGTACTCTGTGCTTCCTGGACTTGTAAGTCTATTTGTTTCACCAAGTGGGGGAAGTTTTCTGTCATTATTTCTTCAAATAGGTTTTCAGTATCTTGCTCTCTCTCTTCTTCTGGAACCCCCATAATTCCGATGTTGGTATGCATGAAGTTGTCCCAGAGGCTCCTTACACTATCTTCATATTTTTGGATTCTTTTTTCTTTTTGCTTTTCTGGTTGAGTGTTTTTTACTTCTTTGTATTTCAAATCTTTGCCTTGATTCTTGCGATCCTCTAGTCTGCTGTTAGATCTCTGTGTAATATTTTTTATTTCAGTCAGTGTATGCTTCATTTCTAGTTGATCCTTTTTCATATCCTCGAGGGTCTCGCTAAATTTATTGGCCTTTTCTAGAAAATTCTTGAAAAACCTTATAACCGTGGTTTTGAACTCTATATCCAGTAGTTTGCTTTCCTCCATTTCTTTCATTTGTGATCTGTTTCTTTGTGTCCGCATTTTGGCTGCTTCCCTGAGTTGGGGTGGCTTTGTGTGCTAGGTGTCCTATAGGGCCCAGTGGCTCAGCCTCCCCAGTTACCTGAGGTGGACACTCTTGGTGCACCCCTTTGTGGGCTGTGTACACAGTATTGTTGTAGTTAAGCCTTGATTGTTGTTGGTATCACTGGGAGGAATTGACCTCCAGGCCAATTGGCTGTGAGGATCAGCTGTGTCTACGCTGGGAGAACTTCTGTGCTGGAGACACCCTTATGAGACAAGACTTGCAAAAAGCCTCTGTGCTCAGCTTGGATGGGGTGGTGTCTCAGGGCGGAGCAAACAGTATTGGTTTCCTGTCAGCCCTACCCTAACAGGCCCCTGTGTCTCAGTGTTCTGTGATAATCGCTGCAAGCACCTCTGAGAGAAAGCCACCCTTGAGTTCCACCCGCTGCCAGACAGTCCAGTTTCTCCCCAAATGAGTCCCGATCCCCAGAGTCTCGCCCGGAACTGGATTTCAGTGCAGTCTGGAACTTTTATCTCCCTCCCACTTGAGAAAGCCAGCTGCATACTCAGTTGCCCGCCCTCTCCGTGTGTGCGTGCCTCGGTACCTCTGCCTTCTGCAGTTCCTCTGAGTCTCAGTGTATGTTTCTCTTTCCTGACAGTCCAGTTTCACCCCGTATGAATCTGGATACCCGGAGTCTCACCAGGAACTGGAGTTCAGCACAGTTGGGAGCTTTTGTCTCCCTCCTGCTTTAGGGAGCCGTGTACTCAGTTGCCAGACCTCTCCACACGTGCTTCTCAGTACTTTGCCTCCTGCAGCTCCTCTGAGTCTCAGTGTGCTTTGCTCTTTCCTCCTAGTTGTAGAATTTCCACTCAGCCAGTCTTCCTGTGGTTTTGGATGATGTCCATTTTGTGTTTTAGTTGTAGTTTTGAAATTGTTGTGCGAGGCAGCAGTTTAGGTGTTTACCTATGCCACCTTCTTGGTTTCTCCTCTCAGTTATTCTTTCTGTACATCAGTTATGTCATCTGTAACATGAGGTAGTTATAAGAGATGACCCTTGAGGTCCTGCCTACTCAGAGTTCTGAGGAGCTGAATGGAGGTGATTGTGTTTCCAAGCAAGCACAAAGAATGAGTGGCTTCTGGATGCTTCTGGAGCTTTCTTGTTCCCTAACAATTTTTTTTTTCAATAAAAAATGGCAGAAGTGGACAGAAGCCTTCACAATTATTGAGTTCTTTTCAATGGTGTTGATTGTTCCTCTTTCTTTTGGGGGAAATAACAGATGTTGACATGGCTCAGCTAAAGCTACTTTGGGAAACCTAGGCCACCCTCAGAGGAAAATGTATTTTACCCCATTTCAATCCCATTAACAAAATCTTTCCTGATTCCTATTCAGTTCGACCCATGGATTATATATATATATATATATATATATATATATATATATATATATATATATATATATTATTGATTTTTTTTTTACATAGAGGAAGGGAGAGGGATAGAGTTAGAAACATCCATGAATCCATGAGAGAGAAACATCAATCAGCTGCCTCCTGCACACCCCCTACTGGGGATGTGCCCACAATTAAGGTACATGCCCTTGACCGGATCCAACCTGGGACTCTTCAGTCCACAGGCCGATGTCTATCCACTGAGCCAAACCGGTTAGGGCCGACCCATGGATTCTTACTCACTTCACTGTTACTTCATTCCTATTCCTCTCCATTAATTGTATAATTTCATTCAGATCTATTGGGTCATGGGTTCTGGATCATTGAATGTGATTGCTTCATGCACTGAATGAAATATTGTTCTAGCATATGAGTTAATAGAGATGGTGAGTTAGGATGAAGAGGTGATAATATTTTAGCCTCAAGCAATCACACAGAGCTGGATTTCTATGCATTACAATGTTGTGATGGTTTGGACTTTGCACATATTGCTTTCCATATTCCTTACCCCTTAAATGTTTTGAGAGGAACTTAATGTGTAGTGATTTGGTGTTTGAGTAAGGAAACCTGTGTCTGGTCATGGTTTTGCCACTTGCTAGGGATATTAAACCCAGAATATTCAAGGTAATTATCTGTGCCTTAGCCACCCTCTAGACAGTCGGGCGTATGATCTAAGCAGTGTCAATTTCACAGAGCTTTTGGGAGGATCAAATAGATGATGTCATATAATTCCAAGAATAGCCTGATTACATTCAGTGGGATTTAATGACTGGGAGAGGCTGAAACCTTTGAACTCATCCACCCACTGGATGGGACAATGGTGGGCAGAGACTCAGCTGTAGATGGTGCAGTTAGGAATTTAAGGCCAACCAATACAGTTTATTATTGATTAGAAGGGCATGGTGAAAGGCAGGTGGTGGTTAAGGTAGACTCTCTGGCTGACTAGTTAAAAGCATGGCTTTTAAAGTTTAACAGATTTGATTAAAATTCCCTTGTTAGCTGTGTAACTTGAAATAAGTAGTCTCCCTGAACCTAGGTTCACTTATCTATAAAATGAAAATATAGTAATAATATTTTTTTCTACATTACTATTGTGAGGTAATACATATAAATCCCTTAGCAATCTCCTGGATGTAGTAAACTGTATTGCTGTTATCATTAAACTGCTAGCATTAGGGGAGTTTAGTATTAAATTTGAGGGATTGTCTTCTCATGGAGGAGGGTTAGCATTAGGGCAGGAAGTTGAGAGGACATTACTTGAGCACCCATCAAGTGACAGCATCAGAGAACTCTATCAGCAAGTCACTGGACTCCACCTAATGTTCTTGAATTGTGGAAAGATAAGGGGAAAGCAATGTAAATCTCCAAGCTTTAAGGTTCTGGGACTTTATTGAAGTAATAAGACCAGGGGCCATGGGGAAGTCAAGTTAGCTGCGTTGGCCACATGAGGAGTCCTGGAGCAATAGCCTGGGAAGGGTCTAAATGAGATGCCCAGAAACCTTGACAGCTACTAGAAGAAGAACATAGCAACCAAAAGTGAGCTGATGAAAAGTCTTTGAAGACCTTTTAAAAACTACAAAGTGCTAAACTTATGTAAGACAGCATTAGTGTTAGCAGAAGGAATGCGGACAAGTTTCTTCCCAGGAGAAAGAGGACAGTTGGCAGTGTTTGAAGTGGACCTGTGATGTCATACACACACCTGCAAGGAAACATCTACTGGGAAAAGGATTTACATAGGTAGGTAGACAGTAGTCATGGAAGTAAGTTCCTGAGGCACCAAAGATTGGATATGATACTCTTCTCTAAGGTAGTTTCAGTGTCTCAGTCTGATAAGAGATGTGTGACCTTATTTTCTCTTCTTTCTTAAAGAAAATATTGATTTTTGACTCTGAAATGAATTAAACCACATAGATAGGCACTGACAAGCACATGTCCCATTTTTTTCTTGCATCATAAAGACAATTTTAAATTTCACCAGTACAATTCCTTTATGTGACAGATGAGGAAGTTGTGATGCAGTGAAAAGGAATTTTGACCTTGCCTTTTAGCTGTGTGACCTCATGCAAGTCACTTAACCTTGTGGGGTTATATTCTCCTGATAGGAAAAAGGAGAAGATAATTGTGCTGATATATTTCAGTGTCTTGTTTTGATCAAATGAGTTATTATATGTGAAAGTGCTTCTAAATGATGAAGTCTACTCTAGGTAAATGGTTAATCATCATATCTAATGAGATATAAATCTGCACTAGAGAATCTATTTCTTTTCTGCTTCTGGGCATATGTTAACTAGTATTTGCTACTTGCCTTTCTAAATTCAGTTAAAAGTATAAATCCTTACTTTTTTCTTTCCATTCACTTAGGACTGTGCTTTTCAAATTTCATATTAATGAGAATTATCCAGGGAACTTATTAAAATACAGTTTTTATAAGCTTTTCATAAGAGTTCTGATTTAGTAGGTCTACTAGTTAGGGCCCAGGATTCCAATACTGGTGCACCATGGACCTCAGTTACAGCAATAGGAACTGAAATGTATTCCTAGTAAATTACTTTGCTAATAGGTGCTTGGCTACCCATGTTGTAGCACATGAGCCCAAAGCTGGGAGTCTGGACACCTGAAATGTATTCCTGGCTTAGATTCCAACCCAGTACTTAGTACAAGTCAGAGTTCAATATTTACCTTGTCCTGTGATCTTGGATAGGTATTACTTCCACTCTCTTCAGTAAAATGAAGAGGTTAAATGCTGGGGCTGACCAGCAGACCCTGAGCGATGGATGAATGGATTACTTCTACACAACTTGTTTACTGTGAAAGAGAGGGCTAAGGGGCTGCCAGGCTAAAGGAACTGGACAGCCACGATTGCCTGCCTTGTTAGGCTTTTATTGTAATAGCAGTTTGAGATAAAATTTCTCTTTTAGATACAATCAATAAGGTAAGTCATCTTGGGAGGACACATGTGTTTGTAGTGTCTTCTAAGCAAGGACAGTCAAAAGATTAAGCATAAGGATTCCAGTAAACACCTGGGGGTCTGTCCATGCACAGACCTGTTTGGAAAGGTCAAGGAATAATTAGAGGTACCTCCTTTGGTACTCCCCTAATCGGAATTCTGATAAACAGGGCAGGTGGCCTTCCCCACACTTCCCTTTTCTTAGAATGTCCTCCTTACGAACTTTCCAACCAAACCTCATGCTTCCCCACAGCTAAACTTGATAATTTCTAATATCCTTTCCAGCTTTGAATGTCTTTGAGCCTTCCAACTCTGAGGCCAGCTATGGAAACAAGCAATAACCTCTAGAAAAAGTTGTTTAAGCATCTTGAGAAGCTGAACTTGTTCTTTCTAGCAAGTAAAGGTGTTCAGCAATATAACTTAATTGCCAAGTTGGCATTCTATAGACCTGAGTTATTGCAGTTTTTCAGTGTGGCTAATTTCATTTCAGAGAATCTCTTCAGCTAATGGAAGAATATTGTGGTAAATTTCTAAAGATAGGGTGCTTAATTTTTAGAAGTTTAGACATAACGCCTTTAAAAATCCCCTTACTTTTCTTATGTTATTAGTAAATGAGCAAGTTTTTCCCAAGTTAATGTATAGCCTTGGGCTTTGGTAACTAACCCACATTTAATAATTTAATATCAAAGAGAAATAAAAAGGGGACTAATTAGTTTGGTCAAGCTTCTTTCTTAGCCCAGATCCATATATATATATATATATATATATATATATATATATATATATATATATATATATATTTGGATAGAATTACGGATATATCCCATTTTAGGATCCTTATATTTTTACCACAATCTATCCTTTGTTGTTTTCATAGTTCTTTCCCAGAACTGTGTGTGTTTGGTGAATAGTTAAATTTTCAGTGGCTCTCTTAGGATATTTGAAAGGTCTCATTATTTCTCTAAATTCTCAACCCATCCCCTTTTGCAGGTCAGGTACTCCTTTCTTCAGCAACACTGGGACTCTTAAACTTGAATTGTCCATGTTTTAATTCAAGCTGTGTTCTGTGCTCAGAATGTCCCTTTTTTGACTGTTTCTACTCCTCTGAACTTAAAGCCTAGTTCAAATGTCACATCCACTTTGTGGCCTTCCTTGGTTACCCAGCCTGAATTTAGTTTCCCTGCTCTGAACTTCCATAGTTCTTTTAGAAAGAGTAAGATTCTACCAGGTGGAAAAGAAAGGTCATTTCAGGCAAAAGGAATGGCAAGAACTAAAATATAAGAAAACAAACAAAAATAATTACTATATAAAATGATTTATTAGATGGTATAAACTTGAACATTTACTATATATTTTTAAGTTTATTTTATAGTCAAGTATAGTTAACATACTATATTATATTAGTTTCAAGGGTACAGCATAGTAATTTGATGTTCATATACTTTATGATGTGATCACCACAATATGTCTAATATTAATTATGGTAATAGTAATTCTAAGTATATACATAGACCAAGCTTGTATAGAAAAAAAGAATATATAATGAAGACTCAAATACCCACCATTCATCTTAAGAAGTAGCATGTTACCAAATATATTAAAGCTCTTGGATTTTATGGCCTTCTCTTCCCTCCAGAGATAACCACTAGCTTGAATTTGGTATTTGTAATTCCTTTCCTAGTTTTTTTTATTTTTTATTTGTTTGTTTTTTTAATCCTCACTCAAGGATATTTTCCCATTGATTTTTGGAGAGAGTGAGAGATAAAGAGAAATACTGATGTGAGAGAAACATTGATTGGTTGCCCCTTGCACCCGAGGGCCTTGGCTGGTGAGGAGCCTGCAACCAAGGTACATGCCCTTGACCCCCTTGACCACAATCCAACTGGGACCCTTCGGTCCGCAGGTGATGTTCTATCCACTGAGCCAAACTGGCTAGGGCAATTCCTTTCTTCTTTTTAAAATATGTTTGTTCCTTACAAATGGTCATCTAAATAGTTTGTTTAGATTTTTGTGTGTTTGGAACTGCATATAGTGTTATTGTACATGATTTTATATTTCTACCACTTGTGTTATTTTTAAAAATTATATATAGTTGGTATACAATATTATATTAGTTTCAAGTGTGCAATATAGTGATTTAACATTTATATACCTTACAATGTGATCACCTCACTAATTCTAGTAATCATATATCACTGTGCAAATTTATCGCAATATTATTGACTATATTCCCTTTTACCTTTTCACCCATTCACCCCTTCCCCTTCCCTTGGGCAACCATCAGTTTGATTTCTTTTCCCTGTGATCCTCTTTTTGTTTTGTTTTATTTGTTCATTTGTTTTGTTTTTTGTTAGGGTCCACACATAAGTGATACCATACAATACTTGTCCTTCTCTGTGTGACTTACTTTACTTATAATACCCTCTCAATCTGTCTATGTTGCTGCAAATGGCAAGAGTTCATTCTTTTTCATGGATAAGTAATATTCATGGATATACATATTTTATGTTTTCTCTATTCACTCATCTATTGATGGACACCTAGGTTGTTTCCAAATATCAGCTATCATAAGTAATACTGCAATGTACATAGGGATGCAAATATCTTTTTGAATTACTGGTTTTTTTTATAAAGAAAATGGGATTGCTGGATGGCATGGTAGATCTATTTTTAGATTTTTGAAGAATTTTTATACTGTAAATTTCCATAATGCAAAATTGTACCAATTTGCAGTTCCACCAATGGAGTATACTAAAGGGTTCCCTTTTCAGCACATCCACTTGTGGTTTTTTTTTTTTACTTTTTGATAATAGCCATTCTGATTGATGTGAGGTTGAATCTCATTATGGATTTGATTTGTATTCCCCTGATTATTATTGATATTGAGCTTTTTGATTTTTTTTGCTCTATTGGTCATCTGTATATCTTCTTTGGAGAAGTTTCTCTCCATGTCCTCTGCCCATGTTTTATTGTATTGTTTAATTTTTTGTTATTAGTTGTATGAGTTTCTTAAATATTTTGGATATCAACCCTTGATTAGATACATCATTTATGAATATATTCTCCCATTCACTTGGTTGTCTTTTCATTTTTTGATGGTTTCCTTCTCCATACAGAAGCTTTTAAATTTGATAACATTCCATTTGTTTATTTTTGCTTTTGTTTCCTTTGCTCTGTGGGACATATCCACAAAGATACTACTAAGTGCATTATTTCATAAGGTTATACTCGTAAGATTTTGTCCATGTTGATATGGGTATTTCTACATATATCACATTTTTATTGCTCCCTACTATTCCATTGTGTGAGTAAACCACAATCTCTATTTAAATTTTTTGCTGATGGATATTTGTATAGATTTGTTTTTTCTCTTCCTCTTTTATTTTTCCATTTAAAAAATACATTTGAATATTCTTATCAGGTTTCCTGGTACAGAGGTGCAAGAGTATCTCTAAGGTGTAAATTTAGGATTTGTAGTGCTTGCTCATGAGCTATTTATATCTTCAACCTTGATGGATAGTGTTTTGTTTTTTTATAGATGTGAATATGAACAAAATTGACTCCATCTTTGTATCCCTCCCACTTTCTTCCTGTTCAAGCTTTAGCTCTGACTAACTTAATTGGTCTCAGCCAGCAAAGTCTCATAACTAATGAAGAGCTGTGTTCTGTAATCTTGCACAATGTTAGGAACTAGGATACCTGTCAGTAAACACCAGAATGGCATAGCAACAAAGATAGATATCAAACTAGGTGCTGGCCTTAATGGTAAGCAATTATTTGTCATAAGACCATCTGGCTCCTATGGCATTCTTTTTGTCCCTTTGTCTTGTCAATTGTTAGTAGTTTAGCTATATTGTAAAACATTTACTGTAACAACGGTCTAGCAATGAAGATTATCAGCACAGACCATTGGAATCTCCTTCCGCTCAGACTCCATCCCTGTACAGAGGTACGAGAGTATCTACCCTATAGTAACTAGCCTTCAATAAATCCTGTTATAGTCTATGGAGTTGCCTCCTTCATATTTTGGTCTCCAGTTACCTTCTTGGTTTGGTGGTCACATACCTTCCTTCTGCTAGTAGTCATTTCCCAGAGGGTTTTTGGAATGGAATTGGTCATGATTAACCCTTTGTGTTTAGGAAGCTCCATGGAAATAAGCTGGAAAGGAAGGTTGTAATCAGACTCTGCAGACTGGCATTTGGATTTTATTCTAGAGGCAAAAGGAAGCCATCACTGTGAGACCCTGTAGTTGCTTACCTTCCCTAAATCTTAGTTTCCTTTTCAGTAAAATGGGGACAATAACATCTTCTTCACAAGATTGTTGTGAAGATCCTGTCATTTAGATACTGTCTATATATATAAAAGCCTAAGTGATTGTCCCAACCGAAACAAACGAACGGACAACCAAACAGGCTGCGTGGGGCAACCTAGGCCGGCAGGGGGAGCAGTTAAGGGTGACCAGGTCGGCGGAGAGGGGGGAGTTAGGGGCAACCAGGCCAGTGGGGGGGGGGGTAGTTGGGGGTGACCAGGCTGGCAGGGGAGGGTCAGTTGGGGGTGACCAGGCCATTGGGGGGGGGGCAGTTAGGGGTGATCAAGCAGGCAGGCAGGTGAGCAGTTAGGAACCAGAGGTCCCAGATTGTGAGAGAGATGTCTGACTGCCCCCGAGGGATCCCAGATTGTAGAGGGTGTAGGCTGGGCTGAGGGGACCTCCCCTCCCGTGTATGAATTTTGTGCACCCAGCCTCTAGTATTACTATAGAAAAACAATTGTGAAGTAGACATGATGTAAACAGATTTATATTTTAAAAAGATAATGGCAACAGGGTGTAGAATGAGTGCTTTCAGGAAGACAGGAAGCTATTGTGGTCATTTAGATGATGGGAAATCCTCATGAATCTTTTAAGACCTATTTCAGGGTTTCTCGACTTGGCACAGTTGCAATTGTCAGGGGGATAATTCTTTGTTTGGGGGTTGCTGTTGCGTGCATTGTATGATGATCCCTGGTCTCTACCCACTTGATGCCGATAGCAGTCCTTCTCTTTGTCAGTTTTGACAATCAAAAATGTCTACAGACATTGCCAAATGGCACCTGAGGGGCAAAAACCACATTTAAGAACCTCTGATCTAATTCAAAAGCTTGCTTTTCCACAAAGCCTTCCTTGTCTTCTCTAGGAAGACCGAATTGTTCTCTGCCCAATAATTGCCTTCTTAGTTTTGTAGTTATCAGTTGTCTGTTTCTATATAAGTCTATACATTCTCACAAATCACACTGATTACTTTTTTATTACTGCATGCAGAACATAGGTGGAACTAATGTAGATATTAAAGATGTGAATTATCAAATAAATGATAAAACAATTATTACTGAGCATATATTTTGTCTTAAGAACTGTATCAAGTATGAAGTGCCAATGTTGAGCAGAAAAACATGGTCCCTGGTCTTGTAGAACTTATAATGTATTGGAAGGGAAGTAATAGACATGTAAACAATAAATTAACAAAATAGCTCCAGATAAGATAAATGCTATGATGGAAATTCAAATGGTGCTTTGATAGAAAATAATTAGGTCCTTCACTTTAGATTAATTTTTCAGGGAAAACAGTGATATTTAATTTGAGACATGCAGGTTAAGATAAGAAATAAATTATGAAAGAATCAGATAGAAGAAGAGCTCTACAGGCAATAAACCAACAGGAATAAAATCCTTAAGTTAGAAAAGAGATTGTGATATCTCAGAAACAGAGAGAAAGATAATGCAACCAGAGCCAAATGAACAGTAAGAACAGCACATTAGGGAGATGAAGAGCTAGGCAAGTTTGAGATTATACAGGCCATTGGCCAAAGTAAATAATTTGTGTTTAATTATAAATATAACACAAATCTGTAGGATGGTTGCTAAGAAAACACATGACCTAATTTTATTTAGATCTTTGGCCTTAAACGATCTATGTTACCTCTGAGCCTTGGATCTCAGAGTTATCATAAAGATGAAATTAATATGTATAAAGCACTAAACAGTGGTTGGTATATGCATGTATTCTATGTGATGATGATGATGGTGATGATTACATTTTTTTAATGAAGGCAATTTGGCTGTGTATAAAGAATAAATTGAAAGGAGGTTATGGTTTAAGAGTGATCAAAAGTTAGGTAAGAGACCTTGGTGGCCTGACCCAAGGATGATAGTAGAGGTGGGGAGAATGTCATATTGGTTTGTGATGATCAGAAGGTTGATCTTTAAGAATAGATGATGGATTACATGTGACAGTTGAGAGAAATGGAAAAAATTCCCAGGTTTCTGGCATCATCAATTGGGGGAATAGTGGTGTAATTTACTGTAATAGAACAGGCTGCAGGTAAGGATTAGGTTTGGGTGGGGAAAATCAAGAACTATATCTTGAATGAATAAAAGCAAGTAAGCTAGCATGCAATCATTTATAATGAAGATAATACAGGCATTGATAAAGGATTTTATGAATAGAATTGATAACATGTTGTGACCAATTAGATATGGCTAGATAAAAGGATGTTAAAAATGATGTGTAGGTTTCTTCTTGGGGGTGGGAAGCTCTAATTATAGGAAACAAAAACAGAGGAGATGTGGGTGTGAAGACAAAATACTGAGTTTGTTTTTGGACAAATGAGTAATGACTGATAAACGGTTCGAAGTTTGGGTCAAGAGGAAGATTGAGATGGGAAATAAATATTTAGAGTTAACCTCATATAGCTAAAACTTAATGGGTCAGAAATTAAATTGTAACACATCAAATTTAAAAGGTAAACCATGAAAGAAAGGAAAACAAGTAAAGGAGATAAAAGTATTCCGTGTGATATATATATTCTTTGGTATTATTCTCTTCAAATAGAAACATATTTGAAGAGAATAGTACCAAAGAAATGAAAATCAGAGAGAGTTCAGAGAAAAGTGTAGTAATCATGTCAAATTTTGATGAGAAATTAAAGAAAAAAATTTAAATAGCTAAAGCTTAATAATTTTCTGTAAAATTGTGGGCAGGAAGCTAACTTAGATGTTTTGAAAAGTAAATGAATGAATGGTAGGCAAGGAAGAGAAAGCTTTAAGTAGATACTACCTTTTATTTTTAATTTTTATTGAATTTATTGGGGTGACATTAGTTAATAAAATTATATAGGCTTCAAGTGTACAATTCTATAATACATGATCTGTATATTGCATTGTATATTTACCACCCAAAGTCAAGTCTCCTTCCATCACCATTTATCACACCTTTACCTTCCTCTACCCCACATCCTCTGTAGACACTGCCCTTTAAAGGAGCTTGGCAAGATGAAAGGCAGGGGACATTGGAGGAGTAAGTTAGAAGAGAAAGATAAAACATGTTTGTGGGTTAAGGGAGAAACATCCTGTTGTGGTGAGAATGCTACAAGGAAATCTGATAAGGCAATGCATTGAAAATGTGGGAGGAATGGAATAGAGAGAAGGGGTGGGAGATTAGCCTTGGAGAACTGTAGTCATCTTTCTCCTGAGGCAAAATGGAAAAAGGATAGATCAGCTGAAGTTGTAGACATGTTTTGAAGAGGAAAGAAAGAATTGTAAGTGAAATTAATGACTTTTTTTCTGATATTATTAAAGAGGATAATATTAATTTTCATTTAATAAACAATCATTTGTATTTGATTTTTGTCAAGACGTTCTGCTGGGGTCATTCTCAGTAAATCTGCCATATGTACAGAACTGAGGCACAAGGAATATAAATGACCTCAGGTCATAGAAATAGTAGGTAGAAGAACTGGAATTCAAAATATATGTGCCTGAATCTGGAGCCTAGTTTCTTAAATATAAGTTATGCCCCCACATGAAAATAGCTGACCTTTATCAATTAGGTTTGGAATTTTGCAAAGAGAAGTAACAGAAGCTCACGGTTATGTGGTACTAAAGATGAGATTGTATCTGATCTTCCAGCATTGAATTTGGGTTGGAATAGAGAGCCAAGCTAAAAAGGAATATTTAGCCAGAGGAAGGAGGGAAGGATGATAGAAAGAAGGTGATCTGATCAGAAAGGGGACTTTAGGTTTTGCACCTTGGGACTGGAGGATTTCTATGTAATGATGAGGGCCAGGGTGTGGCTATGTTGTGTAGGTTGCTAAGGTAGATAATTTCACAAAGAAAACATTTAGGAGCATTCAAAGAACACATAAATAGGGGTAAAACAGTGCAGGACACACAACCCCACAAACCTTCATAAAATCCAGAGATTATAATTGTTTTAAACAGTTGTCAAAGATAGATTAAAATATGTGGATTATATTTTTATTCAAGAGGGCAAAATGTGTGTGTTTAGAATATTTAATCCCAGACATGGGTAAACCAAATAACATACAAAGGGTAAATTCTCCATCATTCAGAAATCTTGACCATATTGAATAACTCATTCTCTGTAATATTGGCTTACTGATGTCACTTTATTTAAAATTATTCCCTTTACCTTAATGCTCATTAAAGTGCTGGCCCCATTGTTTAACTAATTCTTTTATTACACATGGCCAAGTTGGCTGTGCATCTGTCAGGTATAGTGCCAATAGGTGCAGATGTCCTCAGATTCCCAAGAACCTTCTCTGTTCTTTGGTGATACCTCAATTGAGCTTCCCTTCTACCAAGTTTGTTAAGTTCTTCCCTCCTTCAGCTACTGTCTCAGGAAATTCCCACCCACATTCCACCCAGCTGTTTCTTTCCCATTCAGATATTTTTAAGAGCTCTAAATATATCTTCTGCCATCTATTTTCTGTCTTCTTGCTATAAGTAAAATTTCTCCAGTAATAAGAGCAATAACAAATCTATGGTAGTTTTCAAAATGCTTCCATAAGCACATTTTTCTCCACTCCAATGTGAGAAAGCTGGAATTATTTTTAATTTGATGAGAGAAGACAAATGGCTTGTCTAAGGTTGTTTCTCCTAGTAAGTAAAAGTGACAAATATGAGTACCTAGGTCTGCTGAAGTCAAATCTCATCCCCAAGAGTTTCATCCTTTAAAGAAATATGGATTATTTGACTTGGAAGAAAAATATTTCAGGCATCATCAATTGCAACTTTCCATTTATTGCTATTAGCCCATCCTCAATATCCTTGTAGAGGTTGGCAGTATATCACCTCTTGAGGCAGGCTGGTTCATCTGGGATTATTTGCTTTTCCTTATAATGAGCTAAAATTGATCTTCTCATAATTTTTATCCATGGGTCCCATTTCACCTTCTGTAGCTACATACGCTAAAGGAATGAGGACCTACTCTCCCTAGACAACTTTCCATACTCTGGTCAATGTAACTTTTTTCCTATTATCTTACAGGACATATTTTTCAAGGTTTTTTTTTGTGGAAATAGCTCTCCTCTAAATATAAACTTCTTAAAGAAACTGGCATTTAAACTAAATTGCATTAATCATATCTGTAAAGCATGGAATCTACAATTGAGCACAATATTTCATTAATTTATTATCATCTTTATTGATGGACATTTATTTATTTATTTATTTTTTGTTAGTCATCACCTGAGATTTTTTTCATTGATTTTTGGGAGAGTGCAAGAGAGAGGGAAAGACAGAGAGAAACATCAATGTGAGAGAAACACATCAATTGGTTGCCTCCTGCATGAGTCCCTACCAGGGTCCGGGCTGGAGAGGAGCCTGCAACCAAGGTACTTGCCCTTGACCAGAATCGAACCCAGGACCCTTTGGTCTGCAGGCCGAAGCTCTATCCACTGAGCCAAACTGGTGAGGGTGGTTGATTTTATTTTAAAAAATTTATCTTTATTGTTGAAAGTATTACAGATGTCCCCTATCCTTTTTTTTTTTTTTGATTGATTGATTTTAGAGAGAGTAGTGAGAACAATGTCAATTTTTTGTTTCATTTCTTTATCCACTCATTTGCTTCTTGCATGTGCCCAGTACAGAGATTGAACCTGCAACCTGGGGATATCAGGACAACACTCTAACCAACTGAGCTAACTGACCAGGGATCAAGCATAGTACTTTATTTTTTTAATGTTTATTTTATTTTAGTTTTTTATTGTTTAAAGTATTACATGTAGTAGTACATATATCTCCTTTATTTTTCCCCATTGACCTTCCCCCAGCCTCCCCCACCTCCTGTCGCATGCCCTCATCCCACCCTCCCAGTGTCTTGTAAGCATAATACTTTAGATGTGTTCTGTTCAATGGGTTGGAGCACAGTGCAGCTATCACTCCTTTGTTCCAATGCTTTGCTACTATGAATAGTCCTGAGGTCATATGGACTTTTGGGAATAGACACTAGTGATTTCATGTTGAGCTTAGAATTAATTAGAAATTTAGATGATTGAATTTCTTATGATAATCTTATAGCCATATTACCTCTAAACCCGTAGAACTGATAAAGCTCATCAAGAATTTTGTAGCAGAAATTACTGAACTAGTAAGGGTGACATTTAGAGACTCTGAAGTTTAAGAGTTGGAACATTGTGTTTCATTCATGTAAACTATAGTAATTATAGGTTGTACCCTTTATAACCTATTTAATTTTATTTTTAATTTGATTATAAATCTAACTTGTTAACAATGTTTTCTATTTCTCCACATTTTATTTTTCTTATTTTTATATTTTAAATTAAAATTATTATGCTCTGAAAGAACAATTAAATTTTAAAAATAATTTAACTTATTAATTTCAGGGAAGAAGCGGGGGGAGCGAGAGAGAGATAGAAACATCAATGATGAAAGAGATTCATTGATCAGCTGCCTCCTGCATGCCCCACTCTAGGGACTGAGCCTGCAACCCAGGCATGTGCCCACCAGGAATCAAACCGTGACCTCCTGGTTCATAGGTTGATGCTCAACCACTGAGCCACACTGGCCGGGCAGAAAAATTAAATTTTTGATTCAGTTATCCACATAACAGTTATTCTACTACCCCTTTTAGGAAGTCACTCTTCCCCCTCCCAAAGTTAGAATCTATTTATTATCACTAAATGTTGATTTTTAAAAGGTTTTATTGTATCAAAAAATACATAATGTGCATGTAATAAGATTTTAATTAATCCCCTAAACTAAACATACCTGATTAAACAGTATTTCTTCACACTCTCTTCCAATAACTTCCTTTATCAAGGTTTACCACTCTTTTTATCATAATACTAGAGGCCAGATGCATGAAGATTCGTGCAAGAATGGGCCTTCCTTCCCCTGGCTGCCAGCACCACCTTCGCTCAGGCTGGAGCTGCCTTTGCTCCTTCCCACGCTGCCCAGAGGCCCTGAGCGACCAGGGGCGGGGTGGAACACCTGCGTCCTGCCCCGCTCCCAGCCACTCAGTGACTGTGTATGCAAATTAATCTGCCATATTTATTGGGCTAATTTGCATACTCACTCCTGATTGGCTGGTAGGCATCATGAAGATATGGTCAATTTGTATCTTACTCTTTTATTAGTGTAAATTATAGAGTACTTTTGCCTTTTGATGAATTTTATATAAATGAAATTATACTGTAATTCACTTCTATGTTTTCATCTTTTATTCAATGTCATATTTATGACATCTAAATTGGCGCTTATATTTGTAGATTGTTTAATTTCATTGCTATATAGCATTCCATTGTATGAGTATGCCAAATACATTCTACAGCTAATGGACATTCGGGCTGTTACTTGTTTTGGATATTAAGAATAATGTTCCTGTAGACATTCTAGGACATGTATTTTAGTAACATATGTATGCGTTTCTATTGTTAATAAAGAGTGGAATTATTGTGTGTCTTATTTATCTTTTTATTTGTCAGTTTGTTGATTCCATATTATACTACTCAAATTCTAGCAGGGGGCGTTATTTAGCTAAAATAATATCCCTTGACCCTAGCCAGTTTGGCTCAGTGAATAGAGTATTGGCCTGCAGACCAAAGGGTCCTGGGTTTGATTCCAGTCAAGGGCATGTACCTTGGTTTCAGGCTCTTCCATGGCCTGGGCCCTGGTTAGGACTCATGCACGAGGCAACTAATTGATGTGTTTCTCTTACATCGATGTTTCTCTCTGTCTTTCCCTCTCTCTCCCACTGTCTCTAGACAAAATAATATCCCTTGGCACAGTTATGCAGAAGTCTTTGTGCAAAGTATCCTTAGCCTATGAATTGACTGCCCTTGGACTCTATGTCCACTTTTGTCAACTTAGTGGCCAGGCCTCTCCATGCTCAGAGAACAACCTAGAGCTTTTTCCTCAAAGAAATCAGTGAGGCAATTTCTCATAAACATGTCAGGCATCCTGGAAGACAAAATTATTGTTGTCATTATTTGAAATTAGAAGTCATTGGTCTATTTACTCTATGGTATACACAGTAATCTCTGTTCTGAGAGGACATTGCAGCTTGTCCAAGGCCAGATAACTTGTAAGTAGTATCCAAGTGCATTGCCTGTGTCTCTACATGTCTACCTCCAATGGTTCTCCTATACCCGGTTTTAGCAGCATGGTAAAGCATCATGGATAAGGAAAACGAGCACGTGGCAACACTATTCTTAGTACTACCAATCTGTTGTTGCATTCATCATAGTAACTGTTATCGCCACAGAATGTTTGGTTAGATAGAAAGAAGTACATATAGATACAGGTATATAAATGTACAGGTATACTTAAAAACAACAGCTTTCTTTTTAAACTTTTAAAATTTTTTTAAACTTTTCAGTTTTTCTTTTTAAACTTTTAAATTTTTTACTTTACCATTTTCAAAATATTATTCATAAAGTTTGGCTCATTTCCAGTAAAACTGCTTATTCAGTTTCACCAAGTTTATAGCTTCCTGTCATCAGGTCCTATTGATAAAATGAAGATATTTGAACATACTAGAATATACCAATGGTCCTTTCAGTTCAAGGAATATGATAAGTTTATTACTTTTCATAAGTATACACCTAATTCTTTGGGTATTGAACTCTCAGACTATACACCTCATGAATGCTGAGTGTGTTTTCTTGTCAGGGTCTTACCTGACCTGCTTTCCCTTGTTGTTGTTGGGTTTTCCCCCTTTTTCCAAAGAAGGCTTATCCCCTATATCGACTCTCACTGCTTAATTCCATGAAAAATGGAAGGAAAAGAGTGCTCCAGCAAAGGCATCTATTTTGCCTTAAGACGTTAATCATTTTCCCCCTCTGGAGAGGAGACCTAGGGCTAAGCAGTTTGGGTTATGCAGACACTTTTCTGAGCTCAGAAATGTTGCTTAAATGGACCAGGAATCAAGGGTGAACTTCCCTGGGCATCACAGAGCCCAGTTCTCGCTACTCGCCTCTCTTCCCAGAAGTCAGAGATTAGACTGCATTTCCGCCATAAGTAGGCTGCCATTTTCCATTGCATCACAAGTCTAAGATGAGATTACACTAACTCCCAGGAGTTGTTTTCAGAGCACAGCAGTTAATTAGGTAACAAGACAACAGGGTGGAGTGATACTTTATTCTGCTGGATGTCTCCACACCCACAGTGGATTTGGCCTGGTGCCATTGCCAGCCACCCTCAGAGCAGTGGCATCTTACAATGCAACCACGCCTAGATGACAACAAGTTGCATTTTTTAGCTAACTTTAATGAAAAATTCCTCACATTAATTTAGGGACAAAAGAAGAAAAAGTGTCAGCTCTTCCCTCTTCTCTCTTTTCCCACCTCCACCCCAATTTTTCTCTGTGGGGGGGAGGGGATTTTGAGATGTGATGAGCTAACCTTGTAAGTGAATATCTCTGATAGAGGTAGTTTAGGCACACAATCTGGACCAAGATCAGTGACTGGCTTTTACTTAGCACCTTATAGTTCGTGAAGTACTTTCACTTATATTGCCTAATTATATCTTCACAACAAAATTGATACATAGATGACAATATTTTTGTATTTTATAAATGAGAAAATAGTTTCAGTTTTAAATAAACATGACTAACATCACTCAGATAAGAGGGAGAACCCAGGTTTTTGTTGTTGTTTTTTTTTACTTCAAAACATCCCCCTCCTCTCCAACCCCTTCCTCCCCCGGCCCCCCCGCACTGTTTTCCACAGTTGTTTCCTAAGTGACTTAATGGTAGAATGTTCTGGTCAAAAGAGCCATCAATTAGTTCACTATATATTGAGTACTGCTATGCTCCAAGTAAGGCTGCCTTTGAAGACAATATTTAAAAATATATATATTTAATGGACTTTATTTTTTAGAGTAGTTTTAATTCACAGTAAAACTGATGGGAAGGTACAGATATTTTCCTGGATAAGCCCCACCCCCACACATGCAGGACTTGCCCCATTATCAATATCCCCCACCACAGTGGTACAGCCTTTATAATAAAAGCATAATATGCAAATTGACCAAACAGCAGAACGACTGGTCGTTGGGGGTCGGGGCTGGTGAGCAGGCCTAAGCCATCAGTTGGACATCCCCTGAGGTCTCCCAGACTGCGAGAGGGCACAGGCCAGGCTGAGGGGCCCTCCTCCTCGAGTGCACGAATTTTTGCGCACTGGGCCTCTAGTTGATTATAACTGATGAACCTACGTTGACACTTCATTATCTCTGAATTCATAGTTTACATCAGGATTCACTATTGGTGTTGTACATTCTATATGTCTAGACAAATGTATAATGACATGTGTCCACCATTTGTAGTATCATATAGAGTAGTATCACTGCCTAAACACCCTCTCTGTGAAGGCAGTATTTTTATGACATTGGTTGATATGCTCAATTAGTACAGTTTAGTCGGCCTACCTTTATTTTGTCCTCATTGTGCATTTTTCAGTGTGCCTCACCTCATGAGTAATTTAGAAATTTAATCTGAATTCACAATCTTGTTTCAGCTAAAAGTGAGGACTGGAATTAACACACAGACTTCCTAATTCCACATCAAATACCATTATATTCATGAATTTGCTAATGAACTAGAGGCGTAAGAGGGCCTGATAACAGTAAGAAAAGGCATTCCCCCACTCCCATTCATGGGTGGATAAAAGACATTTTCTCTCTTTTGAAAATGGGAAATATTTGAAAATTTAAGAGCTTAAAGTCAGCTGTATGATTTTCTGACCTCTTTGCAAAGGTGTCACTTTTTTATGGCTCAAATGACCTGCCACTCCATCCAGACGTGTGTGTGTTGTTCACTGAGAGTGACCCAATTCCCTGCAAAGGCCTCCCACCTGGCGTCCAGTAAGTTGTCCAAAGGAAGGGGAATGGCCTGGCTGGCATAGCTCAGTGGTTGAGCCAGGAGGTTGCAGTTCAATTCCCTGTTAGGGCATATGCCCCGATTGCAGCTCAATCCTTGGTGTGGGGCATGCAGAAAGCAGCTAATCAATGATTTTCTCTCATCATGGATGTTTCTCTCTTTCTCCCTCTTCCTTCCTCTCTGAAATCATTAAAAATATATTTACACACACACACACACACACACACACAGGAAAGGGCATGGATGAGAAATTACTCCTCTACCCTGGAGGCTATTAGTTTGTGCCCCTAAAATTAGACACTGGTTGCTGACACTTTCTACAAAATGTTGAATACTTTAAAAGGCCCAGAAATAGATTTCTACATTGTAATTTTTAACTCAATGTAGTCAACACACTAACAAGGAAGATATTTCTAATAACAGCTGTACATGCTCCATGTACCAGATACCATCTAAAGGCTTTACATGAGTTACTCCATGAGTTACTCATTCTCATGATAATCGCTATTATCATTCTCAGCTTAGTGGTGAAGAAAGTGAGTAGAGTGTAAAAAATTGCCTCTTTTTACAAGGCAAATAAGCTGGGTTTTGAACTCAGGTAGCATTGCTTCAAAACCCAACAGATAACTTCTAAGTTACATCATCCTTCTGACTCTCAAGTAGACTTCACTTTGTATGGCTTAAATTGTTACCAGTAATAATAGTTGCTTCAGCTTTTTTACACAATTGTCTCAATCTGCTCAATAATCCTATCAAGTGGGTTATACTCTTATGATTTTCCTGAAGTCAAATGCCAGGAAGTCACACATTCCAAAAATAAAATCAGTGGTTTTCGTTGGTGTCGGTTGGAGAAGTGGTCTTCTCTGTCCAAGCAATATGTGGCACCACCTGCAGGGGGTGGTCCGGGAAAATCCTGAAACACTTTACTTTGGCACTGTGAATTGGGAGTTTTTGAAGAATGAAAATGGCCCTCATCATGACATTTGCAGTTAGATCATACAGCTCAGAAGATGGGGTACTGAGGGTGTGTGTAACTTATTTTACCATTTAAATAATTAGGAAAATAACTCAGTCTTAGCCCTCATATCTTCATCTGTAAACTAAAGAGAAGAGTTTTCTGATTTACAATGTCCTATCAAGCCCCCAAAATATTAAACTAACTTTTTAAAATAGAATTTTTTTTTAATTTTTTTGTTTTTTTTAAATAAATCTTTATTGTTCAGATTATTACAGGTGTTCCTCTTTTATTTTTCCCCATAGCTCCCCTCCACCTGATTCCTCACCCCACCCCATGCCCTTACCTCCCGCCACTGTCTTCATCCATAGGAGTAAGATTTTTGTCCAATCTCTTCCCGCACCCCTCACACCTGCTTCCCCTGAGAATCGTCAGTCCACTCCCTTTCTATGTCCCTGATTCTATTATATTCACCAGTCCATTCTGTTCTTCAGACTTTTCATTCACTTGATTTTTAGATTCACTTGTTGATAGGTATGTATTTGGTGTCTGTTTGTTGTTCATAATTTTTATCTTTACCTTTTTCTTCTTCTTCCTCTTCTTAAAGGATACCCTTCAGCATTTCGTGTAATCCTGGTTTGGTGGTGATGAACTCCTTTAGCTTTTTCTTGTCTGTGAAGCTCTTTATCTGAACTTCAACTCTGAATGATAGCTTTGCTGGGTAGAGTAATCTTGGTTGTAGGTTCTTGCTGTTCATCACTTTGAATATTTCTTGCCACTCCCTTCTGGCCTGCATAGTTTCTGTTGAGAAATCAGCTGACAGTCGTATGGGTATTCCCTTGTAGGTAATTAACTGTTTTTCTCTTGCTGCTTTTAATATTCTCTCTTTGTCTTTTGCCCTTGGCATTTTAATTATGATGTGTCTTGGAGTGGTCCTCTTTGGATTCCTCTTGTATGGGGTTCTGTGCGCTTCCTGAACTTGTAAGTCTATTTCTTTCACCAGGTAGGGAAAGTTTTCTGTCATTATTTCTTCTAATAGGTTTTCAATATTTTGCTCTCTCCCTTCTTCTGGCACCCCAAAAATTCGGATGTTGGTTCGCTTGAAGTTGTCCCAGAGGCTCCTTACACTATCTTCATATTTTTGGATTCTTTTTTCTTTTTGTTTTTCTGGTTGGATGTTTTTTGTTTCCACATATTTCAGATCTTTGGTTTGATTCTTGGGGTACGTTGATCTACAATTGAGTTTCTGTATATTCTTTATTTTACACAGTGTATGCTTCATTTCTGACTGGTCCTTTTCAATTTTTTTGGCATTCTCATTAAGGTCCTTGAAGGTCTCACTAAGCTCCTCAGAAGTGTCATCAAGTTTCTCAGTGGTTTTTAGAAGATTCTTGAGTAACCTTATACATGTGGTTCTGAACTCTATGTCATCCAGTAGTTTGCTTTCCTCTGTTTCTTTCATTCGTGACATGTTTCTTTGTTTCTGCATTTTGGCTTCTTCCCTGTGTTGATGGAGTGGCTTTGTGTGGTAGGTGACCTATAGGGGGCAGTAGCTCAGCCTCCCCAATCACCTGATGTGGACGCTCTTGGTACACCCCTTTGTGGGCTGAGTGCAAAGTCTTGGTGTAGTTAAGCCTTAATTGCTATTGGTACACTGGGAGGAATTGACCTCCAGGCCAATTAGCTGTGAGCACTCCCTGTGTCTATAATGGAAGAACTGCTGCGCTGAAGACACGCTTATGGGGCAGGACTTGTTTCAGTGGGGCTTTGGTGCTCACTGAGTCTGCCTCTTGAATGTGTCACTTATGGATGTGAGGAGTTGAAATCTGGTGTCTCACACTGACCCCTAGGTACACTGGCTTCTGGATCTCCAATGGGGTGCAGATCAGCTACTGTCTGAGGCCACTCAGCAGGAGCTACAGTGAGAGCTGCAGTTTTCTCCTCTTTGCTTGGGGTTTGGAGGTTTTGGAGCTGTCTGACCCAGGCTGCAAGTTTGCTAGGTTAAGCTGTGATAGGGCAGGCCTTTATTATGCTAATTGAGCTGCTTGGAGCTTGGGTGGGTTTGTAGGTTGTGCAGGGCGGGGCCTCAGGGTGTCACTAGGTTAGGGCGTGGAAAACAGCAATGGCTGCTAGTTAGCCGGCTCTGTGTCCCCAAAGGCATCCACGAGTCCCGTGCCCCAGTACAGTAAACAATTACTCCTGCGCGCAGCTCTGCAAGCAAGCCACCCTCACTGGCAGACAGTCCAGCTTCTCCCCGTAGGAGTTTGGGTCCCCCGTGTCTCCCCAGAGACTGGATTTCCGAGTAATCGGGGGCTTGTCTCCATTCGGGTTGAAAAAAGCAATGCACCCAGTCGCCCGCAGCCAGCCCTGATCACGCGCCTCCGTTCCTCAGCTTTTCTGCGCTTGTGCACATCTCAATGCTCTTTTCTCTTTCCTTCTAGTTGTAGAACTTCCACTCAGCCAGCTTTCCCGTGGTTCTGGGTGAGAGACGTTTTGTCTTTTAGTTGCAGTTTAAATTGTTGTGGGAGGCAGTAATTTAGGTGTTTACCTATGCCGCCATCTTGGATTCTACTCCTAGAATTTTTGTTTTTAAAAATAATACCTACTTAGTGCAAAAACACTTAATAGATGAGAAAAATAGTGAGAGAAATGTAAAATATCACAAATAATTCCACTAGACAGAGATAACAAATGGAATGATTTTTGGTCACTCTGTGTCTTAATGCATAAATATATAATGTAAAAAATAGTATGTTATTGAATATGAATTATTTCTAAAGTCATATAAAACTACCAGCACCATCAAGATATGGATTAGGGTCATCACCCCAAAGTATAGGATGGGGCAAAAGTAGTTTTATAATTTAGAGTAAGTGAAACACAGAATTTATTCTTGTACTATTATTTATTAATTATTTTTAAAAAATATTTTTATTGATTTCAGAGAGGAAAGGAGAGGGAGAGATAGAAACACCATGATGAGAGAGAATCATTGATTGTTTGCCTCCTGCACGCCAACCAACTGGAGATGGAGCCTGTAACCTGAGCATGTGCCCGTGATTGGGATTGAACCCGGGACCCTTCAGTCTGCAGGCTGACTCTCTAGCTACTGAGCCAAACTGGCCAGGGCTATTTATTAATTATTGTATTATTTTCCATATGAACAACTGTAAACCTATTTTTGCCCCATCCTGTATTTCCATTTGCACCTTCTTCCTTGATTCTCAGCCTGACAACTTGATCTGATTTATGCCCCTATAATTTAAAAATATCATATAAATGGAATCCTAAAGCATAACATTTTCTGTCTGGCTTCTTTTACTTAGAATGCTGCTCTTGATGTTCATTCCTGTTGTAGCAGGTATAGTGGTTAATTTCTTTTTATTCTTGAGTAGAAATTTGTTGTATAGATGTATAATAGTTTGTTATCTATTCCCCAAATGATGTACATTTGGATAGTTTCTGGATTTTAGTGATTATGAATAAAGTTGCAATAAATATCCTTTTATAGGTTTTGTATGGACATGTTTTAATTTCTTTTGGGTAAATACCTAGGAGTGAGATTACCTGGTCATATGTTAAGTGTATATTTAACTTTATAGAAAGCATGTAGGATTTTGTAGTCTATATTTTTACAAACTTTTAAAAAAATTCTTTATTGATTAAGGTGTTACATATGTGTCCTTCTTCCCCCATTACCTCCCCCCATCCCCCTCACTCATGCCCTCACCCCCCTGTTGTCTGTGTCCATTGGTTAGGCCCATATGCATGCATACAAGTCCTTTGGTTGATCTCTCCCCCTTACTCCCACCCTCCCCTACCTTCACTCTGAGGTTTAATGGTCTGACTGATGTTTCTCTGTCTCTACAAACTTTGTTTTGGGGAAATAATTACAGATTCACAGAAATTTATAAAGATAGTATAAGAAGTCTTTAACCAGTTTTCTCCAATAGGTAAATCTTACATAATTATATCAAAAATAGGAACTTGGCCTTGACTAAAGGCATGTGTGTATTTCTGTTATTTTATTGCATGAGTGTATTTGTGTAACTGCCACCACATCAGCAAATAAAATTTTCTATCACCACAAAGATCTTTCTCATGCTACTCTGTATAGTCACATCTAACCTGTGCCCAACAACCATCCTTAACCCCTGGCAACCACTAAATTGTTTTCCTTGTCTATAATTTTATAATTTTAAAAATGTTAATAGACATAATTCATTCTTTTTTATTGCTAAATAGGAGTCCATGGTGCAGGGTACTAACATTTGTTTAACCAGCCACCTATTGAGGGACATTTTGGTTGTTTTCAATTTCTGGCTATTACAAATAAAGCTCCTATGAACAACTGTGTACAGGTTTTTGTGTGGTTATAAATTTTCATTTTTCTTGGGTTAATGCCCCAAGGTACAATACGGGATAGTATACTAAGCATATACTTAGTTTGTTAAGCAACTGCCTATTTATTTTCCAGAATGGCTGCACCATTTTATATCCACCAGCAACATATGAGAGGTCTGGTTTCTCTATGTATTTGCCAGCATTTGATTTGGTCACAGACTAAAAAATCCTATTGTTCATTTTAGCCATCTGACACTCCACTTGTCTAAACCTATTTTCTACTCTTTCCTTTTTCTATCCATGCAGTCAAAAAGTACTACATATTTGGTCATGGAGAACCCACATTATTTTGCCCCTGGGACTTTGCTTATGCTGTTCTGAAAAATCAGTCACGTACTCATTCCCACTTGTGCAAATATCCTCAATCCTTGTGGCCCAATTCAAAGGCCACATCTTCCAGAAAAGTCATTGCCTCTCTCCCAGATAGAAATCATATATCTTCCTGGACACTCCATCTCTACATTTATGACTCTTTATGTTGTACATGCTATTGAATAGTTTATTTTCTGATAGAAGTATTATCTTCCCTAATATATGGCTAGATTATTTAGGGCAAAAGTCTTTTTTACTTATTTTTCTCTCTCCTTAGTTTCAGCAACATTTTCAGGCTTTCAATTGATAAAATTCAGCGTTACTCCTACAAATTGATATGAATCTAAATGTAGTACTACCATTAATATCACATGGGCGTTGTCATTCAAAATAAACAAAACCCCATTAAATGTAAAATAATGTCTATATTCAATTTCAAATTCAACTCTTGCTCCCAGATAGTGTTAGCTAATTAGCTAGTGATATAGTGGAAACTAAAACTATCAGATAAAAGAAATTATCAGAGGAAAAATTTGGTTTTCATAATGACTTAAGGATTAATTTAGTCTCATTAGCTGAATTTTTTCAGATAGATGAAGCTTTATATCTTTTTAAGCCCATCTCTTTTATTTTTAGAATTCAACCTAATTTCATCAGGGCCTCTTCATCTAGAAGCCAAATATCTGTATTATGTGCTAGCTTAACATGATAGACATTTTTTTTTTCATTGATTTGAGAGAGGAAGGGAGAGGGAGAGAAAAAGAAACATCAATGATAAAGAAACATTGATTGGCTGCCTCTTGCACGCATCCCCTCCCTCCTCCCCTCCCACCCCTCGCCCCATGCGCTTGTGCACACACGCACTGAGGAATGAGCCCGCATCCTGGACATGTGCCCTGACTGGGAATAAAACTGTGGCCTCCTGGTTCATAGGTCAACGCTCAACCACAGAACCACATCAGCCGGGCATGATGGACATCTTTTAAAGAACATGTTCACAGATTCAGTTGAATAATGATTTGTATGATTATTTTTTACCTCCTCCAGTAGACTGTAGTCTCTTAGATGGTGGAGACCTATCTCCTTTTTTTACAAGTTAACCAGGCTCTCACACAGTCTCAGGCAAATGTAGGCATTCAAGAAATATTTGTTGTATCCATGTGGGGAGTATTATGGAATCTATTGGATATACCAAAAACACCTGCCTTTGGATTTCTATTTTTAACTTTTTAAATCACATTTTAGTCATTTGGTTCCATACCTGAGAATTCCCTGATTTCATATGTATTATTCATTCTCTTATTCCTTTTATCTGCCTCATGAATCAAGATTGTGGTATGATCCAATGATTAGCGCTATTTAACTTGTTACCTGATTTACTAAAAACATTATCTTCAGGCCAAGTCTCAGCTTGATCACTTGCAAGCCATGTGGCCTGGTATAAGTGACTATGCACAGCATTCCTGGTGTCTCTCTGTGTGTCCAAACTGCCTCCTCTGATAAGGACAACAGCTGTGGGAGCCCAGACCCAGCACTGACTGCCAAGGGGGCTGTAGATCAGGCCTGAAGAGAGGACTGGAGAGAGAAGCAGGGTCTGATCCATATCCTCTGTGGCAGCTGTTGATCAGCACTTGCCTCTCTCTTTCACTCTGGGCCTGGCCAGCAGCCACACCTCTTTCTCTTGGGCCTCTGTGGGGGCTGCTGATCAGCCCTGCCTCTCTGATCAGGCCCATTGATAGGCCTGTAGACGCTGACTGGCATAGAAACTGACCAATCAGAACCAAATCTGGGTGAAGTGTGAGGAGCCAATGGCTGCCTAGGAGGCAGAGCTTTTGATGCTGACTGGCATAGAAGCCGATGAATCAGAACCTAATCTGGGTGAACTGTGAAGGCAGAATCTAAGGTGGGGGATGAGGAGGGATTTTAAGGGTACCAGCTGTTTGGTGTAAAGTGTAAGAAAGTGGTTCAATTTTTTAATGACTGGTTTGGCAGCATAGTGCATATGGCTGGCTATCAGTCCAGATATAGGGATTATATGATTTTGTCTGCCAAGAGCATCTCCTCCAGCTGAAAAAGACTTCTCTCCCCCCCCTCCCATTTAAGCAATCCTATCCTACATAATCTACTTATACTAATAAAAGGGTAATTAGACCAGGTTGACTGGCCATCTTCAGGATGTCCAACTTCCTTCCAGACAAAGCCTTGGTGGTGGGGGCTAAGGCAGAGGCCATTAGGGGCAATCAGGCCAGCAGGGGAGGGTAGTTGGAGGCGAGATCAGGCCGGCAGGGGAGAGCAGTTGGGGGTGAGATCATTTCGGCAGGGGAGGGCAGTTAAGGGCAATCAGGCAGACAGGCAGGTGAGTGGTTAGGAGCCAGTGGTCCCAGATTGCAGAGGGATGTCCGACCACTGATTTAGGCCTGATCCCTGTGGGCCTAAACTGGTAGTCAGACATCCCCCATGGGGTTTCTGATTGAAGAGGGTGCAGGCTGGGCTGAAGAAATGCCCCCCACCTGTACATGAATTTCATGCACCAGGCCACTAGTTAAAGTATAATATGCTAATTAGACCAGATAACTGAACATCCTTCTGGACATCCTTTCCAACAAAGCTGCTGTGGCTGCGAGGGCTTAAGGCAGGCAGCCATGGTGGCCAGCAGTGGTGGGGTGATGGGGGCAGTGCCTTCCCCTGATCATCCCACTCGCCTCCCACAGAGGTGACAACCCCTGAGGGCTCCTGGACTGTAAGAGATGGCAGGCTGGGCTGAGGAATGTCCCCCTTCAGTACATGATTTTTTGTGCACCTGGGCCTCTAGTCCAATACATAAAACTTAATATAGTTAAAAATTATATATTAAAACTTTTGTTTTTCTTAATCCTAATCTAATAAAAGCAATAATCCTATCTAATAAAAGAGAAACATGCAAATTGACCATCACTCTGCTACACCCATCAGCCAATCAGAATGAGTATGCAAATTAATCCAACTAAGATGGCAGCAGCCACAGAGCTGGGACAAGCAGGAGGCTTGGGATGCCCCTGGTGATGGAGGAAGCCAAGCTTCCCACCCTCCCTGGCCAGCCCTGGCCTCCGCTCAAGGCTACAAAGTTTCAATTATAGAAGATAAATAAATCCCAGATACCTGCTTCCAGCTGGCTCTGGCCTCCACTTGGGTCCCTGGGGGGCATGGCCAGCCTGCAAACCACCATCACTTGCCCAGGCTGCCCCATGCCCCAAGGGAACCCCCACCCTGATCAGGGCAAACCAGCAGGCCCCCACCTGTGCACCAGGCCTCTATCCTATCTAATAAAAGAGAAACATGCAAATTGACCGTACCTCCACTACGCCCACCAGCCATGCCCACCAGAAAATCAGGAACAAATATGCAAATTAACCCAAACAAGATAGCAGTTAATTTGCATATCCAGGCACAGAGAAAAGACTGAAGATGGTATAGAAGGAAGCCATGCGCTGCAGAAGGGAGCGAAGTTGCGGAGAAGCAAGCAGGGTGGCGGAGAAGGGAGGGAAGCAGGCAGGGCGGTGGAGAAGGGAGGGAAACAGGCGGGGTGGCAGAGGCTGCCGCAGGAAGCACTATTCTTGCAGGAATAGGCCTGAGGAAGCCCTATTCTTGCAGGAATCTTCCTGCAATGGGCCTCTAAACCTATCTAATAAAAGAGTAATATGCAAATTGACTGTCACTCCAACACACAAGATGGCTGCTCCCATGTGGACACAAGATGGCCGCCACAGGATGGCAAGCAGGGAAGGACAGTTGGGAGGGACCAGGCCTGCAAGGGAGGGCAGTTGGGGGTGACCAGGCCTGCAGGGGAGGGCAGTTACGAGCAATCAGGCTGGCAGGGGAGCAGTTAGGCATCAATCAGGCTGACAGGGGAGTGGTTAGGGGGTGATCAGGCTGGCAGGCAGAAGTGGTTAGGGGCAATCAGGAAGGCAGGCAGGCAAGCAGTTGGGAGCCAGCGGTCCTGGACTGTGAAAGGGATGCCCTAAAAGGGCAGTCGGACATCCCTTGAGAGGTCCCAGATTGGAGAGGGTTCAGGCTGGGCTGAGGGACACACCCTCTTGTGCATGAATTTCATGCACCAGGCCTCTAGTTATATCTATAAATAGCAGGGTCTGTATACTCAGTGATCAAACAGTGCCCATCCCATCTGTTCTTAGATAAAATGAGATGCTTATCTCTATTGTTTCTTAGCCTTTCTAGACCAACAGAAAGGAATTCTCAGAAGATTTCAAGGTAATAAAGTGTGTAAAAGCCATTTTCCAATTAGTGTTTTTCATAAAGGAGAATATAGTAGAGACATGTTAATAGGAAAAATATAAGACTGATAGGAAAGACAATTAAAAATTAAGAAATTATAAAAGAAATTGCTACATCTTCTAAGGTCTGTTGGGACGCATACTTTTCAACCATGGTCATAACATACCTCTCTCCCCCACGTCATTATGAATGTATGTGTGTGTATGTGTGTGTGTGTGTGTGTGTGTGTGTGTGTGTGTGCATGCACGTGCATGCGTGTGTGTGTGTGTGTGAGGGCAGAGGATTTTAGGAAAGAGATATGTTAGCAATAGAATGCTGTATGTAGTTTAAAGCTCCATTGCATCTGGGTTCTCTTTGAATTGCCAGAAAGGCTGTGAGATAATCATATAGGCTGTAAAAGGTGAGAAAGTGACAAGCTGGGATTACTGTCCAACCTAATTCCTACTCTGGGGTTTTGTCAATGGTACCATTTTGGGCCGGCAAGGAATGGGTAATAACACCTACTCTGCCACCACACAGCTTTTTGTAACCAAATCAAGAGAACTAATGAATAGCAGATTGTTTGGAAAGATGTGGGAAGTGGTTTGATGGTAATTATATATTAAACTATAATTATATATTAAACTATCATGATTAGCAAGGATATCTCTACATAGGAAAAGAGAAGATTTGAGCAATGATCTGATAACTTTGAATTTTTGGAAATAACCTTTGTCTTCAATAAGATTATTGGTCTGCAAAATCTTGTTTACTTCATACTTTTCTCATCTCTTACATCTCTATCAATATCCTTGATGTGAATACAGACTCTAGGCCACTCAATACATATGTTGAATCATAAAATTTATATTTTTTATGACAGCTCTATTTCTTTTTAATAAGATGAAATAGGACTTTACATGTTTGATGAATAATCAAAAGAGCTGAAAAGAAAATATGGAATTTAGAATTTAAGAAAAAGTACTCTGATAACCTAATATAAAAGTATACTGATAACCCAAACCCTCATTCTCTAAAGCCTCAGTCCCATTCATTTGAATTTAAATTTGTTGGCTTTCCCGAAATAAGGAGTAAGTAACAGAGAATGTGACGAATCACATCTGGATTTACAACATTCCTGAAATGAAATGGAGAAAAAGCCCGATGCCATGAGCCAGCTGACATGTACGTCCAATATTGGGAGTGCTCGCGGAATCTTCTCTTGACTACCTTCTCCTGCTGGAAGAGGTTATCAGTTCCAAGCCTCTTATTCATCATTTCAGAAGCTTCTGGGTGTCCGTGAGAAACTCTTTCCCCGTAAGAAGGAAACCACCTCCTTCAGCCTTTCCTCATAGCAGAGATTCTTTAGAGATGCAATCATATTTTGGTTCTTTTGTTCCACCCTAGTACCACTTCCACTCCTTGGAATATCCATTTGGGTTTGATTTGGGGTCCATCAGAGCATATTACACAGTCACCAATTATTTTGTAAAGCATTATACTTTCTTACCACTGATAATAAGTGTGAGTGGTTGGGACACATTTCATATAGTCAGACATAGCAGATGAAAGATAAAAAGTTAGCATTAGTATGTCAAATCTTAGAAGAGACTTTTATAATGGTGATAGGGAACCAGTGATGCTTAAAATCTAGAAATGACTCTTGCAAGTTTTACATGGGTAATGTTTTGACTTAGTTTTGGTGGCGTGGTTTAGAACATAGCAAAATGAAAAAGAACTTACATCTTCACTTTTAAATTCACATCAGAATGTGTTGGGGATGTTATTCTATGATGAGTAAACTTTAATCTGTTGTTAAAGGTCCATGTTCAAGAGATGTTGATGTTTTTTAGAATCTCAGAAATTACCTACTACAAACATATCATTATAATGACATAAAATGCAAGACCAACTATCTTGAACTACATAGCTTATCATATATACTGTACTTACCTTAAGCATTGCAAATGCACACGAATTACCTCTCTTACAATAGCTTTACAATGTAGTTTTATTATCCCAATTTTACATATTAAAAAATTGAGGCTGAGAAAAAAATAAGTGACTTGCCCCAGGCAACATAGCTAGTCAAGAGTTGGACCCAGATCTATCATATGCCAAAGTAAAGTTCATTTCCATTATTCTGTGTTGTTGCAAAGACAGAAGTAGAAACAAATTTCCTGACTCCCTGTTCCATTAGCTTTCCATTAGGCCAGCGATTTTTAACCTTTTTCATCTCATGGCACACATAAACTAGCTACTGAAAGTTTGCCTATCTGACTAATAAATAAGTATAACTTTGATTCATTCTCACTGGACAGCTATCATTGTGTTGGCTGTTGTCATTTTATTATTTTACAATCTAAGGGAAAAGAGTTCGGTGTCCCTGACTAAAATAGTCAGGTATTGCATGTTTTAAAAATTCTTGGCTGCACACCGATTGGAAAACACGTCAATTTTCTTTCCTATTAACAGTAACGCAATTTGCACTTACTTTCTAGGTCACTAATTTTACTAAGCAATTGCAAATAAGCAAAGCTAATAGTGTTGACCTTGAAACTAATGATTATATTTTCCTTAGGAAATGAATTATTTCATGGAGAAAGGAAATACTTTGGCTTTGATGTTATTCAGAATAGTGACATGATTCCAAAGTCGGCTAGCTTTGGATCAGCTTTTCTGAAACAATCTTTAAAAGGGTTTTGATCCCATAAAGTTCAAAACTTCCCTTCAATGGGTGTGGGACCCTGTGGAGCACTGGAACCCAACCTTTGGAACTTGGAGAACAATGGGCTGTGTGGAAAGTTAAACCTGGAGTCTCTAATGTTCCTGATAATGATGTGTGGTTAACTCTAAAATTAAGTGTTAGAACATAAAATAATCCTTCAGATTGAGGATTTTAAGAAGTAGTTATGTGCCAACTTTGATTCTACAAAGTTTCTGCCTTTACTATCTGTAATGGTGAAGCAGTGTAAGGAGTTGAGAAAATACTAAACTTGTGTTCTTTCTTTTATTTTTTAATCCTCACCTGAGGATATGTTTTTATTTATTTTAGATAGAGGGGAAGGGAGGTGGAGAGAAAAGGGGAGAGAGGAAGAGAAACATCAATCTGTTGCTTCCCGTACGCTCCCTGACCAGGGATTGACTCCCAACCTAGGTATGATGTGCCAACCAACCGAGCTACTGGCCCAGGGTATTTGTGATCTTTAAAGTCCTCCTCTGCCCTCTTCCACCTAAACTGCATGTCCTAGGAAAAGTCATTTTTCCTCTTCTGAGTTTCTGTTTCCCCATGTATTCAATGCTAGAATGTTTCTGGGTTATCTTTTAGGATCATTCAACTCTAACTTATATACGAGCATGTGACACTGAATGGAGACACTTAGAACATCTGTGGATGGAAGCAACAAGAATCCTTGCTTCTCTTCCTATAAAGCAGCTTTCTCCAGATGTGCCGAAATCTTTCAGTGTTTACCTGACTGGTAGTACAACTAATCTGTCTTTTCTCCTCCCTCCCACTTATGAAGGGAGCCAGGTTAGAAACATGTTTCTCTACATGGTAATGTGTCTGTCTGTGTGGCTGAAGAATTCAGTTTCTATATAAGACATGGAATATTAAACTTGGAGTAACGTCCTTGGACTCAATCTATTATTGCCCTTTGAGGAGGTATCATGAAAACACATTAGAACTACTTTGGAAGCAGACATTATCTGTTCAAATCTGCCACCTTGACAGGATCCTAAAGGATGGAAGAAGCTAAATTGATGTGGTATCTTAAGTCTAGCACGACCTTGAACAACTGGTTTTGTAACGTTGGCTGTTATGGGTGTGTGTCATCAGGTATATATAAAGTAAGCTGCATTGCCATGGGTTCAGTCCTAGAGCACAAGCTGGCGAGCAATGCATGGAGCAGACTTGTAGCCAGTTTACATAATCTTCATCATGAAGATAACCACAGTGCGGGTACTTCTGAGCCTGGCTCTCTGCCTCATACAAGGTAAGTAATTTGCATGCAACCTAAGCCTCTTGCTACAAACCACAAAGCCCTGGGCAGAGACTTGTCTCCCTCCCCCTGCCCGTACTTAGTATTCAAGATTACATAAATGTATGTAATCCTAAAATATCTTGCCAGACACAGAGCTTTAAAGAATTATATATGTGGTTTTACAACGATGTTGTTATCTTTAGAAATGGCAAGGAGCTTGAGATAATCTGAATTTTATCCATGAGAAATCATTCCAGCAATTCTACATTAGTACTCAAAAGCTAGTGGATTCTTCTTTATCTGACCCTCTTAGCAAGCATATCAATTCATACTTATAGAAATTGTGTATATAATAGATATTTAAAACTTCAATGTATGTTTTATATGTATATATATATATATATATATATAATAGCATACTTATAAAAATATTAACAATTTAAATTCAATCATCTATTCTTACTTTACAGCAGTAGTGCCCTCTAGCATATTTTATTTGTGCTAAATGGATTAAAAGGCACTTCTTATAAAAGGGAAGGGACTTTTGTGGGAGCTCAGAGGTAGGTTTCTGTATTTGCTACTTGAACTTGGAGGGAACATGGATTTTTGCTTAGAGCTATCTTGCTGTGAAGCATTTACATGTTTTAAAAGGAAACCCTGGATGGAGTTTTAAACATTATACACAAATGATGCCCACTTTTCTAGGATAAATGTGTTGGTGCAAAAAGGTATCTCATATTGACAGAGTATAATATAGCCTGTGATTTTAATTAAACTTAATTTTTATCATATCTCTAATTTTTGTATCTGTCATAAGGAGGCAATGTTACCAGAATTCAGAAAATTTAATTTTATGTGTATATATGACCTAAACTTTCTGCTATATTATACTTTCAAATTGTAATTGATATGATATAATTGATATTTAGGTTATAATTTTAAAAGAGGTCTGAAATACTCAGCTAATGAAGGGTTTTTAGACATTAGATATTTTGAGGGGGTCAGAAAACATATAAATTTTATTTTCCAAAGTAATTGGAACTTTCTGAGTGTATACACTGATCTCCTGGGGCCATCCCCTCATTTTACTTCAATGTGTTCAAAAATAATTTGTGGTTTTCTAACACATTTCTAGTAAAGTGAGCAAGGCACTGCACTGAGCAAATTGTTTCTTTTACTTATTAAAATCTTAGATCCCTTTGACTTTGTTTTTTTTGTGTTCCAGATGCTGCCAGTATGAATGAAAATCAGGTTAGTCCTGCTTTTTCTGTTCATTGAATTCATTCCAAGATCTCTAAAGAAAAATCATTCATGGCCAACACCTTGATATTAATAATGCAGACACGTTATACTGATAGGTGCTAATAGCTTTTGCTAAAAACACAGAAACAGGTCTAAATGAATCAAGGCTTGAATCTCACACACACACATATTACTGTATTAATAATAATGGGTGTGAGCAAGAGGGGATTTACCATGCTATAGGAGTGCTTTAAAATTCCACAAACACATCAGTGAATTAGTATTTTTCAGTTTAACAGCTGAAAGTCATGACACACACAGGAAGCAGAAATTAGTTTTCTTGTGATTATTATGTTAAAAGAGGATTGACTATATCTTATATAATGTCAGTGTATATACTTCATTCAATAAATATTTATTGAGCATGTATTATGACCTTGTTTGAGATGCTGGAGATATTAAAAAGTAAAGAAAAAAGACAAGAACTGTTCTGTCATGGAGCTTACATCTCAGTGGAGGAAAACAGACAAACCAATCAGTCAATTAGTAAAAACATATAGTATATTAATAATGATTAGTCTTAGGAGAAAAATACAGGAGGATGGAAGATAGGAATTTCTGGGGATGGAGGTGGTATTAGTTCGTCTTGGGATAGTCAGGTAAGTTCTCCCTGAAGCTAACAGTAGAACAGGGATCTGAAGGTGATGGGGAAGGGTCGTGAAGATATTTTTTCAATTTAAAGCAGACCAGGCAGAAGCATCTATGATGGCAGAGGCCCTGACTTAGGAGAGTGCTTTACTATCTCTTTCTTAGAGGCCTTTTGTTTGAGAGCTAAAAGAATTGTTTTCTATAGAAGTTAATCATTTTATATATCTGGAAAAAAATTTAAAAGGTCCAGTTACATGCACGCATGCGCACACACACACACGCACACACACACACACACACACACACACACACACACACAACTATGCCATTAATTCAGCACTTAAAACAGTGCTATGTATATAGCAAATATTTGCTACATCTCCCAAAAGTCATAAACACTAAGATAATAAAACAGTAAAATAACCCCTTTCTACAATGAAACTATTAGAACCATGGTGAAATATTCTCTTGCTATATTTTATTATAACAATTTTTTTAAAAGAAACTTCTTACCGGACTGTTCTAAAGAATTTCATCATAGTCTCTATTATCTCATCTGTTTGCCAATTAAGGAGAAGTGGAGAAATCTCTATGGTGTAGTAGAGTGGTACGGTAGAATAGAAAAGAAAAAGGCTGTTTTTGGGGAAATTAAACAGCATGCTCACTGGGATGTTGCAGTAAAAAGAAGGGTATTGTGCAAATTTCATTTTTCAGAAAGCCATAATTTGTTTTTAGAGTTTATGACAATTGCAGTGATTTTCAGTGAATGTATCAAATTCTGCACTGATACTTCTTATGGCTTTAAACTCTATTTCACTAAAACACAATTTAGCCACCTCTCATGTTGGAATAAGCAAGAAGAACACCAAGAAGTAACTATTTCTCTGGAAATGTTTCTGGTCACAGAGCTTGGATATTTTGTCAGAAATGAAAACTATTGATTTAGTCTTTCTTGTGGTGCTGGGGATTTTATTTTTCAAGCTCAGTCAGTAACTTGTTGAAAGTTATAAACATGAGCTAGAGCAGCATGGAAAAGTCCTGTAGTAACTGCAAGGATCTCTACCATGTGCTTATATTTGCATTCACAGAGGGTCATTATAAAGCCAAAGCAACCTTGTTAGTGCTCTAACACAAACAAGGAATGATGCCAACTCCCTGGCACATTTTATTATGATGTCTGGGGAGGGACAATGGAAGACAATGGGCTATATAACAGCCACTGATGGAAACAGAAAAAGTTTGGCCCTAGAGGGCTCCAGTGTTCCTGAGCAGTGGGGAAAACACCAAGAGTAACAATAACCAAAGAAAGCGAGCCAAAGTCTTCAAGTGAGACTGCAAGTAAACAGTTGCTGGGATTTCACCTCTCTACCTCCCATGCCTTTTTGGTTTAGATCGGCTCCTATTTCAAAACCCTCTTTATTATGGTGATTGGGAATATATTATATTTTCCCCAGAGAAAAACTCAACCACTGCTTTCGATTTTTACAGCCTTTTCCTGTTTCATAATTCAAAAGGATAGTGTTGAGTCTCATTTAACTAGTTAAACATTGTGAACAAGTTTCTTAACCTATTCTCTAGGCCTGGGTTGTTCATTTGAAAAAAAAAAAAAAAAAAGAGTGGGGCTCATCTAATTTTGACATTGGAGAAGTCTGATTCAGGAATATCCTGATTGACAATGTTCTTATTCAATTGACTGCTAAAAACTATTTAAAGCTTTATTCAAGTGTTATGAATCTTGTTTTAAATACTTTCTTTAAGACCTACTTTACAAAGGTTGTATTTCTTTAATTATTATTGATTGATTGGTTGATCTTTTCAGAAGAGAGAGAGAAGCATTGATTTGCTGTTCTACTTATTTATGCATTCATTGGTTGCTTTTCACATGTGCCCTGATGGGGGATCAAACTCAAAACCTTGATGTATTGGGGTGATGTTTTAACCAACTAAGCTACCCGGCCAAGACTATAATGGTTGTATTTCTATTACAAAGACACCGGGGTGTTCTCTGATTCTTGAAAAAGTTTCTGCTTAGATTTTATAGAATCATTTATATCTGACATGCTAAGCAGTAACTTGCAATGCTGGTATAAGATACCATAAAATTAAAGACCAGACACAGATCTCAGAGGCCCACTTGTCAGTCTGTTGTCAGAAATTATTACTGTGCTACTCAGATAAGATCACTGGGTGTTGACCATAAATTTAGAGATATTTCAGTAGGTTGTCCCTAGCAAAATTTCACAGGGCTGATCTCTTACATTATTTGGTTACCTTTTTTCACCATTAATCATTTTTCAAGTGCTACCAACTGCCTCTATGTTTAAGAGGCTAGGTGAGATACATCATTACCCACTAGGTGGTAACCAACATTTAAACAAGGATTTCTCTGTATATTGTTATATCTATGGTACCTGGCAAAGTAATTTTATAAGTGTTTATTTATTGATTGAATAGTTATTGTAAAGATATAGGAAGCTGAAAAGAATTCTATAATTAATCCTTTGGAAGAGGTTGTATTTGTTGGAGTTGGAGCAAAGACTTGATTTAATTTTTTTCTAATGCAAGTATCTCAAAGCACTATTTAATTTCTTTTGCAAAGGAAAAACGTAGATTTCAAAGACTTGATCTAAAGAGCTAGTGGACTTGCAAAACTAATAGGGAATATAAAGCATTTTAAATAATAGAATAGGTGGAAATAAGGACAGTGGACAGATTTTTAAAAATGAGGGTTCTTTCTTTTTATGCATTTCTCAATTCAATATATTTTATTGGAGAAGTCCTATAGGAGCTTAAAATTAATGGTATATTTGCAATACTTGGTAAAATATTATTCAGAATGATTTCCCCTCTCCTCCCTAAAGTTGGCACAGTGCTGCCATCTGCATTTAACAAAAAGGAAGCCAAAACCAAGCATAGCACTCCATGTCTTGAAGCATATCACACAGAAGAGGAAAATAGTAGTTCCAGAGAATATACAAAAAATATAAGCTAACTAACTAACTAACTAACAAATATACAACAACTAGGCCTTCCTAAGGATGTGATAGTGAAGGGCCTGGAAACTGCCACTTTGTTATCTTTTACTAGTAAGTCAGTTACTTGGATGTGAGGTTTATTTCATTTCAGAAGAGGATCTAGCCTATAAAAATGTTTTCCAAACATATCTGACCAAGAAGTCCTTTCATTCAACTTTTAACTTGTTTTCCACTTTTTAATTGAACAACTGTTAACGCTTCCAGCAGCTGGTGTCTTGGGTACATCCTTTGCTGGCACAGTGGAGGCTCTTTACAGTGTCCAGTTCACACACTGTGTCCCAGTCCTCCAGCAACTTTTCAAAGTCCTTCTTATAGCAAATGATGACCCACTGTGTGCTAGATGCTTAATATGTGCCACCAGCATATTCCAATAATAATGACAATAGCAACAAAAACAAAACAATAATCATAAAGGAGGAGGAAGAGGAGAGAAAGATATTTGACTTATTAAATATCTATAAGCATCAGACATTCTTTGAGGGCTTTTTACATGCGCGTTATGTTTCATCCTCAGAAGACTTGTGAAATGTATATATTTATAATCCCTGCTTTTTATTGATAGGGTTAAGTAAGCCTTTGATAGGTTAATTTGCTAAGGCTATTGGACTTGTAAATGGAACCATGAAATATAAAGATTTTGATTCCCAGTTTCTTTTTCTTTCCATTCCACTAATTGTTTTAGATGAATGCTTATTAGGTAAATTTGCAATCTCCAATAGACAATACACAGTATACAGAGTCACTGTTTTTGTTTGTATTATTTGTAACAACTGAGTGAATGTCTTCTATATAAAGGGGGTAGTGGTTATTAAATAATATTGTTCAAGGAAGTTTTTCTTGGAAAGTCTTGCTTTGATAAGGTTTCAGTAAACACAACTTTTTTCATCTTTCCCTTAGAATTTGTGCAGTGAATTTCGGGTATTGATGAAAAATGGGAAGCTGTTCTGTTCCCAGGATAAAAAACTTCTTCAAAGCCCTGATGGAATAATGTTCCTCAACAAATGTGCCACATGCAAAATGATACTGTGAGTTAAGTTTCTCTTCCAGGTGTTTGAGTTACCAGCTGATCTCTGAACTAGTAAATGTATTCTTTTTATTTCTTGGCAAATATGTCTTTCTAAATCTAAATGGTTAAATAAAAATAGTTTGTAGATCACTCTGGCATCTCTCATCAGATAAAGTTGGGTAAATGCTACCCACCTGGAAAGGTTGAATCATCCAACATATGGTATTCCAAAACACCCAGAGGGCCCAGCATGAATACCTTATGAAAAACTTAATAGTCTTTTGAGGATATAGTTTCAATTTGAGTTTCCTGGCTCTGAAAAATCAGTTTCAGAAAGAACGTCAGGCCTATTAAGACCTGATCCTGTTGTACCTTAGGGACTGAGAAAAGCCCTTTGGGAATGATGTCAGACCTTTCTTGTGGCAGCCAACCAGGAGAAGAATTTAAGCAGGATACACCCTAACTCTGGGAGCTGCCAGTATCTTCAGACATTTGGGATTATGCTAAAATGAGATGAATTAAAAAGTTAATTATAGCTAGCGATTACCCGCAATTCAGAAAGAATTAGTATCCAGGAAGTTAACCAACATCTATGCAATGCTTCTTAACTTGACTTCCTTCTCTCCAATGACACCTCAAAAGTGGAAGATGGCTTGAGCTATCAATTGCAAAACCTCAAATCAAAGTGTCCTCATTTGTTTTTGAACAGGGAGGTCGTTCTCAATTTCTGACCAACATCCAAACTTCATACTGGTAGCACGCCAATACTAAGCTTACCCGTTTAAGATAATTGGCTTTTTAAATGCCAGCCTGGTATGTGTCAGGGGATTTAATTTGACATAGTCAATAATATTGACATAATGAAGTTCTGGTCACACATGCTGCTTCTAAAGAAGAGACTGTGGGAAGATGAAGGAAGGCAGGGCAAGATGTAGAGTGGGGTGAGACCCAGGGAAGGTTGAAGAATCCTTTCTTATTCTCTTGGAAGCTGAATGTAAACCAGCAGGTCTATTATTTACCATAAAGTTTCCTTCTTGTTTCATTGGATGTTTTGATAGTAGACCAATACTATGAAATAATAAGTTTACTGGAAACTAATTTAAAACAAATATAAAATGCCTTAAGACTGTGGTTGGCAAACTGTGGCTCGCGAGCCACATGCGGCTCTTTTTCCCCTTGGGTATGGCTCTTCCACAAAATACCACAGCCTGGGCGAGTCTATTTTGAAGAAGTGATGTTAGAAGAAGTTTAAGTTTAAAAAATTTGGCTCTCAAAAGAAATTTCAATCATTGTACTGTTGATATTTGGCTCTATTAACTAATGAGTTTGCCAACCACTGCCTTAAGACACATAAGGCAATTTAGCACTAAGAAGTCACTCACTCCATTATTATATTTATTACCTATATAAATGAGTTGGAATAAAAATTTGTTTTTTAACGTGGAAAGAAGGAGACTGTATGAGGCATAAATACTATCTTCAAATTTCAGAAGTTGTCCTCTGGGTCCTCAGAGGTTGCAACTGGGTCCAAAATAGAAAGGCAGATTTTTACACATTGAGAATATGGTCTTCCTTTTTTTTTAAATTGAATTTATTGGAGTGATGTTGATTAATAAAATTATATAGGTTTAAAGTATACAATTTTATAATACGTCCTGTGTATATTGTATATTCACCACCCAGTCAAATCTCCTTCTATCACCATTTATCCCCCCTTTACCATAACTCTTCTACCTCCCCCCACCTCCATTTTCCTCTTGTAATGACCACACTGTTGTCTGTCTATAAGGTTTTTGTTTTTTTCTCAATCCATTTACCTTTTTTACTGACTTCTCCCCTACCCTTTCCCTCTAACACCTATGAGTCTGTGTCTATTTGTTAGATTATTTGTTCATAAGATTCCACATATAAGTGAAACCATCTGGTATTTGTCTTTCTTCAACCAGCTTATTTCACTTAGCATAATACTCTCCAGGTCCATCCATGCTGTTGCAAAAGGTAAGATTTCCTACTAATTTGAAAGAACATATGCACCCTTATGTTCATTGCAGTGATATCAACAATAGCCAAGATTTGGAAGCATCCCAAGTGCTCATCAGTAGATGAGTGGATAAAAAAAGCTGTGGTACAGTTACACAATGGAATAGTACTCAGTCAATAATATGGTCTTTCAAAGAGAGCATTCCCATAATGGTACAGATGGTTTTAAATTTGGCAACCACCTGGATGTTGGAAGTATTTAAGGGGGACGAATCTGCTATGCAGTTAAACATATAGATTCTTGCCAATAGAACCATGTTTGAGATATTTTTCAGTACTGAGGAGAGATTTATGGTCCTTCTGCTCATTTCTGGATCTGCCAGATTCGGCCGAGGAAAACAGTCAGAATTAAGTTCACCATGTATGCTGTTTTCCTTAAAAGTTGGGAGGTATGTCTTAGCTATGCTATTTCTTGCCCTCTTCCAGAGAAAAAGAAGCCAAAACCCAGAAAAGGGCCACGGATCTAGCAAGAGCCACTGGAGCCACTGTCCCAGCAAAGGTAAGAGACTATTTGGAGTCAGTTTGCCATATTTGCTTTCAAGATTAAGTTTTACTCTATGTAGAAGTTTTTGTTTCCTACTTACTAAGTCATACCTGTTGTGAAGCCAACTGAGAAAGGAGGGAACATGGCTTAGTCCACGGGTGAGCTAAATATCCGGTATAGCTAGTCCATAGGCCCAACCCATGACCCAACTCTCTGCACATATTTTGGGCACTGACAGATGCTGAAAGGAGGAGTAAGTCAGTGTGACGCCTGCCTTCCATAGTCCTTTCTCATTCCTCCTGTTCTGTATTAGCTCCAACAAGAGCCTTCACGGGACTGTACAACTAAATTCAAACCTCAGAGCTCTTATTTATTAGCGTTGTCACTTGGACCATTTATGTATTTCTCAGTCTCATTTATTTCATCTTTGAAATGGAATGTGGGACCAAATGAGAAACCAAGTTTAAAAAGCCAGCTACAGTGTTTAACATGTGCTAGCAGGCATTTGATTCATTTTATTTCCTTTTTCTTTACTTCTTTTACTTCTTATTGCCTATCTTTTCCAATACCTGAAGCATTCTAATTTAACTAGAGTTGTTTGTCTTTATCTAATTTGCGGATTGGATGTAGGTCAATATTTATTTGAGAAAAGTGTTCAGTGGTAAAAAGAACAAAACAAAACTTTTTAAAAAATAAAAAATGATATAAAACGAAAGAAGCTGCACAAATGCAACCTAACATACAACCATTTCACTTTATACTTTTTAATTTATACAAAATATTTTATTTATGCAAAAGAATAAAAATTCTAGATCCAGACTGAAGAAAATTTCTAGCCTACAAATGTCTCACAATAAATTGTTGACAAGCTGGGCTTATTGCCAGGTATCCTGACAACTACTCACACCCCTCCAGGTCTTCTATTTAGCTTCTTCTCCAATATCTTCTTCCCCTTCTTCCTTTTGTGTGTAACAAGTAATGAAAATGATTTGTCATGGCAGACGCGCCCACATTACTTTAACATCCCTGTTCTAACTAAGCTACCGCCTTCCTTGTCAGTGTTACTTAGGAATGTCTGAGAACCTCATCCTCCACAGAAAGTCTAGTCAAATTCTTTGCTAGGTTCAGCCAGTCTCACTTTTAAAACAGTAACACAGTCACCACTCAGTCAATTTGAAATCCTTTTTCTGAGCAAAAAGGACCTGCTTCTGTGCTCTAAAAATCATTGGGGGTCAGAACAGCTTACTAGTAACAACCAAATCTACCTTTGTTTGTCACATTTAGAGAGTGGCTCATTCTGTAAGATTTATTCTCTCCCTTCTCCTCCTCTTTTTCCTTTATGAAAAACTGGTACATCAGTGGTGTTTAAAAACGCAAAATACAAGCAATGACAAAAAATGACACACACACATCCCAATCTTAACAAACGTACTATTTAAAAAATATTACAAGTCACATGTTTTCATATATAGATGCACATTTACTGAATTTTCATCAAATAGAATTTTTGAGAAATAAAATTACAGAATTTTAAGAATGTTAACGTTTTATGCCTGAATTAGAATTTTTACCTCCAGGTAAAGTTCTTAAAGTTACATGTTTTGCTCTCTAGGAAACTACTTACTTAAAAATTAAGACAATTAACATTTGGCCATCTGTCTAGATTTTATTTTAAGTTTGAATGGATTCGTGCAATTACACTGTGTTTTTGTTATTCTCTCTTCACTGTAAAAGAGGAAAAATCTATCCACTTTTTCTGATTAGATTTCTCCCATCAAAAATTAGCCTTGATACTCACACTCAGAATAAGCTACTCTAGCTGTTCAAGCATTTTCCTCCTACAGACATCCTCTCTCTCTTGCACCATCAATTTCTTCTTCATTAGGCTGCCATTCTTTCACCTCCCAACTCTAATATCCAATCCATAAATAAGTCTTGTTGGCAGTCTCTGAAATACTTTATCAAAATTTGATTCCATTTCACCATTTTCGTTTCTATCATCCTAGTCAAATTCTTCATAATTTCTAACCTCTAATGTATTCAGTCCATGCTAGACTTGTTTTTAATTAATTGACTGATTGATTGATTCAGTGTTTCTCATTGATTTAGATTGGCAAGTTTATAGGCTACTAAGCTCATATGTGTATATTTGTGTTTCTGAGTTCTCATTCTGTTCAGATTAGTTTATTGCCTTAATAACTAATAAGGCAAGTTTTCTTAGTTCACTTTTTTCAAATGTGATTTACCTATGCATAGGTTGTTTTTTCACATAATTATTATAAATAAAAATATCACTGAATTTATGAAAGCGCCCAACTTGAGTATAGGAACCGATGTGATTAGGATACAAAGAATTTATAAGTTAGAGTAAAATTCACTTTTTAGAATATTAACTTGCTCAAATCAAGAGCACACAATACTTTCTCCTTAATTTCTATACTTTCCGTGTATTTTAAAGTGTTATCTGCAGGAATTTTTATAATTTTTGCTAATATCTAGAAAATTTGTAAATGTATTGCTACTTTGATTGCTGTTTTGTTGTTTATGGTATTTCTATCTGGTCATTGTTGGTATAGACAAATTCTATTGATTTCTATAGATTGATCTTATATTGAACAACTTTATAATACCTTCTGTTAATTCTTATAACTTATTTATTAATTCTATTTTTTCTTGGTAGTTGCTTACATTATCTGCATATACTAGCAGATAATAGACATTTTATAACTTCCCTTTCAATCTTAACACTCCTTTATTTCTTTTTCTTTCCTTATATTATTGGCCAGGATCTAAGAGTTCGGTTATTAAACAGTAGTGATGATAATGAACATCAAACTGCCCTCTCTCCCCTATTTTAAGGGAATACATCTAAAGTTTCTCCATTAAGTATAATATTTACTATAGGTACTTTTCCCATAAACTGTGGCAAGTTTGGGAAGTTCCCTTCTTTTCTTAATCTTATGAATATGTTTTGGTTATTATCAAATGCAGCCTCTTCAGCTATTGAAATAATTTTCTGACTTTTTCTTTCAGTCTAATGAATTAAATTTCTTGATAAATTTGCTAATGATAAACTATTATTCTTTTCTTAGGGCAAATCATACTTAATCATAATGTATTTTAAATATAATATTGGATTTGGAAAGTTAATATTTTATTTAGAAATTTGAAATTATTTTTACAAGTAAAATGAGCCTATACGTTTCTCTTTTTAATTATTCTAATGTGGTTTAGAAATCAACAGACAATTACCCTGAGTGGTTACATTTCAGGCTATGGCTGAATAAAGAGGTCAGCAAATCTTTTCTCCAAAACGCAACTATAAATCTAAACAAATTGAACAAAACAATCATTATGACCACTCTGGAAACTGAAGAACAGCAGCCTGTGTCAATCTGACAAGAGTTTATGCTTGAAAAACTGCTAACCTTTGGATTAGAACAGCGGGAGTCTGCAATGCTCTTGCTTAAGGAATACATCTTACCTCTGTTGCTTCCTTCTTGTGGAGGATCTACCAGAGCAGGGTAGGATATAGGTGTCAGAACTGCCATTGTTAAAAGGAGCTTACCTAATTTTGGGTAGTAGACTACAATCATACACAGAGATGTTTTCGGTATAAGTCATGACTGTCACTAAAAGTAAAGGTTGTAGCATGGTTGGGGCATATGTATTTCTGGCTGAGTTCTCACACATTGGCAGCAGAGACCAAATAGAGACCAAACAATTCACATAGTCCTGGTTGACTATAATGCTGTGCACAAACCCTTAGAAAACACACACACGAAAAATCCCAGTATAAAACAAATGCTGGCCTAGATGCAAAAATGGCCTGATCTTTGAATGCCCTCCCCAGTGTACACTAGTTCCATCTGCACAGGGTAGAAGCCTCACTGGCTTGAGGTATCTGAGCATAAACTGTGTCTAATAATTGGCCTGCCACAAGTTATACAGATACAGGGGGAAAACCTAGAAAGCCATGCTTAAAAATAATAAAAATGAATACACAAATAGAGATTTTCAGTGAAAAAAATATATATTTGGATTAGGACAATAGTTCTAACAACAATTTAAGACTTATGGGTTTCCACTTATGTAGTATACAGATACATATATAGAACTGGAAATTCTAGAGCTGAAAGTAACTCAAATGAAATATTCAGTAGAGAGTTCAAAAGCAGCTTTTAGATTCCATAAATAGAATTAATAAATCTGTAGAAAGATAAGCCAAAATTAACAGTGGAAGTACAAAGAAAAAAATTGATGAAAAATCAAGTCATGGAGTCCTTGAGATAACAAGCCCAACAATACAAATAGGAATACAAAAGAAATATCAGAAATAGACCAGACAGAAAAATAAAAAAATTTATTTGAAGAAGTAATGACCTAAATGGTGTCAAATTTGGTGAAAAAACTATCTTTACATTCAAGAATATCAATAAGCCCCAAATAGGAGTAAAAGAAAAATAGGCAATTCAACAATAATGTTTAGAAATTTTAATACACTATTCTCATTATCTGATAATCAACTAGACATAATATCATCAAAGGTATACAATACTTTAACATTATCAGTTAATTGAACCTAAAGTGAAAAATAGAGAATGCTTCCCCAGTGATTGCAGAAGGTGCATTTTTTTCAAGTAACAGTGGAACATTCTTCCAGATAGACTATATAATGGGATATAAAACATATCTCAATAAATTAAATGTAATTAAAATTATACAAAGTTTGTTGTCTGATCACAACAGAATTAAATACAAAACCCCCAAGAAAAATAAATTGTGGAAATTTCCAAATAACTGAAGGATCAAAGAAACAACATGACAGAAATTAAAACATAATTTGAGCCCAGCCAGTGTTGCTCAGTGGTTGAGCATCAACCTATGAACCAGAAGGTCACAGTTCATTTCCCCATCAGGGCACATGCCTGGGTTGTAGGTTCAATCGCCAATAGGGGGCATGCAGGAGGTGGCCAACTGATAAATCTCTCTCATCATTGATGACTCTATCTCGCTCTCCCTCTCCCTTTCTCTGAAATCAGTTTTTTTTTAAAAAAACAACAACATAATTTGAACTGAATATAACCAAAAACACAATAATTCAAGACTCAACAGGTTTTAGCTAAAGTAGTATACAGTCATACTTCGGTGTCCATGGGGGATTTCACAGATACCAAAATCCACAGATGCTCAAGTCCCTTACTTAGTCCTCTATATCATAGATTCCATATCCATGGATAAAAGGTCACAAGTTAATAATCTGAGCTTCCTTATTAAGAAAGATAGAGGAAAAAAAGAACAAATGAAACCCCAAGCAAGCAGAAGGGACATAAAGATTAGAGCAGGAATTAATGAAGTACAAATCATAAGAAATAAAAAATAATAATAAATCAAGTCTAAAAGTTTGTTCTTTGAAAAGATTAACAAGCTGACAAACCTTTAGGTAAATTGACCTAGAAAAGAAAGAATAAACTAAACATTTCCAAAATTTGGAATGAAATATACAGTGTAAATATATATCTTAGAGAAATCACAACGATTATAATGAAATATTATGAACACATTTATGCCATAAAAGTGGACAGCTGAGATGAAATGGACAAATTTCTAGAAAGAAAGAAATTATTAAAAATGGACCCAGGAAGAAATAGAAGGTCAAAATAGACCTATAGCAAGTAAAATAATTAAACCCATAAGAAAATACCAGATCTAGATGACTACATTTGTGATTTTCATCAGATATTGAAAGAAGAAATAATACCAATCTTTTACAGACTCATTCAGGAAATAGAGGAGTAGGTAACCTTACCAGCTCATTCTAATGAAGCCAGTGTTACCTATAATAAAAGGGTAATATGCTAATTAGACCAGATGTCTTCTGGACAAAGCCGCAGCAGCTGTTGCTGTGAGGGCCAGGCCGAGGCTTAGGCAGCTGTGGCGGCCAGCGGTGGCAGCAGTGGTGGTGTGATGGGGGTGTCGCCTTCCCCTGATGGGCACGGTAGCCTCCTATAGAGGGAGGCCAGAGGCAGCAGTAGCAAGGAGGTGATGGGAGCAATGCCTTCCCCTGATTGGCCAGTCACCTCCTGCAGGGGAGTGGGCCTAAGCCATCAGTAGGACATCCCCTAAGGGCTTCCAGACTGTGAGAGGGGGCAGGCTGGGCTGAGGGATCCCCCCGCAAGGGCATGAATTTTCATGTACCGGGCCTCTAGTTCCACTATAAAATCCAAAGGAAGATATCACAAGTACAAGGAAAACTGACAAATATTCCTCATAAACAGAGTTGGAAATATTTTAAACAATATATTAGTGAACACAAAAAAGAAAACCAGGACCAAGTAGGAATTATTTTAGGAATGCAAGTTTGATTTGACAACAGAAAATTTGATACACCATATTGATAGAATGAAGGATAAACTACATGATCATTTCAATAGATGAATAAAAAGCACTTAACGAAGTCCAACACTCATTCAAGATAAAAATTTACACAAGAAAACTAACAATAGATAAATTTTTTCAGCTGATAAAGACCATCTATGAAAAACCTACAGCTTACATTTTACTTAATGGTTAGAAAGTGAGTACTTTGACCTTAAGATTGAGAAGAAAGCGAAGATGTTTGCTCTTACCATTTCTATTCAACACACTACTTCTATTCAACTTGAACTGGAGGGTCTAGCCAATATAAGGCCAAATTTCTTAATTAATTTGAGACATAATGATTGAAAAGGAAGCAACTGTCTTTAATTATAGGGACATGACATTATGTATAGAAAACCCTAATGATCCACAAAAAGAAAAATTACTAAAACTAATAAACAAGTTTGGCAAGGTTTCAGTATACAAGATCAAAACTCTAGTGTATTTCTATATACTAGCAATAATCCAAAATTTAAATTATTAATTTCAATCATAATAGCACAAAATAATAGAATATGTAAAAATAAAATTGCAAATGCAAGACTTGTACATTAGAAACTACAAAACATTGAAATGAAAGAGCTAAATAAATGGTGAGGTAGTCCACAGTGATTCTCCCAAAATTAATCTCCAAATACAACATATTTCCTATGAAGATTCTGGCAGACGTTTTTTATTCTATTTTTTGAATGGAAATTCACAAGTTGAACCTAGTATTTATATAGAAATGTTGGGGCACTTAACAGTAACTGACTTCAAAACTTATTAAAAAGTAACGGTGAGCACAACAGTGTGTTATTGGGTATAAGGACAGACATAAAGATCAATGGAATAGAATTGAGATACCTTACATTTACAATCAGTTAACAGTGCTTAAAAAATTGAATAGCTATAACCATAAAAATAAACTTAGATTCTTATCTTATATTATACAAAAAAATTAACTCAAAATGGATATGGTCCCAAGTGTAAGAGCTATAGCTATAAAATTTTTAGAGTAAAACATAACAAAAAATCAGGAATTTGAAGGATTATTTTTAGATTTGAGACTAAAAGCATGATTCATGAATATAAAATTAATAATTTGGACTTTATCAAAATTAGAAACTTGGTGTTTGAAATGAGATTACTGAAACAATTACAAAGCAAATAATAGGCTGAGAGAAAATGTTCACAAATCATGTGTTGTAAAAGACTTTTATCCACAGTATATAAGGACTTCTTACAACTCAATTATAAAAAGATGAACAACTCAAGTAAAAATAAACATTACACTAAAGGTATATTAATGGCTAATAAGCACATAAAAATATATTCCACATTGTTATTACTTAGGGAAATGTACATTAAGACCACAGTGAGATAGTTACACTACCACTAGAGTGGCTCTAATCTTAAAGATAGAAAATACAGAATATTGTTAAGATTGTGGAGAAACTGGGACACTTCCAGATTGCTGAGAGGAGTATACAAGGGTGTAGCAACGCTGAAACACAGTTTGGCAATTTTAAAAGAATGAAACATGAATTTATGTTTAATATCATATGTTATTTTGTGATGTTATGCTAATATTTTCTGTGTTTAATATGATGTTATGTTAAATATGACCTAGCAAATTCAGTACTAGAAACCTACCCCAATGAAGTGAAAACACATGCCCACACAGTCAGGCATGTGAATATTCATAGCAGCATTGTTTTAAATAATCCAAAACGGAAAACAATCTAAATACTGTACCTAAATGTCTACTAGTGAATGGATAAACAAAATGAGCTACATTTTTATAATGACATAGTATTCAGCAGTTAAAAAGGAATGTACCACTGATGCTGTTAAAATAAAGATAAACCTAAAAAAATATTATGCAAAATTTAAGAAGCCAATTATATATTTATGAATCCATTTATATGAAATATCCAGAAAAGGTAAATTTATAGAGTCAGAAAGTTCAGTGGTTGCCTAAGGCTGGAGCTGGGAGCTAGGATTAACTATAAATGGGTACAGGGGAAACCTTTGGAATGATGGAAATAGTGTAAAATTAGGTTATAATGATGGTTGTTTAACTCCATAAATTTACTTAAAATTATTGAAATAGTACTTTTAAAATTAGTGAATAATATGCTTTCATTGTAGGTATAGCCAATGTTTATATCTTTTTTCTAATAAACATTGCATATATTTTTATTTTCATCACTTTCTTTCTGTTTTATAAGTCATATAGAAATCTATCATATCAGCTTTTTTGTTAATCCCCAATACATTATAGTTTCTGAGGAGTGTGTGCCAAAATCTCTTATTCCAGTTGTTGATTTACCTATCATATTCTGTTGGTTGTTGACATATTTAGAACCTGTATTATTAGGTGAATTTAATTAAGCTCATGATTATTTTACCTTTTCCCCTTCTTCTTATTACTTTATATAATGTCCATTTTTTTCCTTAGGATGCATTTTAGACTCAATTCTATATCTTAAGTATTAATATTGATGCTCTGCTCTCATTCATTTTTACCATATATATTTTTTTATCCTATTGTAATATTTGAGTGCCTTTTTATTTTAATTTTTCTCTTGTGATCAATAACTCTTTGTTCCTACACTTAAAATCTAAACACATATTACCTTTTAATTTGTGGGGTTAGTCAATTTACACTTTTTCTTACTTGTTTTACTAGGAGTTGATTTTCACATTTTTAGTTACTAGGCTTTTTTTACAAATTATTTTTGAAGTAGTTTCTTCCTTTGGCTTTTCTTTGATGATGACTTAAATGTAACATATCTTTTTGTTGTTCTTTTCATGACTACCCTAAATAAAATAACTGAAATTATAATTTATCACAATTACTAATGTCTGTGTTTATTGTCAATATCTCTTCTCCCCTAATGTGTTAATCAGCTCTCAGTTCATTTTGTTACAATCCCCTAAACTTCCACAGCTTGTTATTGCCCAGATTATAGATTTGAGTTGCTATGGCTACTTTTCTTCTTTCACTTTTCACAAATTCTAGCAATGTCCCCTGTTTCTTCAGATATTCTTCCTCTATATGTTTACCTCTTCTTGAAGATTTCTAAATTTATTCTTTATGTTTTTATAGGTTATTTTCTATTTTAAATTAGGTGGGTGTTTTTTTTAGGTCTTCTATATAAATTTCCTAATATGATCTTCTGGTTCATAAATTCATTATGTATTTGTACCTATCCTCTTTTTATTCTTTATATTGGCTTATTTATTACCATTTAAATATTTTTCATACCTAAAGCTTCCACTTTTTTCTTCCTTTGTAACTTCTTTTTTTCTTGCTTTATATTGCAGTATCTTCCCTTGTCTCTCTGAAGCATAGTTATGTTCTCAGTAAATTATTTTTCTATGCATTCCAATAATTCTGCTTCAGTTGATACTTATTCTGTTCATATTACCATATCTTTTATGTTGTTTTACTCCTCAAATATACAGATGTTTTACTATAATGTTCCTTGATGGCTTTAGTTGTGTGTTTTTTCCTGCTAAGGTGAGTTAGATAATGTAGAGAGCGCCTGGGAAGGCACATGGGCATTTCTTTAAATTGTCAGCTGAACCCAAGGCAATGCCCTGGGAACAGGCTTTGCCAAAAAGGCAAGGGTGTTATCAGCTCAACCTTCATTTCAGCCCAGGTGTCGGGGAGTGGGTTTTGATATATAAATCCAGTCAAGCACCAGGAATGCTCGGGCCTACTCAAGAATGCAAATAATCTCCTTTGTCTTGACTTTTGGTGAAACTTCCTGGTATTTGGGGGTATAAAGTAAACACGCTTCATGGGCTCTGGTGTCTCTCCAGCAGAAGAGGGCAACGGTCCCACCCAGTTCCCAGCTTTTCCCTTCCATTTTCTGTCTTGTCTCTTTCTTTCTTTTATTTCTCAATCCCCAGCTCCTTTCTCTACTCAGGAACTGAACCCGCTCTCTAGCTGTGCTGGACTCAGAAAAGAGAGAAATATTTTTACATCAAGATAATATTGAAGGCCAAGCTTTTGTGGCTTCCTCTCCAGTGAGTGTAAGGACAGGAAAAGGGAAGGCCCACAGCTGAAGGTTCTGGAGCCAGTATTGCACACTCTGGTTCACTGCCACTCCACCAGGTCAGGAATCTGTCTGTAAGCTCTCAGCAATTGTCAGCATTAGGAAGAGGTGTTCTCTGTAGGTTGTGCTCCACCAGCCCTTGGGGTTTGGAGGAGGAGGAGGTGGAGTAGTAAATGCTTGCACCTGTTCTCATCACCTCCCAGCTGGGCTTTGACCTGACCTGTCATCACCCTGCTAACACCTGTGACCTAGTATGCTGCAGTTGACTTTTCTGTTGAAGAGGGATAGCAGTGATTGTGGAAATTAATAACTTTGATTGACATTGCTGAGGCTTCTATAGTTTCAACAAAATGATATTCAGAGAAAATCAGCAGCTCCCTGTTATTGTTGTTTTTTAAATATGTTTTTATTGATTTCAGAGAGGAAGGGAGAGGGTACAGAGATAGAAACATCAATGATGAGAGAGAATCAATGCTCAACCATTGACCACACCGGCAAAGCCCCTGTTGTTTTCTTATACTCCATCCGTACTTCTCTCCTTTCTGCCCAGTAAAGAGAACAATCTAGTTCCTATCACAAATACTTTGCAATAGGAGTTCTCTATGCTTAGAATGTTCTTCTCTCAGATCTTTAATGGCCAGCTCCTTGTCATTAATCTCATATCACCTCAAATGTTACCATTGCTGAGACATCTTTCTTGACACTATATTTAAAATAGCCACTCTTCTAGGTGCTATCATATTGTTCAGTATATTTTTCATAGCACTTACTGTAATTTAAAATTCTTTGTATTTATTGTCTATTTCTTCCCACTAGAATGTAAGTTTCTTAGAGCATGTATTTCTTTTCTTTTGTTGTTTATTTTTTTTTCATTCTTTCCCCCCCCCCCCCCCCCCCCCCGCTGTGGTGATGTGGCAGTCTATGGAATGCCTAGATTCTAGTGAGTGTTTAATGTCTTTTAAGGAAAAATAAAAAACTGAATGGATGAAAATAACACATATGGCCATTACTTATCCTGTTTTCACTCTATTTTTTACCTCTTCCTAAACATAGGGCATGAACAGTGGGGTATGTCCTATAGCTTTTCTTTTCTATTTTAATTTTTCCCTCTTTGCTGGCTTCTTTGTTTCTCAATGTAATCTTCTGTTTTACAAATTCATTATATATTTGTATTTATCCTACCTTTATTCTTTCTATTGTATTACATACTAGGTTCAGGTCTATATTTTAAATGTTTCATATCTATAATTAAATATTTTATTATGACAATATTGACGTCAAAAATCTTATTTTGCAATGTGACACCATAAAGAAAAAAATTCTCCAGTTTTATTCTTTGATTTTAGAAAGCAAGTAAATTCAAGTTAACTCTATGTATTTTTTAGTTAGCTTATGTCGCAATAGTGAGTTGCCAAATAATGTTTCATAAGTATTCATTTGCTCTTCAACATGAATCTGTAATGAGGATAGGGTGTGAATTTCAATTTTTCAGATGAGGAAAGTGAAGTTCAAAGAGGTGAAGTAGGTGGGTGGCTGATCTGAGAGTTAAACACTAGTCTTCAGTTATTACCTAGTGCAGTTGTTTTTCTCACTGTTCAAGTTTGTCCCTAAGTACATATCATATTACTAGAGTAATGATTTTGGGATTTCTCCAAGTATCTCTAAAAGGTGTTTAATTTTTATTGGTTTGATTGTCAGTAGAGAAAACAACAGGGACAAGAACAACAACAATAAATGGTTATGATGTACTGGGCACAGTTTTAAATGCTGCACATGTATTAATATATTTAAATCCCTTTATAATCCTGAGAGCAGTCTGCATGCATTTTGCAAATGAGGATACTAAAGCACAGAGAGGTTAAGTAACTTTTCCATATCACATAGCTAGTAAGTGTCAGAGTTAGAACTATACACCTAAAAATCTGGCTTGTGATCGTTACCCTAACTGGTAATTTTATTGCAGCTTATAGTTTACAATGAGCTTGAAAATGTATTATCTACAATACCAATCCGTAAAGAAGGCAAGCGGAATTTTATAGACAAACAGTCCTAAGTTTCAGAGAGGTGATTTGGTATCTTACACAGATAGCCAGGAACTAAAATTATACTGAAATTCTTCTCAAATCTAATTATATCTCTGCTCTTGAACCATGTTTTATTATCCCTGATTTTATTATCTCAGTTTGGTCTCCTTAATATGTTTTCCTTCTCCAGTGAGTTATATTGTTGTGGGCTTAAAACAGTAACCTATGCCCTAGCTCAGTGGTTGGCAAACTCATTAGTCAACAGAGCAGCAAACCACGGCTCGCGAGTTTGCCGAGTTTGCCGACCACTGCCCTAGCTGGTTTATCTCGGTGGATAGAGTATCGTCCTGTGGACTGATGAGTTGCAGGTTCGATTCTGGTCAAGGGTACATGCCTGGGTTGAGGGCTCAATCCCCTGTGAGGATGTTCAGAAGGCAGCCAATCAGTGATCTTTCTATCTCTCTCTCTTTCCCTTCCTCTCTGAAATCAATAAAAATATATTTTTCAATAAACCCCGGTAACCTAATTAAGTACCTAAGGAATATTTTCTCTCTTAATGTTTTTATGTTCTTTAACCACATCTTTTGCAGTTGAATTGTGAAGATTTCCAGAAAGGAGAAAGAGATGGGGATTTTATCTGTAGCTTTGATAATGCAGCTGTGTGTGGCACAGATGGGAAAACTTACAGCAACAGATGTGCCCTGTGTGCTGAGAACGTGTGAGTATTCTCTGAAGCAGTCTTTTCCCTACAGCATGTTCTCTGTATAATTACATGACACATTTTTTCTTATGATCTTTAATGATTCATTCTGTGGGAGTTAGTCATCCATAAATTATTAGAACCACTTCTTTTACTACCCTTAAAGAACAATATTTATAACACTTTATATTTTACAAAGCACTTTTGTGTGCTGTTTATCTGATGGTTATCACTGCCTCTATGAAGCAGTGATATAAGCTTATATCTATACATACATATAATAAGCATATATCTATACATACAAACAATATACTGCACACATTCATCTATTTTCTATTTATCTATTTCTGATTGTATTCTGTTCCACAGAGAATTATTTAATCATCAACTTATATTAAGTTCTCAGTAATTTATAGTATTAGAGTAGGTAATTGGGGCTCTTAATGTTGAAATTCTTTTCACCGCTTCAATCTTCACCACATCAATAAAGCATCTTGCTGTCCTATATTTTGTCCCATTTGTTCCTTCTCCACCCTCAATACTAGGTTTGGTTATTGATTGTATTTAACTAACAAGATAGCATACTTGCTTTGCAGGTTCTGGCTTGTGACCTCAATCTTTAATTGTCTGCTCTTCAGTTTTTGTAAATATAACAAACAATGTCTGAGAAGACTGGTGAAGACTATGAAAGATATTTAGTCTTCAAGGTTCTACAAGCTTATCCCTCCTTGTAATAAGTATTTTAACCAAGACACCACTGGATTAAATCACTCCAATCCCTCACATGACTGCATTTTCAGAAAAACACTCTAAAAATTATATCTTCAACTCTTACCAAGGGATAACATAAAGAAACAGAAAGTAAAAACAGACATGGAAAGAGCATACTGGTTTTTATTAGATATGTGTTTTCTAACACTGCTGTGAGCACCCTGCACATTTAGTTTCTACTCTGACTTACGTGGGGAATCCTGTGGTAGATTCTTTAAATCTCTGGTTCAGGTGTAAGTATTTCTCCCATCATTTCTGGTATGCTTCATGTACTGTGCAGTGAGTCATTCTTCTCATTGCATTTCTTAGCTTGGTCTACAAGAAGACTCTGGAATCATGTTGAAATTTAATATTTTTGTTTCCTTCAGCTGATATTTTTTGATATAACATTTTTCTTATCACTTTAACTACTAAGTTTTTACTTTTCTTATTTTTATTGGATTTTAGTTGTTATACAAATGCTTTAGTTGTAAGCTGCCTTATCTTTATAGAAAGTAGGAAGTGTGTCCTACATTTATGGTTCTATGTTTTCAGATATGCTTTAAAGCTCTATTAGATGGAATAAGATTAATTATCAAGACTTTATGAACTTCCCGTGAAAAACAAAACGTTAGTTAGCATAACCCAAATGAAGGATGGTATAATGAATGCTAGATACTATAAACTTGATTTTGTTTATTAAAATCAACAACAACAAAGTTCATTGGGAGGCATCTAATACATAGTTACAAGCTTTACTTTTTCCCACACTTCTGATAGGGTCCCCTCTGGACATAGCAAAACATTTACAGGTGTGCATTTTACTGTCCCATCAATGTGATTTCATTTCTTTGACTCCAAGTTATAAACCTAAGCTCTCCTTAGAGTAAGTAAAGAAAATAATGCAATGTGCTGCCTGTTTTCAAGAGCAAAGAGTCATAAATCAATTAAGATAAGTTAACACTCAAATGATGAGAAGTTCTGTGATACTAAACTATGTCTATGAACTTTCAATTCCAGTAAAACCAGGTCCCAAGTTGGCATAAAAAATGAAGGGGAGTGTGAAAGCAGTAATCCTGAGCTGGTGAGCACAAATGTCAGAGTGGTGAGGACACTGGGGCTGGGGCACTGACTTCGAAGAGAAAGAAGGCTCTTTGCTCCTCCTTCGTTGGTGGGGTGGTTGGAAAGAAGTAATTCTTGCTGTGCTTGAACTGGGTGGGATACTGCTTGTTTGATGAAAAGCAATTGATAGTTTCTGAAGCTAGACTAGGTTACTTTAGTAGTTAGACCTTTTAGCTCTATTTCAGCTTTCTATGAAAAGACAGAAAGGAGGAAGGGAGAGAGGGAGGGAGGGAGGAAGAGAGGGAGGGAGGGAGGGAGGGAGGGAGGGAGGGAGGGAGGGAGGGAGGGAGGGAGGGAGGGAGGAAAACTAGTTAAAAGGGAACTACTTGTGTAGTAGTAAAGGTCACTACACTCATGTCACTTACCTAAATTGAAATCCCAGCATTGTCACTTGCTGTCAGGAGAACTTGGGCAAATCCCTTAACCATCCTGTTCCAGTGTTTCCATATCTAAAAATGAGATTTGGATTAACTAGCTTCTTTTTGTGCTAAAATTCTGTGAGCTTTTGATGTTAGGGGAAGGAAGTGAACATCTCGCTATATCACAGTTGACTTGTTCTTGCTGAATGACTTTTCTAAGTCAAGTTTTGGTGCCCTTCTTATAGGCACCAGTGATTACCTCCACCAAGACTTTTAGAATGTATTTTAAACCTCTCTTTTTCTGTGTCACCCAGTAGATTGTGAGCAAGCTGAGGGCAAGGACTGTGTTCTAGCATACAGTAGTTTATCCAGGTTTACTAATAAATGAATTAATAAGTAAATGAGTTCCATACTTCACCACATGAATTATATGGAGGTACTTCTACACATCTCAGACTGCTCTAGGTGGCTAGTATGCACTGGACAGAGAGGCACTGAGTTCTATGAAATTTCTGAAAGCAGCATTGTAAGCATTCCAACCAAGGTGGCAAATGTCACATTTCTTCCCCTGTTCTAGGATGTCTGTAGTGCTTTTCGGCCTTATGTGAGGGATGGAAGACTTGGATGCACGAGGGAAAATGATCCAGTTCGTGGCCCTGATGGAAGGACGCATGGCAATAAGTGTGCGATGTGTGCTGAGCTGTTGTGAGTATCACCATCCCCAAGCAGGCCAAGCAGTGGGCCTGATGAGGATGCCCTTGGTGGCTGTCCTAAGTACCACTCCACAGAGAGATGAAGTCCTTATTACAAGGCATGCAATCTTTTGTTTTCATAAGGCAAAATGGTCCTTGCTCCCAGAGTGGCTTTTCTCTTTTTAATTCATTTCATTTGCTAAAGTTTCTTAAAAGGAGTGGATAAGGCGGTTATGTTAGTTATTAAAGTCAAGTCTTAATTTGTTCAATTATAATGACTTGAAAATGCACAATGTCTTATAAGGCATAACGTTTTGAAAATTAAAAAGCACTTTCAGATGGAATAACCTAGTTTAGTCATTTGACATGCATTGCTTTTTTGGGATAGGTATAGAGACTCTTATTACAATGAAAGTCTAATTTAAAATAATAATAATAATGACAACAATGTCATGTGGCCAAATTTATTATTAGTATAAAATATGGAATTTATGAAAGGGAAGAACTGTTAGGTTAATCTTTCCCTGGGTGTCTGACATGGTTCTGAGCACTGAGACCCAGGTATGAATACAATCCAATGAGTCTTTAATATTCTGGATGTTCAACAAGATACAGACTCTAATCTGTATGCTGGCAAGCCTTAAAGTGCTCTGTATACATCTCTGGGATCTTTAAAAGCTGGACAGAGAAAGATTTACAGATTAATAAACTTCACACCTGCCTTTGAAAATTATAGTGCACTGTTGTAGAATTCAAGGGCATGTCTTAACAGGTTTACAATATAGTGATTATAACTGGTTTCTAGACTGGAAATCAGCCAAATTTTCACATGTTTGGAGCTAGGAGACATGTGCTTTTAGTGTTCAAACCTGCACTAATTCTGCAACTTTCATTTTCTCTTTATGCACTAGCCAAAAAGGAGAATTTGATCTCCCTAACTCCTGATTTCTTTCTCTGTAGAACTAAGATAATAATGTAGGAAGAGACTGTAACTAGGTAATAGGTGATATGAAAGGACTTAGGAGTTCAGTTTCGTGTAGCTTTTATTAACAATAAATGCTTTTACATGAAGGCAAACAAAGTACTTTACAAGGTATAAAAAGCTATACATAGGGTGTGGATGACAATATTTCCAATACTCAGTTTGGTTTCACCTTGTCACAGCATTGTTCTAATGCTCTGGGTTCTGCCTGTTAAAAGGGAATTCTCCTGACAATAGGTTTGTCAATCAAGGAGCCACACCCATCAAGCTGCGCAGAACAAAGATTCTAATTGATTGTGAGTGAGTCAGTTTAGCACCTTTTCTTATCTTTAGTAATTTTCAGGCTCAGACATTCGAGACAGACAAAAGCTGGTCTAATGTAAGTGGATCAGTTTAACAAGTTAGGGCAAAAGATATAAAAGTACTTAACACAGAACTGAACACTAAAAATAGGATCAAGGTATAAACTGATCAAGTGTTTTCATTCTTCACAGCTTAAAAGAAGCTGAAGAAAATAGAAAGCAACAAGATGAAACCAGAATTCGACGAAGTGCTGAAAAGGTAAATTACTCACCAACACAATTTGGTTCTTGTGGCTATAAATATTAATAAACATATGCTTAAATGTTTGAGGTCATTTAATAATGTCATTGTCTTTCATTATCACATTATTCTTTCCCTTAATTTCACAATTCCCCCAGTTGACAATTCCTGGTATATTAATAATTAAATTCATTTTTAAAACAGCATTTCTCACCTAAAGCTCAAAATATGCAATTTTCCTCTTTGCTTAAAAAAAGAATGTAAGTCAGAAAGTTTAGGCAAATTAAATTCCACTTAATTTTCATCAGGCTTCTCTCTGGCTTTCGTGTAAATTAATCTTGCTTTGAATAAATTATAAAAAATATAACAATATAAATTAGGAATAACTTTAAAAATAATTTTTTATTATTCAAGACCTTTATTAACAGGTTCTAACAGTTTGTTGATGTTTTGGGGGAAAATCAAGTTGTAAAGTTTTATCACAAATTAATAATGAGATTCTAAGTTAAAAAATAATAAAATAGCAATAATTATAGAGTCTTTTAAACAATATATCCACTAGTATATTTTATGTATAATCCCATTTATAAAGATCTTGCTTCTGTTACATGAAAATCTCAAACAAGTATTGAGCTTGTGGTTTTAAAAATACACCCACAATTAAGTTTTTGAAAATTATTAGATGATTTAATTTTCCATCTAGCATGAAAATGATATTCGTTTTGTTAATAGAATAGGCGTTGTAGGTAATTCAGCCTGGATTTCTTAAATCATGAAGGCTAGTAAACCTACTTTCCCTGAAAGTGATAGCAGTTACTTTGCTAAATAGTTAAAATTATTGATGACTGGCCTTTGGTTGAGGAGTCAGAGCGCCTGAGCTTTCGTCTGAGCTCTGTCACGCTCTTGTGTGTGAAACTGAGCCAGTCATCTTTTCTGTCTGGGCCTCAATTTTTCTTGGCAGCAAAATGAGGAGGTTGAATAAATGATCTCAATTCTGCTTTCCTATTGGTTTGGGATTCTATATCTTGCACCTTTATGTGCTAATACAAGTATACAATTCTTGCAGATTGTAGGGCATAAGTTTTCCCAAGGGAAACACAGATCCAGTTTATGGTAGTCAAGGCCTGACCTTTCACTTCACATTGCTAGTCAATGAAGCAAATATCTCAACTTTCATAGGGTATTCAGTGGTTCAGTTAAGAAGCATGAAGCATTCAGAGTTGTCAACAATTTGTTCAATACTCACTGAAATTTGAAAAGCCGCTCTTTAGTGGTGGCTGTTAAACTTCAGTCTGAAACCTTGGGTCACCATGTGATAATCAGCATTTTGCTACTCCATAAACAGAGAGTTCTTCTCCCTTGTCTTTCATCACATCTCGGCTACTTTTCCCTCATCTTCTCTGTGGCTAGGGTCATTGTTTTGGTGGGGTCATTGGACATGACTATGTTGAATAGGACAGGTTTATTGTGATGGCTCAATATCTGCCCCATAATTAAACTGTCAGTGGGTTGCTCACAAAAGTATTTCTACAGAATTTCCTTGGGTGAATCACAACTTATAAACTGAAATTATCATTGTTTCTCTTATGGGAATCATTGCACATTGATTTTATTACCATGCTATGATTAGCAGGTGACTTCTGTGTCTGTATTCCTAGATCGTTACAACCAGGAAGTTTGGAGCACACCCATTGCTCCTCCAAAAACAAATACCTTCCTATTAGGAGGTAATTAGGATTCTCTTTTAAAGTGTCCTAAGTAATATGTATTATTTAAAAAGAGAGAGAATTCAAGTTTTTTAAAAGATCCTAAAGAACATCTGTTCTAAAAACTTCATTGTGTAGGTGGTGGGATTTGGGTCTCAAAGGTAGTGAGATTTTATGATGGTCTCCCAGTGGGTTTGAAGCACAATCCAGCTGCTCAGGTCTCTGACTCAAACCACACTTTATGTTCATGTTTTCTTGACTGAAATGGAAAAATGAAGGCCTGCCCTGACCCGTTTGGCTCAGTGGATAGAGCCTTGGCCTGCGGACTGAAGGGTCCCAGGTTCAATTCCAGTCAAGGGCATGTACCTTGGTTGCGGGCACGTCCCCAGTGGGGAGTGTGCAGGAGGCAGCTGATTGATATTTCTCTCTCATCGATGTTTCTAGCTCTCTATACTGCTCCTTTCCTTTCTGTAAAAAAAAAAAAAATCAATAAAACATATTTAAAAAAAAAATGAAGGCCACACAGTTGAAGAGAGGTCTAAAGGGAAGCATTTTTGTAGGTTATATTGTAGTAATATATGTCATCACAAAATATGTTTATTGATATAGAGATTCCCAAGTCTAGAGTAATTTGTGTGTGTGTGTGTGTGTGTGTGTGTGTGTGTGTGTGTGTATAAATTTACCCCACATCAAATAGTAGTTTTCAAAACACAAAGAAAAACCCAAGAATACTGAACCAAAGCATCAAGAAATAGGTACAAACCTCCCAGATTTTGCAGGGAAGTAATAATCTTTTTAAGGTTTTCTAAATAAATATTAATCTTGATATTCTATCACTCTAAGAAGGGGAGTGAATGAAAATTAGATTCACTCTCTCTAAGGTTTCCACCTATCATATTACAAATAAACATCTATAAAGGACCAGAGTACATAAAAATGATGAGCAATTCCATGGAGAAAACAAACTAATATAAGCCCAATGCTGTTGGATACCAGATTATTTTCTTTCTTGCCAACTAATTTGGATTATCCTTAACTTGATCCATAGTAAGTAGCATGCAAGTATCTCACCTCACAGCTTGTATATTCTACTCATTGTCAACTTTTATTTATTTTTTGTTTTGGCTGCTGCATTTTGTTGGAATGCCATGAAAGATCTTTTGTTTTTTATTATATTTTTTCATAGATTTGAAAGTTAACAAGAACTATCTAGTTTTAGAAAATACTTTCTCAACCTTATCCTAAGGCTCTTTTACCTTTTAATAAATATACCACACAGCAAATATAGGCACTAAGTAATTTCCCAATGTAATTACTATTTTTATTAATTATCATTAATATGTAATATGTGTTTACCAACACCTTTAAGATCTGACATTCTTTAACTATGAAGTTCTGGTATACATTTTCTGTATTAAAATGTAGAAACGTGTTCAATGTAATTGCTTGTCTTTTTAAAGGATTTTTGCAAAGAATATGAAAACCAAGTGAAGAATGGAAGGCTTTTTTGTACCCGAGAGAGTGACCCAGTCCGTGGCCCCGATGGCAGGATGCATGGCAACAAATGTGCCCTGTGTGCTGACGTTTTGTGAGTACAGATGTGGTTTCTTTGGAGTGACTCAGAAGGTGAAGTGGCGATTGATTGGAATGATGAGTAAGAACAGTGTTGAGGTGAAGATTTGTTGTTCAGAATTTTCGAGCAGTTTTATGTTCTTTACAAATTATAATACCACCTACTAAATAGATCCTAACGATATATGTCTATTTCTGAGTACGAATGGATTTTATTACCCAGTGAGAAGGCTGGATAACAAAATACTTCTTAACATTTCTTCTCATGAATTTTGTAAGCCTTCTATGAGATATTCATAATACAAAATGAGGGTAAAAGCAGGTATTAAGACTTTGTTTCCTTCAGTAATTTTCTCCTTGTGAAGATCACACTTTCTCTAGATCCTTGAACTCTCTCTCTTCTTTCTCTGTGCTCTCCTATTCCAGCTTGTCTCAGTCTTGACCAGTTAATGTCTTCTTTTCCATGGATTGCATTTTAACATTATCTTCCCTTGGATAAGACCTCCTAAAATCTCTAATTGAGATTCAATTATTATAACTCTTATTGATTTTATTTCATAACAATCATTGCAGTTGGTAACTGGAAAATTTTTTCTATGACTGCTTATTGACTGTCAGTCTTCTCTACTGAGCTCTAAGTCCAAAAAGACAGGGTATGTGTTTGTTCTGTGTACTACTGTGCTATATGCCGAGGCTAATTCTTGCCAAAAAATAGTTACTAACTAAATGTTGAATGACTATATGAATGAAGCTTAAGGCTAAATAGCAGAAAAAAGCCATGGATTTGCATATATATATATATATATATATATATATATATATATGGCACAACCAAATGAAAATGTACCATAAGAGGTGAATATTCAAGTATGAAAATAATGATGATAGATGTAGGACTCATTTTCACTTTGAGGTCTAAGATGTCTTCTTAAAGAAGGGAGAATTTAAGCTGGGGAGATTTAGAAGAAAGGAAGATGATAAAAAAAAAAGACCATTACAATGAAAGGAAATGGTATACATGAAGGTAAAATGAAAGAAAGGGGTTCTTTGGGGAAATAGTGGAGATTTGATAAGGAACTTTAAGGTGATCAGAAAGTGTTTGTACAAGAACTCAGGAATACTTAGATGTTTTTCCATTTGTGCCTAAATGACAGTTTTATAACATGAAGATTTAAAGCATTACAGTCATTTGTTTGCTTTTGTTTCTTTCTCCAGAAAACAGCGTTTTTCAGAAGAAAAACATAAAGTAGATGAAAACCTGAGAAAGGCTGAAGAAAAAGTTAAAGTTAAAAGAGAAATTGAGGTGAGGATTAGTTTGATCAATCTAGTTAGAACTTTTGTGGTATATGTGTGTATGTGCATTTTACTCTAGAATACATTTTTAATATTGGTTCATTTTTTCTCCACTACTGATGGGTATTCTGGAAACTAATTTATACTTATTATTTTATGAGATTTATAAGAATAAAATAATAACTATGACATTACAATTTTTAAGCTCTATTTGGAGGAAATTAATCAAGTCATATCCTATCTAATAAAAGAGTAACATGCAAATTGACCATCACTCCAACACACAAGATGGCTGCCCCCATGTGGACACAAGATGGCCACCACAAGATGGCCTGCAGGGGAGGGCAGTTAGGGGCAATCAGGCTGGCAGGGGAGCAGATAGGCATCAATCAGGCTGGCAGGGGAGTGGTTAGGGGGTGATCAGGTTGGCAGGCAGAAGCGGTTAGGGGAAATCAGGAAGGCAGGCAGGCAAGCATTTGGGAGCCAGCAGTCCTGGATTGTGAGAGGGTGCAGGGGCTGAGGGACATGCCTCCCCATGCATGAATTTCGTGCACCGGGCCCCTAGTTAATAAAATAGTTCCCTATTCCTAAATGAAGGTATAAATCAAAGAATTACCTGACTCCAATTTCTTCCTTTCCTTTCTTCCTTTCTTTTTTTTCTATAGTTTCCCTTACTTCAGTCTCTAGTCACTCAAATCCTCCACATATCTCACTGGATAGTCTTTCTAAAACAAAGGTTTGATTGTATTCTTCTTTGCTGTAAATATTTATCATTTCCCATTTCCTAAGAATAAAGTCCAAATTCCTTTCAAACTTTAGTGGCCTGGTTTTGACTTATCTTCAAGGTCTCCTTTTGACCAGTTCCCTAACCTTTCTCTCTTTGCCCACTAATTCTTTAGCCACTATGCTCATGACTACAAAGGATTAGCTTGAAATTACATGTCCTTTTATGCCTCTATGTCTTTACATATAATTCTTACTCTTGAAGGACTTTTTGCCACATTGTGTTCCTGGAAATTATCCTAACAATACAAATCAGATATTCTCTGAACTTCTTCTCTGAACTTCTATGAATTATTCTTTCCTTTGTGCTTATATGCAATGAATTCTGACTTGTGCCATCGCTTAGCTTTTTATATTGTAATTCCTTATCTTTTTCAGTTGAATGATAGAAGAGCTAAGCCACATTTATATTTATATCCCCTTAACTTAAAATTTGAGAATGAGTCTAAATCCTAAAAGCTTTATTTTTATTCTTAATTCTTCTTTTTAAGTATTTTTTAAAAAATGAATCCAACCTATGAGGGAGGTTTAGGGAGTAAGAGATCAACTGAGGGAAGGTGGGGGCAATGGTGAGGGAGTAAGAAATCAACCAAAGGACTTATATGCATGCATATGAGCATAACCAATGGACACAGATGGGACCAGTGGGTGAAGGGATGTGGGGGTATGTGCTGGAGGTTGGGGGTAGCTGGGGAGAGGTCAATGCGGGGAAAAGGAGACTTATGTAATACATTAACCAATAAAGAATTTAAATTTTAAAAAAAGAGAATCTAAAATTTATAAGCATAGAACTAAATCTAAACTATCTCATTTTCATTATTCAGAAACTCTGCAGTGAATATAAGGGTCATGCAAAGAACGGAATACTTTTCTGCACCAGAGAAAATGACCCTGTTCGTGGTCCAGACGGGAAAATGCATGGCAACCTGTGTTCCATGTGTCAAGCCTTCTAGTGAGTATAGAGCTTTAGGTTGTCCAGAAGTAAAGGGACCTTACAGCTAAACTAAAAAACCTACTTGTTTCAGATTTGAGGAAATGGTGGCTTGAAATAGGGAAGTGAATTGAGTAAGTTACACTGAAAATGTTAGTAACTGAGCTGGGAGTAAGTACCTAGAGCTATTTATTTTAAGGTATCTGTTTTGCCTTCATTTGTCACTCATTCTCTTAGCACTGGAACATTCTGATAAGCATGAACTTGGACAAATACCAAATTTTTCCTACTGTTGAAATTTCATAGTTGAACAGTTTATACAAGTTTATAGGCATCTCATCCTCCAGAGGCATAAGGGCCCAAATTTAACACGTAATGTAGAAATTGATTACTAGAGTTAAAGTTGCCCATGAAACCACCATGAACCTTATAAAATTATAATACATGTTACTTTATATAACATTTTTCACTAAGTTACAATTGACAGCTTGCTTTCAAAATTTGGAGCTACTCTTAATTTATCTGATTGAGCTTAGTTCAAGTAATTGATTCACATTTAGAATCTATGGCCTCTTGATTGATTGCTAATCATGCATGGTTGAAATAACATCAGTTAACTATACATATCATGCAATTCCATTATCCAAAGCCAATTTAGGCTCGTTTGGTTTACCATGGTGCGTGTGGCCTTTTTCTACCCACCATACGTTTTGTCTTTAGATAACACAGCCATGAGTAAGCAATACATTTAAGGTGAATTAATAAAGTTAGTGTGTATGATGAGATAGATAGTCCATAGACTTAAGGGGAAAGACCTTGACTAGTTGTACTCATACCTTAAAAGTGTAGCCAAAACCCTCTCTGCCTCACCTCCAGTCATGAAAAGAAGGGACAAGTTGATTTGCTTTGTTACAGCCACCTTCAGCCTCCAGGTGTAATGTCGCCACAGTACCAGTTTTGATAATCTCCTTTATGGACATTAATGATTTTTCTTTTCTGACCACAGGCAAGAAAGGTAATTTAGAGAAAGCAAGTTTTCCAGATGCACAATTACACTCTTTCTCTCAAAGTTAAGCAGAAACTATGAAGAAGTTATGGTATCTTGCCATACTGGAGGCTGTTTTGTTGCTTCTCATTGGTATGTAGTGATAAAAGGACAAAATCTCTTCTTCCTAAGGAGGGAGGACAGTTTAGCAATGCAGGAATATCGAGAAACTATTACCTGTATATTTGGTCCTATGGCTCCTCTCATTTTCTCTCATTCAGCCAAGTAGCAGCAAAAGAAAAGAAAGAGGCAGAAGCAAGGAATAAGAGAGAACCTGGAGAAGCACCTTCATTTGCAGTGAGTTGAATACATCCAATAAGTCCTACTTAGCATGATAATTTGAACATACTTCAAAGAGCCTAAAAGTTGGAATATCCTATCTAATAAAGAAGGAATATGCTAATTGACCCTCACATCATCACAAAGATGGCAGTGCCCACAGCCAATAAGGAGGGAATATGCTAATTGACTTCCACGCCCTCAAAGATGGTGGCGCCCACAGCTACAAGATGGTGGCATCCAGTCCCCTCAGCCCAGCCGGAACAGCAGGCATGTGGCAAGGCTGGGTCCACCCCCAGGCAAGCCTGGCCACTCCACACGCCTGCCTCCAGAGTCCCCCAGTCCCCTCAGCCCCCAGGCCACCCAGGGCTGCCTGAGGCTCAGGTAACCAGAGCCGGCCGAGGCTTGTGCTGCCGATAGTGGCAGCAGCAAACATGTGATGGGGTGTTGCCTTCCCCTGATTGCCAGGTCACCTCCTGCCCTGAGGGCTCCCAGACTGTGAGAGGGGACAGGCCAGGCTGAGGGGACCCCCCCTCCCCTCCAGTGCATGAATTTTCATGCACCGGGCCTCTAGTTGCCCTATAAAACCCCCCAGAAAATCATAATCCTTCAATCTGGGGATGACATTGACAAGAATGCTATGGGAACTTGATCAATTCTTGCTGCTTCTGAGACTAACCATGTACAATAAAAATAACTTATCCAAAGCCTGACAAACAGTTATGGTTTCATCAATTACAGACTGGGCTGACTTTTGCTTACCACCCTTTCAGAAACTCTACATGCATGTTTTCTACATAAGAATTTTTGAAATTTCATGTCTGAGATGGAATAAAAATACCTTGATCATAGACATCAAAAAAAGCATAATTTTTAGCTTGGCAAGTGTGGCTCAGTGGTTTAGCATCAACCCATGCACCAAGAGGTCACCAGCTCGATTCCCAGTCAGGACACATATTCCAGTTGCAGTTCAATCCCCAGTGGGGGCGTGCAGGATGCAGCAGATTGATGTTTCTTTCTCATCAATGTTTCTATCTCTCTGTCGCTCTCCCTTCCTCTCTCTCTCTCAAATCAATAAAAACATTTTTTTAAAAAAGCATGAATTTTACCTCTGAAATGTCACAATATCTGTTCACATAGCCTTATGTAAGTTATTGTCACCTATTGTTTTGATGATGAAAGTCTCCTAACCTTTCATCTAGGTTTTGTTCTATCCCTTTTCCAGCTGTCTTCCCACACACAGCCAGAATAAAGTTTCAAAATATTATTGAGGTCACAATACTGCTCTGCTTAAATCCACAAATAGCTTGTTACATGTCTGATCAAGGACGCATCTCAATCTCCTTGTCTCCTTATTTGGCTTCTTTTTTTCCCATGGACCCATTATTCCCCCTCCCATCCACTCTCCATGCCTTCACCCCAGTATTGTCTGTGTCCATGGGTTATGTCTATATGCATATAAGCTCTTCAGTTGATCTCTTCTCTCCCTCTTCCCCTTCCCTCTGAGGAGCCTCAGTCTGTTGCCTGCTTCCATGTCTATGGATCTGTTTTATTTGTCATTTTATTTGTTCATTAGATTCCACATATAAGTGAGATCATGTGATACTTGTCTTTCTCTGACTGACTTATTTCACTTAGCATAATACTCTTGAGGTCCCTCCATGCTGTCTCAAAGGGTAAGAGATCTCTCTTTTTTACAGATGCATAGTATTCTGCTGTGTAAATGTACCTTAGCTTTTTTATCCACTCTTTAACTGATGGGCACTTGGTGTTGCAGGCTTCTTAGGATATATTCCCAGAAGTGGGATCATGGGGTCAAATGGCAGCTCCATTTTTAATTTTTTGAGGAAACTTTACCTGTAATCAGAAGTTGATATTCTGTTATATGCTATATATGCCATGTAGTTTTCTACTTGTATCTCTCAGCTCATCTTAACATTCCAGTATGCATATTCTCTAATCCATTGAATAAGGAGTAAATCCTATTTACTCTTCATGCCTCAAATTATTCTTATTCCCTGACATCTCCCCTGCTTTCTGCAATCAGATTTCATGGTCCCAACTTCTTGAGTTCTCAGATTTTATTGTACCTCTATGTTCACGCTTATTTTATTCTGTTTAGGTTGTAGTGGAGTTAACTTGTCTATTTCTTTTATTATATTGTGACATCCTAGTATGTCTTATTTGCTCCCATCTCTTAGCAACTGATGATTGTTATTTGTTTAAATGAACTTTACATTTGAGAGAGAAACAGCTAAAATCCTGGCCTCAAAGAAACCTAACATTAGTTTCTGCCATTGCAGATGTTTTGATCTGCTGCTTTGAATAGAAATGAAATGTATGTCCCACTTATTTCTCTGTTTTGACAGGAGTTGTGCAGTGAATACCGCAAATATGTGAAGAATGGCAAGCTGCCTTGCACCAGAGAGAACGACCCCATCCAGGGCCCAGATGGGAAAATGCACGGCAACACCTGCTCTATGTGTGAGGTCTTCTTGTGAGTAATGCTGTAGCTGGAAAATGTGGGAGGGTTTTGTCCTTTCTGCTGTGTTTCCTTATTTTTAGCTTTCATATTTTATTTTTTAAACTGGCTTTGTTTCTTATCCATGGCATTATTGTGCCACATTTTTGCACCATGTCATAATTATCTAAGAATAATTCCCAGATCTCCATCACTGGTTGGTTAAGCTCCCATGGAAGTGAAAAAAGATGTAGACCAAGGACCTGACCTGTGCAGAGTGGAGGATGAAGTCATCTGAAATCACACCACTGATTCCCCAGCAAACAAACCAATATGCAAAGCAGTGCCTCAGTCCATACAGAGAACCTGGAGGAATGATTTAGAATAAGCAATGACTGGGATCTGGTGGAGTTGACTCCTCCATGTGTCAGCTTGAAGAGCTTTGTTGAAACCTACTCTGTGCTCCTACCCCCTAAATTTCTCCCTCATAGTAACCAGAACTTTTCCTTCATCATAGTAATCACAGTCAGTAGTTGTAAATTTATACATGTGACTATTTGTTTAACATTTCTCTCTTCCACTAGATAATTATTATTATGAAAGGGATTCTAGAAAATATAAGCACTGGGTTCAGATTAACCTTCTGCTTCATTACTATGTTCAATTATGAGAGAGCCACTTCAACAGGAAGACAAAAACATATTTAGAGGAAATGGAGAAATGCATGAAAACCATGGCCTTTGAGGATTATGAAGGCTTAGCACACTTAGCCAAGGGAAAGTCGCAGTCTGGAAATGTCCAAGTAGATTTTTTCTTTAAATGTGCAAACCAGACCAGTTCTAGGTTGTCTCCATGGTTGAACACAGGGCCATTGAGTAGAACCTGTAGGAGACAGGTTTGGCTCAATGCCAGGAGGCGCTTTGTAAAGCTTGAGGACTTTAAGGATGAAATGATCTAGCATGGGATTTCTAGGATGACATAGGTAGAAAATTGACTGGCAGATTAGAGCAAAGCTAGATAATAACCAGAGATACAGTTGTGAGTACTGGAAGTTTAGAAAACCACCTCTGAATAGGTTTGACATACTGTCTGAATTTATTAGTTCTATGTCCTTGGAAAGCTCTACATTCTGTCAGTTTTCTCATCTGTAAATTGGACTTAAAATAGTACTTCTGCTACATGCACTTGTGAGGATTTCATTAGTATGAGTGCAAGGTTAGGCACAGAATTAAATTACTGTTAACTGTAGCAATTAAATGATATTTGAGATCAATTTCAACCTGGAGATTTTATGACTTACTCATTTCTTTCTTAATCACTCTCTTTTAGCCAAGCAGAAGAAGAAGAAAAGAAAAAGAAGGAAACCGAATCAAGAAATAAAAGACAATCTGAGACAACTTCCTTTGAGGTGAGGGACCTTCTCCAAGTCAGAGGCATATGGACCTGGGATCCATAGATGGCATTCAGTGAACCCATAAATTCCCTGAAACTGTAGGGAACATGAGGACAGTTTCTATTTGTGTGTTTTGTTTACATATGTGCATAGACACATATGTGACTATTTTCCAGTTGAGGATCCATTATTTCATCACTTGAAAATATTCATGTCTTAAAAATTAAGAACTATTCTAAAATAAGCCAGTTGCTGATCCCCACTTAAGAAAAAGTCCAGTCTCCAGTTATTCTTGTAATATGATTCAACCTGTGTTCAATACCTCAAACTTGCCTCCTCTGTTTCACAGGAGTTGTGCAGTGAGTACCGCAAGTATGTGAGGAGTGGCAAACTGCCTTGCACCAGAGAGAATGACCCCATCCAGGGCCCAGATGGGAAAATGCACGGCAACACCTGTTCCATGTGCGAGGTCTTCTTGTGAGTAAAGCTCAGGGCTTCTGAAGGAGTGGGGAGAGAGAACTAAGAGAAATTGTCAAGCAATTGCAAATAATACATTTTCCTCTTCAGTGTAGCATTTAATTTTGGGTGTCACATTTAAATAAGCTAAAAAAAAAAAAAAAAAAAAGCACAAACCCCAAATAGCAAGTAGAGAGCTTTCAGGGAATTATTGTGATGTAAAAAGAAACAGAATAATTTCTTTTAGGCTATTTCAGAATCTTTTATTCAGAAAAGAAAACACTCTATGATAATCTTACTCATTGTTTTTAGTTTTGTGCAGGATTACCAGATGAAATAGGAAATGGAGGAGATTACATGTAAAATATCATTATGGTACACAGCAAAATTTAGGAAATTTTATTTTAATTCACTACCTGTCTACTCACTCTGTGTAACCTCAAGGAATAGAATTAAAATGGATGAGAGCTATGGGGGGCAGGTCTGAGTGCAACACGAAGATGAACTTTGCAACAGTTAGAGAAGGAGAGGCTGCTTCGGGAATGGTGACTTTCTTGTGTAGGAGTTGGATGACTGTTTAAAGGGGACTAAGGTATAACTGTACAATAAATAACATGCTATGACTCCTGAAACAAGCCTATAATTCTGTAAGTCTTTTGATCTCTGTCCAAAGGGATACTCCAATTTATTTTCTATCTACCAGAATCTCTGGACTTAGTCTGCAGTCTTTTCTGGTAGAAAACAACAGAACCCAGAAGATTGATCCCATAGTATTTGGACCATGGAAACCCTAAACATCTGTTAGATGGAAGTCAAAATGATGACTATGTATTATGCATATAATCGTCTTGTACTTGCCAAGAGCTTTGCTACCTAATCTCATTTAATCTTATCAACAAACATGAAATAAGTTCTGTATTATTATAATTTTAGATGGAAATTAAAGACTCAGAGAGGTTGTGAATGATAGAAAAATCAACACAAGAAAAACGAAGTGATAATATTTCTCAATGTATGATGTAGACAGTATATGATAATTTAGTAAAGCCATGATCAACTTGTGGTAGTTGTATTTAGCTGTATTTAGGCATGTTTCAGTCTTTTTTTCTTTACCTCTACATTAATCTCACAGTGACAAGGAAGTCATTCTGCCACCTACTGGTCAACTCTGGTACTTCCTGATAATTTCCCTATAGGGAAAGAATGCTTCTTGAATTTTTTAGTTAACTTAATACTCATGATAAAGTTTAGATCAGTTTTCCTTTTAAATAAGTATGAGAAACCTCACAATTTTGGAGCTATTTAAATAATTTTTCTCATCACTATAAAATTTCATATCCAAAAGAAATAGTTTTTTCACCTCATATTTTATGGATATGTTAGTAAAGGGTATTGACTTTCTTGAGAATCATCCTTCCCTCTATAGTCTTTTTTTGCATACTTAAAAATCATACCCAGCTTGCAACACTGTTAGTTTTCCAAAATGATTAAGAACTGTCACTCTCACTTCATTTTCATCCTGTTTTTAGAGAAGTCACTGTTAATAATGATTACAATGATGAGATTGACCACTTTTGTCAATCATTTTGTTATGGACCAGATACTTATTCTAATTGCTTTACATATATCATCTCATTTCAGGCTCATAACAGTCTAATGAAAAAAGTATTCTTACTACCTTTCCTGTCTCTCCATTATACTCCCCATTAAAGATGAGGAAGCCACAAAAAGATTAAGAATTTTTGTGCTTTTTATGCAATTTGGCTCGAGTTTTTCCTCCTAACTACCATGCTATATTGCCTCTCAAAAGCCAAATATTACCACTTCATAAAGAGTTGTTGCAGATGCAAAATAATCAGCAAATAAATTCTTATTGCAGTGTATTTGCTGGGAAGCTAAACAGATTTATTCTTTAAGGGACTTTCTCTTGCATCCCATTCTCTTGAGGATAGGTGAGTCATTCTAATCTATTCCAATAAAATTACAAACAACTATGATTGGATCTTTAGGGTTACTTGAGAATAGGCAAAGCAATGAATGGTCAACTGGTAAATGTTAAGAATCTATTCCACTGCACTAAGATTCATTTCTTCTCTTTTTTCCCACACCCCTCATCCTGTTACTTATAGTCAACAAGAAGAAAGAGCAAGAGCAAAGGCTAAAAGGGAAGCTGCAAAGGTAATTTTCTAAGGAATGCTAGTGCTATGCCTTTCTCTCTGTAATAGCATTCTAGCTATCTCATCAGCAGAAATGTTTTCCTATGCAATTTTCATGTCTGAAATGAACAAAGAAAACCTTTAACCTGAGGGAAAATGACCTTGATTAGGAGTTTGCAGAGGATCAATTTTGTTGCATGATAATTCAAATTTTGAGTTTCATTTAATGAAAATTGGAGTGTTATTAACTTTGTAAGGAATAGTCTCCATATTTGGCTTTTCTTCAATTTCTGTTCTGAGGCACAGATTATTAATATCAATCTTTTTTAATTTACTAATTTCAATTTATGTAATTCAAATCTCTGTTATTTCTAATACAAAGTACAATATCTCTAACATATTAGTCCAATTTACAAAAAAAATGCACAAATATTTATCATGTTTCTTCTTTGTCACTTCCCAAATATGGAAGAAATACTACTATTCTCACTCCTGGTTAATGATTATTATGTAAATTTTGACTTTCTAGTTATTTTAATCTACTGTGCTTTTTCTACATGCTTTTATAATTTTACTAGAGGTCCGTTGCATGAAACTCGTGCACTGGGGATGGGGAATGGGGGAACTTTGTCCCTCAGCCTGGCCTGCGCCTTCTCACAGTCCAGGATCACTCACTCCTTACCGCCTGCCTGCTCACTCCTTACCACTCGGCTTGCTGCTTCTTGCTCCTTACCACTTAGCTCACTGCTCCTTAGCAACAGGCTCCTTACTGCTCGGGCTCACTGCTCCTTAGCACTGCCATGGAGGTGCGAGAGGGTCCCGCCACCACCGCTGCACTTGCCAGCTGTGAGCTCAGCTTCTGGCTGAGCAGCTGCTCCCCCTGTGGGAGCACACTGACCACCAGGGGTCAGCTCCTGTGTTGAGTGGCTGCCCCTGGTGGTCAATGCACATCATAGCGACCAGTCATTCTGGTCATTCCACCATAACAGCCGCTTAGGCTTTTATTATATACATAGTTTTACAAGTAGCAGAACAAAATCTGTCTGTTTGTAGATGCTAGATTACTGTCATATTAGAGCTCTATATAATATTTACCTTTATGTGTTCTATCTCCTAGCAGTAGCTGCAAAGTATAAGCCTGATAATTTATTTGGGGAAAGTTGACCCAGTTTAAAAGTTTACCTTTAAACTGAAACACTTTCTCAATAACTTTATGTTAGCTGAAACCATTTTTTTCTTGTTGGTAACTTAGTATTGAAAATTTGTTTTATCCATAATATCTGATGAGTTGCTAAGTTGTCTTAGATTTTTCAAATTATTCTAACACATTCCTTTTTCTCTCCACTCCTGTTGTTGCTCTCCAGTTTTAAGTCTACAGCCCCCATTTTAACAAGTAACTCCCTGAAAGGTGTCAACTTCTCCAGATGTCATACTTGTACTCTCCTCCACATCTTTATTTCAGATATTTATTTCTTAGTTGAGCATGTTTTTCTCTTTTTTTTTTTCAGGCTCTAAAGACAAATCAAAGTTCAGCAATGTTCTTTTTTTGCACATTGTTCTTATTTTTTCCTAGCTTTCTTGAGACATGATTGACATATAACATTGTATATGTTTAAGGTGTACAATGTGTTGATTTTGAAATAATTACCTCCATAGTTTTAATTAACTCCTCCATCACATCACAGAATTACATTTATATGTGTGTGTGTGTGTGTGTGTGTGTGTGATAAGAACATTTAAGATATACTCTTAGCAACTTTCAAGCATATAATACAGTATTGTTAAGTGTAATCACCATGTATGGTAGGTCCCCAGAGCTGATCTGACTTCTAACTAGAAGTTTGTACCCTTTGACTGACATCTCCCCATTTCCTCCCACCCCTGCCCTCCAATCCCTTGGTAACCACTTGGTAACCATTCTACTTTCTGTTTCTATGAATTCGGCTTTTTTGTTTGTTTGTTTCCACATAGAAGTAAGATCATACAGTATTTGGCTTTCTCTGCCTCACTTATTTTACTTAGTATAGTGCCCTCAAGTTTCATCCAAATTGTTGCAAATGGAAAGATTTGCTTTCTTCCTCATGAAGGCTCAGCAATATTATCAGTTCCTCTCTTTTGAGGCCTATTGATTCTTCTTACCTTTGATCTTTCATAGCTTTTATAGACTGATGTGCAACACACCATATATATTGTTCTTTATCAATAGTATCAGCCTTCCTCTACAACTGGATGGTAAGCACCCTCAGGAGAATGATGAGGATGTTTACAGATCCATTTTAGTGCCAGGACAATTCTGAGTCTGTGACATGAGCTTTGAAAAGACTTACTGATTTTTTCTTCTTACTCTTTACCTATTTCTCTTAATAGGCAAAGGTACAGGAAGGGTAGAAAACTGCTCTGAGAAAATATTTTCTTCATTTTCCAGGAGCTCTGCAGTGAGTTTCGGAGCCAAGTGAGGAATGGAATGCTCATATGCACCAGGGAGAATGACCCTGTCCGTGGCCCAGATGGCAAAATGCATGGAAACAAGTGTGCTATGTGTGCAACTGTGTTGTGAGTATCTACCCCTATCTCTCCCATGTAATTTCTTCATCATTAATTATCCCTGAATCTCACATTTTTTTCAGAGATATATAGATTATATACTGTAAACTAGGTAATTTTAAAAGTACTTGGACAAGACATTAGGTAATGTTGAATCACATAGTGACAATGTTACTCTCTGTTCAATAATCCTTCTATCTCCTAATTAAGCAATGGGGGGAAAAGTCTTAATTTAGTGCCAAAATTTCCTTAACATTTGATAATTATCATTAGTAACAAAGAGAGCAGAATTTTGATAATCTGGGTGAGATGATCTCTTTGGTCTCTCTCCAACCCCTGACATTTTACGATTCTGTGAGTATATTCAGATATTGGTTAAGGGAAAACCATTTAGACAAAGGTCTGTGAGTCTGGTATATAAAGACTCTTAAAGTAACTTGAATAAGAAATGGACTAGAGAGAATCATATTTATCCTTTCAGAAATATTACTATACACAGGTGGAATAAATACTCTGAGAAGTGGTTTAGTGTAGAGAGTTAAGCTTCTAAGAGGCAGGCCCATGTCATAGCTATTTATTAAAATGTCTTCTTGGTAAGCCAGGTCCAGGGCCTAACAGGCCATTGTGCTATTCAATTGTGTGGGGCCAGTGTAGTTAGACGGTTAGGGTGTCAGCCTGCACACCAAAGAGTTGCAGGTTCGATTCCTAGTCCACGGCACATACCTGGTTTGTGGGTTTGCCCCCTAGTCCCTGGTAGGAGAGCATTTGAGAGGCAGTTAATCCATGTGTCTCCCTCACATAGATCTCTCTCTCTCTCTCTACCCCCGGGTGTGTGTGTGTGCGTGTGTGTGTGTGTGTGTGTGTGTGTGTCTCCCTCTCCCCCTCTCTCCTTCCTTTCCACTCTCTCTGAAAAGCAGTGGAAAAAATATCCTCTGGTGAGCATTAACTAAAAATAAAAAAATTAAAAAAATACAGGAGAATCTAATGACATATTACCACCTCTAGTTCTTCTCCTTCTTAGACTCCTAATCTCCTACCGAGCCTCAAGCTAAAATAAATGTTGAGAAAAAATTTAAATAATATGTTCTGAAAGAGGTGCAAAGTTAATCTTGCTTCTTAACTTTCCCTTGTCTTCTTCCACTGTTTTTTTTTTTTATTGTTTTAAGTATTACAAATAGTAGTACATATGTCTCCTTTTTTTTTCCTCCATTGACCTCCCCCCGGCCTCCTCTACCCCCCAGTACATGCCTTCACCTGCCCGCCCTCCCTCCCCCCCAGTGCCTTGCATCCATTGGTTATGCTTATATATGCATGCGTACAAGTCCTTCGGTTGGTCTCTTACAGCCCCCCTCGCCCAACCTCCCTTGTCTTCCTGCTGTAGTTTGACAGTCTGTTCAATGCTTCTTTGCCTCTGTATCTATTTTCCCCCCATTTCTTTCCTTTAAAAAATTTTGCCTCTGCAGACTAGAAATAAACATATAATAACAAAACAAAAAAAATGTGTGAGTCCCAATTTCAATGTCCAACAGTTCTGAGTCCCCGTTTCAATGTCTAACAGTTCCTTGTGTGTATATGTCAGCAATGATATCTGGATGGTGGGCACATGGTGGCAATGCAGGTCCAACCCTCTCTGGTTTGGTCCTAGGCAACCTGCAGCGGTGCACAGCTGCTGACTGCTCACGTGGCAAGGCTTTATCAGCGTCTTCCATCTCTGGACTGTTTTTCCTCTTGTGTTCCTGGTTGGAGCAGACCTGTCAATTCCTCTCTGTTGCAGGAATCCACATGGTCTTGGAGTTGTTTTCTGAAAATATACAAACATATTCTCGACCACAAGTTAATAAAGGAATCTTTTCTATATAATTGATTTGGGATCCTTTTTATTTTTGCCCAAACTATTTTCCTTTGTCTTATTTAGAAACCATGTGTGTTTTTCATGGGTGTCTTCCTGTTAGCATTACAAATGAAAATTAATTTGGTAAAGTAAAAATTTTCTAGATGTAATTTACTTATAGGACATTTTTCCTTACATGATATTACCCTACTATCCCCCCCTTTTTTTTGATTAATGGAGGTTTTTATAAATTTTATAACTTTAAATTTTAATTAATTATTATTATTATTTTTTTGCCCAAAAATATGACTGCTTTAGGTTCATTGCATGTTCAGGAATTTTACCATGAGATGAACTACCAATAGAAATTTTAGTTATTACTTTAAGAACAGCTTTTTGTCCAGTACAATTAAATTTACTTGAATATTCATTTATTTCAATTAGCCTATTTAAATTAACCTGAAGACTTGATTACTATTTTACTGTCAAATTTAATACTCTACCAACAATCTTAGTTTACCCTGTAAATATTGGTGGGAAGGATTATTTGCATTCTTGAGTAGGCCCTGAGCATTCCTGATGCTAGGCTGAATTTAGATATAGGGCAGCTGCTGTCAGCCAAGTCTCTTGTCTATTACCTGGTTCCTGATCAGAGCTGGGCCAAGTCTCTGTCTGTCATCTGTGTCTCGATCTGAGCTGGGCCAAGTCTCTTTCTGTTGCCTGGGTCCTGATCTGAGCTGGGTGTGGGAAGCGTGAAGCAGCCATGGGGGCAGGAGACCTCCTTCAGAAGGGGTGATGATTCAAGGGGGTTTAATTCCTTCTGAAAGGGATTAAATCCTTTCATGTCCTTTTTTTTTTTAATTGCTGCCATCCATTCAAAGAATTAGTTTGTAAGTTTGTTTGGGATAATTGTACAACATGCTGTTGTGAAATATCTAAAATTATAATGACATTGTAGAATAATATCATGTAAGGATATTCTTTGCCCTAGGCCCTGGCAATTCCATTTCAAACTGGCTGTCAATTTCTTTTTGTAGCTTTATATAAACTTTGTCAGGGAGGCAAAAACACAAATTACTTACTTTAGTTCAAGAGGCCAAATATATTGACTTCCAATTACAATCCTTATGACTTTTGAAGGAAACTTCTCTTTGTTTCCTTCCAAAATAATTTTCAGGCTACAGAGAGTTTCATTTAAAAATTTTTGTCACATGAAACAATTTCTCTTAAGGTTATGGTGACCACTAGTATTGATTAGATTTAGTATTTTATTTTTATTTTATAATTTTTTAATTACATTTTTTTAATTTTTATGTTTTACATATGTGTCCTTATTCCCCCATAAACCCGACTCCCCACTTATGCCCCGCCCCCTTGTTGTCTGTGTCCATTGATTAGGTTCATATGCATGCATACAAGTCCCTTGGTTGATCTCTCCACCTTACCCCCACCCTTCCCTACCTTACCTCAGATATGATGTTCTGATCGATCTTTCTCAGCCTCTGGATCTGTTCTTGTTCATCAGTCTATGTCGTTCATTATATTCCACAAATGAGCGAGATCATGTGATATTTATCTTTCTCTGCCTGGCTTATTTCACTTAACATAATATTCTCCATCTTCATCCATATTGTTGCAAATGGTAGGAACTCCTTTTTTACCACAGCGTAGTATTCCATTGTATAGATATACCACAGTTGTTTTTTTTTTCCACTGTTAAGTGTAAGATTTAAGTTCCTTAAAAGGAGATTAACATGGCAGTGCAGAAATTAGGGCTTTTCTCTCACCTGCTGGATTTGCTAGTGAGGTGATGACTAGGTTAGACATGATAAAGGCTAAGGATATTTTCCAGCCTTACTGTGTTTCATGTTAGTAGAAAATGGCAAGAATGCCAGTCAGGCTCATGATCAACCTCCAAATATTAGTTGTTGAAACTTCTTTGGCTTAAATCATTATTGCACTCTAAAACTTGAATTTCAACTTGAATATTATTAATGCCATTAAAATAATATTTGTAATTTTTATGTTATAGTGAAGCATGGTTTATTTTGATTATGGACCCATTTTTTGAGTTGGTTTCATCCCTTTATTTCATCATTGATGTGGTAGTTATTTAAACAGGAAAAGTTTCACAATTTTAAAAAAATCAAGGCAATTGAGGCTTTATTGATTGAAGGCACAGACTAAGAGAAAAAAGATCACCTCAAGGTCACATACTGATAAAAAAGTCATGATGGTTTTAATTTTTAAATGATGCTGGGAACTACTGAATTTATCTGCATAAATGGGCAAAGTATTAGCACCTCTTGAACTGGATAAAATTGTACTGAAGACTGAATCTGACCTTTGGTCTGGAAGATCCTCATTCCTTCTGAAAATACATTACCAAAGAGAATGAAAAATTGTATTTATCTTGTATCTTCTTTTTTTATTGCAGTGAGCTTGAAGAAGAAGAGAAGAAAAATAATGACAAGGAAGTAAAGGAGAAAGGTGAAGCTGAGAAATTTAAGAGAGAAGCAATACAGGTAGGTATTTCAGGTTCTCGGAGCTGCTCACCTATTCCATTCTCATTAGGCCAGGCCTTGCTCCCTCCTCCCAATCCTAGTGTCTGTAGTGACTTTGCAAACTGAGCAAATGTATTTGGATCTTCATATACATGGGGTTCAGTTTATTCATAACAACTTTGATCTAGTTGCTTGTACATTTGAGATGAGGTCAACCACCCTTTTCTCTACTAAGCATGTGAATTATATTATCCCAATAAAGAAGTACATGCAGATTGTTTTGTTGTCTGAATGCAATCCAATAGAGGAAGATTTTAGATTTCCCCCATACCTTGTCATGTAAAGGTGTTTATTAGTTAAAGAAAGAAAATTACCTAAGTTTTCATCTCAATTAATTTTCTGTGAGATTTTGGAGAAATTACTCCATAGCATCATTTAGCCTTGGGTTTGCTTCTTAACATCTCCATGATGATGATAATGAGATGATGATGATGATGACGACGACAATAATGACAATGATAATGGTGATGGCTATTAATTATTTCATTGCTACTGTATGCAATGTGGTCTAACAATTTTATGACTGATCTTTGTAGTAGTCATTCAAGGAATATATTACTCTCTGTATTTTACAGAAGAGGACTCAGCGACTCAGATAAGAAGTTCAGGACTGTATATAATTAGTCATTTGAGAGCAAGCAATTGGACCACAAGTTCTAGCTTTAATGCCCATGATGTATTTTAGATTTTACATGCTGTTTCACTTTGTAATTTTCCCACAGGCTATGCCTCAGATCTCTATTACTTATTTCCTTTATCCTTTTCTAATTTGGAAGATCTCATTTCTTCTCCCTACTCTTATGTGTGCATCCTACAATTTACTCTCAACTCTAAAACCAAAGTAATTATTAAAAAATATAAGACAGGTTATGCTACCCAGTGTCTTCTCATCTCACTCAGAATAAAAACCAAGGTCATTCTAGTGGCTTACAATGCCATACACAATCTGACCTTTGCCACCTCTCAGACCTCATTTCCTACGATTCTACCCATTGCTACCCTTGTCCAGACATACTGGTCACCTTGTTGCTTCTTGCCAAGCATTAATTCAGGGCTCCCATTTTTATGGACTCAATAAAGTTGAGGTTAAAAACATGACTCTGGACTCAGACTGTCAGGGTTCAAATTCTGGCTTCATCCATCTCCACACCAGTGGTCAAACGGTTGACATGTTTGTGTCTTAGTTTTCTCATTAATAACAGAAGGACACTATTTTATTATTTTTTAATGAAATCTCAAGGAACTTATCCATTAATATATAACAGCACAGCCCCCCACATATCTAAAGTCCTCAATATATACATACAATGAATTTTACCTTCTACACGGTCTTGTTCATACTCAGTCATGAATGTACCTTTCCTCTGTCCATCAAAATTCTGACCAATTTTCATGGCTCAGAATCAGTATTAGGGACTCCCTGAAGATTTTCTCCATTTATACAGTATACTTAATAGCTCTATCATCTTTTACACCAATAACTTTTCTTTATTTCTCAATTATCTAATTTGTTGTATTCTAACTTATAAATGCTTCTATGTATTTCTTCAAAAGAAAATAAAAATTATTTTCTCTAACAAATTACCACAATCTTGGTAGCTTAAAAATAATACAGACTTATTGACTTATAGTTCTTTAGGCTAGAAGTCTGGTACATATCTCACTGGGCTAAATCAAAGGATTGGTAGGATGTGTTCATTTCTAGAATATCCAGGAAATAGTTTGTCTCTTTGCTTTTCTAGCATCTAGAGGCCATTCATGCCCCTTTGCTCTTGAATCCCCTTCGTCATCTGCAAAGCCAACAATAATGCATCTCTATTTTTTTGCTGTTACGTCTCCCTCTCACTATCTCGTCTGTCTAATTCTCCCAGTTTTAAGGGATGAACTTTGTGATTACATTGGGCACACTAGAATTTTCCAGGATAATCTCCCCATCTCAGTCTCCCATCTTCAATCACATCTGTGAATTCCTTTTGCCCTAAAGTGATATATTCACAAGCCCTGGGTATTAGGGCTCATACAAATTTGGGAGTTGGGGGCTATTGTCCTGCTTCCCACAAATTTCCTTATAAAAGGAACAATAAATTCTTCTTCTTTATATATCTCCTGCTGCCGAGCAGAGAATAATGTTTACATTGAATTGAAGGTTTTCTAATAGTATATGGAACAACAATCTTATATTCCAAATAATGTGTGACCTGGGCCTCTGAAAAGCATCTTGGCTATTATCAATCTTCTGCATCACCTTTTCCATTTATCAATTATGTTTTGGTTCATTATATCATAGTTTTCAAAGGGGTAATGTGAGGAAGCTTTCTAATACGTAGTTACCTGATTCTTGGCAGAAGCTGTGCAGTGAATACCGTAACTATGTGAGGAATGGACGACTTCCCTGCACCAGAGAGAATGACCCCATTGAGGGCCTGGATGGGAAAATCCATGGAAACACCTGTTCCATGTGCGAGGCCTTCTTGTGAGTAGATCTTCAGCCAATTGGTGATTTGGTGATTGGAGATGATACCTTCATCTGGGGCGGGCAACAGAGAGGATATTGGAGGTTTTCTCTAGGAGGTAGAAAATGAAGGCTATCTTTGAATTGAGTTCGGGAATTTCCTATGATAAAGCCCTAGAGTCAGTGCATTTCTTTGAAGTGTTCTCAGTGCTCTGAAAGGCACTTGAATCACCATTAAGTGAGGACCATGTGCTAAGGGGAAACTCCCCCGAGCTAATGGGGTACAAGGATGGAGATTTCTGTTCTCTGCATACATACTGTCATGAATAACCTAGAGATGTAATCATTGGGCCTATCAATTGAAAATTTGTTAATATCTAGTCACTGTTTTTAAGTATTCTAGCTGCATTCTGGGGAGAAGGACAAATCTCTATTTTCTAAAAAAAATATGGTGAAAATGTATTTGCTGGCTCACTGTGGCATGTCTTATTGTTTAAGCAACACTAAAAGCAAGAATAATCCAGGGGTGTGCTTTTTATTCCCAAGCTCAGTTGGTTGTGATATGGAAGGAATGGAATATTTCTATCTGGAGAGACTTCCCCTTTAAGATAATATGTACCTGGTGCTGGGAATGATTCTTTCCACCCATTCTCTCCTATAGCCAGCAAGAAGCAAAAGAAAAAGAAGCTGAATCCAGAACAAAAGTTAAGAGAGAAACCGAAAAGGTAACTGTTCTGGAGTGTTCAGACCATAGTGAAAGAATGAGGTTTTGTAGTTTCTCTTTAAAAATAATTCCTGAAATTACTGAAGCCTGTGTGAGAGAACTCAAGGTTCATTTAGTCCTGGGGTTGAAGAAATTTTCTTAAAGGGCCAGAAAGTAGATATTTTATATTGTGGTTGTTCGGTCTCTGTCACAGAGTCTCTATTTGCTGTTGTAGATCTAAAGCAAATGGGCATGGATGTGTTCCAATAAAACTTTATTTGCAAAAACTCTGGTGGGCCATATTTGCTCCCAGGCCATAGTTTTACTTGCAAACACCTAATTTAACTTATTCCCATATTTTTCAGTGACAATTTAAAACAGATACAAAGAAGTACTTGCTTAGAAACGTAATGGGAATATTGATGTCAGAATCCATGTCTTCATATTTCAGAGTTTTTACAATTGAAACATGGAAACAATGGAATGCAAACCTGGACTCCCTAATACCGATCTAGCATTATTTCTTTTTTTTAAATTTAATTTTATTGTTTAAAGTATTACAAATAGTAGTACATATAGCTCCTTTTTACCCCCATTGACCTTCCCCCAGCCTCCTCTACCCCCTGGCACATGCCCTCATCCCACCCCCTGAGTGTCTTGTGTCCATTGATCTAGCATTATTTCTATCCCACCATGCAGTTTTCAGATGGCCACATTTGGTCAAACTGGTTTTGTTTCTTGCTTTACCCTTAAATATTTCTGATGCCAACAGTTTGGGGGGAAATAGAAAAGCAACTTTGCCAAGTAATATTTTCTTGATTTAAAAGGACTGATTCCAGTTAGATTTTTTCCAATTTTGGGGTCATTTTCTTGCCTTCACCAAAAACTATTGACATTAAAAAATAATTTCTAAACAAAAGTATCACACTTGGAATTCTGCTTGATGGTTTTTTTTACAAGTTTATTCCCCACAATTGTGGGTCTGGATTTAAAAATGATATGATATGCTCATCTGATCACTTTTCAACATCTACAAGAGAAAGTTCTTCAGAATCAGACTATTTTTTAATTGAGTTTTTACAGAGAGGAAGAGAGAGGGATAGAGAGTTAGAAATATCGATGAGAGAGAAACATCGATTCAGCTGCCTCCTGCACACTCCCTACTGGGGATGTGCCTGCAACCGAGGTACATGCCCTTGACTGGAATCGAACCTGGGACCCTCTATCCACTGAGCCAAACCAGTTAGGGCCAGACTATTTCTTATTTCATATTAGCTACTACCAACAAACTGTCCTCTCATACCACATTTCTTTTTGATAACTAGGACCAGTTAGGAAATCTGGCAGCAAACCTTAAAGCAGAGCTGGGAGAAAAACTCACTTTTGTCCTCATTGAGTTTGAACTAAAAGATGCAAACAAACAAATAAAATCCCTCAAAGCCAATCCTAATTGATACTCTATGATCTTAAGTGATTTCTTACTCTCTATTAATTCCTCAGATAATTCTGGGACGAACATTTACTGAGTACCTCCGCGGTGTCAGTCATGTGTATTATTTCATGTCATTCTCTTAACAACCCAAGACATATATGCAATATTTAATGCATAATGGTCTTTATTATTTTAACCAAGTGGAATACACTTCCATTTTATAGATGAGGTAACTGAGGCACAGAGAGGCACCCCCCATCTGAGGTCTCTTGATGGCAGACTGGAATTGTAAATAACAGTATGCGATAGCTGTCAAAATGTTAATGCCTGTCCAGACACACCGGGAATATTATGTTAGATTCTTTAGGAAAGGGGAAGAATTCAAAATGAGAAATGGTACAGATAATTGAAACAGAATGACTGGGTATCTTGGATGTTTAGCTCTTGGAAGAGAACATAGGGAGAAGGACAAGAAAGGTTTCTCCAAACATGTGAAGAAAATTATACTCAGTTTCTCTGAAGGAAGTAAAATAATTGGACTTTGTTTACTGGTCTAAAGAAACATACTCATCCTAATTGCATTGACATCTTAGAAGAATCAAACCTAAGACTAGGGATCCTATAGGATTTATTATTTTCTAAGATTCTCCAAAAGTAGCACTATGGCTAATTTGTTGGAACAATCTAATGGAAATTTTGGAATGAAATATATGGAGGGTAATGGATTCCTTATTGCTGCAGGTATTCCTGTGCAAATTAGGTAACTTCTTGGCGGGCATGATAATAAAGGGGATTGAGATATTGTATGACAGTTGGACCAGGTAAACTTTGAAGTTCTATCTAAACCCTTTTTTTTTTTATTATATGACGTGTCCAGTGTTTTGTGGTGTGTTTTTTTATTATTATAACAGAGATGGACAATAAACCCCAGAGTAAGAAATGTGACCAGTCCTCAGAGAACCCACTTTATTAAAAGATTATTGCTTGCGTGTGATTGCAATTTCAGTCTGAGTTCAGGGACTAAATCTCAAGGGGGGAAAAAAGATATGATAACTTTTAATTCCTGTGTGCTCAGTAGGGATTGAGCAAAACAATTGCCAGAAAAGAAATCCTTAGGTCATTTTCCCTTTTTTTCTAGGAAGCACTTAGTAGGAACTCAACAAAGTAATTTCTAAGAAAATACTCAAGCTCTTACCTCTTCTCCTTTTAGGATGCATGCGGTGAATTTCGGAGCCTAATGCAAAATGGAAATCTCTTTTGCACACGAGAAAATGATCCTGTGCGTGGTCCAGATGGCAAGACCCATGGCAACAAGTGTGCCATGTGTAAATCAGTCTTGTGAGTGCACAAAGGAAGCCCCTGCTGTGGGTCAGCAGAGTTGGGGAGGCAAAGAGCTGGGAGATGATAAATATTGCAATTCTAGAAATAGACAATGTATTAGATTGTTACTATATTCTCCATTAGTTCTGGGGTGGAGCCTACCAATAGATCACAACATTTATCTCGATAGAATTGTTAGTCCTTTGTTATCATTGGATACCTTTTCTGGATTATTTTTTAATTTCTTCTGGGAAGAAAACATACCAATTTAAAAGCAATCTAACTACTCTACCTCTACTTTTGAAAATACCACATTTTTAGGAAACGAAAATTAGCTCTTTACACAATGTTTGGAAGTACAACTACATTATTTGTCATTCAACAGTCATTTACTGAACATCTACAATGTATAATGTGTATAATGGTTTTACAAAGATGAATGAAAGAATCTTTCAAGAAATCATATAGTTCATTAGACATTAGACATGGGCATTAGTTAATATAATACACTGCTAAATGAAAAATGAGGTAGACAATATGTTATACTACTTCAGGGAAGGGAAAGTTAATAGTTCAGCTATAGAACTTGACCTTATAATTTGGATAATATGAGAACAGGACTGAAAGGAATGAGAGCAAAAGAAGGGAACAGCATAGTTAAAGATCTAAAATTAAGAAAACTGTCATATGTATAGTAAAGTGCAAGTTTTTAAGTTTAGTTAATACTTAGCCACTTCACCAGCTTTGAATGCCAGATCAAGAATTTTTACTCAATCCTATATAAAGTGGAAAGGCTGCTAAATTTTTAAGTAGTAGATGAATATGATTCCTTTAAGAAGATTCATATGTCAGCAGTATAAAGGAGAATAACAGAAGGGAGGGACTAAAATTAAGAATACTCCAGGTGGTGGTAGGGGTTCGCAAAGACCCAGTGTAAAGTCACTGGAGCCTGGGAAATAGGATAGAAGGCAAGCGGATCAGCATCGGAGATACTGTGAAGGTGAAATCATTGTTATGTGGCAACAGCTATCTGAGCCGACCAAGAGGGAACAGTGAGAGGAGACTCCAGTGTTTCTTCATGGAAGGGAGAGAATCCAGGAGTAAGAACACATTTGGTAAAGAAGATAGTTATTTTTGGACCTCTTAAATATGAAGTATTTGAGAGAAATACCTGAAGATTCAGTGAGCCTTTATGAAATACTAATTAATTGCTCACCTGGTCTTGTTTGTGATTTGTATATATTGGTTTCCTTCTATGGCAATGAGGACTCCATATAATTCATCTTTTTATTTTCAAAGAAGGCCTGCAACATACTAGATATTCAATAAGTGCTGGTGAATTCTGTACCAATCTAATTTGGCCAAATGATGAGAAACGCATAGGCATGCACTCCACTCTGTAATCTATTACCCCCTGCCTCCCACTTTCTAATTTCCAGCCAGAAAGAAAATGAAGAAAGAAAGAGAAAAGAAGCAGAAAAGCAAAGAATTGCTACAGAGCATGGTTCCAACGGTGGTGGTGGAGGGAAAGCTCAGGTGAGAGATACCTCTAATTTCATAACCAGGGTGGCTCACTCATTGACAGTAGGACCATGGCAAAGGCTGTGGTACAAAGTGAATGTGTGTAGTGCTGAGTGTGAAAATGTCCTTGGAAGAACAGTGGGTCGTCCCCTTAAAACTTTAGGGTAATACCTCAGCAATTTTTAGTCTCTCCAGGGCTCATTGTGTCCTCTTTATACCTGGAATAATTAATGCGATGGCCTTATCCCAGGCTCCTGGCTTCTCTTTCTACATACTAGCTCTCATGTCAATATGGATCACAGGAGAGTACATAGTGTAAACATGGTTTCACATCAGTGTTACATGCTCTTTGTTTTCTTTTATTTTTCTTGCTTTTCCTGAATGCAGTCACTTTGTTGAGGTATATTTTCTGTTGGTCTGGGGCAGCATAATATGGTGAAAGAGCATAGGTTTTGGGATCAGATAATTTGGGCACAACTCTGCCCCTTTCACTTAAGACTTGTGAAGCATTCAATCAGTTACTTCATCTCACTGAACTCTAGTGTCCCTTACTTAGCAGTACTCTTATAGGGATAATATACATTAATTCAGGCAAGTGTTTAGCATATTTCCTGAGATATTCTTAAAGGTCAGCATGACAGTGTTGCATATAATCCCACGCCTTGAGTGTGTGAACACAATTTCGCAAGATTATAGCCCCCCCTATTGCTCTCCTTACAACCTTGGGATATCAAGACTATTTCTTCACTTCGAGATCTGACACAGGCCCAATATTTGCCTTTGACAAATTTTGGTGTTTCTGTTTTTCTGGCTTTTCTCCTTGAGGAAGCTGAGTTCTCATTCTCAAGTAATAGACCTATGAAGAACCTTTGTCTGTCTTCTCTATACTTTGCTCAAGTATATCTTCCTTGGCATTTTGCATAACTTTATGCTTTCTCCCAGCATTTCTTTTTCCTTTCTATAGCAGAGGTCAGCAATTTTTTAAAAGTCCAGATAGTAAATATTTTGGGTATTGTGGGCCATATGGTGGCTGTTGCAACATTCAACTCTGACATTGTTGTGGGAAAGCAGCCATAAATAATATCTAGAATGAATGAAGGTATTTCAAATTTTATACGTAAAACATTGTATATAAGAACATGCAACAAGACAGATTAGTCCTATAGGTTATGTAATAGCTGACCCTTGATCTATGCTGTTAAATTTCACCAACTTTGTCATTTCCATGTGTGGAACATTAAAAGCAGCAAAATTAGGCATGACAACTGACCATCATAGGATATGGGTGGTCCCAGCCCACTTTTTCCTGTAGATAGCAATCCTAGATCTTATATTCCATGTAAGAGAAGGTTGACAAGAACATCCCTTACTCAAATTGTTTAACAAATTTAATAACAATACAACAGACCACATAATCCAGAAAACCTGTTCTCTTCTCTATTTTTAGGACCAATGTGCTGAGTTTCGGGATAATATGAAAAATGGAAAACTCAGCTGTACCAGGGAGAGTGATCCTGTACGTGATGCTAATGGCAAAACATACAACAATAAGTGTTCCATGTGTAAAGAGATACTGTGAGTACTTCTATTAACAGGCATGTCTGAAAGATAGCCACATAGCCCTCCTGAATGAATGCCTAGTTCCCTACATGAAAACTATTCTTTTTGTTAATTCCAAAATATTATTTCTCCTGCTTCCCCTAAGGAATGGTAAGAGGTTAAAAAACACATGAACCTAAGGTATTTCTCCATCTTTCTTCTATCATGGGCTCCATACTTTTAAAAAATTAACATTATAATAAGTTGACCGACAAATCAAGGTAGCAGAATGGTGAGTTAATGGGGAATTAAAAATTACAACTTACGATGAAAAGATGAAATAACTGAGGAAGCTGGACTTTGAGACCTGAAACTTGCTTTAAATATCTGAAGGGTTAATATCAGAAAGATGTAATGAATCAGCAGGCTTGTTCTGTGTTGTCCTGGAAATGTGAAATAAGACTAAAGGATAGAAATTACTGGGAGATATATTTGGACATAAATAAATAAAGGAGACTTTAAAATTACTTGAGTTGATCTACCTAGACTATCTACCTGTGATGAAGAAGCTTTTTTAAAAATATGTTTTTATTGATGTTAGAGAGAGAGGATGGCAGAGAGATAGAGAGATAAAAACATCGATGAGAGAGAAACATTGATCAACTGCCTCTTGTGCACCCCCTACTGGGGATCAAGCCCGCAACTTGGGCATGTGCCATAACTGGGAATTGAACCGGGTCCTATTGGTTCATGGGTCGACGCTCAACCACTGAGCCATACCAGCCAGGTGAGGAAGCTTCTTAATAACCCAGCTGGCTGTCCATGATGGGGACTTGCAGAGACATTCTCTGTTCAGGAAGAGATCTAAGATACATAAACTCTAAGGGACCTTTGAAACCTGGGTACATGTTAACAAGATGACCATTGACTCTTTTCTAGGGAAAAACAAGCAGATGGAAAAAATACGTATTCTGGCTTTAGAGCAAATGGGACTGAATCAGCATCAGGAAAGGTGAGTAATTAACTAGGTTTGGGCAAGAATGGTCTTTCTGTAAGTCAACATTTGGCTATTAAAAATATGGAAAGAAGAGTCATTGTTGCCAATCAAGATCTTGCCCTTAGATCAGAAGCCATCATTAATGTAAATATCACTGGTAACTTGTTCAATGTGGAAATTTAATATCAAATGGAAATCTTACAGTCTTATACTTTACAAAGCACTTTTATAAATAGTAGTTTATTTAATTCTCTCAACAGCCTAGTAAAGTTTTGAGTCAAAATCTTGAGATTTTCTTCTTCCTCCCCATCCCCTCCCCCACCCCCCAAATACAAGCAAGAGTTTATTTAGAAAGTCATAGAGGTAGGAGAAGTGAGCCATGGAAGAAATGAGCCAGCTGAGTGGCATGGGCTCAGGGAACAAGTTACAGAAGCAAAAGAAAGGCCATTAGAACTTAGGAGAAAGAGAGAAGCAAGATGCGCCTGAGGGAAAGGGAAAGGCATGGGCATGCTCCATAGAGAGAGCCGCCCAAATCTTCATATTTCAAAGCCCAATCAAATACTGTATGAAAACAGTCATACCTAATGTAATCTTCCATTCTTTTCAGGATCCCTGTGATGAATTTAGAGGCCAAATGAAAAATGGACAACTTATCTGCACCCGAGAAAGTGATCCTGTCCGTGATTCAAATGGCAAGACACATGGCAATAAGTGTGCAATGTGTAAGGAAAAACTGTGAGTACTTTTTCCAAAATGGGCCTTTAAAATAGAACCAGAGTAATAGAAGCCTCTAACAGACTGTCCAACCTATGAGGGGTGGGGGGTTGGGGGTAAAAGAGAGGGGGCAAGAGATCAACCAGAGGACTTGTATGCATGCATATGAGCACAACCAATGGACACAGTCAGGGGGGAGGGGGGCAGCGGTGAGGGCATGTGCTGGGGATGGGGTGGCCGGGGAGAGCTCAATGGGAGAAAAGGAGACTTATGTAATACTCAAAACAATAAAGAAGTTAAGTTTTAAAAATGGTCCTTTAATTGTGAGTCTTAAAATATAATGATCATTTCTCATCAATTTGAGAAAATGACACATTTTTAAAGACAGATCTAGTAATTAATGAGGTGGTTGTCCACTTTGGTTGAAATGTTTCTTTCCATTCTTTTTCTCCAGGGAAAGGGAAGCAGCTGAAAGAAAAAAGAAAGAAGAAAACGACAGGCAAAACACATCAGAAAGGAGCAATGAAAAACAGGTAATATATGTCAATACTTAAATTTGGATGGTTGTTTGTATGGTTAATTTATCCAACAAATATTTATGAAATGCCTACTCTGTTGCAGTCATTGTAACTATAATAATGGTAAACAAGAAAGACATGGCCATGTCTTGCAAAGAAATAGCATGTTAATCAATGTCCTAAGAGCACCTCTGATGCAATTACGACCAGCTAGAGGGCCAGTGACAGTTGTCAAATTATTGTTGTTATCAAGTAAATTTCTCTTCTGAAGTTTTAAGACAAAAACAAAATAACCAAGTAAAAGTTACAAATAAGAAAGCATGTATCATTGGAGCTCATGGTGATAAATTCTTGACTTGGCATTACAGTGCCATCTGGTGTTCAGTTTTGTACTTTAACCCATGATGTCAATGTTTAACAACACCTACATAATATATGACACAACGCACTCTCTTATAACCCATCTCTGAGCGCCAATGAGAAGAGTAAAATTTCCCCAGGAAAGTTTTCCCATTAATGAGGCAACTCTTCACTGTCCATACTGACTAAACAAAATGAAACTTAATAGTAGTTATCATTTTACAAATATGTTGGGAACATCTGCTATGCATTTTGGTAAATGAATGGTTTCGCGAAAAGGCTTTACTGTACAACTTCGAGTGATATCTACTGGCCATTTATTCTGTTTGTAATCCTGGTCAATTTTTTTCAATTATTTATTATCTATTTTAAGAATGGAAAACAAAAAAATCCTCTCTCTGTATGTATATATAAAAAATGTCCAGAGATTGTGTGTGTGTGTGTGGCAAAAAGGGAGCTATAGTCTTACCTACTCATGCAAAGTAAAATAAGCTTTACAAAGCATTTGCATTATCATATTTAAACCAACCCCAAATCTATGCAGTGGCTGGTATTTTTCCAATGTTACAGTTCAGAAAAACTCAGAGAAGATAACTACAGACAGAGAATAAATGGAAGATCCAGACATTGCACCCATAAAGCAAAGGCTGCAATACAGGAATATGAATGTTATCATAAACATATATGTATTGTATGCTGGGCACCTGGAAAGGGAAGTCATTCTAGTAGCTTTTAAAAACGATAGCTGTGAAACATTTAATATGTTAATCAGATATTGAATTCCAGAAAAAATTTTAAATGCTCAGCAAAAGCAGCTCTAGAGTTGTCTATGGACATCACAATTTAAAGAAAGAAGGATAACTATAATCTAAATTACTAGCAGTATTTTTAAGGTAATCTTTCCACAGATCTACTTTGGTTCTTTGGGCTTAACAGAAGTTCAAGAAAAACTTCTATAGATGTCCAAAGCTTTCAACTGAGGCCAGATCCTGTGGACCCAGTTCCTTTGGCTTCTTTTTAGGAACAAAATAGTTTCATCTTCTCACAAATATACAGGAGTTTCATTTTCTGCCAGGTAAAAGCAATGAAGAAAAGGAAAACAGCGTGGTTATGAGCAGGTTTTTTTTTTTTTATCACAAATCTAACATTGACTTTAGTTACTTATTCTCTGCAAGCCTTACTTTTCTCATCTGTAAAATGGGGATAATGCTGTTTATTGTATAGGGTTTTTTATGACAATTAAAGAAATCTATCAGAGCACCCAACAAAGTACCTGGAATATAATGCAGATTTGATTAATTTTTTTTGTTGTTGTTGGGGAAACAAAGCTAAAAGTTTACGTTTTAGTATGTTTTACCCAAACAACATCTTTTAGTTCATTCTGCGGTTATTTTTTCTGTATGGAGTAATGGGTGCAGTTGTAGAGAGACAGGTTTTGGGCTCAGCCTATTAGAAAACAGCATAAAAATGGTATGGGCTGCCTTAGAAGGCAAATTCCATTGGGAAAAGACAGTTATTTGGGAGGGATGTTGTGGAGAGGATCCTAACTTCCTGAGCAGATATTGAATAAAGTGCCTTTAAAACACATTCCATCTCTAAAATTTTATTTTCTCTAGATACCTCCCTGGAGTGTTTTGAGTTTAGACCTTACCAGCCACTCCTGTTTTCAGTTCTTCAGACCAGACTGTTAACATCTCGCTTTGCTCCTTTTGGCAGGACCAGTGCCATGAATTCCGGAGCTTGGTGAGAGATGGAAAGCTCATGTGCACCAGAGAAAATGACCCGGTCCAAGGTCCATACGGGAAGATGCACGTCAACAAGTGTGCAATGTGTCAGAGCATCTTGTACGTGAGGAGCTTTATTGATCAGTTTGATGTGTTGTGCCTGATGGCCAAAGAAAGCCCAACCGGTTCCTAATTTAAAAATCCAGGCACTTAGAATCACATGTGACAAATACAATAGCAGCTCCTCACTTGAGAAGAGGACAGGAAGTTTATAGAGCACTTTCACAAGAAATTCATTTTGATGTTGAGCAACATGTGGGATAGGGGGGAGGGCTCCTGGATTGTGCCCAAATTATTGGCTTTCAAAGAGGAAGCTTATCAGCTAAGCAACGTGGGACAGGTCAATTCACTTTACAGAGCCTCGGCTCCTGTATGTGAAGGGAACAAGAATTTCCCAACACAGTTTTTATAGGCACTTGAGGAGATAATATTAAACATGCTTATAAACTTCAAAGCACTAAAACGATATAATGAATAATCAATACTGGAGAGTTTAGTTCTGCTTTAATTAGGAAAATAAAAAGGAGAAATGAAGCAACTCTCTATATGAAACCCATAAGTAGATTCTACTAGGGGAAAAGAGTAATGGCCTAAGAGGATCATATGATTCTGACAGCATAGTAATTAGATTGAGGAAAGTTGAAAGCACTGCCATAAATTATGAAAATTCCAACAAGCAGAATTCATTAGTAAAAAATCAAACAAAACTATTTTAGGTATTTTTGAAACACGAAAAGGCTCTTGAATTTGTTAATGTTTAGAATTGGAGAAATACTTGGTTTAAAAAATTCAATAATAATCCTGGAAAAACTACCCTATCCTTTTTTATTCTGCAGTGACCGAGAAGCTAGTGACAGAAAAAAGAATGATGAAGAAAAATCACACAACAAACCTTCAAATGATAAAAAGGTTATTTCTTTAAAAATATGAAGAAAACTATTTTACTTTTCACCCTCAGATCTTGAATTCTACTCCAGTGTTGGGATAATGAAGATGCTAATGCTTTACCTCCAAGAAAATTGATTTTGCCCATATTGTCGCTTACGGCATAATAAGATTTTTTTCCCCTGGCTCTGAGGTTTCATGTTTTTCTCAGTTTTGTAGAGAATTCTCCTACAGTGTGTCATTACTTTAGTCCAGTGGTCGGCAAACTCATTAGTCAACAGAGCCAAATATCAACAGTACAACGATTGAAATTTCTTTTGAGAGCCCAATTTTTTAAACTTAAACTTCTTCTAATGCCACTTCTTCAAAATAGACTCACCCAGGCCGTGGAATTTTGTGGAAGAGCTACACTCAAGGGGCCAAAGAGCCACATGTGGCTCGCGAGCCGCAGTTTGCCAACCACGACTTTAGTCTCTTATTTTGGGAGAAAGAAATGTGGGTTGAAAAATAAAGGGTGAAATCCTTTTCCTCCTTCCCTGCATGCTTATCTCTGGCACTAAATGTGAAAGGAGGCTTCAGGTGGCTTGCTGACATTGATTTAACAGCACAGGAATTTAATCAAATCGAATCGCAAAGCCGCCCCTTCTGTCCTTGATGTCTTTTTTTCTGTTTTCTCCAGATGATTTTTCTCAGCATCAACAAATCAATAGCATGCATGCACGATGCTGCCTTTTCTGTTTGCTTTTCAAGACTCCGAAGAAGACATCGTCATTCAGTCCTTTAACAGTGATAATCAATCCCATTTGTAGAGTTAAATTCCTGTGAGAATGTCCTTTTGGTCCAGGGTACACCTCGTGTGGCAAAAGGGGAAAGGAAGGATGGAAGGAAAGGACATGAGAGACCAGAAGGTCTATCAAGCATTGTTTTATGTTTCCTTGCATTTGCAGGACCAGTGCAAAGAGGTTCAGAAAGGAACAGAGAGTGGAAAGTCTGGGCATTCCTTTGCCTCCATTGCCAGGATAAGTGCAGTGAGTCTGAGCCCAGAGCCGAGAGAGGGCCTCCTCAAACCCAGTGGGAGAAAACCACCAAGCTAAAGGGAAACAGCCACATTCATGTCTTTCTCATTTTCCAGGATGAGTGTGCTAACTTCCGGGGGTACCTAAGGAACCACGAGCTCCTTTGCACTCGGGAGAATGACCCTGTGCGTGGTGCTGATGGAAAGGTGTATAAGAACAAGTGCTACATGTGCAGAACTGTCTTGTGAGTAAGAGTACCCTATGACCCCTTCAGTGTGTGGGGGACTGTATTTGTAGAAACTGCCGTTTAAATAAATATGGGGTCCTTAAGCTGCGTTTTTAGATTCAAGACTCTTAATTTGACAACACCTGATTTGGGAGGAAGAATGCTTGGATTTGGAGACAGGAAATCCAGATGTAAGATCTAACCATGATATTTACTAGCTGCCGCTTAAATAAGGATTTTTCATCTCTCAGGATCATAATTACAAGAAATTTTTTCAGCCTCCAAATATATAAAGTCAATCTCCAAAGTTAAGGGATTTGTTTTTGAGAAAGGGTTTCTAAGTTATTCTGATGGACAACCATATTTGGGGACCAATGGGCATGAGAGATAATGATGATAATGATCACAATTATCACCACCATCATCATCAGTATTCATTTAGCTCTTTGTAGAATATTGTTGTTTTTTTTTTTTTTTTTGAGGAAGGAATTACCAATATTACCTTTTTTTATGTTCTAGAAAATCCAAGCTCAAGGAATTTAAGCAACGTGTCTAAGGTCGCACATCTATTACGTGATAAGAGCTCTAAACCAGAGCCCTGCTATGTACTTTCCTTAACATGTTACCCTGGCCACTCTCTATGTTCTATATTTTGAACATAGAATATTCTAGGGTTCCATCCTATTTTATTAGAATTGCTTAACTTCCCACTGGAAGTTATAGGAGCTGGTTTTTGTGGACATAACTTTAAATTACTTTTTATTTTCTTTTTTAGTCAAAAAGAAGCTTTAGAAAGGGCAAGACTTCAAGAGAAGCCATCCCAACCTAGATCTTCCAGTGAGGAAGGCAACCCAGATTCCCCCAGATCTTCTCTGGTAAGAATGACTCTTTCAGGAAAGCTACTTATTAATTTAATTTGTTTATTAATGGGGGGGTGTTGCCACTGGCCCCCTATGGATCTCATTTCCATCTAAAGGCATGGGAAGGCATCAGTAAAGCCTCAAGTCCTTTTGCCCATATTGTCACTTGTGACTTCAATAATAACTTTATTAATTCAAGGAAAATAGGACTTATAACTTTCCCTCAACTCAATGAAAGAACTGCTATGACTTGTTATCTATACTTTCATTGTCATTCACTTCACAGCATTTCTATATTCTGATTACTTTGAGTCATAAGTTATATAAAAGTGTGTTATTTAATTTCCGATTACCTAGAAACCTTATCACTGTCACATTTATTATCAGTATTATCCCCCTGGGATCATAAAACTTAAATTTTATGACTTTAATTCTTTGAAATGTATTGACACTTGTGTAACAGCCCAGTAAAAGGTTTATTTGATAATAATTTCATGTGTACTTGAAAAGAATGTGTAATCTGTAGTTGTTGGATATAGAGATCTATGAATATCACTTAAGTTAAACTGGGTAATTTTGTTTTTCAAATATTCTATATCTTATTTATTTTTGGCTATGCTATCAATTACTGAAAGAAGTATGTTAATATTTCCATTTATGTTTGTAAAGTTACCTATTTCTACTTTTTGACAATTTTTTATCATATATATTTTGAAACTATATTTTAGGTACATGCATATTTGGGATTGTTATTAATGAAACTATTATTTTATCATTAGAAATTATCTTCTTTACCTTTGCTAATACTTTTACCCTAATTTCTACTTTTGTGATATTAATATAGATATCTAGCTAGCTTTTGTATAATGAATGTTTGTGTGTATATATTTTCCATTCTCTTACTTTCAACCTATTGGTTGAAATAGAAATATTTATTTAAAGTATACTTCTTATAAACATTATATAGTTGAGTCTTTTGTTTTTCTAGTATGATAATCTCTGTTCTTTAACTGGAGTGTTTATTCTTACTGTTATTTAATGTAATTACTGACACAATCATATCTAACTCTTCTATAATTCTGTTTTTAAGTTTGATTTTTCCTTTGGTCCTATTTTCTTGAATTAATAAAGTTACTATTGAAATCACACTTCTAAAAGACTACAAAGAACAAATATGTTCCCTCTTCTACATGAAAGATATATCTTTAATTTTGGAAAACATACTGACAATTAACATATACTGAGCCCTTAGTGTGTGCCAAACACTGTGTTATGCATGCATTTAAATGCATTATCAGATTTGATCCCCTAAAACACCAATATGAGACAAGAGCTATTATTATTCATAATGTTCAGATGAGAAACGAAGGCTCAGAGAAGTGAGGTAAATCTTTCCTCCGGTTTAGTGGCAGAGCTGGGACTCAATAGCCCATGCAATTAACTAGTATTTGCCTCTGATTAGTATTTTCCTTTCTAGGTTGCATATAACCAGTGCCTTCATTTAAGATAAAATAATATTATTTTTTGCATGACTACCATCCTAGAATCCTTCCTATGGATATGTCTCATTTATCTGTGCCCAACATCACGCAGAGTTTTGGCTTTCTTATTGCTTTGTTCTTCCTTATGTCTTGATTTAGCTACTTATCCTCCCTAGTCTAAAGAAGCCGAATCCGGGAGGTTAAATTTATGTAATAATGCTATGAAATAAATAATGTGAGTTTGTTTGACCTATGTGACAGTTTCGTTACTAGTCATTTATTCAAATGTGATGGAGGAAATCAAGGGGACTTTCCCCAGCTCATCCCTCTTGAGTGCCATGGAGCAAATCTGATTTATGTTTTGCTTGTTCAGGATTCTGAGATGTGCAAACACTATAGAGTATTGCCCAAGATGGGTTACCTTTGCCCAAAGAATTTACAGCCTGTCTGTGGTGATGATGGCCAGACATACAACAATCCATGCATGCTCTGTCATGAAAACCTGTAAGTATACAAGTCACACCATTATATCTTTTAGTGTAGAAGCTCTTGTCTATCGTGTTTCCCATGGCAGTGAATGGATAGAAATTTGAGGTGTGCTGCAACCAGATGACTAATCATTGCAGTTCAAATCACATTTTGTGATCATTATTACCTAAAATAAAGGAGATTTGATGTTATCCCTTTACTGAAATTGGTTATATATTTTACTGATTGGAAGTGAAAGGAAAAAAGTGGTAGGGTTACAACAATTAGAGAAAATCTTTATAAGCTTGTGTATACTTATGGGAGTCACCCATTCTTTGTCTAATAGAAAAACTTGGAAATCATTGCTATACAGAGTTAGCCCAGCCTGTAATCGCTAATGGGCCTTGGACTACCTGCTAGTCACAGATTTCCCATCCTCCCTAAATCATCTTGGAGCAGGAAGTGTTACCATGCAAAAGAAAGCTCACTGGAGCAAATGGCAGACTTGGTGTTGCCTTTGGCTTTCAGATTTGTAACTATCTGTGCATCTGTGGGCCTGTTACCTCATCATGCTGAGATTCAGCTGCTTCATTGGAGAAGTGGAAATAGTTCTTTGAGTCAACTGACTTTACAGGGTTATTGCAAATAATTATTATTTTAAATTCAATGCAAAGGATTTGTTTTAAGACTGCATGTATTGGTGGTAGCTTTGTTATTGTTTTTCTGCTCAATTGCTATCTGACACTCACCTCCATCCATATTCCTCACCTTTTCCCAGCCTCCATTTGACTAGCTTTAAGTGAGAGCATGGTGATAAATCTTAACTTTTCCACCTCACCCCACTCCAGTCTTACGTGACAATCTATGGATATTCTATCCTTCTCAGAATTCTATAAGCAAGGTGCAGAATAGGGGGATGGGCCCAACCTCCTGCTTTTCAATTGTAGAGAAATATTTGAAATTACATATATGTCCTTTTAAGTCAAATAACTCATAAAAGAAAAAGTTACCCTACACTTCATATACTTAGAATAAAATCTGAATATGAGAGTTTTATGTGATCTCACACCTGCAGACTAGGCACTTTCACATTCACCCCTCTCTGAGTTCTCACTACCTGCCATGGAGTGGTGATAGCTTCACAGAGTGTGAATCTGAAGCTCAGAGGGTGCAGGTAATTTGTTTAAAGTCACATAGCTAGGAAGCAGATCAGACAGGATTTTAACCTTGCTGCTTTGGGAATAATACAGTTTTCTTTCTACTACACTGCTGTTGTATGCCAGGCAGTACTTCCTTTAAAAATTGGAGGTCAAAAATTCCTTTGATAATATGAAGAGAGTTAATCTTTTCAGAAGAGAAAAGAAAATGATGTGACATTAACAATATTTATGCATAATGTCTATGGACACATTAATCTTTTGAAGTCCATCCATGGGTCTTACAGAGTTTTAAGAATTAAGGAATCTTCTGTTTAAGAGATGAATACAACCATTCAGAAATTTGTTACTATGTAATGCCTTATCTTTAGCCCAGAAATCCTTCAATTTCTCTTTATTGTAAATGTAGCCAATGTTCTATAAACATTCTATTAACTATATAAACCCATAACAAGTGAATTTCTATTTCAAGGAACTTTGCAGTGAGAAATCCTAATGATAAAAAATATTAATAAAAGCATGCTTCAGGAAGGATTGTTTAGCTAAAGATAATAGAAACTGGGAGTATATATTATGAAGAGAAAATTTAGGCAACCCCAGGCAAAAGGAAACAGTATTGGTTTCTGTTGTTTAAGAGCAGTGGTTCTCAACCTTTCTAATGCCGCGACCCTTTAATATAGTTCCTCATGTTGTGGTGACCCCCAACCATAAAATTATTTTCGTTGCTACTTCATAACTGTAATGTAAATATCTGTGTTTTCCGATGGTCTTAGCTGGCTGCCTAAGACCATCGGAAAACACAGATATTTACATTACAGTTATGAAGTAGCAACAAAAATAATTTTATGGTTGGGGGTCACCACAACATGAGAAATTGTACTAAAAGGGTCGCAGCATTAGAAAGGTTGAGAACCACTGTTTTAGAGGAATCTAGAGGGAAGCAATTTCAACTTGAGAATGCCCAAAGACAAAATGAACTATCTTGTTAGACAGTAAATTTCCCATCACCAGAGGCAAACAAGTAGATGTTTGATATATAATATGTCTTAAGAGGCCTTAAAATTTATATCCTTTAAGTCTTTCTAATTCTAAAATATAGGCTATATGATTAAGTCTTGTTATACTTTATAAAATATATTTATATGTCTATATTCTCTATATATTTTATATGTTTATATAAATATATTTATGTGAAATATATTTTATAATCCCCAAGTCACATTATCAGTACTCAGTAAAGTCCAATTTCTCTCTGGGATCACATTTTCCCATCTGTAAAATAATGGCTTTTGGACTAAATGATCTCTAAGTGTATTTCTAAAATGTAACAATTCTGAGTATATTGTGAGTGAAATATGACAGAATAGATCCAGGAATGGGGAAAAAGCTGGAGCTAAGTGAGAAGAGAGAGACTAAATGTGATGATGCCTACTAGAAAGGAGTTGAATGCAGATCCCAGGACCCTACCATTGATTTCAGTTCTGATTTGATGTTCAAATATCACCCACATCAATCCTTGTTGTTCTTCTTTCCCCATCTCTGAAAATTACTCTGTTCTCTTTTAGAATACGCCAAACTAACACACGCATACGCAGCGAAGGGCCGTGTGAGCAGAATAGCATCCCAGAAACAACACCTCTCAGCGTGCCAGCATCTGTGAGTACATTGGTATCCATGATTGCAGTTTTTAGAGCCAGTTAATGAAGATAATTAAGTAATTGCTGAAATACGTGGAAATAATAATATAGTAGCTAATATTTAAAAATGTTTACTGGGATCCTTAATAGTTTTTTTTTAGAAGTGATGTCCCTAAGAAGAATTTCACAGAGTAGGTTTTCTTTTATGTGGTCTGCAATAAAAAAATGAGGTAGAGACCAAGAGAGGTCAGATAGCAACAGAAGTGGATTTAAACCGTTTCTGTGTAACCCCCATATCCTTGCATTTTACATTGTATTAAATGATCTTCCCTAATGAAAAGTTGACCTTTTCATTTAAACTCCTACAAGGGTGTTTGACACACATTATTGAGTTTGACATTCTCCCTGGTGATTTTATTTGAGGAATCTCTTTTCTAGCAAGATGATATGTAACTTGGCGGGGGGAGGGAGAACTGAGAATATTCAAATAAGAGAATTTTTTTGTTGTTGTTACCAGATAAATATGGACTCAAATTCCAGTTTTTGATGGTCTTCATATATGAGACCTTTGGCAAATCACATAAATATTTAAACCAGCAATTCTTCACTGCTGTGCCAGAAGAATTTTTAAAACATGCAACATCTGACTATGTAGTCAGGGACACTGACCTCTTTTCCTTTAGGTTGTCAAATTTAAAAATGACAACAGCCATCCGATGTGAAAGAATCAAAATTATACCTAAATTTTTGTCAGATTAGCAAAAGATATATATTTTAATATGCCACAGAATTTTACTAATTAGTTTGTGTGTCGTGAGATGAAAAAGGCTGAAAATTGCTCATTTAAACTAAAGATCTTACTGAGTTACTGAAAGTATTCAAGAAGTGATGACTTTTAAGCCTTTGGCACAGTATCTAAAAATTAATGGCATTTATTGTTATTATCACTATTATTATGACTAAGAGACCAAAGTATGACTAGCTTTAGAGGAACACACACAGGCACTGTGTTTATTTTTAATCACTTTAATGAATTCTCTCTTAATAAATTTATATTTGATATTCACAGAAAATTTAATTCAAGAAAACAATATTTAATGAATAGGTACTTATTTATTATTATCCATGTTGTTATTTTACTCCCTTCCACTGCCAGCTTTGGCAATATGGAGTTGGGAGCTGTTCTGCCACATTTGAGAATTTTAAGCAACACTACATGAGACCACACTCAAAAGAACTACTCAGTGGTGCTCGATATGGGAAACTGGAAAAACAGGAGCTATAAGCTGTTTCTGCTTTCATACTAACAGCTGGAAGGCAGGTAGACTAGGTGGAGCCTGGGCTGAAATCAGGACATTTTAATTTCTCATTTGGGCTTGAGAAAGTCATCTATCTACTCTGGGTCTTTACACGTCTATAAAGAGAGGGTTTCAATTTTTGCTCCAGTCCCCATATTGTGTTTGCTCTCTTGTTACATATAAACTCTTAGCGATTTGCCCCTCATTTTATTGACGGACATACTGTCCCCCAAACTCACAAGCACACCTGGTCACGTATATCCTAGAACAGGAAGGGGGAAATAATCTTTATATAAATGTTATAGACCACACCTTAGGCACACCTTACTGCAATCTCATTTAGACAACTTGACAAAAACTGCTTTAGGGGGAAGTTGCCATAGGAACATATGATAAGATGTATTTATTCAAATAATGAAGAATCTTGCCAGGCTAAGCACAAAACATTTGCAAGGGAGTTCCTTCCTTTTATTTTTGGGTGTATTTTTTCCACCAGAGGTATATATCAGGCATTGTTAATGACAGGAATTATTTATGATGTTAGCTAATAGATCAAGTCATTAGCACAAAAGGTGTCCTGGGTGTGATTTCAGTTCCCTCTATGATTCAGTGCTGTGATTTTGGAATCACCAAGGTGGTATGGGTGGGTCATGGCTCAGCATTGCTCTGGTAACTACTCTGGATTCATATCCAAGAGGTTGGAACCTATTGCCTGACCACAGTTCCTGGGTAGAAGATAATCTAAGAGAGCCTGGATTCCCAAGAATGGAATAAAAGGCTTTTCTGGTAAAATAGATTGAGGGTCCTGGAACCCATACTTTTGCTTACTCTCTAAGAAGGACTTTCTGTTATACAGTAGCTGCTAAAATGTGTTTTTTCCTTTTGCATCCTCACAGTTGCCCTGTAATTAGGGCAGAGATCATTATCTTTCCTATTTCATAGAAAATCATCCTTCAAGAAATCCTGCAATTTATCAGCGTTATTCAGTATTGTATCTTGAGTCCAATGTAGATCTTCCGACTTTATTTCTTATGTTCTGTCACCATTTTTTAGGTATCAGGAGATTATAAGCACCTGGGGCTCTGGAGAAGGCATTATCTCAATTAGATAAAAATTAGCTACTTTGGAAGGAAATTACTACGTTAAGGAAAATACAATACTATTTTGTGTGGTGAATAAGCAATACTTCTCAATTTAATGACAAAGATTTTCAAGGATTTGGCAAGACCATAGCTTGAGATTTTCTAACCAAAGGAAGTCTCACAATTTTAATTTCAATGTGAAAGTTGAAATGGAGGTTTGAGTTTGGAATGATAGTGCTTCTAGAGCTCCAGGTGGTAATGTGTAGTTATATGGAAGAAAACTCCCTGAGGCACTTGCCCCCTTTTAAAAAAATTTGTGTTGATTTAATGTTTTAAATATTGATTCAAGAGTATATGAATATTGGATGCATCAGACAAGGAAGGTAGCTGGTTATATTCTCATGGCCTAAGACAAACAGGGAGTAAAACATTAGTGTTAGAGGAATTGGATTTAAGTTCTGACCAAATGTGAGACTTTGGCAACTCACTGAACTTCTCTGAAGCTCAGTTTGCTCCTCTGTGAAATAATGTTAATAACACCTCTTTGCATGAGGGCCACATGTAATGGAGAGTAGGCTTCATTTTTGCATCCACCTCAACAGGGAGTGTGTTCTAGGTGCTCAATAAAGGCTCATTGAATCAATTGAATAAAATGTGAAAGTGGTTTTAAATTGTGAGTCCTTGACAAGAGTGCAGGAATCTATGGATTTCTTTGATTATGGTACAGCTATAAATGTACAACCCACATTTCTACAACATCTCTGAATTTCTTCCATCTAACCTACCCATCTTTTCTCCTAGGTCAAATGATGTGAAGATTGGTGAAAGCCATGAGGGACCATTTATATCTTGATTCTGAGTTGCCTACCTTCACCATCTGTATATACAAAGAATTCTTCAGAGCTCGTCTTATTTACTGTAGAAAACAATAGAGACTGTTGGGGGAATGGACTCACTGACTTTCAGTCTTCTCCATCTCTTTCCTCCTAGATTCTGTGATCAGAGGGCACAGAGACATTCCCACTCAGTCTGTGTCCACAGACCCCCTGATCACAATGCTGTCTGTCCAATTACTTGTTCAATAAAAGTAAACCCAGCAGAACACTCTTTTCGGGATTTCTTTGCCACTGCCTGACAAATAGGAAATTGTTTTGTACAGAAGTTGAATAAAGTCTACCCTTTTGTCTGGCTAAGCCCATTGGTGAACAGAAAATTGCTCACTTTTTTTCTGATTCAAGTTGTTGTCACAGTTGGAAACAGGTAGGGAGGTATGGGCTCCCAGGCAGCCAGCAGCTATATAAAGCCAACCAACTATGAATCAACTTCACCTTCACTATCTGTCACCTTACCAGCTCCCCTATCTGGCATCTCTTCTGTAAATAGTATAGTTACCTCTCAGTGAATAGGCCTCATTCAATGACACAAACAAGTAATTTTTCACATCTAATAGTGTTGTCTCTTGACAATGAATGTCTACATCGGGGCGTTGGTTGCATATTCTGGGAGAAGACAGGAAATGAGAGTTCCCAATGTGTGTATGTCTCTAGAGCATCACTGTCCAATAGAAATATAATAGGAGTCACATATATCATTTCAAATTTTCTCATAGCTGTAAACCAAAAGTGTGAAGCCACAGCCAGCATGGTCTCGGGTTCAAAGGCTTGGAGAAAGGGCTGATGTGCAAATTGATACACAAGACAAGAAATATAAATTTGAAAATTATGGGGGAAACCAGGGAAAGCTTAGCTGTAGTAGCCAATTTCCACTGAGTCTCCATTTTATTTATTAGAATACACAATTGCCTTTGAAGAATGCAAACAGACATATCAATGGTAATGTTTAGTAAACAGTAAGATTATCAGGTTGGGAGTTTGCTTTAGGCCATTGAGTCAGCAGTTGGTAATAAAATGCAGATATTCACCCTGTGAATATCAAAGAGCCCAATTCAGCCTTCTGACCAGACTTCTTGCATTTATATTAATTACTGTTGATCTTGGTTCTCAGCACAAAAGGGTAAAATTAATTTTAATATTATATATTTTTAATTGTTTAAAGAATTACATGTCTCCTTTTTCCCCAATTGACCCCCCTCCTTTGCCAATCCCACCCCTGAGGGCTAGCCCCCTCCACCCCAGTGTTTGTGTCCATTGGTTATGCTAATACACATGCATACAAGTCCTTTGGTTGATGTCTAACCACCCATCCCCTGCCATTTGTCTCTGGTTCTATTTTTGTTCATCAGTTTATGTTGATTATTATATCCCACATATGAGTGAGGTCATGTGATATTTAACTTTCTCCAACTGGCTTATTTTCCTTAGCATAATGCTCTCCAGTTCCATCTATGCTGTTGCGAATGGTAAAAGTTCCTTCTTTTTTATAGCAGCGTAATATTCTATTGTGTAAATGTACCACAGTTTTTAAATCTACTCATCTGCTGATGGGCACTTAGGTTGTTTCCAAATCTTAGGTAGGGTAAATTGTGCTGCTATCAACATAGGGGTGCATATATCCTTCCTGATTGGTCCTTCTGGTTTCTTGGGATATAGTCCTAGAAGTGGGATTACTGGGACAAATGGGAGTTCCATTTTTAATTTTTTGAGGAAATTCATATTGTTTTCCACAGTGGCTGCATCAGTCTGAATTCCCACCAGCAGTGCAGGAGGTTTCCTTTTTCTCCACATTCTCACCAACACTTGTTTGTTGATTTGTTGATGATAGTCATTCTGACTATGAATGACAGGTTTGAAATGGTATCTCATTGTTGTTCTGATTTGCATTTCTCAGATGATGAGTGACATTGAGCATGTTTTTATATGTTTCTCGGCCTTCGGTATGTCCTCTTTCGAAAAGTGTATATTTTGGTCTGTTGCTCATTTTTTGATTGGTTGTTTTTCTTCCTTTTGTTAAGTTGCATGAGTTCTGTAAATTTTGGAGATTAAACCCTTATCTGAAATAGCATTGGCAAATATGTTATCCCATGCAGTGGTCTTTCTTGTTGTTTTGTTGATGGATTCTTTTGCTGTGCAGAAGCTTTTTATTTTGATGTAGTCCTATTTGTTTATTTTCTCCTTACTCTCTATTGCCCAAGGAGCTGTATCCGGTAAAGATATTGATACAACATATGTCTGATATTTTGCTGCCTATGGATTCTTATAAGATTTTTATGGTTTCCCATCTTTGGTTTAAGTTCTTTAGCCATTTTGAGTTTGTTTTTGTGTATGGTATAAGTTGGTGATCTAGTTTCATTTTTTTGCATGTATCTCACCAAATTTCCCAGCACCATTTATTGAAAAGACTGTCTTGATTTCATTGTATGCTTTTGCCTCCTTTGTCAAATATTAATTGAGCATCATGGCTTGGGTCGATTTCTAGGTTCTTTGTTCTGTTCCATTGGTCTATATGTCTGTTCTTGTGCCAGTACCAGGCAATTTTGGGAACCTTGGCTTGGCAGTATAGCTTGACATCTGGTGATCCTTCCCACTTTGTTCTTCTTTCTCAGGATTGCTGTGGCTATTCAGGGTCTTTTTTTTTATTCCAGATGAGTTTTTGGAGAGTTTGTCCTAGGTCTTTGAAATATGCCATTGGTATTTTAATGGGGATTGCATTGAATCTGTAGATTGCTTCAGGTAGTATGGACATCTTAATGATGTTGATTCTACCAATCCATGAACTTGGTATGCTCTTCCATTTGTTTATGTCTTCCTCTATCTCTTTTTCAATGTCCCATAATTTTTTGAGTACAGGTCTTTTACCTTTTACCTTCTTAGTGAAATTTATTCCTAGGTATCTTAATTTTTTTGGTGCAATGGTAAATGGGATTTTTTTTTTTTTTTTTTTTTTAGTTTCTCTTTCTGTGAGTTCATTATTGGTGTATAGAAAGGCCATAGATTTCTGGGTGTTAATTCTGTATCCTGCTATATTGCCAAATTCATTTATTAAGTCTAGTAGTTTTTTGATGGAGTCTTTGAGGTTTTCTATGTACAGTATCATGTCATCTGCGAATAAGGACAGTTTTACTTCTTTTCCAATTTGGATGTCTTTTATATCTTCTTGTCTGATTGCTATGGCTAGCACTTCCAGTACTGTGTCAAGCAGGAGTGGTGAAAGTGGGCATCCCTGTCTTGTTCTTAGGGGAGATGGATTTAGTTTTTGCCCATTGAGTCATTGAGTATGATGTTGGCTGTAGGTTTGTCATATAAGGTTTTTACTATGTTGAGGTATGATCCTTCTACCACTACTTTGCTGAGAGTTTTTATCAAGGAAGGGTATTGGATTTTGTCAAATGCTTTTTCTGCATCAATTGATATGATTATGTGATTTTTGTCTCTCAATTTATTTATGTGATGTATCATTTTTATTGACTTGCAGATATTGTACCATCCTTGCATCCCCAGAATAAATCCCACTTGGTCATGGTGTATGATCTTTCTAATGTAATGCTGGATGTGATTTGCTAGAATTTTGTTGAGGATTTTAGCATCTATGTTCATCAAGGATATTGGCCTGTAGTTCTTTTCTTTTCTTTCTTTCTTTCTTTTTTTTTTTTCTTTTTTTTTTTGTAGTGTCTTTATCTGGTTTTAGAATTAGGGTAATGCTGGCTTCATAGAAAGAGATTGGAAGTGTGCCTTCCTCTTGAATTTTTTGCAATAGTCTGAGGAGGATAGGTTTTAATTCTTCTTTGAATACTTGGTAGAACTCTCCTGTAAAGCCATCTGGAACAGGGCTTTTGTTTGCTGGAAGAATTTTTATTGCTACTTCAATTTTTTCAGTAGTTATCAACCTATTCAGGTGTTGTTGTTTTTTCTTCCTGATTGAGTTTTTGGAGCCTGTATTTTTCTAAGATTATTTCTATTCAACTTAGGTTGTCCAGTTTGTTGGAATAGAGTTGCTCAACGTACTTTTTATAATCCTTTGTATTCCTATAGGATCAGTTGTTACTTCAACTCTTTCATTTCTGATTTTGTTTATTTGGATCCTCTCTCTTTGCTTCTTGGTGAGCCTGGCTAAAGGTTCATCAATCTTGTTTATCCTTTCAAAGAACCAGCTCTTGGTTTGCTGATCTTTTGTATTGTTTGTTTGGTCTCTATGTCGTTTATTTCTGCTCTGATCTTTATTATTTTCTTCCTTCTGCTTATCCTGGGCTTTTCTTGTAGTCTCTTTCTAACTCTTTGAGTTCTAGGGTTAGAAAACTTATTGCCATTTTTTCTTGTTATTTTGAGGTAGGCCTGCAGAGCTATGAACTTCCCTCTGAAGACTGCTTTCACTGTGTCCCATAGATTTTGGATTGTTGTGTTTTCATTGTTGTTTGTTACCGGGATGCTTTATTTCTTCTTTGACCGTTTTGGTAACCCAATCATTGTTTAATAACATGCTATTTAGCCTCCAAGTGTTTGATTTTTTTTTCATTGTTTTTATTGTAATTGATTTCTAATTTTATGCCATTGTGATCTGAGAAGATGCTTGATATGATTTCTGTCTTCTTGAATTTGAAGAGAATTTGCCTGTGTCCCAATATGTGGTCTGTCTTTGAAAATGACCCATGTGCACTTGAGAAGAATGTATATTCTGTGGCTTTGGGGTGAAACATTCTGAAGATGTCAATTAATTCCATCTGATCCAGTGAGTCATTTAGGATCGATGTTTCTTTTCTGATTTATTGTTTAGAGGATTTGTCCATTGGTGTTAGTGGGGTTATGAAAGTACCCTACTATGACTGTATTGCTGTTGATCTCTCCCTTGATATCTTCCAGAAGATTTTTTATGTATTTGGGTGTTCCTGTTTTGGGTGCATATATGTTAACCACAGTTATACTTTCTTATTGAATTGCTCCCTTTGGTATTATGAAGTGGCCTTCCTTATCTCTTGTTATGTCCTTCACTTTGAGATCTAATTTGTCAGATATAAGTATTGCTACTCTAGCTTCTTTTTTTTCCATTTCCAATCACCTGAAAATTTTTTTACCATCCCTTCACTATAAGTCTGTGTGAGTCCTTTGTTCTGAGGTGGCTCTCCTGTAGACAGCAGATATATGATTCATATTTTCTTATCCATTCAGCTACTCTATGTCTTTTGATTGGGGCATTTAATCCATTTACATTTAAAGTTATTATTGATAGGTACTTATTTGTCACCATTTTTATTCTTTATGCCTGTGTTCCTTATTCCCTTCCTATTTTTTCTTTTTACAGCAGTCCCTTTAGCATTTCTTGCATTGCTGGTTTGATGGTAATAAACTCTCTTAGGCCTTTTTTGTCTGTGAAGCTCCTTGTTTAACCTTCAATTTTGAATGATAGTCTTGCTGGGTATAGTATTCTAGGATTCAGACTCCTGCTTTGCATGACTTTGTATATTTCATTCCATTCCCTTCTGGCCTGATATGTTTCTGTTGAGAAATCAGTTGATAATCTGATGGGAGATCCCTTATAGGTAATTTTCTGTCTCTCTCTAGTATCCTTTAAGATTTTTATTTTGCTGGTGGTGTTTGCCAATTTAATTATAATGTGTCTTGGTGTCGTTCTTTTTAGGTTCATCTTGTTTGGGACTCTGTGAGCTTCTTGGACTTGTGTGGGGGTTTTCCTGCCAATATCAGGGAAGTTTTCTGTCATTATTTGTTCAAACAGGTTTTCTATTCCTTGCTCAGTTTTCTCTCCTTTTGGCACCCCTATTATGTGGATGTTGTTTTGTTTCATTTTGTCCCAAAGCTCCCTTAGGCTCTCCTCTTGTTTTTTAAGTTTTTTTTTTTTTTTTTTCCAGTTGCTGCTCCATTTGGGTATTTTTTCCTACCTTGTGTTCTAGCTCACTGTTGTGGTCCTCAGCTTCTTTTAGTCTACTGTTGATGCTTTCTATTGTGTTCTTTATTGCAGCTACTTCATTCTTCATTTCTTTTTGGTTCTTCTTCATTTCCTCTTGGTTCTTACACATGTTGTTGAATTTGTCTTCCATCCTTTTCAGTGTCCTTATGACCATTGCTCTGAATTCTTTCTCTGACAAATTGCTTGCCTCCATGGTGTATGATCTTTCTAATATAATGCTGGATCCGATTTGCTAGAATCATTTATTTACTTTTCCAGTGCTTTCTCCTTTTCTTTCATATGGGGGCTGTTTCTTTGTCTCCCCATTTTCGCTCCTCTAAGAATGTCTCGTTATGTGGCTCATTCTCTACCACATTGACTTAAAGGCACAAAATACAATTCGACTAGACACAACACAGGGCACAAAATGTGAATATATTCATGATACCAATAACCCCAAATAAAGGTGACCATCTGAGAAAAGACAATTAGGGGAAAGAAAGGTAATAAAGAAAAGAAAAAGAAGAAAAAAGAAGGGGGAAAATATATGTATATGGGGAGAAAACTCCAAAAAACCAACAACTAATCCAAAAGATGCAAACAACAAATACCCAGAAAAGAAGAAGGGAAGCTGAATCCAGAAGGTAAGGTCAAGGAATTGAATGAATGGGGAAATGGCCATGTTTCAGTTTATAGGAGGTAGGAAGAGAATGTATAAGTAAAAAAGTAAAAAACAAAATACAAAAAAATAGAAGAAAGTAATAATTTAAAAAATAATTAAAAATACATACATATTAAAACTATATATGCATATATAAAAGGAATATATATATATAGTTTTCCTGTTCTTTATCTATCTATGTATTCATCTATTTTTGGAAAAGGAGAATAGAGAGCAGATAGGCCTGAGCTGGTGATTGAAACTGATTAAGCTATTAGTAGAAGAAGAGAACAAGGTAGGAGAGGAAAAACAAAAGCACAAAATAAAAAAAGATAAACAAACAACAAGAAAGAGAGAGAAAAAAGATTGGCTGTGAAGAAAGAGAAAAGAGAGGTGTGCATGGACTTGGAGCAGGGGAGAGGAAATTATATATATATAAGTAGGCCAACAGAGACTACTTTAATAGTAATGCATCAATAAAGCAGATAAAGAAGATCAATTTTTAACAGGGAGCAAAAAGAAAGGATAGAGAAAAAATAAAGCAGGAACAGGAGAAGAGAAGCAGGATGAAAAAGGGAAAGTGAAGAAAGTGTTAGCATAAAGGAAAAAATGAGATAGAATAAAATAATGATAAAAAATAAAAATAGAATGTAGAACACTAATCCAAAAAAAATGATTTTAAAAAAATGGTAAAATAATCCTATCTAATAAAAGAGTAATATGCAAATTAACCACCACTCCACTACACCACCAGCCACGCCCACCAACAACGCCCACCAGCCCATCAGGAGCAAGTATGCAAATTAACACAACCAAGATGGCGGTTAATTTGCATATCTAGGAGCAGAGCGAAGACTGAAGGTAGCATAGAAGAAGGAAGCCAAGCATTGCAGAAGGGAGCAAAGTTGCAGAGAAGCAAACAAGCGGGGCTGCAGAGAAGGGAGGGAAGCAGGTGGGGAGGGGGAGAAGGGAGGGAAGCAAGTGGGGAGGGGGAAAAGGGAGGGAAGTTTACCACTGCAGGAAGCCCTATTGCAAGAATCTTTCTGCAACGGGCCTCTAGTAATAAATAAAATAATAAATAAAGTGAAAAAGAGTTTTAGTTTCTTAAGTAAAAGATAACAAATAAAAAAGTGCTGTAGTGAAGTTCATTTGCCTCAGTGGAGCTTCAATGACCCATGGGGGCTGGTTTAAGACCCCTCTCTACTGTTCTGCCTGCCATGTCTCAGTTTCCTGTCAGGTAGTCAGCACAGTGCTGAGGTTCCCAGCCATCCACTGCTCCTCTGTGTTAGATGCCACAACCTTGGTTTCAAGCAGGCGGAATCAATCTGCCCATTTTTTTTTTTTTTTTTTTTTTTGCCTGCCTTCAGTCGTATTTACACATGCATCTATTTCTGACATGGCCCCTAGGTGGTGATGTATTAATTTCTGGGGCCAAATGGCCACTCAACCTAGTCCCCCAGGGCTCCCTAAGGGTATTTAGATTCTTCCTTTCCCTGCTGTGCTCAAGACTGGGTGCAGCTGCGTTGCTAGGAGGAGCCTGGTTTTCAGGAGAAAAATGTCTGCTCAGGATTGGAGGGATGGACTATCTCAGAGCAGGCTTCCTGCTCGTCTTGCTCTATTCTCCTCAGTTTCCACAAAAACCACCATCCCTTGCAGTCTCAGTGTTTTTAATTGAAAGATCTTATGCACTGGGTTTAGTAAGTAAAGCAAGGAAGTTACAAAGACAGAGCAACCATGTTGCCTTGCATCTTTCTCTCCCCAGCACTGTGGCCGGTATAGAACTTTAGGCTGCCTTTCTGGGCACAGTCTCCCATGGCTGTGGGCTTAGATCTAGAGTCCCCACTGCCAGCAGCCCTGTGGACCCCCTTCCACATTTGAAGGCTATACTGACTCCACGGGACATAGATTTGGTGTAGTGCAGTCTCCCTCTGAGACTCTAGTCCTGGCTGCACACATTTCTCCCTCCAGCCCAGATCCCCAATCCCACCTCTCTGCAGGTGATCTCTGACCTTTCCATCCATGGATTGCCTCACCAGCTGTGTTTAATTCATCAATTCTGGGTAGATGTTATTCGGTTCAGCTGTTTCTTCTACTTCTGTGAGAAGGCACTGGACCTATCTGTCTATTAAGCCACCACCTTGTCTCCCCCTGGACAGACTTTTTGGCGCCTGCAGCCATGGCATCTGAGGCAGCTGGTCCCTGGGCATTGGGTTCACAGCTGAGGCAGCTGGTCCCTGGGTGTTGTGGCTGTAGATTCCCAGGTGGTATCCAAGGTCTTCCCGGGTAAAAGTAAGGCTGGGCTTCTGATCATAGCCACTCTCCCCTTTAAGATGGCATAGTCTCTGCAGCAGAGCTGGCTGCCCTGGGACAGATTTCAGCTGTAGTAGAGGCTGCCTGGGCACGGAAACCTGGTCTGCCAGTCTCTGACAGTCCTGTGGAATATAACTGTCCCTCACTCACAAATACACACACTCCCTCCCCTTTCACTCTCTCACTCGCACTGTCTTGCTCATTGCCATCCTATTGGCTGCCATCTTGAATCTTTTTCAATAATATTTTTATTTAACACAATATCTCAAAACTATTATTTCAAAATGTAATCAATATAAACTTTTTAAACTAACTATTTCATATTGGTATCTATTTTATACTTCCAGCATGTAGCTAGAGGCTACTGAACTAGTTAATGAGCTAAAGCACGTGAGAAATCTATCAGCAAATGCAAACTCTAGATCAGGGTGGGATGGAACAACCAGTAACTGTCATTCTCAGAATCTTGCTACTGGGATCTTGTGACAGTACTGAAGTATGCTGTTCACTTTTAGATTCTGGGTTGGTCCTGAACATACTCTGGAAGGAGGAAGACTGTGGAGAATCCATTGTGGTTCAAGTTGTTCTCAGCTACAGAGCAACTGTGCCAAATGGCAGGCCTAGTTGGATTTGGGAAGCTAATTTTGCATTTTTTTCCTCTGCCCTTTTTAGTTAAATTGTCACTAGGGTAATTATAGTAGCATTTGGTGATGTTTGTCCTTTGTAACTGTGTGAAAATAAGTCAGTTTCTATGCTTCCCCCAATGTTGTCATTAAGAAAAAAGAAAGAAAGAAGGCATATAAATAAATTTTCAAGCATGAAAATTTCAGGAAAACAGTGAGAAAACAATGTTGCTTTTTTGGGGGGCAGCTCCAGGATGTATAGAGTATGTTTAGAGATTCTATAATATGTGAAACTGTATCTCCTTTCTGTTTATTTATAAGAAATCCAGAAATTCTATTTTCATGACCAATACATAGTTTTTTGAAATATAGTTGCTTTGTTATGTCATTTTGAACAATGTTATTGAGGTCAAAACAACAAACCCTCTATTCTTCTTTCATTATTATTATTGTTACTAAAGGCCTGGTGCATGAAATTTGTGCACAGGTACAGTCCTTAGGCCTGGCCTGCGATTGGGGCCATCTTTCCTGGCTTCCAGCAGCCGGCCCCGCCACCCACTGCCACCCACCCCCGGTTCCCTGTTTGCCATCGGGCAATCGGAGCCTGCCAGCCAGGGGGAGGTTGAACGTTCCCACCCGCTCACCGGCCCCATACCCAAATACTGGTCGCCTTCTGTGTGTGGGGTGACCAGAGGGACGAGAGCCTTGGCTTGGTGCCACCCATGTCCACCACCATCCACCCCAGTTCCCCGTTCCCCATCGTGCGATCAGACCCTGCAGACCAGGGGGAGGGACTGAGATGTTGGCTGTTCCCACCTGTTCACCAGCCCCGCCCCCCACCACAGGTCACCCTCTGTGTGTGGGGTGACTGGCAGGGTGGGGGCCTTAGCCTGGCGCCACCTGCATCTGCTGCTACCCACCACCAGTTCCCTGTTCCCCATCCGGCGATCGTAACCTGCTGGCCAGGGGAAGGGACCAGAGGTTGGCCAGCAGGTTCCCATCTGGCAATTGGGGCCTGTGGGCTGGAGGAAGCTCCTGCATTGAGTATCTGCCCCCTGGTAGTCAGTGCCCATCATAGCAACTGATCATTTCGTTGTTCAGTCGATTTGCATATTACCCTTTTATTATATAGGATTATTTTGATTATAATTATAAATATTAGGTAAGATGCACAAAGACTTTGTTATCCTAACCTTAAGACTTAACCAATCCTTGATAATCATTCTAAGCACTAGGGAAAAAGTAATAGGGTGGGTGGTCTGGAGTGGGATAAGGTAAGGGGATGGAGAAAGGCCCAGGGACCCAATCAAGGTCAGGGTAAAGTGGGGATGCAGAAATCAAGAATGAGATGAGGGCCAGGAACAATAGAGTAGAAAATGGACTGATGATTAAGGATTAGAGTTAAGAGTGTATTGAACACATTATTTGAGATTTTGTTTTTAATTTGGAAGTGATTTTTTCTGAGATTCAAACTAGAGGTGAATACAAAATGTCAATGTCAAAATGGTCCCAACAAAATAACTGCATTAACTATCAAGTACATTTCTGGCTTGCTTCTCGAGTTATATCCTTGATGGATGGGGGACAAATAAAAACCAGACCCATCTCAATGAAGTTTCAGAAACCAGCCCTAAAATTCTAAACCAGGGAGTAACAAATGACCTTGAGATGGAACTAAAGAAAGCAAAGCTATTTTGATCACCTTTTTCTGGTCAGTACCACAGATTATGCATTTCTCTCTAATATTTCAGAATCCATTTTTAGAGTATGGGTGTTCATAGATCTACCATTGGCAAACTTATTTTCTCATGTAAGGAACTCACTTGAAGTCTTCCTCTCTCTTACAAGTCTTCAGAAAGCCCTTGTCTAGATTATGGGTGCACTAACTTTTTCTGTAGAGAGCCACATAGAAAATGTTAAAACAGCAACTTAAAAGCTTAGTGGGACATTTAGTCTCTGTCACAACACTCAATGCCGCTATTGTGTAAAAAATGAAGCCCTCACCGGTTTGACTCAGTGGATATGGGCAGGTACCTCGGTTGCAGGCTCCTCCCTGGCCCAGCATGCAAAAGACAATCAATTGATGTGTTTAGATATTTCTCTCTCTTCCACTCTCTCTAAAAATCAATGGAAAAATATTCTCAGGTGAGGATTAAAAAAAAAAAAGGAAATGAATTTACATTATGTAAATAAATATGCATGGTGTGTTCCAATAAAACTGTATTTACAAAAATTGGTGGTGGGCCCAGTTTGACCTGTGGGCTGTAAACCAGTAAGCAGTAGGAATCTCTCTCTTTTCCTTCTTTCTTGTATCTTAATTGTCATCTTTTTGCTCCCTTCTATACTGTTAAATATCAGCCACATTTCTCATTCTATGATAATGATAATAGGAACTAATAAATGTTAACATTTCTAAATACTTAATGTGAGCTTGCAACTGAGAAAAGTATTAGCAAGATTCACATTTGTACCCCAATTCAATACTCTTTCTGATCTTCTTGGTTGACTTTGACCAAGGCCAGTCTCCAATGTTACACACATAGCTAATAGTAAATGAAGTGACTGTGTCCTCAAATGACTCTCCCTGTGGCCTTTACCAATGGCGGTGATATCTGTTTTCCAAATAGAAAAAAGTATAACATCTGTTTGTTTTTTCCCTGACACCATCTTGGCATATAGGTAGATCCCTTTTCCTTTCCGGTATTGAAATTAAAGTTCCATCTCAATAATATGTGACTGTAAATCATTCTTCAAGCATGAAGAGAGAACAGAGAAAAAGCTTTGTCCACTGAAGAGCAGTCCCAGGTAAATAAATCAAACTATTTGTCATCCTCATTGGAATTTTTATTTGACCATAGAGGTCCTTCTGCTTTATTCTGATATTCTGCTTTCCATCAAGCCAAGCTGTTACAGTACTTGTAAATATGTTTCTAGCCTGTAGATAACTTGCATTTTAGCTTGTTTTTCTTCTTTTAGAATTTTAGACCCTTTATCTCTTCAGTGGCCAAACAGACTTGAATGTCTCCATCTTTTACAACTCTTTTTGTTTGTTTGTTTCATCTTCAAATGACCTCTTCAAAACACAGATCTTTTCATTCCCCAATTTAGACTCTTGGAAAATTCCTACAAGGCAGCTATACTGCACTAGAGCAAAGCAAAATGAGAAAAACCTGAAATCTAGGCATGTCTTCCCCCCTCTCTTTTATCCTCCATAGAGTTCATCACCAAATCTGCTAAACTTGCTCCAAGTCATCATCACCCTTTCATGATTGACCACAACAGCTTTACAAATGATCTTCCTGCTTCAGTCTTGGCCCTTCCATTGCATTCTCCACTCCAGGCAGAGTAATGACCTGAAATCCAAATTTGATGACATTATACTTAAAACCCTTAAGTGACTTCTCTAGCTCCCAAGATGAACTCCAAACTCTTGGCATGCAAGGCTTCTGTTCACCTCTTTAGCTTTAACTCTTGCATTGCCTTCTATCTCTTATACCTTGAATAATTATCTTGAACTTGTTCTTACATGTTTCCTCTTCCTAACATATCCTCTTTATCCATCACTGATCCTTCTCCCATTTTTTCTTCTATTTCACAAGGTCCATTTCTCCAAACTATAGACTAATTTGTTCTCACCTCAGGCAAGGTGCAGCTGGTCTTTGGAAACTTTCCATAACCTCTTTTTTTTCCCCTCAGAATGTGAATTAGTTATTCCTTTGATATGGTCCTATAACATCCTGTCCTTACACCTATATTACCAGCTGTCACTGTTTTGTAATTGCTTATTTACAAGTCTATCTCTCTCACTGAACTGTGACTCCTTTAAGCAAAGAGACAGTTTGATAGTCTTGTTTATATCTCTGGTGCCTAGTACAATATCTGGCATGAAACAACATAATATTATAAGTTTTTCAGTGAACCTAAGGTAATAATTTTAAAATGAGGCTACCCAGGGCATGGCTCAGTGGTTGAACATCAACCTATGAACCAGGAGGTCACAGTTTGATTCCCCATCAGGGCATATGCCTTGGGTCGCAGGCTCCGTCCCCAGTGTGGGGCATGTGGGAGGCAGCTGATCAATGATTCTCTCTCATTATTGATATTTCTATCTCTCTATCCCTTTCCCTTCCTCTCTAAAATCAATATATATATATTTTTTTTTTTTTAATTTTTTTTAAAGAAAATTTAGGACAGATATTCTCAGTTCTGGCCTATTGACATAAAACCTACAAGAATAGAGAACTATTATTTCTCAAAGAATTTAAAGAATTTTTACCTTCCCTCCCTGGCACAAATTAAAAATTGCTGGCACCCTGCCAGTGTGGCTCATTTAGTTGTGCATTGTCCCTTGCACCATAAGGTTGCTGGGTCGATTCCCAGTCAGAGCACATGCCCAGGTTGCAGCTCAGTCACAGGTAGGGGGTGTGTAGGAGGCAGCTGATGGATGTTTTGCTCTCACATCTCTCTCTCTCTCTCTCTTTCATTCTCTCTCTCTAAAAAAAAAAAAAAATCAATAACATTTTTTTCTAAAAATTGCTGACACCAATGGTTGGAAACAAGCTAGTTACATGAACATATAAACTTATAAAATGTACCCTCCCACCCCCAGGAAGGCTAAACTCATGAGGTATTTTTCAGAAATATGAGCAAAAGCTAAAAAGGAATGCAAATGCAGCATGAGACCATAAAAATATACTGTGAAATATATTGTTGTAATTAGCATTGTGCTTTCTACTAATTAATTTTTTTTTTATTAGCTGAAATATGGTATGTAGTGATAAAGACAATCTCAATCAGGAAAAGGTTGATAAAACCTTTTAGGATAATAAAATCCTAGACTGACAGAGCTAGAAGAAAATTAGAGGTTATTTATGCAGCATATTTAATATAGGGGAATCCTGAAGTCAGGAGAGGGAATGTAATTTTCTGAGCTTACTCAAAATGGGTATAAATCAGAAATACAAATTCAAGTATATGTTTTTTTTTAAGCTCATGTTCCTTACATCAGTCCCTCTGACCTTATGGGACCCAGTTCTATGCTCTTCATGCAAATAATATTATCTATCTGATTATGGTTTTAGACAAAAGAAATGAATTTTTTATTCAGTGATCCTAGAAAATTGTTCATTATCTACAGAAATGGTCACTTCTGTTTGTGGAATTTTTCAATTCCAAGACTATGGAACATGTGGCAGGATGATAGCACACTTGCTGATATTAACAGTGAAAAATGACTTCCAATGCCTTGACTTACATGAAAGGAGTCTTGGGAGCAGTGATAAAATGAAAAGCCATCAGTTTATTATGTTCTTATCTCTGCATCTACTTTCCTCTTCAAATGTTAAGTGAGAAAGTTGCCAGAACTATTGCCAAGGTCTCTAAAAATGAATTATTGACAAGTTGTGTCCACAAAGGGTATTTGCTTAAATCCAGGTCTCTGGTCACAGGACAGACATTGATGACTCAACAGGAAATGCCCACCCCTTCCTACCCAGAGGCTGTTCCTATGCACTCAGAAGAGGTGGAGGCAGTTGGATGAGTCCAGTTTTAAGTGCCCACTGAAGGATTTCTGGTGGAGCTGCTTAACCCCAGATTAGCACTGACCTAAAAGTACAAAATAATATTCTAAAGAAGAATAAAATTGTGATAATAATTTTAATGTTAATATTTCAAACAAGAAGTAATAACACAGTATCAACAATGCAAGCAGTATTTAAAAGCTATTAATTAGTCTTTCTTGTATCTTTCCTTCTCTGCATCGCAAAACTAGCAGAAAAAAAGTGTGTAATTGACTTAAAGGATATTTGAGTTAAACTGAACAAAAGCATAAATTATAAGAAAGAATTACACTTTGTAACTTGAATACTTTCAAAAATAAACCAAACAGAAGGTATAAAATTTTCAAGAAAAATGAAAAGGGCTGAGTTCTAATATTGACCAAGACTGCTGCTTGATCACATCCTGAAAAAGCAAAATACTACTGACTGTGTGACTAAAAACATGTTTCACAAACCCTGGATTCAGGAGTTCTCAGTCTCAAAAGTCACCCTGTCCCAGATGAAATCAGATTATTCAATACCCATTTTAGTTTTTGGCACAGAATCAGGGAGCAACCTCAGTGAAGGGAACCCTTTATGGCTGGTTTAGACCATCAGGATGTAGGATACAACTAGGATTGTCCAGATCAGAGGGCCTGCTCTCATTTTTTGATCGCTTATTGACCGTGTTAGATCCTCATAAGCTCCAATAATGAATGGGACCAAATCTCCTCATATCCAGGCAGAGTGGAGGGGTCAGAATCAAATGTAATTTTTAGAGACAGAGAAGGACTAGTTAATCTTGTACATCTATATTTATTGATGGAAACTCACACCTACTGTGTGGGAGACTATAGTGGGGACTTCTAGGGAGTCATGGCAATACAGACCCACATTTAGGGCTGGCTGCCTTAGTATCACAGCTAATCAATTGGTTTTGAAACAAAAATCTTGAGCCTGTTAAGCAACTGGTAATATAAATGGGTGTGGATCCTTTGAAGTGACTTCTAATTTGGGCAATGTATTGTGATGATGCTGACTTCAGCATAATTCTATATACTGTTTTTAAATCCTTAGTTATTGAGTAGGTGACAAAAGGAAAAAAGAAAAATGAAGTCTTGTTAGAATTTATTGATGGTTAATTTTTCTGTCATGCCTATGAGAATTTCCAGAAAGGGAAGAACATGGGAGGTAGATTTCTAGACAATTATTCTTGAACTGTGCATTAAAAAAAAGGAAATAATATTTGAAAACTTGTATTTTTCCTGGAGAAGAAGGTACACTCAAAATAAAACCTAGTTGGTGGAAGATCAGATATGGATGTTAAAATTAGAGAGGAATGAAAACTCCTACATTTTCTTGGATTGGTTACTACTGACAAAGCTTAACAGAGTGAAATTGGAGAGAAGCCATTAAAAATGTGAATTGGCATGAAGATTTCTGGGGGAAATGTTGACCTTGAAGCTGCTATGGATATCCAGAAGGTGATGTCCAATAGTAGTGGAGAACTGAGTCTAGGATCAGGTAGCAGATGTTCCCACACCTTCTTTGGGAAAGTAAGTAGAGGCAGAAATCCCATATTGACACAAGGGTGGGTGGTGGTGTGAGAAAGTATGGCAAACCAGAAAGACTCTTGTACCAGTTTCAGGGGATCTGATTCACCACATGCTCTCACTTCCTCTATTTCATTTTATTTATATTTTATTTATATTTTATTTTATTTTATTGAGTCTCATTTAGAAGTTCTCAAATGGATTTACACGGAACCTTGAGGTCTGTGGAGAAAATGTAGGTATTCATGATTCCTGCCTTGCTTCTATTTAAAAATATCTCTTTCATTTATTACTGGCCTCATGAAATTACCTTTGGGAGGAAAAACATGTTCCATTTCTTACGTAAACAACAGCAATGAAAAGTTTGAAAACCACAGAACTAAGATGCTTGTTCAGGGCCCCACCAGCTCTAACATCTTGTGAACCATTGTTCTTATTTCTATCTACTTAGAACATGGTCAGTCCAGTGAGATGCTTCACTCTAACTTGGGAGGAAGATCACTTATCTCACTGAGAAAAGCTTCTAGAGAGCATTTCATTGTATTATGCATATTTCAAACATTGATGAAGCATTGAAATATGGGTGAGGTATAAGTATCCAAATTTCACAATGGCATTAACTGAGATTATACAACTCTACCTGAGGGAAAGAGGTGGTATTGGAAAATAAATAGTATGAGTGAGAGAGACACTCCTTAAAAAATTAGAAACAAATGCAGTGAGTGCTGTGAGATCATAAGATCTGAAATTAGAAGATCCAGTTTTGGTCAAGACCTTATCACTCAGTAGCTGTGTGCTTTGGGGATTTGCTTAACTCCTCTAATCTTTGAGTTTGTAATTTGGGACTTTACTCTATTTTAACTCTATCTTCTGGAAAGCTGATGTGAGGACCACATGAGATAATAGGGATACATTTCTAAGTAATTGGAAATCATTGGGCCTGTATTATTAAAAAAATGTGGTTATGTGGATATATATATATATATGCAAGGGATTGTGTTAAACAGAGTATCATGCTTATAATCTTAAGAGGCATGAGAAAGAATGCTAAAATCAGATTATTCAATGCCCAATTTAGTTATTCAAGTAACATATCCCAATAAAGGAAAAACGTATTTTAGGAGAGAAGTTAAGGCCTAGGATTTTGTAGAACTAGCTCTCCTGACCATGAACTATGTGACTGAGTGGAATACATTTTTTTAAAATATATTTTTATTGATTTCAGAAAGGAAGGAAGAGGAAGAGAGAGTTAGAAACATCAATGATGAGAGAGAATCATTGATTGGCTGCCTCCTGCATGCCCCCTACTGGGGGCCGAGGCTGCAACCCGGGCATGTGTCCTTGACCAGAATTGAACCCAGTACCCTTTAGTCCATAGGCCAATGCACATGAGCCAAACCAGCTAGGGCTAAATAGGATACATTTAATCTTTCTGAGTTTGTTGTCCCATCTGCTAAGTATCAACAATACTGGTCTATAGAATTCACCAGTTTATTTTAATAATTTAACAAACCTTCATACAATATTGTAAAGTTCTTCATACTCTAAAAAATCAAGGTGTTATAACGCTATCTATTCCTGTTGCTACTATTGTACATTTTAAAGAAATGTTGCTTTTAGTTTCTATTTCAACTTTCCTGTATTTAATCTAATCTTTTAAATTTTTTATTTAAGTATATTTGGTATATTAGTTTAAATATATTAGTTTTATTAGTTTCAGGTGTACAACATAGTGATTTGACATTTTTATACCTTACAATGTGATCACCACACTAATTCCAGTAGTTATTCATCACCTTGCAAACTTATACCCTTTACACGTCATTTTAATTTTTATTTCTCCTTTCTACACCTATGATATTTGTTCTCAAATATAGTCATGCCATTGTATTTGCTGAGAAATCAAAAGATTATTATGTAAAACATCTTTGGTAGATGAGTTTCAGGGCGTAACTGTTCCAATTGTCTATAAATCAAGATAATAAGGAAGCTTTCCTTGACAAATGAAAAAAATGCCCTAGCTTGGGTAAACAGTCAATCATCATTGGAAAGGTCAGTTTTTAATGAGGGTGGGACCCTGAATCGCGTATGTGCACTATATATACACACGAGTGTATTAGGCAGATTAATTTTTCTCTTTCTCTCTCTCTGGACTTGTTGCCTCGGAGCACCATATCCCCAGCACCCTCATTCACCACCACGATGAAGACCATCACTGCTTTTGCCGTTCTTGCTCTAGCAGCCACTACATGGGCTGTCTCTCCACCTGGTGAGTTAAGAATCCTTTAAATTTTCGTGCCTTTATGCTAACTGCAATACAGTCAGCCCTTAGTAATAGTAGAATGCTGGAGTTAGAAGAAAATTTAGAAAGTATCTATTTGGATTGGTCTGATTAACAAAGTGGGAGAAGGGTCAGATCTTCAGGAAAAGGAAGAGAGATGGAGATTAAAAAGATTGTAGGCTCTTCACGCAGTTCCAGGTCAGGATCCCTCAGGATTCTGACTTGCCCTTTCAGAAACCACTCATGAAATTTTGAGACCATAATCCATCCTTGCCCTGGGCATGCCCACAAGAACTCTTGAAGACCTGTGACAGCCCTTCCTCCAAAGAACAGAGATTTCCCCATGGTTTTTCCCAGAGATTACATGCATCTCTGTCTCTACTCTGACTTTGGCCCTGAGCAAAGAAGTGACCTCTCTTAGGTCTGGCCTGGGCAAGGGATGTTGGGAAATGGTGTCCAAGAAAGAAAGGAGCATTTATCTGAGGTGTCCCTTGAGATAAACTTTAACCGTGCAGGTACTCGGACATTCAAAGTAGTTGCCAGCAAAAAAGACTGCTTTGAGCTGGTAGGACCGTGGGCAGGCAATTTCATCTGACCTTATATTAGTATATTTATGACTGCAGGAGGAATTATGCCACACAAATAGTTACAGTTGCAATTTACACAGCGATTTATTCTCCTTTTATCATTGCAGTGGGCACAAAGCTTATTAGCACACAGCACACTGTTACTCGCAAATTTCCTGGTGCCCTGGGTACAGGCTTAAAGGGAGCTCCCAAAGCGTGGCTTCCTCTTGCAGCAGCAGTGTCGCCTTCTCTGGCTGGCTGGTCAGGTCAGGAAGGAAGTTTCAGTTTCAGGGCAGTGTTACCTTCAGAGATCCCTGCGCACAGCATGGGTCCATCTGAGGCCCCACCCTTCCTCTGTCCTCTGGAATGGAGCGAAGCGGATGGGGAAGGGGACTGCGCCCAAACTCAAGGCCAGCAGCGATGATAAACTTCCAGAGATCAGAGCCACCAGTGCAGCACAGGGATCAAAGCGATCAGTAGCCACCAGGTGTCCAGCGATCAAGCCATGATCAACTTGAATGGTGTTTGGGGACCCTTTAAATAGCCTGTAATTGGCAGTCCAGAGGGGAATAGGGGGATTCTGGTAAAAAAAATGTATAACAAGATCTCAAGTTTCACATTAGTTCCAATGGGCATATCAGTAGACAAACTTGTAAGCACTCTGGGGAGAGGGAGGAGTATCCCTCATCAGACATGGTTATCATGGCAAGTCACTCTAAGTCAGTAATTCAAGTTCAAATCCTTATCAACAGAACACACACCCTTCAGGGCAGTGGGGAATGTGTCCTTAATATCACACTTTAAGTTTCAGGAAAGTTAACCCAAACATGTAAAAGCGGTTTTTGGCATTTTTAAACATTTCTATATTTTACTACAACAAGTGGTTTTAGTTACTGTGAACAATGAATCCAGTTTTGCATTTCTAACCACGGAATTTGCTTTCTCCAATTCCTTCTCTCCGATTACATCTCCTTCCCATCTCTTTTGGTGATCAAGCAATTGGAAAAGCGGTGAGTACAGCCTTCTCTGTGTGGTCTTTGCACAAACGAAATCAGAGCTAATGTGTAAATGAGCTACGGAGATAACTAAACTGGCTCACAGTAAACTAAAATAATTCCTCAGGGGTAATACTGTTCCTACTCTTCTCTTCCTGGTGGTTCTTAAAAGGTTGCAAAAAGAGTCTCCTTGCAAAAGGGGAGTAACAGATAAAGTAAATTTTACTTTTGGGTAGCATTTTAAACTCTCTTGATTATTTTTCACATTAATTATTCCTTTGGACTTGCATTATAACCCTAAGAGGAGAGATTAATATTTCCTTCTTAAACAGCCAATTATTTGTGGGGGGTTTTATTCTTCTATGTTGCCCTGACTAGGGATTGAACCTGCAACCTTCTTATCAGGATGATGCTCTAATCAACTGAGCTACCTGGCCAGGGCTTAAACAGCCAGTTCTATTTTACTTAAGGAATGTCCTAGGTCTGATGAGTTTTTGTAGTGCAGCACCTGGTCCAATAGAATATCTTCTGGATACTCTTTCCACTCTCTTCTTTCCATTTTGATATGAGAATGACTACAGAATTGAAGAAAGAGAATGTAGGACATTATTTTTCTTCCAATTACAGGTGGATTGCTCCAAATACCAGGGTAAAGCCTCCAAATTTGCATGCACAAGGGAATTTAAACCAATATGTGGCACAGATCAGAGAGTTTACAGCAATGAATGCATGTATTGTATGCTCAAACAGTAAGTATGGTATTCAATTTGGAGCTCTGCCCCTACCCCTTTAAAGATCACAAAATCCACATTGGCCCAAATCTGCTTGGTTGTTAAACCCAGGGTTTGACAAATCCTACCTTTTGTCCATTCTCTTTGGGCATTGCTTTGTTAAAAAAAAAAAATAGCTATATCTCTAAGGAACTCAGAAGATAGCTATCTCTATGTAGGCTGTTGGCCATGGACACAATTACAAGGCTTTGATCTATCTTTCGTACACCAGAGGAAATTCATGTTACTTCTCATGGTTGCCTGGAAAAGTCTGGGGAAGAGAGTAAGAGTACAAATGGGAACCAGTTGGAATCCCCACTGCCACAAGTTCAATATTAACTCCTCACTGGAAACAACCTCTCATCTTCTAGGAGAATGGATATTACCAGCCTTTCCAGCAATTTTAATTCACTATTTTATGATTAGCTGTTAAAACTATGGGCTTTGGAATCAGACATATGGATTAGAAACCGAACTGCATTTAGTTAATCTGTAGCACGAGGTAAACACCCAGTCCACTAAACACTTCAGTATTCTCTTCTGTAAGATATAAATTACAATAGTGTATAGAATTTACTGTGATAAAAACATGTCAATCATTAGCTAAGCAGCAGACATGGAGTGAATACACATAGAAATGAGCTCTACTTTCTTCTCATGATTTTCTTCCTTATTTTCTCTAATTTTCTAGACCTTCTGAAATGTACAGTCAAGTGTAATAGCAATTGTTATTCAGGATATAATATTTAGAATATGCAAATTCATACACTACTAAAATAATAAGAGTTTAAAGACGCGAAATTTTATGGATAATATTATCTCATATCTCATATCCTCTTTAAAGAAGTCAGGAATCTAACTCATAAAGGAGAAATAACTGTAACAAAATTACCCACACTAGTGTCAGAAATGGATTTGAGCTTTTTTTTTTTAACTGCAAAAATGTTTTCACACTATACTATTCCTTTGATTTTTATATGAAAATTCATGGGCTATTTTTAATAGTCCTTTTAGTGCTGATCTTATTTTCTTATGCTTTTATTTGATGGATGTTTTATTACCCATTAAAGATATTAATGGTCAATATTAGTCAACTGGAGTAGAATGTTAACCAGAACCCCTCATTCTCAGTCCTGGTCAGACAACACAGAATGACATATGACTGTATTTTATTCTGTAGATTATGAAATATCAAGTAACTGCTTTACCCATTAGATAAAATTTTCTCTTTCAGAAAAGAAGGACTTACACTCAGAAAACTTCATGATGGGAAATGTGTAAGTATAATCAGAAATTTTATTTATTCTTATTATAAAATGTTACACTAATTCCTCATTTTCATATGGGAAAAACTATTTTAAGATATGTCATTTAGAAATTATCTATACCATGTATGGTCATAGGTAAGACATTTGGCTAGCCTAAACAGATGACCTAAAGTATAGTTAATTTATTTACCCAGAGGAGGACTTCAGAAACTTTACTCAGAGCCCTTAATTGGGGCAGGCTGGTATACATGTGCTTCTTTTCTTTTCTTTTTTATATATTTTTATTGATTTCAGAGAGGAAAGGAGAGGGAGAGAGATAAAAACATCAATGATGAGATTGAACTTGCAACCTGGGCAGGTGTCCTGACTGGGAATCAAACTGTGACCTCCAGGTTCATAGGTCAACACTCAACCACTGAGCCATGCTGGTTGGGCCAAATGCTTATTTTCTAACACTGCAACTAATTAGCAGGTTAGGAAAAGGAGTTCAAGGGAATTAGGGACTCAAGATTATTCTCATAACAATAAAGAAAGTTATTTTGTAAAAGCACAAAAAATTCAAAAGAAATATAGAGGTAATTTAGGGCAAAGAGCTATGTGAGTGGGGTGTCAATAGTTAGAATAAGATAGGAGAACTATTAACATGTATAAGACAGTTCAATTTAAGGAGGGGTACCTAACCCAATTCCATGGTTGGGAGAGAGAAATGACATCATGAAACTTATAAAAGTCAGTGACCTGACTTGAAAGGAGGAACAGGAAGTGGGTTGATGGATAAAGTGGGTAAGATCATGTAAGAGGAAAAACACCATAAGCAAAGTCACAGGGACTTTCAGGAGCAGGAGACATTCAGGGAATTCAGTCCTTAAATGGCCGAGCATAAGAGGCAGAGCAGATAAGAATGGAGAGATAAGCACAGGTCATGAGGGGACTTTCTGTTGATGGGGAAGTCAGTTAAGTATTTAAAGAACAAGATCTAATTTGGTTTGTAAAAAAAAAAAAAAAAAAGTCACTGTATCAATGTAGAGGATTGATATCTCCAATAAAGCATGGAGGCTGGGCAATACATTGGCAGATCATTACAAATGTGCAAGCAGGACCTATTGAGGGCCTGATTAAAGTGAGTGACAGTCTGGTAAGGAGAGGACTAATTGGAAATTAAGTACAAGATAGAATCCATAGGATGTATTTGTCACTCAAATGTAGAGGAGTGAGAGGGAAGCCTTAAATCTGAACTGAGCTATCCCTTCCTGTGATGATCGTCCCACCAGTGTTAGGTCAGATTATATAAACTTTGGAGAATGTTGTTTTGCATATGGAATTCTGAACTAAATAATCCTTCAAGGTCTTTCAAAAGTTTATTTTCTATGATTTAATGATCTGAAATTGTTCTTTCTTTTCTTTTTTCTTTCTTTCTTTCTTTTTTTTTTTTTTTGGACATGGGCAGATCGAATGCACCAATTACTCTGAGGTATGCACCATGGAATATAAACCTCACTGTGGATCTGATGGAGAAGTATATGCCAACAAATGTTTGTTTTGCAACGGTGTTGTGTAAGTGCTGAATTCAATATATTATTTTCAGAAATAGCCTTTCTCAGAGACCCAGAAACCATCTTGGCTACCAAATAAGCTGGATACTGCTATGAAGCATAAGAGTGAGATGGTTCACTGATAATCATAATGTTTTATAAAAATAAGTAAGAAGAGGGAGAGAGAGAGAGGAAGAGAGAAAGAAAGTGGATAGTAGGAAGAAATGGAAGCTAGAAAATGAGAGACTTCTTACAGTATTTTTAAATTACAGACAAAAGAAAAATTCATAGAATTTTGGAGGGAAGGGGGCTCTTGACACTGGTTTTTACTAGCACATAGAATATTTTTTTAGTTCACCCTGCTTAAGCTTAGTGGCTAATTTCTCATCTTTTGTGCTGTGTACTCATTTGACTGGATTGATCTAAAAACATGAAACTTTTAATTTAATATTTCCAAAACCTTTCTTTTAAAAACTGATTTCTTTTGTAGGAAGAGCCGTGGTGCCCTTTATTTGACCAAGTATGGACCATGCGAGTCTTCTTGATGCTCAAGCTCACCAAGTTTCCTTTAGCAGATTCCACATAGAGAACCTTTTTCCTTGGGATGCTGTGGGGGCAAATATATGGATTTAATTCTTCAATAAAAGAATCTCAGCAGAAAACTGTCTGGCTTGTCTCTGTGTATGTGATTCTTGTCTTAGGGAGAGTATCTGTGGTCATTTTCCTGAACTATAAATCACACGAAAATATTTCTTTATTCATACTGAAATTGGGAATGAGAGAGGGTATAGACATACTCGTGAGTGAAGAATATGCTCATGGCATCCCATTTTAAAACAACTCAGAATTTTTAAGTAAATGTGTCAAAGAGTGGATCTGACCATAGTCTTATATTATCTTTTGCTACACCAATGAAAAGCGGAAAATTCAGGTTTGGAGAAAGAGTGAGAATGCACAATACTATAAAATAATCAGAACAGACTAGGAATAAAATATATACTTTAGGCACCACCGTTTAAAGGGAACTGAGTCACATATGGGCATCTGCAAAAGATCAAGGAAATGTTACCATACAATTTTAAGTGAAAAAAGCAGAAACAATATATACTATAAAAATGTGATTGAATATGGCAACAGGAACATGTACATGTGCTCATGAGTGTGGGCTTGCCTTCCCTATAGCAGCCTTTCCAACTCTAGAGAATTATGCATATAGGTTCCAGAGCTTGATCAAGGAACACATTGAACTGGAATGACATAATTCAATATATACTTAATAGTTATTTTTGGGTTTTAACATTTCACATCTTTTTTTCATTTTTTGAGGGGTTCTTTTCCTATTTTCTAATGTTAACATTTACTCCTTGATATAAGAACAATTGTTCTTTACAAAAAGGAGTATGGAGGCAGAAAGTTCAGGTAACAGGAAGAAACTCAGGTATGATAACATCTCTTCCCTGTTGCACAACTGCAAAGACACTGGACTGGTAGAGGAACAAAGTTGGACTCACTGCCAACGGCATCCATCACCTCATCCTTCGCTGCAACCTCCTCTGTTCCTCAGCTGCTTCCACATTTTGCATTCTGGCTGAAGGTACTCATTAGCATTGTGGAACATGGTATGCTCTTTCTACTGTGTTCTTTCCTACTGTTTCCTCATGCTGTTGCCTCTTTGGAATGTCTGCCAAAGGCTACTCTGCCTCCCCCCCAAGTCTTCCAGACAGCTTCATGCTTTCTTCACCAATGCCCCCTGCTGAGGTTTGATGTTGATGGATCTAAATGTTGGGCCTCCCAAGGTCTGTTCATCCCAGCACACAATGCCTCAGTGCCTTCCTCCCACACAGCTACTCTATCCCCTCTGAAGGCCCTAACACATGCTCCTTAAGTGAGTTACCAGTCATAAAAGCTGGTCACATCTCCCTTCCTTCTCTCTTCTTTCTAAGGTAGGTCAACTGGGCCATACGCTGTAGGACAAGTGAGCATCTGGCATTGTGCATTCATACAGTAGGATCTTCTACTGTTTCTGCTCCGTTCCTGCAGGAATCCAGGGAAGGCCTGAGGAAGAGATGGGGGAGTACCTAAAAAGACATGGTGTCCCAGATTGTCTCAGGAACAGGCACCTCCAACCATTCTGGGCAGTGGAGTATTGAGGAGACCTTTCATGTCTCACCACAGCATAGCAGCAAAGAGTTTATGTAAATTTTCCTATTGACATATGCTTCAGAGCAGAAAAAAAAGGCCTAAAGGACATAGGGAGGACCAGGCACTTTTGCAGGGTTAGAAAGATGGGGACAGTTCAATATGGTCCTTGATCAAGCTCTGGTACCTATATGTATCACCCTCTAGGGTTGGAAAGGCTGCTACAGGAAGGCAATCCCACTGGAGGATTTGCTCACTGATTTATCCCTTTCTGTGTCTGGATAAAAATAGCTTTGGGGCCCCCATGAGATGGCAGGTGATGGTTTTTATCCCTGTGGACTCTCTAAGAATGCTTCAAGATACTCTAGCATTCCCAGTCAGAAGATTTTTGGCATAACCAAGGATGCCTGGAATATTAGTAATCTTTATCTTAATCCAGGTATAGTCTCTGCTTCATGAATAAGTACAGACATGCTTCCTCTGTTGAGAAGCTTTTGTCTAGAAGCCTCTAGTGGCCTCATCATTTTCTCTGTAGCTTCTTAAAGAAAAAAACAATTGGATGAGTCTTGAGGTAAGAAGTTGACTTTTCAAGACACTTGAAAATACCTCCATACTAAAATAATACAATTATGTTCAAAGAGTTATTGCTAATTTCTGTCTTCTGAGTAGTCACAGATATGTCACTGAGGTATATACTTTTGTTTATGACTAGCCAAGGTTTAACTTTTCCTGAGCATTTGTTCTTGGGGAAGGGTGGAATTAGGCATTCCAGGTGCCATATGCAGAATTTACAATGGACAGACTAGAGATGGATATTCAATTCGAAGCTGGTATTCTAATTATTTCTACTTTGGTGATTGCAGTAGAGGACAATGTCCTGAGACATCTGAGAGCATCGTTTTAGGAACACACTAGGAGGAAAAATGGCCAAATCTTTCCCAGTACTCTGCTCATTATTGTTCTTCATGCTGATCCATCAGGTGGTACCACATAGTAAGTAATTTGGCTGGTTCTGGCAGGAATGTAAAGTGGATTTGTGGGCTCTAACATTCATTGTTATCTGAAATAGGATGCTTTGAAATTCTTATTTATTTATTTATGTCATTTTACTGTATTTGTATATCTGTATTTATATATAGAAACAGAGACAATGGAGTGTGGTTCCCACCCACCCCACCCCCCCAAAAAAAAAAAAAAAAGGCTTTGGGCTAATGGGCAGAGGCCTTGGTTTTTCCACCTATTAATGCAGATGATGAGACCTAATTCATGGGGACCCAGGATCTTGGGTAATTCAATGAGGTGACCTGTGAAAATGATTGGCAATATGCCTACAGCGCAGCACATCTCAGAAATTCAGTACTATTGAAAATGCTTTAAAAAAAGAAAGAAAGAAAGAAAGAAAAAGAAAATGCTTTGCCATGTATCTGAGTGGGTCATTATTTTTTTGGGTCCTTTTCTAGAGAAGAGTCACGCAGAGAGTTATAAAGTCACTGAGTCGCAAGGACTGAAGAGCTTGATTTTTTACATATCTGTCATGAATTCCTCAGCATTTCATAACAAGGGTCTTTCCCCTTTCTGTGAAATACGGGGATTGAGCTTAAAGGACTCTTTAAAATTCTAGCATTTCTTAGTTTCTTTCATACATGGGCTGCCAGTTCTGAATCCACTCCTGCTCTTCAAAAGTAATCTGATATACTGGATTGGCAATGTGTATGAGAGTAGCAAGGCATCTACATAGTCTTCTATTGATTATCTATCAGGAGAAGAGGGGTTGTTCTGCATTTTGAGAAAAAAATAAGTTAATACATGGACGAATAAAACAGTGCTTTAAATGATTGCAAGCTTCCTTGGTAATAATAAAACCTCTTTTATTCCAAGATTAAGAATTCTTAATCAGCCAAAAGATTAAGCTATGATTTACCAGCTATTAGATTTTGTAACTATTTTCAGTTATGTCTTGGTTTCAGTTGCTCGACAATGGTGGCCACCACATGGAGATTTCAAGGTAATGTTTCACTAGGCTTGCCAGAACTGAGGTTCCAATCGAGTTTTCCTTGGAATTGTGATTTTAGAGCCTTACTGCAGCAAGGCCACCTGTTGCATTCTCAGAAGACCAATCATGTGACGATGACAGGTACATTGCAGGTGTAGGAGCCCAGAGTAGAGTGATTCAAACTGGAAACCAAGCTGAGATTTGGTCATATGCACCCCAGAGGACCTTCATGGTCCCTGGGAAGTGTTTATGAGCACCCATGATTGCCAGGGGAAGAGTAGGGTCTTAAGAACCCTCAGACTTGGGCATAACACAGTTTTTGCCCTCAAGGAGCTCACAGTTTGGGGAGGGAATGCTCCCAAATGCTCTGAGACATGCAGAGAATGCCTATGCAAGTTGTGAATAGGGAACATCAAAGATGTGGACTGAGGAAAATGTGCAAGAATATGAGCAGAGCATCAAATTGTGTTTGCAACTTGGATAAAGAAAAATGAAGGGGAAACCCTTTTCATTTTAACCTACCCCTCTGAGGATTAAATATATTGTGAAGCCACTGCGAGTTTGATAAATGATGGAAATGGGTGATTACTTTTTTTAAATGTAGATTTGCATCATTGTAACTCCTTTACTTTAGGAGTTTTTGTATTTTTAAGTTTTTGTCTCATTTGTAAATTTTAAGTTGTACTTCTTTTAAAAAATCAGTTATGAGTTGACTGGTGAGAAAGGCCTTTTGAGGGGAGCTTGGCCTTCAAGGGACCTATAATTCAGAGTGTAGAACCTGCTAGAGGCTGTAGCTCCAGCAAAAGATTGCTGAGCTTGTCTAGGATTTATCTGATCTCAAAGAGTTCAGTCCTAGCATTTTACTCTCCAGAGCTGCCTACAGGAGGAGTTCTCCCTTGCCCACCAACTTACTCATTCTTACTTATTTCTTTAAGGAATATTTACTTATCTTCTGTGTTATGCCTTAAGATACAATAGTGAGGAAAACAGACATATTCCCTTCTCTCATGAAGCTAACAAGTAGCCAGAAAAAAAAGGAAAGGGACAACTATTATTTGTAGTAAATTCCATACATAAAAGAAGTAAGAGGGTATGATAGAGAATATCTATTAAGAGTAGAGATACTGCTATAAACAATATTGGCCTCTTTCGGGTGGGGACATCTCAACTGAGATCTAAAGGGTAAAAAGGAGCCACCTGGGTGGAGAGTGGTGAGGAAGACTTTTCCTGCTTGTACTGATTGAACACCTGGATGTCTGGGTCATCGAGAGGGAAGGATGTGCAGGGAATGCTACACTTACAGCAGTAGATGGGACCCTCCCCTGATGAACAACTGTCACTCAAAAGAAAAAGAAAAAGAACTTGTATTTATTGACAGTGATACTAGCTATTCTTGGTTTTTATTTGATTACTATATATTTACTCTGATTAAACTAGTTTATATCTCAAATGTTTTATAATGCACTGATTAGAGATGTATAAAGAAAGAATGAAGGGTTGCGATTGTATTTTGAAAAATATCTCTGAGACAGTAGGTTGTAACCTGAGTTCTGAAGGCAGAATGAGTTTAGGTTCAGGGAAACAAGTATGTTTATTGGGGGTGGTCATGACAAACCAGAAGACCCTGAGATGGAGGGAACATGGAGTGGTGGGGGTGGGGAGCACTCAAAAGGCAAAGAGCCAGGTGGTGTAAAGGAAGGTGGGAAGAGTTGGGAGGGTCCAGATCACATGGGATCTTCTATCCCATACTAAGTACAAATTTTTTAATGTGAAATGATGTGTAATGAAAGATTTCTTAATAAACAGAATAAAATTATTCAATTGATATTTAAATTATGGAAACTAGAGGACATGGGTAATAGAGGAAGTGGAAGGATTAGTTGGCTGACAGACACAGGAGGTAGGTGATGGTGGCCTGGCCATGATGGTGGTGTTGGATAGATAAGGAAAGAAGGAGGGAGAGTTTCTAAGCTCAAATATGATTTTTCTATCTCTAAATACTAAGCCAAAACTCTCTTCCACCTTGTATCAGAGGTACTTTATCTATTGTATGGCACTCTTAGAGCCCCTGAGGCCACCATCCTCAAGCCATCACCTTAGAGTCACTGCTTCAAGATATCACTGACAGCAGCCTTGCAAGTAGACATGGGTTCTAATCCCTGATGACACATGTTCCTTCCTTTGTTTTCCATTTTCCCTACAAAACCAGGGAGTTATTCTAAATGATTCCACATTTCACAACTTTAAGATAAGAGTTGGCTTGGGTATTTTGAGAGTAGATAAAAAACGTGATAAATATTTTAAATCAAGGCATATGGATTTCAGCAAAGCATTTTTTTTTCCAATTATGGGGCTTCAGTTTTCATAGCTGAGTTGGCCTAAAAAAATCTTGAAGAATACTCCCAGATCTAATAGTTTTAGAATAAAGAAGATTGAGAGAAAAGCTGAATTTCCCAAATAAATTCTATTTATTCATTCTTCCTTTTCCAACTCTAGCATAGCAGGCCTCTGTTCTCTATTGCTGTCAGGAGATATCATATTGCTATCAGATAGGATATATGTAGGTTCTGGTTTCATTGTTTCATGGAGGTAAGAGCTGTGAGAGCTTTGGGGAGACTGGGACATGATCTTGGCTATGTTTAGATTTCCCTAATAAAGTCCAGAGGTGAGCTACCTGTCTATGAGTGTGATTCTAATTGTATCATCCTTTTCAATTCAATTGCAGGTGAAATGTCCATTTAGGAAAGTAGACTTGAGCTGGTTCGAAGGAACATTGAAACCCTGCCTTGGTATATATCAACCGATCTGTGGCACCAATTTGGTAACTTATGCAAACCCCTGCATCTTGTGTATTGAGAGCTTGTGAGTACTATTTGGGGGAAAGTGGGAGAACAATGAAAAAGCTTAGCCCACAGCAATTACTATCTACCTCTTATACCAAGTACCATCAGCCTTGATGCCAGGGATTTGCTCCAGTTTGCACAGATAATGATCAGTCCCCACTGGGAAGAGCTTGTGGTCATATAAAGTTCACTGGAGCACGAAGCAGACTCATTGTGCTTGGTGGTGCTCCGCAGGTCCTTTCTTCTCGCTGAGCCTCACATTCCCCGATGCCAACTGATGGATTTTCACTTGAAGCTTCAAATACCTTCTAGAGTCCTGAAATTCTTTGATTTTAAGACAAATTGTGGTTTTGCCTAATGTCAGATATCTTCAACTTCTATATCTGGATGTGTTTGAAACTGAGCTAGAATGAGGTGACAACAAAGCTTGGGTCCTTTAGCTAAGAGTGAGTGTTTAGTTTGTTGTGGTTTTTGTTTGTTTGTTTGTTTGTTTTGTGTGTGGTTTCTTTTTTATTTCTGTGACATATATTTTCAGTTATTAGATGCAGAGGTCTCACAAAACCATGATCTCTGTAGAAGCTAATACATTTCATAGGAAGAAAATTACCCCTATGGCATCAGACTCGGGTCCTCTGCCCAACAATTACTTTGTAGTTTTGTGCATAGAGCAAAGACAGGAGTATGTAAACCCCAAGCCGTCCCCACTATTAAGTAATTCAGCCAAAGTGTGAGAGTATTGACAGAGAAGATGAGGATTAACATGCAGGACTGATTCAATAACCCATTTTCAAAGAGACTATTGCATAGGTCATAGTATCATTAGTGACATTTTATGGTTGTAAAAGGATAACTGGGTAGGAAAGCCAATAACCTAGTTTTTGTTTGTAGTCCATTCTCCCTTTTGCTCTGGTTCTAAGTTTTCTCAAATATAAAATAAGGGTGATAGATAAGATAATTTTAAAGTATATTTGTAGCGCTGACATTCTAGTATTTAATGAAATGTTTATTCTTACTATTTCTTTAGGAAATCTACTGGGCAAATTAGGTTTCTACGTGATGGAGCATGCTAGTTAAGCAGATTTGGATGTGAAAGAATATATCTTCTTTTTCTCCATCATGGCAGTCCTCTTACAACTCACCTGTCCTTTTTTCCTCCTTGTATATGTTCTTGGTGACAGAAGGCTGCCCTTATTGAGCTTGTATCAGATAGTTAAAGCTTCCTTCTTTGGTGCTCTTCCCTCCTTGCCTTCCACATTGTTCCTAATAAACGTTACTGAAAGGATGATTTCACTTGGGTTTTTTTTTTATATATGTGTGTCTCAAGTCTCAGAAGTAGACCAAATTAAACATTTGAGCCAAGGATCCAAGACAAACATTGGGATTACTCAGCTTTATAATACAGAGAACAGTGGGGAAATCTATGTAAAGCAAGTATGTCAAACTCAGCACGGCTAACATGGGCCACATAAACAAGGTTTAATTTTATGTGGGCCACAAAAAAACAAAAGCTTCAATTTTCATAGAAACGCAGCTTTATTTCAATAGAGACATGCTGAATACAAGGGCTGAAATAAATGAGTAATCGTTAACATAAAATAATAGGACATTTTAATAAAAATTAATATTTTTTCTTGAACATTAACTTACCAGACACTGAATAACTGTACAAATTAATAAGCCTATCACAAATAAACCTATTTTTCTTGTTTCCTGAAAGCAAAATTATTTCCTGTTGTGCATACCAAACAAGTCAGTCCAAGACTAATGACGTGGCAATCAGCTGCTAAAATATTCACTGCTAGTATTAGTGGATAGAAATGGTGCACCTGCGCATAAGGTGCGTAAGGGAAATGAATGCAGCACAATTATAGTAATCAGTCATTAGCGAACATAGTAGTTCATTATTAATAAGTATGTATAACAGGATATTGTAAAAATTAAGTTACGAAATTTTTATTAAAACGTTTCTTACATACCATTATATTGGCTGGGCCACAAAAATATTTGTTGTGGGTCACATGCGGCCCGTGGGTCGTGAGTTTGACATGCTTGATGTAAAGGTTCCAGGTGTCTTCAGAGAAACACGACAGAAATGTCTTCTATATTCCTTTTGGCATTAAAAAAACAGCCCACAAATAATAGGAGGTATGGAGCACTGTGTACTCTCTGGTCATACCTTTTGCCCACTTTCTGTAATCTTCTCATTAAACAACCTCACTTTTAGATTCATCCTTGAGACAGGGCCATTTGCTCGTGTCTGGCTTAGATCAACAGAGCCCAACACTTTCACTGGCTTCATGTTGCTCCATAGAAAGAGGCCTGTAGATGGTATCCATGAATGTGCCATTGGTCATTGGTCTTTTTCTTAAATTCTTTTGACAGATTTTAACCTCTGAAACATAGGGACATGTTCTTTAGGTTATACATGTGTGCATGTATGAATTTTTCTGCTCTGGAGAGACAACTAATATATACTAATACTAATATGCCCTCTTCCCTTCAGCAGCTTGCTCCCTGCTGGCTTGAGAAAGAGCTTCTTCTGCCTCTGAATATGCTATAAAACTATTGTCAGAATGTTTATATGTTCTGTCAGCTCTTTGACCTCTCCTAGCATGCTGATAACATGGTACACACATGTTTCCAGGAAAAATGAAACAGTCACCTTTAATCTGTCACCTTTAAGTTTTAAAAGCAAACATCTCTAGGGAAAAGGGTGTCCTTGCTCTGAGTCGTGGGCCAAGCAGGAATACCAACAACTTCAGGGGAGACTGTTGTCCAACATGATTGCTTGAACTTCCTGGTCACAAATCCTTTTTTCTGCAATAATTAATCTGTCATTAATGTCATTCAGTAGATTTTTTTCATTTCAAACATTTCAATATCATCTCTACAAGTTTGATTTATATCTTCCATACTTCTAACTTTTAAAAAAGATTATTATAATAACTATTTTTACCTGCTAATATCTGTCAGTTCTGGGTTGGTTTGGGTTGTTTGATTTTCTTCTCATTATAGATTAATTATATCTTAGAGTACCAGAAAGTATGAATTTTATCTTGTTTGGTTCTGAATATTTTTATATTTCTAGAAATGAAATTCTTGAGTTTTGTTCTGAGACACAGCCAATTACATGGAAATGATCAAATTCTCTTTGCTATTGAGACATAGCAGCACAATTCACCATAGCTAAGATTTGAAAACAGCCTAAGTGTCCATCAGTAGATGAGTGGATTAAAAAACTGTGGTACATCTACACAAGGGAATACTACGCTGCAGTAAAAATAAAAGGAGTTCTTACCATTTGCAACAGCATGGATGGAACTGGAGAGCATTATGCTAACTGAAATAAGCCAGTCAGAGAAAGATAAATATCACATTATCTCACTCATTTATGGAATATAATGAACAACATAAATTGATGAACAAAAACAGATCCAGAGACAGAGAAACATCGATCAGACAATCAAACCTCAGAGGGAAGGTAGAGGAGGGTGGGGTTAACGGTGAGAAATCAACCAAAGAACTTGTGTGCATGCATATAAGCCTAACCGATGGACACAGACAACAGGGGGTTGAGGGCATGAGTGGGGGGAAGAGGGGGTAATGGGGGAATAAGGACACATATGTAACACCTTAATCAATAAAGAAATTAAAATTAAAAGAGTTGTTAGGTCAGCCCTGGCTGTGTGCTCAGTGGTTAGAGCTTCAGCCCACACACAAAGGAGTCCTGGGTTCAATTCCTGGTCAAGGGCATCTATATGGGTTGCAGTTTCTATTCTGGCCCAGCTGGGGTGCTTGTGGGAGGCAACCAGTCAGTCTTTCTCACATCTATGTCTCTTACTCTCTCTCTTTCCCCTCCTCCCTTCCTTACCTGCTTCCACTCTAAAAAGCAATGGAAAAAATAAATGTCCTCAGGTGAGGATTAACAATAACAAAAAGAGTTGTTAAATCAGACCAGTGAATTAGCATTCACTAAGTGGGCTAATTACTCCTCACTACTGAGGCAACACCCTTCGAGTTCTTTACTCAATTCTCTCCTGTGGTTCTTTCTTGGCTTCGGGTAATTTCCTCATTTACAAGCACTAATCAGTAAATTGCTGAGCTCTCTGTCCAACTCTCCAGGGCTATGATCCTGCAAATTATAGCCACTTTGATTTCTCTCCTCTCAGCTCTGTGCCTGCAATTCAGGGAATCCACTTGCTCCATCTGAGCTCCCCTTTCCTATTTCTAAAATCTCTTACAATGTAGAAACCAAGGGCAATCATAGATCTCACCACATTATTTCCCATCTCTCAGGAACCCCTGTCTTTTATTGTCTGATATCTAGATCATGCTTTCATATATTTTTATCTGATTTTTTGTTGTCTTTTCCAGTTTGAGTTATATCTGGTTTTTCATACTCCACATTATTTGAAAGTAAAAGCCAGCTTTATTTTTACCACATCATTGTACAGGTTGGCCTTCTGTTATCCCCAGGTATTCCCAGTAGTGGTTGAAACATTACTCATGATTCCACTAACTACGGATCAAAAATATTTGAGAAGATGCTACATTGTTGCTGATGTGTATAATATGTAGTTAAGCCTATGATGGTTGCCTCTGTACTGAACAAGTATAGTCTTTTCTTTCTTTCTTACGATTTCCTAAACAATACAGTATAACAGCTATTTACATAGCATTTACATTGTGTTAGGTGTTATAAATAATCTAGATACACTGCAGGTTACCTAGGACCAAACCAGGGAGGGTCGGACCTGCATTGCCACCATGTGCCCACCATCCAGATATCATTGCTGACATATACACATAAGGAACTGTTAGACATTGAAACGGGGACTCAGAACTGTTGGACATTGAAATTGGGACTCAAACATTTTTTTGTTTTGTTTTCTTTTGTTATTATATGTTTATTTCTAGTCTGCAGAGGCAAAACTTTTTAAAGGAAAGAAATGGTGGGAAAAAGATACAGAGGCAAAGGAGCATTGAACAGACTGTCAAACTACACTGGGAAGACAGGGGAGGTTGGGCGAGGGGGGCTGTAAGAGACCAACCGAAGGACTTGTAAGCATGCATATAAGCACAACCAATGGATACAAGACACTGGGGCGGTGGGGAGGGCAGGCAGGTGAAGGCATGTACTGGGGGGTAGGGGAGGTCGGGGGGAGGTCAATGGGGGGAAAAAAAGGAGACATATGTACTACTATTTGTAATACTTAAAACAATAAAAAAATAAATAAATAAAACACAGAGGTTGATATTAGTAGATTCTATGCAAATACTGCCATTTCTTTTTTTTAAATAAATCTTTATTGTTCATATTATTACAGGTGTTCCTCTTTTTTCCCCCCCATAGCTCCCCTCCACCTGATTCTCCACCCACCCCATGCCCTTACCCCCCGCCACTGTCTTGATCCATAGGAGTAAGATTTTTGTCCAATCTCTTCCCGCACCCCTCACACCTGCTTCCCCTGAGAATCGTCAGTCCACTCCCTTTCTATGTCCCTGATTCTATTATATTCACCAGTCCATTCTGTTCTTCAGATTTTTCATTCACTTGATTTTTAGATTCACTTGTTGGTAGGTATGTATTTGATGTCATTTTGTTGTTCATAATATTTATCTTTACCTTTTTCTTCTTCTTCCTCTTCTTAAAGAATACCTTTCAGCATTTCATGTAATCCTGGTTTGGTGGTGATGAACTCCTTTAGCTTTTTCTTGTCTGTGAAGCTTTTTATCTGACCTTCAACTCTGAATGATAGCTTTGCTGGGTAGAGTAATCGTGGTTGTAGGTTCTTGCTGTTCATCACTTTGAATATTTCTTGCCACTCCCTTCTGGCCTGCATAGTTTCTGTTGAGAAATCAGCTGACAGTCGTATGGGTACTCCCTTGTAGGTAATTAACTGTTTTTCTCTTGCTGCTTTTAATATTCTCTCTTTGTCTTTTGCCCTTGGCATTTTAATTATGATGTGTCTTGGTGTGGTCCTCTTTGGATTCCTCTTGTATGGGATTCTGTGTGCTTCCTGAACTTGTAAGTCTATTTCTTTCACCAGGTAGGGAAAGTTTTCTGTCATTATTTCTTCTAATAGGTTTTCAATATTTTGCTCTCTCCCTTCTTCTGGCACCCCAAAAATTCGGATGTTGGTTTGCTTAAAGTTGTCCCAGAGGCTCCTGACACTATCTTCATATTTTTGGATTCTTTTTTCTTTTTGTTTTTCTGGTTGGATGTTTTTTGTTTCCACATATTTCAGATCTTTGGTTTGATTCTTGGGCTACGTTGATCTACAGTTGAGTTTCTGTATATTCTTTATTTCAGACAGTGTATGCTTCATTTCTGACTGATCCTTTTCCATTTTTTTTTTTTTTTTTGGCATTCTCATTAATATCCTTAAAGGTCTCATCAAGTTTCTCAGCGGTTTTAAGAAGATTCTTGAGTAACCTTATAAATGTGGTTCTGAACTCTATGTCATCCAGTAGTTTGCTTTCCTCCGTTTCTTTCATTCGTGACATGTTTCTTTATCTCCACATTTTGGCTGCTTCCCTGTGTTGATAGAGTAGCTTTGTGTGGTAGGTGATCTATAGGGGGCATTAGCTCAGCCTCCTCAATCACATGAGGTGGATGCTCTTGGTACACCCCTTTGTGGGCTGAGTGCAAAGTCTTGGTGTAGTTAAGCCTTAATTGCTGTTGGTACACTGGGAGGAATTGACCTCCAGGCCAATTAGCTGTGAGCACTCACTGTGTCTATAATGGAAGAACTGCTGCGCTGAAGACACGCTTATGGGGCAGGACTTGTTTCAGTGGGGCTTTGGTGCTCACTGAGTCTGCCTCTTGAATGTGTCACTTATGGATGTGAGGAGTTGAAATCTGGTGTCTCACACTGACCACTAGGTACACTGGCTTCTGGATCTCCAGTGGGGTGCAGGTCAGCTACTGTTTGAGGCCACCCAGCAGGAGCTACAGTGAGAGCTACAGTTTTCTCTTCTTTGCTTGTGGTTTGGAGGTTTTGGAGCTGTCTGACCAGGGCTGCAAGTTTGCTAGGTTAAGCTGCAATAGGGCAGGGCTTTCTTATGCTAAAGCCGCTGCTTGGAGCTTGGGTGGGTTTGTAGGTTGTGCAGGGCGGGGTCTCAGGGTGTCACTAGGCTAGGGTGTAGCAAACAGCAATGGGTGCTAGTTAGCCTGCTCTGGGTCCCCCATGGCATCCGCGAGTCCCGTGCCCCAGCGCAATAAACAATTATTGCAGCTCTGCAAGCAAGCCACCCTCACTGGCAGACAGTCCAGCTTCTCCCCGTAGGAGTTTGGGTCCCCCACGTCTCCCCAGAAACTGTATTTCAGAGTAATCAGGGGCTTGTCTCCCTTTGGGTTGAAAAAAGCAACGCCCGCCACTAGCCCGGATCACGCGCCTCCGTACCTCAGCTTTTCAGAGCTCGTGCACGTCTCAATGCTCTTTTCTCTTTCCTTCTAGTTGTAGAACTTCCACTCAGCCAGCTTTCCCATGGTTCTGGGCAATGGACGTTTTGTCTTTTAGTTGTATTTTTGAAATTGTTGCGCGAGGCAGCAGTTTAGGTGTTTACCTACGCCGCCATCTTAGATTCTCTCTACTGCCATTTCTTATAAGGGAATTGAGTATCTGTGGCTTTTGGTGTCAGCAGGGGGTCCTGGAGCCAATTGCCTGCTGAAACCAAGGAACAATGGTAGTCATATCTTCCTCTAATACCTTCTAAAGTCTAGGCTAAATTACAAGGTCAATCTTCTCATTTTCTGTGGATGCCAGATGATAAGACTTGTGCTCTGTTATAATACAAATTTTTCACATGAATAATTCAAGTGTCTACTTAAATTTGTTATACACAACAGTAAAAAGGACTTTCATACTGATATTTTTTCTGTCATTTGATACTATATACTTCCTAAGAAAGAAAGGTGGTCAGCGTATTTATCTAGATGCAAAACTTTCATCTTTCAGTGCAGCCCCTAAAAGCTGATCATTTCTACCCATATCCTGCCATGGCCAATATAAAGGAGCGTCCCTCTTAGTGTCCATTGCTCTGACAGCTACTGACTATTCTCTCTCTCTTTCCTATTCTCTTCCCTGCTCCCCTCCCTCTCTGGCAGCTGTTTTGAATTTTGAAATTATTTTGTCTAGTTCCCTTTATTTTTTTATTCTCTAACGTAAGTCCTATATTTTCATCCTAAATGTGTTCCTCCATATTTTGATTTAATGAAAGTCAGTGTCACTTTTTTTTCTGAGTCCTTTCTCACTCAAAATAAATTTCAATAATTCCCCCCCCTCTCTCATTTTATCTGAAATATAAATAAACCCATAAACATGTATTTAGTCTAAATCTTCACCATGTTTGAATAGGTTATTTTTATATTCTTTTTAACTGTTACCTCAGCCTATAATTTCTCCTTCCAATCATTATCCTATTTCCATTATAGTATCATTAAAATATGAACTGTTTAAAAGATCACTATACTTTCTGAGCTGTAACAGAAACATCTCAGTATGACTTATAAGGCACTTTCTTTCAGCTGCTACAGGCACTTCTGAAAGCCCAACTGCAACCACAGTGAATCTTATAGGACAGGTAACAAACCTTATTTGCCCACAAGATGGCAGTAAAGCACAGTTGTTGAAACCAATAAATTTGACCAGACCTAGGGCCTATTCCTCATATACCAACAATGTAATTTTGAGCAAGTTGCTAATGTTCTATGAGTTGTGGATTTCTCATCACTTAAAATGGCAATGATATTTTACATGATTTTGAGGAGAAGTCAAGCTCCAAAAAAGTTTAAATAAGGAAATCCAGGTGAGTAACTGGACAAATGGGGCAAAATCCTGAAAAGCAAGAGGGCCCTTCTTCATTGTCTACTTATGAATCCCCATTTCTGAAACCAAAAGGGGAAAGATTTTGAGAGAAAAAGAGATTTTAGCACTTTCTGATGTTATATTTTCTCTTCTCAGGAAGGTGGATCTCCTAATATACTCCATGTTGAGCTCTTATTCAGGTCTCACATTAGATGAGAAAGTTGGGAAATGTTTCCCTCTAGCTAATGGGCTAAACATTATTGATATAATTCTATGGAGCTCTTTTCTTTTTTTCTTTATATGCTTTTTACCTAAGGAAAATTAATCAATTCAGAGAGACAGCCTGAGTAAACTGTTTATCATATATTTTCCAAACAAAAATTCTGTGTACACAGCCAAAGAGGTTCATTGAAATAGGATGCAAACAATCAGATAAACATATACCTTGGTTGTTTTAAATTTAATTTTCATTTTAATATTATTTTGTCTTGAAAAAGTAATATATACTTTTTAAAAAATATATTTTATTGATTTTTTTACAGAGAGGAAGGGAGAGGGATAGAGAGTTAGAAACATCCATCAGCTGCCTCCTGCCCACCCTCTCCGGGGATGTGCCCACAACCAAGGTACATGCCCTTGACTGGAATCGAACCTGGGACCCTTCAGTCTGCAGGCCAATGCTCTATCCACTGAGCCAAACTGGTTAAGGCAGTAATATACTTTTTTTTCTTCTTTTTGTTACTGAATACCTTTTTATTTATTTTATTTTATTTTTTATTTTGTTTTTTTAAAAACCAATAATAACACAGTAATATTAAGGTATTATATGTGTACATATCTTACCATTGTCCCCCACCCCTACCCCACTCCCATACATGCCTCACCCCCCAATGTTTTGCATCCATTGGTTATTCTTATATGCATGCATATAAATCCTTCGGTTGATCTCTTATTTCCCCCACCTCTCCCTAACCTTCCCGCTGTAATTTGGCAGTTTGTTTGATGCTTTACTGCCTCTGTATCTATCTTTTTGTTCATCAGTTTATAATGTGTTTTTTATTATCCACAAATGAATGAGATCATGTGGTATTTTTCTTTCATTGACTGGCTTATTTCACTTAGCATAATGTTCTCCAATTCCATCCAGGTTGCTACAAATGGTAAGAATCCCTTCTTTTTTATGGCAGCATAGTATTCCATTGTGTAGATGTACCATAGTTTTCTGATCCAGTCATCTGCTGACAGGCACCTAGGCTATTTCCAAATCTTAGCTATTGTAAATTGTGCTGTTATGAACATAAGGGTGCATATATCCTTTCTGACTGGTGTTTCTAGTTTCTTAGGATATATTCCTAGGAGTGGGATTACTGGGTCAAATGGGATTTCCATTTTCAGTTTTTTGAGGAAACTCCATACTGTTCTCCACAGTGGCTGCACCAGTCTGCATTCCCACCAGCAGTGCACGAGGGTTCCTTTTTCTCCACATCCTCTCCAGCACTTGTCGTTTGTTGATGATAGCCATTCTGACAGGTGTGAGATGGTACCACATTGTCGTTTTGATTTGCATCTCTCTGATAATTAGTGACTTTGAGCATGTTTTCATGTGTCTCTTGGCCTTCCTTCTGTCTTCTTTCAAAAAGTTTCTATTTAGGTCCGTTGCCCATTTTTTTATTGGATCATTTATCTTCCTTTTATTAAGCTGTATAAGCTGCCTATAGATGTTGGAGATTAAACCTTTATCAGTGATAACATTTGCAAATATGTTCTCCCATACAGTGGGGTTTCTTGTTGTTTTGTTGATGGTTTCTTTTGCTGTGAAAAAGTTTTTTATTTTGATGTAGTCCCATTTGTTTATTTTTCCTTTAGCTTCCATTGCCCTAGGGGTAGTATCAGTGAACAAGTTCTTTCAGCATATGTCTGAGATTTCTCTGAATGTGGATTCCTCTAGTATTTTTATGGTTTCCCGTCTTATGTTTAAGTCCTTTATCCATTTTGAGTTTATTTTTGTGTATGGTGTAAATTGGTGATCTAGTTTCATTTTTTTGCATGTATCTGTCCAATTTTCCCAACACAATTTATTGAAGAGACTGTCTTGACTCCATTGTATGTTCATGCCTCCTTTGTCAAATATTAATTGAGCATAGTGATTTGGGTCGATATCTGGATTCTCTATTCTATTCCATTGATCTATATGTCTGTTCTTGTGCCAGTATCAGGCTGTTTTGAGAACAGTGGCTTTGTAATACAGCTTGAAATCTGGTATTGAGATCCCTCCTACTTTATTCTTATTTCTCAGGATTGCTGTGGCTATTCGGGGTCTTTTTTTATTCCAGATGAATTTTTGAAGAGTTCTTTCTAGGTCTGTGAAATATGCCGATGGTATTTTAATGGGGAGTGCATTGAATCTATAGATTGCTTTGGGTAGTATGGACATTTTAATGATGTTGATTCTACAAATCCATGAACATGGTATGTTCTTCCATCTGTTTACCTCTTCCTCTATCTCTTTTTTCAGTGTCCTATAGTTTTCCACATATAGGTCTTTTACCTCCTTGGTTAAGTTTATTCCTAGGTATCTTAATTTTTTTTGGTGTGATGGTAAATAGGATTGCTTTTTTAAGTCTCTCTTTCTGTAAGTTCACTATTGGTGTATAGAAATGCCATAGATTTCTTGGCATTAATTTTGTATCCTGCTACATTGCTGAATTCATTTATTAAGTCTGTTAGTTTTTTGATGGAGTCTTTCGGGGTTTTTATGTACAATATCATGTCATCTGCAAATAAGGACAACTTCACTTCTTCTTTTCCAATTTGGATGCCTTTTATTTCTTCTTCTTGTCTAATTGCAATGGCTAATACTTCCAGTACTATATTGAACAGGAGTGGTGAGAGTGGGCATCCCTGTCTTGTTCCTGTTCTTAGGGGAAATGGTTTTAGTTATTGCCCATTGAGTATGATGTTGGCTGTGGGTTTATCATATATAGCTTTTATTATGTTGAGGTATGATCCTTCTATTCCCACCTTGTTGAGAGTTTTTATCAAGAAAGGGTGTTGGATTTTGTCAAATGCTTTTTCTGCATCAATGGATATGAGTATGTGGTTTTTATCTCTAATTTGTTTATGTGATATATCACGTTTATTGATTTGTGGATATTGTACCATCCTTGCATGCTTGGGATAAATCCTACTTGGTCATGGTGTATGATCTTTCTGATGTAGTGCTGGATCTGATTTGCTAGAATTTTGTTGACAATTTTGGCATCTACATTCATGAGGGATATTGACCTGTGATTCTCTTTCATTGTGTTGTCTTTATCTAGTTTTGGTATTAGGGTGATGCTCACTTCATAGAAGGAGCTTGGAAGTGTTCCTTCCTCTTATACTTTTTGGAATAGTCTGAGGAGGATAGGTTTTAGTTCTTCCTTGAATGTTTGCTAAAACTCTCCTGTGAAGCCGTCTGGCCCCAGGCTTTTGTTTGCTGGAATCTTTTTGATGACTGCTTCAATTTCTTCCATAGTTACTGGCATATTGGGCTGTTTAGATTCTCCCTGATTGAGTTTTGGAAGGTTATATTTTTCTAGGAATATGTCCATTTCCTCCAGGTTGTCCAGTTTGTTGGAATAGAGTTGTTCATAGTATTTTTTAACAATCCTTTGTATTTCGGTGGGATCTGTTGTTATTTCACCTCTTTCATTTCTGATTTTGTTTATTTGGGTCCTCTCTCTTTGCTTCTTGGTGAGCCTGGCTAGAGGTTCATCAATCTTTTTTACCTTTTAAAGAACCAGCTCTTGGTTTTGTTGATCTTTTGTATTGTTTCTTTGGTCTCAATGTCGTTTATCTCCGCTCTGATCTTTATTATTTCCTTCCTTCTGCTTACACTGGGCTTTTCTTGTTGCTCTTTTTCTAATTCTTTGAGTTGTAGGGTTAGGTAATTTATTACCATTGTTTCTTGTTTTTTGCAGTATGCTTGTAGAGCTATGAATGTCCTTCTCAAGACTGCTTTTGCTGTGTCCCATAGATTTTGGATTGTTGTGTTTTCATTGTCAGTTGTTGCCATGATGTTTTTTATTTCTTCCTTGATCTCTCTGGTAACCCAGTCATTGTTTGGATTGTTTTTATTGTAGTTGATTTCCAGTTTTATGCCACTGTGGTCTGAGAAGATGCTTGATATGATTTCTATCTTCTTGAATTTGAAGAGATTTTGCCTATGTCCCAACATATGGTCTATCTTTGAAAATGAGCCATGTACACTTGAGAAGAATGTATATTCTGTCGCTTTGGGGTGAAATGTCCTGAAGATGTCAATTAATTCCATCTGGTCTAGTGAGTCATTTAGGATTGACGTTTCTTTGCTGATTTTTTGTTTAGAGGATTTGTCCAATGGTGATAGTGGGGTATTAAAGTCTCCTACTATGATTGTATTGCTGTTAATCTCTCCCTTCATACCCTCCTGGAGTTTTTTTATGTATTTGGGTACTCCTGTATTGGGTGCATATATGTTTACCAGAGTTATTTCTTCTTGTTGGATTGCTCCCTTTAGTATTATGAAGTGGCCTTCCTTATCTCTTGTTATGTCCTTCACTTTGAGATCTAATTTGTCAGATTTAAGTATTGCTACCCCAACTTTTTTTTTCATTTCCATTCCCCTGGAAAACCTTTTTCCATCCCTTCACCCTCAGTCTGTGTGCGTCTCTTTTTTCTGAGGTGGGTTTCTTGTAGACAGCAGATATATGGGTCATGTTTTCTTATCCAGTCAGTTACCCTATGTCTTTTGATTGGGGCATTTAATCCATTTACATTTAACGTTATTATTGATAGGTACTTATTTGTCACCATTTTTATTCTTTACCCCTGTGTTCCTTCTTCGCTTCCTATTTCTTTTTTTTACAGCAGACCTTTTAGCATTTCTTGCATTGCTGGTTTGGTGGTAATAAATTCCCTTAGTCCTTTTTTGTCTGTGAAGCTCCTGATTTCACCTTCAATTTTGATTGATAGCCTTGCTGGGTGCAGTATTCTTGGATTCAGACCCTTCCTTTGCATGACTTTGTATATTTCATTCTGTTCCCTTCTGGCATGATGAGTTTCTGTTGAGAAATCAGTTGCTAGTCTGATGGGGGTTTCTTTGTAGGTAATTTTCTGTCTCTCTCTGGTCACTTTTAAGATTCTTACTTTGTCATTGGTGTCTGCCAATTTAATTATAATGTGCCTTGGCGTTGGACTTTTGGGGTTCATTTTGCTTGGGACTCTGTGAGCTTCTTGGATTTGGATGGGTTTTTTCTTCCCTATATCAGGGAAGTTTTCTGTCATTATTTCTTCAAACAGTTTTTCTATTCCTTGCTCAGTTTCCTTTCCTTCTGGAACCCCTATTATGCAGATGTTGTTTTGTTTCATGTTGTCCCAAAGTTCCCTTAGGCTCTCTTCCTGCTTTTTTTTTTTTCTAGAAGCTGCTCTACTTTGGTATTTTTTTTCCATCTTGTCTTCTAGCTCACTGATGCAGTCCTCTGCTTCTTCTAGTTTACTCTTGATGCTTTTTATTGAGTTCTTTACAGCAGTGATGTCATTTTTCATTTCTTCTTGTTTCTTCTTCATTTCCTCTTGATTCTTACTCATATTGTCGAATTTGTCTTCCATTATTTTCAGCCACCTTATGACCATTTCTCTGAATTCTTTCTCTGGCAGGTTGCTTACCTCTATTTCATTTACTTCCTTTTCTGGTGATGCCTGCTTTTCTTTCATATGTGGGCTGTTTCTTCGTCTCCCCATGTTCTCTCTTCTCCAGATGTCTGGTTATGTAGTTCTCTCTCTGCTGCATTGACTTAAAAGCACAAAATACAACACAACCAGGTACAACACCCAAGGCACTGAAAAGAAATGTATTCACGATATTAATAACCTCCAATAAAGGTGACACCAGAGAAAGGCAAATTAGGGGATAGGAGAGAAAGAAGAAGAGGAAAAAGAAAGAAAAAAAAAGGAGTGTCAAAATGAAATTGGGAAAAGAAATAAAAACAATAAGAGAGACAAGAAAGAGACTAAGAGAGAAAAGGGGAACAAACTATATATATATGGGGAGAAAAATCCAATAGAACAACCACTAATCCCAGCAAATGCCAGCCACAAGTACCTGGGGATTAATACAAACTACAACACCAACTAATATCAAGCAAGGCAAAGGAAAACAGAAGCAAAAAACAAACAAAAACAAAGAAACAAAAAAAAAGAATAAGCCAAACAATCTCACAAAAAAAGCATAAAAATTCAATATAATCAACATTCAAGCAAACAACAACTAAAGGACAGAGAGGAAAACAATTTGTTGCATAGTTCAGACAGCGAAGAGAGAGGTGTGTATGGACTTGGAGCAGGGAATTGGAAATTAGATATATATGTAGGGTGAAATTTTAACAGGGGGTAAACAGAAAGAATAGGGAAAATCTAAAGCAGGGAAGGGGTAAGATAAGCAGGACACCAAAAGGGAAAATGTTAGGAAGAGAGTGATGGCATAAAGGTAGAGTTCAGATAGAGTAAAACGATATTAAAGGAAAGATGAAAATAGAATGTAGAACACTAGTCCCAAAGTAAAATAAAGAGAAAATAAAATGACACTTAAAAAAAAAAAGGTAAAATAGTAGTAGTAATAATACTGATTACAAATAAAAATGTAATAATTAAAAAGGTAAAATCAAGTGATGAAAAAAAAGAAAAAAATAGTTTCTTAAGTAAAAGATGAAAAAATGGAAATAAAAAATATATATATATAATGTGCAATAGTGAAGGTCATTCACTTCCTCTATTGTTCTGTTTGGCACACCTGTTTCTCAGTCCAGACAGTATTGCAGTTCCCTGCGTTCTACTGTTCCTCAGTGTTGTAAGTCAGTCCTGATTTTTAAGCAGGCGGTGTCTTAATTTCTCATATTCCTTTATTTTTGATTACACAAGAGTCAATTTGTGATTCAGCCCCTGGGTGGCATTTCTGGAATGACTTCCGGGTCTATATATGGCCTCTCTAGCCTTTGTTTATCCCTGTGGCACTCAATACCAGTTTGTGGGAGTGGGCTTTTTCAGAGCTGGCTCTCCGATGGTTACTCCCAGCTCCGACCCCCAGGTTCCAGAAAAACAACTTTCCCCTGCAGTCTCCCAGGGTGTCCCCAACTGGGTGATCCTATGTATTGGGCTTAGTAATCAAAAGCAAGGATTTGAAGAGGAAAAAGCCCAAGTGCGTGAACAATGGGTCTGCGTGCAAGTCTAAGCAGATGGCACACATTTGAAATTCTTAGGCTGTCCCTGCACATCAGATCAAAATGGGTTGCTTTTTAGGGATCCCTTCTGTTAGCAGCTCTTAAGACCCCCTTCAACATTCACAGATCACGCCAGCCCCAACAGCCACGGATTTTTCTAGGCACAGACTTCCCTGGTCCTCCAGCTCCCACAAAATGCGCATTTCTCTCTCCCACCAGGACCAGAGACCTCACCTTATCCCAGGCGAAATCTGACATTTCTGTGGGGGAATGAAGAGCTCCTTTGAATCCGCGAGTTTGCTCCAATTGGGGACCGGTGTTCTGGGGCTCGCGGATCTCCAGTGGTTGCTGCAGTTGTGGATTTTCAGGATTCCGATAAGCTCCACTTTCCCTATCAAGATGGCATGGTCTCCGTGTCCGAGCCTGTAGCTCCGGGAGGGGACCGAGCCACAGTGGGGGTGCCTGGTCAGGGGAACCGTCTAGTAGTCCCCCACCTTCTCCTGGAGTTTAGCTGTCCCTTAACTTGCCAACAAACACTCCTCGTGGGACCCTCAGCTGTTCTTTCTTTCTACTCTGGGACAAGGCTTGGAATACTTTTGTCTATTCCGCCGCCATTTTTCTCCTCAGTAATATACTTTTTAAGAAGAATTAAAGCATACGGAAAAATAAAATTAAGCAAAACATTACAACCAAATTTATTGTCATTAAATTTAGGTGAAAATTTTTCCAGATTAAGAATGTAATAGAAATGAGATTATAAAAACAGGATCATACCATAGATTCTACTTTTGAGAATATGCAAATTAAGAAGAAATTACATTCTGAATGTGCCCAATAAATAAATTGAAATTAAACTTATTTAAAAGATTTTATTTTCATGAATATCAAAACTAGCAAATGTATAAAGAAAAATAACTCTAACTAAAGGCATGTATAATCTCTTCATGTTACAAAATATTAATTAAGGTTTTTTTAAAAATTCTAAAATATAGAAATATGTACCTATGCATTATTTTTAAAATTTGATATTATAGTTACAGTCATTCTAAATTGTTTTATAGATTCAGTGTAATCTTACTCAAATAAGTAGTAGGTATTTTTTTTTTTTTGAGAAAATAACAATATGATTTCCAAATTCGTATGAACTTCTAATGGGAATAAAGAACAGAAAAGAGCTGAAACCAGTTTGGCTCAGTGGATAGAGCATTGGCCTGCGGACTGAAAGGTCCCAGGTTCGATTATGGTTAAGGGCATGTACCTGGGATGCGGGCACATCCCTGGTGGGGGGCGTGCAGGAGGCAGCTGATCGATGTTTCTCTCTCATCGATGTTTCTCTCTCATCGATGTTTCTAACTATCTCTCTCTCTTCCTCTCTGTAAAAAATCAATAAAATATATTTAAAAAAAAAAAGAACAGAAAAGATAACCTAGAGAAAGAAAAAAGCTGAAGGACTTAACACTACCAAGTAACAAGACTTAGTCTCAAACAATAATAACAAAGAAAACATATTGTTGCAGAGATAGGCAAATAGACAAGTGAAATGGAATTTACAGTCCAGAAACTCCCACACCATATGGTCATTTGATTTATGACAAAATGCACTACAAAGAAATTATGAAAGGATGTTCTCTCTATTAAATTGTGCTGAGTCTATTACATATACACACAGTAAATTACTCTTAATTTCAATTTGAATTTATATTCAAAAAGTCAATTCAAAAATATTTTGGAAGGAAATATATCTTTATAAACTTAAGAGTATGCAAATATTGCTTAAAATGGCAAAAAAAGCACTAAGTATAAAAATATGGTAAACTGTGCAATATAAAAATTAAAAACTTCAGTTCATCAAAATACATCGTTAATAGAGTAAAAGGTAAGCCACCAACTAGGATAAAGTATTTCCAACACTTATATCCAACAAATGGCTAATATGAGAAATATATGAAGAACTCCTACAGACAAATAAGAAAAACACAAACAGTGCCATAAAATGCTGTGCAAAATGTAGAATGAGGGTATCAAAATAGCTACTAAATATATCCATTATCTTCATTTTCCTTTGAATTTCAGTTGCTTTGAAATTACCTGGTTTTGAAATCCTGTGTTATAATTAACCTTGTTTTTATACTAGGGTGAAGTACTGAAGACATATAATTTGGTTCTTTGAATTATATTCACTTTCAGACAGTGTTTGTCATGTTTCTTTTGTATGACATATTGTTCTCTAATAACCACATGTAAGTCACCAATTCTGTGGTAAAGGCCCTGCACTGCTACCTGGGAGTAATTCTCTGTTGTTTTGGGGTCTGTCCTCTGGTCTCTTGGTTATTCCCAATGAGTCACCTCCCTTCATCTCCACCATAAAATATGGCCTGTGTTCACAGCTGAGTAGTTTTCCTTCGCATGGATGATTTCTATCAAATTGCAGAAAACACAGCCTCTTCATTTTTTACCATCTGTCCTTTGCAGTCTAGGCTTGGTTAATTTGTTCAAAAATGTTTTGGGCTCTTTATGCATCGTTTTGCATTATACTTTACTAAAGGCCTGGTGCATGAAATTCATGCAAGGGGGGGTGTGTGTCCCTCAGCCCAGCCTGCACCCTTTCCAATCTAGGACCCCTCTCACAATCCAAGACTTCTGGCTCCCAGCCACTTGCCTGTCTTCCTGCCTGATTGCCCCTAACCACTTCTGCCTGCCAGCCTGATCACCCCCTAACCACTCCCCTGCCAGCCTGATCGACGCCTAACTGCTCCCCTGCCAGCCTGATTATCCCTAACTGCCCTCCCCTGCTGGCTTGGTCACCCTTAACTGTCCTCCCCTGAAGGCCTGGTTGCCCCCAACTGCCCTCCCCTGCAGGCCTGGTAACCCCTAACTGCCCTCCCTTTCAGGCCTGATTGCCCCTAACTGCCCTCCCCTGCAGGCCATCTTGTAGTGGCCATCTTGTGTCCACATGGGGCGGCCATCTTGTGTGTTTGAGTGATGGTCAATTTGCATATTACCTCTTTATTATATAGGATTAGACAAAAGGCATACTTTGAATCTTTTCAAGAGTAGCCCTACTAAACCTTTGGTTCCTATATGATTAGTGCCATTTAGAGGCTCCATTGTTTCACAGAGAGTTTGAGATATGTCTGTAGGATCCTTGGAAGGTCATTGATTGCTGCAAAAGGCCTATGGGGGACCATCTGAAAACAATATGAGGTTTAAAATGGTTTAACAGTTCCATACTTGGATATATCTTGACCTTGAGATAGTTCACTGTCAGCAACCAGGCTTTTATTTTTGTCTCAAGTTTCTTTTCTGGGAGAGACTGGGGATGAGAAATAATTATGGTTTCAAATCCAGGAAGTCCTAGGTCCTTTTCTCCCCTCTAAATTCTGCTTGAGAACTGACTAATTACTTCTTTAGTTCAGCTCTCTTTTTCCATGTCATATGATGAAATCAGTTGATACATTCAACATTTTACCTGGAAGTCTCCTTAGCAAAAGCTATGAGGTCATTAGATCACATTTTTTTTCTCAATACTTTACGTTAGTCCAGACCTCAGTTTTGCTTGACTTTTCATCATGAAGTAAGATGTCTCCCTTTTGCCAGCTTCCCGTAACATTTTTCTCATTTTTATTTAAGCCCTCTCCAACAGCCTCCCTTGGGCTCATCAGGCTTCTGCTAATCATTTCCTTAAGGCCCTTCTAGCTTCTGCCAACCACCTAGTCCCAAAGCCAATGCCACATGTTTAGATTTTTGTTATTGCCAAACATAACTTCCAGACATCAAATCTAGCGTCACTTATTAATGCTGCATTATAAATCAACTTTAAATTAGTGGTATAAAATAACAACCAACATAGTTATTTATCTTCTACTTTTTTTTTTTTCTAGTGGCTATGAAGGATATTGGCCTGTGTCAAAACAATCTCTATCCTCAAAGATGATATTGTTTTTTAAGTAATAATTAAAGATTTCTATACAGTAGATGTACACTCATAATATACCACATTTACCAACATATGCCATGAATGGTAAAATGTTGTTTTATTATAAGTCGAAAGAGTGAGAGAAATTAATGATTCCTTCTTTGTCAAGCATGGAAAACATTATAGATAGGCTTTATTTCGCTTGGCCAGGAAATGAGTCAGATTCTGATGGGCAGAGGTAGCAACAACAGGTTTGAGACACAGAAAATATTAATGGGCAAGAGTGCACAAAGAGAAAAATGCAGACTGCTTAGGATTCTAGTGGTGTGAATCTCCGATGTTGGGAAAGGAAATGGGGAGATGAAATTGAGACAGAAGATATGCCTGATCACACAAGAGCCTTGAATCCCAAGCTAAAGCTCTTTCATTTCATTGGATAAGCTTTGTTAGGCAATGGAGAGGCACTCCCAATTATTTTCTCCCTGGGGAAGCGTGTCCAGACCAGAGTGGAGAGACTTGGGCGAGATTTGTATAGCTGAAATAATGGTGTTGCATGTAGAAATAAAAATTCTTGCAGAGGCTTTCCCCAGAGTTTAGGGCAAATGTAATAATGACTTGTTAGGACTACTAGTAAATCACCTGACCTGGGCAATACTGCTTCCTTGTGATTTTAAAATACTTTGGCCAACTTTTCCCTCATATTGTAGAGTATGTTAGCAGACATTTAAGAGGCTTCCGTTGATGGTTATAATTAAACTTCAAAGGGAATAGGCAATGCCAGACATTTAGTTGGACTGAAACTATTTCCTTCTTACCAAAGTACACTTCACCCTAGTTTCTTTCCCATCCCATTTGGAGGGTGTGAATATATGTTTCAATTTAGGGTGGCAGCGAAAGTCAGTGTGCCAGCAAGAATTTTTATTGCTGTCTGATTCACTTCACCTTGGGCCACTGTACACTCTGTGAACAGCATGATATTTCAGGACCTATTTGATCCTGGCCTGTTTTCTGGTCTCCTTTTAAACCTTCCTTACCCGATATCCTACGCTCCAGCCCAATGAGCCATTTGATGTCCATCTAATCAACATTTTTCACACATCCATGTCTATTCTCATGGCTTTTAGCTTGTTTTTATCTCTACCTGTGTGGCCTCCTGCTCCTCTTCAACATCCTTCCTCTCCTTTCAACCAGTTTTGCCACAGAACTTTAATTTATCCTTCAAAACTCACACTGTGCGAGTGTATCTTTTTTTTTTTTATGAAACCTCTGATGATACCACCTAGCACAAGTTGAATATTTATGTACTCATAGAACTTTGGAAAGGTAAATTTTCTAGAATTGTATTATATTATATGTGACATATTGTATATATCTGACTTGCTAACATGTGAGCTCCGTGAGTTCAGAGATAACACAATGATATGGGGACTATAGTCAAGGAATATGCAAATCACTATGAGAACATGAAGGAAGGAAAGCCAAACAAACTCACTGAAACCACTGAAGAACCTCAACATTCAGAGAGTCACAACGAAAATTAGGAGGCAGTTTAGATATGACCAAAAAGTTAACAGGTTAAAAAATGTAAATAAATTTAAAAACAGTTTGCATTTTTTTCATTCAAAAATAGTTTATTACCATGGGTTCAGTCCAGGGAAATCAGTAAGAGAATTTAAAAGAAAAAAAAAAAAAGGTTAAAACCTGTCTTGCTTTCAAGATCATTATAATTTCACTAGAGGCCTGATACACGAAATTTGTGCAAGAGGAGGCCTTCCTTCCCCCAGCTGCTGGCACCAGCTTCCCTCTGGCACCTGGGACACGGGCTTCCCTCGCAGCCCCGGCTTCATCTGGAAGGATGTCCAGTCTAACTAGCATATTATGCTTTTATTATTATAGATGTTGTAGATAAAAACATCAATCAGTAAATAAATATAGCAATTCAGTACCAACCTCTCTAGATAGACTTATAAAAGTTCTGTTAAGAGAGAGACAAATAATCATAGGAATAAACACAAGCTACATTTTCTTAAAATACTTTATTGACAAATTTGATGCAGTCTTGAAGGTGGGAATTCATGTCAGGAGTCAAAAAGATTTCTGCATATTGGGCATGATGACTGGCCAAAATTAACAGGATGGAACACTCTCTATGTAAGTGAAGAAAATGAACCACAAAAGGAGAGAATAACAGAGATGTGACTTCATATTTAAACCATGCTTTCTGTATCTTCGTCTAAGTCACTTACAAAAGTACTGACTGGGACAGTATTCTGTTCCTCCTAGTAATGTTAATTCATCCATCTGCAGCTTTTTGTTCAGTTGTTCAACTAGTTACAGTCATATACTCATCATTTTGATCCTTGCACAATTATAGAATGAGAAACTTTATCTAATGTCTTCCTGATGATTCAATCCATTACATCTACTGTGTACCTCAGACCTACCAGTTTAGTGACCTCATCAAAGAAGAAAACAAAGTTACTCTGACGTTTTTTAAATTTTGGACACTTAAGGGTAATGACATCCTATATAATAAAAGGCTAATATGCAAATCGACCAAACAGTGGAACAACCGGTTGCTATGATGCACACTTACCACCAGGGGGCAGATTCTCAATGCAGGAACTGCCCCCTGGTGGTCAGTGTGCTCTCACAGGAGGAATGTCGTTCAGCCAGAAGTTGGGTTCATGGCTGGCGAGTGCAGCGGTGGTGTGAGCCTCTCCTGCTTCTGTGGCAGTGCTAAGGATGTGCGACCACCGGCTTAGGACATCAGTCAGTTGGACATCCCCCAAGGGCTCCAGACTGTGAGAGGCACAGGCCGAGCTGAAGAACCCCCACCCCCACCCCAGTGCATGAATTTCATGCATCAGGCCTCTAATGTTTTCATAATTGTTTCTAAATCTATCCTATAATGATCTTTTCTGGGATCTTATTCAAATTAATCCTAAGCTTTGACATAAGATATTTGAGGAGGCTTAACATAAAAGCAGATATACAAAATTCAGCCTTAAAAATGAATTTAAAAAGAGAGAAAATTAGGAAGAGAGAAATCTTTAAATGAAACACAAATGTTCTTAATACTATATTATAGCATCAGTTAACTTTCAAAAGTTTTATGTAGCAAACTATATATTATGACTTAGTTTGATTTTCACATTGTAGCTAAATGCAAAATACTTGATTTTAGTTTCTTGTATGGCTAGTAATGTTAACAACATTTAAAAAGCCACTTCATAATTTAATGCTGAACAGTGACTTCCTTGACTAAGGTGGTGCCTGTTCTTTTTTTAAAAACACACCTCTCTATCCCATAACCTGTGCTAAATAGTGGCAGGGCTCAAGGGCTTAGAGACAAGGACATCAGTGTTTGAGAACTGATATTTCAAAATAACACATCATACTACATATGAACAATACTGGGGGATATTTATATGAATGAACAAAATGTTAAAACATATAAACAGGTATGTATATGCCCCTGGGCCCAGACCTAAGCTTTCTAAAAGCAATAAAGCTGCACCTCTATAGGAAAAATGATATTATACAACCAGCAGCAAAAATTATAGAATCAAAAAGCACCCTTAAAAAATCTCTCAACTGTGCCAAAAAAATCTCTTGTATCACAAAAGTTATAGAATCAGAATTACCTTTTTAAAATGTAGATGCTTACGTATATTTGACTCTGAATAATATTTGTGAGTAAATGTATTGGTTTTATATGATAAACTGCACTTGGAAAATATAATATCACAATGTTTTTTGTCTTTAATTACATAAAAGAAAGTATGCATAGCTAATTTTTGGAAATTAACTTCATGTATGCTGAAACTGCATTCTACTGTCTGTAAAGTGGCTTAACTTTCACTGCTTTCTCCCACACCCCCTTTTCTGAACCCGGCTCTTTATCTTATCTCATTCAACAATAATTAAAGATCATGTCAAGTAGACAAAGTGTTATGTGAAAATTCCATAGCTTTTCTTAAACAATTTCCCAATTATTCTGTTTTCTAAATATTCCCAGATTACTACTCCCATAAAGTGTTTACAAAAAAATTCAAAACAATTTGTTTTTTAGCTTGTTCATTGGTGTTTTTGAAATTTTCAGTGTCTAACATCTGACCTATAATTTTATGTAGGACTTTAAGGTTACCTATAAGTGAGTGTATGTGTATGTGTGTATGTCATCACACTACCTTAGAATGAAAACACTTAATAGTTACCAAGCACAATAAGTGCTTCTCTCTTATTCCTTTCTACTCTTTGCTGACTGTACTCCTTTTTCCTCTTCCCTTTAAATTCAGGTCTTTTAAAACTGTCAGAGAAGCAACTTCTTATTTTTATCACAATCATGCTTCACTTTTTATTAAACAGTAATATCTTTTTGATTGTAAAATAAGATAGATTTCCCCTTCTCAAAGATACAAATTTCATTCTAAATTTTGAGATAAATAAAATTAAATATTTAAAAAATATGTACTTTCCAGAAAGAAAACAAATGTCCCGAAGAAAAGGAAACAATATCTATATTATGTATATATTTTCTCAAAGTGACTAATTTAAAAGGAAAACAGGTATTTAAATCTATAATTTCTGAGTTATTCGTACAGCATTGCAATAATCACTTGAATTTAAATTGGGCACATTTTTCATATTCTTCCCATATTTTAAATTGTTATACTTTTTCTTCAGTATATTTTTAAGTAGTTGATTATGATTTGAGACAGATCTTGTAATTATCACTATAACGATTCTTTATTTATTTTTTGTTCCCCCCAAGAAATCTATGGCATCCATCCTTTGCTCTGTCCGCAATTAAATTGGCCATGATAGTTAATGGAATTAATCTAACTTATAGAAAAGCATATTTTTAAGGAGTTAAAACATAAAGAGTTTTATTATAACCACTTCTTTACTTTGCAGGGAAAGGGAAAATATTAAATATTCCTCATTTTAGTAACTTTTACAAATTAATAATTTACTTTTTACAAATTGGAAAAAATAGACATTGCCTCCTTTGTTCATTTTGACTTAAAAATGGAAAATCACTGCCATTTGACTACAATCATGTTTTAAAAAAATAACAGGCTGATTTCTGCTCAGAAAATGTTTCTACTGGTGTGGTTCTGGTGGCAATGTAGAATACCTATCTTCTTTAGGTACATCTTGGGTGATGTGGACTCTGAAAATCTTAGTTACAACCAAGATTCCATTCCTCTGTGCTTACTCACCTGGACCACAGACATGTAGGGCCTGTCTAAAAGAGACATAACATCAAGTGTGGCCCCACCAGTGACTCATCCCTTTAATGTAGTGAAACTATAGAGGGAAGAGCAGGGAGGATGTATTGGTTGCTAGGGAAAGCTAGCTTACCTGTGGAAAATGACATCCTGTATTAATAAGATCTAAGGTACGACTCACATAATTAACCTAATTTTAAGATTGATGGAAATGATGAAGCATTTCTTTACATCGGGGACAGGTCATTAAAAAATGTCTAAATGTATGGGACTGCATATGGTTTTAGAAGGTGACTTTATAAAGAAGGTGGAGAGCCCAACTCCCTCTCATGTCTCTATATATATGTCTAAGTGTGTGTGTTTTAGTGCTCTGAGAAGTGTCTTGGCAGAGAACCTGAGTTGGACAAAGCAGCCCGGATCTGAGTGAGCTAACTGGCACCATGAAAATATCAGGTGTCTTTCTGCTCCTCTCTCTGGCTCTTTTCTGCTTTTTCTCAGGTGAGTTTTTCCTTTAAAATTAAAATCCAATACTTACGCTGAACTGGACATGACAAGTATATTTGCCCACCATATTTTAAATTCTAACAATTTTGATATAAAAGGCAAATTCTGAGAGATTATCATAATGATGATAATGATTATAATGATGAAAATGGTAATAGTAATAATGATAAAAATAACTTTCATTTGTTGAGTATATACTATATTCTAGGCATGTACTAAGAGCTTTTATGCATTATCTCCAATACACATAGCAAGCTATTCTTATCTATATTCTACATATAAGAAAACTGTGGCACAAAAAAATAAGAAAATTGCCTAAGGACTTGCAACTCATAAGTAGAATTTGGAATTTGATCAGGTCTTCTAGACATCACAGTTTATGCTTGCTCCACAAAACTAGTCTGAGGGGGGTGGCTAGTTGTTTTAAATATTTAAATATTTTTTCTAAGACAAAGGAAAGCTTCTCTGTACTCATTATTCTTATAAAGTAATTGGAACTCAATTAAAATTAAAACAAGGGGAAAAAGGAAACTCAATTAGAAAAATCCTTCAGAAAAAGATATCTAATCTTAGAATATTGAAACATATATGTTGTTGGGAAATTCAACAATTGTTCAAGAAAGGGAATATCTTGGGCACCTTAATGAGCACTAGTGATATATTCTCTATCAATTTGGGTTATTCGAAGGACAGCTATACTTTGATCTAATGGTTTTCAGTATAGGGCCATGTGAATGAACAGAACACTGTATTTCTTTCCTAACTTCTTTATTTTTCTACCCAATGATGTTGTAGTAGTCAAAGAACACACTAGAATCTCTAGACCCAAGACCTAGACTCATGTCTTCCATTTATGACTGTATCACCGGGAGACAGCTCAGCTTTCTGAGATATGCTCGCATTTATAAAGTTCTAGAAATGAGACTGGATCCTGGGACCTTACACATCTGATCTATCATTTTCTGTGACAAAAATCATTGAATTGGGGGGCTATCAGAGGTTTTTCACTGAGATTGAATAGGTAAAGAAGTCATTATTCACTGGTTATATTTAAATGAAAAAAATACATTTAGGAATATGAAAAAAAGTTGGATAAAGGATTACTGTGATCTTATAGAATAAGTTTGACTAATAAGGCTAACTAACCTGAAATGATGTTTCTGTCACCTGCTGAGATGACATAAAATAGAAGTGACTGTACAAAACGTTGTTGGCTAAGATGCTCTCAGAAATCAATTTATATCCTCATTGCTTCTCTTTATGACCTTTTCATTGGCTTTTGTGCACCATGACACTCAATTTACCAAAACATGGTCCTTCATAGATAAATCTATATTTGGGAAGGCCAATGCCTAAGAGCCTTAGTGTTGAGTTTCAGTCCTAGCATTTCCATTTTATAGTGTCTGACCTTTCTGAGTATTTTCTTCATCTGTAAAATACAGCTATAAAAGGAATATCCCTGTGTGTGGAATTAAATGAGAAAATGCATATAAAGTGCTTTACATAGTGGATGGGATCTAGTAAGAGTTTAACAAATGTCTATTAATATTAACATTAGTAAACTTCACTAATACGACCACTGTATTGAACTCAGGTGTTGTTGATGTTAATCATCCTTCTGCCTTGGTAGTTCTACATATAAGAAGACGTGGGCAAAATCTCTCCTCTTCTGATCAAAGATTTGTACAGTGAAGAAATGGCTGAGAATTGTAATAATGAGTTTTCCTGATGGTTACAAAACTTACTTTCAGTGGTTACAAAAACATAAACTTCCAGTCCCTAGTTGGTCTTATAAAATGAAATTTTCAAGTGCTTGTACTAAAAAATCCATACTTTTAATAACACTGCTGCAATATTGTTGGTACTCACTACAGTAGGTTGTCATCAACTTTATTTCAAAATTAAAAGCCCTGTTCTCTCCTCATCTCCATTAATAGAGAACGTACTTGAAGGTATTTCCAGTTGTCCTCCTTCAAGTATGATACTTACTCATACTTTCTGTCATCAGGAAGGCATTTGGCTAAACGTGCCAGGTGTCACTGGCATTTGGAGTTCCCCAGAAATTACCAGAATTCAGCTCAGAGCAGAATTGAACCTAACATTTTTATTATTTCAGTATTTAAAACCATTGAGCTAATCAGCCACAAGCCAAAATCACAGACATAGTTATAAAGATGGAGGGAGAGAGAGAATCAAGACTGTATTCATAGATTGTTTTCTCTTTCAGGAGTTTAGAGAGATGTAGCAAAATAAATGAGTTTGTCCTTGCCAGGCTATATTTGGGCCACGTCTTTAAAGTTGAGTATAGAGGACAGAAAAGCAATTTTGACATCAAAGAACAAATAAAGTTAATTTCTTCCTGAACTGCCTATAGGCAATGCAATAAACCTGGACATGTCAAAGTTAGAGGAGACTTTCCAACCCAAATTCTCCGAAGACCAGAGATAAGGTCATTTCCACAGTGGATTAGTAACTGGGCCAGAATTCTAACATGAATCTCCAGATTCTGAAACAATTTTCTTTCACCTCCCCTCCCCAACCTCTAAGAAATCTGATCCCATCCTTGTCATCCCCTTTCATCACTTCCTAAGTGTCTATGCTCCCTGAGAAGTGAACAGGAATAAAAAAAATCAATCATGCCATGCCTTGCTGAGATGACCAAGAATCAAGAATAAGTATCATTCCAGCTTTGAGGATTTCCCAATTTTGCAAATCCCACTTTTTACACATTCAGAAATTACAGTGTTCAGACTTTGTGGTGTTTTGTTTTTTTTCAGGTGTCTTCAGTCAAGGAGAAAAGGTCAGTGCATATTTTTATCTATTCTTCAGACCTGGGTGGTGCTTGGTTGGTATTCCCAGCCCACAGAGAGGTTTGTCTGTGGGCAAAAGGGCAAAAACATTGAACCAACAAGCCAAATGCAGAAATCAGTGGAAGTAATTAATTTTTTAACTACAATTTCTCTATGAGCTAAAAGAGCCTAAATACCCACTCTCAGGTTTTGTTAAAGGAAAGAAACTATAAATGAAACCAGGATGAGTCTATGATAACACTCATAATCTATTCTGCTTTCACTGTGAGATCTTGGGCAAGTAACTCAGGTTTTCTGAGCTATAATTTCCACAACTGTATCAAAAAGGAGGACAATCTTATTCACCTCACAGAATTTTAGTCAGACTGAAATTATATAAACTATGTGAAAGTATTTGGTAAACTATAAAAGGATTCGTTGTTGGTTAATAATTAACAGCTTCTGCAAGATTTAGGTCAGAGGTTATTCTTTCCTTTGTAGAAATAAGGCCACCAAGAGTGAAAAAAAAAAAGGGTTGCTTATTACAAAGGTTCTTTACTGTTCTTTATTGAGTATACATAGACTGGTTCACTTAAATGTAGGTACAATTTGGGTTAAAAGTTGGAATGGGGACAAATTATCTTCATTGTCTGGCTGCTATTTTTTCCAAATTAATCCATCAACTTTTCCTCAGATTGCTTGTTCTAAGTATCAAAAAACACAAACAGGTGGCATTTGCTCCAGCTAGTCCTACTCCTGTGTCCATATAGAAAGAACATTTCTACTTGACCTTGGCAAATGTTTTTGTTAGCCTTTGTGTGCCCAAGAACCCTTGACATTAAAAGTTTCCAGATACTACTGCCAACTGGTTCAAGTTGGCAAAAGAGTTGAAAACCTCTTCCAACTCTAATATATTGCATAAGACTTTTTCCTCCCAGTTTTAAACTCTCAGAAATTGAAATGCATCTTTCAATGGATGATGCCCAACAGTTAACTCTCAATGTATGTGCGTGTGCACTTGTGTGTGTGACACATACATACACATGTTTTTGTACTTGTATATAAAATTGATTTCTGATTATGTTTAAACATACACAGTAGCACAATCCAGCCAACCCATTTTGTATCTTACTAGGTAGTAAAATATAAAAGCATTATACACAGATTGAAAATATATGAAATTTTATCCCAATTTTCTCATCAACACTCAAGTCTCTTCCCTTATTTAGGTTTTAATCTCCAGGATATTTAATGTTTCCCAGATTTTCAGTGTTTTCTAAAGTTCACTTAAAATCTACTATTTACTGATTCTATTCCTTTGGATGGGCCTAAGTCTCATAGTGGACTTGCTTTTGGATCACTGGAAATGTTTTCTAAATATACAGATCCCTAGCACCATGCCAGACTTAATAAATAATAATCACATATGGGGAAATTTTCAATTTGTATTCTACATAATTATCCAGTACTAGGGAGTGCTGTTTTTGCTCATATACATGAGTTCTAATTTGAATATTTACTGCCTGTGAGATCTAAGAGATGTCTCCTCTCTTGTCATTGCCTTTGTTTACACATCTCTAAAATAAAAATTTAGATTCCATGATCTCTAAAGCCCCATCTGACCGTAGCTATCTGAATCAGTGTGAACCAAGCCTGCCTTGCCAAGACCGCTGTCTTTTTCCCGCTCAAGTAGACAGGGAAGAGAGGGTGCCGCCTTTCAGATGGCATCAAGGCTACCATTTCTCTTCTGTATGGCTGGAAGGATGGTGGCGATCCAAACGACAGGCAGAAAAAGTTGAAACTAACTTCAGGAGCATGCCTGCTCAATTCTGATTCGGCTAAGACAAAAGGAAGAAAGATTTCCTCCAACACTTAACTCAGTCCTCTCATGCCAAGAAGCCTCTCCATTGCTGAAGCATCTGATGGTAGATTATAGTTAATAGTCTAAATTTTAGACTTGTAAAAGGAGACTTTTAGAATCATTCATTATATATAAATGAATATTAATTGTGAATTAAATTATTATCTAAAGTTGGTCCTGTATGTTTCAAAAAACAGGAATTAGAGTTTGAAATTTTGATGAAGATTCAAGAAAAAAACAGTGCCTAAGACTCATCAGTATCATCTGGGAAAATATATGCTCTTAGAGAGGCAAAATCAAGTATATAAAATTTTCTTGAAAACGAACATAGTGAATAGTCAGGAAGAAAATAAAAAATGATAAAAGGAAGAGAGAAGAAATAGTTGGAGAGTCAAAGTATTGACATATTACAGAAATCAGGTGTTTCAAAAAGGAGTAACATCGTAAAAAATCATGAACATTTTATAAATAGCCAATGGGTGTATTCTGAATCATTTTGTAGAGCCATTTTGGTAGTGTGGAAGGGGTATAAAAGCAGGGGAAGTAGAGGCCAAGTCATGGAGGGGTTTAGAAAACTGGTGTGATTAAAAAGGAGCTGATGTAACCACATGGGTAGTAGTAAAGGGAAGAAGAGATGAAGGCCTACACCCTAGAGGTGTGCGTGTGTTTGCAAATTTTCATTGACTTTATTTTTAGAACTGAAATGCTAGACTAAAATATCAATGACCCTGACTTCTAAGTTAATTTTTTGTGATCACATAAGCTCATTTTCCAGTGAAGTTAAATGATTTTGTAGTTTCCATTAGACGACTATTCTGGGCACTAAAAGTGTCCCTGTATTTCAGAATATTTTTGAAGGTACAATTCTTTGAAGAGCCACAAGAGGTCAGGCTGATACTAAACTTTGGCACCCAAGTACCTAGAAGTAGTCCAGGAAGCTGGACTAAGAAAATAAGTGGAGGCTCTTGTTAAAGCCAACACCAACCTAAAAAAACACTAAAACAAAACAAAACAAAGTTCCTCATTAAGTAGGGTAAGAAATAATGGGCTCCAAAAATTCTAGAATGTGAAACAATGTACATTGTTAGTGCTCCTAATATCAATCCTCCACATGATACTTGAAACTTTACAAAGTGTTTTTCAAAGGACTAATCATTTCCAAGAACCCTGGAAGACAGGTTTTGCCGGCCTCCAGTTAAATATAAAGACATTTCAACTCAGAGTAGTCAACTATTTGCACGAGGTAATGCAGGTAGTAAGAGGAAGAAGCAAAATTCAAACCCAGGTCAGTCTAATACCTTCTACAGTACAGTCCCCTAATATTATAGAGCATTGGGCATTTTAAATAAATTCAGGGGATTTTGGCTGTCCTGGGTCCCTTGGAGGAAATTTTAAGGAGGAAAGATAATACTATCACCCTTGGTCTAGGCCTGCTTTTTTATGTCCACTAAGAAACTAATTGTCTGCGTTCTATTTAAAGGAGACCAAAAAAAATATAAAAGAGGACAGGCAATTTAGACAGAGGAAAGGCCTGCCATTCTTAGCCAGCTTCTCCCTAAGTTGAGAACTGTGGCTTTTTTTTTTTTTACCTTTTTTTTTATTGTTTTAAGTATTACAAATAGTAGTACATATGTCTCCTTTTTTCCCCCCATTGACCTCCCCCCGACCTCCCCTACCCCCCAGTACATGCCTTCACCTGCCCGCCCTCCCCCCCCCCCCCCGCCCCAGTGTCTTATATCCATGGGTTGTGCTTATATGCATGCGTACAAGACCTTCGGTTGGTCTCTTACAGCCCCGCTCGCCCAACCTCCCCTGTCTTCCGTGTGGCTTTTTCTAGCCCTATTAGATATTCTGATTTCCCCTGCCTCGCTGCTTGCCTCCCAGAAAGGATTTCTGACTGGCTCTGCAAGTCCTTCTTTACCTTTCCCAATGTCCAGGGCCCTCGGAGAGTGGCCTTTTTCTGTCCCCATCACTATGCTAAAATTTCTCACACAGTGTGAGTGAAGAAAAGCCTCTAGATATAAAGGAATCATTCAGGCAGTAGTCGTGATTTCTCACATCCAATTGAAGAATTAAGGACTTAGCTTAACTTAAGCCACTTTACTGAATGAATCACTGCTAAATCTTATGTTATCAAAGCAGGAAAGGTCCTTAGGGACCATCTAGTCTACTGGTACTGAACATTTATTCCAAGCTCCTTCCAAAATGTGGTAAGAGCTACAGCTAGAGCAGGTCTACAATATGAACCTTATTTTCTGCATGCCTAGTCCAAGACTATTTCAAATACTCCACGCTGACTTTCTACAACTCTTATATGACCACATTTGATCCTTATAACCACCATGGGAATGAAACATGACAACCGTTAATTAAAAAAAACACACACATTTTGGTTAAGAAAATTGAGATGCAGATAGTGAGCACTTTGTCTGAGATGACACAACCAGCCAATGGCGAATAACAGGACAAGTTCTGAAACATGGTTCTCCAGCTAAATCAGGGACCCTTGAAGGACAGGACAATTTAGAAGCATGAAATATATCTACATTCTAAGAAAGTTTGTTCATGTATATTTGATTGATTTTGTTTTATTTATGGAAATTCTCAGCCCTACCTACTCTCATTCCCAGGGGGCAGTGGAAGGGGGAAAGTGGGTCTGGGCCCAGAGTTGGGGTCTAGAAGCTCTGAAAGTAAATGCCCTCCAAGCGCCACTTTCATATCTGCTTCCTAAAGGACAAAAGAGCCTGGATCACAAGATCAGAGGGTCGAATGCCATGGAAAGATGGCTTGAGAAGGCGTCTCTTTAAAGTAAGAGATTTTGTTTCCTTTCTCACTGATCTGACTATAGAGACACACATGTCTCTGACTGAGATGCCCTTTCTCAGCTTGCACATTGTCCCTGTTTGGCCCACTGTGGTGTCTATCACTCATGGTGCTGTAATTATCTGTGTTCTCTTCTGCTTTCCTAATGCAAATAAGGGTGAACTTATGGAGATATTATAACTGACTCTTTTTTTGTATTGCCAGCACCCAGAACCATGCCTTACAAATATTAGTTACCCATTGGCTGTTGGTGGGATAAATGAAAATATCAGTGATAAGTCTATGATTTCCAGTTTGTTCTTGACTGACACAATTGCAAATGTGTATATTCATGACTTAAATACAAAATAAATTAGCTTTTGAGAAGAAAAAAAAAAAGTCCTATGATTAATCATGTCCTGAAGATTTCTCAGCTTACTTTTTATTTGGGGACCTAAAGGAAAGGTTACTATCCCAAAAGTAATATTAAAATGGAGTTGTCTTCAAGAGCAGTGAGAAAAAAGTGGGACTATAGATAGGACTATAAAAAGCCTAGACATCTTCTATCCAACAAACCCTAAGATCTCTGATAAGCATCATCCCACCCAGCCTCAATAGTACAAAATGTGAAATTTCATTTAAAAATGTGTGTTTAGTAGTTTTCAGTTGTCTTAAATCTGATATATGTGATATTTTGTAACTCAACCGTGTGACTCTTTTGCTGAGCTTTTCCCCATGCAAACCTTCAGAGAGTGTTATCAGTATACTAGGGCCGGTGCACAGATTCATGCACTGGTGGGGTCCCTCTGCCTGGCCTGTAGGGATCGGGCCAAAACTGGCTATCCAACATCCCCCGAGGGGTCCCAGATTGCGAGAGGGCAGTTCTCTGGTGACACACCCCAGAATCAGGCTCCCTCCTCTCTGGTTCCAGGTGTGTCTCCGGAGAACTGCAGCTGCCAAGTCACTGCAGCTCGGCAGCTCCTGCATTGAGCATCTGCCCCCTAGTGGTCAGTGAGCATCATAGCTACCAGGCAGTCAGCTGGTTGCTTAGGTTTTTATACATATAGATAACAGTTTGCTAATATCTTAAAGATATGATGCCTCTTATTTGTGCCCACACACTTATTTACTAAGGTATTTCAATAAAGCTTACTTGCCCTGACTGTAAGTGGGGTCAAGAGTACATCATGAACTTGGTCTTTATTTATCTAAATGAGGCTATGTTGAAAATCAACTATAATAGATAGTTGGAATCAGCAATGAGAAGGAATATGTTCAAGCACTGGTTTTTAATGCTTCCTGGTTGTGTGGCATTAGGAAGCTACTTAATTATCCTGAGGATCAATATTCACATCTGTAAACTGCTTAATATAATTTGTTCCACATGCATCTCAGAGTTATCTCAGCTGAGTTAACTTATATGATTTAAATATTGTGAAGCAATAGATAAACATAAGACGTTATTAATGGAACTAGGAGAGGGGTAAAGTATGGTCCCTCCATTCATGTTAAAGGGCACTTCATTCCACACAGTTGATATTTGGAAAAGTTTGGTTCTACCTGTTGTGCATTACCTATACCTTGGAATAAAATGGCTCAAATGTCATTTGCATACAAAATATTGATTCAATTGACATTGAATTGAAAAGAATTTTAAAACTCCAGGCTATTTTTGAGAGACCACTATAACTGAGGGCATATATTAGTAGCATAGGTGCTACTACCATTCCGTCTACAGAGCCCATGACAATAATCATTAATTATCATGGCACATGTTCTCACTAAGGCTGGATGCAACCTCAGAATCCTAAATAGAGCACCTTAGTCACAAAGTTCAAATACTATAGACCCTGAGACAGAGTAAGTTAATATGAAGACATTAAAATGTTGTTTTCAAGAGAATAAATGGATGTAGCAGCCACAAGGAAAACTAACAAGCCATCACATAACATTTAGAATCTCTTTGCAATGATGATCCATATCTTTATAACAAAACAGGAGTGCTATTAGAGTTAGGTTAATACAGTAAAAAAAAAATTGTCACCTAAAGACCAAAAACAGTCTCAATTGGAAAATTTAGTATTGGAACAGAAAGTCATACCTATGGCATTTGCCTTACTTCTTACATTTGTAAGGAGTAAGTAACTGCCTTACATCATTAACGCAATCAACTCACTTCTGAATACTGTGACTACATAAATGGGTATCCTGTATCTCAAAGAAAAAGTCTCAGTTATGTTTAATACATTCTAGATAAACAGACAAAGAAGGTCATTTTCTATTTCAGAAAGCTTTACATTACAAATATATATATATACACACATATATAATTTTATAAAAACATATTTACATACATATACTTTCATATAAATGTATAAAGTGTATATATTAATATGACTTTATATAAATGAATATTTATATATTTGTATATAACTTATATAAATATTTATATACATATATAGAATATGTGTATACAAGAAAGTATATATACTTTGAATAATTATAGAGGCAGTGTTATTAAACTGCATTTCAATTTCAAAATTGAGCTATTAGCTGTTAAAGTGTGTATACATTGTTCAGGCCATGCTGTATATATAACTCTCTCTCTCTCTCTCTCTCTCTCTCTCTCTCTCTATATATATATATATATATATATATATATATATATATATATAATTTTAAGTTTGCTGTCTAAAGCTTCTATCGTGTGGAACAGTCCCTTAGACAGAATGCACTAATGTCCATGTCACTGCTTTGCTTACTTTGGTAGGTTGACTGTGCTGAGTTCGGGGATCCCAAGGTCTACTGCACTCGGGAATCTAATCCCCACTGTGGCTCTGATGGCCAGACATATGGCAATAAATGTTCCTTCTGTAAGGCAGCGGCGTAAGTATGATACTCAGAAACCTGTCCCTTACAAGCACAAACTTCCTGAATAAGACAATGACCCTTCCCTTGAAATAGTCTAGAAATTTCTAGTCATACCCACCCATAGAGATAACAGAAATAAGCTTCAGGCAAATGGATTGAAAACAATTCATTCAAAAACTAATAACAATTTGCATAATAAATTATTTGAAAGCATAATCTTCATTGTAATTATTAAATGTGATTAATCTTAGGGACTTTTAAAAATTATACATCTTTAAATATTTTGATACATATTATTTTTCCCATTTCTAAGATTTTTAATAGTTGTATCCAATTATGTTTTGTTATTATTAATTTCAAAAACAATAAATTTTAGCAATATACTTAGGTTTGAAAATTCATCAAAATCAGAAACATGAAAAACTTCTGGGAAAATTTATTATTAACAACAAAAGTATTACTTTATCCACATTATTTTCAAGCATTTTATTTTATACTGATTTCTATGTTGCTAAGGCAACAATTTCCATTCACTCCTCTCTTTTCCTCTGATGAAAAGGGCCTTTCAACAAAGAATAGAGGAGAGGATCATCCTTTACTTTCCAGACTATTCAAACTTTACAGATAGTGTACTAGGAAGATTCTATCAAGGACCAATATTTACTGAATTTATGTGTTTAAAGAAACAGAACAGGTACTATAGATTTTAGCAAATAGATTGTGAACTTCCTGATGGGACATATTTTATAATTAATAAAAACTTATTCAACCAATCAATCTCTTAGTCTGCTCTAAAATCAAGGGAATTATAGCCCTCTTTAAAAATAACCTCACTTCTTCACCACTGTCATTCTTTTCTTGTATTAGATTGTCTTCTATCAATGTCTTAATTTTCCTCAACTTTGCTGTAGGATTCCTAAGCATGGAGATTATATAGCTCCCTATCAATAACTGCAATGCCAAGCACATAGAATTAAATGAATAAATATTGAATCAATGCATAATAAACAGTTCTACATTTACATATAACACTAGAGGCCTGGTGCATGGATTCGTGCACCAGTGGAGTCCCTTGGCCTGTCCTGAGGGGATCAGGATGAAACTGGCTCTTCAACATCCCCTGAGGGGTCCCAGATTGTGAGAGGGTGCAGGCCAGGCTGAAGGACCCCACCGGTGCACGATTGGGCTGGGGAGGGACCGTGGGAGGGCTCCAGGTCATGTCCTGCCCATCTTGCCCCATCCCAATCAGCTGGACCCCAGCAGCAAGCTAACCTACCAGTTGGAGCATCTGCCCCCTGGTGGTCAGTGCACATCATAGCGACTGGTCGAAGGAATGGTTGAACAAATGGTAGGACACTTAGCATATTAGGCTTTTATTATCTAGGATACCTGCTAATTAATACCAAACTTTTTCCAGAATAAGGGCAGTAGGGTAAATTGAGATTGCATAAATGACACTCATTACTGAGAAGGACTAAATATATGGTCTACTATAAAAGGCCAAATGCCTGAATACTTGGTTTCACTTCCTCCATATTCTATTAGGACAGAACTATGACACTATAGTCTCTTTGCCATTATTTCTCCTGTCACTTTTATCTTTCCAGTTGTATGTATATTTACTCCCAGAGAAGAAACAATTGAAATCAAAAGATCTAAGCCTTATTAAATTTGTTTAAGATTTATGCTTTCTGTAATTAGGACAGATGTCACCACTAAGTGAATTTAACTTCTGCCAGATTGTCAACATGGATACCTGTAGAATCAAATAAATACATAGATGATGACATAGTGAAACCTTGTCCAATATCTGCAATGAATACTAATTACATTGCACTGAGCATATCTTGTTTTTCTCTTTGATAGGAAAAGTGGTGGGAAGATCAACCTAAAGCACTATGGAACATGCTGAATTGGAGCCAGTGTTTTGTGCTGAGCTGCCAGCTCTCTCAGCCTTCTTTTCTTGCGTATGCTTTGATTTTTCTCAAGCAGATAGCTTAAATTGATAAAAACACACCTTCTTCTCTGCCTGGGTCTTGGAGAGTTCAATATATAATATTTTCCTTGATTTGCTTAACAATAAAATAAACTCTGCAGAAGCCTGACCTGTGTTTTTACTCTGAGATCAAGAAGACATGTAGATACAGTATGGAATAATTGACCTGACATAAAATGTGGATCACCTGTTTTTCTAATCTAAATCAACCATGAAGTCATTATGCATCTTGGGAAAATCCCTTCCCCTCTTTCCTTCTTGGAATTTTCACATGTATAATGAAGAATTTTCTTTTATAAAATCTATTCTATAAGGCTGAGTTGAGGTAATATTGATTCTCTCCAATTTGGGGGAAAGTATTTTATGTAAAAATGAAACATTTATCCTCTCTGGACCATAGTTTTACATCTGTATGAATTGGTGGGGTTGGACTATATACTATGTGAACACATACATTATTTGTTTTCCAAGCAATATCATAGAGCCCATTGGATAGCAAGAAGTAAATAAATATTCAATAAATGACGAACATCCAGTTCTAGCCGGTTTGTCTCAGTGGATGGAGCGTTGACCTGGGGTCGAAGGGTCCTAAATTCGATTCAGGTCAAGGGCACATACCTCAATTGCAGGCTCCTCCCCGGCCTGGCCCTAGTCAGGGCATGTGTAGGAGGCAACCAATCGATGTGTTTCTCTCTCATCGATATTTCTCTGTCTCTCCCTCTCTCTTCCACTCTCTCTAAAATCAATGGAAAAATATCCTCCTTGGGTGAGGATTAACAAAAGGAAGGAAGGAAGGAAGGAAGGAAGGAAGGAAGGAAGGAAGGAAGGGAGGGAGGGAGGGAGGGAGGGAGGGAGGGAGGGAGGGAGGGAGGGAGGGAGGGAGGGAGGGAAAGAAAGAGAGAGAGAGAGAAAGAAAGAAAGAAAATCAATAATGAATACAGGGAAAGTCTGTAAAAGTGTGTACATTTAAAGAAAGCAGACCAGTGATCTTACTCATGGAATAAGAGAACTAGATGAAATATAAGGAATCTTAAGGCCCAGAGAAATTTTAATTAGTTACTGCCAAAGAAAACGTAGGAAATAGTAGAAGAACCAAGGTCACAACACAGCCCTTTCAATAACCACTCAGTCTGTTACTGGGTCGGAGGGAGCAGGACAGCATGAGATCAAATCACACTACCCAGAATAATGAGAAATTTAAAACTTAGGAACTCTTTATTTCTGGAATTTTCCACGAAATATTTTTGGACCACGGTAACTGACACTACAGAAAGCAAAACTGTGGATAAGGGGGACTACTGTATACTAAATTTCCTACTTGCCAGGGAAATTGAGCCTTTTCTCCTTTGTAGCTTCTCCCCCTGAAGTAATTTAGCCACTTTTAATGCAAACGTGTGGAGGACCACGTGTAGTTAGGGAAGTGAGTCACTGCACATCTTTACTAAAAGTATTGCCTTTCCACATGGCCTCCTCCTCCTCTCTCCTGCTGGAACGGGCTCCTCCAGCCAGGCCAGGTCCCTGTCGGCTGTCCACACAAAAGTGCATTTCCACCACTTTGCCCTAGGTTGCCTGCAATGCCTCTGTGCCACCTTCTGCTACTCTGCCTATCCTTTCTCCCTCATACAAATCTCTCATCCACATCTTAAGACTCTGCCATTTACTTCATGGCTCATTTCAAGTGCCTTAACTGAGTAAGTGATCAAAATACTGTCTAGTTCTGATCTATTCTTTGGGGATGAAAGGGAAGCATATAAACAATAAACCACAGAAGATCAGAAATCTCGTATCTCTTAGAAAGAAGAGGCAAGTCACATGTAAAAAATCACCAGTCAAATTCCAGAAGTTTTAATTCAGAGATGTATACATTTTTCCAAAGCTCAGTGAAAACACACATAAGATTTATGTATATCATAGTTTGCAAACTTTACATCAAAAGAAAATGGAAACATAGTGTAGTCTTTTTTCTTTTTCCTTTTTTTTTTACTTTTTTAAATTTTATTTTCTTATTGTTTTAAGTATTACAAATAGTAGTACATATGTCTCCTTTTTTTCCCCCATTGACCTCCCCCCGACCTCCCCTACCCCCCAGTACATGCCTTCACCTGCCCGCCCCCCCCCCCCCCCGCCCCAGTGTCTTGTATCCATTGGTTGTGCTTATATGCATGCATACAAGTCCTTCGGTTGGTCTCTTACACCCACCTCGCCCAACCTCCCCTGTCTTCCCAATGTAGTTTAACAGTCTGTTCAATGCTCCTTTGCCTCTGTATCTTTTTCCCACCATTTCTTTCCTTTAAAAAGTTTTGCCTTTGCAGACTAGAAATAAACATATAATAACAAAACAAAACAAAACAAAAAAATGTTTGAGTCCCAATTTCAATGTCCAACAGTTCTGAGTCCCCGTTTCAATGTCTAACAGTTCCTTATGTGTACATGTCAGCAATGATATCTGGATGGTGGGCACATGGTGGAAATGCAGGTCCGACCCTCTCTGGTTTGGTCCTAGGTACCCTGCAGCGTGCACAGCTGCTGACCCCTCGCGTGGCAAGGCGTTGTCAGCGTCTTCCATCTCTGGACTGCTTTTTCTTCCTGTCTTCATGGCTGGAGCAGACCTGTCAATTCCTCTCTGTTGCAGGAATCCACCTGGTCTTGGGGTTGTTTTCTGAAAATATACAAATATATTCTCGACCACTCAGATCGGGACCTAGGCAACAGAAAGAGACTTGGCCCAGCTCACATTGAGATACAGGTGACGGACAAGAGACTTGGTCCAGCTCAGATCGGGACCCAGGTAACAGACAAGAGACTTGGCCGACAGCAGCTGCCCTATATCTAAATTCAGCCTAGCATTAGGAATGCTCAGGGCCCACTCAAGAATGCAAATAATCCTTCCCACTAATATTTACAGGGTAAGCTAAGATTGTTGGTAGAGTATTAAATTTGACAGTAAAATAGTAATCAAGTTTTCAGATTAATTTAAATAGGCTAATTGAAATAAGTGAATATTCAAGTAAATTTAATTGTACTGGACAAAAAGCTGTTCTTAAAGTAATAACTAAAATTTCTATTGGTAGTTCATCTCATGGTAAAATTCCTGAATATGCAATGAACCTAAAGCAGTCATATTTTTGGGCAAAAAAAATAAAAATTAAATTTAAAGTTATCAAGACTGCATTATAAAATTTACAAAAACCTCCATTAATAAAAAAAGGGGGGGGCAGTAGGGCAATATCATGTAAGGAAAAATATCCTATAAGTAAATTACATCTAGAAAATTTTTACTTTACCAAATTAATTTTCATTTGTAATGCTAACAGCAAGAGGGCCATTAAAAACACACATGGTGTCTAAATAAGACAAAGGAAAATCGTCTGGGCAAAAATAAAAAGGGTCCCAAATCAATTATATAGAAAAATTCCATAGTGTAGTCTTTAATATGATATGCATGGCAAAGTTTTTAGAGAGAAGGGTACTGACATCTGCAATTGACTTTAAATTGCATCAAAGATTGGTTAATGAATAGATGGGTAGATATATTTAAAAAAACACATGTGTAGTAGCTCTGGCTGGGGTAGTTCAGTGGTCAGAGCATCACAGGTTTGATTTCCAGTCAAGGGCACATACCTGGGTTGCAGGTTCATTCCCAATACCAGTCAGGATGCTTGCCGGAGGCAACCAATTGATGTGTCTCTCACGCTGATCTTTCTTTCCTCCTCTCTCTCCCTTCCCACCTCCATTCTTTCTCCCTCCCTTCCACTTTCTCTAAAAATCAATGGAAAAATTATTCTTGGGTGAGGATGAACGAAAAAACCCACAAGTATGTAAAATATTAATGGTATAATAATCTAGGTGGTGGGTTTATAGGGGTTTACTATAAAATTATTTTAGCATTGCTGGATGTTTAAGATTTTTTATTGAAATGTTTTTTAATGATTTAAAATAAAAGAGACTCTGCCAAGAGGAGCAAATATTCATAATCCTGTTTTTGTTCCTCGTTATTGTGAAATCCTTGTCTGGGGGCTTCTCTGTGTCAATGTGAAGATTTCTTGAAGTAGAATACACAAACATATATACCACACAAACACACTCCAAAATGAAAAGAGGAGCAACGGAGGTGGGGGGAGTGGGGGGGGGGGAGCCAGAGACAAAGACTCAAATAAGACACCACTAATACATTTGGCCAATTTACTGAGTACCTTTCATGTTTCCTGTGATAAGCACACAAACATTATCACATTTAAATTTAGTAATAGCTGTAAAGTTGTAGCCCAATTTTATAAAAGAGGAGCCTGAGGTAGAGAGATATAAATTATTTGTCCATGATCTTACAGCCAGTGAGTTGTAGTATCTGAATTTACTCAAGAGGATTACACCTATTCCAAATTCCTAAACTTCCTATCACATAATCATAGTAATTTGAATAGCTTCGATGTAAGTGTTGAGTTGGAGGGATTAGGCCTATAAACTTAGATACATCAGAAATAGAAGTATTCATAGGTCAACACTATTTAGGCAAATACATAAAGAAGGTGACATGTATGTATCATAATTCTTAACATGTGAACAATTATGTTAATTTTGTGAGGGGGTTACAGCATTAGCCTGAGAAACCTGGTTCAAAGGGGCTACTAACTCTGAGCTAGGCATTAATTGAAGTGTTCTCTGTCTTTCTTTCACTTTCTTCTTGTCTTTTCCAGAACTGTTGTCTGTGACTTTACACAATTTTGGTTCATTTCAGTTCTGCAGTTTGACTTAAGGGAAAGTAAGTAGTCCAGATTTCTCCTGCTTTAGTTTGACAAGATTTAGAACTAACCTAAAACGAGAAGCCTATCATTGCATCGCCCACTTTAGCTCACTACAGTTCCCCTTCAGATATGATAAGATGTTGTATATTAAAACAATGCGTATAATCAAGTACAATTCCATACGTTCTGATACGTGGTGTGTTCATTGTCACTTGTTTCAAGTTTTTTTTTTTTAATTTTTCTTTTGATTTCTTCCTTTGGCCCACTGGTGTTTTGGGAATGTGTTGTTTAATTTCCACCTATTTGGGAATGTGTTTACCAGTTTTCCTCCTGATACTGATTTCCAGTGCTATACCACTGTGATTTGAAAAGATTTTTGGAGTTATTTTAATTTTCTTAAATTTGTTAACTTGCTTTGTGGCCTACCATATGATCTACTCTGAAGAATGTTCTGTGTACACTTGAGAAGAATGTGTGTTCTATGTTGTTGGATGAAATGTTCTGTTTCACCTGGTCCATCTGTTAGGTACATCTGACGTAAAATGTAGTTCAAACCCAATGTTTTCTGTCTAGATAATCTATCCATTGTTGAAAGTGGGATACTGAGTCCCTAATTCTTATTGTATTGTGGTCTATTTCCACCTAAATTTTTATTAACATTTGCTTTATATATTCAGATGATCCAATGTTAGGTGCATAGCCAGGGAGAGTCCAAAGTACAGTTACAGTTGTGAGTATGCAAACCACAGGGTTTGTTCTTGTATTTTATTTATTAATTATTATATTATTTTTCCACATGACTAACTATAACCCTACTTTTTCCCCACCCTATATATTTACAATATATATCCTTTTGATGGATTGTCCCTTTTATCATTATATAATGACCTTCTTTGTCTCTGTTAAGACCTTGATGAAAGAAATTAAAAATACAAATAAATATAAAGATAACCTCTGTTTATGAGTTAGAAGAATTAATATTGTTAAACTGTCCTTGCAACAGCTGGCGTGGCTCAGTGGTTGAGCATCAACCTATGAACCAGGAGGTCACGGTTTGGTTCCTGGTCAGGGCACATGCCTCAGTTTCAGGCTCAATTGCCCATGTGGGGTGTGCAAGAGGCAGCTGATCAATGATTCTCTCTTGTCCTTGATGTTTCTATTTCTTTCTCCCTCTCCCTTCCTCTCTGAAATAAGTAAAAAAAAAAAAAATTTTTAAATGTGGAGTAAAGGGAACCCTTGTACACTGTTTGTGGGATTATAATTAGGATAATCATTATGGAAAACAGTATGTAAATTCTCCAAAAAGTTAAAAATAGAAATAACATATTGTCCAGCAATCCCACCTCTGGATATGTACTTAAAGAAATAAAACCTGGATCTCAGAAAGATACATGCACTCCCATGTTCATTGCCACATTATTCACAATTGCCAAGATATGGAAACAATGTAAGTGTTCATTGACAGATGAATAAAGACATTTTGATATATACTGTTAAAAGATGAACTGAGGCATATTAAAATTGACAAGAGTTGATTTGGGTGAACATCTATTCAAACATCCAGCTGTGAATGGAAAATAGTTAGGAGTGCAATAGAAGTTAGGGGAAAGGCTTTTTTATAAAGAAGACATGGGGGGCGGGAAACCAAAAAATTATTTGATTGTCTATAGCTTAACAGGTTGCCTTATTTGGGAAAGCGTGGTTGGCTGTTCATGATTAGGTTTCTTTGGTTTTGTTTTCTCAGATTTGATTGCATTGACTCTGGCTTAACTTAGGTTTGCTTACTACACCGGCTATGAAGGCAATAGAGTCGCCTCAGTCCAATGGGCCCCTTGTTTAATTATGTTAAGAATATATACAATTGCCCTGACCGGTTTGGCTCAGTGGCCAGAGCGTTGGCCTGGGGACTGAGGGTTCCTGGGTTCGATTCCAGTCAAGGGCATGTACCTTGGTTGTGGGCACATCCCCAGTGGGCGGTGTGCAGGAGGCAGCTGATCGATGTCTCTCTCTCGTCGATGTTTCTAACTCTCTATCCCTCTCCCTTCCTCTCTGTGAAAAATCAATAAAATATATTTTTAAAAAAAGAATATATACAATTGAATATTATTCAGCCATAAAAAAGAAGGATATCTGACCATTTTTGCCAACACGGCTGAACCTGACGGACATAAAGCTAAATTTTGTAGCCAGACACAGAAAGGCACTTATATGATCTCACTTACATATGGAATGTAAAACATTGGACTCATAGAATCAAGAGAAGAATGTCTGTTGCCAGGAGCTGGAGGTGGGAGATGGGAGGGAGAGATGAGAGGATGTTGGTCAAAGGGTACAAACTTCAATTATAAGATTATAATGATAAGATGAATACATTTTGTAGGTCTATTATATGGCACGGTCTATTATATATATAGTTAATACGGTATTGAAAAGTATGTAAGTAAAAAGTATGTAAGATCACCTGCTGAGAAAGGGAAGCAGTGGTGAGAGAGGGGACCACACAAATCTCAGGTCAGAGCAACAATGGCGCTTAACCTGAACTATTTTACTTTTCATGTAATAGTTGGACTTAATAACTACAGTCCTCAAGTTCTCATTGTGCATGAAACTGCTCACCCAATAAAACCAAACTCTTTTTTGTGGTAATTTTATTAGATGTACAAGGCTTTCAAAACAGTTTTATAGACTTAAACAGACACCATAAAATACTTTCTTACTCATCATTTCAAGAGGAACTGAACTCTTCTTAAAGGCGTCATAACTAATTATAGGTTAATTTCTGGAACTTACCGAAAACACTTATACTCTTTTATGTAAGTGAAACTGGCAAAATCTCATGAACATGTCACTGCGTATGATTGCATTCTCATCTCTCTAACACCAAGCATTTTGTTCCCCAAACCCTAGAATCTGGGAAGAGCTTTGCTTGTACTTTCTCATAAGCTCTTCATGTGCCTGGTTTGAAGGACCCTTGTAAGAAGGTCCAGAGGAGAGGTTTGATACTGCAAAAATACACTGAGGCACTGAGGGGTAAGCTCTGCTTACTAACAATGTGTAGACTAGCAGTCTAATGAGCAAAAAGATGACAAAAGGGAATAATCATTTCCTTTTTGCTCCTCTAGCTCAAATGTCACCTCCTCAACAGGGACCTGAGCAACTGTTGTCCTCACCATCAACCCTATCTGTACTAGAAATCACTCTGTCTGTGCTCTTGGTACATCTGTACTATGAACAGTCCATCTATTTTCTCCAGTGATGTTGAGCCCTTAGAAGGAAATGGGTTTGGAGCTGGACAGATGTCTTTGGTTTGGCTCCCATGAGCAATTTTAGGTTAAATCATACTTGCTAATCCTTAATAGTGTCGCATGTGCAATGATGGTGAGACTTCACAGATGTAATTTTTAAAAAATATATATTTTATTGATTTTTCACAGAGAGGAAGGGAGAAGGATAGAGAGTTAGAAACATCGATCAGAGAGAAACATCGATCAGCGGCCTCCTGCACACCTCCTACTGGGGATGTGCCCGCAACCAAGGTACATGCCCTTGACCAGAATCGGACCTGGGACCTTTCAGTCCACAGGCCGACGCTCTATCCACTGAACCCAACCGCTTAGAGCTCACAGATGTAATTTTAGAAAAAAAAATGAACACGTATAATGTGTATAAAATCTCTATGCATACTGTGAAGTGCTGTGTCATGTACCTATAAAGAATTATGCTTTTAATAATAGTTTTGAAGGAAAATATCCTCTAGTCCTAGGGAAACAGCCCTGAAATACACTCAGTAGCCTTATTGAGAATGAACAGGACCTTCTAAGTATTTTTAGTTTTGTCTTTAGTAGTTTCTGTTATAATTTTTCTTCTTTTAAATGAATAGACTTTATTTTTAAAGTATTTTTAAGTTTATAGCAAATTTGAGTGGGAAATACAGAGAGGTCCTAAATATACCCTCATCTCCTCTCCACCACCAACATCCCCCACTAGATGAATACACTTGTTAAAATTAAAGAAATCAACATTGACACATCATTATTAACCAAAGTCTATAGTATGCACACTTTAACAGCACAATTTTGAAAATTAAATGTATTTTAATAAATACTACTTTTATAATTATTTTAAGGTGTGTATACATTTTTGGAAGACCCCTATATATACCTCTCTATCTGTCTATCAAACTGTTTCCTGTTTCCAAGTAATTACCAGCGTCCAAAGACAGAAAAAGAATTCATAGAAATAGGAAAACATCCAGTGTCCAACAAGCAAAATTTATAATTTCTTCTATTCAAAGAAATAGAAAAAGTTATCCTAAATCTGGAAATATATTAATCATATAAGCAGATCTAGAAATAATATAATTGATAGATGAGGCTATTAAATAAGTTATCTCTTATTTTCAGGAAGGTAGAGAAAAGATAGAGTATGTTAAGAAAAAATTCTATATATATTTCACCTATTTATCTTTATATGTGTAAAGCGAAATGAGAAGTAAAATATACCACATGGTATCAACAGCAGGTGAGCAATTGAGAAAAATAAAAGTCTTTAAGGCAGCATTAGAAATGAGCAGAAATTAAACTGAGGGAGCGGGGGGAAACACCTGAAAAAAATATTAGAGAAAACATTAGTAAGTTGTGGGACAACTTTATGCAGATTGAGAGAAGGGTGATTTGAAGGAATTAAAGTTTTTTGAAGAAATAATAGTTGTATAATTTATAAATTTGATAAAAACTATAAACCAGTCCATCCAGGGATCTAAATGGACTCCAAGTACAAAAAAATATGACAATCCTTAACCTAGCCTATAAACCCTTTACTGAAGCCCTGTCTCTGCATTTGAATCTAACCATTACTCTCATTTTTCAAAATATTCCTTAGTTCTTATTTGCCTCCTTTCATCCTTATACTTGGAATGCTGGTAGTCACTCATGTGCCTCTGACTTTCAAATAATTCTGAGAGTCAGATCCATTGTGAATCCTGGACATGACCACATCCTCTCTGCCATTCCTCCACCCTACTCAAATAAGTGAGCTCTCCTCAGTGTTCCCCTGAGTTATACACATATTTGTGTGTAACTTTAATCACATGTTTTCTTCTCCATTAGCCTGTGAACTTCTCTTACTCAACTTTAAATTTCCAGAACCTAATTAAGTTCCTGAATCAGTAGGTTCCACCCAGCAAGTATTTGAGAAAAGAATGAAGAATGTCAGCTCTATGAATCTGTCTTTGTTGTCATTATATGTCTTCAGCATCTAGTAATACTTAAAATAATTGGAGGTCAATTATTATTTTCTAAGGAAGGAAGGAATTTTTATTGCTTAGCATTTGTAAAGTCAGAATGATTTATGGACTTCTATGTGCAAGGCATTATTCTGTGCATGGAGACATAAGTAGTGGTAAAGATCCATCAGCTTATATCTGTATGGATGATTGTATATGTATATGTGTTTATTTGGTGGCGGAAAATATACAAGTGAATAATTAAGTAACAATGATCATCTTAGGTATTACAAAGCACGGTGAAAACAAAGTCTATTAATCTGATTTGGGGTGGAAGTATTTTGAATTGTCAGGGAAATCTCCACTGACCAGGTAATATTTGAATTTATATTTCTAGAAAGAAGAAACTAGCCATTTTAGTTTCTAGAGCAGTTTCCCAGTAAACTGTAAGAGCTGGAGTCCTAAGGTGAAGACTACATGGTGTATTTGAGGAAGAGAAAGAAGACAAGTGTGGCATTTTTGCACAATGACTAAAACCCACCTGTGAGTTACTGGTTAAAATAAAAACATTGCATAGAAACATCATGCATATGCTGCCTAACAGGGAAGGGTTGAAGAAAACAGCCCCCCATTCACATTCACCTTGAGTATCTAAAGTTTTTCATTAAGTGTCCATTAGAGTATGCTCTTAATCTGTCTAAATTCCTCACCTCAAAAACCCTCACATCCGCATTATTATTTTCCTGGAAGTTGTGACACCAGACATTATTAATATTGTGCACAAATTGTATAGACTGTTCTACAAGTTACTGCCAGATGAAAGCTGTCTGCCCTCAAGGCTTTGCTGGGGGAAGATCCAAAATATACTAACTGAAAGAAAATGACTTGATTGCAATTATCACTGTATGCTGATGAGAGCAAATTCTGGGTATGTTACATGTAATTCATTTAATTCTACCTAAACATCATAATTGGCCATTGTTCCTGACTGTTTTGAAAAGGCATGAAATAAGCTTCTTTAGTTTCTGGTGTCTTTAATCGCTGAGGAAATAGATTATAAAATCAGGGTGGAGAATCTGGCTGGTCTTCATATATAGGTATTTAGATGCATGCATATGGATCCACTTATAAATATAGCCAGTAGGACATCCACAGTGATGAACCCTATTAACATATTCCCTACAGACCTCACAGACCTCGTCCACATGAAGCCATCAGGCAGCCTTCTTCTTTTGGTTAGCATGGTCTGTTTGTTCCTCTTTGCTGGTGAGTAGTACTATGTACATATTTGAAATGAAATTCTGGACCAGACTGGTCAATGTCAGCAGTCATGATGTGATGTTGTTTATGATAATGATGATGATGACAATGAGGATAAGGATTATAATGGTGATAAAAAAGGTTAGTGATGGTGACTACCTATCACACTTTTAGAAGGAATTTTACTTACAAATTAGCTATGTTAATTATATCATATCTTACAGATGAGATGGCCTGTTCTAGGTCACATGGGCCCCAAGTGGCTAATCTAGAACTTCTAGGCCAGTTGTGTTCCCCTTATCAGATCACAATTAGCAGGATAAGGTTACAAATAAGCTTCATTTTTCAAGGAAAAAATTATATTTAAATTAGAAATTTTCATTTAAAGTCACCTTCAAGAAATTCTTGTCTAAAAAGCTTCAATGCCAGAATTTGTCTGAGGTGTCTTCATTTTGCTGAAAGCTGGGTCATTCTTGCTTACCCTCTAAGTAAGGAGAGTAAAGAGATGATAGACAGATGATGATGAGAGATCATCATAATAATAATAATAAATAGAGTAGAAAAAAACTCAGGACTAAGATTTTAAGATTTGGCTTCTAATTCTCATTCTGCTACTACCTTTCTCTTTAATATTGAGCAACTCACTCCCTCTGGCTTCTGTTTCATTACATGAAAATAGAATGTGAACCTTATATGTGCCAAGACTTCTTTCAATAAGAGGTGATGCTTAAGTACATTGGCTTTAGGGTCTATGCGACCTGGGTTTGCTTCCTGGCTCTCCCATTTACAAGGCATATGTCCTTAGACAAGTTGCCCAAGAACTCAGTTTCCTTATCTTTAAAGCAGAAATATTAGACTTAATGTAAATGAAATTTAATACAGTGCTTAAAATGTAGAACTCTTGCAAGTAGTTGGCAAATATTGGTAGTGGAAGTGGTGATAAATCATATGACTTTTTAAAATGCTCTAAAAATTATTTTGTATTATATTATTATACTAGAGGCCCAATGCACAAAACTCGTGCAAGAGTAGGCCTTCCTTCCCCAAGCTGCCAGCACCAGCTTCCCTCTGGCACCCAGGACCCGGGCTTCCCTCACCGCCCAGGCTTTGTCCCGAACGACATCCAGTCTAATTAGCATATTACACTTTTATTATTATAGATTAGCACCTGGTTTGCCAGTTGCCTTTATTATCCTTTAATTGAATAGTTCGAGATTTTGGAATGTCAGCCTCTTTCTGGTTAAATATAGGCCTCTTTGACAAAGAAGAGATCCAGAGTTTGCCTTCTTTTCTTCAGGTATAGTCTAGTTTTAAGGTAACATTATAAAGAAGTAAACAACATATTGGATAAATGTCACATAAATCACAAGTAGCAAATGAAGTCAAGAGAGCTTTGTATTGGCCATTTGTAATGTGTTCTCCAACTCAGTTGTGTAGTTAACAAGGTGAGTGTCCTGGATGAGTTTTCTTCTCTTCTCTGGGACTCAGTTCTTCATGCACAAAGCAAGACAAGTGTAACGGAAGATCTCTAAGGACAACTTTTCACTGTAAAATTCTGGAATTCTTATGAGGTGCTGTGATTAATCAGTGTCTGTGTTCTCATTGCAGGGGCTGTGAGCCAAGGAGGCACTCAGGTAAGTGCTTTTCGGTTATGACCATTTCTCTGTTACAAGAGGTTGTCTTTCAACAATGGTGATGCACTGGGAAGTACCGTGGGTATTTCATTAAGATTTCTGCATTTCTTTGGTTGGTCTTGTGAGAAGGTGGAATGATAATCTGACACATCTATCTGGACAAAGTGTCATTGTTAGTACAGATGCATTTTTTAGCAGTGGAAAAGGACTTGAAAACAACCTCCAATTTTCTTAGTCAGATATCACATTCCATAATAAGGAGTTTATATGTAGTCAAAACTTTGAAAACAGAATAATGCTTATGTAAGTATGGTGTGAATGTTATTTATTTTCCAAATCAGGATAATTTTGAGAGTGAAAGTAGTACTTATATGAACAAGAAAATAATCATAAACTGAGAGTACCCTAGGCAACTCAGAGTATATAGTTACTCTAGATCTGAACACCTTGTTCATATCAAATGCTTCATAAAATGCATATTTCTACTCCTTATATATACATGTTAGATCTATCAATTGCACTGGGATCTCTAGGGCGTTGAGTCCTAGAAATATACATTTAGGAAGCTTCCTTACATAGCTTTATAAGTGATGGAACTTTTTTGTTCATCAATTTATTTTATTGATTAAAGTCCACGTATAACTGAGATCATATGATACTTGTCTTTCTCTGACTGGCTTATTTTGCTTAGCATAATACTCCCCAGGTTCCTCCATGTTGTCTCAAAGGGTAAGAGATCACTCTTTTTTACACAGTGGAATACTACACAACCTGCATAGTATTCTATTGTGTAAATGTACCACAGTTTTTTAATCCATTCATCTACTGATGGACACTTTGGCTATTTCCACACCTTAGTTATTGTAAATAATGCTTCTATGAAAGCATTGTGGACTTTCCTCATAAAAAGAAAAAAGGTTAGCATATTTTTTTTATTTCTTGAAAGAGCTAATGATATCAATACCATTGATCATGAAATAAAATAAAGAACTTCATTTAAATCACAGGCTTTCTGCAGCAGCTATGAGAAAACAGCTACAGATGAAAAACCTTGTCCCAAGATCCAAAAACCAGTGTGTGGTACTGATGGGCAAACTTACAACAATCACTGTGAATTCTGCAAAGCAGCTATGTAAGCACATGAAAGCATATATTGGAATAGCACCCTTAGTTTGGGTCGATGGGGTATGAGTTGGGGAAATTATTTATTAAGCATCTACTCTGATAAATATTTTGCATATAATTCTTATTTAAAATAAGGCAATATTATTATCCCCAAACAAAGCTAGTTCCGCATTCAGTTCATTCAGCCTGAAATACATTTCCACTGTATCTCATTCTGAGCACCATCTTCTTTCTTTCAGGGAAAGAAATGGAAACCTTGGTTTCAAGCATGAAGGGAATTGTTGAATCCTCTGATGCTGCAATGTTGGAAGTGCCTTCAATTTGCCGTTTGCTTCAGAAAATTTATTTCCTGATACGCAGTCTCCACCGCAATGTAATTCCCATCAATAATTAATCATAAAAAAGCCATTTTAATAAAGTTATCTTGGCAGAACGTCATTGATGTTTTTTTCAGGTAATAATGAAGCCACCTTTGATTTAGTTAGTTAATCTGCTCAGAGAAAAGATACAATTTGAAATAAAGATAGGGCATAGTATATCACCACATTTAGTGCATCCAGAATTCTTCATTCAGTGCTCTGAGTCTCAATTCTTCACAATGACAAAGATGATGTCAAGGATAATAAAGTTCCATCCACGAAAATATACATCATCTGACACAAATTAGCATTCTTTAGTACATAGGATGCTTGGGAAGTGTTTTCCCTACTGGGCACATTGGGCTTGTTTTGGAGCATCTCAACATGTATGCAGAGGTGAATAAGGAGCAAATAAGATTACATTTTGGTCACTTCTGTTATCAGGGCTGCTGAATAGGTTGCAGGACAGCTGAAGTCTTTAGTCTAGTTGACTCTTTCTTTATCAGTTTACTACAGTGCTGCATAAAATATTATAATTTTCTATGTGTGTTAAGTGATGAAAAAGCTTAGAAGTATAGGTTTATTGACATGTGGGTGCTTAAAATCTAAAAATGGATTGAGAAACCTGGCGTTTTCAGAGTATATATAGACTATTTGGAAAGTCAAATGTATTTAGCAACTAACTAAAATACAGTTTGATATGCTTCTGTTTGTAAATATCTCAGTGAATGAATTGTTCCATTTATTAATTGCACAAATAACTATTCAATGCTTATGATATATGAGATTCCATTCTAAACATAGGCAAATGAGATCCCTACTTTAAAGAACTTTACGCTTTAGTGAATGCACAAGGATAAATATTTTAAAATATATTTCCAGTTACTAATAGATTTATAAAAGAAAAAAAGATAATACAATGAAGAAAATTGGTACAGTTTGGAGAGAGGATTTATTTGAAATTGGTCACTTTGAATAGAATAAAGAGAGCAGAAAAGGATTCAAACATAAGCTAATTTGGAGAAAGATGTTTTAAGCAAGCAAAGAGAACCACAAACATGAAAACAACAGGCCGGCCGAAGTTGCTCAGTAGTTGAGTGTCCACCTATGAACCAGGAGGTCACGGTTCAATTCAGGGTCAGGGCACATGCCAGAGTTGCCGGATCCATCCCCAGTAGGGGGCATGCAGGAAGTAGCCAATCAATGATTCTCCCTTATCTTTGATGTTTCTCTCTCTCTCTCTTCTTCTCTGAAATCAATAAAAATACATAAAAACAAAACAAAACAAAACAAAAACACACACCCAGGAGTGGATATAGGTTGGCACGATCAGGGAGAGAGATGCTGATTCATAAAGAGTCTTGGGACCACGTTAAAACATTTGGCATTTATCCTAAGAATTCTAGGAAAGAATTGAAGTGCATTAAGAGACTTTAGAGAAGGAATGGCATTTTAGCTGATCCATGGCATGGAAAAATGTTGCCAATTCATAAAGAAGGGAGTAGCGCTGGCCGGCTTGGCTCAGTGTTTAGAGCATCACTCTATGGACCAATTACTGGTCAAGGGCATGTACTTGGGTTATATAGGCAGGATCCCAGCCCAGGTTGGAGTGTGTGCAGGAGGCAACAGATCAATGTGTCTCTCTCACATCACTTTTTCTCCCCCTCTCTCCCTCCCTTCTACTCTCTCTAAAAATCAATAGAAAAAATATTCACAGGTGAGGATTACAAAAACAAAAAAGGAGGGAGTAACAGTTTAATCAGAAAACAAAACAACTCCCCTTCCCCCCAACCAGAAACATTGTGAAAAATGGTACCTTTGAGAGGTTTGTTTCTAAAGTCCCACATTGAGTATGTGGGAAAAATAAGATCAGAACTCATACAGGGCACTCTAATATCACCTGCTTTAACATGGTCCTTCTGCAGCAGAGGTCTCTCACTAATGATAAATACATTGGGTATGGCTTAGGGATGGTTCTCTAACTCACAAAGTTATTTTCAGTTAGATGCCAATATTTAAACATTGAAAAACTTCGCATAAAAATACTGGATTACTAGAAACTTTTGAAAAATGAGAAGACCTGCTTAATTTCAGCAATTGGTTAATTTCTGACTCTAGTTGAGTCATTCACACAGTGCCCAGGATCATCTTCACTCTTGCACATCAGCTCCTGATTCTTGATGGCATGTAAGGTTTATATCTCTACTTTAAGGCACCACTGTCTTGAACATCTCATTGAATACTCTTGATTTTGGAAAATTCACAACCTAAAGTAGCAGCGCGCTCCATCAATAAAAACAATTCCTTTATAAAGTGTTAGTATTTACCTCTTTATCACTTCCACCAAGTGGCAATACTTTGTGCACACGCATACACACACACACACACACACACACACACACACACACACACTTGCACTTCCTTTTTTACATACTTTTCCTTCAAATAGCTCCTAGACTTACCTCTTTCAATAGAATATCATCAACTGTCTTAGCAAGCTTTCTTTAAAATCCCTTGTTCCAATCAGCTTATACTAGTGATCAAATTGGCAATCTAAACAAAAATAATAGCTAACATTCATCGAGTCTGTTAGTATTTTAATGTGCCAGACATTGTTCTAAGGACTTTACATATTTTTTCAATTTTTTAAAATTGACTTCAGAGAGGCAGGGAGAGGGAGAGAGAGTTAGAAACATCAATGATGAGAGAGAATCATTGATCGGCTGCCTCCTGTATGTCTCCTATTGGGGATTGAGCCCGCAACCTGGGCATGTGCCCTTGACCAGAATCAAACCTGGGACCCTTTAGTCCACAGGCTGACACTCTATCCGCTGAGCCAAACCAGCTAGGCTATATTTTTTTAAACTTCACAACAACCCAATGAGATAAGCATTATTATTGTTTTATCTTACATAACGGGAATCTGAAGCACAGACACTTTGTGACTAGTCACCAACTTAATAAGAGGAAGAGACAGAATCCAAACTCAGGCAAACTGTCTTTCAATGTAGGAACTGTGTAAACATTTATTCATAGACTTACTAACAATTAGTGTTAAAGTGTTCTGAGATACCAATGAAAAGCAGAGGAAATAAATAAGCCTAAATATTTGAATTGTGCTTACTAAGTCTTCAATAGTAATTATGAAATATCCAAGGACTCCCTGACACATCTTGAAATATCATATTACACCATGGTGGGTAGCATCTGATAAAGGTGAGAAGCTTGTTGCATTGTTTAAGTTCTAATACAGGCCGGTGTTTTTTTAAAATTGTAATAAAGAAGTAAAATTTAGAATATGGACTCTGTCGCAATATAGTTCTGTGACAGTCTCTCTTTTCTCATTGGAGAAATTAAGATAATATCAGCTATACAATTGTTTTAAAAGTTGAATGATATCATTCATATCAAGCAGTTGGCACAGTGTCTGGTAAATGTTTAATAAACATTAGTTATTTTTAAAACAGAGCATATAAACTGAACGTAAACATTAGGAAAAGACCAATGAATCAGGATACGTGTGGGACAGAGGTGATATGAGAACCAACAAGCTTTATGTTCTTGGACTATCTGTTTTCCCTTTTATAGATGTTATGAGAACTATGAGGTCCCAGATAGCCTTGGCTCACAATATCAAGATCTCTGAGTCTTCTAATAAAAGAGTCTAGAAAGCAGCCTTAAGTATGTGATGGCATCAAAATGTCATAAGTTGTCTGTATCTGATCTGGTCAGAGAGTTTAAATGGTCACACATACTCATAATGTGACTATTTATATTCTGTGGCCATTATCTAGCAAACAAGTACATGAAGGAATGAACACTGGACTAGGAATCAAATCCAAGCTTTGAGGTTACATTTGGAATTTTGGTGATTTCTTCCTCAATATTCCCTTTCCCATAAGTAAAATAAAAAATCTGGTCTAGATGTGCTTCTCTAAGGTACTTATAGCTGTGATATTCTACGATTTAATCGCCTAAATATCCCAAAGTTCCTTGTGATTAGTAGGTGTTCATCAGTGTCTGAAGCATTGAAATAAAACAAAGTAAATGAAAATCCATGGAGAATGTGGGATAGAAGTGTTGACACAATGTTTCTTAAACTAATAAACTGGTATTTCTGCTATAAGATATATAACATGATCTATTGAAAAAAAAGTTAAGAGCTACACATTTGTTTTAAAGTGGCTTTAGAAAAATAAAAGTAGCTCATAAAACAAATTGTATTGGTTAAAATAAATGGCTCTAAATACAAATAGTTAATCAATTTAAAGAAAAGTATAAGTATTAAATAGAATGATATATGCCAAACAGTTGTATGTTTTATTCAAGAAAAACTGATTTCTTTTTGGAAACCCCAAATCAATAGATTATAGAGTTGACTTGTTTGTTTGGTTTGATAATGGCCATAAATATTTTGAAAATACAATGTGATTCATGAGCTTTCTCTTAAAAAAATATGTCTATATACACATAAATTTTAATTCTACTGACTAATGGAACCATCTACCTCAAATTAAAAGTGACTATGCTAAAAAATAAATCACTATACTAGAAGCTGGTAAAGTTTCCCATAACGCTTCTGAGCAAGAACTTGACCTTGGCATGAGAAATGTAGGCTATTAACCTAGTGTTAATATGTGAGATATGACACAGTTTATATCAGAGGAGACTCAGAAATCATCTCCATGTGGTGAATCAAGTCTCTTTCCAGCCTTTACTTGGGCTGGAATCTTAGTTCTGTATTGCCAAAGAGCAATTGATCTTCAACTGAGGGATTTACAAATGTTATTTTACAAGTCTCTATTTCTAAGAAGGGCATTCCATGTTTCTAGACAGTCAAGAATGGGGTTGCTTAGACAGATATGTTAAAATATCTTTACTAGGGTAAATTGTGTAAAATAGTTATTTAACAACCTTGTGCTTGAGCTTACTCATCAAATATTTAGAGTGTTACCAAAGTATTATTTTAAATATTAAATGAGATAATTCATATAAAATTCCTCAATAAATGGTAACTATTATAGTTATCATGGGGTGTTAACTCAATGTAGAAAAGTAATTATTGTCTTATCAACAATATATCTATTGCTGTATAATAAATCACCTGTAACTTAATGGTTTTAAAAATAAGTCATTTATTTGTCCACAATTCTGCAATATGTTCATGTTCATCAGAAATGGTATGCCTCTGCTCCATATTGTGTTGACAGGGTGGCTCTATTGGGATCCAGAATGGCTTCAGTCATTTCTGATGTTTCAAGGGAGTCCCTAAAGAGACTTCTCTCTTTGTCTCTCTTTTTCTTTATCTCTCTTTCTCTCTCCTCCCCTCCATAGTCTCTCATCCAACCCTGACAGACTCTTAGGCTTAGACCTAAAAGAGGCATGTTGTCAGATCCACTGCATTCTATTGGTCAAAGAAAGTCACATGATCAGCTCAGGGTCAAGGTTAGGGGAAATGGACTCTTCTTTTGTAGGAGAGGGATAACTTTGTAGAGAGAGATGTGAAGACTTGTTGGTGTTGATTTTTGTACATTATTCTAAAATATAACTGTAAGACTGATTATGAACAAACATTATATGGAGGGTGACTGGAAGTAAAGTTTGAGAAAGGAGTTTAGAGAATACCTGGACTCGAATAGTTAAAAAATAATAAATCTGATGATCAACATGGGACTAAATTGTGTAACTTGTTTTCTCTTAAGTATGAAGAAAAGGTTAAAAAAAGACACTGCAATTATTTAAGGGGGTGGTGATAAAGAGGTTGATTTGGAGATGAGAAAGATATATTGCAGATTTTTTCCTTTGAATTTTCCAACTTGCACATCAAGATTTTCAAATAATAAAAGTCTCTGGAATAAGTCAACAGATGCAATATTAAATAAAGCATAATTATAATAACCATGGACTAATTATGGACTAATTGGTCCATGACTACCAGTATTATAATTATGCTTTATTTAATATTGCATTGTGCTCTGGTCACCACCTGTGTATTCAACTAAAGTGAAGGTGGCAGAGGTCAAGTTTCCAACGCTTACACAAGTATAATGACAATAGCTAACCTTAATGGAACATTTTAATGTGTGTGTCAGATACATGCATCGTCTCAATAAACAATGATGAAATTAAGTATACTTAGATTTTAGTTTGCATTGAAATTTTGTGTGTTGAATGAAAAAATTTAGGCCCAAAGCAGAAAGTAAGTTACCCAAGATCCTATCTCAAGCATCTTCCACCCACCAGTACTCCATATTTTTTAAAAAATGACTCCATAGGGGTAAAGATTAGGTAAATGATCAAATATGTTATTTGATAGTCATAGTCAACTGAGAAATGGCAAAGGGCCTTAAGTTAGGTAGATATTACCTACTGCTTACTCTTTGGCCTCTTTCTTAGTAGGATTGTGAGGTTTTTTATGAGACTTGGTCACCAACTGGCACTGAATTTAAGAAGTATTGTCTTCCATGCAATATGAATTATATTTAAAAGACCAGACCAAACATTCAATTTGTCTGCTGGATTCAGTTCAAACTATTTATGTCTATGTCTGAATAGCTTAATGAATGCTATGTAGCTGATGCCTTCTATCTTTTACTATGTATGCTCAATCTTCACACTCCTCCTGAGGTTCAAAGAACAAAACTTGACATGTGCCTGAGGCAGAATTGAAAGGAAGTATAGTAGCGAAAGTATTTAGCAGGAGAAAAACAAATAGGGAGTTCAAAGTTCCCTACTCTTTAGCTGCATGACAAATGACTTGTTGAGATTGAATCAGGTAACAGAGCACAGCATGCTATAGAACAGCTCACAATCAGAAATCAAAGTGATTAAACTGCAGATATGAACTTTTTCCACCAACCCACAAACCACTTAGGACAATTTGACTCTTTCAGTGGGCTGTTATAATTTTAGAAACAAGTGGAAAGGGAAATTGAACAAAAGGCAGAGAGTTGGGGGCGGGGGGAGAGAGAGAGAGACTTGCATAAGATCACAGAGCTTAAAAAACAGGAGACAAACAACCGGGGTCATTTGACTTCATTGCTGCTATTGTTTCCACCCAAATATGAGGATTTCTGGAAGAATAACCTTGACCTAGAATCCCACTCCCAGTTACTTAGCCTCTCCCTTTCTCTAATATGTGGCTGTGGCAAGCATATTCTGAGCCTAAACCAAGATAGAATTTTGACCTTTCCCCCAAGTGTAAAGGAAGATAATAATGGAAGACAATTCTAAAGGTGGGAGAATTCTCATCATAAAAGGAGAAATTAAATATTCCATTTCAGATAATTGAAGTATTAAAAGCAATGATTAAAAAGGTCCTTTGGAATGGTTTGGAGAATAAGCACATAGAGACTGCACTGCCTTACTCAACACAACAATACCTTCAACTACTCACGAAGGCCGTCTCTGAGACCTCAGAGCATAGGCTTCATGAGACTGTCTTCCCACTGCAATATCCTCACATACAAGGCACTCAGCCCTAGTGGTTCTTTATACATGCCATTTTGAAATGTGATAATGCTGAAGTTAAGAAAAAAACATGGCTAAGAAAGATGATGGTGCTAAGTATTTAAGAAATAGTTGTCTTGGAAAAATGCAAAGCAGCTATTGTTGTCTATTTGTTGATATTTGGGAATGTACTGCATTAAATGCTAAAGATGAGTTTCTGTATATAAAATTAACTGTCATCATATTTACCCAGTTTGGCCAATATATAGTAGAGCAGATATAGCAAAATATTAATTGAAGAATCTTGGTGGTGTGTATATGGGTTTTCACCGTATAATTCTTTCAACTTGTCTGTATTTGAAACTTTTCATAATTATGTACAGGGGAAAAGTTACCTTTTTACTATAAACATATATACTTTTGTCTTTTTTGATGCCTTAAAATTGTTGGCTTGGTTAAAAAATAATTTATCATGATCAAATTTGCCCTTCTAAATAAACTAATGTGAAAACCAAACATAATTCAGAACCCCCAAATCTGAGGACTTTAGAATTGGAAGTGATTGGAAGAATCATTTTGTTTATCTTTCTTCCCAAAGCTGAAATTTGAATTCTTTAGAATTCGAAAATATTTATCCTGCACTTATATTAGAATAAGTTCTGTCATCTGGAGCTACAAATTCTATCACCCTTCACCATTTAATGCCCTTCAGATGATGAATGCAATGTCACTCCTAAGTCTGTCTTTATTCACACTTATGTTTCTTACTGCCATCAACAAACTTTATGCTCTCTGGTCTCCAGACCTCACCTTACCAAGGTCATTTTCTTTTGAACATGCTTCAATTAATTCAAATTTTTCTTATATGGGGCAGCCATTCTTAAACACATTATTCTAGGGCTTTATAATATTAAGTTTATGACTGACTAAGTATCCCTAAGTGATTTTCACATGAGCTTCTATTTGGCGCAATATCTTGAGGCAAGAGTGTAATGCTATTTTCAAACATGAGATCTATTGTCTCCTGTTACCTCATAAAACTAAATTACCCATCATTATTTCCCACTGTGTGTATTCATCCCTTACTAATTGCCAATACTCAATGTGGTTTTACTTGCTTTTAAAATATAATTTGAGGTAAATAATTGGCACCTAATTTACTTGCAGAAAAAGGTCCTGGGAATGTCTATTGTAGACATATAAACTTACAGGGTCAATAAGACTACTGACTAATGATAAATCCTCTCTTAACAATAAAAAAAGTGAACACTAAGTTTACTTTCCCAGATGGGTTTCTCCATTTTTATTTAATTTTTTTCTGTGAGAAAAATGTCCCATAGAAGCATATTAAAGTTTGGATATTTATGGGAATTGAGGTGTGAAGCTAATTTTAAAAATGACAATCACTCAAGAAGCAACACCTTACAGTTTGCCAAAGTTACTCTTTAATTTTATTTTCTCACAATGACCATGTTTAGCAATTAGGGTGGAGAAGTTTTCAAATATATAACATGGTGGCGATCAACATGCTTTATTCAGAAAGCTTCTACTGAAGAGTTACCCTTAGCTCCATCCAATCCAACTGAGTCTGAAACAACTGGCTGTAACATGAAGGCTTTTCTTTTCCTTCCCTTCATGTTCTTGGCCATGTTCTCAGGTAAGGAAAGTTGTATACAATGAGTTTTCTTCCAACTCTCAAAGTAAAGAGTTCAAAATGTTCAGCGATTTAATAATACAATTGTCAGAGATTTTTAAAAAGTGGGAGTATCTATCAGCCATTGAAATGGAATAAGGTAATTTCAGATAACATATAGATCAGGGTTATAAAAATAGTGATCAGGTGAGACAACAGTGGATAGTTTGATGTGGCTGAAGAGAACCAGAAGCAAGGAAATGGGAAAAGTAAGACATTAGACTGGAAAGAAAAATTAGTCTAAGAGGAATAGGTGAATTTGTGAATGCTCAAATTTATGTTCCACAAAGAATATGATTTTGTGTGATGATGCAGGTCTATATGGTCAAATAGAAAAGGGTTCAAATCCTGGCTTTTTACTTTTCTACTTATATTCTTTGGAGAAATTTACTTAACCTATTTTAGCCTCAGTTTTCTCATTTGCAGAATGAAAATAATTAGACATTCCAACAGGCTGTTATAGGAATCATGTGTACACTAGCACCATTACTTGCATTCTTCTTAGGTACCTATCACTCAATATACTTCTCTCTATTCCTTACCTTGATACATACTTCTCTCTATTCCTTACCTTGATACCGTTAGGTTGTCTGTTTTCAGAGATGCAAATTTCCAGCAAGCAATGAAAATTTCACAAGATAATAAATGACACATAATATATTTCTCAAGAAAATAAATTAGGATAAATAAAACCTATTTCAATTTATCTCCAAATTATGACCTTCTACTTGATCATTCTTTTCTAATAGCTAGTGAAAGGAAATAACGAAAGTGAAGTGCCTATGACCTTCAGTTGCTTATTGTTGGAACACAAGAAATCATGGTTCTCTTCTCATTTTAAGCATTGTAGTTGTTTTCAGATTGTTGATAACAGGGGTGATCAGAACCATTCTGTTAAGAGATATCTGTCTGTAGTGATATTGAAAATAAATTGGGATGTGTGAAAAATTGTACAGAGATACCATTTAGAAAACTTTCTAAGAAACAGAGTTAAGAAATAAGAATATAGAACTAAGTGATAAGATGGAAAAAAGGAGGAGGAAATGTGTGTGTGTGTTTCACAGGGGACAAAAGCATGCAGACAAAAATTCCTTACTAAACATGATGGCAGGTACCATATTTCTTGTGTATTTCAATGTCTTGCTAGATAACATTTAGTATGTATTCAGCAGGGATTTGTGGCTGGAATGAAGTACATTAAAGTAATACTATATGTAATGGTTATATGATTTTGAAGGATGAAGAAGAGTGAGGAATCAGGAATGCCTATTATAATATACAGCAATGCCAAGCATGAATTTAGAGTTTGTGAAATCAGAGGAGAAAAATATGGAACAAAAACTAAAGATAATTATTTTACAAAATTTTAACTTAAAAATGGGAGGTTAAACCATATTTTAATACCTTAGTTATCTTTTTTTACTTAAATATTTCACCACTGGTTTTTATCCTACAAATTTATGTATTACTAGAAATGTCATTAAATCATGGTTTGTAATAGTTAAAGAAGAAAATAAACTAAGGACTCATTGCTAAAAGACTGGTTAAATAAATTATTATAAACTTAAATGAGATCATATGCAGCCACCAGGGACAATAACTAAGGTGCTCTCTCTCTATTGGTATAGAGGTATCCTGACTGCATATTTCAAGGGAGAAAATGAGTACAATAGTGTGTACAAGGTGCCACAAATTGTGTTGAAAATATATTCAAATATGTTTGTAAATACAGAGATATCTGTAATAATACAGAAAACTCTGGTAGGTATAATTGTGTTCTAGGTAGGGAATTGGAAGTAATAGGATAGAAGATAAAGGGAAAGTTACTTTAAACTATTTACCTTTTTTATATCTTTATGATTTGATGCAATTTGCTTACTAGTATATGGCCTTGTATTATTTTAAAAAGCCAAACAATCTACAAAAAAAATAGATCAATCTTTTTTCTTTTTCATTTCATCTACATTTTTATCTGTTTGATTTCTACTTGAAGTTAGTGCCTGCTAATGAACAATGTTTGGCTCTTAAAACTCAGGCATACACTCATTGCTCTGCTAAAAATAATTCATTTATTATCAGTTTTTCTGGCTATATAACCTGTACTTCTTATATGTCACCTCCTCCAGGAAGAGAAATAATGAAAAAAAAAAATACCAAGGAAGCTCATTAAGAAAAATAAAAAGTGAACCTTAATAAAACTTTTGTGGAAACCCCAAATTATGAAGGTGGGGGAATAAAGATGAGTCATCAAATAGAAAAGGCGAGAAAGCCAAAAATAAACACTTGTACCAAATTGAGTACAAGAAAAGCATAAGACCTAATGGAGCACCATTGCACTTAACAGCTCTAAAGTCATTGCATTTGCTTATACATTGTGTTCTAAACCCTACTCATTTTGGAATAGAATCTGAATAAGTCTAATATATATATATATATATATAATATATCTAGTATTATCTATCTATCTAATCATCACATACATACAGATTGGGTGGGCTTCCAAAATAAATTTGAGAAGCAAGTAGAGTAGATAAGATAGAGTGAGTAAATTCTGAAACATGGGTTTTAAGAAATAGTCACATAATATCTACCATTTTCTTGAGTGGTTTGACCACAAGAGAAAGAAACAAATAACCACCATAGAGAGTGTGAGTGATTAATTAATACTAAAATTTTATGGGAAATGGTGGGCATAAAGCTTATTGGAAAAAAAATATTCTCAATAAGGAAAACCACTGCCTTTAGAATGGGGTTAGTGGGAATGACTATATCTACAGAAAACAAATATAGAGATAGAGAGAGAATATGAAAGGAGGACTCATGCTTGACAGCTTTTACATCTGGGGAGTTGATGACATTTTCGTAAGATAATGTTGGGAATATGAGAAAAGGTTCTATGATATGGAGAAAGTTTACACAAGGCATTAATCAGCCTTTTTAATTAATCAAGAAATCCTTAAAAGGAATTTGTGGTAGTATTAAGGCCCAGTGCAAATAATTCAAGCTCTGATTTAGAAATGAGGCAAGCTCTTTTGAACCCATGCTTTTGGGACACCATGTAATATAGTGAAGAAAGAAATGGAGAACACAAAATATTCTAAGTTATCAAAAGTAATGGGGAGAAGATTCTGTCTTGAGGTTTGGTTAAAAAAAATCAAAGAGGCATTAAATACATACTATATTTTGGGATGAAGGATGTTGATTTTAAATTCTTGAGGTTAAGTAACTTTATTTTTGTGCCCTTCCCCCCTCCCCTTTTTTTTAATCTCCAGTGTCTTCAACACAGACTTTGAAACCAAGTGTTATTAAACTAGAGGAGGGTCCAGAACCTGCACTTATCTTAGAGAGAAACAATGAAGCTAACCCTCGGGCGGGACAAAAAGAATCTAATGAGAAAGGTGATAGCAACACAAAAAGAAAATCAGAAATCTTTATTTTTCCCGGAAAACGAGGGTATTCCAACCAACCCGGGAAACTAGGGAGTCTTAATCAGCAAGGGAAGCCAGGAATTTTAAATCAGCTTGAGAGTCTGCAAGGGAATTCAGGAGAATCTAACCAAAAAGCTAGTTCAGAAATGTCTAGTGAGCATGAAAAATCAGGATCATCTCTCCCGCAAAGGAAGCCAGGGTCTTCTGGCCAGCAAGGGGTTTCAGGATTATCTAGCCAGCAAGGAAAACCAGGATCTTTTAGCCAACAAGAAAAGTCAGAATCTTCTGGCCAGCAAGGAGAACCAGAGCCATTTAGCCAACCAGGAAAACCAGGATCATCCAGACAACCAGGAAAACCAGGATCATCCAGCCAACCAGGAAAACCAGGATCTTCTAGCCAACCAGGAAAACCAGGATCATCTAGCCAGCAAGGAAAACCAGGATCTTTTAGCCAACAAGAAAAGTCAGAATCTTCTGGCCAGCAAGGAGAACCAGAGTCATTTAGCCAACCAGGAAAACTAGGATCATCCAGCCAACCAGGAAAACCAGGATCATCCAGCCAACCAGGAAAACCAGGATCTTCTAGCCAGCAAGGGAAGCCAGGATCATCTAGCCAACGAGGAAAACCAAGGTCTTTTTACAGTCAAGAAGAAAGAAAAAATGTAGGCAACCAGTTGAATGGCAATATGGAGAGTCAGGTATGTGTTAATTTCTTTTTTCCTTCTTTAGTCAATTTATCTCAGCAATTCTATTTTCCAAGTTTTGAAAATTGTTAACAGAATACACTTTACTAATGACAAATACTTTGCAAGGACAGTGATTCAACAAAAGAAGAGGGAATTTGGAGGTGGTTATTTTTGTATACATCTATGATCATTAGTATCATGGTCTTATATCCATCCCTTATTTCCTACTACTCTTTTCCACTCAGACATTCCTACCTATACCAGACTAGCTCAAACCCTCATTAAATGAGCCCCATTTCCACCATATTTAACTTTCATGCTCATTTCCATCCCATCCATAATCTATACCTTACTCAGGTGGCATTTCTAAATCACAAGTCTGACTTGATGAAAGTTTTTCAGTGGTGCCACAAGATAAAATCCAAACGTGTGAGCAAGGCATTGAAGAGTTTTCAACATTGAACCCCATGTCTGTGAATGACATTATCAAACATGTCATGCCACTCTTGCTCACTTACTGTAATACTAGAGGCACAGTGCACTGAATTCGTGCATGGGTGGGATCCCTAGCAGCTGCTGGCTGCCGGCTGCCAGCCAGGGCCTCCTTTTCCTGGCTGCTGGCTGCCAGCTGGGGCCTTCCTTCATTCTGAACTGCCCCCTGGTGATCAGTGCATGTCATAGTGAGCAATCAAACTCCCTAGGGGACAATTTGCATATTAGACTTTTATATATATATAAATTGTACAAAATCCTTTGATTTTCTACAAATGTATTCCTAATACTAATGATATCCTTTATTATGGTGTGTACCTTATTGCTTTGCAATTGATTGTCTCTCTATTCAGTTAGCATGAACTTCATAAAGAAAGTACCATTTTTTTCCCAAACCTGTATCCCCAAATCTCAGAATAACATAGGCATAGACTGGGTTCTCTTAAACTATTTGTCAGATAAGTAGACAAATGCCTGATGTCTGGGAGCCATCGTGCAAACAGGCACATATCCATGACACCTGTATTGCCTTCTGAGTCCTATTGTGCTTGCCAGTCTCTCTCCCAACTACCAGCCTCCTGATTCCATTTAACAGTGACTCTGTACACTTCATTTAATACATCCAAAAGGGTTTTCTAGAACACTACTTCCATCTCATTTTATTAATGAAACTTCATTTTTTATCTCATAACTGGCCATTCCTCAACTCCCTTTCAAATGAAAGCTGCATGTACCTCTCAGTATTTATGAGCTGGCTGGCATGAAGTAGTAATCTCCCAGAGACATTCCTGCCATCCAGACCACAACACCACCACCAGAAGGGTTCTGAGTGTTTAGATTGTCACAACAGAGAATGTGGAAATAAAAGTAATGGATCGATGTGAAAAGGCTGGTAAGCTCTAAACCAATAGAAAACACCAAAGTATTTATTCACCTTCCTTGGCTCTAGGAAGACTAGGCCTCAGATTGAAGGTCCTCATCATTGCATTTGGTGTTTCTGATCCCGTCTGCTAGTCAAAGCTTCTTTATATTCATAGGCTTCTGTCATTCTATAACTTGACTCTGAGTAAATGTTTCAGGTTCTGCTTAAATGACTGCATAAACCTATCTCCTGCCTCATTTTCTTTCATGGGACAAGAAAGAAGTAAGGTTCAATAAATTATGACCATATGTGTTTTGTATTTGCCAGTAGACTTTTCCCCTAATTGTTATTTCTCAGGTAGGGGAAGGTTTGTCTACAAAGGATTAAAGTAGAGGCATACTGACATGTGCTGCAGTAGGGGCTCTGAAGTCAGATAACGCAGGCTTGGATCCAGCTTGGATATTTAATCCATTGATGGTCTTGGGCTTGTCACTGAAATATGCCTGTAACTATACAATAAGCCAGATTGTACTCTTCTTTCATGTTGTTGCATGGATTACATTAAAACACAAAGGCTCAACAAAACGATTGGTTTAGTACCGTGGTCGGCAAACTGCGGCTCGAGAGCCACATGTGGCTCTTTGGCCCCTTAAGTGTGGCTCTTTCACAAAATACCATGGCCTGGGCAAGTCTATTTTGAAGAAGGGGTGTTAGAAGAAGTTTAAGTTGAAAAAATTTGGCTCTCAAAAGAAATTTCAATCGTTGTACTGTTGATATTTGGCTCTGTTGACTAATGAGTTTGCCGACCACTGGTTTAGTATAATGCTTAATCAATAGTTAATCAGCAATAAATATTTCTTACAATTTCAGAATTAAATTAGTCCCCTATATTTACCTAATAGTCTTTTACATTGCTGCAGAATGGCAAGGGCAGCAGCAAGAACCCAACTGTAAAGATAAGATGTCACTCTATCTACAAACCAGTCTGTGGTTCTGATGGAAAAACCTATGGAAACCGCTGTTTATTTAATGAAGCAAAAAGGTAAGAGGACTTGATGTTTCTTTGGATCAGAAAATATTATTCTGACCAAAGGGAATAAAGAACATTTTTCTCTGTGTCTTTGTATGTTCCTCTCAATAGTACCTTGGGTATTTATCCTGAGGCATATGTTATATTTAGCTTTTTAAGTAGGAGGAATCTATTATTTAGTCATTCATTTTCCAAATATTCATTAAACATCCACTGTATAGTAGGCATTGCTCTAAGCACTGGTGGTAAGATGGTGAGCAAAATACACAGAATTTCTTGCTTCCATGGAGCTTTTATTTTTGTGCAATAGAAGACAGCAAATAAATGAAATCTATTAGTTGATGAAGGGGACTTTGAATCTCACAGGTCCCTAAATGTAAACTATGAAAATAGATTTTAAATTTAAATAAAAATACTAAAGATTGGATTTGGTGAGCCATGTCAACCTTTAACAATTACACTTTGTTTATCTATAAGACAAGAAATAAGGTGATTATAAGGCTATTTACAATTACAACGTGTGGCTAAAAAAAAGTTAGATATCTCAGCTTTCAAAATCAATGAAGGTTCATCTTTGAAGGTAGGAATGAGGTAAAATCATACTGCTCTTGTTTTTTTATAGTTCCAAAGTTTATGGAGTGCTTGTCCAATCATTATTGCAGAAATAAATGTTAAAGGCAGTGTTCCTTATAGTCTTAAAGTTAGAGTTGAAAGGAAAGTTAAGCATCATTCTTTCCTTTATTCTTGATTAATTAATTTTTCTCACCCAAGGATATGTTTATTGATTTTAGAGAGAAGGAAGAGAAAAAGAGAGAGAGAAGGCGGGGGGGGGGGGGGGAGAGAAACATCGATGTGAGAAAATCAAACCCACAACTTAGGTATGTGTTCTCCAGAAATCTAACCCAAAACCCTTTGATGTACCAGACTATCCTCCAACCAGTTGAGCCACCAGGTCTGGGCCATCCTCTCATGTTACAGATAAGGTACCCAGCCCAGGGACGAGAAAGGACTGGCACAAAGTTCATAAACTTTCATAGCATTCAATGTGAAACAGGCAAGCCACCGCCTAGGCTTGCTTTTTTTTCCATGTGAATTTTATTTACTTATATATTTTTTATTTATTAAATTTATTGGGGTGACATTGGTACACATGATCATACAGGTTTCGGGTGCAGGTTTCTATGTTACAAGATCTGTATATTGCACTGTGTGCCCCCACCCAAAGTCAAATCTTCTCCTGTCACCATATGTTAGGACCCCCTTCCCTCCCCACCCCCTTCCTTCTGGCTACCATCAACTGCTGTTTTTGTTCAGGAGTTTCAGTTTTATATTTCACATATGAGTGAAATCACATGGTTCTTAGGTTTTTCTGTCTGACTTATTTCACTTAGCATGATATTCTCAAGGTCCATCCATGTTGATGTTGTTGCAGTATTTATTCGATTGTGTGTAGGTACCACATCTTCTTTATCCAGTCCTCTATCATGGGACACTGATTGTTTCCATATATTGGCCACCAAGAATAATGCTTCAATGCACATAGGGGTGCATATATCTTTGTAAATACATGATTTGGGGGTTTTGGGGTATATACTCGGGAGAGGGATTGCTGGGTCCCATGTGATTTTTATTTTTTAATATATTTTTATTGATTTCAGAGAGAAAGAGAGAGGGAGAGAGAGATAGAAACATCAGTGATGAGAGAAAATCATTAATTGGCTGCCTCCTGCAGGCCCCTACCGGGGATCGAGCCCCAAAGCCTGATATGTGCCGTTGACCGGAATCGAACCTGGGACCCCTCAGTCCGAAGACCAACGCTCTATCCACTGAGCAAAACCATCTAGGGCCCATGTAATTTTTAAATCACATTTTCTGTCTATGGTGGTGCCACAATTACTTGGTCCTTGATTTCTCTCATTATTTTTTTCCAGGTTGAATGGTGGAAACCTGAATCTGTATCATGATGGAAAATGCTAAGCATTTACAGCAATTAAATTACCTGGAAACTCAACATTCACTTTCAATTCTCTTTAAACAGTGGATTTCCCTGGGAGTGCAACTGAGGTTAGGAAGAGTCCTCCAGATATAATGGATCCTACATTATTTTCAAGTTTGTTCCACTGCAAATAAAGTCAGTTCTAAAGTTGCTACTGACTTCTGGGATTGTTTATTTTCTAGACTTCCCTATACCTTGTGTCTATCATTTATCTGTTCCCAAAGTGCCAAAGTGACTGATATTTCAGGACCTATCACTGCAATTTGTACGCCCTAATAGGTATAAAAAAAATCTCAGAATTGCATGTAAAAAAAAAAAATTCCCCACTTTAGAAATACTTATGCTATAGGTTGCTGGTAACACACTAGAGTTTTAAATCACATTCCAGGTGTTTCTAATGAAGGTTGTCTCTGGAAACTTGATATTAAATTGATTTAAGATGTTTTTAAGGATGCATTGATTTGCTTCAGAAGATCTTAGGACTATATGCAAAATAAATTCTCTGTGTTCTTTTTTCTTAAGGGTGTCCAAAACTCCCATTAGATTCTTAAAGGGAAACATGGGTGCATATATATTTTGAAATGATTACAGATATTGAAATGTAGAAATTTAATGTATTTATATGAATTGTTAATAGGACTGTTAGAGTCTAAAACTCAGATGATTTAAGAATCTCATTAGGATATTAATCATGTTAATTAGCAACCTGGATCTCAAGAAAAGGAAAAAGACCCAACACGATGGTGGGATCAGAACTGGTAAAAAAAAATGGGTTACTAAAAATGACATCAGAGGGATTCAACAGAGGCCACTATTCTGCCAGTCCTCTCACAATCTGGGACTGCTGGCTCCTAACCACTTGCCTGCCTGCCTGATTGTCTTAACCACTCTGCCTGCCAGACTGATAGCCCCCTAACAACTCCCCTGCTGGCCTGATTGATGCCTAACTGCTTCCCTGCCAGCATGATCATCCCCAACTGCCCTCCCCTGCCAGGCCGATCACCCCTAACTGCCTTCCCCTGTGGGGCTGAGGGGACTGGGGGACTGAGGCTGGATGAGGCGGGGCTGAGGTGACTGGGCGCTGCCATCTTTTGTCTGTGGGCGCTGCCATCTTGTGAGGGCATGGCAGTCAATTAGCATATTCCCTCTTTATTAGATAAGATTGTCTCTCCCAGAGACATTGTGCTATCTCCCTAAATTGTTTGGATATATTTACTTTTATTGTTGTTAATCCTCAACTGAGGATATTTTTCTATTGATTTTTTTAGAGGAAGTGGGAGGGAAGGAGGGAGAGAGAGAAAGAAAGAGATAGAAATAAATATCTATGTGACAGAGACACATTGATTTGTTGCCTCCCACACACACTCCAACTGGGGCTGGGGATTGAACCTATAACCCCAGGTATGTACCCTCATCCTGGAATATAACCTGAGGCCCTTTGGTGTCAGGACAGACTCTAACCACTGACTGACACAGGCCAGGCAGGTATCTTTACTTTTAATCTTTCTAATCCATTCCTCCTAGAGCAGCAGAGTGATCTATTTGAAATGTAAATTATAGGTCACTACTGCTCTCCCTGGTTATAACTCTTGAATCCCTAATATTTGGGACCTACAAGACATTCAGTATATTAGATTATTTCTTGTACTAAACTCCTCCTTTTAAGGTGTAATTTAGGTATGATGGCCTTTTCTTTTCCCATTCTGGTAATAACCATGATTCCTCCAAACAATTCTTCATACATTTCATCCTCTCAGAAACTCAACACCGCCCCCCTCCCCCACCCTGCCTTTTGTCTTTGGTTAGCACTTTAAGTATACTTTATTCAGAGAAAACTTCCTAACCACATCCAGTGTCTCTCTTGTTATATAATATGGCCTTCTAAATACACAATATATTTTTCTTCGTAACATAGATAACTTATAACTGCATGCATTATTGATTGAGATCTGCCTCCCCTACTTCATATAGCTTATTTTATTGTTTTTTAGAGATCTTTGTTGTGATATTTACATATTAAAACCAACAATTTTAGGTAAAATATAATGATTTGTTAATAAAAGGTTCCTCTTTTCAGCTTTTGGTTGTCCCTCCCCTTCCCACTTTCAACCTTCAGCATCAGGCAACCACTAATCTACATTTTATTTTTATTGCTTTGGCTTTTCTGGACATCTTATATAAATATGAAAAAACACTATGTTATCCTTTGTGTCTGCTTCTTTCACTTTGCATGTTTTTGAGATTCTTCTATATTGTACCATATAGAAGTTTATTAGTTTTTTAATAATAATGCTCATTATTGATTGATTGATACACATTTTATTTACTTATTCACTGATTAATGGACATTGGGATTGTTTGCATTTTTTTGACTATAATATAGAATGTTGCAGTGGACATGTTTTCATTTCACTTGCATAAGCGCCTAGGAGTCGAATGGATGCTTCCTATGGTAATTGGATGTGGAACTTTTAAAGACCCAGCCACATTCTTTTACAAAGAGGATATGCCCTCTAATATTTCCACCGGCAATGGATGCCACGTCCAGGTCCACTCCTTCCAAGTCCTCACTCATAATCTGTTGGAACTCCATAACTATAGCCAATCTGGTGGGTGGCTTTAGTACTTTTATTAGATGCCAGTCTTATAAGCACATAAAATTGGAGTATATACCCATCCCATGGTCAACATTTTGAAAAGTCGGAAAACGAATAGAAGATAATAAACCAAAATACTAACAGTGGTTGCCTCTGGATGATGGGATGGAGATAACAGTTCTTTTCACCTTTTGGTATTACCCTTTTAAACTAAAACATTATCACTTTAAAATAAAGAGGATGTGACCGCCAGTTGACCAGCTGCCCATGGACCGTTGACCTTAAGGTGGATGTGGGCAGTTGGAGGCCCTTCCCCCCCGCCCCTACCCCTGTCCCTGGAAAGTGGTTCCGCCCTCTGGCGGTTACAGCTTCCTGCAGCCGGAGCCATTTTGCAGGCGCAGCCTTGAGAGGGCGAGGCGTCGAGCGGCTGCGCGGCCCACGTGAGGGACCCGGTCAGGTCAGGCCAGGCCTCCCTGTAAACTGTAGAGATGCCGGCGGTCTGGACGGAGATCTCCTCAGTTGGTTTGCGGGACCCACAGCAAGCCTCGCAAGTAAGTTCCTTTGCCTATTCAACCTGTTACCGACCACACGGAGCCCTTCGCCTCTCGGTGGTCCCTCGCGGCCCTCAGGGCACGGAGGCCAATTTTGAGTTTCAACCAGGGACCTGAGGGGGTTGCACACCAACCGTTGGCTGGCCAGCTAGGAGACCAAAGGATTGGGTCTTGGGAAAGAGGCATCTGAGGGGGAAATTCCAAATTGGCCGTTGAGCGCTAATGTGGGTAGTGGTGATTTGTGTGTTAGTTGCTGGTGGTCGCCCTGTGGGTATCCGCCCCCCCTCTTCCCTCCCCCTCCCCCCTCCCAAATGCCGGCCGCTTTATGCCATTTGTTGTTTTAAAAAATGCTACATGGTACAGGGTGGCAAAGAAGCGAAAAGGAAGGCTGTTGCGGCGGGCTGACCTCTACTGGGGGTAGCCCGAAGCTCAAGTGAGAAAGCCGGCAGAGCTGAGGTTAGACTAGGACGTGCCCCTGGCCACTGTTCTGCCAGATTCAGGGTTAGCAGAGAAGGTGGGAGAATTAGATAAGAAGTTGGAGGCTTTAGCGGCCATTTCAGAAAGCTAGGAGGTCACAGACTGCCATGGATTAAAAGAGCGCTTGTGACAAACCTAATTAGAGCTCCAAAAGGTGGAATCCCTGGAAAGGGAGGAGAACGAAGCGGGGAGGCTGTTGTGGTGACTGAAAATAAAATGAGCGAAGAGCTGCCCAACCCCTAATACAAAGGGAAATTTTAAACAGTAACCACAGACTTCTGATAATAAGAGGAATATACTCCAAAACTCGTAGGAGAAAACTTACATGCTTTTTTTTTGTTTGTTTCTTGAAGATGTAAATTTTATCATGCGTTTGATATGCTATTCTAAGCATTGTGTGTTTCATTAGGCCCAACGTGCAGCAGGATAACAAGTTCCCGTGGTGGAGATTGAGTAGGCCCTCTCAGGGGGCGTGAAGTAACTCATATATCCTAGTGGGACATCCACAGCAAATTCCAGTAGATAATGCCTTTCCCAGGCATGATGGGCTTGGTGTTCTCAGCACCATAGCATGGTGATCCATGGTGAGAGTCAGGGCAATGGCTGTCACCTGCCCATTTTGTACCTTTATTTTATTGGGTGTCTTGGCAGGGGTCTCCAGTCTGGCATATGGGGGTAATAGGCCCTATTGGTTGGTCATTCAAATGTATTAAAGCCTGGGATAGTATTTTAGTCCACCTGGATAAGGTGGTTTTACCTGTTAATAATTTAATCTGCTGTTTTAATAATCCGTTCTTCCTTTTTATTAGCCATGCTGCTTATATGTTCTTTTGTCCAGTCTTGCATTTCATGGCCTTTGAAATGTGACCTCTGATCACTATCTATTTGATGAGTATATCTGTACCTGGTACTCAGCTTTACTAATCCCTTAATGGTGGCAAAGAAAGCTTGAATTAAGCCAGATGCCAGGATCATAAAATACTTAGAATTCTCAATTGGAAGGAGGTGGGGGCAATACATTCAATTTGTCAATCTTTCACCAGTTAGAAACTGGTGAATGGTCCCAGATTCCTTTGGCAGTTGCCTTGGGCATTTTATTGTGTTCCCTTGAAGTAATTGTTTATTATTTTACCATTACCATGTTATTTTGGATTAGGTAGCCTTATAGTAAATCTTAATATTGGATAGTGTGAGCACTGTAATTTTAATTTACTTTTTCATTAATTTGTTGGCTATTCCAGGCATTTGGCTTTCTATATAATCCTTAGAACCAGGTTGCAGATATCTACAAAATTACTTGCCATGGGTTTGATTGGGATCACAATGAATCTAGAGATCAAATTGGGAAGAATTGAGATTTTAACAATATTTAATATTCCCATAAGTAATCATGGTATATTACTCTATTTCATGAGATCGCTTTTTATTTTGTGTAGATTTCTGAAAAATAGATCTTGTGTATATGTTGTTAGGTAATATTTAATTTTGTGGTGCTATAGTAAATGGTATTGTGCTTTTAAAATTTCAAATTCAGTTGCTCATTGCTGGTGACTTTGTTTCTTCCAATTGTACACACTACTTCTTGGATTTTTGGGGCTAAATTTTTGGGGATATTCTCCATTGCAATCATGTCACCTGCTGATAATAGTTTTATTGTTTCCCAATCTTTATTATATGTATTTCTTTTTCTTACTGCACTAGCTAGACATTTTAGTAAGATCTTGAATAGTAGTGGTGAGAGAGGATATCATTGCCTCATTACTGATATTATTGGTGTGTCCAGTCTCTCATTAGTTCTTTTTATAGATGTTCTGTATCAAGTTGAGGAAATCACTTTTTCCTTCTAGTTTACCTATTTTTATCACGAGTGTTTGCTTTTACTCTGTAAATTGATACAATCATATAATTTTTATTCTTTAACTTCTAGATATGATGAATTACATTTAGTGATTTTTGAATATTAAACTAGTCTTTCAGATCTGGAATACATCAAAATTGGTCATAGTGTACAATTTTTTATGTTGTTGGAATCAGTTTGCTAATATATTGTTGAGAATATTTGTATCTATAGTTGTAAAAGGTATTTTTCTGTTCTTTACCTTTCTTATAATGTGTTTTATCTGTTTTTGGTAGTAAGGTAATGCTGGATTCATAGAATAATTTAGAAATGTTCTCTCTGCTTCTATTTTCTGAAAGAGATGGTAGAAAAATGGTGTTATTTCTTTCTTAAAATTTGGTAGACTTTATAGTGAAACCATCTTGGCCTAGTGCTTTCTTTTTAGAAGGTTATTCATTGCTGATTCTATTACTTTAGTTGGTATAGGAGAATTTCAGTTATCTATTTCTCCGTGTGTGTTTTAATAATTGTGTCTCTAAAGGACTAGATCCATTTTGTTAAATAAATTCATGGGCATAGACTTATTTGTATTAGAACATTTTAATTATTCTATTAATTTCCTAAGGATCAGTAGTTATGATACCTCTTTCATTTCCAATGATGGTAATTTGTATATTTTTGTTTGTTTTTAGCCTGGAAAGAGCATTTTCCAATTTATTCACCTCTTTTAAAGGAACAGCTTTGTTTTCAATGATTTTCTCACTTATTTTTATTTTCAATTGTATTGCTATCTCCTCTAATTTTGTTTCTTTTGTTGTACTTGCTTTAGGCTTATCTTCTTTTTTCCCTGTAGGTGGATGCTTAGGTTGTTCGTTTTCGATATTTATTTTATTTTTCTTATATGTTTTAATGTCATGAATTTTCCTCTAACACTGGTTTTGCTTCAACAAATTTTGATTAGTTTTATTTTATTCATTGAAAAGATATTACACACCCATAAATGCAGTGGACTCTGTGTAGCAAAAATAATCTTAAAAAAATAAAAGAATAAATTTGGAAGATGCACATATCCAGATTTTAACAAACGACAAAACTATAGTGATAAAAAAAAAAAAACAAACCCAGCAATATGCTATTGGCATAAAAATAGACACATGGAACACTGGAATAAAATTTAGTCAAAATAAATTCATACATATATGCTCAATTGATTTTTAAGACTTAATTTGTAGAACATTTTTAGGTTTACCACAAAATTGAGAAAGAAGTGGAGATTTTCCTGTTCCATGCACGTACAGCTGTCCTCATTATCAACCTCACTCACCAGAGTGGTATTTTTTTTTTTTTATCAGGAGAAACGTACATTGACACACCATAGTCGGCCAAAGTCTATGGTTTATCTTAGGGTTCACTCTTGGTGTACATTCTGTGGATATGGACAAAGGTTTAATGAGCTATATCCATGGTCGGCAAACTGCGGCTCACGAGCCACATGCGACTCTTTGGTTCCTTGAGTTTTTAGCAAAGGTCAGCTTAGGAATACCCTAATTAAGTTAATAACAATGTACCTACCTATATAGTTTAAGTTTAAAAAATTTGGCTCTCAAAATAAATTTCAATCGTTGTACTGTTGATATTTGGCTCTGTTGACTAATGAGTTTGCCAACCACTGAGCTATATCAATCATAAATATAATACAGAGTATTTTCCCTATCCTAAAAGTCTCTGTGCTATGCCTATTCATGTTTCTCCCACTTCCTCCTGGAAACCACTAATATTTTTATTATTGCCATAGTTTTACCTTTTATAGATTGTCATATGGTTGTAATCATACAGTGTATAAACATTTCAGATATTTTTTCACTTAGTAATATGCATTTAAGTTTCCTCCATGTCTTTTCATGGCTTCATAGCTCATTAATTTTTATCACTAAATAATATTACATTCTTTAAATGTACCAAAGTTTATGCATTCATATACTGAAGGTTATCTTTGTTTCCAAGTTTTAGCAGTTAGGCATAAAGCTACTACATTAATAAAATTTTTTTGTGTGTAAATAAATTCTCAACTCTTTTGAGTAAAATACCAAGGAGCATGATTGCTCAATTGTAAGTAAAGAGTATGCTTAGTTGGGGTGAGGAGGGGATAGGGTCTGGGCAGAGAGGGGTGAATGGGGGAGGGAAATGGGAGATATCTACAGTACTATCCACAATAAAATATTTATATATTTTAAAAAATAAAACTACACCAAAAAAAGAGAAACTGCCAAATAGTCTTCAAAAGTGGCCATTTCATTTCAGATTCCCATCAACAGTGTATTAGTTCTTGTTGCTCTACATCCTCGTAGTATTTGGTATTGTCTGTGTTCCAGATTTTACCCAGTGTATTAGTTATGTAATAGCATCTCATTTTTTAAGTTTAAATTTTAGAACAACCTTGCATATGCTTATTTGCCATCTGCATAACTTTGATGAGTTTTCTGTTAAGGTCTTTGGCCCATTTTTAAAAAAATTGGGTGACTGTTTTCTTATTTTTGAGTTTAAAGAATTCTTTGTACATATTGGATAACAGTCCTTATTCAGATGTGTGTTTTTTTTGAAATTTCTCCCAGCCCATGCCTTGTTTTTTCCCCAATTCTCTTGATACTGTCCTTCAGAGAAAATAAGTTTTAAATTTTAATGAATTCCAGTTTATCAGTTATTTCTTTCATGGCCCAAAGCTTTAGCGTTGTATGTAAAAAGCCATGACCATACCTACCTAACGTCAGCCAGGTTTTCTCTTATATTCTCTTCAAGGAGTTACATAGTTTTGCATTTTACATTTTGGTCTGCAATCTATTTTGAGTTCATTTTAGTGAAAGGTAGAACGTCTGTGTCCAAGTTGTTTGCTGGTAGATGTTCAGTTATCCCAGCAAAATTGGTTGAGAAAACTTCTTTGCTCTATTGTATTGCCTTTTATCCTTTGTCAAAGATCAGTTTGCTACATTTTTATGGATCTATTTCTTTTTTTTTTACATTTATTAGGGTGACATTAGTCAATATGAACATATAGGTTTCATGTGTGGATTACTAATGTACAAAATCTGTATATAGGACCATGTGCCCACCATCCAAAGTCAGATCTTCTCTTGTCACCTCATACTAGTCTCATTCTCACCCATTTATCTATTCTCGCACCAATACTACACTGTCTTGACTAATCAATTGATTTTTGACAAGAGTTCTAAGAAATTTAAATCGCCAAAGAATAGTCTTTTCAACAAATGATGCTATGATACCTGGATAGCCACATGCAAAAAGTAGCCATAATTCTTACCACATACAAAGATTAACTCAAAATGTATCCAAGACCTAAATGCAAGTACTAATGTTATGAAACTTAGAAGGAAACCTAGGTGCAGATCTTCTTCAGCTTGGATTACCCAGCAGTTGTACCTACCAAGGTACAAGCAACAAAGGAAAAAAATAAATAAGTTGGAATTCAATAAATTTGTGAAAATTGCAACAAAGGGGACATCAATAAAGTAAAAAAGACAACCTGAAAATCAGGGAGAACATTTGCAAATCATATATCTAATAAGGGCCTTGGCTCTAGATTATATCAAGTACATTAACAACCTTTGTCTTGACTGATTTGTGAATAACAAAGAAAATAGTGTAAATTTTCCCCAAGGCTCAGAAATCGTACAATATCTTTAAATAGACTTTGCAGTTCATTCAATTATAGACATGACCTATGTTTTAGAATACAATTCTTCCAATTAATATTGATGATTGGAAGATTGACCCTAGGTACTTTTAGAACTCAAGTCCTAGATCCCTCTTCTAGAGGTTTTGATTCTTTCAGATAAAGAGGAGCCCAAGTATCTGTACTTATAATGAACACCCAAAAAAATGGGTTATTTTTTCACCTTTGAAAGTAGTTACTTATAGTTACCAAAAGTAGTCATGTGTTTTAACCCACTAATCAACAAAAGGAGGGATTTTTAATAAAAATAATATTATTTAACATTGTACTGCTTGAAATATTTCAGATTGTAAATTGCATTAGGTTTTATATTATCAAACACATGATTAAGGTAGTTTTTCAACTGCTATTTAATGATTGAACAGAGAATGACAATCAGTCAAAGGTTCTTAGAGTTGGGAAACAATTTTCAACATCCTATAATCCATCTTGTATACCATAGAAGGCTTTGTCTGGTCACCTATGAATTTAAAGCCCTGGTTGAAAAGACCCTGATTGGCTGTAGAACCACTGCAAAATAGGGTTGCCATAAAAGCCATAGGAGTGTGTAGCTCAGTTGTTGCATTCCCCATAATGCTTAAATCCAAAACCATCATGTCTGTAAAGAAAAATATGAAGAAAAATTATTATAAACAGCATTTAAAATTACCTGGGTATTGCACTACATACTTCTAAATGAGGAGCACAGTGTAGAGAGGCTGTGCTCTACCTCCACAAGCACCTGAGACCCACGTGCTCTCCAGCCCTGCACAGACTTCTTCCCTCATCTGGGGCTACTTGGCTCTTCCTACATGGTCAGTCCTGGCTCAGTGATGGAACCCACCCAGACTGGAGAGAGAGGAGGATTAGAGATTATTTTGGTTGTTCTCTAGAAGTAGAAGCCATTTTTTGGGTTAAATAGAGGATATAAATTTGAGAGAAAATGAGAGGAAGCTAGGAAGGCTGGCTCAACCTTTAGACTGCAAAATCCTTTGGAGTGAAGGATATAGGAAAGGAGGTTGGGTAGAAGGGTCCTAGAGTACCTTGCTCTCTCAGGAAGGTTCGCAGTCTATCATGGAGTTCAGGAGACAACGCGGACCATCAGAGGAGTCCCTTCCTAACATGAATAGGCCCATTGTGATGGGTTTCAAATTTCTGTAGTCAAGTGGGATTTCTAGGTCAGTTATGCTCCCTGTAGCTTGAAGGTCCATCACAGAGATTATCAGATTTATGGACTTCAGAATTCAAAATATTGGTCATAGACAGCCATTAGTAAATCATAGTGATTAAATGAAGTTAAATTAATTGATTTGTACATTTACAGAATATCCAGCATAGTTATATTGAGAGGTCAAATACCAAACTGCTTTAGTAAAAGAGAACTCCTGGGAAAGTTTCCAATGTGTTTCTGTGGTATTTACTGAGATAGTACAATTTTCATCTATGTATACCGTGCATAGGCTATAAAAAACATGGGTTTTACTATCATTTTTTGATGTTTTCTTCATTATTTTGGAAGAGCCAATATTTAGCTTTGTGTTCTTACCTTACATTGCAGAAAACACATGCATTGCCGAAAGTTTGACCATTGGTTGCGCAGATGTGTATAGAATCAGGAAAGCAATCATTTAGTTGATTCTTAAATATCTTACAATCTGGCTGTTAAACATAAAGAACAACATAAAATTTGACAGATAATGAACTTTTTGAATAAAATTTAACCTTAATATAAGATATAATGCATCAAAATGCAATGAAAATATTCTATATTGAAGTTTGGAAATAATCCAGTTAGTCATAAAATATTATTCATATATTTTTACAAAACCAATATCCTTTTTAAAAAGCAGACAAATGGCTGAATGTATTTTTATAATGTAGCTACTGTTGTCTCATTTCTCCTCATGCCTGCATCAGGTTATTATTTCATACTATAAGGAATCATAAAAGAAATTTTAATTATTTCCCCATGTTTCTCAATGGTTTCATCACTAGAGAGTCATATGCATTCAGAATATCACCACATATGTATATATTCACATATGTTAATATTTACATATGTACATATATATTATTTGGTTAGTAATGGCAGTATTGGTAATTTACATAAATAATATGGTTTGTATTCTTACCTGACCAGCTTTTAAAATGTCTTTGTAACCTTTATCAATTTAGATCTTTCTTCACCTCTGTATAATATTCTCCTCTATGAATATATGAAAATTACTATTTTATCCACCTTTAAGTGGATAATTTTTAATCCTCTTGTTTTGATAGGCTACACAATTCTACTTTTAATACGCTATAACATTTACCAGATGCTTGCAGATAACAGGGATACACAAAAATGGAATCTTTGAAATAATGGGGTATTTTTATCTTGTCCCAAATACCAAATGGTTTTATATAGCTGACTAAATTTTATTTTATTGAAATTAGCATAATAATGGCACAGTTTAAAAACATTTTTTGAAGGATCATTCTGTTGCACATGTTGTTTGGAGAATTTTTTTTTAATAGAAGAAAGGAGAGGGACTAGACAGATAGAAATATCAATGAGAAAGAGAGACATCTATCAGCTGCCTCCTGCACACCCCCTAACTGAGGATTTAGCCCACAACCTTGTTATGTGCCCTACCCAGAAATGAACTATGGACTTGATTCATGGGTTGACATTTTACCCCTGAGCAACACTGGCTGTCTGTTTGGTGAAATTTGCTGTTAAAACTTAAAATATAAAACAATTGGAAGTTTACCTTTTTCAATATACAAATTAATTGGTATTAACTTACTTCTCTTTCCTGGTATTGTCGAGGTGAAAAAAACATTTCTGTGACAAGTCACAAAGAAAATGTAAAAACAATAAGAAAAGGGGAAAGCAATCAGAGACTCTGGTGGGAAGAACCTATATATTTTGTAGCCAAATACTATATTAATTGCCTATTCAGTACCCCCAACTTCTGAGGTGGGCCTTTTGTGGTAGTATCAAAACAGTAAGTCCACAAAATAGCTCCAAATCAGAAATATAATTACAAACTATTCTCATCTGTAAAAAGTAATTTTAAGTGTTGTGCAGTGATTACCAACCTCTCCTGTGAAGATACCTTAGTTTTTTAATTCATTTTTAAATAAAAGAGACATCCTAGAGAAGAAAATGCTTTGTTTAATGCCACATAATATGCCTTGCATAAAGCCACCTCACATGAAGAGATTAATTCCTACTTCATGAAATAGTACTCAGTTCTAATGTTGGGGGTCTATTCAACATCTCACAGCTACTTTACTCAAATTCATCAGTCTCCTTGCACTAAAGGAAGGTAAATTTCCAGGAGAGGGATTAATGAATTCTCCCTTTACACAAAGTTTTGACTTTAGTAGAATGAGAACTGGAAGACAACAAATCAGATTGTTAAGGAATATCAGATCTAGAAGACATCATCACTCCCTACAATCTGAATTTAGCAAAGATGGAATGTGACCTCCAAAAAAATAATAATTAGGTAAATATCTTTAGTCATAAATGAACAAAAAGTTAAGTTCTACCTCTCATTCTAACCCACCTCTCTGCCTCCATCTCTCTAAGGTGGGAAATTAGAAAAAGCAATCTACTGATGTCATTTTTAAAAAGGTCTTTGTAGCATGCCTCTTTTCATTTTGACAGTTTAAGTATCACAACCCCAATAAAAGAAGCTGCTCCATTTCTAGATAATAGAGGTTGTCTCCTGCGTTTTCTAAAATCTGTGAATTGCTTCATCCAGAACTGACAGTGTACTCACCAGAATAAAGAGGAAATGCCAAGACAGTGATGAAAATAACTTTGATCCATGATGAGGAGAAAGACATTTTATCAAGTCTGTAGAAGAAACCCAAAAGGGATGTTTACAACACCTGACACAGAGACAAATTTCCTCTTTCTAAACGAAAGTTTCTTATAGGTGAAGGGCCTGCTTACTCCCCTAGATTCCTAATTATATTGGACTATTACCTTTTTTCTTACCCCAAACCACAGGATCAAGGAGACATACATGGGAACAGAAGGCATGGTAGAAACTTGAGAGAAACACCAGGACACATTCTCAGCACACTTAAGAAGGAGCTGTTCATTCCTAACAGCTTGGCTCAGCCCACAGAAGCCTCACACCACTTAAGGAAATATGCACACTAGATTCTTCGTTTTCTTCAGAATATAGAAACATTTCAGGAAGGACTGACCTGGAGCAGGCCTCACAGCAATGCTGTACACCATGGCCAGCCCATACATTCCCCCCCCAACCTCCCTGAAACAGGAGGCAGTGGAGCCTGAGGCTTATTTTGTTTCTCTTGGTTTGACAACAACCTTCATCCAGCTCCGAGGAGTCTCCTGTATTGGCTTGCTGTTGAGGAGCTTGATGGGGTTAGAATAGATGGCTCATAATAACATAAGGCAGAGGCATTCTGTGTTCTGCCTAGAGGCTGCAAAGAACTAGTGAGACATGCCACATCAATAACTCTCAATAGGTCTTCCCTGACTGGGAGGTTTGGGACAATTTTATAATATACCCAGAAGTATGGGGTGGGCATAAAGTAATAAACAGTGCTTTGAAACACTAAAATGGAGAAGAGATGTGAAAGCTTTTCAAGCCACTGAGTTGGAAGTATAGGAGAATCAAAGGAAGAAAGAAAAGGTTAGATATATACCTAGCCCTTAGTATTTTCAACACCAGAAGCACGTTAGACTCAATTGGATATTAAACTTTTTATTTTGAGATAAATGGAGATTTTCATAAAGCTGTAAGTAATAGTACAGAGAGTTATCAATTTCTCCCAAAGGGGATTTCTCATAAAGCTATAGTACAAATTCACCACCAGGAATATTCAAAAAGCTCCCAGATTAATATCAGGCAGCCAGCTTTGGAACCTGGGCTTGCGTACTACATGTAAATATTAACATCAGGAGAGAAAGAAGGCTCAGGAGTAAAATTGAGACAAATTATATACTGAATCATTTAATTGCCCTAAATTATACACAGACTCATTTGATCTGAGTAATAAGTGAAGAAAACAAGATCAAGTCAGTATAGCCAATCTGACTTAAAATAGAATTTGTATAGTCAGGCTGAGTTTGTGAGAGAGGAATGGGGACTAGACAGGCTGCAGCCCTGGAGAGGGTCAAGCTGCACGCCCCACGGTCCTGGGTGCCAGCAGCTGCATCTGTGCCTGCGGCCTGGGAGAGGGAAAAGCCACCTGCCCCGTGGTTCTCGGTACCTGGAGCTGTGGCCTGGGTGAAGCTGCCTGCTCACGGCCCCTCTGGCTGCAGCTGGCCCGGGCAAAGCCTGCCTGGGTCCTGGGTGCCTGCAGCCTGTCAGAGGGAGGGAAGCCTGGGTCCCAGGTGCCTGTGACCGGCCAGGGGAGGGAATCCTGGGTCCGGGTGTGGGGTGAGGCAGAGGCAGCTAGGGATGATCAGGCCAGCAAGGGAGCAGTTAGGGGCAATCAGGCCAACAGGAAGAGGTGGCTAGGGGTGATCAGGCAGGCAGAGGGGTTAGGGACAATAAGGCAGGCAGGCAGGCGAGCAGTTAGAAGCCAGCGGTCCCAGATTGCAGTAGGCAATCAGACATATCCCAAGGGGTCCCAGATTGGAGAGGGTGCAGGCCAGGCTAAGGGACACCCCCCCCCCCATGCACAAATTTCATGCACCGGACCTCTAGTTTGTAATAAAGGTACTGCTCTGTTGTTGATGTTGATAATGGAGAAGACTATGGATTTGTAGGGCAGGGGGGGATTGGGTATATAGGAAATCTCTCTACCTTTCTCTCAACTTTTCTGTGACCCAGATATTGCTCTTAAAAATAATTTCTTAATAAAAATACATATGCACAAGTTTAATATACAGAATCTGTAATTGCTAGAGTTAGAAACATTTATAAGCCAGGATATAAAAGATTGAATTATCTCTTGTAGTTCCATGTAGCAGAGTACTATACACCTAGGTAAGAAGGAGTAATATAGGCAGTATAAGTATGCATCTGGATTGCTGGAATCTCTATATTTTCTCTGGAGAGGGTAATAAGTTAAGATTTTACTTTCTAATGCATCATATTATTGCAAGAATTTTTCCATAAAACAATCCTATCTAATAAAGAGGGAATATGCAAATTGACCATCTCTCCACGACAAAGATGGGGGCACCCATAGCCACAAGATGGTGGCACCCAGTCCCATCAGCCCTGCTGCTGGAGTGTCTGGTCCTGTCAGCCCTGCCGGGGGGAGCAGCAACCAGGAGCGAGGATTTGGTGGCTCCACTGACTTTGGAGCTCCTGGCAAGGGTCTAAACAATAGGATGGATGCGGCAGTCTAGTCTCCTTTGGCTGTGGGAAGGTGGATTGCTGTTGTGACTGGAGTTGTTCACTTTGGCTGCCTGGCGCTGAGCACAGCCAAACAAAAACCCAGCCAGCGCCTCCGGAGCGGCTGCTGGGTCCTGGATGCTCCCCGTTCTCTCAGCACTCCTGCCATGCCCCGAAAACTCCGCAGCTCCAGCCTGTGCCTGGGAGCCAGGATGCTCCCATCACTCACTGCTGCCTTTTTTAAAAAATCACTCTGTGGCAGCCTCTGCAGCTGCCACCACCACCACCACCACCTCCACCAGCCTGTGCAGTTTGTGCACTCCCCAAATAAATAACCCTAAGTGAGAAGTTAAACCAGTGCCACTGGCCTTATATACCCAGTCACCCCTCACCCTCAGCCCCGCCCTGTGTTGCTGGCCCTGAGCCCACAACTTGCCCGGAGAGGTAGGGCCACAGCCAAGCGCCAGGCAGAGGCTGCTAGCTGGTGGTGTGTTCCCATGCACCAGGACTAGAGCCCTCACTCCCACGTGCAGCAAAGTTTTCTGGAAGAACCAGGTTCCTGGGCCCCTGCACCCAGTTCCAGGTCCCCAAAGGTAACCCAAGCTTGGAGATGGTGGCTACCAGTGGGGGAATGGGGAGAGGGCGGCTTGGAAAGTGATCTAAACAGTGCTGTCAGTGGGTGCTTCTGATGCAGCTTTTGCCACAGGATCCTAAGGAGGCTGCTCCGTGTTTGCAGTGCAGCAATAAAGAGAGAACATGATTTTTAAAAATTGTTTTAAAATCCTACCAAAATAGATCTGCCTGCACTCACAAACACACATGTTTATTTTGGGGCGCTTAAAAGTTCAGAGTTGTTGCAAGTAGGAAAACGGTGTTTTTCAACCTTCTATCCAGCCTTCCCATGTCTGAAACACACCCTTCCGTTTAACCCTTTCCTTATAATCACACACTTGATAATATCATGCTCAGTTGATGTCTTGAATATATAATATGCTCACAAAACTCTAAGGGCTTGAGTATATGTGTGATTTTAATTATGAGGGGAAAAATAAATTCCTAGCAAGCACATTGTAGCAGAAGGAAGTTATGGATATTTTTTCCCCACTATGTCTTGGAAGAGAATTTCCTGGTTTCTTTTTGTCTTTCTAATGTGATGCATGTCTGGCAACTGCTGCCACCCTGCAGCTACCCGCCCTCCCCCCCCCCCCCCCAACTAAACAAATGTTGCTATTGGTTTGTTGACATAGAAATCTGTCAATAACTTTGTATGAATTTAAATGCCTCACCTAACCTTCTTTGTCCCATTTCCATCAGGGCTGTCAGGGGAATTTGTGCAAGCCCGCAGCCAAAATGCCAATTTCACAGTGTGATAATTATTTGTATAATTATCTGTCACTCATTTGAAATAAATAGGATCTGTCCAATTTTCCTTTTTATGTCCAACATTTACAATAGGCTGGACACATAGTAGGAACTATGAAACTGACTGATTTCTTTAACAAAATAATATACTCAATCTGAAGTTTCTACATTATCCCCATTAACATTTTTCCTACTTAAGTTTTTCAAAATGTCTCCCCCACTTGGCCTCCCTCTACCCCACTCCATGCCCCTCCTCAGGCCTTCACTGAATATAGTCTGTGTACATGCAAAAAGTCTTTTCATAATGGCTACATCTACCTATGTCATTTTGCCTGCCCTCGAAAACTTTTAGGGCATTTTGAGGACATTTCCAAAGACAAGGTACTCTTAGGATACTTATTTTAATGCCATAGATTTACATTGCTTGGTTCTTTTAAAGAATTCCAGACATTTATTAACTCTCATTTATCCTTCTAGATTTTAGCTTAAAGTTCTTAAGGAGAAAGTGGAAGCCATATTCACATTTTCTTTAAAGGAACATGAGGTAAAGAACAAGTACCTATCATTAAGAATTTTCCCATCCCTCTTTTTTTTTATCTTTATTGTTCAAATTATTACAGTTGTTCCTCTTTTTCTCCCCATAGCTCCCCTCTACCTGGTTCCCACCCACCCTACCCCATCTCCTTAACCCCCCACCACAGTCCTCATCCATAGGTGTATGATTTTTGTCTATTCTCTTCCTGCACCCCCACACCCCTTTTCCCCTGAGGATTGTCAGTCCATTCCCTTTCTATGCCCCTGATTCTATTATATTCACCAGTTTATTCTGTTCCTCAGATTTTTTATTCACTTGATTTTTAGATTCACTTGTTGATAGATATGTATTTATTGTTCATAATTTTTATCTTCACCTTTTTCTTCTTCCTCCACTTAAAGAATACCTTTCAGCATTTCATATAATACTGGTTTGGCGATGATGAACTCCTTTAGCTTTTTCTTTTTTCTGAATGATAGCTTTGTTGGGTAGAGTAACCTTGGTTGTAGGTTCTTGCTATTCATCACTTTGAATATTCCTTGCCACTCCCTTCTGGCCTGCATAGTTTCTGTTGAGAAATCAACTGACAGTCTTATGGGTGCTCCCTTGTAGGTAATTAACTGTTTTTCTCTTGCTGCTTTTAATATTCTCTCTTTGTCTTTTGCTCTTGGCATTTTAATTATGATGTGTCTTGTTGTTGGCCTCTTTGGATTCCTTTTGTTTGGGGTTCTGTGCGCTTCCTGGACTTGTAAGTCTTAGTTCTTTCACCAGGTGGGGTAAGTTTTCAGTCATTATTTCTTCAAATAGGTTTTCAGTATCTTGCTCTCTCTCTTCTTCTGGCACCCCAGTAATTCGGATGTTGGTATGCTTGAAGTTGTCCCAGAGGCTCCTTACACTATCTCCATATTTTTGGATTCATTTTTCTTTTTGCTTCTCTGGTTGGGTGTTTTTTTGCTTCTTTGTATTTCAAATCTTTGACTTGATTCTTACGATACTCTAGTCTGCTGTTGGATCTCTGTATAATATTTTTTATTTCAGTCATTGTATGCTTAATTTCTAGTTGGTCCTTTTTCATATCCTTGAGGTTCTCACTAAACTTATCGGCCTTTTCTAATTCTTGAAAAACCTTATAACTGTGGTTTTGAACTCTATATCCAGTCATTTGCTTTCCTCCATTTCTTTCATTTGTGACCTGTTTCTTTGTCTCAGCATTTTGGCTGCTTCCCTGAGTTGATCGAGTGGCTTTGTGTGCTAGGTGTCCTATAGGGCCCAGTGGCTCAGCCTCCCCAGTTACCTGAGGTGGACACTCTTGGTTCACCCCTTTGTGGGCTGTGTGCACAGTCTTGTTGTAGTTAAGCCTTGATTGTTGTTGGTATCACTGGGAGGAATTGACCTCCAGGCCAATTGGCTGTGAGGATCAGCTGTGTCTATGACAGGAGAACTTCTGTGCTAGAGACACACTTGAGGCAAGACTTGCTTCATAGGGCTTTGGTGCTCAATGAGTCTGCCCCCTGAGTGTGTCCCTTATGGATCTGAGGAGTTGTAATCTGGATGGTCCTACTCTGACCCCTGGGTACACTGGCTCTTGGATCTCCAAAGAAGTGCTAATTTAGCCTCTGCGTGAGGCTACCCAGCAGGAGCTACAGAGAGATCTGCAGATTCCTCTTCTTTGTTTGGGTTTTAGAGGTGCCCAGATGAGGCCCAGCTGTGAAGCAGTGCAAGCTGCTGTGGGGCCTTGGGCCTTCTTTTGGATGTTCTGGGTCTGTCTGACTCAGCTGCAGTTTGATAGGTACGTTTAGCATTCAAGGGACCTGGCCATTCATATGCAAAAGCCTCTGCGCACAGCTTGGGTGGGGTGGAGTCTCAGGGTGGAGCAAACAGCAATGGCTTCCCTTTAGCCCTGCCCTAAGAGGCCCCTGGGTCTCAGTGTCCCATGGTAATCACTGCAAGCACCTCTGAGAGAAAGCCGCCCTCGAGTTCTGCCCATTTCCAAACAGTCCATTTTCTCCTTGTATGAGTCTGGGTCCACAGAGTCTCACCCAGAACTGGAGTTCAGAGCAGTCAGGAGCTGTGTCTCCCTCTAGCTTGAACAAGCTAGCGCGTACTCAGTTGCCAGCCCTCTCCAAGTGCGTGCCTCCGTATCTCTGCCTTCCGCACCTCCTCTGAGTCTCAGTGTGCTTTTTTCTTTCCTTCTAGTTGTAGAATTTCCACTCAGCCAGTCTTCCTATGGCTCTGGATGATGTCTGTTTTGTCTTTTAATTGTAGTTTTGAAGTTGTTGTGCGAGGCAGCAAGTTCAGGTTTTTGCCTATGCTGCCATCTTGGTTTCTCTCCCATCCCTCTTTATCCCCTTCTATTCCCAGTGAATTTTCTTTAGTCTGTACCAGTGACTCATATGGTTGAAATATGTTTACTATCACACTAAATTCATTAATTTCACAATTTTGATACCTTCTTAGCAACAAGATGATTTATGTTCAACTTTATCCACCATATAGAATCATTTCTCTGTATTTTATTTGCAAAAAAACCCCAAACACATCCTGTATTCCAGTCTACACTAATAAAAGTAAGATGCAAATTGACTGTACCTTTGCGATGCCCACCAGCCAATCAGGAGTGAGTATGCAAATCAACCAAAAATGGTGGGTTAATTTGCATATGCAGGCACCTAGAAGCCGGGGGCGGGACACATGTGTCGTCGCCATGGCAACGACACAGGTGTTCTGCACCACCCCAGCTGCTCCACCTCACCACCCAGGCCTTTGGGCAGCGTGGGAAGGCCCTGACCAGGGCCAGGATAGAAACTGCAACTGTGGTACTTGCCCTTGACCAGGAATCGAACCTGATATACTTCTGGGAGGTAGGGGAGGTTGACACTCCAACCACTGAATCTTGTGGGCAAGGGCTAAACCCCTTTACTTTTATTAGGGAAGACTGTTCTTTTTTATCCTTTCACACCCAAGTAAATTAAAAGTAAGGATGTTGAACAATACATATTGATAAAAGCTCAAGTGAACTATCTCTTATAGCATTTAAGAATACACACCGTTTAGAATGCTCAATCTATCCTTCAGAGAACCAGGAACAATTATTCCTAGAAGGATCAGAGCTGGAACAGTCCTGGCAGCAATATAGTACAAAAGAAATAACAATAATGTATGTCCCATGTTACCCACCTCAAGAAAACACAATACACAGGGAAACTGTGGATGTCTTGTTTACTTGTGCAGCCTCATCCAGCTCCTCTATGTTGAGCAGTGTATTTTAAATACTATAGGAAAACAAATGTCAGGAGAGATAGGACATAGAGGGATCATATGTCCTAGCAGTGACTGGGAAGTTGCCACACACACGGGTCATCAAAGCCATTCCAAAGCAGGAAGTTTAGAGGGCAATTCCATCTGATGGGCACAATTAATGGGGAGGGGGAAAATGATAAGTATGTTTTAGATCCTAAAATAGGTAAGATATGAAGTCTTTCTAAGCAAGGGAGCTGCGTAGGATCAGGAGATAAGGCAGGAAAAGAATTTCAGAAACTACAATTTATAAATATGTCTGGAGCCTCCATAGTTTCAAAGCATAGATAGCTATGAGAAGCTCCTGGAGGACTTTGTAAAATTACTGTGCCCATTTTCCTTCCCCAAGGTTGCTATTCAATTGCTATATATCCTAGTAACTTATTTTTTTTTAAGATGGCAGTAACATGCAGCATGACTGAGCAAGAGCCACAGAGCAATCTCTGGGACAGTATACATCATTCTTCCTATTTTTCTAAACTAGAGCTTTCATAGGTAAGGTATATACAAACCTGTTTTGAGGTAGCTTTATTCACACATTTAAATTGGACTTATTTTGGAAATTTAGCTTGTTTCACATTTCTGTGATCCAGTCTCAAAAGAAGGAAAATAAACTCTAAAATTATAATGACAGCTCATTCTTAAGAATCTAGAGCCAGCCCTGGCTGGTGTTTCTGAGTGATTAGAGGGTCAGCCCATGCACTGAAGGGTTTCAGGTGTGATTCCTGGTCAAGGGTGGTACCTACCTGGGTTTCAGGTTAGGTCCTCAGCCTCTATCAGGGCAAGTGGTGGAGGTAATCAATTCATTTGTCTCTCTCAAATCTACTAGTATGTCTCTTTCTCTCTCTCTTCCACCCCCCTCCCACTCTCTCTAAAAATCAATGGAAAAAATATTTTCCAGTGAGGATTGACAACAACAACAAAAGAATCTAGACCCAAACAACTGTGCTTCAGGTCTAGCTCTGTGGCTTAGTACGTAAGTGACTTTAAAAAATTGCATATATTATCTGATTATAAGTTAGCTCATATGTAAAAAAGTGAATTAAAATAAAATACCTGCTTGAAATTGTTAGGTAATATGTTACATACAAAATGTCTAAAAGTGCCTGTACCAGATAAGCATATAATAAAGACAGAAGCATTTTCAAATAGTTAACATTAAATACAGCAATATTCTTACAGGATTATTATTAAATCAGATTTTCTGGAACTCAAGGTTGATTCAGCATTTGAAAAGAAAGAAATGTAATTCACTACATTAACAGAGTAAAAGAGAAAATCATATAAGCAGCTTAATAGACACTTACTAATGATAAAAAATTTTGATGACTAAAATATAACTAGGCAGTTTGATGAAGGATATCACACCAACATATTTCATGCTTTGATTTTGATTACTTTCCCATAAGATGAGAACTCAGTGCAATAAAGAAAGGAAAAAGAAAAAGCAGAAGTGCAGAGGAGTTTAAGATTGACAAAGAAAAGTAAAATTGTCTCTATTAGCAAATGCTCTCTGCAGAAGAGTCTAAAAAGTATATTTTAAAAGGCACTTATGAAAATTAAAAAGTATAATCACAGGTTACAAGGTCAATATATACTAGCAAAAATAACAAAAACTAAAGTTTTTTTTTCCACAACAGTTTTGCTGAGGTATAATTCATATACAGTAAACTTCACATACTTAAACTGTGCAGTCTGATCAATTTGACATATGTATGCACCCCTGAAATGATCTTCACAATCATGATAGTGAATATATCCATCACCTCCCAAAGTTTTTTCCTATCCCTCCCTCCCTCTCTCCCAAGGCAGCTGATGATCTCTTGTTACTTTATATTAGTTTGTTTTATCTAGAATTTTACATAGATGGACTGTGTCATATGTACCATAGTTTGCCTTTCATTCAGCATAATTAGTTTGAGAACTGTCTGTGTTGTGTGTATCAGTATTTTTTTTTTCATTGCTGAATAATATCCATTGTATGTATAGCCCATAGTTTGTTTATTCATTTGCCTGTCCATGGACATTTACATTGTTTCCAGTTTGCAGATATATAAAATAAAGCCACCACAAATATTCATATACATGTCTTTCTTAAGCATATACATACATTTCCCTTCGGTGAATAGCTAGCAGTTGAAGGACTGGAACACAGGGTAGTTCATAAGGTTAAAAATTTCTTAATTTTTCAAAAGACTGCCAAATTCTTTGCCAAACTATTGTACTGCTTTACATTCCCACCAGTGGTGCCTGAGAGTTCCAGTTGCTACACACCCTCACCAACACTTGATATGATCACTCTATATAATGCTAACCCCTCTGTTAGGTATAGAGTAGTATCTCATTGTGGTTTTAATTTACATTTCTCAAACAACTTTGGCCTTTGGAGGCTGCTATTTTTAGTGAAATGTAGTTGACATAAACATTGTGTAATTTTGAGGTGTACAACATCTTAATTGTATACATTTACATACTACAATAAGATTAGCACCATAGTATTAGATAAACCCATATCGTGTCACATAATCATTTCTTTTTTAGTTGTGAGAACATTTAAGGTCTAGTCTCTTAGCAACTTTGAAGTATTGTTGACTATAATCACAATGCTCTGCATGTCTGCAGAACTTATTCATCTTTTAACTCCAAGTTTGTACCCTTTGATCAACATATCCTTATTTTCTCCAGTCTCTAATCTCTCCTAACCAACATTCTATTCTCTGTTTTTATGAAGTAAGCTTTTAAGATTCCATGGTATATGATATTATTATATAATATTTGTTGTTCTCTGTCTGACATCTCTCACTTAACATAATGTTCTCAAGGACCATGAGTGTTTTCACAAATGAAACATTCTTCTTTCTCATGGTAAAATAATATATAATTATGTAAATAACATCTTCTTTATCTGTTCACGTGTTGAAGAACAACTAAGTTATTTTTCTATATTGGCTATTATGAAAATGCTACAATGAACATGGGAGTATAAATGTATTTTTGATATTCTGTTTTCATTTCTTTTGAATATATACTAAGAAGTGAGCTTTTTCTGGGTTAGATGGCAGTTCTATTTTTAATTTTTGAAGAACAGCCATTCTGTTCTCCATTGTGGCAATGCAAATTTCTATTCCCACCCATGGTATAGAAGAATTTCCTTTTCTTCATAGCCTGCTCAACACTTGCTTATCTTCTTGATGATAGCCATTCTAACAGGTGTCTGGTGATATCTCATTGTGGCTCTGATTGGAATTTCCCTGAAGATTTTCCAGTACATTTCCATGCACTTGTTGAACATTTGCATATCTCCTTCAAAAAAATTTTTGTACAGCTACCCTGCCCATTTTTAAAAAATTTATTTCAGAGAGAATAAGGAAGAAGGAGGGAGAGAGAGATAGAAACATCAATGATTAGACAGTCATTGATCAGCTGCCTCCTGCATAGTCCCTACCAGGGATTAAGCCTACAACCTGGGTATGTGCCCTGACCTGGAATTGAACCTTGACCTCCTGGTTCTTGGGTCAGTGTTTAACTGAGTCATACCAGCTGTCCCTTTTGAATTGGATTTATTGTTCATATGAGTTCATATATATTTCATATACTAACTTCTTATGAGATACTGGGTTTACTTAACTTGCTGCTATTTTATAGGTTGCATTTTCATTTGATTGAAATGTTGGTTGTTTCTTTTGCTGTGCACATGTTTAACTTCATGCAGCCCTTCACAATCCTATTGACAATTACGTAACTTTAAACTAGGGATGATATCTTAAAGCTGTTTATAGAAAAAATTAGCAGCCCTGTGCACGAATCCATGTGCCAGTTGCTCTCTGCAGGGCCTGGCCTCTCTGTGCCCTCTACCCAGAGGTTCTCCAAGGCCCAGAGGCCCAACCATGGCTGGGCCCGGAATGCTTGCCCTGTCACCACAGTGACGAAGCAAGCATTCCGCCGGGCCGCTCAAGCTGCCCGATCTCAGCGACTGCGCCCCCAGGACTGGGGGTCTCCGGTGGGGCTGAGAGGACTGGGTGCCACCATCTTGTGGCTATGGGCGCCGCCATCTTTGTGATGGAGTTATGGTTAATTTGCATATTACCCTTTTATTAGATAGGATTGGTTCTGGGTTATAAAAGTAAGTGCCTCTGAAAGCTTTGTGGGGGTTTTAACCACCACATTAAAGTATTTCAAGTAGTTTCATACCAAATTTTAACAAATAATATGTTGTTTTCTAATAGTGATTCTTAAAGTAATTGAAAAAACCTTACTGTGAGTTGGACAGCAAGATCATCTATGAGTATAGTAGTGTGTTTATTAAAATACTTCTTTTTACTTGGGTTCTGTATCAATATCTAGAAATACTTGGAATTCATGGAAGAATTTGTGCAATGAGAGAACCTAGGTGAGATGAGACTAGCCTATTTGATTTAGACAAATGCCACCAATCTCAGATGTTGGTTTATTGGTACCAGGAGAAAAATTAGTGATCAGATCTGTCTGCTAAATACTTCTTGCCTCCAGAGAAATAAGACAGAAAGAGGGGAAGGGACGGATATTTGTTATAGTTTTCTGATCCCTACTGAATCAGAAGCTAAACTGGAGAAGTATAGGAGTCAGAATTGTTAGTGAAATCTCTTGTGATTCTTAAGTAAATTAGGAAAATGCTGATTTCCAAGATCTTCTAAAAGGAAATTAATATTAAAGGGTTGTTACTTTAGAGTTAGATGTTTTCCACCAATAAGTGAAAAATGGCCATACTACAGTGGTTACATTTTTCATTAACAAAGGTCTTTTATGAAGCATTCTAGAATATTTGCTTTAGGGTAGATTAATAATTCTAGGAACAAATTGAATAAGCACAAAATAATACTGTATCTGGGCCTTGGGTTATATTTGCCACAGTTTTAAATATACAGAATCAGTTCTATTAAGATACAGTTATATTACTCCTTATCTCTGAGATTACTCCTCATATATTCAGAGTGTCCATCACTGTCAAATATGGTTATTAGTCTTGCAGGACATTTAGTCCTTTCAAAATGACCACTGAGACATTTGATCCATGCCAAAAGGTCCTTGATATTTGGTTCTGTCCAAATCATCCATGGAGACATTTGGTCCATAGTTAATATAAATCCTACCCTTCTACAAGATCTGAACCCTGACCTATCAACCTGCCCCATGAGTCATTGCCAGCCATGCTACCAAGATAAGAAGGGTTATTATTGGCAATACAGCCACAATACAGTCATTGGACCAATAAAAAAATGATAGAATTTTTATGTTTGAATTCTGTAACTCAGAAGTATAAATAAACATTAAGGACTGTTTGAATGCAATAATAATTTCTTAGATCTGTATGTGTCCTTTTTAATATACACTGAGGGCCAGATTATTATGATCTCTGAACGCATATTAATCTGGCAACTCAGTGTATACCCTATATAATAAAAGGCTAATATGCAAATTTTCCCCTTGACCAGGAGTTCAAATAGCAGGCAGGCTGTCCCCTCCCCCTGGCCAGGCTGGTTGGACCCCACCCATGTACGAATTCATGCACCGGGCCTCTTAATACATTCTGGGTGGCCAGATTACAATGCATTCAGAGATCATAATAATCTGGCCACTCAGAGTGTGTGTGTGTGTGTGTGTGTGTGTGTGTGTGTGTGTATACTGGTGGCCCAGTGCATGAATTTTGTGCATGGGGGGGGGGGTCCCTCAGCTTGGCCTGCACCCTCTCCAATCTGGGACCCCTCAAGGGATATCCGACTGCCGGTTTAGGCCCGATCCCTGTGAGATCGGGCCTAAACCAGAAGTCAGACATCCCTCTCACAATCTGGGACTGCTGGCTCCTAACCACTCGCCTGCCTGATTGCCTCTAACCACTCTGCCTGCTGGCCTGCTCGCCCCCAACTGCTCCCCTGCCGGCCTGCTCACCCCCACCTGCCCCCCTGCCTGCCTGCTTACCCCCAACTGCCCCCCTCCCCGCTGGCCTGATTACCCTCATAGGCCCCCCCTCTGGCCTGATCACCCACAACTGCCCTCCCCTCTTGGCCCCTAACTGCCTCTACCTTGGCCCCGCCACCATGGCTTTGTCCAGAAGAATGTCCAGAAGGTCTTCTGGAAGGTCTCCCAGTCTAATTAGCATATTACCCTTTTATTCAGGGGTCCTCAAACTACGGCCCATGGGCCACATGCGGCCCACCGAGGACCTTTATCTGGCCCGCCAGGTCCCGCTGCCTGTCCAGCTTAGCAGCCGACTCGTCCTGGGCCCACAGTGCGCATAGGAATTGGTTCATAGTTTTTTTTTTTTAAACTATAGTCCGGCCCTCCAATGGTCTGAGGGACAGTGAACTGGCCCCCTGTTTAAAAAGTTTGAAGACCCCTGCTTTTATTAGTATAGATAGAGGCCTGGTGCATGGGTGGGGGCCGGCTGGTTTGCCCTGAAGGGTGTCCCGGAACAGGGTGGTGGTTCCCATGGGGGGCAGGGTAGCCTGGGCAAGGGGCTTGTGGTGCTTTTCAAGCTGGCCACACCCCCTTCATGGTGGGGGTCCCCACTGGAGTGCCTGGGCAGCCTGAGTGAGGGGCTGATGGGTGTTTGCAGGCTGGCCACGCGCCCCAGCAGGGACCCTCACCCCAGTGGTGGTATGGCCAGCCTGAGAGAGGGGCTGAGAGTGGTTTTCAGGCCCCTCCCTCAGTTGCCGGCCTGGGCGACCCAAGCCTCCTGTGCACTCAGGCCTGCTCTGTGGCCACCACCCACAGGCCCTCCTTCTGCAGCCGGCTCAGGCAGGCGGGAAGCTTGGCTTCCTTTGTCGCCAGGGGTGACCCAAGCCTCCCGCCCACTCTGGCTGGCTCCATGGCTGCCTCCATCTTTGTGCCGCTAATTTGCATATTCATGCCTGATTGGCTGATGGGGTTGTGAAGTGATGGTAAATTTACATATTCCCCTTTTATTAGTGTGTGTGTGTGTGTGTGTGTGTGTGTGTGTGTGTGTGTGTATCCCCTATCTCAGTGGTCGGCAAACTCATTAGTCAACAGAGCCAAATATCAACAGTACAACGATTGAAATTTCTTTTGAGAGCCAAATTTTTTAAACTTAAATTTCTTCTTACGCCACTTCTTCAAAATAGACTCGCCCAGGCTGTGGTATTTTGTGGAAGAGCCACAGTCAAGGGGCCAAAGACCTGCATGTGGCTCGCGAGACGCAGTTTGCTGACCACGGTCCTATCTAATAAAGAGGGAATATGCTAATTAACCATCACTTCATCACAAAGATGGCTCTGAGACCAAGTTCCCATAAGGAGCCTTAACAAGCAATCAGCAGGGACCTGAGGCTATGCCCTCCCCCGCCCCCATGGTGCTTGACAGGGGACCTCAGGCTGGCAGGGCTTGACAGGGTATCTCAGGCCATGCCCCCCACCTGGTGGGGCTTGACGGGGACCTAAGGCCTCTTTCCACACCCAGCAGGGCTTGACAGGGGACCTCAAGGTGTGCTTCCTGTCCTGGTGCTGGCCTAGGGGACCTGGTGCTGCTCTCCCCAACCGACAGGGCTTGATGGGGGACCTCAAGGTGCACCCCCAGTGCTGGGTCGGGAGAATTCAGGCCACACCCCCCACCCAGGGGGGGCCTGAGGCTGCACCCCCCTGCTGATGGGACTTGACAGGGGACCTGAGGCTGTTTCCTCTCCCGGTGCTGGGTCAGGGTACCTGAGGCTGCACCCCCGCCCCACCTGGTGGGGATTGATGGGGGACCTCAGGCCATGCCCCCCACCCAGCAGGGCTTGACAGAGGATCTCAGGCCATGTCCCACACCTGGCAGGGCTTGATGGAGGACCTCAAGGCATCCCCCTGCCCTGGTCTGGGCTTGGGGACCTCAGGCCATGCCCCCCATCCTGGCGCCAGGCCAGGGGACCTGAGCTACATCCCCTGCCAGGCAGGGCTTAACAAGGGTGGGACTGGCCAGGTCTGGATCTAGCCCAATGGGGGCAGGGGTCGGCCAGGTCTGGGTCTCATTTGATTTTGAGGTGCATGTGGGTGGGCGGGAACTTCACTCTGGGTCCCATGTGCGCCCCAGACTCTGACAGGAAGAAGGTTTTCACATACATTTTACTAATTTTCTTTCATCTCTGACACTTCTATTATAGAGAAAGGGCAAATAGCAATATTAAATTATTTCCTCTAATTAATCCCCTTTTAATATGCACAAGTTTTGTGCACCGGGCAACTAGTGTGTGTGTGTGTGTGTGTGTGTGTGTGTGTGTGTGTGTGTGTATGTATATATATAATATCTTTTATTGATTTTTTACAGAGAGGAAGGGAGAGGGATAGAGTTAGAAACATCAATCAGCTGCCTCCTGCACACCTCCTACTGGGGATGTGCCCACAACCAAGGTACATGCCCTTGACCGGAATCAAACCTCTCAGTCCACAGGCTGACACTCTAATCCACTGAGCCAAACTGGTTAGGGCTATATATATTTTTTAATAAAGAATAAAATATGTCTTTATTGATTTTTAGAGAGAGATAAAGCGAGAGGGAGATTGGGGGGGGGGGCTGGTGAGAGAGAGAGAGAGAGATTAACCTGCAACCTGGGTATATGCCTTAACTGGGAATTGAACCAGTGACCTTTAGGTGCATGGAATAACACTTATTCAACTGAGCCACACTGATCTAGGGCAAGTATTTTATGTTTTTGACAGGATCACATTTCAAATACTTTTTGGGGTGAACCAAATGTCTCCATGGACATTTTGGATAGGACCAAATGTCAAACGTAATTAGGGATAAGAATTGTTAAGAGATATCTAGAGCTGCTTGAATACTTGGCTCAGACACCAAATTTATTCTTGTCATTACTAAGTTCCAGGTCATTTATTTTAAAGAGAAAAAGACTTTTTAGTTTGGGTAAATATCACAAGCCATTTACCAAAAGCTGGGCTCAGGCTGTCACTCATGTATGCTACAGAGGGCATCTCCTATGAGGGAATAAGGGCCTTTTGTGGTGGTTAAGGGTTGAGTTTCTTTTGTCTAAATTAATGTGTCCACTTTCTAAGGAAGTTTTGAAATGTAGTGGTGGGTACTTCTTTTCCACTTCCTCTTTCTTGCTGGCTGTGTTCTGGGAGAATTAAAAATTTGGGCTTTACATATTAATTTTGAGATACCTCAATATCTTGAAATACCTCAACTATTTATCATTGTTTGGCTTCCCCCAGAAGTAGATTTTGTGGTAAAGATTTGAAAATAAATTTGTGGTTTTGGGAGATAAATACAGAACACATGATTAGGATATTGGAGAAATAAGGCAGGAAAATGATGGAAATAAATGAACAATGTGTTTTCTAACAGGTTAGTTACCGCTATGTATGTGGAATTCACTCTGTAGTAAGATTCTGAAACTAGTGTGCAACATAAAGGTCAGATTTGTCCTACTCTAAAGGCAAGGGAGCTGGCATCTATATATATATGGCAAATATGCAAAGTGACCCCTCAGGAGTTCCACCTGGAGACCAGAAGTTCAATTGCTCCCCATGACATGTGCTGACCACCAGAGAGCGGTGTGAAACGAAGGAAGCCCCAGCCACCAGCCAGCATTCAGAGAAGGGAAAACCCGGCCAGCAGCCTGAAGGCCCCAATCTGCCCTGATACCCGGTCAGGCCTAGGGACCCTACCTGTGTACAAATTATGTGCACTGGGCCTCTAGTATTTATATATCAACCCACATCAGTCATTGATTGAAAAATGACAACAAGATGTATTGACATTCTCATGCTTCTGACACTTTGTGTATATGGGCACAGTATTCAGAGAAAGTCCTTTAGCAAAGACATGCAGATAGTGACCATTGGAAGTTGAGCTCCATGAGCTGATAGGTAGAGCCCAAAAGGATAAGAGCAGGGCATGAAAGTACTACGTGGGAGTGGAGATATCATATAAAGAATCTGGAATTCAGAAACAAGGTGTCATTGATGTAAAATGGAATTACAATTCATGAGACTGGATAACATCATTTAGCGAAATAGACGAGAGAACAGGACTGTACAAAGAGTACCAGCACAGAAAATGACAAATGAAATCAGTAAAAGAAACCAATAAGGAACAAGAAATGATAAAGGAGAAAAAACAAGAGTGTGATATCATCGAAGCCAAGTTTTAAAAAGTACATCAAGAATAAAGTAGTTATAAACTGAAAATTGCTACTGACTGGGAAAAAACAATGAGATGTGAGAATCCACTCCTATGTTTCCATATAGGTGTCACTACTGACCTTAACAAGAATTAATAGATTGTAAATATGAAAACTTGATTGAATGGGATCAAAAGTAATTTGGCAAATGAGAAATTAGCAAACATCGACAACATTTTTAAGGCATTTTGCTGCATTTAGAAGAAATGGCACACTAGCTAGCAGGGAAAATGGAATTAAAATGTTTAAAATATGGATAAAAGCAGCCCATTGTATTCTGACTGCAAAGATATAGGGTAGAGGAAAAAGTAATCATGTAGAAGAGAGGGGATGTTCTTGAGGTGAGAGGAAATGAGAGTTAATGTGTCTATGGTAACAGAGAATACGGATACAGATTCTGGTGAGGACATACGGTAGTGGTAGTCTGTGGAAATTCTCATCAGAAGGCTTCAGTTTTCCTCAGTAATGCAAGTAATGAAGCCTGTAGGAGAGATAGAAAATAAGGCACGATCTTTGGGGAGGTTTGGAGACATGAAAGAGTGTCATGATCATCTAGAAGAGAGCAAGAGCCATTGGATTAAGAAATATAGTAAAGTATGAAGGATAATTATACTTTATGCTCTCTTGAGTTTTGTGATAAAAAACTATTGTGACCATATATTGTGGTTGTAGAATTATCCCTATACCCATGTTATACTACGTGAGCACAGGCAAAGATTAGGCAGGAGGTCTGATTTAATTTGGAAGTAATTTGGCCACATGAGCAGGATGAAATAGGAGGAGGAAAGAAGAAATGTGTGTGTATATATACATGGAAGTTACAATCATTGGCCATGAAAGGTACACTGAGTAAAGAAGAAAGAGAAGACATTAATTAGGGAGGGACAGTGCAAAAGTGGAATGATCCATATTCTGAGATCCAGGTGGGATCAGAACTTCATTGGGTTTGATAAAGTAGAACAAGTTAGCTTGAAATATATAGTAAGTATTTGTCAAAAATTTAGATGTGTGAAATTGAGATATAGAGAGTTAGTAATTTTTTGAAAATGACATCATCTAGATGTAACTATCCATTTTTCCTCACATTTTATGCTGGAGAAAAAAATGACCTTTGTTAAAGCAAACACTTGGGTTGCACCAGGCCAAGCTTCAGTCTTAAGGAAAAGAGGTTCCTGGTTATGTCAAGGGAACATGGGTTCTGTCCTAAGAAAACGTGTTAATAGGCTATTAAATGATATGTAAGGTGTTGACTTTTCTCCCTTTGGAAGCTCCACCCACCATCCATATTCACAGATGGAAGGAGGTCGAGAGCTGACGTGGAATTCCTGGAGTGGGGTTTTGAGGGGTCATAACGTTTGCAACATCATAATCTATGTGAATTGTATATTATATTGCCTGGACCAGAATGAGCATATTTTTCTCTCTCCCATCCCTTCAACACACATGCATGTATGCATATATACTCATTCCCTGAGATCAAGTAGCAATTCTCAAAAGCAGTGTAGGGTGTGTTTTTTTTAGATTTTTCACTTTTTTATTGTTTTCTAAAACTCAATGAGAAAACTTATAATGACATTTTATTAAGAAAAAAAAAACAGTGAACTCCTAGATGATGGGTTGTTTCCTATTTCAGTAACTTAATTTTTATTTATTTTTGGGCATTTTTTGAAAGTTCAGGTTTTTCTCAGTATCTGCCCATGATCCTATTACACTGAGTGGCCAGATTATTATGATTCTGAATGCATAATAATCTGGCCACTCGTGTGTGTGTGTGTGTGTGTGTGTGTGTGTGTGTGTGTGTGTGTATGAGTTCCAGTGCATGAATTCGTGCATGGGTGGGGTCCGGCCAGCCTGGTCAGAGGGAGGGGACATGGGCGGTTGGCCGGCCTGCCGGCTGGTCAAACTCGTGGTCGAGGGGACAATATGCATATTACTTTTTATTACATAGGATATATGCTGAGTGGCCAGATTATTATGCATTCAGAGATCATAATAATGTGGCCACTCAGTATATTTCTTAAAGCCATTAAATGTCACTGGATTTGCAGTCTACTATTTTTAAAATTTTTATGCTTTTTAATAAATGATAATTATTACACAACATTTTACTTTGGCAGAAAACAAAGCGTGCTGTTGACACATGTTATGGTCTTCATACAGAGGAAATGTTCTAAATTTGCATGGGGGGACTATGTGGCAAAGAATGATTAGAAGGACATAACAAAATTTAAGTTCTAGATGAACTATTTCTCAGCCAAGTCTATTAATTTTTATTGATTGGCCCCATCAGAATCCCAAAGACAAAATTTCACCACTCTTCCGTCTTAGGTATCTGATGATTTCTTCTTAAGACTCTTTAATTTGAGCCTAGCCGGTGTAGCTCATGGTTGATTCCTAGTCATAGCACCTGCTGGGTTGTAGGCTCCATTCACAACTGTTAGTCAATGATATTCTCTCATCATTATGGTTCTATCTTTCATTCCATCTCCCTTTCTCTCTAAAATAAATTTAAAAATATATTTTTTAAAAATGCAAGTAATATGATAATTCTTTATATCAGCAGCAAAATACTAAATTCACTAAATAAAACAAAATCAAGAGACAGTTTTTAATTCTCCAGATTATTCCCATGACCTTGATTTAGAGCTGCCACTGTATTGTCAGTGTTATAGTTGAGATCCTAATCGAGGGCCATAATACCTGGTCAAAATCACTCAAATATGAAGAAATTAATTAGTGCTTCTTTAATTAGCTGTTTGTTGTAATTGTGTGCCACTTGCCAGGAGTACCTTATTCGGAAATGAAGGATCACTATAAGCTTTAAGGAAGATAACATGGTACCAAGAGTATCAATGAGTTTCATCCTTACACAAGGCCTTGATATATTGGGATCACAGCCTGCAAACATCAAATCAGATTGTCAAAAAATTCCAGACCTAGAAGAGACTAGTCTCCTCACACTTTGCATTTAACAACCATGGAATGTGAGCCCCAGAAAGGAAACAATTCAAAGTTTAAATTAACAAAAATATTAAACCTATTGTCCATTCTAGCCTACCATTGTGTCTCTACTTCTCTAATGTAGGAAATGAGGAGAATGCATCCACAATTAAAATGTTAAAAAGATATTTGTAATTTTCTCAGTTTCACTTTACCAGGTTAAGTTTCATAAAGTTAATAAAGTCATTCACACAAGTTGTTTCCCGCATTTTCTAGGATATAGGAAGTGTTTCATCCAAGACAAGAACGAAGAGGACGTGCAAAGAAAATGATGAAAATAGCTTTCATCCATGAGGAGAAGGGAGGCATTTTGTTATGTCTCTGAATGAAACATTTAGAATAGTTTTTAATTCATGAAAGGGATAATCCACAGTCTACATATGATAAATTGCTTACTGGTATAGGTACTGTTTAGTCCTTGCTTTCCCAGTCCACTATGTCAGCTCATAGGGACCCTAGCTATCCTTAAGGAACGGTGCTTATTTGGAGCAGTGCTCACAGCAATGCTATATGGCAGGGCTGCCTCCCTAGATTTCCCTACCTGATCTACCTGAACCATTGAAATAACAGGGAGGGCAGGCCAACAGCTCATGAAACTTGACTGGCTCACCTTTTTTCCTTCAGTATTTTTCATTCAATTAAGTCACTGTTTTGACTATGTAAGTGAGGAACTTAATGGGGAAAACAGGAGACCCAGGGCCGACAAAGAACAGAGGTATTCTGTGTGCTCCCTAGGGGCTTTAAAATAGATCATTAGAGATACTTTATAAAGCCTTCTCAACAGATCATCCCTCAGGAGGAATCTTAGGGACAACTTGATAAACTCAGATATGGGAAAGGGAGATTATAATATAACATATTACAGATTCTAAAATATGTGAAAATTTTCAAACAATTGAATAGAAAGGAAAAAGAGAATTTAAAAAGAAGAGTAATTTTACTTATGTATTCAACTAGAGGCCTGGTGCACAAAATTTGTGCACAGGTAGGGTCCCTAGGTCTGGCCAGCAATCAGGGCTGATTGGAGCCTTCATTTCCCTGGCTGCTGGCTGGGGCCTTTCTGTGTTCTGTGCTGCCCCCTGGTGGTCAGCGCATGTCATAGTAAGTGGTTGACCTCCTGGTTGGTCAAACTCCTGAGGGACAATTTGCATATTAGCCTTTTATTATATAGGATGGCCTGTCGCTAGGGAGAGGAAGCCGGGTGTTGCTGCATGATGTCATTACCTGGCACCCATAGCCACTGTTTCCGGGCTGGGCTGGGGGCCGCATTGTGAGCCATGGGGTCTCAGCAGCATAGGCTGTGGTTTGGTGGGCTGTTGCTCTGGGGTGGTGGCATGGCCTGTGTCCCACTTGGGGGAAGCTGAGTGTTGTTTGTGGATGCCAGGTCCATGGTACCGTTTCTTTGTAAATGGTCAGTGCATATCATAGCAGCTCGTTGTTGAGTACCTGCCCCCTGGTAGTCAGTGTGCATCATAGTGACTGTCGGACAGTTGGACACTTAGCATATTAGTCTTTTATATATAGATTGCTTTTTAATACCAGGATTGCCTTATACACAAATTGAAACCTTTCATTCTTAAATTGTGTTGTTTAATTTGGTTTGTGGTTACTACAAGACAATCCTATATAATAAAGAGGTGATATGCAAATTGACGATCACCCAAACACACAAGATGGTCACCCCCAATGTGGTCAAAGATGGCCGTCCCAGGTGGACACAAGATGGCCACCACAGGATGGCTGCCACAACATGGCCAGCAGGGGAGGGCAGTTGTGGCTGATCAGGCCAGCAGGGGAGGGCAGTTGGGAGGAACCAGGCATGAAGGGGAGGGCAGTTGGGGGCGATCAGGTCTGCAGGGGAGGGTAGTTAGGCTGCCATTTTCCCCTTATTGTAGTAAAAGCATGTTCCTTTTTTAAGTCAAAGATTCAGAAAGCAGGAAAAGAAAACATATAATTTCACCAAGAGGCAACCATTGTAGCATTTGATATATTGGCTTCTATTAATTTTTGTTAAAATTATTAATATTAAAATATATAGCCTCCTATTGAGAAAAAAAGTGAGTAATTGGTTTAAAATCTTTTTGTTTAGGTCAGTGGTCGGCACACTGTGGCTCATGAGCCACATGCGGCTCTTTGGCCCCTTGAGTTTTTAGCAAAGGCGAGCTTAGGAGTACCCTAATTAAGTTAATAACAATGTACCTACCTATATAGTTTAAGTTTAAAAAAGTTGGCTCTCAAAAGAAATTTCAATCGTTGTACTGTTGATATTTGGCTCTGTTGACTAATGAGTTTGCCGACCACTGGTATAGGTGTATAGCTAATCCATAACCACATCCATGATCTTCCCCCACTAAATCATATCTCTCTCACCCTCCTTATCAGAAGAAATCACCAAACTGAATTTTCTGATTGTTATTTCCTATATTCATCTATAAGTTCACTGCAGATCAGTACATATATTCGCTATATACATATTTACTAGAGGCCCAATTTAGAAATTCATGCACTGGTAGGGTCCCTAGCAGCTGCTGGCTGCAGGCCAGGTATTCCCTCCTTTACCTCCAGCCGCCTGCTGCCTGCTGCCTCCCCTGGCCAGGGCCTCCCTCCCTTCCCCTGGCCAGCCTGCCCACTGACAATTTCCATGCTACACTTTTACTATATAGGATTTATGTGTTTCATAGTTATACATGTATTTATATATGTATATATTTAGGTTTTGATATCATGACATATATGTGTATTTATGTATGTCATATTTATACATGTGTTTATATATACATTTAGTTTCAGATAACTTAGTAATTTATACAAAGAAAACAGGTAATATACGTATTCTTCATGACTTGCTTTTTATACTTCTTTGTGAACTTTATAGACACTGATATTTAGAGTTGTATGCAGTTCATTTATTTTCACTTCTGTGTAACATTCCATTATGTGAATATATGAATATCATTAATCATTACTTATTAACATTAAATTGATAATTGGGTGGTACATTTTTTCCATTTCTTTTATGAGGATGAATTATTTTACTCTAACATTCTTTCCCCTTTGTTATATTCTGGTTCAAAACAGCATCTTATTATCAATTAGTTCAAACTTGGGGTGAAAAGATAGGATTATTTTTATCTTGTAGATAATGTAGGTTATGGCAAATGGATTTGCCTTGCTGGCTAGATTCTCTTTGTTGAACTTGGTTTAAGAAATTACATACTTTTATTTATGAAGACCATTCTGTTGTACATTTTGTTTGTTAAATTTTGTGTTAAAATTTTCAATAAAAATCTTCTTAAATTTTGTGTTAAAATTTTCAATAAAAATCTTCTTAAGCTTGGATTACCCAGCAATTTCTTTTACCGAACAACCAAGGTACAAGCAACAAAGGAAAAAAAATAGAGAGTTGGAATTAATTAAATTTGCAAAAATTGCAGCAAAGGGCACATCAATAAAGTAAAAAAGACAACCTGAAAATCCAGGAGAACATGTGCAAGTCATCTACACTAATAAAAGAGCAATATGCAAATTGGCTGCACATCCACATTGACCATCAGCCAATCAGGAGTGAGTATGCAAATTGAACCAACAAAGATGGTGGGTTAATTTGCATACATAGGCACGGAGCAGTGGGCAGGGCGGGATGTCTGCTATGAGGGGAAGGGTGGAGGGCAGAGGGAGCTACAGGAGCAGTGCTCCAGCCAGGAGCGAGGACTTGTAGGCTCCTGGGTGGCCAGGAGTGAAGCCAGGGGAAGAAAGGCCTATTCTTGCACAAATCTTCATGCAACAGGCCTCTATTTAATCCTATCTAATAAAGTGGGTATATGCTAATTGACCATCACTCTGTCACAAATATAGCTGTATCCATAGCTGAGGCCAAGTTCCCATAAGGAGCCTTAACAAGCAATCAGCAGGGACCTGAGGCTACGCACTCCCCCACCCCCGTGGGGCTTGACAGGGTCTCTCAGGCTGCACCCCCCACCTGACAGGGTTTGACGCAGGACCTGAGACTGCACCCCACTCCCGGTGCTGGGCTGGGGGAACCAAAGACTGTGCCCCCCCGCATGGTGGGGCTTCATGGAGGACCTCAGGTCATGCCCCCACCCAGCAGGGCTTGAAGGGGGACCTAAGGCTGCACCCCTTGCAGGTGGGGCTTGATGGAGAACCTGAGGCTGTGCCCCTATCCTGGTGCTGGGCCAGGGGACCTGAGGCTGTGACCCCCCCACCAGGTGGGATTGACGGGGGAACTCAGGCCATGCCCCCCACTCAGCAGGGCTTGACAGAGGATCTCAGGCCATGTCCCCCACCTGACAGGGCTTGATGGAGGACCTTAAGGCATGCCCCCATCTTGATCTGGGCTGGTGGACCTCAGGCCATGCCCCCCGCCCGGCAGGGCTTGACAAGGGTGGGACTGGCCGGGTCTGGATCTAGCCCAATGGCGGGGAGGAGGACGCCCGGGATTGGGTCTCACATGATTCTGAGGTGCATGTGGGTGGGTGGGGACTTGACTCTAGGTCCCATGGTGAGCTCCAGACTCTGACAGGAGGAAGGTTTTCATATACTTTTTACTAATTTTCTTTCATCTCTGACACTTCTATTATAGAGAAAGGGCAAATAGCAATATTAAATTATTTCCTCTTATTAATCCCCTTTTAATGTGCATGAATTTCGTGCACTGGGTCACTAATATACCTAATAAGGGCCTTGGATCTAGATTATATCAAGTACACTAACAACCTTTGTCTTGACTGATTTGCGAACGGCAAAGAAAATAATGTAAATTTCCTCCAAGCCTCAGAAATCATACAATATCTTTGAATAGATTTTGCACTTCATTCAATTATAGACAGGACCTATGTTTTGAATAAATATCCATATTGCTTAATATTGATGATTGGAAGATTGACCTGGGGTACTTGTTAGAACTCAAGTCCTAGATCCCTCTTCTAGAGGTTTTGATTCTTTCATATAAAGAGGAGGGCAAATGTCTGTACTTTTATTGAACACCCCAGAAATATATTACTTTTTCATCTTTGAAAGTATTTACTTGTAGTTACCAAAAATAGTCATGTGTTTTAACCCACTAATCAACAAAAGTGGATATTTCAATAAAGATAATATTATTTAACATTGTACAGGTTGGAATATTTATGATTGTAAATTGAATTAGGTTTTGTATTATCAAACACATGATTGGGGTAGTTTTTCATTTGTTATTTAATACTTGAACAGAGAAAGAAAACCGATAAAAGGTTCTTCGAGTTGGGAAACAATTTTCAACACCCTATATTCCATCTTGTATACCATGGAAGGCTTTGTCTGGTCACCTAGGAGTTTAAAACCCTGATTTGAAAAGACTCTGGCTGTAGAATCCACTGCAAAATACAATTGCCCTAAAAGCCATTGGAGTTTTTAGTTTGGGCAGAATCAGCATTTTCCATAATGTTTAAATTTAAATGGCTTTATAATATCTCTGTAAAGAAAAAGAGAAAGAAAGAGAAATTATTATAAACAGCATTTAAAATTACCTGGATATTGCACTAACTGCTTCTAAATGAGGAGCATGGTGTGGAGAGGCTGTTGTTCCTCCACAAACATTTGGGACCCATGTGTTTCCCAGTCCTGCACATAGCCTTCTGTGGCTTGGGGCTACTTGACTCTTCCTACATGGTCAGTCTTGGCTCAGTCTTGGAGCCCACCCAGACTAGAGAGAGGAGAGTTTTGTTTGGTGCTCCTCTACAAGAAGAAGCTAATTCTAGGATTAAATAAGAGGAAATAAATTTGTGAGAAAATCAGGAGGCAGCTAGCAAGGCTGTCTGAACCTTTAGACTGCAAACTCCTTTGGAGTGAAGCATATAGGAAAGGAGGTTGGATGGAAGTGTCCTCGATTGTCTTGCTATCTAAGGAAGGTTCTCAGTCTACCATAGAGTTCAAGAGATAAGGTGGACCATCAGAGGAGTCCCTTCCTAGTATGAATAGGTCCACTGTGATGGATTTCAAATTTTTGTAGTCACGTAGGTTTTCTTGTTTTATTATGCTCCCTGTAGCTTGAAGCTACATGACAGAGATTATTAGTTATCATGTGGACTCCAGCATTCAATGTATTGTTCATAGAATGTTTAAGTTAATTGATTTGTATATTTGCTGAATATCCAGCAGTTATAATGAGAGGTCAAATACCAAACTGTTTTAGCAAAAGAGGAGTGCCATAAAAGCTGCCATTGTGTTTCTGTGGCATTTACTGATATTGAACAATTTTTTCCCATATATACTGTGCCCAGGCTGTCCAAAACGGGTTTTTCTATCCTTTTTTGATAGTTTCTTCACTATTTTGGAAGAGCCAATATTCAGCCTTGTGTTCTTACAACAATACACTGCAGAAAATGCATTTATTGTAGTAAGTACGATGATTGCTTGCACAGATTGGATCCATTTTCATGGTGCAAACATGTAATCGATCTTGAAATACTCTACAATCTGGCTGTTGAACATAAAGAAGAACATAAAATTTGTCAGATAATGAACTTTTTGAATAAAATGTTCTTTAATCTTAGTACAAGATATCATGCATCAAAATGGAATGAACATATTCTATATTCAGGTTTGAAAATAAACCATCCAATTAGTCATAAAATATTATTGATATATTTTTACAAACCCAATGTCCTTTTTAAAAAGCAGACAAATTGCTGAATATATTTGTATAATGTAGCCAATCTCGTCTCACTTCTCCTCATACCTGCCCCAGATTTCCCCATTTCATACTACAAGGAACAGTACAATGGAATTTTAATAATTTACTTAATAAAAGAGTAACATGCTAATTTACCATACCTTTGCAACACCCACCTGCCAATCAGGAGTGAGTATGCAAATTAACCCAACAAAGATGGTGGTTTAATTTGCATATGTGGGTACCTAGCAGCCAGGGGGCGGGGCAGGGCAGGATGCTTGCATTGTCGCCATGGAGATGATGCAGGTGTTCTGCACCATCCCAGCTGCTTGGGGCCTCTGGGAAGAGTGGGAAGGCGGAAAGGCAGCTCCGGGCCAGAGTGGAAAGGGGGCTCTGGTCAGTGCGATGGTGGTTACAGCAGCCAGGGGAAGGAAGGCCCATTCTTGCATGAATCTTCATGCATCGGGCCTCTAGTTTCTTTATATTTCTCAATGGTCTCACTATTACCAAATCAGATACATTCAGATTTCTAGCACATATGTAAAGATTAACATATATTAGTGTTTGCATCTCTCTCTCTCTCTCTCTCTCTCTCTATATATATATATATATATATATATATATATACACACACACACACACACGCGCGCACGCACACACACACACACGCACACACAGACACACACACAGCCAGGGTCGTAATATCCACAATGACCGCAGGCTCGACTGAACGCCAGGCTGCACGTGCAGCAGGTGAGCGGGCTGAACTGCTGACCTCTCGGAGAGAAAGAGGTGGGACTGATCAGCAGTGGCAGCAGTTGCTGGTGAGCTCTGAGAGAGAAGCAGGGTGATCATACCCTGCTTCTCTCTCCTGGCCTCGCTAGCAGCCAAGCCTCTCTCTCTCTCCCAGAGGTCAGCAGTTCAGCCCACTCACCAGCACCTGGGGCAGCTGCTGATCAGGCCAGGAGATAGGTCTTGAGATGCTGACTGGCATAGAAACCGATCAACCAGAATCAAATCTGGGTGAATTGTGAGGAGCCAATGCTGCCTAGGAGGCAGGGCTTTTGATGCTGACTGGCATAGAAACCAATCAGTCAGAACCAAATCTGGGTGAATTGCGAGGAGCCAATGGCTGCCTAGGAGATGGGCCTTTTGATGATGATTGGCATAGAAATCGACCAATCATAACCAAATCTTCGTGAAATGCCAGGAGCTAATGGCTGCCCAGGAAGCAGAGTTTTTGACACTGACTGGCATAAAAACTGACCAATCAGAATCAAATCTGGGTGAACTGCAAAGGCAGAACTTAAGGTGGGGGCTGAGGAGGGGATTTAAGGGCAATAGCTGTTTGGTGTGAGGTATAAGAAAATGATTCAATTTTTTAATGACTGGTTTGGCAGTATAGTGCATATGGCTGGCTGTCAGTCCAGTTGTAGGGATTATGTGATTTTTGTCTGCCAAGAGCATCTCCTTCTGCTGAAAAAGGCTTACCCCCCCCCCCATTTAAGCATTCCTATACTATATAATCTATCTCTACTAATAAAAGGGTAATATGCTAATTAGACTGGGTCGACCGGCCATCTTCCAGACATCTGACTTCCTTATGGACAAAGCCATGGTAGTGGGGGCTGAGGCAGAGGCAGTTAGGGGCAATAAGGACAGCAGGGGAGGGCAGTTGGGGCAACCAGGATGGCAGGGGAGGGCATTTGGGGGTGAGATCAGGCAAGCAGGGGAGAGCAGTTAGGGGTAGGCAGGCAGGCAGAGAGGTTAGGGGGTGATCAGGCAGGCAGGGGGGCAAAGTAGGGGCAATCAGGCCAGCAGGGGGGGCAAGTTAGGGGTGATCATGCCAACAGGGGGAGATCAGGTTGGCAGGCAGGCGAGTGGTTAGGAGCCAGTTGTCCCGGATTGTGAAAGGGATGTCTGATTGCCAGTTTAGGATCGATCCCACCACAGGGATCAGGCCTAAACCAGCAGTTGGACATCCCCCGAGGGGGTCCCAGATTGGAAAGGGTGCAGGCCAGGCGGAGGAGCCCCCCTCCATGCACAAATTTCATGCACCGGGCCTCTAGTATTATATAAAACTAGAGGCCTGTTGCAGGAAGATTCCTGCAAGAATAGGGCTTCCTCCAGCCTATTCCTGCAAAAATAGGGCTTCCTGTAGACTAGGCGAAGCAGAGAAGGGAGTGAAGCCCGCCGAGGCCCCTGGCCCAGCTACTTCCAGAGGCTGGGGAGCAGTGAGGCTGGATCTGCCGCCAGAGTGGGCAGATCCTGCTTCCCCACTTGATCCCCGTGGCCCCTGACCAGGCTGACAGGCCCAAATACTCCAGCAGCAGGGCTGAGGGTACTGGGTGCCACCATCTTGTGGCTATGGGCGCCGCCATCTTTGTGATGGAGTGACGGTTAATTTTCATATTACTCTTCTATTAGATAGGATTTTGTTAGTAATGGCGATATTGGTAATTTACATAGATAAATAATATGGTGTGTATTGACTGGCATTTGAAATGTCTTTGTAAAGTTCATCTATTTAGATGCTCCTCCCCTCTATATAATATTCTGCTTTGTGAGTATTTGAAAATTATTAGTATATCTACCTTTAAATGGATAATTTTTGTAATCCTCTTGTTTTGCTGGGATACACAATTCTACTTCAAATACACGGTAACCTTTATCAGATGCTTGCAAATAACAAGGACACCTAATAATGAATCTTGAAATAATGGCATATTTTTATCTTGTTAAAAATACCAACTGGGTTTATATGGTTGGCTCAACTTTATTTCTTGAACTTTGCATAATAATGGCACAGTTTAAAAAAAACTGAAGGGGCATTCTGTTCCACATTTTGTTTCATGAATTTATTATTATTTTTTAAATAACAGTAGGGAGAGGGACTAGAGAGATAGAAACATCAATGAGAGAGAGATACATCCATCACTGCCTCCTATAAATTGCTTCTGGGGATTTAGCCCCAACCCTGGTATGTGCCCTATCAGGAATTAAATCAGGGACCTCTTGTTTCATAGGTTGACCCTTAACCACTAAGCAACACCGGCCAGGCTGTTTGGTGAAATTTGCTATTAAAATTTACAATATAAAAAATTAAAATATTGCCATTTTCAATTTCCATATTAATCGGAATTAACTTACCGGTGGTCTTCGAGGAGGTTGAAAAGCAGCTTCTGCAACCAGCACACAAAAGAAAATGTAAAAATAAGAAGAGGGGAAAACAATCAGACTCTCTGGTAGAAAGAACCTATCTATAGTTTTTAGTAGCAAAATGCTACACAAATTGCCTACTCAGACACCCAACTTCTGAGTTGAGCCTTTTGTGGTAATATCAAAACAGTAAGTTCACAAAACAGTTCCAAATTGGAAATATAATTCCAAATTATTCTCACCTATGAAAAATAATTTTAGTGTTGTACAGTAATCACTAGTCCAGTAGTTCTCAACATGTGATTGCGACCCCTTTGGGGGTCGAACAACCCTTTCACAGGGGTCGCCTAAGATATCCTGCATATCAGATATTTACATTACGATTCATAACAGTAGCAAAATTACAGTTATGAAGTAGCAACGAAAATAATTTTATGGTTGGGGGGTCATCATAACATGAGGAACTGTATTATAGAGTTGCGGCATTAGGAAGGTTGAGAACCACTGCACTAGTCTCTCTTTGAAAATACCAAAACTCTTTTTATTCATATTTTAGTAAAAGAGACATGTTATTAAGAGAAGATAATGCCTTGCTTAATGCCACTTAATATGCCTTGCATAAAGTCACATAACATGAAGAAATTAATTACTACTTAAGGAAATAGCATTCAGTTCTTATATCAGAGTCTATTCAACACCTCATAGCCACTTTACTCAAATTCATCAGTCTCCTTGCACTAAAGGAATAAAAATTTCCAGGAGAGGAATCAATGATTTCTCCCATTACACAAAGTTTTGACTTTAGTGGACTGAGAACTGGCAAAGGACAAATCAGATTGGAATATTAGTTCTAAAAGACATTATTACCTCCTTAAATCTACATTTACAAACATGGAATCTGACCTCCAAAATAATAATAACTAAGTAAATACCTTTGGTCATAAATGAACAAAAAGCTAAGTTCTACTGCTCATTCCAACCCAGCTCTCTGCCTCCATGTCTCTAAGGTGGGAAATGAGAAAAAGCAATACACTGATGTCATTTTTAAAAAGGTGTTTGTAGTATGCACATTCAGTTTGCCAGTTTAAGTATCACAAACCTAATAAAATAAGCTGCTCCATTTCAAGATAATAGTTGTCTCTTGCATTTTCTATGATGTATGAATTGCTTCATCATCAGATGAAGTGTACTCACCAGAATAAAGAGGAAATGCCAAGACAATGATAAAAATAACTTTGATCCATGATGATAAGAAAGACATTTTACCAAGTCTGTAGAAGAAACCCAAAAGGGATGTTTACAACACCTGACACAGAGACAAATTTCCTCTTTCTAAATGAAAGTTTCTTACACGTGGAGGACCTACAACTCCCCTAGATTCCCTTTTTTCTTATCCCAAAGCACAGGATCAAGGAGATACACATCTGAACAGAGTGGCTCATAGAGACTTCAGAGAAACACCAGGACCCATCCTCAGCACACTTAAGAAGGAGCTGTTCATTCCTAGTCCTTGGTTTAGTCCACAGAAACCTGACACCACTTAAGGAAATATGCACATTGGAATCTCCAGTTTTCCTCAGAATATAGAAACATTTCAAGAAGGACTGACCTGGAGCAGGCCTCACAGTAGTGCTGTATACCAGGGCTAGACCATAGATTCCCTACCTAACCTCCATGACACAGAAGGTGGTGCCTGAAGCCTACAGCTCTAGAGACTGTGCCCACAGTGTCAACCACCTTCACCCAGCTAAGGGATCTGCTTTAAGGGCTTGCTGGTTAGGAGCCTGATGGGGATTAAAATAGATGGCTCATAATAAAATGAGACATAGGTATTATGTGTTCTGCCTAGAGGCTAGAAAATAGTTTGTGAGAGATGCCACTCAAATAATTCTCAATAGGATTATTCCCTCAGTAGGGATTTGGGATGATTTTATGATATACCCAGAAGTATGGGGTGGGGATAAAGTAATAAACAGTGCTTTGAAACCCTAAAATGGAGAAGAGATGTGAAAGCTTTCCAAGCTACTGAATTTTTAAAAAAAGGAGAATCAAAGCAAGCAAGAAAATAATAAGTTTTGGAACCTGTAATTAGATATATACCTTGGCACTTAATATTTTGCAACACTAAATCACATGAGACTCCATTGGAGATTTGGTTTATTAAACTTGTTTGTGGTTTTTTGTGTTTTTTTTTTTTTTAGGTAAATGGGGATTCTTATAAAACTGTAAGTAATAGTACCAAGAGTTACCTATTTTCCCCAATGGGGACATCTCAAAAAGCTATAGTACAAATTCAACACCAGGAATATTTTTAAAAGCTCTCAGATTAATATCAGGCAGCTAGCTTTGGAACCTGGGATTGAATTCAGCATGCAAATATTAAAATTATGAGAGACAGAGGGCTCAGGCGTGAAATTGAGACCACAAGGTACAATGGCCTAAATTATATATTTTATCATTAGTCTGAGGAATACTAGTAAGAAAATAAGAACAAGTCAGCATAGCCAAGCTGACATAAAATACAGTGTGAATACTCAGGCTTACAAAATTAGTTCAAACCTAAAGTGCTGAAGCATGAGGAGTGAATTTTATTTTAACTAGCCTGAGGACTATGGAGGGATATTTCATGTTCATGAATAGGAAGACTGGTATTGTCAAGATGTCAGTTATTTCCAAATTGTCCTATAGATTCAATACAACCCCAATCAAAATCCCAGAAAGTTATTTTGTGGATGTTGTTAAACTAATTCTAAAATTTATATGGAAAAGCAAAAGACCCAAGATAACTAACAGAGTATAGAATGAGAAGAACATAGTGGAGGATTGCTATTAGTCAGCGTCAAGACTTACTATAACTAACTCAATAATCAAGACAGTGCATTATTGGCAAAAGAAGACAAGTAAATTAATGGAGCAGAGCAAAGATCCCAGAAACAGACCCCGATAAATATAGTCAACTGATATTGACAAATGACCAAAAAGTAATACAATGAAGCAAAGATAGTTTTCTCAGAAATAGTGCCTGAATAACTGGATATCCACATTCAATAAAATAAATGTAAATACAGACCTTTTACTCATCACAGAAAGTAACTCAAAATGAGTCACAGACTTAAATGTAAAATGCAAATTATAAAACTCCTAGGGAATAAGATAGGAGAAACCAAGATGACTTTGGGAATGGTCATCTGATTGATTAAATACAATTCAAAAGGGGTGATCCACAGAAGAAATAATTGATAAGGCAGACTTAATTAAAATTAAAAACTTTTATTGTGCAAAGGACGATATTCAGAGAATGAGAAGACTAATAAACTGGGAGAAAATACTTTCAAAAGATTCATCTGTTAGAGGACTGTTACCCAAAATATACAAAGAACTCTTAAAATTCAGAAATACGGAAACAAACGACTTGGTTTTAAAATGGCAGCTCACAAAAAGAGGTATACAGCTGTCAAATAAGCATGTGAAGTTGTTTCCCCCTAATACATCTAAGAGGAAATGAAATTTTAAAAAGAAATGCACCACACACCTATTAGATTGGACAAAATACAAAACATTGACAATACCAAATGCTTGTAAGGATATGAAGCAACAGAAACTCTCACTGTTGGTGAGAATAATACAACCACTTTAGAAAGCAGTTTGGTAGTGTATTACAAAACTAAACTTATTTACCATGGAAACTAGTAATATTTCTTTTTGGTATTTACCCAAAGGAGTTGAAAACATATGCCCCACCAAAACGTGCACACTAATGTTTAGAGCAGCTTTATTCATAATTGCCCAAACATGGAAGCAATCAAAATGTCCATCAGTAAGTGAGTAGATAAAGAAAATCTGGTACATCTATCCAATGGACTGTTATTCAGACTATCAACAAATGATTTATCAAGCCATGAAGACAAGGATAAATTTTAATGTATGTTACTAAATGAATTAAGCCAATCCGAAAAGGCTACATGCTGTATAATTCCACCTATATGATATTCTGGAAAAGGGAAAATTATGGGGACAGTAAAAAGATCAGTGGTGCCCTGTCCAGTTTGGCTCAGTGGATGAAGCGTCGGCCTGCAGACTGAAGGGTCCCGGGTTTGATTTCGATCGGTGGCATGTGCCTGGGTTGTGGGCTCGGCCCCCAGTGGGGAGCGTGCAGGAGGCAGCCAATCGGTGATTCTCTCTCATCATTGATGTTTCTATCTCTCTCTGTCCCTTCTTCACTAAAATCAGTTAAAAAAAAAAAGATCAGTGGTTGTCAGGGGTAGGGTGATGGAGTTAAGAATAAGTATAACACAGAGGAATCTAGAGCAGTAAAAATATATATTAACATGATGATGAATATGTACCATTATATATTTGAATATACAACACCAAGAGTGAACTGTGATCTAACCGGTGGTCCGTGAGGTCTGAAAGTTTGGTGACTGCTGAATTATAAACTATAGCTTTGTGTCAGTATGATGTGTCAGTATGTTTGCATCATTCATAACAAATGTACCTCTCTGTTGTTGGTATTGATTATGGAGAAGGCTATGCATGTGTAGGGTAGGGGGATAGAGTATATAGGAAAAAGCTGTACATATTTTTCAATTTTGCTGTGAATCAAAAATTGCTCTTTATTAAATATGATTTCTTAATAAAAATACATATGCACAAGGTTATTTTCTGATGCATAATCTGTAATTGCAAAAGTTGGAAATATGTATATGCTGAAATATAAAAATTTGCATTATCTTTTATACTTCCACACAGTAGAGTGCTATATAGCTCATTAAAAGGAAGTAATATAGGCAGGAAAATGTGTGGTTCTGGATTGCTGAAATGTCTATATTTTCTCTGGACAGGGGAATAGCCTACAATTTTACTGTTTAATGCAAGAAATCATCATTATTATTGCAAGAATTTTTCCATAAAACAAGCATTTGATAATAATTTATGAAAATGAAATGTTCTAAATTTCCTAATAAGTGAAAGGTATTTTACAGGCATCTTAATATCAAAGATTTTAGCCAATTTAGTTCCTATACAAATAAAAGACATTACATACCTTGCTATATCCAATTATATTTCCACATCTGCTGTGAGAAAACATGAATGCAGTTTTTTTAGTGAGGACACAACAAGGCATGAGTGAGCCTTCTCTGGCATTGATTGTGGATAGGAAACTCAAATTGCCAAAACTGTGTACAATGCTGATTTTTACAGCACATCTAACTGTACCTAAAAAATCCTCATATTATTTAAACCCAACAATACTTTCATTTGAAGATATCATTTTGTTACTGACATTTTTTGATGAAGAAACTGAAGATCAAGAAAGTTAATAACGTGTTAACATTTTAATACAAAGGGAAGTAATTGAGACTGAGTATGTTAATGCTGTTTCTAATATCCATTCAGTTGCCTCACAATAAACAACTCAATTTCAAGGCAGATTAATTGCCCTTAGAAATATCAATGAGGGTTTGCCTTAACATAAGGCTTTGATGTTAAAACTGGTAATTGAAAATATCAGACCTGAGATTATTCTAACAAATTCAATTGGAAAAGAGGACTTCCAAAACAGACAAGGATTCTTCAAGTACTTCCAGCTCTAGAGGTGGGAAACAGGATGAATTTCCCTGCCCCAGTAGCCAGTGGCCATTCAAATCCACTATATAGTTTCTTTCCTTTTACAATATAGGGATTTTTAAATATACATCAATGTAATCTTAAAGGGGCATGAACACTCTTCTCTATTTTGATTTAAAGATTCTAAATGAAATGGAACAATTAATTTTGTTCCTGGATGGCACCAGAACTTGCATGCATTTTCTAGGATATGAGAAATACTCTATTCAGTATTGGAAAATGTACCTGCCAGGAGAAAATTGAAATGCCAAGATGATTATTAAAAAGTGGGCTTTGATAGTAGTTAGCCATTTGGTCACCTTAGAAAGTGGTAAATAAACCAGAATGTTTATGATACAGCCCCATAAAGAGTTTAATGAATAGAACCAGAGAGTCCACTTCCTGGATCCTCCAACTTGAGAAAGAACAGCCTCAACTCCTGAATTTTTAAAATCTCTTACTATTTTTTAAATTTAATTCTCACCCAAGGATATTTTCTCCATTGATTTTTCATAGGAAGGGGGAGGGAAGGAGGGAGTCAAAGAAAGAGAGAGAGAGGGAGAGAAATATCTATACCAGGGAGAGACATTTATTGGTTGCCTCCTGCTGGTGCCTAGACAGGGCCTGGACTGAACCTGTAACCCAGGAAATTTCTCTGAACAGGAATCAAAACCGAGACCCTTATGGGTATAGTTGGGGCTGACACTCCAACCACTGACTCATGCTGGCCAGGGCAAAACCCCTTTACTTTGATTAGGGAAGACTGTTTCCTTTTTTCCTTCTTGTACCCAAATCAATTAAAAGTAAGTGTGTTAAACAATACATATGGGAAAAAGCTCAATCTTCTGGAGCAGTTAAGCATATATGCCATTTTGAACGCTCAACTTATCCTTCCGAGAACTTGAAACAATTGTTCCTGGAAGGACCAGAGCTGGAGCAGTCCTGACAGCAATACTATACAAAAGAAAACACAATAATGTATGCCCCAAGTTACCCACCTCAAGAAGACACAATAAAAGGGAGACTGGATGTCTTGTTTACTTGTGCAGCCTCAGCCAGCTCCTCTATGTTGAGCAGTGTATTTTAAATACTGCTATAGGAAAACAAATGTCAGGAGAGATAAGACACAGAGGGATCATATGTCCTGGCATTGACTGAGAAGTTGCCACACACACAGGTCATCGAAGCTAGTCCTACAGCAGGAAGTTTAGAGGATAATTTTATCTGATGGGCATAATGAATGGGGAGGGGAGAAAATGATAAGTATTTATAGATCTTAAAACAGACAAGACAAGTCTTTCTAAGTAAGGGAGCTGTATAGGATCAAGAGATAAGGCAAGAAAATTTTCAGAAACTACAATTTACAAATATGTCTGGAACCTCTGTAGTTTGAAAACATAGATAGCTATTAGAAGCACCTGGGGAACTTTGAAAATTACCTGTTCCATGTTCCTTCCCAAAGCTGTGATTCTACTTGCTATATGAGATCCTTATAACGGGTATTTTTTGAAAGTTGCTAAAATGATGGTAACTTGCAGCTACTGTTGAGAGTGATTGAGCTAGAGCTGCAGAGCAATCTCTAGAACACTTTTACATTCATCTTCCTACTTCCCTAATCCAGATCTTTCATACTTAGTGGAAATATATACAAACCTGTCTATGGCTAGCTTTAGTCACACACTTAAATTGGACTTATTTTGGAAATTTAGCTTGTTTCAAATTTCTGTGATTCAGTATCAAAAAAGGGAAAATAAAACCCTAAAATGACAATGATACCATATTCTTAAGAATCCAGAGCCATCCCTGGATAATGTTCTCAGTGGTTAGATCCTCAGGGAATGCACTGAATCATTTTGGATTTGATTCTCAGCGAAGGGCACATACCTGAGTTCTAGATTCAAACCCTAGCCCAGTTGGACTGGTAGGGGAGGCAACCATTCATCATGTTTCTCTGCCATTTAGGTTTCCTTCTCCCTTCCACTGTCTCTAAAAATCATTGGGAAAAATATTCTGAGTGAGGATTAACAACAAAAGAATCTTCAGGTCTTAGCTCGGTGTCTTAGTAAGTGTGGGATCTTAAAAATTTCATATATTACCTGATTATAAGTTAACTCATTTATAAAAAATGGATTAAAATAAAATAGATGCTTGTAATTGTTAAATGATTTGTCACATACAAAATGTCTAAATATGCCTCTATCAGATAAGTCTAGAATAAAGGTTTAGGAAACACACAAGCATTTTTAAATAGTTAATGAAAACCTGTTCTATAAAAGTTAAGTATCATTTACTGACAAAATATCAGTGAGTTGAATACAGCAGTTTTTTTTGTTTGTTTTTTGTTTATCCTCATTCAAGGATATTTTTCCATTGATTTTTTTAGGGAGAGTAGTAGAGAGAGGGAAAGACAGAGAGAAACATCGATGTGAGAGAGACACATCGATTGGTTGCCTCCTGCACAGGCCCCACCCAGAGCTGGGGGCTGGGGAGGTGCCTACAATCAAGGTACATGCCCTTGACCAGAATCAAACCCAGGAACCTTTAGTCCACATGTTGATCCTCTTATCCACTGAGCCAAACCAGCTAGGGCTACAGCAATATTTTTAAAAAATGATTATTAAGTAATATTTTCCACAATTCAAGTTTGATTCAACATTTAAACACAAAGAAATGTAGTTCAGTACATTAATAGAGTAAAAGAGAAAATCATATGACCAGCTCAATAGACAGCTATTCATGATAAAAAAAATTTTGATCCCTGAAATGTAAGTAGACATACAGTTTGATGGAGGACATCATGAAACACAGCAAATAGGATAACTCATGCTATAAATTTGATTGTTTTTCCATAGGATGAGAAGATCTCAGACACTCAGTGCAGTAGAGGAAGGAAAAAGAAAAAGCAGAAGGGCAGAAAGGTTTAAGATTGAAAAAGAAAAGTAAAATTGTCTCAATTAGCAAATGGTCTTTGCAGAATGGCCATATATATGTGTGTGTGTGTGTGTGTGTGTGTGTGTGTGTGTGTGTGTGTGTGTGTGTGTGTGTGTATATATATATATATATAATTACAAAAAATATATATATGTATATAATTACAAAAATTAAAAAGGAATTCATTATAATTATAGGTTACAAGGTCAATATACACTAGCAAAAATGAAAAAAACTAAAATTTTATAATTCTTTCCCAACAGCTTTGCTAAGGTACATATCATTCAGGTACAATAGACTTCACATACTAAACTGTGCAGTCTGATGAATTTGGCATATGTATGCACTCCTGAAACAATCTTCACAATCAAGATAGTGAACATATCCATCACCCCAAAAAGTTTCCTCCTGTCACTCCCTTCCTCTCTCCCCAGGCAGCTGATGATCTGGTGTCACTTTAGATTAGTTTGCTTTTTCTAGAATTTTACATAGATATAATATGCCATATGTACCCTAAGTTTACCTTTCATTCAGCATTATTATTTTGAGAACCATCTGTGTTGTTGTGTGTATCAGCATTTCTCTGCTTTTTATTGCTGACTAATATCCATTGTATGGATAGGCCATAATTTGTTTACTCATTTGCCTGTCCATGGACATTTACATTGTTTCCAGTTTATAGATATTACAAAATTAAGCTGCCACAAATGTTCATATACATATATTTCTTAATAAGCATATGCATCCATTTCACTTGGGTGAATGCCTCACAGTGGAAGGGCTAGAACACAGAATAGTTCATAAGGTTAAAAGTTTCTTAATTTTTAGAGAGTGCCAAATTCTTTGCCAAAGTATTATACTGCTTTACATTTCCACCACTGGTGCCTGAGTTCCAGTTGCTCCACACCCTCACCAACACTTGGTGTGATCAGTCTTTTTATAATGCTAGCCATTCTGTTAGGTATAGAGTATCTCCTTGTGGTTTTAATTTACATTTCCTTAATAACTTTGGCTTTTGGAGGTGGTTATTTTTAATAAAATATAATTGACATAAACATTGTGTAATTTTGAGGTGTATAACATGTTAATGGTATACATTTACATACTATAATAAGATTAACACCATAACATTAGATAAACCCCTACCACATCACATAATCATTTATTTTTTTGTGGTGAGAACATTTAAGATCTAGTCTCTTAGCAACTTTGAAGTATTGTTGACTATAATCACAATGCTCTGCATGTCTGCAGAACTTATTCATCTTTTAACTCCAATTTTCTACCCTTTAATCAACATTGCCTTACTTTCCTGAGTCCCCCGGCTCTCCTAACCAACATTCTACTTTATGTTTCTATCAATGAAGTTTTGTAAGATTCCATGCATGGAATATTATTATACAGTGTTTGTCTTTGACATCTCTCACTTGATATAATGCTCTCAAGGACCATGTATGTTTTCATAAATGGAAAGATTCTCTTCTTTTTCATGGCTGAATAACATACCATTGTGGATATAACATTTTATTTATCTATTCATGTGTTGTGACACTTAAGTTATTTTCCTGTCTTGTCTATTATGAATAATGCTGCAATGAACATGGGAGTGTAGATATCTTTTCAATATTTTGTTTTCATAACCTTTGAATATATGGCAAGAATTGGGATTTTTCTGGGTTAGATGGCAGTTCTGTTTTTAATTTTTTGAAGAACCTCCTTTCGGTTTTCCATGGTGCCTATATCAACTTACATTCCCACCCATGGTGTAGAAGGATTTCCTTTTCTTCATATTCTGCTCAACAATTGTTTGTCTTCTTGATGATAGCCATTCTAACAAGTATGTGGATATATTTCATAGTGGCTTTAAATGGCATTTCCCGGAAGATTTTCCAATACATTTTCATTTACCTGTTGGCCATTTGCATGTGCTTTTCAAATATTGAAAAATGTATTTCAAAAAGAGGAAGGGAGAGCTAGAAAGTGAGAAATGGAAACATCAATGATTAGAGAGAGTCCTTGACTCCCCTGCCCCCTGCATAGCCCCTACTGGGTGGGGATCAATCCTATCACCAGGAATTTAACCTTGACCTCCTGGGTCATGGGTAGATACTCAACCACTGAGCCACAAGTATGTACTCCCCTGCCCCTTTTGAATTTGATTTATTGTTGTTATTGATTTGTATCAGTTCTGCATATATTTCAGATATTAAATTCTTACGAGATACATGGGTTACAAAATTGCGCCTATTTTACAGGTTGCCTTTTCATTTTGTTGTTGTTTATTTTGCTGTGCAGAAGATTTTTTACTTGATGCAGCCTAATATAATTATAAGAACAATTCTATCAGTTTAAACTAGTGATATCTTCAATCTGTTTATAGCTAATTGGTGCTGAGTTATAAAAGTGAGTGCTTCTGAAAGCTTTGTGGGGGTTTTATCCACCACATTAAATAATTTCAAGTGGTTTTATACCAAATCTCAACAAATAATACATTGTTTGCTAATAAAGAGTGTTCTTAAAGTAATTAAAACAAATCTTACTGTGAGTTGGACAGCAAGGCAATCTATGAGGATAGTAATGAGTTTATTACAATACTTCATTTTAGTTGAGTTCTGTGTCAGTATCTAGAAATACTGGAAATTTGTGAAAGAATTTGTACAATGAGAGAACCCAGGAGGGATGAGACTAGCTAGCCTATTTGATTTAGACAAATGCCACCAATCTCAGATGTTGGCTTATTGGTACCAGGAGAAAAATTAGTGATCAGACCTAACTGTCTGCTAAATACTTTTTCCATCCAGAGAAAATAAGACAGAGGCAAAGGAAGAAGATATTTGATACAATCTCTGGGTCTTCTTAGCGCTATTGAATTTGAAGCTAAACTAAACTGGAGAATTCCAGGAATCAGAATTGTTAGTGTTTCCTTAATTAGGAAAATGCTGATTTCCAAGGTCTTCTAAAAGGAAGCTAATGTTAAAGGATTATGCCTTTAGAGTTAGATGTCTCCCACCCATAGGTGAAATATGGCCATACTACAGTGGTTACATTTTTCATTAACACAGGTCTTTTATGAAACATACTAGACTATCTGCATTAGGAGAGATTAGTAATTCTAGGAGCAAATTGAATAAGTATTGTTATATTTGGGCCTTGTGATATATTTGCCTCAATTTTAGATTTACAGAAGCTGTTCTCTTAAGATACAGCTATATTATTCCTTATCTCTGAGATGTCTCTTCAAATATTCATATTGTCCAGCAGTGACAGATATGGCCACTACTCTTGGAGGACATCTGGTCCTATTCAGAATGACCACTGAGACATTTGGTCCATGCCAAAAGGTCCTTGATATTTTGTTGTGTCCAAAACATCCATGGAGACATGTGGTCCATAGTTACTATAAATCCTACTCTTCTACAAGATCTAAGCCCTGACCTATCTACCTGCCCCATATGTCATTGCCAGAATGGCTACCAAAGTAAGAAGGGTTGTTATTGGCAATACAGACACAACACAGTCATTGGAACAATACAACAATGACAGCATTTTTATGTCTGAACCCTGTAACCCAGAAGTATAAATAAACATTAAGGGCTATTCCAATGCAAGGATCATTTCTTATGTTGTACGTTATTGTTTTTAATTGATTTTTATAGAGAGAGGAAAGGAGAGGGAGAGAGAGACAAATGCCAGCCTACAAACTGGGTATGTGCCCTGACTGGGAATCAAAACAGTGACTTTTCAGATCATGGAATGATGCTCATAACCAACTGAGCTACAGCAGTCAGGGTAAGTGTGTATGTTTTGAAAGTATCAAATTGCAATGATTTTTTTGGTATGGACCAAATGTCTTCATGGACATTTTGGACAGGACCAAATGTCTGTTAATGGTAATTGGGGATAGTGTTAATAAGAGATACTGCTTAAGGGCTTGGCTTGGACACAGAAATTATTCTTGTCATCATCAACAGGTGCCATGTCATTTACTTTAAATAAAAAAGACTTTATAATTTGAATAAATATCACAAGCTGTTTTCCAAAAGCTGGGCTCAGACTAAGACTCACATGCATGCTACAGAGGGCATCTCCTGTGAGGGAGTAAGGGCATTTTGTAATGCTCAAGGACTGAGTTTCCTTCATCCAAAATAATGTGTCCACCTTCTAAGGAAGTTCTGAAATGTATTGTGTACTTCTTTTTCGCTTCCTCCATCCTGCTAGCTAGGACCCTGTAGGATAAAAAGTTAGGACTTTACATGTTAATTTTTATATATCTTTATATTATATCAATGTCTTCAGATGTCTCAAATATTTATCTTTTTGGGGGTTTCCACAGAAATAAGATTTGGTGGTGAAAATTTGTAAATCAATTTGTTGATTTGGGAGACAAATACAGGACACAAGTAGGGTATTGGGGACATGAGGCAGGAAAATGAAGGGAATAAATAAACAGTGTGTTTTCTAGCAGGTTAGTTACCACTTTGTGTAAGTGGAGTTCATTCCTTAGTGAGACACTGAAGGTAGTGTGCAACATAAAGGTCATATTTATTCTACTCTAAAGGCAAGGGAGCTGGCATATTTATATACCAACCATCATCAGTCATTGATTGAGAGGTAACCACACGATGTGTTGACATTCTGGTGCTTCTGGCACTCTGTGTATATGCGCACAGTATTCAGAGAAAGTCCTTTAGCAAAGACATGCAGATAGCAACCATTGGAAGTTGAACTCTATGAACTGATAGGTAGAGTCCAAAAGGGTAAGAGCAGGGCATGAAAGTACTACGTGGGAGTGGCAATCTTATATCCAGAATCTGAAATTCAGAAGTTAGTTTTTGAGATACAACTATGGAACAATTGATGTAAAATGGAATTAAAATGCATGAGACTGGATAAGATCACTTAGGGAAATAGAAAAGAGGACTGTACAAAGAGTACCAGCACAGAAATAACAAATGAAATCAGGAAAAGAAACCAATAAGGAAAAGAGATGATAAAGGAGAAAAAACAAAAGAGTGGGATATCATTGAAGCCAATTTTTAAAAAGTGCATCAAGAAAAAAGAGGTAATAAACTGAAAAATGCCACTGACTGGGAAAAAAACAATGAGATGTGAGAATCCACTCATATTTCCATATAGGTGTCACTACTGACCTTTACAAGAGTTAGTAGATTGTAAACATGAAAACTTGAATGAATGGGATCAAGAAGAAATTGACAAATGAGAAATTAGCAAACATCGACAACATTTTTAAGGCATTTTGCTGTATTTAGAAGAAATGGCACACTAGCTAGCAAGGAAAATGGAGTTAAGAAAATGTTTAAAATACGGAATAAAGCCGCCCATTGTATTCTGACTGCAAAGATATAGGGTAGAGGAAAAAGTAATCATGTAGAAGGGAGGGGATGTTCTTGAGGTGAGAGGAAATGAGAGTTAATATGTCTATGGTAACAGAGAATACGGATACAGGTTCTGGTGAGGACATATGGTAGTGGTAGTCTGTGGAAATTCTCATCAGAAGGCTTCAGTTTTCCTCAGTAATGCAAGTAATGAAGCCTGTAGGAGAGACGGAAAATAAGGCACGATCTTTGGGGAGGTTTGGAGACATGAAAGAGTGTCATGATCATCTAGAAGAGAGCAAGAGCCATTAGATTAATAAATATAGTATAGTATGAAGGATAATTATACTTTATGCTCTCTTGAGTTTTGTGATAAAAAACTATTGTGACCATATATTGAGGTTTTAGAATTATCCCCATAACCATGTTATACTACGTGAGTACAGGCACATTTTAGGCAGAAGGTCTGATTTAACCAAGGGTGTAATTTGGCCACTTGAGCAGGATGAGATCAGAGAAAGATGAGGTGTGTGTGTGTGTGTGTGTGTGTGTGTGTGTATGGAAGTAGTTAAAATCATTGGCCATGAAAGTAACACTGAGTAAAGAAGAAAGAGAAGACATTAATTAGGGAGGGACAGTGCAAAAATGGAAAAATCCATATTTTTGAGATCCAGGTGGGATCAGAACTTCATTGGTTTTGATATAGTAGAACAAGTTAGCTTGAAATATATAGTAAGTATTTGTCAAAAAAATAGATGTGTGAAATTGAGATATAGAGAGGTACTAGTTGTTTGAAAATGACATCATCTAGGTGTAACCATCCATTTTTCCTCACATTTTATGCTGGAGAAAAAAATGACCTTTGTTAAAGCAAACACTTGAGTTGCACCAGACCAAGCTTCAGTCTTAAGGAAAAGAGGTTCCCTGTTATGTCAAGGAAACATGGGTTCTGTCCTAAGAAAACGTGTTAATAAATAGGCTATTAAATGACATGTAACTGTTGACTTTTTTCCCTTTGAGTGTCCACCCCCATCCACATCCACAGATGGAAGGAGGTCCAGAGCTGACGTGGGTTTCCTGGAGTGGGAGGGGAGGGGGCATATCTTTTGCAACATCATAATCAATGTGAGTTGCCTAATACATTGACTGGACCAGAATGAGTACACTTCCCCCTTTCCCATCCCTTTACACACATGCATAATGCATACATACACATTTGCTGAGATCAAGTATTAATTCTCAAAAGCAGTGTAGGTTTTTTTTTGTTTTTTTAGATTTTTCACTTTTTTATTGTTTTCTAAAACTCAATGAGAAAACTTATGATGACGTTTTATTACGAAAAAATAGAAACTGTGAACTCCTAAATGATGGGTTGTTTCCTATTTCAGTAACTTAATTTGTATTTATTTCTGGTAATTTTTTGAAAGTTCAGGTTTTTCTCAGTATCTGCAGATGATCCTATTGTTTATTAAAGATATTAAATGGCACTGGATTTGAAGTCTACTATATTTAAAATTTTCATACCTTTCAATAAATGATTCTTATTACACAACATTTTACTTTGGCAGAAAAACAAAGCATGCTGTTGACACTCTATGTTATGCTCTTCATACAGAAGAAATGTTCTAAATTTGCATGGGAACTATGTGGTAAAGAAAGACTACAATGACATAAGAAAATAAACATAAATTTTAGATTAACTATTCCTCAGCCAAATCAATTAATATTGATTGATTGGCCCCATCAGAATCCCAAAGACAGAATTTCACCAATCTTCCTTCTCAGGTATCTGATGGTTTCTTCTTAAGACTCTTTTAGCTGAGCTTAGGTGGTGTAGCTCAGTGATTAAGCTTCGACCTAGGAACTAGGAGGTCCTGGTTTGATTCCCGGTCATGACACCTGCTGGGTTGTAGGCTCCATCCACAATGGCTGATTAGTGATTCTCTGTCATCATTGATGGTTCTATCTTTTACTCCCTCTCCCTTCATCTCTAAAATAAATTAAAACATACATTTTTTTTAAAAAATGCAAGTAATATGATATCCTTTATGTTAGCAGCAAAACACTAAATTCACTAAATAAAACAAAATCAAGAAAGAGTTTTTAATTCTCCAGATTATTACCAGGACCTCGCTTTAAAGCTGCCACTGTATTGTCAGTGTTATAGTTGAGATCGAGGGCAACAATACCTGGTCAAAATCACTCAAATGTGAGGAAATTAACCAGTGCTTCTTTAATTAGCTGTTTGTTGTAATTATGTGCCACTTGCCAGGAATACCTTATTCGGAAATTGAAGGACCAACATAAACTTTAAGGAAGATAACTTGGTACCAAGAGTATCAATGGGTTTCATCCTTACACAAGGCCTTGATATATCGGGATCACAGCCTGCAAACATCAAATCAGATTGTCAAGAAATACCAGACCTAAAAGAGACCATGTCTCCTCACACTTTGTATTTAACAACCATGGAATGTGAGCCCCAGAAAGGAAAGAATTTAAAGTTTAAATTAACAAAAATATTAAAACTATTGTCCATTCTAGCCTACCATGTGTCTCTACTTCTCTAATGTGGGAAATGAGGAGAATGCTTCCACAATTAAAATGTTAAAAAGTATTTGTAATTTGCTTATTTTCACATTACCAGGTTAAGTTTCACAAACTTAATAAAAATCAGTTACACCAGTTGTTTCCCGCATTTTCTAGGATATAGGAAGTGTTTCATCCAAGACAAGAATGAAGAGGACATGCAAAGAAAATGATGAAAATAGCTTTCATCCATGAGGCGAAGGGAGGCATTTTGTTATGTCTCTGAATGAAACATGTAGAATAATTTATAATTCATGAAAGGGATAATCCACAGTCTATATAAGATAAATTTCTTACTGGTAAAGGAACTGTTCAGTCCTTACTTTCCCAGTCCACTATGTCAGCTCATAGGGAACTTAGCTATCCTTAAGGAACGGTGCTTATTTGGAGCAGTGCTCACAGCAATTGCTTTATGGCAAGGCTGCCTCCCTAGATTTCCCTACCTGATGTACCTGAACCAGAGAAATAACAGGGAGGGCAGGTCAACAGCTCATGAAAATTGACTATCTAGCTCACCTTTTCAATCAATTAAGTCACTGTTTTGACTATATAAGTGAGGAGCTTAATGGGGAATACAAAGCACAGAGATATTCTGTGTGCTTCCTGGGGGCTTTAAAGTAGATCATTAGAGATACTTCAGAAATCCTTCTCAATAGATCATCCTTCAGGGGGTTGATCTGATAAACTCAGATATGGGAAAGGGAGATTATAATATAACATATTATAGATTCTAAGATATGTGAAAATTTTCAATCAATTGAATTGGAAAGGAAAAAGAATTTAATCAAGAAAATGAAGAGTAATTTTACTTATATATTCAATTGCTTTTTAATACCAGAATTGCCTTATACTCAAGTTGAAACCTTTCATTGTTAAATTGTGTTGTTGTGTTTGGTTTGTGTTTACTTTAGAAAAATTTCAGATTTAAAATTATCCTATATAATAAAAGGGTAATTTCCAAATGGTGAAACAACCGGTTGCTATGATGCACACTGACCACCAGGGGGCAGACGCTCATAGCAGGAGATTCCCCCTGGTGGTCAGTGCACTCCCATAGGGGGAGCTCCACTCAGCCAGAAGCCCTGAGCGGGGAGCCCAGGGCGGGGGAGCTCAGTGGTGGATGTGGGAGCCTCCCCAGCCTCTGCAGCAGCACTAAGGATGTCAGACTGCTGGCTTTGGCCCACTCACTGCGAGGAGCTGACTTATACTGCCAGTTGGACATGCCCCGTGGCTCCTGGACTGTGAGAGGGCGCAGGCCGGGATGAGAAACCCTCCCTCCCCAAGTGCATGAATTTTGTGCCCATGGTCTCTAGTCAGAAATAATAGAGTTTGACTAGTTTTCCCTAATGTTTACATCTTGTGAAACTTGTACAGTAGTTCCGTGGGAACTTGACACTCGCCTTGGTATTCAGCCTCACCACCAAGACTGTGTAACACGTGTTTATAAATGAGGCTTAGGAAATGGTAGATTTTATAATTTGCCTAATGAGTCTCAGGACAATCCATCTTTGGCAAACCTGGGCTGGGATATGAATTTAGATATCAGCGTAGGATATGAATTTCTCAGTAGAGAGAAAGGGCTGGGGAATGAAATTAGAACTATCTGCACTTAAGTGGTATAGTTGGTAGACATTTGACATATGATTCTGCCTGCCCATTTTCAGAGTAAAGGAACCCAGGTTTTGCCCTAGCTTGTTTGGCTCAGTGAACAGAGAGTCAACCTGAGGACTGAAGGGTCACAGGTTCAATTCTGGCCAAGGGCACATGCACAGGTTGGGAGTTTAATCCCCAGTAGGGGGCGTGCAGTAGGCAGCCAATCAATGATTCTCTGTCATTGTTCATGTTTCTGTCTCCTTCTCCTTTCCTCTCTGAAATCAATAAAAAATACTTTTTTAAAAAGTAAGAAACCCAGGTTTTAGAAAGAAACATTTAAGATTAGTAATTTTATGTCAATTTAATTGAAAGAACTATGTGGTAAAGGAAACACATAGCAGTAAAGTGACTATTACTCTCCCTAGCTCTTTCAATTATTTCTGTAGATACCATCAGAGTTTGCTGGGATAGACCAGCCCTTCCCATGTAGTATATTTTAGGGAAAAGTAAACTTGAAGCCCAGAGTGGAAGTTGCTGGGAAGCAATTTCTATTGTAAACACCCATGTACGTGCGCGCACGCGCGCGCACACACACACACACAAACACACAAGAGAGCACCCACTTACACAACATAGATATATTGACAACATGGTTCTGAAGAACAAATGGATCAATGAATGGGTTAATGAGAAAATCAAAAGTACCTTGAAAAATGAAAATGCAAAAACAATGTACCAATATGTATGGCATGGAGTGAATGCAGTTTTAAGACGGAATTTTATAGAGATAAAAAAACTACAATAAAGAAGAAGAAATATCTCAATTATATAACCTATTTTACACTTCAAAGAACTAGAAAAGGAAAAACATATGAGGCCAATGTTAGTAGAAGGGAAAAACAAAACAAAGGACTGAGCACATATAAATAAAATGGGCCCCAGAAACAAAAAATATAAAACATCAGTTCAACTAAGACTTGATATTTTGAAACAATAAACATAATTGACAAATCTTTAGCAATACAAAGAATGAAAAGAATATATAATATATATATACATTGAATATATTATATATGTATATATGCCAATACCATGTGCTTATGAGTATTTTAGCTATTTAGCAGTACATACGAAGTAGTACTTGGGGCAGAGGGAATCAGGTATTTTGGTTTTTACAAATTGTTTCTTCAAATTGTTTTAGCCAGTTGAGTACTTTGTCATTCCATATAAAATTAAAGATAAATATGCTTTTATTTACAAAAAAACAGAGGATTATGAAAAAAGTTTTTTTTTCTTACTCTATGGGTCACTTTAACAAAAATTGGCATCTTCACTATTTTGAACTTTCCAACCATGAACAACATATGTCCCTCTGTTTATTTAAATATTTTTGTAGTTCTCACAAGTGCAATTTCATGGTGTAGAACAATCAACTCTTGTTGTGACATTTAGAGATTTCATGCCCTGGACAAGTTTAATTCAAGTGCCCTTGCCTACATACATTTGTATTAATGGTTTTGTGAGGCAGCTTTTACTAGGTATACCAGTTAAGAATGTGGATTTTCTTCAATAGATGGAGTTACACATATGTTGATATATATGCAATTTTATATATATGCTATTTTGTTGTATTGACAACAAGCTTCAAAACTTCATATGTCAAATTTGCTGAAGGTGTTAAAATCATAGATATTTTTATGCTTAAAAATGTCGAATTTCATGCCAAAAAAGAGCATTTGCGGGAAGTTTTAATTCATCGCTTTATTTTGGAGAAAAGTGATGCTGAATACTTTGGGAAGCTTGTTGTGAACATGGTTCATCTCAAGATATTTGTGAAAGCTGGTTTAAATGCTTTAAAGTGATGATTTTGATGTGAAAGACAAAGACGTCCAGGTCAACCGAAAAAGTTTGAAGACCAACAATTATAAGCATTATTGGATGAAGATGCATGTCAAACTTCCAAACAACTTGCAGAAAGATAAAACGTTGCTCAGCAAACAATTTCTGATCATTTACAAGCAATGGGAAAGATTTAAAAGGTAGGAAAGTGGGTTCCACATCAATTGAACGAAAGACAAATGGAAAACTGAAACGTCATCTGTAAAATGTTGCTTCAAAGGCATGAAAGAAAGTCTTTTTTGCCTCAAATTGTGACTGGCTAGAAAATGTGGATTTATTTTGAGAATCCCAAATGCACAAAATCATGGGTTGATCCAGGTCAACCATCAACATCGACTGCAAGGACAAATCGCTTCGGAAAGAAGACAATATTCTGCGTTTGGTAGGATCAGGAAGGTGTGGTGTATTATGAGCTTCTAAAACCAGGTGAAACCATTAATACTGACTGCTACTGACAACAAATAATTTGAACCACACTTTGTTCGTGAATCAACCAGAATGGGCCAGAAGACATGGCAAAGTAATTTTGCTTCATGATAAGGCACCATCACACACTTCAAAACCAGTTAAAGACATGTTAAAAGATCTTGTCTGGGAAGTATTAACCCACCCGCTGTATTCACGAGACCTTGCTCCTTCAGATGACCACTTGTTCTGATTGATGGCACACGCACTTCCTGAGCAGTACTTGGAAACATACGAAGTGGAAAATTGGGTCTCTGAATGGTTTGCCTCAAAACAAGAAAAGTTCTATTGGGACAGTATCCACAAACTACCTGAAAGATGGGGAAATGTGTAGCTAGCGATGGATATTACTTTGAATAAAGCACTTTTGATGTTTCTCTTGAAATTATCGTGTTTTCTTTGATTACAAAATCTGCTATTATTAACTGGTACACCTAGTAATGCATGGTGTATGATCCTTGTACAGGAAGGTCCTGCAAGAAGAAGTGGGAGCAGTGAACACAGTTGCCAGTGGTCTTGATCCAGCATCTAGAAGGGTTCAGGAATTGAGAAGGTTCTGTGTATAAATTAAATAAGAGTCCAGAGACGAAACATAATTTTGGAAGGCAATATAGGGAGCCAGAGAAGACTTATCTAAAAAAACTAAGTTCTTGCTTGTCTCACGACCCCTTGGCATTTATTAACACAAATTTTCCTAAGGCAAGGTAGATATAGACATCAAAGTGTAGGGTTAGGTATACAGAATCCATTGTCAGACAGGGAGGTGGGGTGGGGGGGGGAACTGCCTACAGCTGTTCAGGTGTTTGGCCAGTAGGAGGCAATAACATGTAGATTGAAATGCCCTTAGCTGCCAGACAACAAGCAATCATTTTTTTAAACATGTATTTATTTACTTTTTACAGAGAGGAAGGGAGAGGGATAGAGAGTCAGAAACATCGATGAGAAACATTTATCAGCTGCCTGCACACCTCCCACTGGGGATGTGCCCGCAACCAAGGTACATGCCCTTGACGGAATCGAACCTGGGACCCCTCAGTCAGTAGGCCAACACTATACCACTGAGCCAAACCAGTCAGGACCAGCAAGCAACCATTTTATGCTTGCTTTTCAGGTTTGGGGAAATGCCCTCAGCCATTTCCAGATGAGTCAGCCCTGCTGACATGCTGGAATTGGCTTCCAGCACAAAGTAAAGGCCATAAGGTGTGTAAGTATGACAAAGGTGGTTGAGCTCTCTGCTTGGTTTAGGCCACAAGATTTTTGTGTTACGGCAACCTGTGCTTCCACGAATATGAGTTCTGTAATAAACTGATACCCAGTAGTCAATAATGGCCATTTCTTTTATCATACAGATGGAAAAAGAATTTTATTTTCTAAACTCCTTTACATCTCTTAAGAGTATCTCCATCAAGCCACTTAGTCCCCTGTATTTTTGGTACATATTTCACTGTAAGATTCTAAGCTTTTTGATGATACCCAGAATGGTGCCATATGCATAATTGATTCACTAGTACTTGCATAAATGGAAAACATTAAGTTGGACAAGATTTCCAGTTATGTACTAACCAAGTGTCATAAGTTTGAACAATGAGAATGTTTTGGTGATCATCACCAAACCACAAAACTACTTCATAGTCCATGTCCTGTAGAGTTTGTTGATATTTGTTATACACAGGTGTTAGAGGATGTTTGTAAAGGCACAAGCAGGTTCAGAACAGCCTAGGTCTATATGCCCCTAATGTAACTCAGGGAGCATGGTGAGATGGATAGCAATAACGACTGTGCGTGCAGAAATGTAGTTTGAGTAAGAGAGCACCCAGGAAGATTTCTGCTCTTATCTGAATCTTTTTTCCTTTATTAATTAAGGTATTACATATGTGTCCTTATCCCCCATTGCCCCCTACCTCTGTTATCATGCCCTAACCACCCCCACCCCTGGTGTCTGTGTCCATTGGTTAGGCTTATATGCATGCATATAAGTCCATTGGTTGAGCTCTCCCCTTTACCCCCACCCTCCCCTACCTTCCTTCTGAGGTTTGACAGTGTCTGATCAATGTTTCTCTGTCTCTGGATCTGAATAAAGTTCAGAGTGTCAGACTGACAAATGGAGGGAACATTTTACTGTCTATTACTGTTTAGGAATTAGGAATGTTAATGTAGGTAAAATTAGATTATTTAGCAAAATGTTAAGCTATTTTGTTGCTTTGTTTTGCTGCCATTTTCTCCTTAAAATAGTAAAAACATGATGTTTTAAGGTGAAAGATTCAGAAAGCTGGAAAAGTAAACATATATTTTGACCAAAAGGCAACCATCTTAGCATTTATTATATTGTCTTCTATGAATTTTTTGTTAAAATTATTAATATTAAAATATATAGCCTCCTATTATGATAAAAGTGATTAATTGGTCTAAAGTATTTTACATGTAACTAATTCATTACCATATACATGGTCTTCCTCCACTAGATCATGTCTCTCTCACCCCCCATTACCAGAAGACATCACCAAACTGAATTTTCTGTTTCTTACTTCCTGTATTCATATATAAGTTCAGTGCAGATCAATACATATATTCACTCTCTATATATATGTATTTATGTATTTCATATTTATACATGGATTTTTATATTTAGTTTTCAATATCATAACATATGTGTGTATTTATGTATGTCCTATTTATGCATGTCTTTATATATACATTTATGTACATTTTACCTATATTACCTCTTTATTATTTAGGATCATTCATTTTTAACATTAAATTGATAAATAGATATCTTACACAAAGAAAAGAGTAATATACATATTCTTCATGACTTCCTTTTTATACTTCGTTGTGAACTTTATAGACACTGATATTTAGAGCTGTACTTAGTTCATTTATTTTCACTTCTGTGTAACATTCCACTATATGAATATATGAATATTATTCATTTTGAACATTAAATTGATAATTGGGTGTTACGTTTTTTCCATTCCTTTCATGAGGATGAATAAAACATCCTTTTCCCTTTATTATATGCCTGTTCACACCAGAATCTCATTGTCAATTAGTGCAAACTTGGGGTAAAAAGATATGATTACTATTATCTTGTAGATAATGTAGGTTATAGCAAGTGGTTTTGCCTTTCTGGCTAGATTCTCTTTGTTGAGCTTGGTTGAAGAAATTACATACTTTTATTTATGAAGACCATTCTATTGTATATTTTGTTTGTTAAATTTTCAATAAAAATAGGTGCAGATCTTCTTGAGCTTAGATTACCCAGCAATTGCTTTACTGAACAAACAAAGTACAAGCATCAAAGGAAAAAAATAGGTAAGTTGGAATTCATTAAATTTTTAAAAATTGCAGCAAATGGTACATCAATAAAGTAAAAAGACAACCTGAAAACCAGGGAAAACATTTGCAAATCATCCTATATAATAAAAGGTTAATATGTAAATTGACCATAATGACATAATGACCTGGAATGCTTCCACAGGGGGAGCGCGGCTCAGCCAGAAGCTGACCTTTCCTTCCTCCGTAGCAGTGCTAAGGTTGTCCGACTAATGTCATTGGCCCATGGGGAATGGGCTTACGTCTTAGTCGGACATCCCCTGAGGGCTCCCAGGTTTCCAGAGGGATGTCTGACTGCCAGAGTCAGCCCGAACCCATGGGGAGCGGGCCTAAAATGCAGGGCAGGTTTATATTCCCTTGGGGATCCTGGACTTTGAGAGGGCTCAGGCCAGGGTAAGGGATCCCCCCAAGTGCACGAATTTTTGTGCACCAAGTCTCTAGTATATCTAATAAGGGCCTTAGATCTAGATTATATCAAGTACACTAACAGCATTTGTCTTGCCTGATTTGTGAATGACAAAGAAAATAATGTAAATTTGCCCCAAGCCTCAGAAATCAAAAAATACCTTTGAATAGACTTTGCACTTCATGCAATTATAGACATGACCTATGTTTTAGAATACAAATCCATATTGCTTAATATTGATGATTGGATGATTGACCTGGGGTACTTGTTAGAACACAAGTCCTAGATCCTGCTTCTAGAGGTTTTGATTCTTTCAGATAAAGAGAAGCTCAAGTGTCTGTACTTTTATTGAACACCCCAGAAATACATTATCTTTTTCATCTTTGAAAGTATTTACTTGTAAGTTACCAAAAGTAGTCATGTGCTTTAACCGACTAATCAACAAAAAGGGGTATTTTAATAATGGTAATATTATTTAACATTGTACTGGTTGAAATATTTATGATTTTAAATTACAATCGGTTTTATATTATCAAACACATGATTGGGGTAGTTTTTCATTTGCTATTTAATAATTGAACAGAGAAGAAAACCAATCAAAAGTTTTTAGAGTTGGGAAACAACTTTCAACACTCTGTATTCCATCTTGTATACCATGGAAGGCTTTGTCTGGTCACCTAGGAGTTTAAAACTCTGATTTGAAAGACTCTGGCTGTAGAATTCACTGCAAAATATGATTGCCCTAAAAGCCATCAGATTGTTTAGCTTAGGCAGAATCACATTTTCCATAATGGTTAAATATACCTCGATTTTCAGCATGTCTGTGAAGAAAGAGAGAAAGAAATTATTATCAACAGCATTTAAAATTGCCTAGGTATTGCACTAACTACTTCTAAATAATGAGCACAGTGTAGAGAGGCTGTTGATCCACCTCCACAAACAGTTTGGGCCCACATGCTTCCCAGTCCTGCACACATCCTTTCCTGATCTGGGGCTAGGTGACTCTTCCTACAATGTACTATTTCTTTAAGTAGTAATTAATTTCTTCATGTTACATGACTTTATGCAAGGCATATTTAGTGGCATTAAAAAAGACATTGTCTTTCTGACATGTCTCTTTTATTTAAAAAATGAATAAAAAATACTTTGGGATTTTCACAGGAGAGATTGGTGATTACTACATGCTCAGTCCTGGCTCAATCTTGGAACCCACCCAAACTGGAGAGAGGAGAGTTTTGTTTTGGTGGTTCTCTAGAAGTAGAAGCCAATTCTAGCATTACATAAGAGGAAATAAATGTGTGCGAAAATAAGGAGGTAGGTAGGAAGGTTGGCTGAACCTTTATGTATTTGTTTTTAATCCTCACCTGAGGGTATTTTTTTCCATTGATTTTTAAAGAGTGGAAGAGAGAGGGAAAGACAGAGAGAAATACTGATGTGAGAGAAACACATTAATTGGTTGCTTCCTTCATGAGCCCTGACCAGGGCTGGGGCAGGGGAGGAGCCTGCAACCAAGGTGCATGCCCTTGACTAGAATCTAACCTGGGACCCTTTGTTCCGCAGGCTGATGCCCTATGCACTGAGCCAAACTGGCTAGGGCTGGCTGAACCTTGAGACTGCCAACTCCTTTGGAGTGAAGCATATAGGAAAGGAGGTTGGATGAAAGTGTCCTGGATTGTCCTGGTCTCTAAGGGAGATTCTTAGTCTATCATGGAGTATAGGAGATAAGGTGGACCATCAGAGGAGTCCCTTCCTAGCATGAATAGGCTCATTGTGATGGATTTCAAATTTCTGTAGTCAAGTAGGTTTTCTTGCTCAATTATGCTCCGTGTACCTTGAAGCTACACCACAGAGATTATCAATTATCATGTGGACTTCAGCATTCAATATAGACTGCCATCAATAAGTCATAAGGATAAAATTAAGTTAATTGATTTGTACATTTGCTGAATATCCAGCAGTTATATTGAGAGGTCAAATACCAAACTGCTTTAGCAAATGAGGACTCCCAGGAAAGGTACCAGTGTGTTTCTGTGGCATTTACTGAGATCGAACAAATTGTTTCCATATAAACTATGCCCAGGCTGTCCCAAACATGCATTTTTCTATCCTTTTTTGATGGTTTCTTCAGTATTTTGGAAGAACCAATATTCAGCCTTGTGTTCTTACAACATTGCACTGCAGAAAATGCATCCATTGTAGTAAGTACGACCATCGATTCCGCAGATCGGATCCAATTTGTTCCCGCAATTCTGTAATTGATGGTTATATACTCTACAGTCTAGCTGTTGAACATAAAGAACATAAAATTTGTCAGATAATGTAATTTTTCAATAAAATGTTCTTTAATCTTAGTATAAGATATCATGCATCAAAATGAACATATTCTATATTGAGGTTTGAAAATAAACCATCCAATTAGTCATAAAATATTAATATATTTTTACAAACCCAGTATCTTTTTTAAAAATCAGACAAATTGCTGAATGTGCTTGTATTATGTAGCCACTCTCATCTCACTTCTCCTCATATCTGCCCCAGATTTCCCCATTTCATAGCAGAAGGAAAAATATAATGGCATTTTAATAATTTATATTTCTCAATGGTCTCACTATTACAGAATCAGATACATTCAGATTATCACCATATATATATGTGTGTGTGTGTATTTACATCCTATACAGTGAAAGGATAATATCTAAATTGACTGAATGGCAGAAGGACTGGTTACAGTGAAGTGCAATGACCACCAGGAAGCTGAAGCTCAATGGAGAACCTGCTCCTTGGTGGTCAGTACACTCCAACAGGGGAGTGCCACTCAGCCAGAAACTGGGCTGAAGGCTGGTGAGCACAGCGGTGGTGGCAGGAGCCTCTTCCATCTCCATGGCAGCGCTAAGGATGTCTAACTGCCAGCTTTGGTATACTCCCCACGGGGCAGCAGGCCTAAGCCATCAGTCGGACATCTCTCGAGGGCTCCCGGACTGAGAAAGTGCACAGGCTAGGCTGAGGGAACCCCGACCCTGCAGTGTGTGAATGTCCTGCACTGGTCTTCTATTATATTAGTATTTGCATATTTGTTTATCTACCTATCTACATATCTATATTATATAAAGTTTGATTAGTAATGGCATTATTGGTAATTTACGTAGATAAATAACATTTTGTATATCCTTACATGACTGGCATTTAAAATGTCTTTGTAAAGTTTATCTATTTAGATGCTTCTCCCCTCTATATAATATTCTTGTCTGTGAGTATATGAAAATTATTTGTGTATCTACCTTAAGTGGATAATTTTTATAATCCTCTTGTTTTGCTGGGATACACAATTCTACTTCCAATACACTGTAACCTTTATCAGATGCTTGCAAATAATAATGAATCTTTGAAATAATGGGATATTTTTATCTTAAAATGCCAAGTGAGTTTTTATTGCTTGCTAAATTTTATTTCTTGAACTTTGCAAAAATAATCACACTGTTTTAAAAAAATTTTTGAAGGATCATTCTGTTCCACATTTTTTGATGAATTTATTATTAGTTTTTAATAGCAGTAGGGAAAGGGACTAGAGAGATAGAAACATCAATGAGAGAGATACATCCATCCGGTGTCTCCTGTACACTGCTACTGGGGATTTAGCCCCCAATCCTAGTATGTGGAATTGAATCAGGGACCATTTATTTCATATGTTGACACTTACCCACTGAGTGGCACCAGCTGGACTGCTTGGTGAAATTATCTGTTAAAATTTACAATATAAAAAAATTAAAATATTGTCTTTTTGAATTTCCAAACTAATCAGTATTAACTTACCAATCGGTACAGTAGTTTCTCTTTTGGAGGAGGTGGTGCAAGAGCTGTTTCTGCAACCAGCACATAAAAGAAAATATAAAAACAATAAGAAGAGGGGAAAGCAATCAGAGACTCTGGTGGGAAGAACCTATATATTTTGTAGCCAAATACTGTATTAATTGCCTACTCAGAACCCCCAACTTCTGAGGTGAACCATTTGTGGTAATATCAAAATAGTAAGTTCACAAAATAGCTCCAAATTAGAAATATACTTCCAAATTATTCTCATATATGAAAATAATTTTAAGTGTTGTGCAGTAATCACCAATCTCTCCTGTGAAAATACCAAAGTACTTTTTATTCATTTTTTAAATAAAAATTTTTTAAATAAAGAGACATGTTAAGAGAAGACAATGTCTTTTTTAAGGCCACTAAATATGCCTTGCATAAAGTCATGTAACATGAAAAAATTAATTACTACTTAAAGAAATAGTACTCAGTTCTTATATCAGGGGTCTATTCATCACCTCATAGCTACTTTATTCAAATTCATCAGTCTCCTTGCACTAAAGGAATAAACATATCCAGGAGAGGGATCAATGAGTTTTCCCATCACACTAAGTTTTTACTTTAGTGGACTGAGAACTGGCCAACAAGAATCATATTGGAATATTAGCTCTAAAAGACATCATTACCCCCTAAGTCTGCATTTAGCAAACATGGAATCTGACCTCCAAAATAATAACTAAGTAAAAATCTTTAGTCATAAATGAACAAATAGCTAAGTTCTATTGCTCATTCTAACCCCCCTCTCTGCCTCCATCTCTCTAAGGTGGGAAATAAGAAAAAGCAATCCACTGATGTCATTTTTTTTAAAAGGAGTTTGTAATATACTCACTTTCATTTTGCCAGTTTAAGTTTTAGAAACTCAATAAAGGAAGCTGCTCCATCTATACATATAAAGAGGTAATATGCTGATTTGTCCGTTAAGGTGTCCTAGTCATGACCAGTCTGTGGATGAAAACAGGGGCGGGGACTTCCACCCCCAGCACTAATGTCACACTGCCTGCGTGGATCCCCACCCAGTGCTGAAGTGAAGCTGCCTGCCTGCATCCCTAGTTAGGGACATGACACTTTCTGCATACATCCTCCTTCAGCCCTGATGTGATGCTGTGGGGGGGGACTGGGCTTGATGGGGGACCTCAGTTTGCACCCAGTACCTGGCGGGGCTTGACAGGGGACCTCAGGCCACACCTCCCACTCCACCTCCAGGACTGGACACCTCAGGCCATGCCCCCCATCTCTCCTGCCCTGGCATTAGGCCAGGAATGCTCAGGCAATGCCCCCACACCAGCGCCAGGCCTGGAGACCTCAAACCGCACCCCCCGCCTGGGCGCTGGGCCGGGGGACCTGAGGTTGTGCCCCCCACTGGAAGGGCTTTACGGGGGTAGGGCCAGCCAAGTCTGGCTCTCACCCAGTGGGGGTGGGGCTGGCCAGGTCTGGGTCTCCTGGGTTTTTGAAGTGTACTTGGGTGGCAGGGGACTTGACCTTAGGTACCCCTGCACACCCCAGACTCTGACAGGAGGGAGATTTTATATACAGTTTACTACTTTTCTTTCATCTCTGACACTTCCCTTATAGAGATAGGGCAAATAGCAATATTAAAACATTTCTTCTAATTAATTCCTTTTTAATGTACAAGCATTTCATGCACAGTTGTCTCCTGCATTTTCTAAGATGTTTGAATTGCTTCATCCAGAATGGAAGGTGTACTCACCAGAATGAGGAGGAAATGCCAAGACAATGATAAAAGTAGCTTTGATCCATGATGAGAAGAAAGACATTTTATCAAGTCTGTAGAAAAAAACCAAAAGAATGTTTACAACACCTGACACAGAGACAAATTTCCTTTTTTGTAAATGAAAGGTACTTACAGGCAGAGGAGCTACTACTCTCCTAAATTCTCTTTTTCTTACCCCACACCACAGGATCAAGGAGACATACATGGGAACAGTAGGTCTCATAGAGACTTGAGAGAAACAGCAGGACCCATCCTCAGCACACTGAAGAAGGAGCTGTTCATTCCTATCCCTTGGCTTAGTCCACAAAAAAGTGACACCACTTAAGGAAACATGCACATTAAAATCTCCATTTTTCCTCAGAATATAGAAACATTTCAGGAAGGACCGACCTGGGGCAGGCCTCATAGCAATGCTGCACTTCATGGCCAGCTCATACAATTTCCACCCAACCTCCCTGAATCAGAAGGCAGTGGAGCCTGAGGCCTACAGCTCTAGAGACTGTGCCTATTTTGTTTACCTTTCTTTGTGATCCACTTTCACACAGCTGAGGAATCTATTTTAATGGCTTGCTGGTGAGGAGCTTGATCAGGATTAAAAAAAAATGGCTTATAATAATATAAGACACAGGTATTATGTGTTCTGCTTAGAGGCTAGAAAACAGTTTATGAGAGGTGCCACACAAATAATTCTCAATAGGATTATTCCCTCAGTAGAGGGTTTGGCATGATTTTATGATATACCTAGAAGGATGGAGTGGGGATAAAGTAATAAACAATGCTTTGAACCCCTAAAATGAAGAAGAGATGTGAAAGCTTTTTAAGGCACTAAGTTGATTAAAAAAAACAAACAAAAAACAAACAAACAAACAAAAACACACACACACACAAGAGAATCCGAGCAAGAAAGAAAATAGTAAGTTTTGGAAACTGTAATTAGATATATACCTAAGCACTTAGTATTTTGCGACACTAGAACCACATTAGACTCAATTGGTGATTTGGTTTATTAAACTTGTCGGTTGTTTTTTGTTGTTCTTTGTTTTGTTTTGTTTTTTTGTAAATGGGGATTCTCATAAAGCTGTAAGTAATAGTACCGAGAGTTACCAATTTCCCCCAATGGGGATATCTTATAAAGCTATGGTATAAATTCACCACCAAGGAATATTTAAAAAGCTCTGAGATTAATATCAGGCAGCCAGCTTTGGAACCTAGGCTGGAGTTCAGTTTGCAAATATTAAAATCATGAGAGAAAGAGGGCTCAGGAGTGAAATTGAGACCACAAGGTATAATGCCCTAAATTAAATATTGTACTAGAGGCTTCGTGCACAAAATTCATGCAAAAGTAGGCATTCCTTTCCCCGTGTGCCAGCACCGGCTTCCCTGTGGCACCCAGGACCTGGACTTCCCTAGCAGCCCTGACTTCATCCCCAGGGTTGTCCTGAAGTACATCCCAAAGGATGTCCAGTCTAATTAGCATATTACTATTTTATTATTATAGATCATTTGTCTGAGGAATAAGTGAAGAAAACAAGATCAAGTCAGTATAACCAAGCTGATATAAATACAGTCTGTATACTCTGGCTGACTAAATTAGTTCAAACATAGAGGGCTGCATGAGGAGTGAGTTTTATGTTAACTAGCCTGAGGACTAAAAAATGGAGGAATATTTCATATTCATGAATAGGAAGACTCCCTATTGTCAAGATGTCAGTTATTCCCATCTTGTCCTATAGATTCAATACAACCCCAATCACAATCCCTCAATTTATTTTGTGGATGTTATCAAACTACTAGAGACCCGGGGCACGAAATTCATGCATTGGGGGGGGGGGTTGGTCCCTCAGCCCAGCTTGCACCCTCTCCAATCTGGGACCCCTCAAGGGATGCCCGACTGCCTGTTTAGAGCCGATCCGGGTGGAATCAGGCCTAAACTGGCAGTCGGAAATCCCTCTCACAATCCAGGACTGCTGGCTCCCAACTGCTTGCCTGCCTGCCTTCCTGATTGCCCCTAACCACTTCTGCCTACCAGCCTGATCACCGCCTAACCACTCCCCTGCTAACCTGATTGATGTCTGACTGCTCCCCTGCCAGCCTGTTTGCCCCCAACTTACCTTCTCTGCCGGCCTGGTCACCCCTAACTGCCCTCTCTTGCAGGCCTGGTCCCTCCCAGCTGTCCTCCCCTGCTGGCCTGGTCACCCACAACTGCCCTCCCTTGCAGACCTGATCCCTCCCAACTACCCTCCCCTGCTGGCCATCTTGCGGTGGCCATCTTGTGTCCACATGGAGGCAGGATCTTTGACCACATGGGGGCAGTCATCTTGTGTGTTGGAGTGATGGTCAATCTGCATATTACTCTTTTTTTTATTAGATAGGATAGAGGCCTGGTGCACAGGTGGGGGCCAGCTGGTTTGCCCTGAAGGGTGTCCCGGATCAGGGTGGGGGTTCCCTTGGGGCATGGGGCAGCCTGGGCGAGGGGCCTGTGGTGGTTTGCAGGATGGCCATGCCCCCCAGCGACCCAAGCAGAGGCCCTGGTATCTGGAATTTATTTTCTACAATTGAAACTTTGTAGCCTGGAGTGGAGCCAAGCCTTCTGCTTGCTCCATGGTGGCAGCCATTTCTGTTGGGATTTATTTAACTTCTATAATTGAAACTTTGTAGCCTTAAGTGGAGGCCTGGGCCTGTCAGGGTGTGTGGAAAGCTTGACTTCCTCCATTGCCGGGGAAACCCAAGCCTCCCTCCTGCTCTCTCTATGGCCACAGCCATCTTGTTTGGGGTTAATTTGCATACTCGCTCCTGATTGGCTAGTGGGTGTGGCTTGTGGGTGTAGCAGAATGATAGTTAATTTGCATATTACTCTTTTATTAGATAGGATTTCTGTAATTCATATTGAAAGGCAAAAGACCCAGAATAACTAATAGATTATTGAAAGAGAAGAACAAAGTTGGAGGATTGATGTTACTCCAAGACTTAATTATAATTATATCAGTAATTAAGATAGTGCATTATTGACAAAAGAAGAGACAAGTAGATTAATGAAGCAAAGCAAAGATCTCAGGAACAAACCCCATAAATATAGTCAACTGATATTGACAAATGAGCAAAAGTAATACAATGAAGCAAAGATAGTTTTCTCAGAAATAGTGCCCGAATAACTGGTTATCCACATTCAATAAAATAAATGTAAATACAGACCTTTTACTCATCACAGAAAGTAACTCAAAATGAGTCACAGACTTAAGTGTAAAATGCAAATTATAAAACTCCTAGGGAATAAGATAGGAGAAACCAAGATGACTTTGGGAATGGTCATCTGATTGATTAAATACAATTCAAAAGGGGTGATCCACAGAAGAAATAATTGATAAGGCAGACTTAATTAAAATTAAAAACTCTTATTGTGCAAAGGACGATATTCAGAGAATAAGACTAACCATTCACTGGGAGAAAATACTTTCAAAAGATTCATCTGTTAGAGGACTGTTACCCAAAATATACAAAGAACTCTTAAAATTCAGAAATACGGAAACAAACGACTTGGTTTTAAAATGGCAGCTCACAAAAAGAGGTATACAGCTGTCAAATAAGCACGTGAAGTTGTTTCCCCCTGATACATCTAAGAGGAAATGAAATTTTAAAAAGAAATGCACCACGCACCTATTAGAATGGTAAAAAATACAGAACATTGACAATACCAAATGCTTGTAAGGATATGAAGCAACAGAAACTCTCTTTCACGTTGGTGGGGATGCATAATAGTATAGCCACTTTAGGTAGTATTTTGGTAGATTATTACAAAACTAATCCTATTTACCATACAAACTGGTATTCTTGGTCTTTGGTGTTTACCCAAAGGTGTTGAATACTTATGCCCACAAAAAACCTGCACTCTAATATTTAGAGCAGTTTTATTCATAATTTCCCAAACATGGAAGCAATCCATCAGGGTGGCTCAAGATGGTGGCTGGCAGGAAGGAGGTGAGGGAGAGTGTGTGAGTGAGTGAGGAATGAAAGGAGAGTGTATGGTTGTGTGTGGTGTGTGTGTGATTGAGGGAAGGACAGTTAAATCCGGCAGGAGTATCAGAGGCTGGCAGACCAGGCTCTCCTGGACAGGGAGTACCTACCACCTCTGGGTTGCAGGGCTTGGGCACAGAGCCCATACCATCTTGAAGGGGAGAGTGGCCTCTTCTAGGAACTCATCAGCACCACCAAGCAGACTGGCCTTGGACACTGCCGGCAACCCTGCAGCCACTCCAGCCAAAATCCTGCTGCCCCACCTGCAGACCTGCAGACACTAGGACATCCCCCTCCAAGGGTACACGGCTCCCACAGCAGTAAGTGCGACTTCCCCCTCCCTGGCAGCGACCTCAGGACACCTCTTGGGTGCCTCTGTGAAGCCCCCCTGGGCACACTCTTATCCAAACAAGGGAGCATAGCCCTGGCAACAGAAAATTGGTCTTCTCCCTCTCTCCCTGCCTGCCTGCACACAGACACCACGGTCACATGGCTTCAGCATGTGGGCCCCCTGAGTGCACAGTCCTGGCAAACTGGGAGCCATTGCTGGACACGCACAAATTCAACCAAGGGCGCAAGGCCCTGGCAGCAAATACTGAGTCTTCCCCCTCCACAGCTGCCAACTGCCAGACACCACAGTCATGCCTTTCCAGCACGCAGGCCTCCTGAGCCTCCTGCCCCTACAGGTGGCTCCTGGATGCCTCTTTGAGTCCCTTCTGGGGGCACTTGCATCCAAACAAGGGTGCACAGCCCAGCAATAGAAATTCGGACTTACCCCTTCCTGACTGCCTGTCCAAAGACACTGAGGTCGTGTGTTTTAGTATGCAAGCCCCTGAGGCTGTCATCTTGGCAGACAACTCCCAGGTGCCTTGTGAACTGCCAGTAGGCACACTTGTATCCAACCAATGGCACAGGCCTTGGCAGTAAAACTCGGACTCTCCCAGCCTTGGCTGCCGACCTCCAGTAATAGCAGTTGCACTGATCCAGTGTGTAAGCCCTCTGAGCCTGCTGCTCCTTCAGGCAGCCCCTGGGTGTCTCTCTGAGCTGCTGCAATGCACAACCCCGCTGTCAATTTCCATTTCCTGCAGTAGTGCTGCTCCTAATCCTACTGACCCAGGGGACAGCTCCTGCGCTCCTCTATAAGCAGCCTCTAGACACGCAGAAATCCAACCAAGGGCGCACATCTCCCAAAGTAGAAACTGGGATTCTCCCTCCACAGGGCCCCGCTTCTGATAAAAACTCTGAGCAAAGTGGGACTAGAGGGATCATACCTCAACATAATAAAAGCCTTATATGACAAACATACAACCAACCTCATACTCAATGTGCAAAAACTAAAACCATTTCCCCTAAGAACAGGAACAAGACAGGGATGCCCTTTTACCACTCCTGTTCAGCATAGTACTGGAAGTGCTAGCCATAGTGATCAGACAACAGGAAGAAATAAAGGCATCCAAATTGGAAATGAAGAAGTAAAATTGTCATTATTCACAGATGACATGATAATTGTTCATAGCAAACACTAAAGACTCCCATCAAAAACTACTAGACTTCATAAATGAATTTGGCAATGTTGCAGGATACAAAATTAACACCCAGAGATCTATGGCTTTTTTATACACTAGTAATTAACTCACATTAAGAGAAATAAAAAAAGCAATCCCATTTACCACTGAACAAAAAAAAATAAATTTAAAATACCTAGGAATAAATTTAACCAAGGAAGTAAAGGACCTAGACTTGGAAAATTACAGGACGCTGAAAAAAAGAGATAGAGGAAGAAATAAACAAATGGAAGACTATATCGTGTTCATGGATTGGAGGAATCTACATCATTAAAATTTCTATGCTACCCAAAGCAATCTATAGATTCACTGCACTCCCCATTAAAATACAAATGGCATATTTCACAGACCTACAATGAAAAATTCATCTGAAATAAAAAAAGACCCCGAATAGCCACAGCAATCCTGAGAAAGAAAAACAAAGTAGGAGGGGTCTCAATACCAGATATCAAGCTGTATTACAAAGCCACTGTTCCCAAAACTGCCTGGTACTGGCACAAAAACAGACATGTAGAACAATGGTACAGCATAGAGAACCCAGAGATCAACCCAAGCCACTATGATCAATTAATATTTGACAATGGAGGCAAGAGCATACAATGAAGTCAAGACAGTGTCTTCAATAAATGATACTGGGAAATTGGACAGATACTTGCAAGAAAATCAAACTAGAACACCAATTTACACCATACACAAAAATAAACTCAAAATGGATAAAGGACTTAAACCTAAGACAGGAAACCATAAAAATCTTAGAAGACTCCATAGGTATCAAAATAGCAGACATATGTCATAGCAATATATATACTGATACAGCTCCTAGGGCAATGGACACTAAGGTGAAAATAAACAAATGGGACTATTTCAAAATAAAAAGCTTCTGCACAGCAAAAGAAACCAACAAAACTAGAAAGCCCACTGCATGGGAGAACTTATTTGCCAATGTTATCTCTGATAAGGGTTTAATCTCCAACATTTACAGGGAACTCATAAAACGTAACAAAAGGAAGATAAATAATCCAATCAAAAAATGGGCAAAGGAGCTAAATAGACACTTTCCAAAAGAGGACATACGAAAGGCCAAGAGACATATGAAAACATGCTCAAACTTAATCATCCAAGAGATGCAAATCAAAACAATGAAGTACCATTTCACACCTTTCAGAGTGGCTATCATCAACAAACAAGTGCTGGAAAGGATGCAGAGAAAAAGGAACCCTCCCTCCCTGCTGGTGGGAATGCAGAGTGGTGCAGCCATTGTGGAAAACAGTATGGTGTTTCCTCAAAAATTTAAAAATGGAACTTCTATTTGTCCCAGTAATTCCACTTTTAGGAATGTATCCCAAGAAAACAGAAACACTAATCAGAAAGGATATATGCGCCCCTATATTTATAGCAGCACAATTTACAATAGCTAGGATTTGGAAACAGCCTAAGTGTTGCAGAAGACCAAAGAAATACCAAGCACGCTTCCTAGAGAAAGGGAGGGACCCTGTTTATTAACACTAGTGAACTCCAGGAATAATTTCCAAATCAGAGTGAAGAAACACGCAGAGGGCTTCACTTTTTATAACCTTCTGGGGTCTTTGTCTTGCGGATATGGTTCTGCCCCCTTTCATGGGCTTACAGGAAGGCCCCCAGGTGTTGGGGGTCCCCAGGCCATATCCAATGATCTGCCTGGGGCCTGCAATAACGACTATCCCCCCTCCCACCCAGGGCAGTGCATTGTTCAGTTTTTATGGCCTGACACATCTTGCAAGACCAATTTCCTCCTTATTCCCCGCCCCTTGTCCCACAAGCTTCTTTTAGCCTTGTGGAGCAATGACCATGGGATGTTATGGTGAACAGGGCTGATGACCGCTCTTAGCTACTTCCTGCTGGAAAGGGATGATAACCAAAGGGTTAGCATCCCGCTTCTTCCTCTCAGAGGGGTTTGTAGGGAGTTCTTCGGGTTTATAGGACCATCTGAAGTTTAAAGGCATTCCCGTCCAGTTTGCAGGCAGGCAGAGGTAAGCAGTGGTCCCACACATGTAGAATGTTCCTGCAGGGGGAGCCAGGGGTAGGTGGTGTTTTCAGCCTTGGGGGCAGAGTTGCATAGTTTATCTGGGAGGTGACCTATTGGATAGTGGCCCTGAGTACTGCTGAAACAAATAGGAGCAACATTAGTTAGCTGCACATTGACCGTGACAGGTCCTATTACTTTTTTCCGTTCAATACAATTCCCTCCCCACCCCCACGTGCATTTGGTAGTAGAGTCGTAACATGCTGCAGGCTGATAAGTATAGCTAATAAAAATCTGGCTTGATTGGGTTTTCTCGTGGACTACCTGGTCTAGCATATTTGGGTAGTGAGTTTCTAAGCAAGGACCAAAGGATGGCAGACAAGGTGTAATCCAACAATTTATGATAAGGCCTTTGTTTCCTTGCTGTGTGGGGAGCAGTAATTTTATGGTGCTTCTGTGTCCCAGCAAGAGCAGATGAGTTCTTCTCCTGGTACTAGTCTTGGATTCCGCTGTCACTCTTAAAAAGACAAAATAAGAATTATTAGATAAAACCAGTGATTATCCAGAAATACTAGAGCATGTTATGTTAGGAGGAGATAAGAAAGAAAGATTAGTGTTAGAGAGCATTCAGCAGGGTGTTATCTTAATTCCTTGGAGCGGGTTGCTCGGCCAGGTCTGTTGTCTTCTTCAGGGTGATTCACAGGAGGTGTTTCTGGTCAGAGGTCACCTTCCACTCAGACTGGATGTCACTTGGCTGGTGGGCTGCCTTCACCTGGGAGTGGTGGATCCAAGTGTTTAGTCCTGCAACCTTAAGAGCTGTGGGGGTGGTTAATTTGACTGGATAGGGTCTCTTCCAGGTAAGCTTCAGGGGCTCCTTTTTCCAATCATTTACCCAAACCTGGTCTCCAGGTTTATAAGGATGTACAGCTGTTCCTAGAGAGATGGATTGTCGGTCAATAACCCACCTGTGGACCTCAAAGACAGCTTTTCCAAGTCCTTGTAGTTGTTTCTGGATTTCTAAGTTCCCTATTTCCCCCAAATCTCCCTTTGGCCGAATTAAGGGCGGGGATCTACCCTATAGAATTTCAAAGGGAGAGAAACCTACCCTGGCACTTGGGGCACAGCGTTACCCACTGGAGTACAAGAGGCAAGAAATCTGTCCAGGGTAAGGTTGTCTCTTGGCATAGCTTAGGGATAGCCTGCTTTAGAGTCCAGTTCATGTGCTCCACTTTTCCTGAACTCTGAGGCCTGTAGGCTGTATGTATATTCCTTTTAATTCCTAAAGCCTTGACTACCTGTTGTACTATTTCTGCTACAAAGTCTGGGCCATTATCGGACCCTATGGTCAGAGGCATTCCATACTGTGGAATTATATCCTTCAGCAATGCCTTGGTGACTTCTCTCGCCTTTTCAGTGTGAGTGGTATATGCCTCGACCCAACCTGAAAACGTGCAACAAAGACTAGCAGGTATGTATTCCCTCTGCTAGGCCCTATTTCTGTAAAATCTATTTCTAAGTCCTCAAAAGTAGCTTGCCCACAGTGCTGAACTCCTATTGGTCCCACAGGACCCTGTTTGGCATTGTTCTGAGCACAGAGGAGGCAACATTGGGAGACTGAGGCACACAAGGAGGGAAGATGGGCAATTAGGTGGTATCTGCCTAACAAAGCTTCTAGGGCAGTCTTCCCTAAATGAGTAAATGAGTAAGTTCATGCTGCTGGAGGACTACCTATGGGCTAACTGTTCTGGGACTTAGATCCTATGATCTGGGAGTATCCACCAGCCTTCCTTTGTTCTCTCTTTTTTTTCCATAAGATTTTCTTTTTCTTTCTTTTCTTTTTGTTTTAATACATCTTTATTGTTCAGATTATTACAGGTGTTCCTCTTCCCCCCGCCCGGCTCCCCTCCACCTGATCCCCCACCCCATTCCATGCCCTTACCCCCTGCCACTGTCTTCATCCATAGGAGTAAGATTTTTGTCCAATCTCTTCCCTCACCCCTCACACCTGCTTCTCCCTGAGAATTGTCAGTCCACTCCCTTTCTATTATATTCACCAGTCTATTCTGTTCTTCAGATTTTTTATTCACTTGATTTTTAGATTCACTTGTTGGTAGGTATGTATTTGATGTCATTTTGTTGTTCATAATTTTTATCTTTACCTTTTTCTTCTTCTTCCTCTTCTTAAAGAATACCCTTCAGCATTTCACGTAATCCTGGTTTTGTGGTGATGAACTCCTTTAGCTTATTCTTGTCTATAAAACTCTTTATCTGACCTTCAACTCTGAATGATAGCTTTGCTGGGTAGAGTAATCTTGGTTGTAGTTTCTTGCTGTTCATCACTTTGAATATTTCTTGCCACTCCCTTCTGGCCTGCATAGTTTCTGTGGAGAAATCAGTGACAGTCGTATGGGTACTCCCTTGTAGGTAACTAACCGTTTTTCTCTTCCTGCTTTCAAGATTGTCTCTTTGTCTTTTGCCCTTGGCATTTTAATTATGATGTGTCTTGGTGTGGTCCTCTTTGGATTCCTCTTGTATGGGGTTCTGTGTGCTTCCTGAACTTGTAAGTCTATTTCTTTCACCAGGTAGGGAAATTTTTCTGTCATTATTTCTTTTAATAGGTTTTCAATATTTTGCTCTCTCTCTTCTTCTGGCACCTCAAAAATTCAGATGTTGGTACACTTAAAGTTGTCCCAGGGGCTCCTTACACTATCTTCATATTTTTGGATTCTTTTTTCTTTTTTCTTTTTCTGGTTGGGTGTTTTTTGTTTCCTCATATTTCAGATCTTTGATCTACATTGGGGTACATTGATCTACAGTTGAGTTTCTGTATATTCTTTATTTTAGACAGTGTATGCTTCATTTCTGACTGGTTCTTTTCCATTTTTTTTGGCATTCTCATTAAGGTCCTTGAAGGTCTCACTAAGCTCCTCAGAAGTGTCATCAAGTTTCTCAGTGGTTTTTAGAAGATTCTTGAGTAACCTTATAAATGTGGTTCTGAACTCTATGTTGTCCACTAGTTTGCTTTCCTCCGTTTCTTTCATTCGTGACATGTTTCTTTGTCTCTCCGCATTTTGGCTGCTTCCCTGTGTTGATGGAGTGGCTTTCTGTGGTAGGTGACCTATAGGGGCCAGTAGCTCAGCCTCCCCAATCACCTGATGTGGACGCTCTTGGTACACCCCTTTGTGGGCTGAGTGCAAAGTCTTGGTGTAGTTCAGCCTTGGTTGCTGTTGGTACACTGGGAGAAATTGACCTCCAGGCCAATTGGCTGTGAGGACTCGCTGTGTCTATAATGGAAGAACTGCTGTGCTGGAGACACACTTATGGTGCAGTACTTATTTCAGTGGGGCTTTGGTGCTCACTGAATCTGCCTCTTGAATATGTCACTTATGGATGTGAGGAGTTGAAATCTGGTGTCTCACACTGACCACTAGGTACAGTGGCTTCTGGATCTCCAATGGGGTGCAGGTCAGCTACTGTCCGAGTCCACCCAGCAAGAGCTACAGCGAGAGCTACAGTTTTCTCCTCTTTGCTTGGGGTTTGGAGGTTTTGGAGCTGTCTGACCCAGGCTGCAAGTTTGCTAGGTTAAGCTACAATAGGGCAGGCCTTTCTTATGCTAAAGCTGCTGCTTGGAGCTTGGGTGGGTTTGTAGGTTGTGCGGGGCGGGGTCTCAGGGTGTCACTAGGCTAGGGCGTGGCAAACAGCGATGGCTGCTAGTTAGCCGGCTCTGCGTCTCCGACCATGTCCCTGCATCCCATGCCCCAGTGCAGTAAACAATTATTCCTGCATGCAGCTCTGCAAGCAAGCCCCCCTCACTTTCTGACCCAATGGCAGACAGTCCAGCTTCTCCCCAAAGGAGTTTGGGTCCCCTGTGTCTGCCCAGAAACTGGATTTCAGAGTAATCGGGGGCTTGTCTCCATTCGGGTTGAGAAAAGCAACGCCTGCCGCCAGCCCGGATCGCGCGCCTCCGTACCTCAGCTTTTCAGTGCTTGTGCACATCTCAATGCTCTTTTCTCTTTCCTTCTAGTTGTAGAACTTCCACTCATCCAGCTTTCCTGTGGTTCGGGTGATAGACATTTTGTCTTTTAGTTGTAGTTTTGTAATTGTTGTGCAATGCAGCAGTTTAGGTATTTACCTACGCCGCCATCTTGGATTCTCCCTTCCTTTGTTCTCTTGTCCCCTTCTTGCTGAGCCCATTCCTCTTCGTGAGGAGTGTACTTTGGAGGTTCAGGTAATTCGGGGGCCAATATGATCCGTGACCATGCCACTTGTTCTTTAGCAGCCAGCTTGGCTACGCATCAGCACGTTCGTTTCCTTCTGATACTGAGTCTTTCCCTTTCTGGTGACCATTGCAATGGATGACAGCTATTTCTTTGGGCTCCCAGACTGTTTCTAGTAACTTTAAAATCTCATTCTGATTTTTTATTCCTTTTCCTCCAGCCGTCAAGAGCCCCCCTTTTTTATATATGGCCCCATGCATATGCAGGGTAGCAAAGGCATAGCGCGAGTCAGTATAGATGTTGGCACGCTTATCTTTACTGAGTTCTAAGGCTCTGGCAAGGGCCCAAAGTTCTGCCCTCTGTGCTGACCATCCTTCAGGCAAGGCCTGTGCCTCGATTGTCTCAAAGTTTGATACCACTGCCTATCCGGCTCGTCGTTTTCCTTTATCTAGGAAGCTGCTGCCATCTGTGAACAATACCGAGTCCAGGTTTAGCAGGGGCCTATCTGTTAAATCTGGCCAGCTGGAATAAACCTCCTCTAGGACTTCCAGGCAATCATGCTCAGGGGCCCCCTCAGCAATGGGTAGAAAGGTAGCAGGATTAAGAGTTCTCACTGCTTCTAATCATACCTGCGGGTTCTCACTTGATAGGCCTTGATATTGAGTCATTTGAGCATGAGTCAGCCAGTGCTGCCCCCTTGCTTCCATCATGGTGACAACAGCATGAGGTACTTTTACATTTAAGTTTTGTCCTAAGGTAAGCTTATCCATTTCCTTGATGAATAATTTCATGGCTGCAAGGACCCTGAGGCCTAGGGACCACCCGGAGCCAATTGGGTCAATCCGCTTGGAGAAATAGGCTACTGGTCTTTTCCAGGGTCCAAACTCCTGGGTTAGAACTCCTAGGGATACCCCACTGTTCTCGTGAAAAAGAAAGATTAAAGTCTTGTGTCACATCTGGTAGCCCTAGTGCTGGGGCCTCAGTGAGCTTTGCCTTTATGGTAACGAAAGCTTCTCCTGTTCGAGACCCCAGTCAATGGGTGCCTTCTCTTCTCCTCTTAAAGCTTCATAGAGAGGCTTGGCCAGGTCTGAAAACCCTGGGATACAAATTAGACAGAATCCTGCCATTTCCAGGAATTCCTGAATCTGCCACCAGGTGCTAGGGACTGGGATGGCACATACTGCCTGCTTCCTTTCAGTCCCTAGCCTTCATTTCCCTTGGGTGATCTGGAAGCCTAGATACTTGACTTCTTTCTGACAAATCTGTGTCTTTTTCTTAGATACCTGATAACCTGTTTCAGTTAGTAATCTCAGAAGGGCTCATGTTCCCTCCCAGCACTGAGCTCGTGTGGAGCTGGCCAGTAGGAAGTCATCTACATACTGGAGTAGAACACACCCCAAGTCCTGTCCTAGGAACTAAGGCAGATCAGATGCTAGTGTTCCACTAAAAAGAGTAGGGTGATTTTTGAACCTTTGTGGCAATCTGGTCCAGGTGAACTGCTCCTTGGCCCCTGTAGTTGGGTTTTCCCATTCAAAAGCGAAGAGAGGCTGACTGGAAGGTGCTAATTGAAGACAGAAAAAGGCATCTTTCAGATCTAGGAATGTGAACCATTCCGCCTCTGATGGGATGAGTCCCAGAAGAGTGTAGGGGTTTGGCAGTGCTGAATTCAGGGTTATAACAGCCTCATTAACAGCCCATAGATCCTGTACTGGGCGGTAGTCATTAGTCCCAGGCTTTTTGACAGGCAAGAGAGGCGTGTTCCATGGAGACCTGGATCATTTAACAAGTCCCCACTGAAGCAGCCAGTCTGAGTGGACCTGAATTCCAAGGTGTGCTTGCCTTGGAATTGGATATTGATGGATTTTAGCAGGCTGTGCCCCAGGTTTTAACTCGATTAGCACCAGGGCATGGTCCTTAGCCAGGTCTGGAGGATTCCCTTCTGCCCAGACCAGTGGGAATTCCTTTTCTAATTCAGGTTCTAATGGTGAGGCTTTTGTCTGAGGGTATAAAGTCTCCATTTTTCCTCCCTCGGCACTGCTAAGGACAGGATCATTGGGGAGGTCTCCTCACCTAGGCGAAGCTGTGCTGAGCTATCTAGAGCAAAAGTGATTTCTGCCCCCATTTTGGCTAAAAGGTCTCTACCCATTAGAGGCACTCAGCAGTCTGGAAAGTACAGGAATTCATGAATTACTTGATGACCACCAAGTTGGCATTGGCGAGGGTGGCAGAATGGTCTATGGATCTGGTCCCCAGTAGCTCCAATAATGGTGACCTCCTTTCCTGAGAGAGGCACTACTTTCTGAGTGACTACTGAGTGGTCAGCTCCCATATCAACCATAAAGTCCACAGTCTGGCCCCCAATTTTCATTCTGACCATGGTCTCCTGGGGGTCTAGCTGAAATGAGCCCGGTCTGTCCTAGTCGGAATCAGCCATTGCTAGCTAGCCCAATGAGATCTGCTTCAGGTGGCTCCGATAGCAACTGGGCAGAAAAGGGGGCCCAGTCTTTTTACTTTGCCATTTGGGACATTCATTCTTCTAGTGTCCTGTGTCCTTACAATAGGCACACTGGTCTCATCTCAGGCTCGGTCCTTCTTTTCTCCCTGTTCTGTATCTTTGCTGATCTTTCTGGGAGCCTGAGCTTCTAAAAGCCACTGCTATTATATTGGCCATTCTTTGTATTCTCTTTTCTTCCTCCTTCCTTGCTGCACTGTCTTGATTGATGAAAACCTTGTTAGCTATCTCTAGCGGTTCAGTAGCATTCTTTTCTGCAAACCCTTCCAGTTTCTGTAATTTTCTCCTGATGTCAGGCTGGGCTTGGCCTACAAAAATGGCATTTACCATGGTTTGATTTTCTGGGGTCTCAGGTCTAAAGGAGGTGTAGATCTGGTGTGCCTCACATAGTCTCTCATAGAAAGCTTCTGGACTTTCATCAGGCTTCTGGAAAACCTCAGAGATTTTAGCCATGTTGATTGGCTTCTTGGCTCTGGCCCTGACCCCCTGGAGGAAGGCCAGCTGGTATCTTTCTAGCCCAGTCCTTCCATCTTCTGAGTTCGGGTTCCAGTCGGGTTCCTCATCTGGGAAGGCTATCCTGGCCCATCTGTCTGTATCTAATATTCCTGCCGGATCCTGGGTCTGGAGCCACTTCTGAGCCTCTGTTACTACTCTCATGCGCTCCTCAGTGTTAAAGAATGTGAAAAGGAGCTGCTTGCAGTCCACCCAGGTGGGCTTCTGGGTCTGGAAGATCATTTCTAGGGGTCTATCATGGCCTGAGGTTTTTCAGAATAAGCTGGGGTGTGATGTTTCCAATTCAAGATGTCACTGGTGGTAAAGGGTTGATAGTAATAGACTGGCCCTCCCTCCTGCAAGGTCCTATCTTCGCCAACTACTTTGGCACCCCGAATCTTCCTAAGAGGCATCTGATGTGCTGGTTGTGGCCTGGGCCCTTGATCAGCTGAATGCAAGCATTGCCAAACTGGCTCTGGAGAGCCTGGTTGAGGAGAAATGGAAGGGACAGTGTTTCTGGACCTTTCAGACCATCTGAGGAAGCACTTGGTGCTGCCTGTGGCATATATGGAGATGGTAAAACTATCTGGACTTCCTCAGGGGATCCTGACAGAACAAGAGGTTGGGTTCCCTTCTGAGAGACCTGTTTCTTTTCTCCTACTACTAAAACCTTACAGAACCGGACCCAAGGCGGCAAGGTTTGAGCAATTCCTAACCAGCTGTGTATGTAAGGGAATGTGATCTGGGTGTCCGGGGTCTGTCATGACTACATTCCAGACCACCCTGACCAGTCCTATATCTAAAGAGCCTACTGGGAGCCAGCTGACCCCAAAAGCTGGCCATTCTAATTCACAGAATTTCCTCAGTGTTTTGGGGTTCATTTTAATATCATAGTCCTCAATAAAACCCTTTTTAAAATTTTCCAACATGCAATTGAGAACAGTGGGTTTACTTGTCCCAACCCCATGATGATTGGTGGCAAGAAATAGACAAGGGTGCAGGGAAATTTACTAAAAGCCTGGAGGGTCTCCTTAAAGAAAAGATCCTTAATCAGCACAGGCAGGGGCAGGGTGGGTAAAATCTCTGTGAGCCCCGGCCCTGAAAGTCCTAGCCAGCCAAAAGAGACAAGAAAAGCCACAAATACCTTTAAATATACCCCAGAATTCCAAAATTTCAATCTAACACAGCAAAATCACAGAGCATACGAAGGCCCCTAGTACACAAACATAGACAGAAATTTTTATCAACAATCCCTCCGTGATAGAGAGCAAACATCTCTGAGAAAATTAACTCAACAGCGCTGCTTGAGACTTTTGCAGACCATCACGGGTTCAGCCTTCAATAAATCAAACGTTTTAACCAGATGAGCAAACAGAAAATCAAAGTAGCTTTCACTTTCACACAGACCATTTAATCAGCAGATAATTATTCCAAGACAGACAAACATCCCTACTCGCACTCTCTCAGTCGACTAGCCCAGACTGGAGCTGAGTAGATAATGCCCAATTCCCCAGATGGGCATGGGGGCACTCCCGGCACCCACACCCCAGAACAGAATTCTCATCTGACGTCTCGGTGAGAACCTACCGGAGGAGTTAAGACTGTGTCCAGCCCCCCTTCTTGGTAGCAAATTGGCTAGTCCCACACACAAACAGAAGAGTGAACCCATAATTCTTTAATCAAATCTGAATTCACTCACCTCTGGAGTCCTAATTCCTGATTTATCTGACAAAGTCCTATGACTTCCGAGGAGGTGATCAAGCTTCCCCTTTCACTCATTTGGAGTGGGTCTGACTGACTGGGGCCCCTACCTTACCTATTCTGTTGACAGGTCCAGAGGTGTCCATCCACTTTCTCCAGATGCCAGCCAGGTCCTGGGCTGAGGTCCTGGAGTGCCTTGAGTACCGCCCCCCTCTTGTTATCCCCCGCACTGTTCAATTCTGCTAAAATCAGCAGCCATGCGCCTTCCGGAGGCCTGTCCCATGCCCCCGGGCCCCAAAACCCGTCCACTCACCGGAGGCAAGAGCCAAATGCAGTTAGCTTAATGGTTCAGGGAACCAAATGTTGCTGAAGACCAAAGAAATACCAAGCACGCTTCCTAGAGAAAGGGAGGGATCCCGTTTATTAACACTAGTGAACTCTGGGAATAATTTCCAAATCAGATTGAAGAAATACGCAGATGGCTTCACTTTTTATAACCCTCTGGGGTCTTTGTCTTACAGATATGGTTCCACCCCCTTTCGTGGGCTTGCAGGAAGGACCCCAGGTGTTGGGGGTCTCCAGGCCATATCTGATGATCTGTCTGTCCTTGGGCCAGCGATAATGACCTTCACCCCCCCCCCCTCACAGGGCAGTGCATTGTTCACAGTTTTTATGGCCTGACATGCCTTACAAGACCAGTTTCCTCCTCATAAGTGCCCATCAGCAGATGAGTGGATTAGAAAACTGTGGTACATCTACACAATAGAATACTACACTGCTGTAAAAAAGAAGGCATTCTTACTATTTGCAAGAGCATGGATGGAACTAGAGAGTATTATGCTGAGCGAAATAAGCCAGTCAGAGAAAGAGAAATATCTCACGATCTCACTCATTTGTGGAATATAATGAACAACATAAACTGATGAACAAAAATGGAACCACCGTCATAGAAGCATCAGACAGACTGTACAACCTATGAGGGAAGGCGGGCATAAGAGATCAACCAAAGAACTTGTATGCATGCATAGGAACAAAACCAATGGACACAGACAGTAGGGGGGGGGGGGGGCTTGTGATTGGGGAAAGGGGTGGCGGGGAGAGGTCAATGGGGGAAAAGGGAGACTCATGTAATAGTTTAAACAATGAAGAATTTAAAAAATTAAATAAAATAATATGTCCATCAGTAGGTGAATGGGTAAATAAACACTGGTACATTCAGCCAATGGACTGTTATTCAGATTTAAAAACACTTGATCTACCAAGCCATGAAGACATGGAGGTACTTTAATGTATGTTACTAAATGAATGAAGTGAATCTGAAAAGGTTATAGACTGTATAATTCCAACTATATGATATTCTGGGAAAGGGAAAACTATGGAGACAGTAAAAAGATCAGTGGTTGTCAGGGATAGGGCGGTGGAGTGATGAATAGGTGCAATACAGAGGAATTTTAGGGCAGTAAAAATATATACAATAACGATGAATATATACCATTATATATTTTTTCAAACTCGTAGAATATACAACACCAAGGATAAACTATAATGTAAGCTATAGACTTTATATGACTATGATGTGTCGATGTGTCTGCATCATTCATAACAAATGTACCACTCTGATGTTTATGTTGTTAATGGAGAAGCCTATGGATGTGTAGGGCAGTAGGGATAGGGTATATAGGAAATCTCTGTACGTTCGTGGTTTTTTTTTCAATTTTGCTCTTAAAAATAAGTTCTTAATAAAAATACAGTGCCAAGGTTTTTTATTTCCTGATGCATAATTTGTAATTGCAATAGTTGTAAATATGTATATGCTGAAATATAAAAGATTGTATTATCTCTTGTACTTTTACACAGTAGAGTACCTTACAGCTCATTGAAAAGAAGAATTAAATTTTGCTTCCTGTGGATTCCTCTAGTTTTCTCCACTGATACTGCTCCTAGGGCAATGGAAACTAAAGAGAAAATAAACAATTGGAACTACATCAAAATAAAAAGCTTTTTCACAGCAAAAGAAACCATCAGCAAAGTAACAAGAAAGCCCACTGCATGGGAGAACATATTTGCCAATGTTATCACCAATAAGGGATTAATCTCCAACATTTACAGGGAACTCATACAACTTAGCAAAGGAAGATAAACGACCCAATCAAAAAATGGGCAAAGAACCTAAATAGATACTTTTTGAAAGAAGACAGAAGGAAGGCCAAGAGGCATATGAAAACATGATCCAAGTCACTAATCATCCCAGAGATGTAAATCAAAATGACAATGAGATACCATCTCACACCTGTCAGAATGGCCATCATCAACAAATCAACAAACTACAAGTGCTGGTGAGGATTCAGGGAAAAAGGAATCCTCTTACATTGCTGGTGGGAATGCAGACTGGTGCAGCCACTGTGGAGAACAGTATGGAGTTTCCTCAAAAAACTAAAAATGGAACTTCTATTTGACCCAGTGATCCCACTTCTAGGAATATATCCCAAGAAACTAGAAACACCAATCAGAAAGGATATATGCACCCCTATGTTCATAGCAGCACAATTTAAAATAGCTAAGATTTGGAAACAGCCTAAGTGCCCATCAGCCGATGAGTGGATTAAAAAACTGTGGTACATCTACACAATGGAATACTACGCTGCGGTAAAAAAGGATTTCTTACCATTTGCAACAGCATGGATGGAACTGGAGAGCATTATGCTAAGTGATATAAGCCAGTCAGGGAAAGATAAATATCACATGATCTCACTCATTTATGGAATATAATGAACAATATAACTGATGTACAAAAACAGATTCAGAGACAGAAAAACATCAATCAGACAAACCTCGGAGGAAAGGTAGGGGGAGGGTTGGGGTAAGGGAGAGAGGTCAACCAAAGGACTTCTGTGCATGCATATAAGCCTAACCAATGGACACAGAGAACAGGGGGGTGAGAGCATGAGTGGGGTGGATAAAGGGGTAATGGGGGAATAAGAACACATATGTAACACCTTAATCAATAAAAAAATTTAAAAAGAAGAATTATAATCATGAATATGTATGCTTCTGAATTGCTGAAATTCCTATATTTTCTCTGGAGAGGGTAATAACTTATAATTTTACTTCCTAGTGCATCATTATTATTGCAATAATTGTTCAATAACACAATCATTTCATAATAATTTATGGAAATTACATGTTCTTAGTTTCCTAATAAGTGAGAGGTATTTTACCGGCATCATAAAATAAATGATTTTAGCCAATTTAGGCCTGCACAAATAAAAGATATTAAATAACTTTGTATCTCCAATATTTCCACATCTGCTCTAAGAAGACATGCATGCAGTTCTTTTAATGAAGGCATAACATGTCATGAGTGCACCTTTTGCACTAACTGTGAATAGAAAGTCAAATTGCCATAACCGACTAATGCTGATTTCTACAGTAGATCTAACTTTTTCTCAAAAGTCATTGTATTATTTAAACCAAACAACAGTTTCATTTGAAGATATTATTTTGTTATTGACAATTTCTAGATGTAGAAACTGAAGATTAAGAAAGATAATAACTTGGTAACATCATTTTAAAATCAAGGAAATTAATTGAGACTGATTATTTCAGTGCTGTTTCCAGTGTCCATGCAGTTCACTCACAATAAACAACTCAATTTCAAGGCAGATAGATTGCCCCAAGAGATATCAGTAAGTTTTGCCTAACATAAGGCTTTAATGTTAAAACTGATAATTGAAAATATCAGACCTAAAAGACATTATTCTAACAAATTCCATTGGAAAAGATGACCTCCAAAACAGACAAGGATTCTTCAAGTACTTCTGCTCTAGAGGTGGGAAACAGGATGAATTTCCCTGCTCCAGTAGCCAGTGGCCATTCAAATCCACTATATAGTTTCTTTCCTCTTACAATATAGGGATTTTTAAATATACATCAATGTAATCTTAAAGGGGCACACGCACTCTTCTCTATTTTGGTTTATCGATTAAAAAATTCTAAACCAAATGGATCTAAACAATCAATCTTGTTCCTGATTGGCACCAAATCTTTCCTACATTTTCTAGGATATGAGAAATGCTCTATCCAGGATTGGAAAATATACTCACCAGGAGAAAATTGAAATGCCAACATGATCATTAAAAAAGTAGTCTTTGATAATCAATGAGAAGTTAGCTATTTGATCACCTTAGAAAGTTGCAAATAAACCAGAATGTTTATGACACAGGCCCATAAAGAGTTCAATGAGCAGAACCAAAGAGTCTACTTCCTGGATCCTCCAACTTGAGAAAGAGCAGCCTCAACTCCTGAAGTTTTAAAATCTTTTACTATTTTTTAAATTTTATTCTCACTCAAGGATATTCCATTGGTTTTTCATAGTAAGGAGGAGGGAGGGAGAGAGACATCTATGCCAGGGAGAAACATTTATTATTTGCCTCCTGCTGGTGCCTAGACAGGGCCTGGTCTGAACCTGTAACCCAGGAAATTTCCCTGAACAGGAATCAAACCAAGGCCCTTTTGGGGGGTTGTTGGGTCTGACATTCCAACCACTGACTAATGCTGGCCAGGGCTAAACTCCTTTACTTTTCATTAGGAAAGACTTCCCTTTTTCCTTCTGCACCCAAATCAATTAAAAGAAAGTGTGTTGAACAATACATATGATAAAAAGCTCAATCTCCTGGAGCATTTAAGAATATATGCCATTTTGAACGCTCAATTTACCCTTTGGAGAACCAGGAACAATTATCTAGAAGGACCAGTGCTGGAGCAGTCCTGACAGCAATACTTTACAAAACCATAACAATGTATGCCCCAAGTTACCCACCTCAAGATGACACAATACACAGAGAGACTGTGGATGTCTTGTTTACTTGTGCAGCCTCAGCCAGCTCCACTATGTTGAGCAGTGTATTTTAAATACTGCTATGTAGGAAGACAAATGTCAGGAGAGATAAGACACAGAGAAATCATATGTCCTGGCAGTGACTGGGACTTTGCCACACACAGAGGTCATCAAAGCCATTCCCACAATAGGAAGTTTATCTGATGGGCATAATGAATGGAGAGGGGAGAAAATGATAAGTATCTTTGTACATCCTAAAATAGATAAGACATGAAGTCTTTCTAAGCAAGGGAGCTGTGTAGGATCAGGAGATAAATCAGGGAAAGAATTTCGGAAACTACAATTTACAAATATATCTGGAACCTCTGTAGTTTGAAAACATAGATAGATATTAGAAGCAACTGGAGAACTTTGTACAGTTACCTGTGCCCATGTTCCTTCCCAAAGTTAGGACTCCTCTTGGTGTATGAGATCCTGGTAATGGGTATTTTTTCAGAGTTTCTAAGATGAGAGTAACTTGCTACTACGGTTGAGAGTGACTGAACTAGAGCCACAGAGCAATCTGTGAAACACTATAACATCATTCTTCCTACTTCCCTAAACAGAGTTTTCATAGTTAGTGGAAATACATACAAACCTGTCTTTGGCTAGTTTTATTCACACATTTAAATTGGATTTATTTTGGAAATTTAGCTTATTTGAAATTTTTGTGATTCAGTCTCAGAAAAGGAAAAATAAACCCCTAAAATGATAATGATACTGTATTCTTAAGAATCTAGGGCCATCCCAGGACAATGTTTCTCTGTAGTTAGAATGTCAGACCATGCACTGAAAGGTTTTGCATTTGATTCCCGGCTAAGGGGCATATAGCTGGATTCCAGATTTGTTCCCCAGCCCCGTCGTGTCACATGGGTGAGGCAACCAATCTCTGTCATTCTGTCACATGTATGTTTCCCTCTCCCTCTCCCTCTTCCTCTCCCTTTCTCTCTCCCTTTCCTTCTCCCTCTCTTCCCTCTCTCCCTCCCTCTCTCTCTCTCTTCTTTTCTCCCTTTTTCCCTTCCTCTCTCCCTCCCTCCCTGTCTACCTCTCTCTCCTAAAAAAAAAAAAAAATCAACGGGAAAAATATTCTACAGTGAGGATTAACAACAACAACAAAATAATCTAGAGCCAGACAACTCTTCTTCAGGTCGTAGCTCTGTATCTTAGTAAGTGTGGGACCTTAAAATTTTTATATATTATCTGATTATAAGTTAACTCATTTATAAAAAGTGGATTAAAATAAAATAGCTGCTTGTAATTGTTAAATGATTTGTTACATACAAAATGTCTAAAAACGCCTGTAGCAGATAGGCATAGAATAAAGGCCTAGGAAACAACTGAAGCATTTTCAAATAGTTAATGAAAACCTATTCTATAAAAATTAAGTGTCATTTACTGACAAAATATCAGCAAATTGAATACAGCAATATTTTTTTAATTATTATTAAGTAGGATTTTCTGTAATTCAGGGGTGATTCAGCATTTGAATACAAAGATATGTAGTTCAGTACCTTAACAGAGTAAAAGAGAAAATCATATGACTAGCTCAATAGACAGTTATTCATGATTAAAAAATTATTTGATGACTGAAATGTAAGTAGACACTCAGTTCGATAAAGGACATCATGAAACACAGCAAATAGGATAACTCATGCAATAATTTTGATTGTTTTTCCATCGGATGAGAAGATCTCAGACAGTGCAATAGAGGAAGGAAAAAGAAAAAGCAGAAGGGCAGGAAGGTTTAAGACTGAAAAAGCAAAGTAAAATTGTCTCTATTAGCAAATGGTCTTTGCACAATAGCCTAATATATATATCTATATATATATATATATCTATATATCTATATCTATATATCTATATCTATATAAAATATATCTATATATATCTATATTTTATCTATCTACCTACACACATATATATTACTGTAAAAGGCAATTACAAAACTTAAAAATGAATTCATTGTAATTATAGGTTACAAGATCAATAGACACTAGTAAAAATAACAAAAATTTAAATTTTATAATTCTTTCCCAACAGCTTTGTTAAGGTACATATCATTCAGGTACAATAAACCTCACGTACTAAACTGTACAAGCCATTTAAATTAGTGATGATATCTTCAATCTGTTTATAGCTAATTGGTGCTGAGTTATAAAAGTGAGTGCCTCTGAAAGCTTTGTGGGGGTTTTATCCACCACATTAAATTATTTCAAGTAGTTTTATACCAAATTTCAACAAATAATATGTTGTTTGCTAATAAAGAGTGTTCTTAAAGTAATTGAAACAAACCTTACTGTGAGTTGGACAGCAAGGCAATCTATGAGGATAGTAGTGTGTTTATTAGAATACTTCCTTTCAGTTGAGTTCTGTATCAGTATCTAGAAATACTGGGAATTCGTAAAAGAATTTGTGCAGTGAGAGAACCTAGGAGGGATGAGGCTAGCCTTTTTTATTTAGACCAATGCCACCTATCTCGGATGTTAGCTTATTGGTACCTGTAGAAAAATTAGTGATCAGGTCTAACTGCTAAATATCTCTTGCATCCAGAGAAAATAAGACAGAGGCAAAGGAAGGAGAACATATTTTGTACAATTTCCTGGTCGTCATCTTAGCCATACTGAATCAGAAGTTAAACTGGAGAATTCCAGGAATGAGAATTGTTAGTGAGACCTCTTGTGATCATTAAGTAAATGAAGAAAATGCTGATTTCCAAGGTCTTCTAAAAGGAAGCTAATATTAAAGGGTTGTGCCTTTAGAGTTAATTGTTTCCCACCCATAGGTGAAATATGGCCATACTACAGTGGTTACATTTTTCATTAACATGGGTCTTTTATGAAACATACTAGATTATTTGCTTTAGGATAGATGAATAATTTCTAGGAACAAATCGAATAGCAGAAAGTATTGTTATATTTGAGCCTTGGGATATATTTGGCACAATTTTATTGTTTTTAAAATTTCTTTACTGATTAAGGTATTACATATGTGTCCTTATCCCCCCATTACCCCCATATCTTAATAGAACAGATTTTGGCACAATTTTAGATTTCCAGAATCTGTTCTATTAAGATACAGCTATATTATTCCTTATCTCTAAGATGTCTCTTCAAATATTCAGATTGTCCAGCAGTGACAGATATGGCCACTACTCCTGGAGGATATTTGGTCCTGTTCAAAATGACCACTGAGACATTTGGTCCATGCCAAAAGATCCTTGATATTTTGTTGTGTCCAAACATCATGGGGACATTTTGTCCATAGATAATTTAAATCCTACACTTCTGCAAGATCTGAGCTCTGACCGATCAACCTGCCCCATGTGTCATTGTCAGTCAGGCTACCAAAGTAAGGGGTTGTTATTGCCAGTACAGCCCCAACACAAACATTGGACCAGTACAACATGATAGCATTTTTATGTCTGAATCCTGTAACCCAGAATTATAAACAAACATTAAGGGCTATTCAAATGCAAGGATAACTTTTTATATTGTATGTTATTGTTTCTTAATATGTTTTCATTGATTTTTAAAGAAAGAGGAAAGGAGAGAGGCAAGGAGGGAGGGCGAGAGGAAGGGAGGGGGAGGGAAAAGGGAAAGAGAGAGAGAAATCCCATCCTTCAAACTGGGTATGTGCCCTGACTGGGAATCAAAACAGTGACTTTTCAGATCATGGAATGATGCTCATAACCAACTGAGCTACAGCAGTCAGGGTAAGTGTGTATGTTTTGAAAGTATCAAATTTCAGTGATTTTTTGGTTTGGACCAAAGTTTCCATGGACATCTTGGACCAACCAAATGTCCGTTAATGGTAATTGGGGATAGTGTTATTAAGAGATATGTGTATAGCTGCTTAAGGGCTTGGCTTGGACACAGAAATTATTCTTATTATCACTAAAAGATCCCATATCATTCACTTTAAATAAAAAGACTTTATAGTTTAGGTAAATATCACAAGCTGTTTGCCAAATGCTGGGCTCTATCACTCATATGCATGCTACAGAGGGCATCTCCTGTGAGGGAGTGAGGGCATTTTGTGCTGCTCAAGGGCTGAGTTTCCTTCATCCAAAATAATGTGTCCACCTTCTAAGGAAGTTCTGAAGTGTTCTTCCTTTCTGCTTCCTCCATCCTGCTGTCTAGGATCTTGTAGAATAAAAAGTTTAGTCTTTACATATTAATTTTTATATATCTTAATATTTATCTCAGTACCTTGAAATGTCTCAAATATTTATCTTTTTTGGGGTTTCCACAGAAGTATATTCGGTGATGAAGATTTTTAAATCAAATTGGTGATTTGGGAGACAAATACATCAATAGGGTATTGAGGACAAAAAACAGGAAAATGAAGGGAATAAATGAACAGTGTGTTTTCTAGCAGGTTAGTTACCACTGTGTGTTAAGTGGAGTTTATTCCTTAGTGCGAACCTGCAAGTAATGTGCAACATAAAGGTCATGTTTATTCTCCTCTAAAGGCAAGGGAGCTGGCATATTTATATACCAACCCTCATCAGTCATTGATTGAGAGATGACCACAAAATGTGTTGACTTTTTTGTGCTTCTGACACTCTGTGTATATGGGCATAGTGTTCAGAGAAAGTCCTTTAGCAAAGAGATGCAGATACTGGCTATTGGAACTTCACCCCCATGGACTGATAGAGCCCAAAAGTATTTGAGCAGGACATGAAAATACTATGTGGGAGTGGAGTTATTATATCCAGAATCTGGAATTCAGAAATTAATTTTTGATATAAAACTATGGAATAATTGATGTAAAATGGAATTAAAATTCATGAGACTGATAAAATATCTTAGGTAAATAGAAGAGGACTACACATTGAATACCAGCACAGAAATAAACAATGAAATTAGTAAAGGAACCAATATGGAACAAGAGGTGAGAAAGGACAAAAAATAAAAGGGTGATATAATTGGAGCCACATTTTAAAAAGTGCATCTAGAAAGAAAGGAGTAATAAAGGATACCAAATGCTATTGATTGGGAGGAAAAAATGAGATATGTGAACCCACTCTTACAGTTTAGAAAGAAAACCCAATTGACAGTCCTAGATGGCTCTTTTCCTTAAAGGCAGGTATTGCAATATCATTTTCTGATGTATATTTTAAGAGCAGCAACCTAGTAATGAATTCTAGGAATCTGAAAACAAAACCCAAGTAACAGTCCAAGAGGGCTCTAGCCCTTGCAGGGAGTTAAAAAAAAAAAAAAGCCTATAGATCTGTTTTTGTTCATCAGTTTATGTTGTTCTCAGACTGTCAAACCTCAGAGGGAAGGTAGGGGAGGGTTGGGATAAGGGAGAGAGATCAACCAAAGGACTTGTATGCATGCATATAAGCCTAAGCAATGGACACAGACAACAGGGAGGTGAGGGCATGAGTTGGGGCTTGGGGCAGGGGGCAATGGAGGGATAAGGACACTTATGTAATATCCTTAATCAATCCTGCATAATAGAAGGCTAATATGCAAATGACAGAATGGTGGAATGACTGGTCACTATGATGCATGCTGACAACCAGGGGGCAGACACTCAACATAGGAGCTGCCCCCTGGTGGTCAGTGTGCTCCCACAGGGGGAGTGCTGCTCAGCCAGAAGCCAGGCTTATAGCTGGCAGGCACAGCGGCAGTGGTGGGAGCCTCTCCCGCCTCTGTGGCAATTCTAAGGATGTCCGACTGACGGCTTAGGCCCACATACCCTCAGGGCTTCTGGACTGTGAGAGGGTGCAGGCCAGGCTGAGGGACCCCCCAAGTGCACGAATTTTGTGCACTGGGGCTCTAGTAAGAAATAATAATAATAATAAAAGCCTATAGAGAAACCTAGGGGCAATAGTGTCTCTTGTGGACATTTTGAGAACAGGACCCTAGTAGGGATGTGTTGCAATAGTACCATTTTATTTTAAAAAAATTAGTCACTTGGTGCACGAACTTTGTGCACATTAAAAGGGAATTAATAGAGGAAATATTTTAATATTGCTATTTGCCCTTATAATAGAAGTGTCAGAGATGAAAGAAAATTAGTAAAATGTATATGAAAATCTTCCTCCTGTCAGAATCTGGGACATGCCACAGGAAACCGAGTCAACTCCCCACCCACCCACGTGCACCTTGAAATTGTGCGAGACCCAGACCTGGCCATCTCCACCTCCATTGCACTAGATCCATACCTGGTTGGCTCCATACCTGTCAAGTCCCGCAGGGTGGGGGTCGTGGCCTGAGGTCCCCAGGCCTGGGCTGGGGCGTGTGCTTTGAGGTCTCCTGGCTCAGGCCAGGGCACCCAGCCTGAGTTCCCCCATCAAGCCCCACCAGGTGGGGGGTGCAGCCTCAGGTCCCCTGGTCTGGCGACGGGACAGGGTGCATGGCCTGAGGTCCTTCAGCCTGGGCCGGGGCAAGGGGCATGCCTTGAGGTCCCCCGTCAAGCCCTGCAAGCGGGGAGCACTGCCTGAGGTCCCCCATCAAGCCCTGTGGATGGGGTGTGCGGCCTGAGGTCCCCCTTCAAGCCCCGCATGGCAGGGGGCATGGCCTGAAGTCCCCTAGCCCAGCACTTGTGCAGGGGAACAGCCTGAGGTCTCCTGTCAAGCTCTCCTGGGTAGGGGGCGTGGCCTCAGGTCCCCTAGCCCAGTGCTGAGGCAGGGGGCACGGCCTGAGGTCTCCTGTCAAGCCCCACCAGGTAGGGGGTGCAGTCTTAGTTCCCTGCTGATTGCTCCTTAAGGCTTGTTACGGGAATTCAGCCTCCACTGTGGGTGCAGCCATCTTGTGTTACAAAATCCCTGCCTCAGCTGTGGGCATAGCCATTTTTGTTACTGTGAAGGTCAATTTGCATTTCCCTCTTTATTAGATATTATCTGTACTATTGAATATATTAAAAATGTCCCTTATTTCCCCCATTTACTCCCTTCAGCCCATGACCACCCCTCCCACCCCGGGCCTTCACCACCCTATTTTATGTGTCCTTGGGTTATGCATATATGTATACAAGTTCCTAGATTGATGTCCAACCACTGACCCACTCTCTCCCTCCTTCCCTTTGAGATTCTGTACTCTATTCCATGCTTCCATGTCTCCCATTCCACTTCATTCATTAGTTTATTTTTTAATTAGATTTCATAAATAAGTGAGATCATGTGATATTTGTCTTTCTCAAATTGGCTTATTTCATTAGCATAATATTTTCCAGGTCCATCCAAGCTGTCCCAAAGGGTATGAGATCCCTCTTTTTTACGGCTGCATAGTATTTCATTCTGTAAGTGACACACAGCTTTTTTATTTATCTACTGATGAGCACTTAGGCTGTTTCCTAATCTTAGCTGTTATAATTTTTTTTAAAAATGGGCATATTAGATTAAACCTTTAAAGGCTATGGATGTACTGTCCTTCAATCAAAATTTTGAACTGATTATTACTAGATGAGGCTTGGGTATTGTAACATTATAAAAACTCCTAGCCCTGACCAGTTTGACTCAGTGGATAGAGCATCAGCCTGAGGACTGAAGGGTCTCAGGTTCAATTCCAGTGAAGGGCACGTACCTTGGTTGCAGGCACATCCCCAGTGGGGGGTGTGCAGGAGGCAACAGATCAATGTTTCTCTCTCATCAATGTTTCTGGCTCTCTATCCTTCTCCCTTCCTCTCTGTAAAAAATCAATAAAATATATTAAAACAAAACAAAAACTCCTAGATGAGCCTCATGTGCAGCCATGTTGTGGAAGCTTGTCTGGAGAACAAGATGTGGATTTTTTATTGGCATATAATTAACATGGAACATTGTGTAAGATTAAGATGTACAACATCTTAATTTGATGCCTTCGAACAATTGCAGTATGATTATCACTGCAGTGTTAGCTCACACCTCAATCACATCACTTAATTTTATTGTTGTGAGAACAGTTAAGATATAGTCTCTTAGCAACTTTAATGTTTATAATATACTAGAGGCCTGGTGCATGAAATTCGTGCACGGGGAGGCGGGTGTCCCTCAGCCCAGCTTGCACCCTCTCCAATCTGGGCTCCCTTTCACAATCTAGGACTGCTGGCTCCCAAATGTTCACCTTCCTGCCTTCCTGATTGCCCCTAACTGCTTCTGCCTGCCAGCCTGATCACCCCCTAAGAACTTCCCTGCCAGCCTGATGGATGCCTAACTGCTCTCCTTTCAGCCTGTTTGCCCCTAACTGCCCTCCCCTGCAGGCCTGGTCCCCCCCAACTGCTCTCCCCTGCAGGCCTGGGTCTTCCCCAACTGCTCTTCCCTGAAGGCCTGATCCCTCCCAACTGCCCTCCCCTGCTGGCCATCTTGTGGTGGCCATCTTGTGTTCACATGGGGTTAGCCATCTTTGACCTCATGGGGACAGCCATCTTTTGTGTTGGAGTGATGGTCAATTTGCATATTACTCTTTTATTAGATAGGATAGAGGCCTGGTGCACTGGTGGGAGCCAGCTAGTTTGCCCTGAAGGGTGTCTCAGATCAGGGTGGGGGTTCCCTTGGGGCATGGGGCGGCCTGGGAGAGGAGCCTGTGGTGGTTTGCAGGCCAGCCATGCCCCTGGCGACCCAAGAGGAGGCCCTGGTATCTGGGATTTATTTATCTTCTATAATTGAAACTCTGTAGCCTTAAGTGGAGGCCTGGGCCAGCCACTGTGTTGTGGAAAGCTTGGCTGCCTCCATTGCCAGGGAAACCCAAGCCTCCTACTCGCCCCGTGGCTGCAACAATCTTGGTTGGATTAATTTGCATACTCACTCCTGATTAGCTGATGGGCATGGCTTGTGGGTGTGGCTGAGTGATGGATAATTTGCATATTACCCTTTTATTAGATAGGATTGTTGGCTATAACAACTATCCTGTCTATAAGATCTCTAGAATTATTTTTTGGAGTAGGAGAGAGTGAAAGTTGTGGAATGAAGTTGAAACCAGATAGGACAATCAATGCCTTAAGTCATATGGTACAAAATGTCCTTCAAAAAGGAGGGAGACATTAAGACATTTCCAGATAAGCTAAAGTTGAGAATACTCATTATCATTAGACCTACCCTATAAGAAATGATAAAGTGAGGCCTTCAATTTGAAGTAAAAAGGACAGTAGAAAATAATTCAAAGTTAAATGAAAATATAAAGTTCTCTAGTCAATGTAAATACTTAGATAATTATAAGATCTTATTTTATTATAATTTTTATAAGTCCACTGTTTTTTCCTTTATAGGATTTAAAAAGCCAGAGCATAAAACCTAATGTTCAATACAGGCTGGGCAAAAGTAGGTTTTCAGTTGTGAGTATTCAAAACACAGAGTTTATCCTCATGTTATTATTAATTATTGGTGTTATTTTCCACATGAACAACTATACACCTACTTTTGCCTCACCCTATATATGTTCATTGGTAGACAATATAAAAAGATAGAATTTGTGACATTACTAACATAAAGTAAGGGGCAGAGCTGCAATAAATTTGTTTTTGTATGCAGTTGAAATTAGCAGCTTAAAAGAGAGTATTATAAGAGCATATCAGTGTGTATGTGTGATTATGACTAGTTATAACTATAGTATGTCATGTAATCTCTACAAAGAAAATATCCATAGAATATACATAAAAGGAAATGAGAAGGGGTTTAAAATCTGTTAATATAAAAATTCAACTAAGTCCACAGGAAGGCAGTTCTGGAGGAAATAAAAAACAAAAGCATTATAAGGCATAGAGAAATCAAGTTTAAAAGGCAATAATTATTCCTTTACTATTAGGAATTATTTTAAATATAAACAGATTAAAATCCACAATCAAAAGACATAGGTTGGCAGGATACAACTATATCGCATCTACAAGTGACTAACTTTAAATCCAAGAACAGACAGGTGACTGATTTGGATTAATTGAATATAGTTTCTTGGCCATTGACACCAAAAGCCCAGCTTCTGGCTGAGTGGTGCTCCCACAAGGGGAGTGCACTGACCACCAGGGCAGCAGTTCCTGCTTTGAGCATCTGCCTCCTGGTGGTCAGTATGCATCATAGCGATCAGTTCTGCAGTTTGGTCGATTTGCATATTAGGGTTTTATTATATAGGACTAGAGGCCCAGTGCACAAAATTCATGCATGAGGGGGCGGTGTCCCTCAGCCCAGCCTGCACCCTCTCCAATCTGGGACCACTCGAGGGATGTCCAACTTTCTGTTAAGGCCCAATCCCACCAGAATTGGGCCTAAACAGGCAGTTGGACATCCCTCTCACAATCCAGGATTGCTGGCTCTCAACCACTCATCTGCCTGCCTGATTGCCCCTATCCGCTTCTGCCTGCCAGCCTGATCACCCCCTAACCACTCCCCTGCCAACCTGATCAATGCTTAAATGCTCCCCCCCTTGCCCAATTGCCCCTAATTTCCCTCCCTTACTGTCCTGGTCACCCCTAACTGCCCTCCATGCAGGCCTAGTCTCCCCCAACTGCCCTCCCCTGCAGGCTTAACCCCCCCACCCCCAACAGCCCTCCCCTGCAGGCCTGGTCACCCCTAACTGCCCTCCATGCAGGCCTGGTCACCCCCAACTGCCTTCCCCTGCAGGCCTGGTCACCCCTAACTGCCCTCCATGCAGGCCTGGTCACCCCCAACTGCCTTCCCCTGCAGGCCAGGTCACCCCTAACTGCCCTACCCTACAGGCCTGGGTCCCACTAAATGTCTTCCCCTGCTGGCCATCTTGTGTGTTGGAGTGACAGTCAATTTGCATATTACTCTTTTATTAGATAGGATAGAGCGTTTTCACTACCCTAAAAGTATCTGTGCTGTGCCTATTCAAGTCTCCTACCTTCCTCCAGTAAACCACTGATATTTTTATCATCTCTATAGTTTTACCTTTTGTAGAATGTGATACAGTTGGAATCATACAGTGCACTAATATAACCTTTTCGAATTGGCTTTCTTTCCACTTAGTAACATTCATTTAAGTTTTCTCCATATCCTTTCTTTGCTTCATAGCTCATTACTTTTTATAACTGAATAATATTCCAATGTCCACATGTACCAAAGTTTATTTATGCATTTATGTACTGAAGGATATATTTCTTTCCAAGTATTGTCAATTAGGAATAAAGCTACTACATCAATAAAGATATTTTTGTGTGTACATAAGTTTTCAACACTTTCAGGTAAAGTACTGAGGAGCATGTTTCCTTAATTGTATGTCAAGGGTATGCTCACTTGGGGAAGTGGAATAGGAACTGGGAGAAGAGGTATTATAGGGGAGAAGAAAAGGACATCTATAATACTATTCATAATAACTATATATATTAGAAAAAAAATAAAACTATTTAAAAGGGAAATTGTCAAGTTGACTTCCAAAGTGTGCCATTGCAGATTCCCATCATCAATGTATGAGTTCTTATTGCTTCCTCACCAGCATTTGGTGGTGTCAGTGATCGAGATTTTACCCAGTGTGTTAATTATGTGGTGACATCTCATTTTTTAAATTTATATTTCTCTGGTAGACATATGATGTAGAGCATCTTTGCATGTGCTTATTGGCATCTGTATATCTTTAATGAGTTGTCAAAGTCCTTGGCCCATTCTTTTTTTTTTAATTGGATTACTTGATTTTTTACTTTTGAATTTTAAGAGTTCTTTGTACATATTGTATAACAGTCATGAATCAGATGTGTGTTTTTTGAAATAGTGCTCCCAGTATGTGCCTTATTTTCTCATTCTCTTGATATTGTCTTTCACAGAAAAGTTTTAAATTTGTTACTCTTTTACTTTTGATATTTACTTGTTATCAAAAGTAGTCATATGTTTTAACCCACTAATCAAAAATAAAGGGGGAGTGTTTTAAATAAAGGTAATGTTATTTAACATTGTATTGATTGAAATATTTATTATTATAAACTGCATTAGGTTTTATGATATCATACATATGATTAAGATGGTTTTTCAACTGCTATTTAATACTTGAACAGAGAATGAAAATTAATCAAAGGATCTTAGAATTGGGAAAAAAATTTTTAACACCCTATATTCCATCTTGTGTTCCATAGAAGGCTTTGTCTGGTCACCTAGGAGATTAAAGCCCTGATTTGAAAAGTTTCTAATTGGCTGTAGATTCCATAGCAAAATAGGATCGCCATAAAAGCCATAGGAGTTTGTAGCTCAGTCAGCATTTACCATAGTGCTTAAAACTAAATGATCTACTGGTGTCTCTGTAAAGAAAAAGAGAAAGAAAGAGAAATAATTACAAACAGCATTTAAAATTACCTGTGTATTGCACTAACTGCTTCTAAATGAGCAGCACAACATGGAGAGCCTGTGCTCCACCTCCACCACCTGCTGGAACCCAAATGCTCCCCAGCCCTGCATAGATCCTTCCCTCAACTGGGACTATGTGACATTTCCTACATGGTCCGTCCTGGCTCAGTGGTGGAACCCACCCAGACTGGAGAGAGAAGGATTAGAGATAGTTTTGGTTGTTCTCCAGAAGTAGAAGACAATTTTGGGATTAAATAAGAGGAAATAAATTTGAGAGACAATGAAGAGGGAGCTAGGAAGGCTGGCTGAACCTGTAGATTGTATATAGGAAAGGAGGTTGGGTGGAAGTGTCCTGGAATGCCCTGCTCTCTAAGGAAGGTTTGCAGTCTATCATGAAGTTCAGAAGACAAGGTTGACCCTCAGAGGAGTCCCTTCCTAGCATGAATAGGCCCATTGTGATGGATTTCAAATTTCTGTAGTCAAGGAGGTTTTCTTGCTCAATTATGCTCTCTTAGCTTGAAGCTATATCACAGAGATTACCAGTTATCACATGGACTTCAGAATTCAATATATTGGTCATAGACTGACATTTGTAGTCATAATAATTAAACTAAGTTAAATTGATTGATCTGTACATTTGCAGAATATCCAGCAGTTATAGTGAGAGGTCAAATACCAAACTGCTTTAGCCAATGAGGATTCCCAGGAAGGGTATCAGTGTGATTCTGTGGCATTTACTGATATAGTACAATTTTTTCCATATATTTTGTGCCTAGGATATCAGAAACATGGGTTTCCCTATTCTTTTGTGATGGTTTCTTCACTAGTTTGGGAGAGCCAATATTTAGCCTTGTATTCTTACATCATGATACTGCAGAAAACGCAAGGATTGTAGTAAGTATGACCATTGGTTCCGCAGATTGGATCCAGTTCATTGGTGCATGCATGTAATCGTTTCTTAAATACGTTACAGTCTGGCTGTTGAATATAAAGCAGAACATAAAATTTGTCAGATAATGAACTTTTTGAATAAAATGTTTTCTAATCTTAGTACAAGATATCATGCATCAAAATGGAATGAACATGTTCTATACTGAGGTTTGAAAATAAACCATTCAAGTAGTCACAAAATGTTATTGATATATTTCTAAAAACTTAATATAATTTAAAAAAAAGACAGAAGGCTGAATGTATTTTTATAATGGAGCCACTCTGGTATCACTTCTCCTAATAACTGCATCAGATTTCTCCTATTATTTCATACCACAAGGAAACATAAGATGGAATTTTAATAATTTCCCTATGTTTCTTACTGGTTTCATTACTAAAGAATCAGATGCATTCAGATTATCACCACATATGTGTATATATATATGCATATACATGTGTATATACTAGTATCTACATACATACATCCACACATATATTAAATTTGACTAGTAATGGCAATATTGGTGATTTACATAAATAAAAATATGCTGTATATTCTTACATACCATCCTTTAAAATGTCTTTCTAACCATTATCATAGATGTTTATTCACCTCTACATAATATTCTGCTCTATGAATATATGAAAATTATTTTATCCACCTTGAAGTGCATAATTTTTGTAATCCTCTTGTTTTGCTTGGATAAACAGTTCTAGTTTAAATACACTGTAACCTTTATGAGATGCATGCAGATAACAAGACTATCCATTAGTCAAATCTTTGAAGTAATGGAATGTTTATATCTTGTCCCAAATACCAAGTGGTTTTATGTGGCTGGCTAAATTTTATTTATTGAACTTGATGTAATAATATCACTGTTAAAAATGTTTTTTAAAGGACCACTGTGTTGCACATATTGTTTGCTGAATTTCTTTTTATAGAAGGGAGAGGGACTTGAGAGATTGAAAAATCAAAGACAGAGAGAGACATCCATTGGCTGCTTCTTATATGTCCTCTACTGGGGGTTGAGCCCACAACCTAGGCATTTTCCCTGACTGGGAAATAAACCAGGGAACTCTTGGTTCATGGGTCAAAGCTTAACCACTTAGCTACACCAGCCAGGATGTTTGGTGAAATTTGTTGTTAAAATTTACAATATAAAACATTTTAAAATTTATCTTTTTCGATTTACAAATTAATCAGTGTTAACTTACCAGTGGGCGTGCTGGTTTTCTTTGTGGAGGAAAAGATATCAAAGCAGTTTCTGCAACCAGCACACAAAAGAAATATAAAAACAACAAGAGGGAAAAACAATCAGAGTCTCTGGTGGGAAGAACCTACAGTTTTAGTAGCAAAATACTACACAAATTGCCTACTCAGGACCCCCAATTTTGAGGTGAGGCTTTTGTGATAGTAACAAAACAGGAAGTTCACAAATTAGCTTCAAATTGGAAATATACTTCCAAACTATTCTCCTCTATGAAAAATATTTTCAAGTGTTGTATAGCAATCACCAAATTCTGCTGTGAAGATACCATAGTTCTCTTTATTTTTATGTTATAATTCATGAGATATCACAGTCAGAGAAGACAATGCTTTGTTTAATACCCCTAATATGCCTTGCATAATGTCACTTAACATGAAGGAATGAATTACTACTTAATGAAATAGTACTCATTCTAATATCAGGAGTCTATTTGATCATTCAAAACTACTTTACAAAAATTCATCAGTCTCCTTGCATTAAAGGAAGATCAATTTCCAAGAGAGGGATCAAGGAGTTCTCATCTCACACAAAGTTTTTACTTTAGTGGACACAGAACTGGCAAACAACAAGTCAAATTGTCTAATAATGTCAGATCTAGGGGACCTCATTACTCCCTACACTCTGAATTTAGCAAACATTGAATCTGACCTCCAAAGAAAATATTAATTAGGTAAATGTCTTTAGTCATAAATAAAGAAAAAGCTCAATTCTACTGCTCATTCTAAGCCACCAATCTGCCTCCATCTCTCTAAGGTGGGAAATGAGAAGAAGCAATCCACTGAAGTCATTTTTTAAAGGGAATATGTAACATACCCGCTTTCATTTTGCCAGTTTAAGTATTAGAAAGCTAATGAAAGAAGCTGCTCCATTTCTAGATAATAGCAGTTGTCTCCTGCATTTTCTAAAATGTGTAAATTGCTTCATCCAGAACTGACAGTTTACTCACCAGAATAAAGAGGAAATGCCAAGGCAATGATGAAAATAACTTTGATCCATGATAAGAAGAAAGACATTTTATCAAGTCTGTAGAAGAAAAACAAAAAGAATGTTTACAACACTTGACACAGAGACAAATTTCCTCTTTCTGAAGGAAAGTTTCTTACAGGCAGAGGACCTGCTACTCCCCTAGATTTCCTAATTATAATGGACTCTTCCCTTTATTTCTGATGCAAAACCACAAGGTGACATGCATGTGAACAGAAGGCCTCTTAGAGATTTGAGAGAAACACCAGGACACAGTCTCAGCACATATCAGAAGGAGCTGTTCATTCCCAAACCTGGGCTCAGCTCACAGAAGCCTGACACCACTTAAGGAGTTCTGCACACTAGAATCTCCATTTTTCCTCAGAGTATAGAAACATTTCAGGAAGGACTGACCTGGAGCAGGCCTCACCGCAATGATGCACACTATGGCCAGCCCATACGTTCCCCACCCAACCTCCCTGAAACAGGAGGCAGTGGAGCCTGAGGCCTACAGCTCTAGAGACTGTGCCTATTTTGTTTCTCTTGGTTTGTCAACAACCTTCATCCAGCTCTGAGGAGTTTCCTGTATTGGCTTGCTGTTGAGGAGCTTCATGGGGTTAGAATAGATGGCTCATAATAACATAAGGCAGCGGTATTCTGTTTTCTGCCTAGAAGCTGTAAAAAAGCTTGTGAGACATGCCACCTCAATAATTCTCAATAGGTCTTCCCTCAGTAGGAGCTTTGGGATGATTTTATGATATACTCAAAAGTATGGGATGGGCATAAAGTAATAAACAGTGCTTTGAAACCATAAAATGGAGAAGAGATGTGAAAGCTTTTGAAGCCACTGAATTGTTAAGAAAGGAGAATCAAAGCAAGAAAGGAAAAATAAGTTTAGGAAACTGATATTATATACATACTTAGGCCCTTAGTATTTTGCAACACCAGAAGAATGTTAGGCTCAATTGGAGATTTTGTTTATTAAACGTTTTATTTTAAGATAAATGGGGATTGTCATAAAGCTGTAAGTACTAATAAAGAGAGTTATCAATTTCCCCCAATAGGGATGTCTTGTAAAGCTATAGTACAAATTCACTACTGGGTATGCTATCTAATAATAGAGTAATATGCAAATTAACCATCACTCCATTACGCCCACAAGCCACGCCCACTGGACAATCAGGAGCAAGTATGCAAATTAACCCAACCAAGATGGCTGGGGCCACAGAGAGAGCAGGAGGGAGGCTTGGGATTCCCTGGCGATGGAGGAAGACAAGCTTTCCGCACACCCTGGTTGGCCCAGGCCTCCACTCCAGGCTACAAAGTTTCAATTATAGAAGATAAATAAATCCCAACAGAAATGGTTGCCACCATGGAACAAGCAGAAGGCTTGGCTCCACTCCAGGCTACAAAGTTTCAGTTGTAGAAGATAAATAAATCCCAGATACCAGGGCCTCTGCTTGGGTCACTGGGGGGGTGTGACCAGCCTGCAAAAGACCACAGGCCCTTCGCCCAGGCTGCTCCACGCCCCAAGGGAACCCCCACCCTGATCCGGGACACCCTTCAGGGCAAACCAGCTGGCCCCCACCCGTGTACCAGGCCTCTATCCTATCTAATACAAGAGTAATATGCAGATTGACCATTACTCCAACACACAAGATGGCTGCTCCCAGGTGGTCAAAGATCCTGCCCTTATGTGGACACAAGATGGCCACCACAAGATGGCCTGCAGGGGAGGGCAGTTGGGAAGGACCAGGCCTGCAAGGGAGGGCAGTTGTGGGTGATCAGGCCAGTAGGGGAGGGCAGTTGGGAGGGACCAGGCCTGCAAGGGAGGGCAGTTGGGGGCGATGAAGCCTGCAGGGGAAGGCAGTTAGGCGTGACCAGTTGGCAGAGGAGGGAAGTTGGGGGTGACCGGGCCTGCAGGGAAGGGTAGTTTAGAGGGACACAGGCCTGCAGGGGAGAGCAGTTGGGGGGAACCATGCCTGCAGGGGAGGACAGTTAGGGTGACCATGCCTGCAGGGGAGGGCAGTTAGGGGCAAACAGTCTGGAAGGAGAGCAGTTAGGCATCCATCAGGCTGGCAGGGGAGTTTTTAGGGGGTGATCAGGCTGGCAGACAGAAGCAGTTAGGGGCAATCAGGAAGGTAGGCAGGCGAGCAGTTGGGAGCCAGCAGTCCTGGATTGTGAGAGAGATGTCTGACTGCCTGGACATCCCTCAAGGGGTCCCAGATTGGAAAGGGTGCAGGCTGGGCTGAGGGACACACCACCTGTGCACGAATTTTGTTCACCCAGCCTCTAATATTATATAACCATCCAGATGAATATTAGCCAGGTTTGGAACCTAGATTTGAGAAAAATATGCAAATATTAAGATCATGAGGGAAAGAAGGCTCAGGAGTGCAATGGAGACTATAAGGTATAATGCCCTATATTATATATCATTGGTCTGAAGAATAAGTGAAGAAAGCAAGATCAAGTCAGTTTAGGGAACCTGACATAAAATATAGTCTTTGTAACCAGGCTGACAAAATTAGTTCAAACCAAATGGCCTGAAGCATGAGCAATGAATTTTATTTTAACTAGTCTGAGGACTAATAAATGGAGGGATATTTCGTGTTTGTGAATAGGAAGTCTCAGTATTGTCAAGATGTCAGTTACTCCCAATTTGACCTGTATATTTAATATAGTCCCAATCAAAATTCCAGCAAGTTATTTTGTGGATGCTATTAAACTAACTCTAAATTTTATATGGAAGGCAAAAGACCAAAATAGCCAACAGAGTATTGAAGGAAAGAACACATTTGGAGGTTGGATGCTACTCAAATTTAAGACTTACTAGAACTGCGTCAATCATCAAGGCAGTGCATTATTCGTAAAAGAAGAGACAAGTAGATTAATGGATCAGGTAAAAGATCCCAAAAGCAGACCCTCATAAATATGGTCAACTGGTTTTTGACAGAGGCACAAACATAATACAATGAAGCAAAGGTCCTTTTCTCAAAAACAGAGCCTAAACCACTGGACAGCCACATTCTATAAAATAAATGCAAATGCAGACTTTAAACCCATCAGAGAAATTAAGTCAAAACCCTAATGTAAAATGCAAACTATAACATTCCTAGGAGATAAAATCGAGAAACCTAGATGACTTTGGGAATGGTTCTGTTTAAATACAGTGCCAATAGAATGATCCACAGAAGAAATCACTTATAAGCCAAACTTAATTAAAATGAAAAACCCCAGTTGTGCAAAGGTGGATATTTAGAGGACAAGAAGACAAGTCATAGATATGGAGAAAATATTTTCAAATGACACATCTATTAAAGGATTGTTACTCAAAATATTCAAAGAACTCATAAAATTCAAAAATACGGAAATCAACAAATTGGTTTGAAAATGGGCCAAAGACTTTAACAGTCACCTCACAAAAAAAGGTATGAAGATGTCAAATATGCATGTGAAAATATGCTCCACTCATAATCAACAAGGAAATGAAATTTTAAAATAAAATGCACCACACACCTATAGAATGGCCAAAATATAGGTCATTCACAATACCAAATGCTTGCAAGGACATGGAGCAACAGAAACTCTCTTTCACTGTGGGTGAGAATGCATAATAATATAACCACTTTAGAAAGCAGTTTTGTAGGTTATTACAAAACTAAACTTATTTTCATGCAAACCAGTAATGTTGCTCTTTGATATAACCTAAAGGAGTTCAGATTCTATGACACCCACCCATCCCCCCCAAAAAGCAAAAGCTTGCACACTGATGTTTAGAGCACCTTTATTCGTAATTGCCAAAAAATGGGAGCAGTAAATGTCCATCATAGGTGAATGGATAAATAAACTGTGGTACATCTAGCCAATGGACTGTTATTCAGACCTAAAAAGAAATGAGCTATCAAGCCATAAAAATACAGAGAACTTCACTGTATGTTACTAAGTGAATTAAGCCAATCTGAAAAGGCTACCTACTGTATATTTCAACTATATGATATTCTGGAAAAGGGACAACTATGGAGACAGTACAAAGATCAGTGGTTTTCAGGGTAGGGAGATGGAGTGAAGAGTAAGTGGAGCACAGAGGAATCTAGGGCAGTAAAAATATATAATATCATAATGATGAATTTATATAATTATATATTTGTTCAAACTCATAGAATATCTAACACCAAGAGTAAACTGTAATGTAAACTATAGACTTTGTGTAAATATGATGTGTCGTGTGTTTGCATCATTCTTTTTTTAAAAAATATATTTTATTGATTTTTCACAGAGAGGAAGGGAGAGAGAGAGCTAGAAACATCGATAGAGAGAAACATCTATCATCTGCCTCCTGCACACCCCCCAATGGGGATGCGCCTGCAACCCAGGTACAGGCCCTTGACTGGAATCGAACCTGGGACCCCTCAGTCCGTAGGCTGATGCTCTATCCACTGAGCCAAACCGATTTTGGCTGTTTGCATCATTCTTAACAAATGTACCACTCTGTTGTCGGTGTTGATAATGGAAGAGACTATGGATGTGTAGGTTCAGGGGGGATAGAGTATGTAGGAAATCTCTGTATTTTCTCTCAATTTTGCTGTGAACCTAAAATTGCTCTTCAAAGAAATGTATTAATAAAATGCATATGCACAAGGTTATTTATTTTGTGATGCATAATATAATTGCAAAAGTTGGAAGTATGTATATACTGGAATATAAGGATTGAATTATCTCTTGCACTTCTATACAGTAGAGTACTATACAGCTCCTTAAGAAGAGTAATATAGGCATGAATAAGTATGCTACTGGATTGCTGGAATTCCTATGTATTCTCTGGAGAGGGTAATAATTTAGGATTTTACTTTCTAACTCATCATTACTTTTCCATAAAACAATTCATTTTATAATGATTGACCAAAAAAAAATATTCTCAATTTCCTCATAAGTGAAAGGTGTTTTACCAGCATCATAAAAACAAGTATTTTAGCCAATTTAGTTCCTGCACAAATAACTTGGTATCTCCAATGCTATTTCCACATCTGTTGTGAAAAGTCATAGATGCAGATATTTTAAGGAGGACACAACATGGCATAAGTGAGACTTCTCTGGCATTGACTATGGATAGCAAAGTCCATTTGCCAAAACTGTAAGCAATGCTGATTTCTCCAGTAGATCTAACTTTGTCTCAAAGACCACTGTATTATTTAAATACAACAATACCTTCATTTAAAGATATTATTTTGATACACACATTTTAGATGAAGAAACTGAAGAGCAAGAAAGATAATAACTTGCTAACATTATTCTAATATTAAGGGAATTAATTGAGACTGATTATTTCAATGCTGATTCCAATGTCCATGCAGTTGCCTCCCCATAAACAACTCTCAATTTCAAGGCAGATGAATTGACCCTAGAGAGATCAAAGAGGGTTTGCCTAAGGTTAGGCTTTGATGTTGGGACTGATAATTAAAAACACCAGACCTGAAAGAGATTAGTCTAGCCATTTCCACTGGAAAATATGACCTCTAAATCCTAAGATAAGGATTCTTCAAGTACTTCAGCTCTAGAGGTGGGAAACCGAATGGAATTCCCTGCCTCAGTATCCAGTGGACATTCAAATCCACTCTAGAGTTTCTTAACCTTTTGCAATTTGGGATTTAAAAAAATCCATCAATGTACTCTTAAAGGTTCATGTGCACTGTAGTCTATTGGGTTTACAATTCAGGGATTCTAAACCAAATGGAACAACCCGTTTTGTTCTTGGATGATACCACACCTTCCATGCATTTTCCAGGAATTGAGAAATACTCTATCCAGGAATGGAAAGTGTTCTCATCAGGAGAAAATTTTAAATACCAACACGATGATAAAAATGCTGGCATTGATATTCAGTGAGAAGTTAGTGATGTAAACTCCTTAGAAAGTTGTTAATAAACCAGAATGTTTATGACAAAGTCCCATAAAGAGTTCCGTGAACAGAACCACAGTGGCCACTTCCTGGATCCTCCAACTTTGGAAGGAAGAGACTCAACTCCTGAGTTGTTAATCTCCTTTACTATTTCTTTTCTTTCTTTTTTTTTTCTTTTTTACCCAATGATATTATTTGCATTTATTTTCAGTGAGTGTGAAAGGGAGAAAAGGAGGGAGGTCAGAAGGGAGAGAGTGAGTGATCAAGGAAGGGAGGGAGGGAGGCTGGGAAAGGGGGAGAGAGAGGGAAAAAAAAAAAAAGAGAGAGAGAGAGACATCCAAGCAAGAGAGACACATTTATTGCTTGCCTCCTCTAGGTGCTCAGAACAGGGGCAGCATAGAACAGGCAACCAAGGTACTTGCACTTTACCAGGAATGGAAGCAGAAAGACTCTTCTAGGAGGTAGAAGGGGCTGACTCGCCAACCACTGAGCCATGATGGCCCGGGCTAAAGCTCCTTTCTTTTCATTAGGGAAGACTGTTCCCTTTTTTCCTCCTGCACCCAAATCAATTAAAAATAAACATGTTAAACAATACATGTGGAATAAAGCTCAAGGATCTCCTGTAGGATTTAAGAATACATGCAGTTTAGAATGCTCAATCTATCCTTCAGAGAACCACAAACAATTATTCCTAGAAGGACCAGAGCTGCAGCAGTCCTGACAGAAATACTGTACAAAGAAAACAACAATGCGTGCCCAAAGTTACCCACCTCAAGAAGACACAGTACACAGGGAGACTGTGGATGTCTTGTTTACTTGTGCAGCCTCAGCCAGCTCCACTATGTTGAGCAGTGTATTTTAAATACTGCTATGTAGGAAGACAAATGTCAGGAGAGATAAGACACAGAGAAATCATATGTCCTGGCAGTGACTGGGACATGGCCACACATAGAGGTCATCAAAGCAATTCCTACAGCAGGAAGTTTGGAGAACAATTTTATCTGATGGGCATAATGAATGGGGAGGGAAGATAATGATAAATATGTCTATAGATCCTAAAATAGGTAAGACATGAAGTCTTGCTATGCAAGGGAGCTGTGTAGGATCAGGAGATAAGGCAGGAAAAGAATTTCAGAATCTATAATTTGAAAATACGCCTGGAACCTCTGCAGTTTGAAAACACGGAGAGCTATGAGAAGCACCTGGAGAGCTTTGTACAGTTACCTGTGCCCATGTTCCTTCCCCAAGGTTGCAATTCACTTTTCTATATGAGATCCTAGTAACAGGTATTTGTTTTAAAGTTTCGAAGATGGTGACAACATGCAGAGTGACTGAGCTAGAGCCACAGAGCAATCTCTGGGGCACTATTCCATCATGCTTCCTACTTCCTAAAACAGAGCTTTCATGGTGAGTTAAAGTATATACAAACCTGTGTGTGGCTAGCTTTATTTACACACTTAAATTGCACTCATTTTGGAAATTTAGCTTTTGTCAAGGTTTCTGTGTTCCAGTCAAAGGAAGGAACATAAACTCTAAAATGATCATGATCGCTTAGTCTTAAGAACCTAGAGCTAGCCTTGCCGGTTTTTCTCAGTGGTACAGCGTCAGCCCATGCACTCAAGTGTTCAGGTTTGATCCCCCATCCAGCCCACACAGTGGAGTTGCAGATTCCTTCCCCAGCCTCTAGCAGGGCAACTGGGGGGATGCAACCAATCCATGTGCCTCTCTCTCATCTGTGTTCCTCTCTCTCTTCCAAACCCCTCCCACTGCCTCAAAAAATCTATGGGAGAAATATCTTCCACTGAGTATTAATAATAACAACAAAAGCATCTAGAGCCAGACAACTGTGCTCCTGGTCTCAGCTCTACGGCTTATTACGTGAGGTGCCTTAAAAAATTGCACATATTATCTGATTATAACTTAACACATTTGTTAAAAAAATGAGTTAAAATAAAATAGCTGCTTCCATTGTTAAATATGTTACATACAAAATGCCTAAAATGGCTGTACCGGATTAGCTTAGAATACAGTCAGAAGCATTTTCAAGTAGTTAATGAAAACCTGTTATATGAAAGTGCTGTATCATTTATTGATCAAATATCAGCAAATGGAATACAGCCATATTTTTGAAAGATTACTATCAAGTACGATTTTCTGGAACTCAAGGTTGATTCAGCATTTGAAAACTAAGAAATATAATTCATTACATTAACAGATAAAAGAAAAATCATAGGACCTGCTCAATAGAAAGATTCTCATGATAAAAAAAAAAGGTTGATGACTACAATGTAAGGCATCACAGCAAGCTGTATCATTTGTGCTGAGATTTACATTGCTTTCCCACAATAATAGGCGGTCTCAGTGCAATAAAGAACAGAAAAAGAAAAGGCAGAAGGGCAGGGAAAAAGAGAAGTAAATTGTGTCTATTAACAAATGTTTTCTGCAGAATAGCCTATGAAGTGTATATATTAAAAGGCAATTACTAAAATAAATATGGAATGCATCATAATCCAGAATATAAGGTCAATATATACTAGCAAAAATTAAAATTTACACTTTTTTCCCAACACCTGTGCTGAGGTATAATTCACGTACAGTAAACTTCACATGCTAAACTGTGCAGTCTGATAAATTTGGCATATGTATGCACCCCTGAAGCCATCTTCACAATCAAGATAGTGAACATATCCCTGACCCCCAAAAGTTTCTTCCTACCCCTCCCTTTCTCTCCCCCCCGGCAGCTGATGATCTGTTATCACTTTAGATTAGTTAGCTTTTTCTGAATTTTTTCATAGATGGACTGTGTCATATGTATGCTGATTTCTCTGTACTTCAGCAAAAGTATTCTGAGAAACATCCATGCTGTTGTGTGCATCAGTACATTTACATTGTTTCCAGTTTACAGATATACAAATTAGAGCCGCCACAAATATTCATATACATGTCTTTCTTAAACATATGTATACATTTCACTTGGCTAAATAGCTATCAGTAGAAGGGCTGGAACACAGGGTAGTTCATAATGTTAAATGTTTCTTAATTTTCAAAGAGATTGCCAAATTCTTTGCAAAAGTATTGTCCTGCTTTACATTCGAATGACTGGTACCTGAGACTTCCAGTTGCTCCATACCCTGACCAACACTTGGTGTGATCAATCTTTATAATGTTAGCCATTCTGTTAGTTATAGAGCAGTATCCCTTGTGGTTTTAGTTTATATTTCCTTAACAATTTTGGCCTTTGGAGGGGGTTATTTTTAGTGAAATACAATAGAAGTAAACATTGTTTGATTTTTAAAGTTTACAACATGTTAATTGAATACATTTGTATTCTACATAAAAATTAATACCATAGCATTAGAGATACCCATACCACCTCACAGAATCACTTCCTTTTTGTGGTGAGAACATTTAAGATCCAGTCTCTTAGCAACTTTGAAATACTATATATAATAATAAAAGTGCAATATGTTAATTAGACCAGATGTCTTTCTTGATGTCCTTCTGGACGACCTTCTGGACAAAAGCCAGGGCTGCAAGGGAAGCCCGCCTCCCGGGTGCCTGAGGGAAGCTGTTGCTAGCAGCTGGGCTAAGGAAGTCCTACTCTCGCATGAATTTTGAGCATTGGGCCTCTAGTTGACTGTAATCACAATGCTCTACAGATTGCAGAACTTATTCATCTTTTAACTCCAAGTTTGTACCCTTTGATCAACATATCCATATTTTCCTGAGTCCCCAAGCTCTGAAAATTGTCATTCTAGTTTCTGTTTCTATGAATTAAGCATTCTAAGAGTCCATGTATGTTATATTATTAATAGAGGCCCAGTCCACAAAATTCGTGCACTCAGTGGGGGGTCCCCTAGTCTGGCCTGTGCCCTCTTACAGTGCAGTAGCCACGCAATCGTTCACCCCAAAGAGGTAGGCCCTGCTCACCTATCCAGGGCTCCTTGATGTATTGCCCCAAAGAGGTAGGCCGGAACTGTGGGACCCCCAGGCCTAGTTGCACAGAGCCGTGAGCCCTGCCTCAATACCGTGCATCTGTGGGACTCCCAGTCTTCTCAGCACAGAGCTGCGGGACCTGCCTCTGTGCTGTGCACGCAGCGTCAAGCTCTCACACACCTGCATACACACGCAGGCCCGCCCACTCGCGAGCACCTGCTGTGCTCACAGCCTCCTGATGATTGTTTATTGCGGTGTGAGGGCATCGTGGCATGAGGGCATGATGACCACATAGGCTTTTATTAATAGCATACGATGTTGTTCTCATCTGATGTGTCTCATGTCTTTCAAGAACCATGTGTTTTCACAATTGGAAGGTTTTTCTTCTTTCTCATGGTTGAATAACATACCATTGTTTATATAACATCTTCTTTGTCCATTTATGTGTCCAGGGACACAAGTTATTTTTGTCTTTATTTTTTTAGTATTTTCTCTGTATTTTTGTTTTGCCTTTTCCCCAAACTTTTTTAACTCCTTCTTTTATTTTTTACATATACAAACTAAATCTATTATCATATTGTAGATACAAAATAATTATTCATTTACATGCAATAAATATTAATATTTCAAGAAAAATGATTTTAAACATAATATTTCATGCAGTAAACAATATTTCAAGAAAAATGTTTTAAATATAATAATATTAGAGAACTGGTGCATGAAATTCATGCACAGGTAAGGTCCCTAGACTTGCTGGCAATCAGTGCCGATCTGTGGGGCAAGGATGGGGTAATTAGGGCCTCCAATGGCACAGCCTTGGATGGCTTGGGGCCTGCAGGCTGGGAGCAGCTCCTTCATTAAGCATCTGCCCCCTGGTGGTCAGTGCACATCAAAGTGACCTGTCCTTCCACTGGACTCTCCACCATTCTGTCGCTTTGCATATTAGGCTTTTATTATGTAGGATAGGATTACAGGCAATAATCATTAATATTTCAAGAGGAAAATATTTCAAATATTATATTACCAAAAGTATATTAACATAATATCACAAAGTTGTAGGAACTACTAAAAATCTGCAAATAATAAGAGTACTTCTATTATATTCTGAAATGTATTTTTTTTTAATCTGGCTCTAGTGTTGTTTACCAGTTTATGTTGTTCATTACAAATGTATTTTTTTTAATCTGGCTCTATTTTGTTTTCCAGTTTATGTTGTTCACCAGTTTTACAAATTGGTGAGATCGTGTGATATTTATCTTTTTCTGACTGGCTTTTATGCTTAGCATAATGCTCTCCAGGTCCATCCATGCTGTTGCAAATGGGAAGAGTTCCTTCTCCTTTATAGCAGCGAAGTATTCCATTGTGTAGATGTACCACATTTTTTTAATCCAATCATTTGCTGATGGGCACTTAGGCTGTTACCAAATCTTAGCTGTTGTAAATTGTGCTGCTATGAACATAGGGTTTCATATATCCGTTCTGATAGGTCTTTCTGATTTATGGGAATCTATCCTACAAGTGGGATTACTGGGTCAAATGGGATTTCCATTTTTAATATTTTTGAGGAAAGTCCATACTGCTTTCCACAGTGGCTGCACCAGTCTGCATTCCCCCCAGCAGTGCACGAGGGTTCCTTTTTCTCTGTATCCTCACCAGCACTGGTCATTTGTTGATTTGTTGATGACAGAGATTCTGACAAGTGTGAGATGGTACCTCATTGTCTATTTGATTTGCATCTCTCAGATGATTAGTGACTTTGAGCATGTTTTCATATATCTCTTGGCCTTCAGTATGTCCTCTTTCGAAAGTGTCTATTTAGGACCTTTGCCCATTTTTTGATTGGATTGTTTATCTTCCTTTTGTTAAATTGTATGAGTTCCCTGTAAATTTTGGAGAGTAAACCCTTATCAGAGATAACATTGTCAAATATGTTCTCCCAGGCAGTGGCCTTCTTGATGTTTTGTTGATGGTTTTGGTTTTGTTTGTTTTTTTATTTTTATTTTTTTTATGTAGTCCCATTTGTTTATTTCCTCCTCAGTTTCCATTGCCCTAGGAGTTGTATTGGTAAAGATATTGCTATGACATATGTTTGATAGTTTGCTATCTATGGAGTCTTCTAAGATTTTTAGGTTTCCCGTCTTAGGTTTAATTCCTTTATCCATTTTGAGTTTATTTTTGTGTGTGGTGTAATTTGGTGTTCTAGATTTATTTTCTTGCAAGTATCTGTCCAATTTTCCCAACACCATTTATTGAAGAGACTCTTTTGACTCCATTGTATGTTCCTGACTCCTTTGTCAAATATTAATTGAGCATATTGGCTTGGCTCAATATCTGGGTTCTCTGTTCAGTTCCATTGGTTTATATGTCTGTTCTTGTGCCAGTAACAGGCAGTTACAGTGGCTTTGTAATATAGCTTGGTATCTGGTATTGTGATCCCTCCAACTTTTTTCCTTTTTCTCAGGATTGCTGTGATTATTCTGGGTCTTTCTTTATTCCATATGAGATTTTAGAGAGTTTGTTCTAGGTCTGTGAAATACGCCATATTTGGGATTGCATAGAATCTACAGATTGCTTTGGGTAAAATGGACATTTTAATGATATTGATTCTAGCAATCCATGAACACAGTATATTCTTCCATTTGTTTATGTCTTCCTCTCTCTTTTTTTGGTGTCCTGTAGTTTTCTGAGTACAGTTCTTTTACTTCCTGAGTTAAGTTTATTCCTAGGCATCTTAATTTTTTCTTGTTGTTGCAATGGTAAATGCAATTTGTTTTTAGTAAATCTTTTTCTGTGAATTTATTATTGATGTATAAAAACACATAGATTTCTGAGTGTTAAGTTTGTATCCTGCTACATTGCCGAATTCATTTATTAAGTGTAGTAGTTTTTTATGGCATCTTTAGGGATCTCTGTATACCGTATCATGTTATCTGTGAATAATTACAGTTTTGCTTCTTATTTTCCAATTTGAATGCCTGGTATTTCTTCTTGTCTGATCACTATGGCTAGCACTTCCAGTACTATGTTGAACAGGAGTAGTGGAAGAGGGGATCCCTGTCTTGTTTCTGTTCTTAGGGTAAATGATTTCAGTTTTTGCCCATTGAGTATGATGTTGGCTATAGGTTTGTCATATATTTCCTATACCATATTGAGATATGCTCCCTCTATTCTCATTGTGCTGAGGGTTTTTATCAAAAATGGCTGTTGCGTTTTGTCGAATGTTTTTTTCTGTGTCTGTTGATATGATCATGTCATATTTGTCTTTCAATTTGTTTATGTGATTTATCACATTTATTGATTTGTGAATATTGTACCAGACTTGCATCCCTGGAGTAAACCCCACTTGATTATGTTGTATGGTCTTTTTAATATATTGTTGGGTGAGATTTGCTAATGTTTTGTTCAGGATTTTGGCATCTATTTTCATCAGGGATATTGGCTTGTAATTCTCTTTCTGTGTAGTGTCTTTTCCTGGTTTTGGAATTAGTTTAATGGTGGCCTCATAAAAAAGAGCTTGGAAGTGTTAGTTCCTCTTGGACTTTCTGAAATAGTTTGAGGAGTATAGGTGCTAGTTCTTCTTTGAATGATTGGGAAAACTCCCCTGTGAAGCCATTCGGACCTAGGTTTTTTATGGTGTGGAGTCTTTTTAATTACTGCTACTATTTCTTCAGTTATTACTGGCCTGTTCAGGTTTTTTTATTCTTCCTGATTCAGTTTGGGAGCATTGTATTTTTCTAGGAATTTGTCTATTTCATCCACATTGTCCAGCTTGTTGCCATATAGTTGTTCATAATGTTGGTTTTTTTTTACAATCCTTTGTATTTCTGTGGTGTCAGTGGTTACTTCTCCATTTTAATTGCTGATTTTACTTATTGAGTCCTCTCTCTTTGTTTCTTGAGGAGTCTGGATAATGGTTTATCAATTTTGTTTGTCCTTTCAAAGAACAAGATCTTTGTTTCATTGATTTTTTTATGGTCTCTACATTATTTATTTCTTGTCTCATCTTTATTATTTCCTCCCTTCTGCTTACTCTTGGCTTTTCTTGTTGTCTTCTTTCCACTTCTTTCAGTAGTATGGTTAAATAGTTTATTGCTGATTTTTCTTGTTTTATGAGGTATGCCTGTAGTGCTATGACTATACCTCTAAGGACTGCTTTTGCTATGTCCCAGAGATTTGGGGTATTGTATGTTCATTTTCATCTATTTCCAGGAAGTTTTTGATTTCTGTCTTGATCTCATTGGTAACCCATTAATCCTATCTAATAAAGAGTAATATGCAAATTGATCATACCTCTGCTACAGCCACAAGCCACACACAGCAGCCAATCAGGAGAGAGTATGCAAATTAACCCAACCAAGATGGCTGCAGCCATGGAGCTGCAGCAAGCAGGAGGCTTGGGTTTCCCCGGCAATGGAGGAAGCCAAGCTTCCCTGCTGTCCTGGCCAGCCCATGCCTACACTCAAGGCTACAAAGTTTCAGTTACAGAAGATAAATAAATCCCATCAAAATTGGTGGCAGCCACAGAGCTGGAGAGAGCAGGAGGCTTGATTTGCCCCTGGCGATGGAGGAAGCCAAGCTCACACAGCCCTGGACAGTCTTGGCCTCTGCTACAAAGTTTTAATTTTAGAAGATAAAAAATTCCCAACAAAAATGGCTGTGGCCAGAGAGCGAGTAGGAGGCTTCCCTCCCCTCAAGGCTACAAAGTTTCAGTTATAGAAGATAAATAAATCCCAGATCCCAGGGCCTCAGCTTGGGTGGCCAGGGGGGGTGGCTGGGCTGCAAATCACCACAGGCCCCTTGCCCAGGCCACCCCACGCCCCAAGGGAACCCCCACCCTGATTCGGGACACCCTTCAGGGCAAACCAGCTGGCCCCCACCCATGCACCAGGCCGCTATCCTATCTAATAAAAGAGTAATATGCAGATTGACCATCACTCCAACACACAAGATGGCTGTCCCCATGTGGTCAAAGATCCTGCCCCCATGTGGACACAAGATGGCCATGACAAAATGGCCAGCAGGGGAGGGCTGTTGGGAGGGACCAGGTCTGCAAGGGAGGGCAGTTGGGGGCGATCAGGCCAGCAGGGGAGGGCAGTTGGGAAGGACCAGGCCTGCAAGGGAGGGCAGTTGGGGGTCTTTGTTGGGTTCTTTTTGCTTGGGGTTCTCTTTGCCTCTTGAAGTTGTGTTACTTTTTCCTCTACCAGGTTAGGCAAGTTTTGTGCCATTATTTCTTCAAAGTTATGTATTCCTCTCTCCCTTTCTGCCTCTTCTGACACACCTACTATTCTAATATTATTACATTTCACATTGTCCCACAACTCTCTTAAGCTGTCCTCCTGTTTTTTAATTGTTGTTTTCTCTTTAGTTCTCTGATTCAGTGATATTTTCAACTCTATCTTCTAATACAATGATTCCATCCTCAGCTTCCCCTAATCTGTGGTAATCCTTCCAATGTTCATTTTGGTGTAATGTCTTTCTTTATCTCAGACTGTTCTTTTTCATAGCTACTATCTCTTTTTTCATGTTGTCTTGGCTATTATGAAAAATACTGCAATGACATGGGAGAGTTGATATCTTTTCAATATTCTGTTTTCATTTCCTTTGAATATATACCAAGAAGCGGGATTTTTTTTTCTGTGCTAGATGGCAGTTCTGTTTCTAATGTTTGAAAGATGTTCCATTCTGTTCTCCATGCTGGTTATACCAGTTTAAATTCCCACCCATGGTGTACAAGGATTTCCTTTTGTTCACATCCTCATCAACATTTGTTTGTCTTCTTAATGAGAGCCGTTCTAAAAGGTGCAGGGTGATATCTCATTGTGGCTCTGATTGGCAATTTCCTGAAGATTTTCCAGTACTCTCTCATGTACTCGTTGGCCGTTTGCATGTCCTCCTCAGAAAAATGTTTGTACAGATCACCTGCCAATGTTTTTTATTCATTTCATGGAAAAGGAGACACAGATAGACACATCAATGATGAGATAGAGTCATTGATTTCCCTGCCTCCTGCATGCCCCCTACTACAGATCAAACCCTCAAACTGGGCATTTGTCCTGACCTGGAATCAAACCTTGACCTCCTGGTTCATGAGTCCATGTTCAACCAATTAGCAACACAGATAGTACTCCACTGTCAATTTAAAAAAAAAAATACATATATATACACACACACACACACACACACACACACACACATATATATATATGTATATATATATTAATGATTTTAGAGAAGAAGGGAGAGCGAGGGAGAGATAGAAACATCAATGATATGAGGGCGTGGCATTCAGCATATTCCCTCCTTATTGGTTGTGGGCACCGCCATCTTTGCAATGGTATGAGGGATAATTAGCATATTCCCTCTTTGTTAGATGGGTTGAGCCTGAAACCCAGGCATTTGCCCTAACTGGAATGGAACCATGACCTCCTGGCTCATAGGTCGATGCTTAACCACTGAGCCAAACTGGCCAGGCCTATTCTTCATTTGAATCACTAGGGCTATTGAGTCCTATGAGTTCTGTATTTTTTTCAGATATTAACCTCCTTTGAGATATTTAGTTTACAATATTGGCTCCGATTTTGTTGGTTGTCTTTTCATTTTGTTGTTTGTTTCTCTTGCTGCGCAGAAGATTTTTAATTTGATGCAGCCTCTCTTAAGAACAATTCTGTAAATTTAAACTAGTGATGATATTTTCAAGCTGTTTATAGCTAATCGGTGCTGAGTTATAGAAGTGAGTGCCTAAGAAATCTTTGTGGGGGTATTATCTACCACATAAATATATTTCAAGTAGTATAATACCAAAATTTAAAAAATAATATGCTTGTTTTATATTAAAGATTGACTCTTAAAGTAATTGAAAAAAGTCTTACTGTGAGTAGGACATCAAGACAGTCTATGAGTCTAGCAGTGAGGTTGTTAGAATACTGCCTTTTAGTTGAGTTTTGTATCAGTATCTAGAAATACTGAGAATTCATGAAAGAATGTGTACAATGACATAACCGAGGTTGGTGGAGACTTTCCTATTGGACTTAGAAAAATGTCTTCTCTCTAGATGTTGGCTTATTGTAATCAAGAGAAAAATTAGTGATCAGATCTATCTGTCAGCTAGAGAAAATACGACAGAGGCAGAGGAAGGAGCAGATATTTGATACAATTTCCTGGTCCTCTTCTTATCCAAACTGAATCAGAACTAAACTGGAGAATCCCAGTAGTCAGAATAGTTACTGAGACCTCTTGTGATTCTTAAGTAAAATAGGGAAATGCTGAAAGTTAATATTAAAGGGTTGTGCCTTCATGGTTAGATGTATTCCACTTATAGGTGAAATATGGCCACGCTAAAGTGGTTACATTTTCCATAACACAGGTCTTTTATGAAGCATTCTAGATTACTTGCTTTATCAAAGATTAATAATTCTAGAAATAAATTGATTATCACAAAGTAATGTTATATCTGGGCTTTAGCATATATTTGCCACAGTTTAGATGTACAGAATCTGTTCTATTAATATACAATTATATTATTCCTTATCACTGGGTAGCTCCTCAAATATTCACAGTGTCCAGCATTGAAAGTTATTCTCATCACCCTTGCAGAACATTTGTTCCTGTCCTACATGACTACTACGACATTTGGTCCGTGCCAAAAGGTCTTTGATATTTTGTAGTGACCTAACATCCATGGAGACATTTGGTGCCTAGTAAATATAAATCATACTCTTCTGCAAGATCTGAGCCCTGACCCATCCACCTGCCCCATGTGTCATTGCCATCCAGGCTGTCAAGGAAATAGGGGTTATTATTGGCAGTATAGCACCAACACAAACATTGTACCAATACAACATGATAGCATTTTTATGTCTTAATCCTGTAACACAGAAGTATAAATAAACATTATGTGCTATTTGAATACAAGGATAATTTCTTAGGTCTATATGTTTAAAAAATATTTATATATATTTAAGGAAAAAGAAAGTTGAAGGAGGGAGACAGGTAAGGGAGAGAGAAAGTAACATCAACCTGTAATCTGGATATGTGCCCTGACTAGGAATTGGACCAGTGATCTTTCAGTCCATGAAATTGTGCTCACAATCAATTGAGCTAAACTGGCTAGGGGAAGTGTGTATATTTTGACAGGATCAACTTTCAAAGATATTTTTGTATGATAAAATGTCTCCATGGACATTTTGGACAGGACCAAATGAATGAAAATCATAATTAGGGATAAGAATTATTAAGGAGTATGTTTATAGGGGTATGTTAATTGAGGGCTGGGTTCTGACACAGAAAATATTCTTCTCATCACCAATAAGTTCGATTTTACTTACTTTAAAGAGAAAAGACTTTATAGTATGGCTAAAATTCACAAGAATTTTGCCAAAAGCTGGGCTCAAGCATTCACTCATGCATGCTACAGAGGGCATCTCCCGTGATGGAGTAAGGGCTTTTTGTGATGCTCAAGGGCTAAGTTTCCTTCATATAAAATAACTAGAGTCCCAATGCATGAAAATTCATGCTCTGGAGCAGGATGTGCTTCAGCTGGGCCTGCCCCCTCTCACAGTCTGGGAGCTTTCAGGGGCAGGAGTCGACTCAGCAATCAGAGGAAGGCGACACCCCATCATACCTCTGCTGCAGCCACCACCAGTGCAAGCCTCGACCAGCCCCGGTTACCTGAGCCTTGGGCCACCTGAGCAGCTGGGCAACCGCCATCTGAGGCTTGCCTGTGCCTAGGGCATCGGCTGGGCAGATGACATGTGAGGCTTGCCTGCGCCTCAGGCATCAATTGGGCAGTGGACTTCTGAGGCTTTACTGCACCTAAGGCCAGCCCTGGGCTTCTCAGGGGCTGAGAGGACTAGGAGACTCCCGAGGCAGGCACGTGGAGCAGCCAGGCCTTCCTGGTGGTGGGCCCAGCCTTGCCGTGCGCCTGGAGACCTGGCGAGGCTGAGGGGACTGGGCACCTCCATCTTGTGTCGTGGGAACCCCCATCTTTGAGGCCGTGGAAGTCAATTAACATATTCTCTCCTTATTGCCTGTGGATGCCGCCATCTTTGATGGCATGGCCATCGATTAACATATTCCCTCCTTATTGTCTGTGGGTGCCGCCATCTTTGTGATGGCATGACGGTCAATTAGCATATTCCCTCTTTATTAGACAGGCTGTGTCCACCTTCTAAGAAAGATCTTAAATGGAGAGGTGTGTACTTCTCTTCCCTTCATCCACCCTGCTAGCTGGGATCTGGGAGAATAAAATAAATGGCCTTAAATATTAACGTTGAGATATCTCAATATTACCTCATTATCTTGAGGTATTTCAAATATATATCATTGTCTGGGTTCCCCCAGAAATGAATTTTGTAGTAAAGATTTGAGAATAATTTTCTTGATTAGGGAGACAAATATGGGACACATCAGTAGGATACTGGGGAGAGGAGACAAAAAAACGAAGGGAATAAATGAACAGTGTCTTCTCTAGCAGGTTAGTTACCACTTTGTGTAAGTGGAGTTCACTCCTTAGTGAGACTCTGAAGGTAGTGTGCAACATAAAGATCAGATTTATCCTATTCTAAATGGAAGGGAGCTGGCATAATTATACATCAACCTCATCAATCATTGATTGAGAGATGATCACAAATGTGTTGACTTTCTGGTGCTTCTGGACTCTGAGTAAAAGGGTACAGTATTCAGAGAAAATCCTTTAGCAAAGGTCTCTTAGTGGCAGTTGGAAGTTGAGACCCATGAACTGAGAGGTAGAGCCCAAAGGGATAAGAGGAGGCCTTGAAAGTACTATCTGGCAGTGGAGAGTGGAGATATATGCAGAATCTGGAAATCAGAAATTAGTTTTTGAGATACAACTATGGAATAATTGATGTAAAATGGATTTAAAATTCATGAGACTGGATAAGATCACTCGGGGAAATAGAAAAGAGAAGAGGACTGTACATTGAGAACCAGCACAGAAATAATAAATGAAATCAGTAAATGGCACCAATAAGGAACAAGAGATGATAAAGGAGAAAAAACAAAAGGGTGATATCATGGGAGCCAAGTTTTAAAAAGTGCATCTAGAAAGAAAGAAATAATAAAGAATACCAAATGCTGCTGATAGGCAGAAAAAAATGAGACATGAGAAGCCCTCTCTTACAGTTTGAAAAGAAAACCCAATTGACAGTCTTAGGTGGCTCATGCTTTGCAGGTGGGTATTGCAGTATTGCTCTCTGGTATATATTCTGAGAACAACAACCTAGTAATGAATTCTAGGAGTCTGAAAACAAAACCCAACTGACAGCCCTAGAGGCTCTAGCCCTTGCAGGGAGATTAAAGAAAAGCCTGTGGAGAGACCTAGAGGGCTCTTACCATGAAGGGAGGTGTGGCAATATCGGCTCTCGTGGACATTCTGAGAACAGCACCCTGGTAAAGGATGTGTTGCAATAGTGCCCTCTTTTTAAAAAATCTTGATTGTTGAATGTATTACATATTTTGCCTTTCCTCCCCACCCCATTAATCCCCTGCAGACTACACCCGCAACTCCGGCCCTAGGCATTCACCACCCTATTGTCTGTATCCTTGGGTTATGCATATATATGCAAGTTCTTAGGTTGATCTGTACCCACCTACTCCCCCTCCCCTTCCTTCCCTCTGAGAATCTGGATTCTCTTACATGCTTCCATGTCTCCAGTTCCACTCAGTTCATCAGTATATTTTGTTAATGACATTCCATAAATAAGTGAGATCATGTGATACTTTGTCTTTCTCAGATTGGCTTATTTCACTTGGGATAATATTTTCCGGATCCAACAAAGCTGTCCCAAAGGGTAAGAGATGCCTCTTTTTTGACAGCTGCGTAGTATTCCATTCCATAAGTGCCCCACATATTTTTTATCCACTCATCTAGTGATGGGCACTTGGGCAGTTTCCAAACCTTAGGTATTGTAATATTAAAAAAAAAACACACCTAAGGGCATATTAGACTTTAAACTTTAAATAGCTATGAATGTACTGTCCTGCAATCAAAATTGTGAATTGATTGTTAGTAGATGAGGCCTGGGCATTGAGACATTGTTAAAGCTCCTGGATGAGCCTCATGTGCAATCAGTTTTGGGGAAGCTTGTCTAGAGAACATAATGTGGATTTTTTCTTGGGATATAATTGACATGGAACATTGTGTAAGATTAGGATGTACAACTTCTTAATGTGATGCATTTATCTCTTGCGATATAATTTTCACTCCAATGTTAGCTCACATCTCAATCATATCACTTAATTTGTTGTTGTGAGAACAATTGAGATGTAGTCTCTTAGCAACTTTAATGTTTATAATATAATATTGTTGGCTATAATCACTACCCTGTCCATAAGATCTCCAGAATTATTTTTTCGAGCAGGAGAGAGGTAAAGTTGTGGAGTGAAGTTGAAACCAGATAGGACAATCAATGCCTTAAATCATATGGTACAAAATGTCCTTCAAAAAGGAGCGAGACATTAAGTCATTTCCAGATAACTAAAGCTGATATTCATTATCATTAGACCTACCCTACAAGAAATGATAAAGGGAGTCTTTCAATTTGAAGTTAAAGAACAATACAAATTAAATCGAAGTGACATGAAAATATAAAGTTCATCAGTAAAGGTAAATACATGGACAATTATAACATCTTATTTCATTGTAATTTTCATAAGTCCACTTTTTATTCCTTTATAAGATTTAATAGACCAGAGCATAAAACCTAATGTTCAATACAGGGTGGGGTAAAAGTAGGTTTGCATTTGTGAATATACAAAACACAGAGGCTATCCTTACATTATTATTCATTATTGTATTTTTCCCCATGAACAACTATACATCTACTTTTGTCCCACCCTATACATGTTAATTGGTACACACTATAAAAAGACAATTTGTGACATTACTAACATAAAGTAAGGGAGCAGAGCTGCAATCAATTTGTTTGTGTATGCATTTGAAATTAGCAGCTTAAAACAGATCATTACAAGAGCTTATCTGTGAGTATGTGTTTATATGTTATAACTACAGTATGTCATGCAATCGCCACAAAGAAAATAACCATAGTATATAAATACAAGTAAATGAGAAGGGGTTTAAAATCTGTCACTACAAAAATTCAACTAAGTCCACAGGAAGGCAGTTCTGGACGAAATAAGAAACAAAAGCATTGTAAGACATAGAGAAATCAAGTTTAAAAGGCAATAATTATTTCTTTACTATTAGGAATTGCTTTAAATGTAAACAGATTAAACTCCCCAGTCAAAAATATAGATTGGCAGAATTCAATAACAAAAAAAGGATACAATTATATTCCATCTTTAAGTGCCTAACTGTAAATCCAAGAACAGACCAGTGATTGATTTGGATTTTTTGGATATGGTTTCTTGGTTATTACACCAAAAGCAATAGCAAAAACATTAAAAAAAAAAGATATAAATTGGACTATTTTAAAATAAAAAATATTTTTTGTATCAAAGGGTCAACTAAAACAGTGAAAGGGAAACCAATAGAATGGTAGAAAATAATATCTGATAAGGGATTAACATCTAGAATATATAAAGGACCACAACTCATTTGAAAACTTGAATAAAAATGGGAAAAATGTTTTAATAGATTTTTCTCCAAAGAAGATACACACATTACCATCAAGAATATGAAAAGATGTTCAACATAACTAAGTATTGGGGAAAAGCAAAAACATAAATTTGTAAATACATACACATATATTTCATGCTCATTAAGATTACTGCTACTGAAAAAAAAAACCCACAAAAGAGTAAGTGTAAGAAAGAAAGTGGAGAAGTTGGAACCCTTGTGGATTGTTGTGGATTAGGAGTGAAAACTGGTATGACCATACAGAATGCATAGTCAAAATTTTTAAATAGAATTACTGGCAATTTCATTTCTAGGAATATTTCCAAAAGTTGAAGTGGGGATGTTGAGGAGATATTACACACCTGTAAATGCAGGGGTCCCAGAGTAGCCAAAATAATCTTGAAAAAATAAAAGAACAAATTTGGGAGATTCACATATCCAGATTTTAACAAATACTAAAAGCAATAATGATTAAAAATAGTATACCATTGGCATAAAGATATACATATAGAACAATGAAATAGAATTTAGTCAAAATACATTTGTACATATATGCTCAATTGATTTTTAAGACTTAATTCTTAGAGAACTTTTAGGGTTACCACAAAATTAAAAAAGAAGTACAGAGAATTTCCTGCCCCATGCATGTACAGGTTTTCCTCATTATCAACATCATTCATAGAATGCTAATTTATTTTCTTACCAAGGATAAACCTACATTGACACATTATCATCAGCCAAGACTATGGTTTGCTTTATGGTTCACTCTTGGTATTGTACATTCTGTGGGTACTAGAGGCCTGGTGAACGAAATTCGTTCCTGGGGAGGGTGTGACCCTCAGCACAGCCTGCACCCTCTCCTATCTGGGACCCCTTGAGGGATGTCCTACTAGGATTGGGCCTAAACGGGAAGTCTGATATTACTCTCACATCCAGGACTGCTGGCTCCCAACTGCTTGCCTGCCTACCTTCCTGATTTCCCCTAACTGCTTCTGCCTGCCAGCCTGATCAACCCCTAACCACTCCCCTGCCAGCCTGATTGCCATTAACTGCCCTCCCCTGCAGGCCTGGTCCCCACCAACTGCTCTCCCCTTCAGGCCTGGTTCCCCCACAACTGCCCTTCCCTATAGGCCCAGTCGTCGCCAACTTCCCTCCTCTGCCAGACTGGTCACCCCTAACTTCCCTCCCCTGCTGGCCTGATCGTCCACAAATGCCCTCCCTTTCAGGCCTGGTCCCTCCCAACTGCCCTCCCATGCTGGCCATCTTATGGTGGCCATCTTGTGTCCACATGGGGGCAGCCATCTTTGACCACATGTGGTCAGCCATCTTCTGTGTTGGAGTGACAGTCAATTTGCATATTACTCTTTTATTAGATAGGATAGAGGCCTGGTGCACTGGTGGGGGCCAGCTGGTTTGCCCTGAAGGGTGTCCCGGATCAGGGTGGTGGTTCCCTTGGGGAATGGGGCAGCCTGGGTGAGGGGCCTGTGGTTGTTGGCAGGCCAGCCACACATCCCGGTGACCCAAGCACAGGCCAGGGCCCTCTAGATCAGGTACCTGGGATTTATTTATCTTCTATAATTGAAACTTTGTAGCCTTGAGAAGAAACAAGGGCCGGCCAGGGAAAGTGCGAAGCTTGGCTTCCTCCATCGCCAGATCTAACCCAAGCCTCCTGCTCCCTCCAGCTCCGGGACGGCCGCCATCTTAGTTGGGTTAATTTGCATACTCACTCTGATTGATGGTGGGCGTGGCAGACTGATGGTCAATTTGCATGTTTCTCTTTTATTAGTGTAAATGGGCAAAAGTTTAATGAACTCTGTCAATCATTATAAATATACAGAGCATTTTCCACTGCCCTAAAAGTATCTACGCTGTGCTTACTCATGTCTCTCATCCTGGAAACCATTGGTATTTTTACCTTTTATAGAATGTCATACAGTTGGAATCATACAGTATATAACGTTTTTCAATTGGCTTTTTCTTTCACTTAGTAATATGCATTTAACTTTTATCCATATCTCTTCCTGGCTTCATTGCTCAATAGTTTTTACTTGTATAACTAAATAATATTCCAATGTCCAAATATACCAAAGTTTGTTTATGCATTCATGTACTGAAGGATACCTTTGTTTCCAAGTATTGTCAATTAGGAATAAAGGCACTACATTAATAAAGATTTTTTGTGTGTACTCAAGTTTTCAACACTTTTGTGTCAAGTACTGAGGAGCAAGATTGTTCAATTGTATGTTAAGAGTATGCTCAGTTGGGAAGTGGCTGGAGGTACTGGACAGAGAGGTCTAATGTGGGAGATAAGTAGGGAGCCTATAATGCTACCCACAATAAACTATATACTATATATATTTGAAAAAATTAAACTATTTAAAGAGATTAAATTGCCAAATTGTCATCCAAAGTGGATATACTACTTCAGAGTCCCATCAGCATTGTATGATTTCTTTTTGCTTCGTCATCAGGATTTGTTGGTGTCAGTGTTCCAAATTTTACCCAGTGTATTAGTCAGGTAGTGGCATCTCATTTTTGTAATGTACATTTCTCTGATGACATATAATATAGAGCATCTTTGCATACACTTATTTGCATCTGTGTATCTTTAATGAGTTGTTTTGTTAAAGTTATTGGCCCATTTTTTTAAAAATCGGGTTACTTTTCTTATTTTTGAATTTTAAGAGTTCTTTGTACATATTGTGTAACAATCCTTAATCAGATGTGTTTTTATCAAGTAGTGCTCCCAGTCGGTGCCTTGTTTTCTCATTCTCCTGATATTGTCTTTCACAGAAAAGAAGTTTTGAATTATAATGAATTTCAGTTTATCAATTATTTTTCGTGGGCTAAGCCTTCAGTGTTGTATCTAAAGAGCCATCACATACCCAACGTCAGCCAGGTTTTTTACTATATTCTCTTCTATTAGTTTTATAGTGTTCCATTTTCCATTTTGCTATATTATATGGACCTATTTCTACACTCTTCTTTCTGTTTCACTCACCCTTTTGTCTTAATTCTCTACCAATACTACACTGTCTTGACTAATCAACTGATTTTTGATAAGATGTCTAAGAAAATTAAATGGCCAAGGAATAGTCTTTTCAAGAAATAATGCTGTGACAACTGCATATCCACATGGAAAAAAGTACAACTTACCATTTATAAAAATTAACTCAAAATGTATCTAAGATCTAAATGCAAGTACTATTCTTAAGAAAATCTTACAAAGGAACCGGGGTGCACATCTTCTTGAGTTTGGGTTAAACAGCAATTTATTTTACCAACAACAAAGGTACAAGCAACAAAGGAAAAAACTGACAAGTTGGAATTTATTAAATTTGAAAAAATTACAGAAAAGGTCACATCAATAAAATAAAAGGTACAACCTGAAAATCAGGAAAAACATTTGTAAGTTATATCCTATATAATAAAAACCCAGTGACTGAATGGTAGAACAACAGAAACCACCACAACCCCTAACCCCAGCCGGCCCTGCCCCCGAGTGTGACCTCCAACCCTGATGATGGTGTGGGGGCAGACCAGCCTGCAAATAGCACATGGCCCCTCACCCGGGCTGGTCTGGCCCCAGAGTGGCCCCCAACCCACCTAAGTCACTGCCTGGCTCCCTGTGCATGTACATTTAGTGAAAGCACAGTTATTAGTCCATTCTGTCCCCAACCAGAGTCTCTACAGGGCTCTGCTAATACTGCAGCCAAGGTGTGGAATTCTCCCTCCATGGCCCACAGCCCCAGGAGACCTTCAAAATAAACAAAAAGGTGACCTAAGCATTAACAGGATGGTGGCCCTTTGCTCAGAAATGTAGAGAGGATGGGTGGGGATTTTGTGAAATTGCAGTGCCTTGCAGATAAGGTGAGTTTTCAATCTCTAAAAGGGGTGGTAAAGAGGTCCTGCAGGGTGCCAGGAGCAACAGGGAAGAGTAGGCACATTCAAAAACAGGAAAACTTTTAAACAAACAAACATGAAGATCATATTGGGAAACTGAGGGCAGAGCCCGGGAAGAACACAAAAATCATTAAAGCGCCATCATTCATCTTGATATACATATGCAAACAACAGATAAACAACTTCATCTCATGGGACATGAAATGCAAAACAGTTCTGTTGTGGTTTTTCTTTTGGCATCCTTAAAGTATAATTAGGTCCACCTGGGGGAAAGCTATAGCTTCCAGCATTAGACCCCACTGACAGCTCTGTCCAATGCGCCCCCATGGGGTGGCCCTCCTGACTCCCCCTAGCACGAATTTGTGTAGGGGGCTTCTAGTATGTAAGGGCCTAGTATCTAGATTATATCAAGTACACTAACAACCTTTGTCTTGACTGATTTGTAAGTGACTAAGAATATAATGTGGAAGATGGCGGCGGGGGAGATGGTGAAGGTTGCAGCTGGACCCTCTGTGCTCTAGCGCACTGTGTCCCTGTCTCCTGGCGGCCAGCCCATAGCCTGGCAGAGATCTGGACCATGGACCTCCGCACACACCGTCGTGTACAGTGCTGCCGCAATGGCAAGCTTCAGCTGCTTCAAAAGCTGCTCAGTGGCCAGAGCCGGGAGGAACTGGATGAGCTGACATGGGAGGTGGCCTGCGAGTACCTGGTGGACTGGTGCGGCGCGAGCATGGAGGCGAGCAGCTTGGTGCACTTCGATGGCGAGACCATCCAGGGTGCACCACTGTGTGCTGCCTCTGCCTCCGGCCACCTGGACTTGGTGCAAGGCCTGCTGAGACGCAGGGCCTCGGTGAACAGTACGCTGCCTGCTTCGATGGGCACCCGGAAGTGGTGAGCTACCTGGTGGGCGAGCACCAGGCCGACCTGGAGGTGGCTAACCGGCATGGGCACACGTGCCTCATGATCTCCTGTTACAAGGGCCACCGTTAGATCGCCCGCTGCCTGCTGGAGCAGGGCACCCAGGTGAACAGATAAAGCGCCAAGGGTAACACCACCCTGAACAACTGTGCAGAATCCGGCTGCCTGGAGATCCTGCAGCTGCTGCTTGGGTGCAAGGCTCGCATGGAACACGATGGCTATGGCATGACCCCGTTGCTGGCAGTCAGTGTGTCCAGCCACACCAACATTGTGGAATACCTTATCCAGGAGCAACCTGCTGGGATGGAGGTGCAGCCAGGGCTGGCCCAAGAAGGGCCCTCCAGTCTGGGATGCGTGAAGTCCCAGGGCGCCAGCTGTGGCAGTTCCTCCCCAGAAGAACCACTTAGTGAAACTTATGAGAGCGGCTGCCCCACCAGCCGGGAAGCTGCTGTGGAAGCCTTGGAATTGCTGGGAGCCACGTATGTAGATAAGAAGCGTGATCTGCTTGGGGCCCTGAAACTTTGGAGATGGGCTATGGAGCTGTGGCACCAGGGGGGCGAGTATCTGCCCAAACCAGAGCCCCCGCAGCTGGTCCTGGCCTATGATTATTCCAGGGAGGTGAACACAGCCGAGGAATTGGAAGCACTTAAAACCGATCCAGATGAGATGCGCATGCAGGCAGGCCCTGTTGATCCGAGAGCACATTCTGGGTCCCTCTCACCCAGACACTTATTATTATATCCGTTATAGGGGTGCTATGTATGCCGACTCAGGCAATTTTGAGCACTGTATCCGCTTGTGGAAATATGCCCTAGACATGCAACAGAACAGCCTGGAGCCTCTGAGCCCCATGACTGCCAGCAGCTTCCTTTCATTTGCTGAACTCTTCTCTTATGTACTTCAGGACTGGGCAGCCAAGGACAGCCTGGGCACACAAATTGGCTTTGCTGATCTCATGGGGTGCTCTGCAAGGGGGTCTGAGAAGTGGAACAGGCCCTGCAACTGCCGAAGGAGCCTGGTGACTCTGTCCAGTTCACCAAGGCCCTGGCCATCATCCTCCACCTGCTCTATCTGTTGGAGAAAGTGGAATGCACGCCCAACCAGGAGCATCTGAAGCATCAGCCCGTCTACCGGCTGTTGAAGTGCCCCCAGGGCAAGAATGGTTTCACTCCTTTGCACATGGCCATGGACAAGGACACCACAAACATGGGCCGATACCCAGTGGGCAGATTCTCCTCCCTCCAGATGGTCAAGGTACTGCTTGACTGTGGGGCCAACTCAGACAGTTGGGACTTTGACAACAACACTGCATTGCACATAGCTGCCCAGAACAATTGTCAGGGTATTATGAATGCCCTGATTGAAGCGGGGGCCCACATGGATGCCACCAATGCCTTCAAGAAAACAGCCTACGAACTGCTGGGTGAGAAGCTGCTGGCTAAGAGCACCATCCAGCCCTTCAACTATGTAACCTTGCATAGCCCACACCCTGGTCAAGAATAAAATCCCCTACAAAGGCTTCATCCCTGAGGAGCTGGAGGCTTTCATTGAACTTTGCTGATAGGATTCTGAGAGGGGAGAAACCTGGAGAGGTACCCACACCAGTCCTTGCCATCTCTTGGTGAGCACTTCAGGTGGCATGAAACAGGAAGAAGGGCTCTCCCAACTCCACAGCCTTTCACCTAGCAGAAAGTGGGGAAAGGAGTTAGCTATTGGTGCTAGAAGCCTTCAGGATCATGTGCTCAGAGAACTATCTTTCTTCAGGAGGACATGCACCCGTCCTTAATTGGGAGAAGATGCACTACTTCCTACACATCCCATCTGCCTGGGCCTAGGAAGATTTTGCTTCCTGAGAGGCAGAGGGATCAAAGCCGTTGTTTTCCTATACTAGAAACAAGAAGAAACAGAAAATTGGATCTGTCCTTCTTTGCCCCTTGTGTGGCTGGATAAACCCAGCCACAAAATGCAGTGTTAGGAACGGGGGCTCCCAAGTGGAAAGTTGGAGACTCAAGAAGCAAGACCATTTCTCACTTCTTACAGCACAGTTGCACCCCACTCCCTCCCACGTTGCCACAGTTGTCCCACACAGGCAGGACTATCTGTTTAGGGTAGCCTGCTGCTCGCATAGCTTGGGCTGGTTTGGTGTTCTTTTTATTTAGTAGGTGGGCAGGCTAGAGGCATCACAGGAGATTTGAGGTTTTGCTGCCATAGGTTTTTTTCTTAGGAATTTGAAATTTTCTTTTAAGACCTGATAGGTTAATTTTGTGCACCGAGGGTTTTGTCATGCCTGAGATTGCCAAGGCCCTCAGGAGCAAGCTTTATTGTGTGAAGAACTTGGAGAAGGAGGTAGAAGACCACAGTATCGGTTCCTAAAATGCAGATGGCTGTATGTTTCTTAAAACTTCACTCATTTGCCTTTTACTTGAGCCTCTCGTATTTCCATCTGCATCAGAGAAGTATTTTTTCTAAACAGGTTCAGGCCAAACACCCAAGGAGCTGAGCTTGATGTGTTTCCCATTGAGTGAGAACTAGCAAGGTTGTTTTGGGGCTTGGTTTTTCACAGATTCTGAGTTAGAACTGAAGGCCACGTCAGCCCCACAAATAATATACAAGTGCACAGTATTGTGGGTATAGCCACCCTAAGTGGCTCCAGCTACTCTTACCACTGCTCAGGTCTTCCTAAGGAAATCCTAAGTGCAGCATTAACTCCATAAATCAGCTGGATGAGACAGTGAATGCTGAGAGCTGAGATGATACAAAATCTTGGCTTTCTATCACTCAGGGTATAAAGTGCCTGTGTTAGAGAACCTGCTGCAGGGAGGTTTTTCTTGGGTAGTACTGCTTATGCCCTGACAGGCAAAGGGGCCTCTTCCTGGCCTATTTGAACAAGAGTGAATAGCAGAAGGGGACAGAAGCTCAGGTCACATTCAGGACAACAGCATCCTTATCCCACACCTCTGCAGCCTTGTCAAATGGCAGCTACACGCAGGCCTCAGACACCACAGCAGGTCCATGGATACTCTGCCCTCTGAGAAAACTAGGCCTCGTGTGGGTTTGCAGTGTTACTAAGGATGTTATTCATTCACAAGATCAGGTTTTACCTTCTGTGGAGGTGGGAAACAGCCCAGAATAGAGAAATGAGGCCATTAAAAAAAATAATAATAATAATAATATAATTTTCCTCCAAGCCTCAGACATATACAGTATCTTTGTATAGACTTTGCAGTTCAGTCAATCATAGACATGACTTATGTTTTAGAATACAAATCCACATTGCCTAATCTTCATGATTGTAAGATTGACCTGTGGTACTTGTTAGAACTCAAGTCTTAGATCCTTCTCCTATAGCAGTGGTTCTCAACCTTCCTAATGCCACTACCCTTTAATACAGTTCCTCATGTTGTGGTGACCCCCAATCTAAAACTCTTTTTGTTGCTACTTCATAACTGTAATTTTGCTACAGTTATGAATCGTAATGTAAATATCTGTGTTTTCTGATGGTCTTAGGTGACCCCTGTGAAAGGGTTCACAACCGACAGGTTGAGAACCGCTGTCAGGGGTTGCCGAGGACCATAGGAAAACACAGATATTTACATTACGATTCATAACAGTAGCAAAATTACAGTTATGAAGTAGCAACGAAAATAATTTTATGGTTGGGGATCACCACAACATGAGGAACTATATTAAAGGGTCGTGGCATTAGGAAGGTTGAGAACCACTGTTCTGTAGGTTTTAATTGTTTCAGATAAAGAGGAGTCCAACTGCCCAGTCAGAGTGGCTCAGTGATTGAGCATCTATCTATGAAGCAGGAGGTCAGGGTTCAATTCCACTTCAGGTCACATGCCCGGGTTGTGGGCTGCTTCCCCAGTGTGGGATTTGTAGGAGGCAGCTGATCAGTGATTCTCTCATCATTGATGCTTCTATCTTTCTCTCCTTTTCCCTTCCTCTCTGAAGTATAGCTATAATAATAAAAGGGTAACATGCTAATTAGACCTGATGTCTTCTAGACATCATTCCGGAGGTCCTTCCTGCCGAAGCCCGGGCCACAGGGAAACCAGCCTAGGTCCTGTGTGCCTGAGGACTGCCCTAGGGAAGCCAGCCAGGGTCCTGGGTGCCTGTAAGGGCCGGAGGAGGGAAGCCGTGGTCCTAGGTGCTAGAGGGAAGCCGATACTGGCAGCTAGGGGAAGGAAGGCCTACCCTTCTATAAATTTTCATTCATGGTGCCTCTAGTAAAAACTTATGTAAAAAAAAGAGGAGCCCACTGTTTATATTTTTAATGAACACCCAAGTAATATGTTATTATTTTTTACCTTTGAAAGTATTTACTTGTGGTTATGAAAAGTAGTCATATGTTTTAACCCACTAATCAACAAAAGGCGAGTGTTTTTAAATAAAGGTAATGTTATTAAACGTATTGATCAAAATATTTATTATTATAAATTGCACTAGGTTTTTTATGATCATAATTATGATTAAAATGTTTTTACAACAGCTATATAATACTTGAACAGAGAATGAAAATTAATCAAAGGATCTTAGAATTGGCAAACAATTTTCAACACCCTATATTCCATCTTGTATACCATAGAAGGCTCTGTCTGTTCCCTAGGAGATTAAAGCCCTGATTGAAAAGTTTCTAATTGACTGTAGAATCCACAGCAAAACAGGACTGTCATAAAGCCATAGGAATGTGTAGCTCAGACAGAGTCAGCATTTACCATAGTGCTTAAAACTAAATGATCCTTTAGTGTCTCTGTAAAGAAAAAGAGAAAGAAAGAGAAATAATTACAAACAGCATTTAAAATTACCTGTGTATTGCACTAACTGCTTCTAAATGAGCAGCACAACATGGAGAGCCTGTGCTCCACCTCCACCACCAGCTGGACACCAAATGCTCCCCAGCCCTGCATACATGCTTCCCTCAACTGGGACCCTGTGACATTTCCTACATGGTCCGTCCTGGCTCAGTGGTGGAACCCACCCAGACTGGAGAGAGGAGAAGGTTAGACATTCTTTTGGTAGTTCTCCAGAAGTAGAAGCCAGTTTTGGGATTAAATAAGAGGAAATAAATTTGAGAGACAATGAAGAGGGAGCTAGGAAGGCTGGCTGAACCTTTAGACTACAAAATCCTTTGCATTGAAGCATATAGGAAAAGTGGTTGGGTGGAAGTGTCCCAGAATGTCCTGCTCTCTGAGGAAGGTTCAGTCTATCATTGAGTTCAGGAGGTAAGGTAGGCCATCAGAGGAGTCCCTTCCTAGCATGAATAGGCCCATTGTGATGGATTTCAAATTTCTGTAGTCAAATAGTGTTTCTTGCTCAAATATGCTTCCTTAGCTTGAAGCTGTATCACAGAGATTACCAGTTATTATATGGACTTCAAATTCAATATATTGGTCATGGACTACCATTAGTAAGTCATAATGATTAAACTAAGTTAAATTGATCAATCTGTACATTTGCAGAATATCCAGCAGTTATATTGAGAGGTCAAATACCAATCTACTTTAGCAAATGAGAACTCCCAGAAAGGGTACCAGTGTGTTTCTGTGGCATTTACTGATATAGTACAAATTTTTCCCCATGTATTCTGTGCCCGGGACACTAGAAACATGGTTTTCCTAACATTTTGTGATGGTTTCTTCATTATTTTGGAAGGGCCAATATTTAGCCTTGTGTTCTTACAATATGAAAGTGCAGAAAACACATGGATTGAGGTAAGTAAGACCACTGGTTCCGCAGATTTCATCCTCTTCTTTGCTACAAGGATATGATGGTTTGTTATCTATGCTACACGCTGGCTGTTAAACATAAAGGAGAACATAAAATATGTCAGATAATGAACTTTTTGAATAAAAACTTTTTTAATTTTAGTACAAGATACTATGCATTAAAATGGAATTAAAATTTTGTATATTAATGTTTGGAAATAAACCATTCAGGTTGTCATAAAATAATATTGATATATTTGTACAAGCTCAATATAATTTTTAAAAAACAGAGAAATGGCTGAATGTACTTTTATAATGGAGCCATTCTGGTGTTACTTCTCCTAATACCTGTATCAGATTTCCCCTATTATTTTATTACCACTAGTAGTCCATCACGTGATATCGTGTGCAGTAGACCACCTGCTGCTTCCTCAAGAACAGGCGGGAATTGCAGTGCGCCACTGGGAGCCGGCTACTTCCACAGAAACCTTGTGGCTTCAGCGGGAGCCATGAGGGACCAGCACTGATTCCGTGGGAGGGAGTCACACTGCTTCTGTGGGAGGCGGACTCATTGTCTCCTCTCCCAGCCTGCGCTCAGCCACGGAGTCTTTCCACTGGCTCCTCTGTCCTCCAGAGGGCCCAATGCTCTATGCCCACTGCCCAGAGGCCCTCCTTGGGGCTGGGGCGGAACACTTGCCTTGTTGCTGCAGCAATGAAGCAAGCATTCCGCCAGGCCACTCATGCTGCCTGCTCTCAGCAGCAGCCCCCCGAAGATTGGGGGACTCTACAGGGGCTGAAGGGACTGGGCACCGCCATTTTGTGGCTATGGGCGCCGCCATCTTTGTGATGGAGTGATGGTTAATTTGCATATTACCCTTTTATTAGATAGAACAAGGAACCATAAGACAAAATTTTAATAATTTCCCTATGTTTCTCAATGGTTTCACTACTAAAGATTCAGATACATACCAATTATCCCCACATATGTATATATTGTTATTTGCATATATACATGCATATACATGTGTATATAGTTACATATATACATACACACACATAAAATTTGATTAGGGATGGCAATATTGGTAATTTACATAAACGAAAATATGCTGTGTATTCTTACATACCATCCTTTAAAATGTCTTTTTAACCTTCATCATAGATGTTTCTTAACCTCTTCATAATATTCTGCTCTATGAATATATGAACATCCACTGCAAGGTAAATAATATTTGTAATCCTCTTGTTTTGCTTGGATAAACAATTCTAGTTTAAATACTCTGTAACCTTATGAGATGCATGCAGATAACAAGAACACCCATTATTAGAATCTTTGAAGTAATGGAATATATTTATCTTGTCCCAAACACCAAGTGGTTTTATATGACTGGCTAAATTTTATTTATTAAATTTAATGTAATAATGGCACAGTTAAAAATGTTTTTTGAAGGACAACTGTGTTGCACAATTGTTTACTGAATTTCTTTTTATAGAAGAAGGGAGAGAGACTAGAGGGATTGAAAAATCAAAAGACTTAGAGACATCCATTAGCTGCTTCCTACAAGCCCTCTACTGGGGATTGAGCCCACAACCTACGCATTTTCCCTGACTGGGAAATAAACCAGGGAACTCTTGGTTCATGGGTCAAAGGTTAACCACTTAGATACACCAGCCAGGATGTTTGGTGAAATTTGTTGTTAAAATTTACAATATAAAACATTTTAAAATTTATCTTTTTCGATTTACAAATTAAGCAGTGTTAACTTACCGGTGGGCGTGCCGGGTTGTTTTTTGGAGGAGGAGAAGGATGTGGTGCAAAAGCAGTTTCTGCAACCAGCACACAAAAGAAAATATAAAAACAACAAGAAGAGGGGAAAACAATCAGAGTCTCTGGTGGGAAGAACCTACAGTTTTTAGTATCAAAATACGACACAATTTGCCTACTCAGTACCCCCAATTTTGAGGTGAGTCTTTTGCCATAGTAACAAAACAGGAAGTTCACAAATTGGCTCCAAGTTGGAAATATACTTCCAAACTATTCTCCTCTGTGAAACACATTTAAGTGTTGTACAGCAATCACCAAACTCTGTTGTTAAGATACCATAGTTCTTTTATTTTTATTTTTTAATTCATGAGATACCACATTCAGAGAAGACAATGCTTCGTTTAATGCCCCTAATATGCCTTGCATAATGTCACTTAACATGAAGAAATTAATTACTACATAATGAAATAGTACTCATTCTAATATCAGGAGTCTATTTGATCATTCAAAACTACTTTGCAAAAATTCATCAGTCTCCTTGCACTAAAGGAAGATCAATTTCTAGGAGAGGGATCAAGGAGTTCTCACCTCCCACAAACTTTTTACTTTAGTGGACACAGAACTGGCAAGCAACAAATCAAATTGTCTAGGAATTTCAGATCTAGGGGACCTCATTACTCCCTACACTCTGCATTTAGCAAACATTGAATCTGACCTTCAAAGAAAATATTAATTAGGTAAATGTCTTTAGTCATAAATAAAGAAAAAGCTCAGTTCTACTGCTCATTCTAACCCACCTCTCTGCCTCCATCTCTCTAAGGTGGGAAATGAGAAAAAGCAATCCACTGAAGTCATTTTTAAAGGGGATATGTTACATACCCGCTTTCATTTTGCCAGTTTAAGTATTAGAAACCTAATGAAAGAAGCTGCTCCATTTCTAGATAATAGCAGTTGTCTCCTGCATTTTCTAAGATGTGGGAGTTGCTTCATCCAGAACTGACAGTGTACTCACCAGAATAAAGAGGAAATGCCAAGGCAATGATGAAAATAACTTTGATCCATGATGAGAAGAAAGACATTTTATCAAGTCTGTAGAAGAAACCCAAAAAGAATAACCAATTTTGTTCGTAGATGATACCACATCTTGCCTGCATTTTCCAGGAATTGAGAAATACTCTATTCAGGATTGGAAAATGTACTCATCAGAAGAAAATTTAAAATACCAACATGATGATAAAAAAGCTGGCATTGATATACAATGAGAAGTTAGCGATGTGAACACCTTAGAAAGTTGTAAATAAACCAGCATGTTTATGACAAAGTCCCATAAAGAGTTCAGTGAACAGACCCACAGTGGCCACTTCCTGGATCCTCCAACTTTAGTAAAAAGAGACTCAACTCCTGAGTTGTTAATCTCCTTTAGTATTTCTTTTTTTTATTTATTTTTCATTTTTACCTGAGAATAGTTTTTCCATTTATTTTCAGTGAGTGTGAAAGGGAGAACAGGAGGGAGGTTGGAAGGGAGGAAAGGAGGGAGGGAGGGGGGAGAGAGAGGGAGAGACACAGAGAGAAGGAGAGGCAGAGACAGAGAGAGAGAGACATCTAAGGAAGAGACACACATTTTATTGGTTGCCTCCTATAGGTGCCCAGAACAGGGGCAGCATAAAACCTGCAACCAAGGTACTTGCACTTGAACAGGAATGGAAGCAGAGAGACTCTTCTAGGAGGGAGAGGGGATTGACTCCAAGCATTGAGTCATGATGGCCAGGGTTAACCCCCTTTCTTTTCATTAGGGAAGACTGTTCCCTTTTTTCCTCCTGCACCCAAATCATTTAAAAATAAAAATGTTAAACAACACATGTGGATTAAAGCTCAAGGATCTCCTGTAGCATTTAAGGATACATGCCATTTCGAATGCTCAATTTACCCTTTGGAGAACCAGGAACAATCATTCCAGGACCAGAGCTGGAGCAGTCCTGACAGCAATACTATACAAAAGAAAACACAGTAATGTATGCCCCAAGTTGCCCACCTCAAGAAGACACAATACACAGGGAGACTGTGGATGTCTTGTTTACTTGTGCAGCCTCAGCCAGCTCCACTATGTTGAGCAGTGTATTTTAAATACTGCTATGTAGGAAGACAAATGTCAGGAGAGATAAGACACAGAGAAATCATATGTCCTGGCAGTGATTGGGACATTGCCACACACAGAGGTCATCAAAGTTATTCCTACAGCAGGAAGTTTGGAGAACAATTTTATCTGATGGGCATAATGAATGGGGAGGGAAGATAATGATAAATATGTCTATAGATCCTAAAATAGGTAAGACATGAAGTCTTGCTATGCAAGGGAGCTGTGTAGGATCAGGAGATAAGGCAGGAAAAGAATTTCAGAATCTATAATTTGAAAATACGCCTGGAACCTCTGCAGTTTGAAAACCTAGAGAGCTATGAGAAGCACCTGGAGAGCTTTGTACAGTTACCTGTGCCCATGTTCCTTCCCCAAGGTTGCAATTCACTTTTCTATATGAGATCCTAGTAACAGGTATTTGTTTTAAAGTTTCTAAGATGGTGACAACATACAGAGTGACTGAGCTAGAGCCACAGAGCAATCTCTGGGGCACTATTCCATCATGCTTCCTACTTCCTAAAACAGAGCTTTCATGGTGAGTTAAAGTATATACAAACCTGTGCGTTGCTAGCTTTATTCACACACTTAGACTGCACTCATTTTGGAAATTTAGCTTTTGTCAAGGTTTCTGTGTTCCAGTCAAAGGAAGGAACATAAACTCTAAAATGATCGTGATCGCTTAGTCTTAAGAACCTAGAGCTAGCCTTGCCGGTTTTTCTCAGTGGTACAGCGTCAGCCCATGCACTCAAGTGTTCAGGTTTGATCCCCCATCCAGCCCACACAGTGGAGTTGCAGATTCCTTCCCCAGCCTCTAGCAGGGCAACTGGGGGGATGCAACCAATCCATGTGCCTCTCTCTCATCTGTGTTCCTCTCTCTCTTCCAAACCCCTCCCACTGCCTCAAAAAATCTATGGGAGAAATATCTTCCACTGAGTATTAATAATAACAACAAAAGCATCTAGAGCCAGACAACTGTGCTCCTGGTCTCAGCTCTACGGCTTATTACGTGAGGTGCCTTAAAAAATTGCACATATTATCTGATTATAACTTAACACATTTGTTAAAAAAATGAGTTAAAATAAAATAGCTGCTTCCATTGTTAAATATGTTACATACAAAATGCCTAAAATGGCTGTACCGGATTAGCTTAGAATACAGTCAGAAGCATTTTCAAGTAGTTAATGAAAACCTGTTATATAAAAGTGCTGTATCATTTATTGATCAAATATCAGCAAATGGAATACAGCCATATTTTTGAAAGATTACTATCAAGTACGTTTTTCTGGAACTCAAGGTTGATTCAGCATTTGAAAACTAAGAAATATAATTCATTACATTAACAGATAAAAGAAAAATCATAGGACCTGCTCAATAGAAAGATTCTCATGATAAAAAAAAAAAAGGTTGATGACTACAATGTAAGGCATCACAGCAAGCTGTATCATTTGTGCTGAGATTTACATTGCTTTCCCACAATAATAGGCGGTCTCAGTGCAATAAAGAACAGAAAAAGAAAAGGCAGAAGGGCAGGGAAAAAGAGAAGTAAATTGTTTCTATTAACAAATGTTTTCTGCAGAATAGCCTATGAAGTGTATATATTAAAAGGCAATTACTAAAATAAATATGGAATGCATCATAATCCAGAATATAAGGTCAATATATACTAGCAAAAATAGCAAAAACTAAAATTTACATTTTTTTCCCAACACCTGTGCTGAGGTATAATTCACGTACAGTAAACTTCACATGCTAAACTGTGCAGTCTGATAAATTTGGCATATGTATGCACCCCTGAAGCCATCTTCACAATCAAGATAGTGAACATATCCCTGACCCCCAAAAGTTTCTTCCTACCCCTTCCTTTCTCTCCCCCCCGGCAGCTGATGATCTGTTATCACTTTAGATTAGTTAGCTTTTTCTGAATTTTTTCATAGATGGACTGTGTCATATGTATGCTGATTTCTCTGTACTTCAGCAAAAGTATTCTGAGAAACATCCATGCTGTTGTGTGCATCAGTACATTTACATTGTTTCCAGTTTACAGATATACAAAATAGAGCCGCCACAAATATTCATATACATGTCCTTCTTAAACATATGTATACATTTCACTTGGCTAAATAGCTATCAGTAGAAGGGCTGGAACACAGGGTAGTTCATAATGTTAAATGTTTCTTAATTTACAAAGAGATTGCCAAATTCTTTGCAAAAGTATTGTCCTGCTTTACATTCCAATGACCGGTACCTGAGAGTTCAGGTTGCTCCACACCCTGACCAGCACTTGGTGTGATCAGTCTTTATAATGTTAGCCATTCTGTTAGGTATAGAGTAGTATCTTCTTGTGGTTTTAGTTTATAATTCCTTAACAGTTTTGGCCTTTGGAGGGGGTTATTTTTAGTGAAATACAATTGAAGTAAACATTGTGTGATTTTAAAGTTTACAACATGTTAATTGGATACATTTGTATTCTACATAAAATTAATACCATAGCATTAGATATACCCCTACCATCTCACAGAGTCACTTCCTTTCTGTGGTGAGAACATTTAAGATCCAGTCTCTTAGCAACTTTGAAATACTATATATAATAATAAAAGTGCAATATGTTAATTAGACCAGATGTCTTTCTTGATGTCCTTCTGGACGACCTTCTGGACAAAAGCCAGGGCTGCAAGGGAAGCCCGCCTCCCGGGTGCCTGAGGGAAGCTGTTGCTAGCAGCTGGGCTAAGGAAGTCCTACTCTCGCATGAATTTTGAGCATTGGGCCTCTAGTTGACTGTAATCACAATGCTCTACAGATTGCAGAACTTATTCATCTTTTAACTCCAAGTTTGTACCCTTTGATCAACATATCCTTATTTTCCTGAGTCCCCAAGCTCTGAAAATTGTCATTCTAGTTTCTGTTTCTATGAATTAAGCATTCTAAGAGTCCATGTATGTTATATTATTAATAGAGGCCCAGTCCACAAAATTCGTGCACTCAGTGGGGGGTCCCCTAGTCTGGCCTGTGCCCTCTTACAGTGCAGTAGCCACGCAATCGTTCACCCCAAAGAGGTAGGCCCTGCTCACCTATCCAGGGCTCCTTGATGTATTGCCCCAAAGAGGTAGGCCGGAACTGTGGGACCCCCAGGCCTAGCTGCACAGAGCCGTGAGCCCTGCCTCAATACCGTGCATCTGTGGGACTCCCAGTCTTCTCAGCACAGAGCTGCGGGACCTGCCTCTGCGCTGTGCACGCAGCGTCAAGCTCTCACGCACCTGCATGCACACGCAGGCCCGCCCACTCGCGAGCACCTGCTGTGCTCACAGCCTCCTGATGATTGCTTATTGCGGTGTGAGGGCATCATGGCATGAGGGCATGATGACCACATAGGCTTTTATTAATAGCATACGATGTTGTTCTCATCTGATGTGTCTCATGTCTTTCAAGAACCATGTGTTTTCACAATTGGAAGGATTTTCTTCTTTCTCATGGTTGAATAACATACCATTGTTTATATAACATCTTCTTTGTCCATTTATGTGTCCAGGGACACAAGTTATTTTTGTCTTTATTCTTTTAGTATTTTCTCTGTATTTTTATTTTTTCTTTTCCCCAAACTTTTTAACTCTTTCTTTTATTTTTTACATATACAAACTAAATCTATTATCATATTGTAGATACAAAATAATTATTCATTTACATGCAATAAATATTAATATTTCAAGAAAAATTATTTTAAACATAATGTTACATGCAATAAACAATATTTAAAGAAAAATGTTTTAAATATAATAATACTAGAGAACTGGTGCATGAAATTCGTGCACAGGTAGGGTCCCTAGTCTTGGTGGCCACCAGTGCCGATCTGTGGTGCAAGGATGGGGTGATTGGGGCGCCCACTGGCACAGCCTTGGCTGGCTTGGGGCCTGCAGGCTGGGAGCAGCTCCTTCATTAAGCATCTGCCCCCCTGGTGGTCAGTGCACATCAAAGTAACCTGTCCTTCCACTGGACTCTCCACCATTCTGTCCTTTTGCATATTAGGCTTTTATTATGTAGGATAGGATTACAGGCAATAATCTTTAATATTTCAAGAGGAAAATATTTCAAATATTATATGACCAGAAGTATATTAACATAATATAATATCACAAAGTTGTAGGAAATACTAAAAATCTGCAAATAACAAGAGTACTTCTATTATATTCTGAAATGTGTTTTTTTTTTTAATCTGGCTCTATTTTTGTTTACCAGTTTATGTTGTTCATTATATTTTACAAATTGGTGAGATCATGTGATATTTATCTTTTTCTGACTGGCTTTATGCTTAGCATAATTCTCTCCAGGTCCATCCATGCTGTTGCAAATGGGAAGAGTTCCTTCTCCTTTACAGCAACGAAGTATTCCATTGTGTAGATGTACCACATTTTTTTAATCCAATCATTTGCTGATGGGCACTTAGGCTGTTACCAAATCTTAGCTGTTGTAAATTGTGCTGCTGTGAACATAGGGTTTCATATATCCGTTCTGATAGGTCTTTCGGATTTATTGGAATCTATCCTACAAGTGGGATTACTGGGTCAAATGGGATTTCCATTTTTAATATTTTTGAGGAAAGTCCATACTGCTTTCCACAGTGGCTGCACCAGTCTGCATTCCCCCCAGCAGTGCACGAGGGTTCCTTTTTCTCTGTATCCTCACCAGCACTGGTCATTTGTTGATTTGTTGATGACAGAGATTCTGACAAGTGTGAGATGGTACCTCATTGTCTATTTGATTTGCATCTCTCAGATGATTAGTGACTTTGAGCATGTTTTCATATATCTCTTGGCCTTCAGTATGTCCTCTTTCGAAAGTGTCTATTTAGGACCTTTGCCCATTTTTTGATTGGATTGTTTATCTTCCTTTTGTTAAGTTGTATGAGTCCCCTGTAAATTTTGGAGAGTAAACCCTTATCAGAGATAACATTGTCAAATATGTTCTCCCAGGCAGTGGCCTTCTTGATGTTTTGTTGATGGTTTTGGTTTTTTTTTTTTTTTTTTTTTCATGTAGTCCCATTTGTTTATTTCCTCCTCAGTTTTCATTGCCCTAGGAGTTGTATTGGTAAAGATATTGCTATGATATATGTCTGATAGTTTGCTATCTATGGAGTCTTCTAAGATTTTTATGGTTTCTCGTCTTAGGTTTAAGTCCTTTATTCATTTTGAGTTTATTTTTATGTATGGTGTAATTTGGTGTTCTAGATTTATTTTCTTGCAAGTATCTGTCCAATTTTCCCAACACCATTTATTGAAGAGACTCTTTTGACTCCATTGTATGTTCCTGACTCATTTGTCAAATATTAATTGAGCATAATGACTTGGATCAATTTCTGGGTTCTCTGTTCAGTTTCATTGGTCTATATGTCTGTTCTTGTGCCAGTAACAGGTAGTTACAGTGGCTTTGTAATTGATATCTGTTATTGTGATCCCTCCAACTTTGTTCCTCTTTCTCAGGGTTGCTGTGATTTTTCTGAGTCTTTCTTTATTGCATATGAATTTTTAGAGTTTTTTCTAGGCCTGTGAAATATGCCATTGGTATCTTAGTTGGGATTGCATAGAATCTACAGATTGCTTTGGGTAAAATGGACATTTTAATGATATTGATTCTAGCAATCCATGAACACAGTATATTCTTCCATTTGTTTATGTCTCCCTCTGTCTGTTTTTTCAGTGTCCTGTAGTTTTCTGAGTACAGTTCTTTTACTTCCTGAGTTAAGTTTATTCCTAGGAATCTTAATTTTTTTTGTTGTTGCAACAGTAAATACAATTGTTTTTTTAGTATCTCTTTCTGTGAGTTCATTATTGATGTATAAAAAAAAACACATAGATTTCTGACTGTTAAGTTTGTATCCTCCTACATTACTGAATTCATTTATTAAGTGTAGTAGTGTTTTATGGCATCTTTAGGGATCTCTGTGTACCGTATCATGTTATCTGTGAATAATTACAGTTTTGCTTCTTATTTTCCAATTTGGATGCCTGTTATTTCTTCTTGTCTGATCACTATGGCTAGCACTTCCAGGACTATGTTGAACAGGAGTAGTGGAAGAGGGTATCCCTGTCTTGTTCCTGGTCTTAGGGTAAATGATTTCAGTTTTTTCCTATTAAGTATGATGTTGGCTGTAGGTTTGTCATATATTTCCTTTATCATATTGAGATATGCTCCCTCTATTCTCATTTTGCTGAGAGTTTTTATCAAAAATTGGTGTTGCATTTTGTTGAATGTTTTTACTGTGTCTGTTGATATTATCATGTGATATTTGTCTTTCAATTTGTTTATGTTATTTATCACATTTATTGATATGCTAACATTGTACTAGCCTTGAATCCCTGGAGTAAATCCCACTTGATTATGTTGTATGATCCTATCTTATAAAAGAGTAATATGCAAGTTGACTGTCACTCCAACACACAAGATGGCCAATATGGTCAAAGATGGCCACCACCATGTGGACACAAGATGGCCGCCACAAGATGGCTGGCAGGGGAGGGCATTTTGTGGGCGATCAGACCAGGAGGGTAGGGCAGTTGGAAGGGACCAGGCCTACAAGGGAGGGAAATTGGGGGAGATCAGGCTGGCAGGGGATGGCAGTTAAGGGCAACCAGTACTGTAAGGAAAGGCAGTTGGAGGGGACCAGGCCTGCAGCGGAAGGCAGTTAGGAGTGACAAGGCCTGCAGTGAAGGGCAGTTGGAGGGGCCAGGCCTGAAGGTGAGGGCAGTTAGGGGCAAACAGGTTGGCAAGGGAGGGCAGTTAGGAATGACCGGACCAGCAGGGGAGGGCAGTTAGGGGTGATCATGCCTGCCGGGGAGGGTATTAGGGGCATTCGGGCCAGCAGGGGTGCAGTTAGGCATCGATCAGGCTGGCAGGGGAGTGGTTAGGGGGTGATCAGGCTGGCAGGCAGAAGCAGTTACGGGTAATCAGGCAGGTGAGCATTTGGGAGCCAGAAGAACTGTATTGTGAGAGAGATGTCCGATTGCTGGGTGGGATCAGGCCTAAACAGGCAGTCGTGCATTGCTTGGGGGGTCCCAGATTGGAGAGGGTGCAGGCTGGGCTGAGGGACACACCTCCTTACCCCCCTTCCCCTGTGCACCAGACCTCTAGTGTTCTATATATGTCAATTAAGTCCATCTCATCCAGTTTGTCCTTTAGAGTCTCTGTTTCTGTTTTAAGGTTTTGTCTGGAAGATATATCCAGTGAAGTTAAAGTCCCCCACTATGACTGTATTGTTGTCAATCTCTCTATTAAAATCCTCTAGAAGTTTTTTTCATATATCAGGTGCTCCTGAATTGTGTGCATATATGTTTACCAGGGTTATATCCTTTTGTTAGATCGTTCCTGTAGTATTATGTAGTGACCTTTGTTGTCTCTTGTGATGGCCTTCATTTTAAAGTCTATTTTGTTGGATATGAGTATTGCTACTTCAGCTTTTTTTCTTTTCCATTTGCATGGAAAATTTTTTCTACTCCTTCATTCTCATCCTCTGTGTGTCTTTTGTTTTGAGGTAGGACTATTGTAGTCTTCATATTGTTGGTTTTTGTATTAATTGAGCTACCCTATGCCTTTTGATGGAAACTTTTAATCCATTTAGGATTATTATTGATATGTACTTATTTATTGCCATTTTCATTCTGTATGACTACATTTTTCTCTCTGTTTCTTCTTCTCATTACAGCAGTCCCTTTAGCATTTCTTGTAATGCTGGATTGGTGGAATGAACCCCTTTAGCCTTTTCTTGTCTGAGAAGCTATTTGTCTATTTTGAATGATAGCCTTGCTAGGTATAGTAATCTTGGACTCAAATCCTTGCTTTTCATTACCTTGAGTACTCCATGCCATTCCCTGCTCGCCTGTAGAGTTTCTGATGAGAAATCAGGTGTCAGCCTATGAGAACTACTTTGTAGGTAACAGTTTTCTTTTCTCTTGCTGCCTTTAAGATTCTCTCTTTATCTTTGATTTTTTGGCATTTTAATTATGATGTGTCTGGGCGTGGTCCTGTTTGGGTTCTTCTTGCTTGGGGTTCTCTGTGCCTCTTCAATTTGTGTGACTTTTTCCTCTACCAGGTTAGGCAAGTTTTGTGCCATTATTTCTTCAAAGTTATGTATTCCTTTCTCCCTTTCTGCCTCTTCTGGTGCACCTACTATTCTAATATTATTACATTTCACATTGTCCCACAACTCTCTTAAGCTGTCCTCCTGTTTTTTAATTGTTGTTTTCTCTTTAGTTCTCTGATTCAGTGATATTTTCAACTCTATCTTCTAATACAATGATTCCATCCTCAGCTTCCCCTAATCTGTGGTAATCCTTCCAATGTACTTTTTTGGTGTAATGTCTTTCTTTATCTCAGACTGTTCTTTTTCATAGCTACTATCTCTTTTTTCATGCTGTCTTGGCAATTATGAAAAATACTGCAATGATCATGGGAGAGTTGATATCTTTTCAATATTCTCTTTTCATTTCCTTTGAATATATAACAGGAAGTGGGATTTTTTTCCTGTGCTAGGTGGCAGTTCTATTTTTAATGTTTTAAAGATGTTCCATTCTGTTCTCCATGCTGGTTATACCAGTTTAAATTCCCACCCATGGTGTACAAGGATTTCCTTTTGTTCACATCCTCATCAACATTTGTTTGTCTTCTTAATGAGAGCCGTTCTAAAAGGTGCAGGGTGATATCTCATTGTGGCTCTGATTGGCAATTTCCTGAAGATTTTCCAGTACTCTCTCATGTACTCGTTGGCCGTTTGCATGTCCTCCTCAGAAAAATGTTTGTACAGATCACCTGCCAATGTTTTTTATTCATTTCATGGAAAAGGAGACACAGATAGACACATCAATGATGAGATAGAGTCATTGATTTCCCTGCCTCCTGCATGCCCCCTACTACGGATCAAATCCTCATACTGGGCATTTGTTCTGACCTGGAATCAAACCTCAACCTCCTGGTTCATGAGTCCATGCTCAACCAATTAGCAACACAGATAGTACCCCACTGTCAATTTAAAATATATATATATGTGTATATATGTGTATATACATATATATATAATGTGTGTGTGTGTGTGTATATATATATATACACACACACACACACACACACACACACATTACTGATTTTAGAGAAGAAGGGAGAAGGAGGGAGAGATAGAAACATCAAGGATATGAGGGCGTGACATTCAGCATAGTCCCTCATTGGTTGTGGGCACCGCCATCTTTGCAATGGCATGAGGGATAATTAGCATATTCCATCTTTGTTAGATAGGATGTGTCCACACTAGGATTGAGCCTGAAACCCAGGCATTTGCCCTAACTGGAATGGAACCATGACCTCCTGGCTCATAGGCCGATCCTTAACCACTGAACCAAACTGGCCAGGCCTATTCTTCATTTGAATCACTAGGGCTATTGAGTCCTATGAGTTCTGTATTTTTTTCAGATATTAACCTCCTTTGAGATATTTAGTTTACAATATTGGCTCCGATTTTGTTGGTTGTCTTTTCATTTTGTTGTTAGTTTCTTTTGCTGCGCAGAAGATTTTTAATTTGATGCAGCCTCTCTTAAGAACAATTCTGTAAATTTAAACTAGTGATGATATTTTCAAGGTCTTTATAGCTAATCAGTGCTGAGTTATAGAAGTGAGTGCCTAAGAAATCTTTGTGGGGGTATTATCTACCACATAAATATATTTCAAGTAGTGTAATACCAAATTTTAAAAAATAATATGCTTGTTTTATATTAAAGAGTGACTCTTAAAGTAATTGAAAAAAGTCTTACTGTGAGTAGGACATCAAGGCAGTCTGTAAGTCTAGCAGTGAGTTTGTTAGAATACTGCCTTTTAGTTGAGTTTTGTATCAGTATCCAGAAATACTGAGAATTCATGAAAGAATGTGTGCAATGACAGAACTGAGGTTGGATGAGACTGTTCTATTTGATATACACAAATGCCTTCTCTGTAGATGTTGGCTTATTGTAACCAGGAGAAAAAGTAGTGATCAGATCTAACTATCTGCTAAATCCCTCTTGCATCCAAAGAAAATAAGACAGAGGCAGAGGAAGGAGCAGATATTTGATACAATTTCCTGGTTCTCTTCTTATCAATACTGAATCAAATGCTAAACTGGAGAATTCTAGGAGTCAGAATAGTTAGTGAGACCTCTTGTGATTCTGAAGTAAAATGGGGAAATGCTGAAAGTTAATATTAAAGGGTTGTGCCTTCATGGTTAGATGTATTCCACTTATAGGTGAAATATGGCCATGCTAAAGTGGTTACATTTTCCATAACACAGGTCTTTTATGAAGCATTCTAGATTACTTGCTTTATCAAAGATTAATAATTCTAGAAATAAATTGATTATCACAAAGTACTATTGTATCTGGGCTTTAGCATATATTTGCCACAGTTTAGATGTACAGAATCAGTTCTATTAATATACAACTATATTACTCCTTATCACTGGGTAGCTCCTCAAATATTCACAGTGTCCAGCATTGAAAGCTATGCTCATCACCCTTGCAGGATATTTGGTCCTGTCCTACATGACTACGACATTTGGTCCGTGCCAAAAGGTCTTTGATATTTTGTTGTGACCTAACATCCATGGAGACATTTGGGGCCTAGTAAATATAAATCATACTCTTCTGCAGGATCTGAGCCCTGACCCATCCACCTGCCGCATGTGTCATTGCCAACCAGGCTGTCAAGGTAAGAGGGGTTATTATTGGCAGTACAGCCATAACACAAACATTGTACCAATACAGCATGTTAGCATTTTTATGTCTTAATCCTGTAACACAGAAGTATAAATAAACATTATGGGCTATTTGAATGCAATGATAATTTCTTAGGTCTGTATGTTAATATATATATTTATATATATTTAAGGAAAAAGAAAGTTGAAGGAGGGAGACAGGTAAGGGGTGAAGAGAGAGAGAAAGTAACATCAACCTGTAACCTGGATATGTGCCCTGAAGGGGAATTCAACCAGTGACCTTTCAGTGCATGGAATTGTGCTCACAACCAACTGAGCTACACTGGCTAGGGGAAGTGTATATATTTTGACAGGATCAAATTTCAAAGATATTTTTGTATGATAAAATGTCTCCATGGACATTTTGGACAGGACCAAATGACTAATAATCATAATTAGGGATAAGAATTATTAAGGAGTATGTTTATAGCTACTTGAAGCCTTGGCTCTGACACAGAAAATATTCTTCTCATCACCAATAAGTTGGATTTTACTTACTTTAAAGAGAAAAGACTTTATAGTATGGGTAAATATCACAAGCTGTTTGCCAAAAGCTGGGCTCAAACATTCACTCATGCATGCTACAGAGGGCATCTCCTGTGAAGGAGTAAGGGCTTTTTGTGATGGTCAAGGGCTAAGTTTCCTTCATATAAAATAACTAGAGTCCCAATGCATGAATTCATGCACTGGAAGGGGGGCGTCCTTCAGCTGGGCCTGCCCCCTCTCACAGTCTGGGAACTTTCAGGGGCAGGAGTCGACTCAGCAATCAGAGGAAGGCAGCACCCCATCATACCTCTGCTGCAGCCACCGCCGGCAGTGCAAGCCTCGACCAGCCCTGGTTACCTGAGCTTCAGGTGGCCTTGGGCAGCTGGGCAACTGCCATCCGAGGCTTGCCTGAGCCTAGGGCATAGGCTGGGCAGATGACATGTGAGGCTTGCCTGTGCCTCAGGCATCAGTTGGGCAACTGACTTCTGAGGCTTGCCTGCACCTAGGGCCAGCCCTGGGCTTCTCAGGGGCTGAGAGGACTGGGAGACTCTGGAGGCAGGCACGTGGAGCAGCCGGGCCCTCCTAGTGGTAGGCCTAGCCTTGCCGTGCGCCTGGAGACCCGGCGAGGCTGAGGAGCCTGGGAAGCTCCATGTAGTGGCTGTGGGCACCGCCATCTTTGATGGCATGGCCATCAATTAGCATATTCCCTCCTTATTGTCTGTGGATGCCGCCATCTTTGTGATGGCATGAGGGTCAATTAGCATATTCCCTCTTTATTAGACAGGATGTTTCCACTTTCTAAGTGACATATCCTGTCTAAGAACACACTTCATCCACCCTGCTAGTTGAGATCTGGGAGAATAAAATAAATGGCCTTAAATATTAACGTTGAGATATCTCAATATTATCTCAATATCTTGAGGTATTTCAAATATATATCATTGTCTGGGTTCCCCCAGAAGTAGAATTTGTGGTAAAGTTTTGAGAATAAATTTGTTGGTTAAGGAGACAAATAGGGGACACATCAGTAGCATATTGGGGACAGGAGGCAGAAAAATGAAGGGAATAAATGAACAGTGTCTTCTCTAGCAGGTTAGTTACCACTGTGTGTAAGTGTAGTTCACTCCTTAGTGAGACTCTGAAGGTAGTGTGCAACATAAAGATCAGATTTATCCTACTCTAATGGCAAGGGAGCTGGCATCTACACTAATAAAAGAGAAACATGCAAATTAACCATCACTCTGCTACACTCACAGGCAATCAGGAGCGAGTATGCAAGTTAGCCCCACCAAGATGGCAGCGGCCATGGAGCTGGAGGGAGCAGGAGTCTTGGGTTGGCCCTGGCAATGGAGGAAGCCCAGCTTCCCGTCTCCCCTGGCTGGCTCTGGCTTCCACTCAAGGCTACGAAGTTTCAATTGTAGAAGTTAAATAAATCCCAGATACCTGCTTCCAGCCAGCCCTTGCCTCTGCTCAAGGAAGCACTGAAAAAAAAGAAAGAAAAGAAAAAAAGGAGGGGATGGGAACCTGGATTGCCAGGGGAGGCATGGCTAGCCTGAAAACAGCCCTCAGCTCCTCACCCAGGCTGGCCATACTCCCATGGTGTGAGGGTCCCCTCTGGGGGGCTGGGCCAGCCTGCAAACATATATCAGCTCCTCACCCAGGCTGGGCAGGCACCCCAGTGGGGACCTCCTGAAGGGGGTGTGGCCAGCCTGAAAACAGCCCTCAGTCACTCACCCCATCAGTGGGGGTCAGTTGGAGGTGATCAGGACAGCGGGGGGGGGGGGGCAATTTGGAGTGAGCAGGATAGCAGGGGGGACAGTTGGCAGTGAGCAGGCCGACAGTGGAGGTAGTTGGGGTGAACACACTTGCATGGTGGGCAGTTGGGGGTGGTCAGGCTGGTGGGGGGGGGGGCTTTGGGGGCAAGCAGGCCAGCAGTGGGGAGAGGTTGGGGGTCAGCAGGCCAGCAGGCAGAGATGTTAGGGGCAATCAGGCAGGCAGGCAGGCAGACAGGTGAGCGATTAGGAGCCAACAGTCCCGGATTGCGAGAGGGATGTTCAATTGCTGGTTTAGGCCTGATTCCTGTAAACCAGCAGTAGGACATCCTTCAAGGTGTCCCAGATTGGAGAAGGTGCAGGCCAGGCTGAGGGACACCCCCCCCCCGCCCCGCTGGGCACGAATTTCATGCACGGGGCCTCTAGTATTTATATATCAACCCTCATCAGTCATTGATTGAGAAGTGACCACAAGATGTGTTGACTTTCTTGTGCTTCTGGCTCTCTCTGTATATGGGCACAGTATTCAGAGAAAGTCCTTTAGCAAGGAGATGCAGATAGTGGCAGTTGGAAGTTGAGCCCCATGAACTGATAGGTAGAGCCCAAAAGGATAAGAAAAGGGCATGAAAGTACTTTGTGGAAGTGGCGATATATCCAGAATCTGGAAATCAGAAATTAGTTTTTGAGATACAACTATGGAATAATTGATGTAAAATGGAATTAAAATTCATGAGACTGGATAAGATCACTCAGGAAAATAGAAAAGAGAAGAGGACTGTACAATGAGTACCAGCACATAAATAATAAATGAAACCAATAAGGAACCAATAAGGAACAAGAGATGATAAAGGAGAAAAAAACAAAAGGGTGATATCATTGGAGCCACGTTTTAAAAAGTGCATCTAGAAAGAAAGGAGTAATAAAGAATACCAAATGCTGCTGATAGGGAGAAAAAAAATGAGATATGAAAACCCGCTCTTACAGTTTGAAAAGAAAACCCAATTGACAGTCCTAGATGGCTCTTGCCTTGCAGGGAGTTAAAAGCCTGTGTGTGGAGAGACCTAGAGGGCTCTTACCATGAAGGGAGGTGTGGCAATAGTGCCTCTCGTGGACATTCTGAGAACAGCACTATAGTAAGGGATGTGTTGCAATAGTGCCCTCTTCTTAAAAAATCTTTATTGTTGAATGTATTACATATATCCCTTTTTTCCTGCATTTATCTCCTGCAGACTACCCGCCACACCTCCGGCCCCAGGCATTCACCACCCTATTGTCGGTATCCTTGGGTTATGCAAGGATACCCTCCCCCTTCCCCTCCTTCCCTCTGAGAGTCTGGATTCTGTTACAAGTTTCCACTCCAGTTCTACTCCATTCATCAGTATATTTTGTTAATTATATTCTATAAATAAGTGACATCATGCGATATTTGTCTTTCTCAGATTGGTTCACTTCACTTGGCATAATATTTTCCAGGTCCATCAAAGCTGTCCCAAAGGGTAAGAGATCCCTCTTTTTCTTTCTTTTTCTTTTTTACAGCTGCATAGTATTCCATTCTGTAAGTGACCCATAGTTGTTTTATCTATTCATCTAGTGATGGGCACTTGGGCAGATTCCAAATTTTAGCTATTGTAGTTTTAAAAAAAAACAATAAAAAAAAACAGCTACCGGCATATTAGACTTTAAACTTTAAATGGCTATGAATGTACTGTCCTTCAATCAAAATTGTGAATTGATTGTTGGTAGATGAGGCCTGGGCATTGGGACATTGTTAAAACTCCCAGATGAGCTTCCTGTGAAGTCGGGTTTGGGGAAGCTTGTCTAAAGAACAGAATGTGGATTTTTTTAAAAATATATATTTTATTGATTTTTTACAGAGAGGAAGGGAGAGAGATAGAGAGTAAGAAACATCGATGAGAGAGAAACATTCATCAGCTGCCTCCTGCACATTCCCTACTGGGGATGTGCCCTAACCAAGGTACATGCCCTTGACCAGAATAGAACCTGGGACCCTTGAGACCGTAGGCTGACGCTCTATCCACTGAGCCAAACCAGTTAGGGCCAGAATGTAGATTTTTTATTGGGATATAATTGACATGGAACATTGTGTAAGATTAGGATGTACAACATCTTAATGTCATGCATTTATATCTTGTAATATAATTATCACTCCAGTGTTAGCTCACACCTCAATCATATCACTTAATTTTGTTGTTGTGAGAACAATTGAGATCTAGTCTCTTAGCACCTTTAATGTTTATAATATAATATTTTTCGCTATAATCACTACCCTGTCCATAAGATCTCCAGAATTATTTTTTCAAGCAGGACAGAGGTAAAGTTGTGGAGTGAAGTTGAAACCAGATAGGACAACCAATGCCTTAAATTATATGGTACAAAATAACCTTCAAAAAGGAGCGAGACATTAAGACATTTCCAGATAACTAAAGCTGATATTCATTATCATTAGACCTACCCTACAAGAAATGATAAAGGGAGTCTTTCAATTTGAAGTTAAAGAACAATACAAATTAAATCGAAGTGACATGAAAATATAAAGTTCATCAATAAAGGTAAATACATGGACAATTATAACATCTTATTTCATTGTAATTTTCATAAGTCCACTTTTTATTCCTTTATAAGATTTAATAGACCAGAGCATAAAACCTAATGTTCAATACAGGGTGGGGTAAAAGTAGGTTTGCATTTGTGAATATACAAAACACAGAGGCTATCCTTACATTATTATTCATTATTGTATTTTTCCCCATGAACAACTATACATCTACTTTTGTCCCACCCTATACATGTTAATTGGTACACACTATAAAAAGACAATTTGTGACATTACTAACATAAAGTAAGGGAGCAGACCTGCAATAAATTTGTTTGTGTATGCAGTTGAAATTAGCAGCTTAAACAGATCATTGCAAGAAGTTATCTGTGTGTATGTGTTTATATGTTATAACTACAGTATGTCATGCAATCGCCACAAAGAAAATAACCATAGTATATAAATACAAGTAAATGAGAAGGGGTTTAAAATCTGTCACTACAAAAATTCAACTAAGTCCACAGGAAGGCAGTTCTTAACGAAATAAGAAACAAAAGCATTGTAAGACATAGAGAAATCAAGTTTAAAAGGCAATAATTATTTCTTTACTATTAGGAATTGCTTTAAATGTGAACAGATTAAACTCCCCAGTCAAAAATATAGATTGGCAGAATTCAATAACAAAAAAAGGACACAATTATATTCCATCTTTAAGTGCCTAACTGTAAATCCAAGAACGCACAAGTGATTGATTTGGATTTTTTGGATATGGTTTCCTGGCTATTACACCAAAAGCAATAGCAATAACATAAAAAAAAAAGATAAATTAGACTACTTTAAGATAAAAAATATTTTTTGTATCAAAGGATCAACTACAACAGTGAAAAGGAAACCAACAGAATGGAAGAAAATAATAGAAAATAATATCTGATAAGGGATCTAGAATATATAAAGGACTACAACTCATTTGAAAACTTGAATAAAAATGGGAAAAATGTTTTAATAGATTTTTCTCCAAAGAAGATACACACATTACCACCAAGAATATGAAAAGATGTTCAATATAACTAAGTATTAGGGAAAAGCAAAAACATAAATTTGTAAATATATGTATATACATACATATATATTTCATGCTCATTAAGATTACTGCTACTGAAAAAAAAAGTGTAAGTGTAAGAAAGAAAGTGGAGAAGTTGGAACCCTTGTGGATTGATGGTAGGAGTGAAAACTGGTATGACCATACAGAATGCAGTAGTCAAAACTTTAAAATAGAATTACTGGCAATTTCATTTCTAGGAATATTTCTCAGTTTAAATGGGGATCTTGAGGAGATATTACACACCTGTAAATGCAGGGGTCCCAGAGTAGGCAAAATAATCTTGAAAAAATAACCAATTTTGGAAGATTCATATACCCTCATTTTAACAAAAATTAAAAGTAATAGTGATTAAAAATAGTATATTATTGGCATTAAGATAAACATATAGAACAATGAAATAGAATTTAGTCGAAATACATTTGTAAATATATGCTCAATTGATTTTTAAGACTTAATTTTTAGAGAAGTTTTAGGTTTACAATAAAATTGAGAAAGAAGTACAGAGAATTTCCTGCTCCATGCATGTACAGGTTTCCTCATTATCAACATCACTCACAGAATGCTACTTTATTTTCTCACCAAGGATAAACCTACATTGACACATCATTGTCAGCCAAGACTATGGTTTGCCTTAAGGTTCACTCTTGGTATTGTACTTTCTGAGGTTATGGGGAAAAGTTTTATGAACTTTGTCAATCACTATACATATACAGAGCATTTTTCACTGCCCTAAAAGTATCTGCGTTGTGCCTATTCATGTCTCCCATCCTGGAAACCATTGGTATTTTTACCTTTTATAGAATGTCATACAGTTGGAATCATGCAGTGTATAATGTTTTCAAATTGCCTTTTATCCACTTAGTAATATGCATTTAATTTTTCTTCATATCTCTTCCTGGCTTCATAGCTCAATACTTTTTACTTGGATAACTGAATAATATTCCAATGTCCAAATGTATCAAAGTTTATTTATGCATACATGTACTGAAGGATATCTTTGTTTCCAAGTATTGTCAATTAGGAATAAAGGTACTTCATTAATAAAGATTATTTTTGTGCGTGTAAATAAGTTTTCAACATTTTTGGGTAAAGTACTAAGGAGCATGATTGCTCAATTGTATGTTAAGAGTGTGCTGGTTGGGGAGTGGGTATAGGAACGGACGGAGATGGATAATGGGGGAGATAAGAAGGAATCTTATAATACTATCATACATACACACACACACACACACACACACACACACACATACATATACATACACACACTAATAAAAGAGAAACATGCAAATTAACCATCACTCTGTTATACCCACAAGCCACACCCACCAGCCAATCAGGAATCAGTATGCAAATTAACCCAACCAAGATGGTGGCCAGCCACAGAGCTGGAGCAAGCAGGAGGCTGGTTTGCCCCCAGCGATGGAGGAAGCCAAGCCCCCCCGCCATGGCCCGCCCTGGCCTCCGCTGAAGGCTACAAAGTTTCAATTATAGAAGATAAATAAATCCCAACAAAAATGGTGGCAACCACAGAGCTGGAGCTGAGCAGGAGGTTTGGGTTGCCCCCGGGTTGGAGGAAGCCAAGCTTCCCCCCCTGGCGGGCCAGCCCTGGCCTCCACTCAAGGCTACAAAGTTTCAATTATAGAAGATAAATAAATCCTAGATACTTGTTTCCAGCTGGCCCTGGCCTCCACTCAAGGAGGCTCTGAAAAAAAGAAAAAGAGAAAAAGGAGGGGCTGGGACCTTGAGTCTCCGGGGGGTGATCAGGCCAGGATGGGACTGCAGGGGCCGTTGGGGGTAAGCAGACCAGCAGGGGGGCCAGCTGGGGGTGAGCAGGCCGTCAGTGGGGGTCAGTTGGAGGTGATCAGGACAGTAAGGGTGTCAGTTTGGAGTGAGCAGGCCAGCAGGGGGCCAGTGGGAGTGATCAGGCCAACAGGCGGCGCAGTTGGGGGTGATCAGGCTGGTGGGGGATATTTGGGGGCAAGCAGGCCGGTGGCAGGGGGTAGGTAGGAGCAAGCAGGCTGAAAGGTAGAGTGGTTAGGGGCAATCAGACAGGCAGGCAGACAGGTGAGTGGCTGGAGCCAGCAGTCCCGGATTGTGAAAGGGATGTCTGATGGCAGTTTAGGCCCAATCCCTGTAAACTGGTAGTAGGACATCCTTTGAGGGGGCCCAGATTGGAGAGGGTGCAGGGTGGGCTGAGGAACACCCCAACCCCCTTTCATGAATTGCATGCACCGGGCCACTATCTGTGTGTGTGTGTGTGTGTGTGTATGTGTGTGTATTTATATATATTTGAAAAAATAAAACTATAAAAAGAGATTAAATTGTCAAATTGTCTTCCAAAGTGTAGATATACTACTTCAGATTCCCATCAGCATTGTATGATTTCTTTTTGCTTCCTCATCAGGATTTGGTGGTGTCAGTGTTCCAAATTTTACCCAGAGTATTAGTCAGGTAGTGGCATCTCATTTTTTTAAATCTACATTTCTCTGATGACATATAATATAGAGCATCTTTGCATATGCTTATTTGACATATGAGTATCTTTGATGAGTTGTCTGTTAAAGTAGTTGGCCCATTTTTTTTAAAGTCGGGTTACTTCTTTTCTTATTTTTGAGTTATAAGAGTTCTTAGTACATATTGTATAACAGTATTTAATCATATGTGTGTGTGTGTTTTTGAAATAGTGCTCCCAGTTTGTGCCTTGTTTTCTCATTCTCTTGATATTGTCTTTCACAGAAAAGAAGTTTTAAATTTTAATGAATTTCAGCTTATCAATTATTTCTTCAGTGGGCCAAAGCCTTTAGTGTTGTATCTAAAGAGCCATCACATACCCAACGTCAGCCAGGTTTTTTACTATATTCTCTTCTATTAGTTTTATAGTGTTCCATTTTCCATTTTGCTATATTATATGGACCTATTTCTACATTCTTCTTTCTGTTTCACTCACCCTTTTGTCTTATTCTCTCACGAATACTACACTGTCTTGACTAATCAATTTATTTTTGATAAGAGTTCTAAGAAAATTAAATGGCCAAAGAATAGTCTTTTCAAGAAATAATGCTGTGACAACTGCATATCCGCATGCAAAAAAGTATAACTTACCACATACAAAAATTAACTCAAAGTGTATCTAACATCTAAATGTAAGTACTAACCTTATGAAAATCTTAAAAGGGAACCGAGGTGCACATCTTCTTGGGTTTGGGTTAGGGTTAAGCAGCAATTTCTTTTACCAAACAACAAAGGTACAAACAACAAAGGAAAAAACTGACAAGTTAGAATTCACTAAATTTGAAAAAATTACAGAAAAGGTCACATCAATAAAGTAAAAGGTACAACCTGAAAATCAGGAAAAACATTTGTAAGTTATATCCTATATAATAAAAACCCAGTGACTGAATGGTAGAACGACAGGAACCACCACAACCCCTAACCCCAGCCGTCCCAGTCCCCGAGTAGGCCCCCCAACCCCGATGATGGTGTGGGGCGGGCCAGCCTATAAAGAGCACATGGCCCCTCACCCAGGCTGGTCTGGCCCCAGAGTGACCCTCAACCCCCCTAAGTCACTGCCTGGCTCCCTGTGCATGTACATTTAGTGAAAGCACAATTATTAGTCCCTTCTGTCCCCAACCAGAGTCTCTACAGGGCTCTGCTAATACTGCAGCCAAGGTGTGGAATTCTCCCTCCATGGCCCGAAGCCCCAGGAGACCTTCAAATTAAACAAAAAGGTGACCTAAGCATTAACAGGATGGTGGCCCTTTGCTCAGGAATGTAGAGAGGGTGAGTGGGCATTTTGTGAAATTGCAGTGCCTTGCAGATTAAGTGAGCTTTCAATCTCTCTCTAAAAGGGGTGGTGAAGAAGACCCGCACGCTGCCAGGAACAACAGGGAAGGGTAGGCACATTCAAAAACCGAAAAACTTTTAAACCAACAGACATGAAGATCATACTGAGAAACTGAAGGCAGAGCCCCGGGAAGAACATAAAAATCATTAAAAGGCCATCATTCATCTTGATATACATATGCAAACAGCACATAAACAACTTCATCTCATGGGACATGAAATGAAAAATAGTTCTGTGTGGTTTTTCTTTTGGCATCCTTAAAGTATAATTAGATCCACCTGGGGGAAAGCTATAGCTTCGAGCATTAGACCCCACTGACAGCCCCAGCCAACGGGCCTCCATGGGGTGGCCCGCCTGACCCCACCTATGCAAAAATTTGTGTACAGGGCCACTGGTATCCAATAAGGGCCTAGTATCTAGATTATATCAAGTACACTAATAACCTTTGTCTTGACTGATTTGTGAGTGACTAAGAAAATAATGTAATTTTCCTCCAAGCCTCAAACATATACAGTATCTTTGAATAGACTTTGCAGTTCATTCAATCATAGACATGACTTAAGTTTTAGAATACAAATCCACATTGCCTCATCTTCATGATTGTAATATTGACCTAAGGTACTAGTTAGAAATCAAGTCGCAGATCCCTCTTCTATAGGTTTTGATTCATTCAGATAAAGAGGAGTTCAACTACCCAGTTGGAGTGGCTCAGTGATTGAGCATTTATGAACCAGGAGGTTAGGGTTCAATTCCCCTTCAGGGCACATGCCCTGGTTATGGCTGGTTGCCCAGTGTGGGATATGCAGGAGGCAGCTGATCAATGATTCTCTTTTCATTGATGTTTCTATCACTAGCTCCCTTTCACTTCCTCTCTGAAATCAATAAAAAAATTTAAAAAAAGAGGAGCCCACTGTTTGTACTTTTATTGAACACCCAAGAAATATGTCATTTTTTTTTTTTTACCTTTGAAAGTATTTAGTTGTGGTTACCAAAAGTAGTCATCTGTATTAACACACTAATCAACAAAAAGGGAGTGTTTTAAGTGAACGAAATGTTATTTAACATTGTATTGATCAAAGTCTTTATTATAATAAACTGCATTAGGTTTTATATTAGCATACATATGATTAAGATAGCTTTTCAACTGCAACTTAATACTTGAACAGAGAATGAAAATTAATCAAAGGATCTTAGAATTGGCAAACAATTTTCAACACCTTGTATTCCATCTTGTATACCATAGAAGGCTTTGTCTGGTCACCTAGGAGATTAAAGCCCTGATTGAAAAGTTTCTAAATGACTGTAGAATCCACAGAAAAATAGGATCGTCATAAAGCCATAGGAGTGTGTAGCTCAGACAGAGTCAGCATTTACCATAGTGCTTAAAACTAAATGATCCTTTAGTGTTGCTGTAAAGAAAAAGAGAAAGAGAAATAATTACAAACAGCATTTAAAATTACCTGTGTATTGCACTAACTGCTTCTAAATGAGCAGCACAACATGGAGAGCCTGTGCTCCACCTCCACCACCAGCTGGACCCCAAATGCTCCCCAGCCCTGCATACATCCTTCCCTCAACTGGGACTATGTGACATTTCCTACATGGTCCGTCCTGGCTCAGTGGTGGAACCCACCCAGACTGGAGAGAGGAGAAGGTTAGAGATTCTTTTGGTGGTTCTCCAGAAGTAGAAGCCAGTTTTGGGATTAAATAAGAGGAAATAAATTTGAGAGACAATGAAGAGGGAGCTAGGAAGGCTGGCTGAACCTTTAGACTACAAACTCCTTTGCATTGAAGCATATAGGAAAGGAGGTTGGATGGAAGTGTCCCAGAATGTCCTGCTGTTTAAGGAAGGTTCAGTCTATCATTGAGTTCAGGAGTTAAGGTAGGCCATCAGAGGAGTCCCTTCCCAGCATGAATACGCCCATTGTGATGGATTTCAAATTTCTGTAGTCAAGTAGTGTGTCTAGCTCAAATATGTTTCCTTAGCTTGAAGCCATATCACAGAGATTACCAGTTATCATATGGACTTCAAATTCAATATATTCGTCATGGACTACCATTAGTAAGTCATGATGATTAAACTAAGTTAAATTGATCAATCTTTACATTTGCAGAATATCCAGCAGTTATATTGAGAGGTCAAATACCAAACTGCTTTAGCAAATGAGAACTCCCAGGAAGGGTACCAGTGTGATTCTGTGGCATTTACTGATATAGTACAAAGTTTTCCCCAAATATTCTGTGCCCAGGATACTAGAAATATAGTTTTCCTATCATTTTATGATGGTTTCTTCATTATTTTGGAAGGTCCAATATTTAGCCTTGTGTTCTTACAACATTACACTGCAGAAAACGCATTGATTTAAGTAAGCTATTCCATTGGTTCCGCAGATTGGATCCCTTTCGTCGCTACAAGGATACGATGGTTTCTCATGTAGGCTACACTCTGGCTGTTAAACATAAAGAAGATAATGAACTTTTTGAATAAAAACTTCTTTAATCTTAGTACAAGATATCGTGCATCAAAATGGAATTAAAATTTTGTATATTGAAGTTTGGAAATAAACCATTCAGGTTGTCATAAAATAATATTGACATATTTCTAATATAATTAAAAAAAACATACAAATGGCTGAATTTATTTTTATAATGGAGCCACTCTGGTGTCACTTGTCCTAATAACTGTATCAGATTTCCCCTATTATTTCATACCACAAGGAACCATAAGACTGAATTCTAATAATTTTTCTATGTTTTTCAATGATTTCACTACTAGAGAATCAGATACATTCAGTTTATCACCGCATATGAATATATTAGTATTTGCATATATACATGCACAGACATGTGTATATATCTACATTTTTACATACATACATAAAATTTGATTAGTAATGGCAATATTGCTAATTTTCATAAATAAATATATACTGTATATTCTTCCATACCATCCTTTAAAATGTCTTTCTAACCTTTATCATATATGTTTATATACGTTTATGTTCTTCACCTCTACCTAATATTCTGCTCTATGAATATATGAAACTTATTTTGAAGTGGATATTTTTTGTAATCTTCGTGTTTTCCTTGGATAAACAATTCTAGTTTAAATACACTGTAACCTTTATGAGATGCATGCAAATAACAAGGATAACCATTTTTGGAGTCTTTGAAATAATGGGATATTTTTATCTTGTCCCAAATACCAAATGGTTTTATATGACTGGCTAAGATTTATTTATTGAACTTAGTGTAATAATGGCACTGTTAAAAAATGTTTTTTTGAAGGACCACTGTGTTGCACAATTGTTTGCTGAATTTCTTTTTATAGAAGAGAGAGGGACTTGAGAGGTTGAAAAATCAAAGACAGAGAGAGACATCCATTCGCTGCTCCTGCATGCCCTCTACTGGGGATTGAGCCCACAACCTAGGCATTTTCCCTGACTGGGAAATAAACCAGGGAATAATATGTTTATTTGAATTGTTTCGACTTTTGGTTCAAGGGTCGAAGCTTAACCACTGAGAAAGACTAGTCAGGTTGTTTGGTGAAATGTGTTGTTAAATCTTACAAAATAATACAATTTAAAGTTTATCTATTTCAACTTATAAATTAATTAGTGTTAACTTACCGGTGATCTATAAGAAGGTCTAAAAAAAGTTTCTGCAACCGGCACACAAAAGAAAATGTAAAAACAAGAACAAGAGGGGAAAACAATCAGAGTCTCTGGTGGAAAGAACCAGAGTTTTTAGTAGCAATATACTACAGTTTTTAGTAGCAATATACTACACAAATTGCCTACTCAGTGCCCCCAGTTTTGAAGTGAGGCTTTTGTGATTGTAACAAAACAGGAAGTTCACAAATTAGCTCCAAATTTGAAATATACTTCTAAATTTTTCTCCTCTGTGAAAAATAATTTTAAGTGTTGTACAGCAATCACCAAACTCTGCTGTGCAGATACCATTGTACTTTTTATTTTTGTTTTAATTCATGAGATATCACAGTCAGAGAAGACAATGCTTGGTTTAATGCCCCTAATATGCCTTGCATAATGTCACTTAACATGAAGAAATGAATTACTCCTTAATGAAATAGTACTCATTCTAATATCAGGAGTCTATTTGATCATTCAAAACTACTTTGCAAAAATTCATCAGTCTCCTTGCACTAAAGGAAGATCAATTTCTAGGAGAGGGATCAAGGAGTTCTCACCTCCCACAAAGTTTCAACTTTTAGTGGACACAGAACTGGCAAGCAACAAATCAAATTGTCGAGGAATGTCAGATTTGGGGACCTCATTACTCCCTACACTCTGCATTTAGCAAACATTGAATCTGACGTCCAAAGAAAACATGAATTAGGTAAATGCTTTTAGTCATAAATACAAAAAATTCAGTTCTACTGCCCATTCTAAGCCACCTCTCTGCCTCCATCTCTCTAAGGTGGGAAATGAGAAAAAGCAATCCACCAATGTGATTTTTTAAAAGGGGTTTCATTTTGCCAGTTGAAGTATTAAAAACCTAAAGAAAAAAAGCTGCTTCATTTCTAGATAATAGCAGTTGTCTCCTGCATTTTCTAAGATGTGGGAGTTGCTTCATCCAGAACTGACAGTGTACTCACCAGAATAAAGAGGAAATGCCAAGGCAATGATGAAAATAACTTTGATCCATGATGAGAAGAAAGACATTTTAGCAAGTCTGTAGAAGAAACCCAAAAAGAACAACCAATTTTGTTTGTAGATGATACCACATCTTGCCTGCATTTTCCAGAAATTGAGAAATACTCTATTCAGGATTGGAAAATGTACTCATCAGAAGAAAATTTTAAATACCAACACGAAGATAAAAAAGCTGGCATTGATATTCAATGAGAAGTTAGTGATGTGAACTCCTTAGAAAGCTGTTAATAAACCAGCATGTTTATGACAAAGTCCCATAAAGAGTTCAGTGAACAGACCCACAGTGGCCACTTCTGGATCCCCAACTTTGGAAAGAAGAGACTCAACTCCTGAGTTGTTAATCTTTACTATTTCTTTTCTTTTTTTTTTTACCCAATGATATTTGCATTTATTTTCAGTGAGTGTGAAAGGGAGAAAAGGAGGGAGGTCAGAAGGGAGAGAGTGAGTGATTGAGGAAGGGAGGGAGGGAAGGAAGCTGGGAAGAGAGAAAGAGAGAGACATCCAAGCAAGAGACACACATTTATTGGTTGCCTCCTGTAGGTGCTCAGAACAGGGGCAACATAGAACCTGCAACCAAGGTACTTGCACTTGAACAGGAATGGAAGCAGAGAGACTCTTCTAGGAGGTAGAAGGGGCTGACTCGCCAACCACTGAACCATGATGGCCCGGGATAAACCTCCTTTCTTTTCATTAGGGAAGACTTCCCTTTTTTCCTCCTGCACCCAAATCAATTAAAAATAAACATGTTAAACAATTCATGTGGAATAATGCTCAAGGATCTCCTGTAGCATTTAAGAATACATGCAGTTTAGAATGCTCAATCTATCCTTCAGAGAACCACAAACAATTATTCCTAGAAGGACCAGAGCTGCAGCAGTCCTGACAGAAATACTGTACAAAGAAAACAACAATGCGTGCCCCAAGTGACCCACCTCAAGAAGACACAGTACACAGGGAGACTGTGGATGTCTTGTTTACTTGTGCAGCCTCAGCCAGCTCCACTATGTTGAGCAGTGTATTTTAACTACTGCTATGTAGGAAGACAAATGTCAGGAGAGATAAGACAGAGGGATCATATGTCCTGGAAGAAACTGGGACATTGCCACACACAGAGGTCATTAAAGCTATTCCTACAGCAGGAAGTTTAGAGGACAATTTTATCTGATGGGCATAATGAATGAGGAGGGGAGAAAATGATAAGTATCTTTATAGATCCTAAAATAGATAAGACATGCTAAGCAAGGGAGCTGTGTAGGATCAGGAGATAAGGCAGGAAAAGAATTTCAGAATCTATCATTTGAAAATACGCCTGGAACCTCTGCAGTTTGAAAACACAGAGAGCTATGAGGAGCACCTGGAGAGCTTTGTACAGTTACCTGTGCCCATGTTCCTTCCCCAAGGTTGCAATTCAATTTTCTATATGAGATCCTAGTAACAGGTATTTGTTTTAAAGTTTCTAAGATGGTGACAACATGCAGAGTGACTGAGCTAGAGCCACAGAGCAATCTCTGGGGCACTATTCCAACATGCTTCCTACTTCCTTAAACCAGAGCTTTCATAATGAGTTAAAGTATATACAAACCTGTGTGTGGCTACCTTTATTCACACACTTAAATTGCACTTATTTTGGAAATTCAGCTTTTGTCAGGTTTCTGTGTTCCAGTCTCAAAGGTAGGAAAATAAACTCTAAAATGATCATGAGAGCTTAGTCTTAAGAACCTAGAGCTGGTATTGGCTGGTTTTTCCGAGTGGTAGAGCCATTGCACACAAGTGTTTATTAGATTTGATTCCCCCATCCAGCCCACACATCTGGGTTGCAGATTCCATCCCCAGCCCCTAGCAGGGCAACTGAGGGAGGCAACCAATCCATTTGTCTCAACTATGTGTGTCTCTCTCTCATCTATGTTTCTCTCTCTCTTCCAATACCCTTCCACTGTCTCAAAAAAAATCTGTGGAAGAAATATCTTGCATTCAGTATTAGTAACAACAACAAAAGAATCTAGAACTAGACAACTGTGCTTTTGGTCTCAGCTCTATGGCTTATTACGTGAGCTACCTTCAAAAAATTACACATGTTAGCTGATTATATGTTAACCCATTTGTAAAAAAAAAAAAAAACAGAGTTAAAATAAAATAGCTACTTCCATTGTTAAATATGTTACATACAAAATGCCTAAAATGGATATACCAGATTAGCAGAGAATAAAGACAGAAGCATTTTCAAGTAGTTAATGAAAACCTGTTATATGAAAGGGCTGTATCATTTATTGACCAAAAATCAGCAAATGGAATACAGCAATATTTTTGAAAGATTACTATCTAGTAAGATTTTCTGGGACTCAAAGCTGATTCAGCATTTGAAAACTAAGAAATGTAATTCATTACATTAATAGATAAAAGGAAAATCATAGGAGCTGCTCAATAGAAAGCTTCTCATGATAAAAAAAAAATGTTGATGACTAAAATGTAAGGCATCACAGCAAGTTGCATAATTTGTGCTGTGATTTTCATTGCTTTCCCATATAGTAGAAGGTCTCAGTGCAATAAAGAACAGAAAAAGCAATGGCATAAGGGCAGGGAAAAAGAGAAGTAAATTGTGTCTATTAACAAATGTTTTCTGCAGAATAGCCTAAGAAGTGTATATGTTAAAAGGCAATGACTAAAATAAATATAGAATGTATTATAATCCCAGGATAGAATGTCAATATATACTAGCAAAAATAACAAAAACTAAAATTTACACTTTTTTCCCAACACCTGTGCTGAGGTATAATTCACGTACAGTAAACTTCACATGCTAAACTGTGCAGTCTGATAAATTTGGCATATGTATGCACCCCTGAAGCCATCTTCACAATCAAGATAGTGAACATATCCCTGACCCCCAAAAGTTTCTTCGTACCCCTTCCTTTCTCTCCCCCCCGGCAGCTGATGATCTGTTATCACTTTAGATTAGTTAGCTTTTTCTGAATTTTTTCATAGATGGACTGTGTCATATGTATGCTGATTTCTCTGTACTTCAGCAAAAGTATTCCGAGAAACATCCATGCTGTTGTGTGCATCAGTACATTTACATTGTTTCCAGTTTACAGATATACAAAATAGAGCCGCCACAAATATTCATATACATGTCTTTCTTAAACATATGTATACATTTCACTTGGCTAAATAGCTATCAGTAGAAGGGCTGGAACAAAGTATAGTTCATAATGTTAAATGTTTCTTAATTTTTAAAGAGACTGCCAAATTCTTTGCCAAACTATTGTCCTGCTTTACATTCCAATGACTGGTACCTGAGAGTTCTAGTTGCTCCACACCCTGACAAACACTTGGTGTGATCAGTCTTTATAATGTTAGCCATTCTGTTAGGTATAGAGTAGTATCTCCTTGTGGATTTAATTTATATTTCCTTAACAATTTTGGCCTTTGGAGGGGGTTATTTTTAATGAAATACAATTGACATAAACATTGTGTGATTTTAAGTTTTACAACATATTAATTGGATACAGTTGTACACTGCATAAGATTAACACCATAGTGAGTGGAAACCCCTACCACTACACATAATCCCTTCTTTTTTGTGGTGAGAACATTTAAGATCTAGTCTCTTAGCAACTTTCAAATATTATCTATAATAATAAAAGTGTGATATGCCAGTTAGACCAGGCGTTCTTCCAGATGAAGCCCTGGCCGCGAGGGAAGCCCGGGTCCTGGGTACCGGAGGAAAGCTGGTGCTGGCAGCCAGGGAAAGAAAGGCCTACTCTTGCATGAATTTCATGCATTGGGCCTCTAGTTGACTATAATCACAATGCTCTACAGATCTGCAGAACTTAGTCAGCTTTTTAACTCTAATTTTGTACCCTTTGATCAGCATATCCTTATTTTCCTGAGTCACCAGGCTCTCATAATCACTACCCTAGTTTCTGTTTCTATGAATTAAGCATTCTAAGAGTCCATGTATGTTATATTATAGTGGCCCGGCGCATGATATTCATACACAGGGGGAGAGTTTCCCTCAGCCTAGACTGCACCCTCTCCAATCTGGGATGCCTCGGGGAATGTCCACAGGGATCGGGCCTAAACTAGCAATCAGACATCCCTCTCACAATCTGAGACCAGTGGCTCCTAACCCCTCACCTGCCTGCCTGCCCAGTCACCCCTAATTGCCTCTGCTTGCCTGATTGGCCCCAACTACCCTCCCCTGCAACCCTGATTACCCCTAACTGCCTCTGCCTTGGCCCCCACCACCATGGCTTTGTCTAGAAGGAAGTTGGATGTCTGGAAGATGGCTGGTCGACCCAGTCTAATTAGGTTATTACCCTCTTATTAGTATAGATAGATTATATAGGATCAAATTGCTTAAATGGGGAGAAAAGCCTTTTTCAGCAGGAGGAGATGCTCTTGGTGGACAAAAATACATAATCCCTATACCTGGACTGATAGCCAGCCATACGCACTATACTGCCAAACCAGTCATTAAAAAATTGAACCACTCTCTTACACCTTACACCAAACAGCTGTTACCCTCCTCAGCACCCACCCTAGGTTCTGCCTTCACAATTCACCCAGATTAGGTTCTGATTTGTCAGTTTCTATGCCAGTCAGCTTCAGAAGCTCTGCCTCCTAGGCAACCATTGGCTCCTTGCAGTTCACCCAGATTCGGTTCTGATTGGTTGGTTTCTATGCCAGTCAGAGTCTTCAGGCCTATATCCGGGCCTGATCAGAGAGGCGGAGAGAGAAACAGAGAGGCAAAGGCTGATCCACAGCTGCCACAGAGGCTATGGATCAGACCCTGCTTCTCTCTCCAGGCCTCTCTCCTGGACTGATCCGCCATCCCCTCAGCAGTCAGTGCTGGGTCGCTGGACCCGCAGCGGTGGTAGTCAGTGCTGTGTTGCCATGGGGACCCAGCACTGACTGGAGGTCGGTCAAGCCATCAGTTGTTTTGGACATTATGACCCTGGGTTTTTATATATTAGGATGCGGTATTGGTTCTGGTCTGATGTCTCTCACATCTTTCAAGAACTATGTGTTTTCACAAGTGGAAGGATTTTCTTCTTTCTCATGGTTGAATAACATACCATTGTGTATATAACATCTTCTTTATACATTTATGCATTGAAGGACACAAATTATTTTCACCTTTATTTTTTTAGTATTTTCTTTGTATTTTTATTTTACCCTTTCCCCAAACATTTTTAAGTCTTTATTTTATTTTTTACAATATATAAACTAAATCTACTACTAGATTGTAGATACAAAATAATTAGTCATTTACATGCAGTAAACATTAATATTTCAAAAAATAATCTTACCTAGTAATAGATAAACATATAAGTTGACCATACCTCCACTACGCCCACAGCCAATCAGAGTGAGTATGCAAATTAGAAGGCCAAAGATGGTGGCCGCCCAGCTGCTCCAGGTGTGGAGTGGCCAGGCTGGGCAGGATGCCTGCTATGAGAGGGATGGCGGGGTGTGAAGGGATCTTAAGGAGCCGAGTGCCACAGTGAAGACAAGACGGCAGACTCTGGCTGGAGTCTGCAACAAAGATGAAGACAACAGACTCCTGCTGGAGTCTGCAGCAAAACAGCGAAGATGAAGAAGGCAGACTCTGGCCTGAGTCTGCAGCAAAGACAAAGAAGGCAGACTCTGGTCATAGGGAAGGCCTGGGTCCTGGATGCTGGAGGAAAACCCGTACTGTAAGCCAAGAGAAGGAAGGCCTATCGCATGAATCTCTTTGTGCAATGGGCCTCCAGTTTTAAATATAATAATGTTACATGCAATAAATGATATTTTAAGAAAAATGATTTTAAATATAATAAACTAGAGTCCTAGTGCATGAAATTCCTGCACAGAGGGGGTGGGGGGGGGGGTCCCTCAGCCATGCCTCATTCTCAACAATTCAGGACTCCTACACCTTTTTCTTATTTAGCTAACCTCTTCATGTTTAAAAAAATTAACTGAAATATCACCTACTATAGGAAATCCTCTTTGAACAAATGTCTTTACAATCTGTATTAAGTATTTTCATAGTATATCATTCTTTTTCTCTAATAGCTAGTGTGGATGCAATGTAATTTTCATTCTTGCATCTGAATTTTTCCTTCTTGCTCTTATAACAGCAAAGCTTACCCAATTTACATTTGTCCTTCAAGGGCTTATATTTGGTTCAGTTTCTAGATGGCTCCCTGCTTTTTTTTTTTTAAGTAATAAATTTGGGGTGTGACAGTAAGCCTCACTTGTAATCAAGCCTGTAGGTCTCCCTATCTGAATATTTCTATAATACCTATCACTTTAGCATACCAGAGATTGCGTTCATTTATAGAAAATAGCAATAAATGTCACCTGATCATTTGATCTTCTAGTAATATTTTATAGCAAGATGTATTATTCTAGTAATTTAACTATTACAAAACTGAGGCGTATAGAAATAAATCACATTGAACAATAAAGAATGACTCAAATATCAAAGGATAGTACACTTAGGGCATCCGTTGTCCTGTGCCTCAGATATCATAGCATAGTACACAGTTCCCATGGAACTCAGCTTCCTTTAAAATAGGAAGGGATGCCATACTCATGAAGCAGCTACTTCCACAAGTATTTTTTTTATTTAATTCACAGTACATACTCTTGGTACCAATTATTGGAAAACCATCCTAACAATTGCCTCTGTTCCTCTCCGTATTGTTGCCTTACATTCTGATGTTATTACTGCGCTTTTATCATCCACTCGCTCTAATAAGATTGTGAATTTTTTAAGGGCAGAGATCATGACTTGAGCTTGTGTTTCTCTGTCATGGTGCCTAGATAAATACTCAAATGTCATCCCGTCCAAATGACTGTGATGAGAAAGGCCCACCGTTGCTGCAGACCTCTGATTTTTATTTAAGGGGCCTCATTTGTTCTACACCTTTACAGGGGAGTGAGTAGGAGCTGAGGGAATTTGAGGAAACCCATACAGAATTCTCCTCCTAAAAGATTTTGCTAAGCTGGCACCCAGTACACCGGGCATTTGTCCAATTAAAATCCGGACACACATCAATAACAAAGGCACTGGTCTCCTACTGCTAATGCATGGGGATCAAACCCCAGCCTGCAGGAACTCACTCCCGCAGTCAGGACCAGGCCGCTGGGTGGACCTGGGCTGGTGCTCCTAACTCTGGAGAGAGGGAGACTTGAAGCCCCAGACTCCGGGCCATGCGCCTGAAAAGGTCCCTAGCGCAGGTTGGTCAGTGGAGCAGCTTCTTCCCCTGGGATTGCAGGGCACCTTGGCCAGGCTTGGCCTGGCCAATTCGCCCCATGATCGTGGGGCAGCTCTTCCTGGCTTTTTTACCCTGTGATCATGAGGTGGCTTGGCCTGGCCTGTTCTCCCAGTGATCGCGGGGCTCTTCATCCCGGGATTGCGGGGCAGCTGGGCCTGGCCTGTTCCTCCCGTGATCATGGGGAGGCTCAACCTAGCCTGATCACCCAGTGATAGTGGGGTGGCTCATGGCTCAGCCTGGCCTGTTCACCTTGTAATCTTAGCGTGGCTCGGCCTGGGGGCTCTTCGCCCAGTGATCATGGGGTGGCTTGGCCTGGCCTGTTTATCCCATGATCGAGGGGAGGCTCGGTCTGGGATCTTCGCCCCATGATTGCGGGGCAACTCAGCCTGGGATCTTCACCCCGTGATCGAGAATCAGCTCGGCCAGGCCTGTTTGCCCCGTGATAGCAGAGCGGCTCAGCCTGGCCTGTTCTCCCCATGATTGCAGGGTGGCTTGGCCTGGGCTCACTGCTTTCCACCAGCTGCAGCTTGCCAGTGTCCTATGGGCTGCGGGGAGCTGACCAGTGTAGCCCACACCATGTGGCAGCAACTGTGAAGGTTACCACAGCAACCCAGCACTGACTTCCAGTTAGTCAGCCTTTGGTCGTGATGGTCGTTACATGTTACAACCCAGAGCTTTTATTATTAAGATTCTGAAATGTATTGTTTTTTATCTCGCTCTATTTTTGTTTATCAGTTTATGTTTCGATTATATTTCACAAATAGGTGAGATCATGTGATATTTATTTTTCTCTGGCTTTTTTGCTTAGCATAATGCTCTCCAGTTCTATCCATGCTGTTGCAAATGGTAAGACTTCCTTCTCTTTTACAGCAGCAGAGTATTCCATTGTGTATATGTACCACAGTTTTCTAACCCACTCATCTGCTGATGGGCACTAAAGCAGTTTCCAAATCTTAGCTATTTTAAATTGTGCTGCTATGAACATAGCGGTACATGTATCCTCTCTGATAGGTCTTTCTGATTTCTTGGGATATATTCCTAGAAGTGGCATTACTGGGTCAAATGGAATTTCCATTTTTAATATTTTTGAGGAAAGTCCATACTGTTCTCCACACTGGCTGCACCAGTCTGCATTCCCACCAGCAGTGCATGAGGGTTCCTTTTTCTCTGTATCCTCACTGGCACTGGTCATTTGTTGATTTGTTGATGATAGCCATTCTGACAGGCGTCAGATGGTACCTCATGGTCGATTTGATTTGCATCTCTCAGATGATTAGCGACTTTGAGCAAGTTTTCATATATCTCTTGGATTTCTGTATATCCTCTTTCAAAAAGTTTCTATTTAGGACAGATCCAAGATGGCGGCATAGGTAAACACCTAAACTGCTGCCTCCCACAACAATTTCAAAACTAAAACTAACAGACAAAACGTCTATCACCCAGAACCATGGGAAAGCTGATGGAGTGGAAGTTCTACAACTAGAAGGAAAGAGAAAAGAGCATTGAGACATGCACAAGCACTGAAAAGCTAAGGTACGGAGGCACATGATCCAGGCTGGTTGCTGGCGACTGGGTGCGTTGCTTTTTTCAACCCGAACGGAGACAAGCCCCCGATTACTCTGAAATCCAGTCTCTGGGGAGACACGGGGGACCCAAACTCCTACAGGGAGAAGCTGGACTGTCTGCCAGTGAGGGTGGCTTGCTTGCAGAGCTGCACACAGGAAAAATTGTTTACTGCACTGGGGCACGGGACTCCCGGATGCCTTTGGGGATGCAGAGCCGGCTAACTAGCAGCCATTGCTGTTTGCCACGCCCTAACCTAGTGACACCCTGAGACCCCGCCCTGCACAACCTACAAACCCACCCAAGCTCCAAGCAGCTGAGTTAGCATAAGAAAGGCCGGCTCTATGGCAGCTTAACCTAGCAACTTGCAGCCTGGGTCAGACAGCTCCAAAACCTCCAAACCCCAAGCAAAGAGGAGAAAACTGCAGCTCTCATTGTAGCTCCTGCTGAGTGGCCTCAGACAGTAGCTGACCTGCACCCCATTGGAGATCCAGAAGCCAGTGTACCTACTGGTCAGTGTGAGACACCAGATTTCAACTCATCACATCCATAAGTGACACATTAAAGAGGCAGACTCAGTGAGCACCAAAGCCCCACTGGAACAAGTCCTGCCCCATAAGCATGTCTTCAGCGCAGCAGTTCTTCCATTATAGACACAACGAGTGCTCACAGCTAATTGGCCTGGAGGTCAATTCCTCCCAGTGTACCAACACCAATTAAGGCTTAACTACACCAAGACTTTGCACTCAGCCCACAAAGGGGTGTACCAATTGCGTTTACCTCAGGTGATTGGGGAGGCTGAGCTACTGCCCCCTATAGGTCACCTACCACACAAAGCCACTCCATCAACACAGGGAAGCAGCCAAAATGCAGAAACAAAGAAACATGTCACGAATGAAAGAAACGGAGGAAAGCAAACTACTGGATGACATAGAGTTCAGAACCACATGTATAAGGTTACTCAAGAATCTTCTAAAAACCGCTGAGAAACTTGATGACACTTCTGAGGAGCTTAGTGAGACCTTCAAGGACCTTAATGAGAATGCCAAAAAAAATGGAAAAGGACCAGTCAGAAATGAAGCATACACTGTCTAAAATAAAGAATATACAGGAACTCAATTGTAGATCAATGTACCCCAAGAATCAAACCAAAGATCTGAAATATGTGGAAAAAAAAAACATCCAACCAGAAAAACAAAAAGAAAAAAGAATCCAAAAATATGAATATAGTGTAAGGAGCCTCTGGGACAAGTTTAAGCGAACCAACATCCGAATTTTTGGGGTGCCAGAAGAAGGGAGAGAACAAAATGTTGAAAACCTATTAGAAGAAATAATGACAGAAAACTTTCCCTACCTGGTGAAAGAAATAGACTTAAAGTTCAGGAAGTGCACAGAACCCCATACAAGAGGAATCCAAAGAGGACCACACCAAGATGCATCATAATTAAAATGCCAAGGGCAAAAGACAAAGAGAGAATATTAAAAGCAGCAAGAGAAAAACAGTTAATTACCTACAAGGGAGTACCCATACGACTGTCAGCTGATTTCTCAACAGAAACTATGCAGGCCAGAAGGGAGTGGCAAGAAATATTCAAAGTGATGAACAGCAAGAACCTACAACCAAGATTACTCTACCCAGCAAAGCTATCATTCAGAGTTGAAGGTCAGATAAAGAGCTTTACAGACAAGAAAAAGCTAAAGGAGTTCATCACCACCAAACCAGGATTACACGAAATGCTGAAGGGTATTCTTTAAGAAGAGGAAAAAGCAGAAAAAGGTAAAGATAAAAATTATGAACAACAAAATGACATCAAATACATACCTACCAACAAGTGAATCTAAAAATCAAGTGAATGAAAAATCTGAAGAACAGAATGGACTGGTGAATATAATAGAATCAGGGACATAGAAAGGGAGTGGACTGACAATTCTCAGGGAAAGCAAGTGTGAGGGGTGCGGGAAGAGATTGGACAAAAATCTTACTCCTATGGATGAAGACAGTGGCGGCGGGTAAGGGCATGGGGTGGGGTGGGGAATCAGGTGGAGGGGAGATATGGGGAAAAATAAAAGAGGAACACCTGTAATAATCTGAACAATAAAGATTTATTTAAAAAAAATAAAGTGCCTCAAGATGCAGGGGGAAAAAAAGTTTCTATTTAGGTCCTTTGCCCCTTTTTTGATTGGATTGTTTACCTTCCTATTGTAAAGTTGTATGAGTTCCCTGTAAATTTTGGACATTAAACCCTTATCGGAAATAACATTGTCAAATATGTTCTCCCATGCCGTGGCCTTCTTATTGTTTTGTTGATGGTTTTTTTGTTTTGTTTTGTTGTGCAGAAGCTTTTTATTTTGATGTAGTCCCTTTTGTTTATTTCCTCCTCAGTTTCCATTGCCCTAGGAGTTGTATCAGTAAAGGTATTGCTATGACATATGTCTGCAATTTTGCTGTCTTTGGAGTCTTCTAAGATTTTTAGGTTTTCCGTCTTAGGTTTAAATCCTCTATCCATTTTAAGTTTATTTTTGTGTATTGTGTAAGTTGGTGGTCTAGTTTCATTTTTTTGCATCTATCTGACCAAATTTCCCATTACCATTTGTTAAAGAGACTCTCTTGACTGCATTGTATGCTCTTGCTCCTTTGTCAAATATTAATTGAGCATAATGGCTTGGGTTGATTTCTGGGTTCTCTGTTTAGTTCTATTGGTCTGTATATCAATTTTGTGCCAGTTCCAGGCAGTTTTGAGAACTGTGGCTTTGTAATATACCTTGATATCTGATATTGTAATCCTCCAGCTTTGTTCTTCTTTCTCAGGATTGCTACAGCTCTTTGAGGTATTTTTTTTCATTCCATATGAATTTATGGAGATTTTGTTCTAGGTCTGTGAAATATGCTGTTGATATCTTAATGGAGATTGCATAGAATCTATAGATTGCTTTGGGTAGTATGGACATTTTAAAGATATTGATTCTACCAACCGATGAACACAGTATTTTCTTCATTTTCTTTATGTCTTCCTCTATCTCTTTCTTCAACATGCTGCAGTTTTCTGAGTGCAGTTATTTTACTTCCTGAGTTAAGTTTATTCCCAGGTATCTTAAGTTTTTGTTGTTGCAATGGTAAATGCAATTGTTTTTTTAGTATCTCTTTCTGTGAGTTCATTATTGATGTATAAAAAAAACCCATAGATTTCTGAGTGTTAATTTTGTTTCCAGCTACATTGCCGAATTCATTTATTAAGTGTAGTATTTTTTTAATGGAGTCTTTAGGGTTTTCTGTGTACAATATCCTGTTATATGTGAATAATGACAGTTTTGCTTCTTATTTTCCAATTTGGATGCTTGTTATTTCTTCTTGTCTGATTGCTATGGCTAGGACTTCCAGTACTGGGTTGAACAGGAGTAGTGAAAGAGGGCATCCCTGTCTTCTTCCTATTCTTCGGGGAAATGGTTTCAGTTTTTGCCCATTTAGTATGATGTTGGGTATTTCCTTTATCATGTTGAGATATGCTCACTCTATTCTCACTTTCCTGACAGTTTTTATCAAAAATGAGTGTTGGATTTTGTCTGTGTCTATTGATATGATCATGTGATATTTGTCTTTCAATTTGTTTATGTGATTTATCGCATTTATTGATTTGTGAATATTGTACTAGCCTTGAATCCCTGGAGTAAATTCCACTTGATTATGTTGTATGATCCTATCTAATAAAAGAGTAATATGCAAATTGACCATCACTCTAACACACAAGATGGCCACCCCCATATGGCCAAAGATGGCCGACGCCATGTGGACACAAGATGGCTGCCACAATTCTTTTACCTCCTGAGTTAAGTTTATGGCCAGCAGGAGAGGGCAGTTTATGGCCAGCAGGGGAGGGCAGTTTGTGGGCGATCAGACCAGCAGGGGAGGGGATTTGGGAGGGACCAGGCCTGCAGGGAGGACAGTTGAGGGGCACCAGATGAGCCTCATGTGCATTCAGCTTTGGGGAAGCTTGTCTAGAGAACATAATGTGGATTTTTTATTAGGATATAATTGACATGGGACATTGTGTAAGATTAGGATGTACAACATCCTAATGTGATGTATTTATTTTTTATAAATCTTTATTGTTCAGGTTATTACAGGTGTTCCTCTTTTTTTTTCCCCATAGCTCCCCTCCACCTGATTCCTCACCCCAACCCATGCCCTTACCCCCTGCCACTGTCTTCATCCATAGGTGTAAGATTTTTGTCCAATCTCTTCCCACACCCGTCACATCCCCTTCCCCCTGAGAATTGTCAGTCCACTCCCTTTCTATGTCCCTGATTCTATTATATTCACAAGTCCATTCTGTTCTTCAGATTTTTCATTCACTTGATTTTTAGATTCACTTGTTGGTATGTATGTATTTGATGTCATTTTGTTGTTCATAATTTTTATCTTTACCTTTTTCTGCTTTTTCCTCTTCTTAAAGAATACCCTTCAGCATTTCATGTTATCCTGGTTTGGTGGTGATGAACTCCTTTAGCTTTTTCTTGTCTGTGAAGCTCTTTATCTGACCTTCAACTCTGAATGATAGCTTTGCTGGGTAGAGTAATCTTGGTTGTAGGTTCTTGCTGTTCATCACTTTGAATATTTCTTGCCACTCCCTTCTGGCCTGCATAGTTTCTGCTGAGAAATCAGCTGACAGTCATATGGGTACTCCCTTGTAGGTAACTAACTGTTTTTTTCTTGCTGCTTTCAAGATTCTCTCTTTGTCTTTTGCCCTTGGCATTTTAATTATGATGTGTCTTCGTAATTATGATGTGGTCCTCTTTGGATTCTTCTTGTATGGGGTTCTGTGTGCTTCCTGAACTTGTAAGTATATTTCTTTCACCAGGTAGGAAAAGTTTTCTGTCATTATATCTTTTAATAGGTTTTCAATATTTTGCTCTCTCTCTTCTTCTGGCACCCCAAAAATTTGGATGTTGGTACACTTAAAGTTGTCCCAGAGGCTCCTTACACTATCTTCATATTTTTGGATTCTTTTTTCTTTCTTTTTTTCTGGTTGGGTGTTTTTTGTTTACTTATATTTCAGATCTTTGGTTTGATTCTTGGGGTACATTGATCTACAGTTGAGTTTCTGTATATTCCTTATTTTAGACAGTGTATGCTTCATTTCTGACTGGTCGTTTTCCTTTTTTTTTTTGGCATTCTCATTAAGAACCTTAAAGGTCTCATCAAGTATCTCAACAGTTTTTAGAATATTCTTGAGTAACCTTATAAATGTGGTTCTGAACTCTATGTCGTCCAGTAGTTTGCTTTCCTCTGTTTCTTTCATTTGTGACATGTTTCTTTGTCTCCGCATTTTGGCTGCTTCCCTGTGTTGATGGAGTGGCTTTGTGTGTTAGGTGACCTGTAGGGAGCAGTAGCTCAGCCTCCCCAATCACCTGAGGTAAACGCAATTGGTACACCCCTTTATGGGCTGAGTGCAGACTTGGTGTAGTTAAGCCTTGATTGCTCTTGGTACACTGGGAGGAATTGAACTCCAGGCCAATTGGCTGTGAGGACTTGCTGTGTCTATAATGGAAGAACTGCTGCGCTGGAGACACGCTTATGGTGCAGGACTTGTTTCAGTGGGGCTTTGGTGCTCACTGAGTCTGCCTCTTTAATGTGTCACTTATGGATGTGATGAGTTGAAATCTGGTGTCTCAGACTGACCACTAGGTACAGTGGCTTCTGGATCTCCAATGGGGTGCAGGTCAACTACTGTCTGAGGCCACCCAGCAAGAGCTACATGTAGCAAGGGCTACAGTTTTCTCCTCTTTGCTTGGGGTTTGGAGGTTTTGGAGCTGTCTGACCCAGGCTGCAAGTTTGCTAGATTAAGCTGCAATAGGGCAGGCCATTCTTATGCTAAAGCTGCTGCAAGGAGCTTGGGTGGGTTTGTAGGTTGTGTGGGGCAGGGTCTCAGGGCATCACTAGGCTAGGGCATGGCAAATAGCGATAGCTGCCAGTTAGCCAGCTCTGCATCTCTGACCACATCCCCATGTCCTGTGCCCCAGCACAGTAAACCATTATTCCTGCACGCAACTCTGCAAGCAAGCCACACTCACTTTCCAGCCCGATGTCAGACAGTCCAGCTTCTTCCCATAGGAGTTTGGGTCCCCTGCGTCTCCCAAGAAACTGGATTTCAGAGCAGTTGGGGGTTGTCTCCCTTTGGGTTGAAAAAAGCAACACTTACCGCCAGCCCGGATCGTGCGCCTCCGTACCTCAGCTTTTCAGTTCTTGTGCTCGTCTCAATTCTCTTTTCTCTTTCCTTCTAGTTGTAGAACTTCCACTCAGCCAGCTTTCCCATGGTTCTGGGTGATGGACGTTTTGTCTTTTAGTTTTAGTTTTGAAATTGTTGTGTGAGGCAGCAGTTTAGGTGTTTACCTACGCCGCCATCTTGGATTCCATCCCCTAATGTGATGCACTTATCTCTTGCAATATAATTATCACTCCAGTGTTAGCTCTCAATTCAATCACATCTCTCAATTTTGTTGTTGTGATTACAATTAAGATCAAATCTCTTAGAAACTTTAATGTTTATAATATAACTATAGGCCTGGTGCACGAAATACGTGCACTCAGGGGTTGGGGGTGTCTCTCAGCCTGGCCTGCACCCTCTTGCAGTCCAAGATCCCTTGGGTGATGTCCGACTGCTGCAGAGGCAGGAGAGGCTCTTGCCACCACCGTTGTGCTTGCTAGCTGTGAGCCCAGCTTCTGGCTTAGCAGCGCTCCACCTGTGGGATAGCAATGACCACCAGGGGGAATCTCCTGCATTGAGCATCTGCCACCTGGTGGTCAGTGCACATCATAGCAACTGGGTCTTCCACCATATGGTTGATTTGAGTATTAGCCTTTTATTATATAAAATATTTTTGGTTATAATCACTACCCTGACCATAAGATCTTCAGAATTATTTTTTGGAATAGAGAAGAGTGAAAGCTGTGGAACAAATTAAAACCAGATAGGACAATCAGTGCCTTAAATCATATGATACAAAATATACTTCAAAAAGGAGGGAGACTTAAGACATTTCCAGATAAACTAAAGCTGATATTCATTATCATTAGACCTATCCTATAAGAAATGATAAAGGGAGTCCTTCTATTTGAAGTAAAAAGGACAATATGAGTTAAAACGAAGTGACATGAAAATATGAAGTTCATCAATAAAGGGAAATACATGGACAATTATAAGATCTTATTTTATTGTAATTTTCATAAGTCTACTTTTTATTCCTTTATAAGATTTAATAGACCAGAGAATAAAACCTTATTTTCAATACAATGTGGGATAACAGTAGGTTTGCATTTGTGCATATACAAAACACAGAAGCTATCTTATATTATTATTAATTATTATATTATTTCACACATGAACAACTTTATACCTACTTTTGCCCCACCCTATATATGTTCATTGGTAGACAATATAAAAAGATAGAGTTTGTGACATTACTAACATAAAGTAAGGGAGCAGAGCTGCAATAAATTGCAGTTGAAATTAGCAGCTTAAAAGAGATTATGACAAGAGTATATCTGGGTGTGTTTATATGTTATAATTATAGTATGTCATGCAATCTCCACAAAGAAAATATCCATAGTATATACATAAAAGGAAATTAGAAGGGGTTTAAATTTTGTCACTACAAAAATTCAACTAAGTCCACAGGAAGGCATTTCTGGGCGAAATAAGAAACAAAAGCATTGTAAGACAGAGAAATCAAGTTTAAAAGGCAATAATTATTTCTTTACTATTACGAATTACTTTAAATGTGAACAGATTAAACTCTCCAATCAAAAACATAGATTGGCAGAATTCAATTTAAAAAAAGGATACGACTATATTCCATCTTTAAGTTACTAACTGTAAATCCAAGAACAAAGTGATTGATTTGGATTATTTGAATATGGTTTCTTGGCAATTACACCAAAAGTAAAAGCAACAACATAAAAAAAGAGATAAGTTGTACTATTTCAAAATAAAAATAATATTTTTATCAAAGGATCAATTAAAACAGTGAAAAGGAAACCAATAGAATGGAAGAAAATAATTGAAAATGATATCTGATAAGGGGTTAATATCTAGAATATATAAAGGACTACACCTCATTTGAAAACTTGAATAAAAATTGGCAAAAATGTTTTAATAGATGTTTCTCCAAAGAAGATACACACGTTACCAAAAGCATATGAAAAGATGTTTAACATCACTGAGTACTGGGGAAAAGCAAAAACACAAATTTGTAAATATATGTATGTACCTACATATATATGTAATGATCATTAACATTGCTGCTATTAAAAATAATAAAATAAGTGTAAGGAAGAAAGTGGAAAAATTGGAAACCTTGTGGATTGTTGGTAGAAGTGAAAACTAGTATGACCATACAGAATGCAGTAGTCAAAACTTTAAAATAGAATTACTGGCAATTTCATTTCTAGGAATATTTCCAAAAGTTGAAGTGGGGATGTTGAGGAGATATTACACACCTGAAAATGCAGGGGTCCCAGAGTAGCCAAAATAATCTTGAAAAAATAAAAGAACAAATTTGGAAGACTCACATATCCAGATTCTAACAAATACTAAAAGCAATAGTGATTAAAAATAGTATGCCATTGGCATAAAGATAGAAATATAGAACAATGAAATAGAATTTAGTCAAAATAAATTCATAAATATATGCTCAATTGATTTTTAAGACTTAATTTTTAGAGAAGTTTTAGGGTTACCACAAAATTGAGAAAGAAGTACAGAGATTTTCCTGCCCCATGCATGTACAGGTTTCTTCATTATCAACATCACTCACAGAATGCTACTTTATCACCAAGGATAAACCTACATTGACACATCATCGTTAGCCAAGACTATGGTTTGCCTTAAGGTTCACTCTTGCTATTGTACATTCTGTAGGTACTAGAGGCCAGTGCATGAAATTCGTTCCTGGGGAGGGTGTGTCCCTCAGCCCAGCCTGTAACCTCTCCAATCTGGGACCCCTCGAGGGATGTCTGACTGTCTGTTTAGGCCCAATCTCAGTAGCATCAGGCCTAAATGGGCAGTCGGACATCCCTCTCACAATCCGGGACTGCTGGCTCCCAACTGCTCGCCTGCCTGCCTTTCTGATTGCCCCTAACTGCTTCTGCCTGCCAGCCTGGTCACCCCCTAAGCACTCCCCTGCCAGCCTAATTGATGCCTAACTGTTCCCCTGCCAACCTGATTGCCTCTTAATTGCCCTCCCCTGCCAGCCTGGTCTCTCCCAACTGCCCTCCCCTGCTGACCCGATGACCCCTAACTGCCCTCCTCTGCCAGCCTCATCACCCCTAACTGCTCTCCCCTGCTGGTCTGGTCCCCCCAAACTGCCCTCCCCTGAAGGCTTGATCGCCCCCAACTGCCTTCCCTTACAGGCCTGGTCCCTCCCAACTGCCCTCCCCTGCTGGCCATCTTATGGCAGCCATCGTGTCCACATGGGGCAACCATCTTTGATGACATGGGACAGCCATCTTGTGTGTTGGAGTGACAGTCAGTTTGCATATTACTCTTTTATTAGATAGAATAAAGGCCAGGTACATGGGTGGGAGCCAGCTGGTTTTCCCTGAAGGGTGTCCGGGATCAGGGTGGGGTTTCCCTTGGGGCATGGGGTGGCCTGGGCAAGGGGCCTGTGGTGTTTGGCAGGCCAGCCACACCCCCCAGTGACCCAAGCATAGGCCAGGGCCAGCTGGAAGCAAGTATCTGGGATTTATTTATCTTCTATAATTGAAACTTTGTAGCCTTGAGTGGCGGCCAGGGCAGTCCAGGGTGGGCGGGAAGCTTGGCTTCCTCCATTGCCAGATGTAACGCAAGCCTCCTGCTCCCTCCAGCTCCATGGTGGCCGCCATCTTTGTTGGGATTTATTTATCTTATATAATTGAAACTTTATAGCCTTGAGCGGAGGACAGGGCCAGCCAGGGCAGGCAGGAAGCTTGGCTTCCTACATTGCTTGGGGCAACCCAAGCCTACTGCTTGCTCCAGCTTTGTGGTGGCCACCAACTTAGTGGGGTTAATTTGCATACTCACTTTGATTGGCTGGTGGGCGTATCAGAATGATGGTCAAATTTGCATGTTTCTCTTTTATTAATGTAGATGGGCAAAAGTTTAATGAATTCTGTCAATCATTGTAAATATACAGAGCATTTTCCACTGCCCTAAAAGTATCTACGCTGTGCCTACTCATGTCTCTCATCCTGGAAACCATTGGTATTTTAACCTTTCATAGAATGTCATACAGTTGGAATCATACAGTGTATAATGTTTTCAATTGGTTGTTTGTTTTTTTTCACTTAGTAATATCCATTTAACTTTTATCCATATCTCTTCTTGGCTTCATTGCTCAATACTTTTTACTTGTATAACTGAATAATATTCCAATGTCCAAATGTATCAAAGTTTATTTATGCATTCATGTACTGAAGGATACCTTTGTTTCCAAGTATTGTCAATTAGGAATAAAGGCACTACATTAATAAAGATTTTTTGTGTGTACTCAAGTTTTCAACACTTTTGTGTCAAGTACTGAGGAGCAAGATTGTTCAATTGTATGTTAAGAGCATGCTCAGTTGGGAAGTGGCTGGAGGCACTGGACGGAGAGGTCTAATGTGGGAGATAAGTGGGGAGCCTATAATGCTACCCACAATAAACTATATACTATATATATTTGAAAAAATTAAACTATTTAAAGAGATTAAATTGCAAATTGTCATCCAAAGTGGATATACTACTTCAGAGTCCCATCAGCATTGTATGATTTCTTTTTGCTTCTTCATCAGGATTTGTTGGTGTCAGTGTTCCAAATTTGACCCAGTGTATTAGTAAGGTAGTGGCATCTCATTTTTGTAATGTACATTTCTCTGATGACATATAATAATAGAGCATCTTTGCATATGCTTATTTGGCATCTGTGTATCTTTAATGGGTTGTCTGTTAAAGTTACTGGCCCATTTTTTTAAAGTCGGGTTACTTCTTTTCTTATTTTTGAATTTTAAGAGTTCTTTGTACATATCGTATAACAGTCTTAATCAGATGTGTATTTTTCAAGTAGTGCTCCCAGTCCGTGCCTTGTTTTCACATTCTCTTGATATTGTCTTTCACAGAAAAGAAGTTTTAAATTTTAATGAATTTCAGCTTATCAATTATTTCTTCAGTGGGCCAAAGCCTTCAGTGTTGTATCTAAAGAGCCATCACATACCCAACGTCAGCCAGGTTTTTTACTATATTCTCTTCTATTAGTTTTATAGTGTTCCATTTTCCATTTTGCTATATTATATGGACCTATTTCTACACTCTTCTGTCTGTTTCACTCACCCTTTTGTCTTATTCTCTCACCAATACTACACTGTCTTGACTAATCCATTGATTTTTGACAAGAGTTCTAAGAAAATTAAATGGCCAAGGAATAATCTTTTCAAGAAATAATGCTGTGATAACTGCATATCCACATGCAAAAAAGTATAACTTACCACATACAAAAATTAACTCAAAGTGTATCTAACATCTAAATGTAAGTACTAACCTTATGAAAATCTTAAAAGAGAACCGAGGTGCACATCTTCTTGGGTTTGGGTTAGGGTTAAGCAGCAATTTCTTTTACCAAACAACAAAGGTACAAGCCACCAAGGAAAAACCTGACAAGTTGGAATTCACTAAATTTGAAAAAATTACAGAAAAGGTCACATCAATAAAGTAAAAGGTACAACCTGAAAATCAGGAAAAACATTTGTAAGTTATATCCTATATAATAAAAACCCAGTGACTGAATGGTAGAACGACAGGAACCACCACAACCCCTAACCCCAGCCATCCCAGTCCCCGAGTGGGCTCCCCAACCCCGATGATGGTGTGGGGTGGGCCAGCCTATAAAGAGCACATGGCCCCTCACCCAGGCTGGTCTGGCCCCAGAGTGACCCTCAACCCCCCTAAGTCACTGCCTGGCTCCCTGTGCATGTACATTTAGTGAAAGCACAATTATTAGTCCCTTCTGTCCCCAACCAGAGTCTCTACAGGGCTCTGCTAATACTGCAGCCAAGGTGTGGAATTCTCCCTCCATGGCCCGAAGCCCCAGGAGACCTTCAAATTAGACAAAAAAGTGACCTAAGCATTAACAGGATGGTGGCCCTTTGCTCAGGAATGTAGAGAGGGTGAGTGGGCATTTTGTGAAATTGCAGTGCCTTGCAGATTAGGTGAGCTTTCAGTGCTGCCAGGAACAACAGCAAAGGGTAGGCACATTCAAAAACCGAAAAACTTTTAAACAAACAGACATGAAGATCATATTGGGAAACTGAGGGCAGAGCCCTGGGAAGAACACAAAAATCATTAAAGGGCCATCATTCATCTTGATATACGTATGCAAACAACACATAAATAACTTCATCTCATGGCACATGAAATGCAAAACAGTTCTGTTGTAGGTTTTCTTTTGGCATCCTTAAAGTATAATTAGATCCAGCTGGGGGAAAGCTTTAGCTTCCTGCATTAGACTCCGCTTACAGCTCAGCCCAATGGGCCCCCAAGGGGTAGCCTGCCTGACCCCACTTATGCTGGAATTCATGTATAGGGCCTGTAGTATATAATCAGGGCCTAGAATCTAGATTACATCAAGTACACTAACAACCTTTGTCTTGACTGTTTTGTGAGTGACAAAGAAAATAATGTAATTTTCCTCCAAGCCTCAGACATATGCAGTATATTTTAATAGACTTCGCAGTTCATTCAATTATAGATAAGGCCTATGTTTTAGAATACAAATCCATATTGCCTAATCTCCATGATTGTAAGATTGACCCTGGGTACTTGTTAGAATTCAAGTCCTAGATACCTCTTCTAGAGGCTTTGACTCATTCTGATAGAGGATCCTAGGTGTCTGTAATTTTAATGAACACCCAGGTAATGTATTATTTTTTTTACCTTTGAACATAGTTATTTGTAGTTACGAAAAATAATCATGTGCTTTAATCCATGGATCAACAAAACATTGTATTTTAAATAAAGATAATATTATTTAACATTGTATTGATTGAAATATTTATGATTCTAAATGGCATTAGGTTTTATATTATCAAAACCATGATTAAGGTAGTTTTTCATCTGCTATTTAATAATTGAATGGAGAATGAAAATCAATCAAAGGTTCTTGGAGTTCAGAGACAATTTTCAACACTTTATATTCCATCTTGTATAGCACAGAAGGCTTTGTCTGGTCACCTTGGAATTTAATGCCCTGATTGAAAAGGCTCTGATTGGCTGTAGAATCCACTGCAAAATAGAATTGCCATAAAAGGCACAGGAGTGTGTAACTCAGAGTCAGCGTTTACCATAATGCTGAAAACTAAATGAGTTATTTTCTTGTCTGTAAAGAAAAAGAGAAAGAAAGAGAAATTATTACAAACAGCATTTAAAATTACCTGTGTATTGCACTAACTGCTTCTAAATGAGCAGCACAGTGTGGAGAGCCTGTGCTCCACCTCCACCACCAGCTGGACCCCAAATGCTCCCAGCCCTGCATACATCCTTCCCTCATCTGGGACTATGTGACATTTCCTACATGGTCCGTCCTGGCTCAATGGTGGAACCCACCCAGACTGGAGAGAGAAGGTTAGATATTCTTTTGGTGGTTCTCCAGAAGTATAAGCCAGTTTTGGGATTAAATAAAAGAAAATAAATTTGAGTGACAATGAAGAGGAAGGATGGAAGTGTCCCAGAATGTCCTGCTGTCTGAGGAAGGTTCAGTCTATCATTGAGTTCAGGAGGTAAGGTAGGCCATCAGAGGAGTCCCTTCCTAGCATGAATAGGCCCATTGTGATGGATTTCAAATTTCTGTAGTCAAGTAGTGTTTCTTGCTCAAATATGCTTCCTTAGCTTGAAGCTATATCACAGAGATTACCAGTTATCATATGATCATATATTGCTATTAGTAATTCATAATGATTAAACTAAGTTAAATTAATCACTCTGTACATTTTCAGAATATCCAGCAGTTATATTGAGAGGTCAAATACCAAACTGCTTTAGCAAATGAGAACTCCCAGGAAGGGTACCAGTGTATTTCTGTGGCATTTATTGATATAAGTACAATTTTTTCTCTATGTATTCTGTGTGGAAGATACTAGAAACATGGGTTTTCCTATCATTTTGTGATGGTTTCTTTATTTTGGAAGGGTTCTTTGCCTTGTGTTCTTACTTCAAGAGAGAGCAGAAAACGCATCTATTGTAGTAAGTTTGACCATTGTTTCCACAGATTAGATCCCTTTCCTAGGTGCATGCAAAAAATTGAGCCTGAAGTATATTACACTCTGGCTATTAAACATAAAGAAGAAGATAAAATTTGTCAGATAATGAACTTTTGGAATAAAACTTCTTTAATCTTAATACAAGATACCATGCATCAAAATGGAATTAAAATTTTGCATGTTGAGGTTTGGAAATAAACCCTAGGTTGTCATAAAATATTATTCATGTATTTCTATAAACTCAATATGTTTTTAAAAATCAGACAAATGGCTGAATTTATTTTTATAACAGAGCCACTCTGGTTCACTTCTCCTAATACCGGCATCAGATTTCCCCTATCATTTCATACCACAAAGAAACATAAGATGGAATTTTAATAATTTCTCTATGTTTCTTACTGGTTTCATTACTAAAGAATCAGATGCATTCAGATTATCACCACATATGTTTATATTGGTGTTTGCATATATATATATATGCAAACACCAATATAATGTGTGTATGTATATATATGTGTGTGTATGTATATATCTACATATATACATACACACACATATAAAATTTGATCAGTAATGGCAATATTGGTAATTTACATAAATAAAAATATGCTATATATTCTTACATACCATCCTTTAAAATGTCTTTCTAACCATTATCATAGATGTTTCTTCACCTTTACATAATATTCTGCTCTATGAATATATGAAAATTATTTTATCCACCTTGAAGTACTTAATTTTTGTAATCCTCTTATTTTGCTTGGATAAACACGTCTACTTTAAATACACTGTAACCTTTATCAGATGCATGCAGATAACAAGGACACCCATTATTAGAATCTTGGAAATAATGGGATATTTTTATCATGTCCCACATACCAAGTGATTTTATATGACTGGCTAAATTTTATTTATTGAACTTAGTGTAATAATGGCATTGTTAAAAATGTTTTTTAAAGGAGCATTATGTTGCACAGTTTGTTTGCTGAATTTCTTTTTATAGAAGAAGGGAGAGGAACTAAAGAGATTGAAAAATCAAAGACAGACATCCATTAGTTGCTCCTGCATGCCCTCTACTGGGAATTGAGCCCACAACCTAGACATTTTCCCTGACTGGGAAATAAACCAGGGAACTCTTGGTTCATGGGTCAGAGCTTAACCACTGAGAAACATCAGCATGGTTGTTTGGTGAAATTGTTGTTAAATCTTACGATATAAAACAATTTAAAGTTTATCTTTTTCAATTTACAAATTAATTGGTATTAACTTACCGGTGGTCTTGGAGGAGGTCTAAAAGAAGTTTCTGCAACCAGGACACAAAAGAAAATATAAAAACAACAAGAGGGAAAAACAATCAGAGTCTCTGGTAGAAAGAACCTATAGCCTATAGTTTTTAGTAGCAAAATACTACACAAATTGCCTACTCAGAACCCCCAAGTTTTGAGGTGAGGCTTTTGTGATTGTAACAAAACAGGAAGTTCACAAATTAGCTCCAAGTTGGAAATACATTCCAAACTATTCTCATCTGTGAAAAATAATTTTAAGTGTTGTACAGCAATCACCAAACTCTGCTGTTAATGTACCATCATTCTTTTATATTTTTATTTTTTAATTCATTAGATATCACAGTCAGAGAAGACATTGCTTTGTTTAATGCCCCTAATATGTGTTGGATAATGTCACTTAACATGAAGAAATTACTTAATACATAATGAAATAGTACTTATTCTAATATCAGGGGTCTTTTTGATGATTCAAAGCTACTTTACAAAAAATTCATCAGTCTCCGTGCACTAATGCAAGAGCAATTTCCAGGAGAGGGATCAAGGAGTTTTCACCTCCCACAAAGTTTTGACTTTAGTGGACACATAACTGGCAAACAACAAATCAAATTGTCTAGGGATGTCAGATCTAGGGGACCTCATTACTCCCTACACTCTGAATTTAACAAACATTGAATCTGACTTCCAAAGAACATATTAATTAGGTAAATGTCTTTAGTCATAAATAAAGGAAAAGCTCAGTTCTACTGCTCATTCTAACCCACTTCTCTACCTCCATCTCTCTAAGGTGGGAAATGAGAAAAAGTAATCCACCAATGTGATTTTTTAAAGGGGATTTGTAACATGCCCGCTTTCATTTTGCCAGTTTAAGTACTAGAAACTTAATAAAAGAAGCTGCTCCATTTCTAGATAATAGCAATTGTCTCCTGCATTTTTTAAGATGTGTGAATTACTTCATCCAGAATTGAAAGTGTACCTACCAGAATAAAAAGGAAATGCCAAGACAATGGTGAAAATAACTTTGATCCATGATGAGAAGAAAGACATTTTATCAAATCTATAGAAGAAACCCAAAAGAAATGTTTACAACACCTGACACAGAGACAAATTTCCTCTTTCTAAAGGAAAGTTTCTTACAGGCAGAGGACCTGCTACTCCCCTAGATTTCCTAATTATAATAGACTTTTCCCTCTTTTTTCTTATGCCAACGTAAGGAGACATACATGTGAACAGAAGGCCTCTTAGAGATTTGAGAGAAACCAGGACATGTTCTCAGCACATTTCAGAAGGAGCAGTTCATTTCCAAACCTTGGCTCAGCCCACAGAAGCCTGACACCTCTTAAGGAACTATGCACCCTAGAATCTCCATTTTTCCTCAGAATATAAAACATTTCAGGAAGGACTGACCTGGTGCAGGCCTCACAGCAATACTGCGCACCATGGCCAGCCCATACATTCCCCACCCAACCTCCCTGAAACAGGAGGCAGTGGAGCCTGAGGCCTACAGCTCTAGAGACTGTGCCTATTTTGTTTCTCTTGGTTTGTCAACAACCTTCATCCAGCTCCGAGGAGTCTCCTGTACTGGCTTGCTGTTGAGGAGCTTCATGGGGTTAGAATAGATGGCTCATAATAACATAAGGCAGCGGTATTCTGTGTTCTGCCTAGATGCTGTAAAACCGCTTGTGACACATGCCAGATCATTAATTCTCAATAGGTCTTCCCTCAGGAGGAGCTTTGGGACAATTTTATGATATACTCAGAAGTATGAGGTGGGCATAAAGTAATAAACAGTGCTTTGAAACCATAAAATGGAGAAGAGATGTGAAAGCTTTTTAAGCCACTGAATTGTTAAAAAAGGAGAATCAAAGCAAGAAAGGAAAAATAAGTTTAGGAAACTGACATTATATATATACTTAGGCCCTTAGTATTTTGCTACAGTAGGAAACATGTTAGGCTCAATTGGAGATTTGATTTATTAAACTTTTTATTTTGAGATAAATGGGGATTCTCATAAAGCTGTAAATAATTACAGAGAGTTACCAATTTCTCCCAATGGGGATATCTTGTAAAGCTATAGTACAAATTCACTACCAGTAATATTTAATAAGCTCCTGGATGAATATCAGTCAGCCAGATTTGGAACCTAGATTAGAGAAAAATATGCAAATATTACGATCATGAGCAAAAGAAGGCTCAGGAGTGAAATGGAGACTGTAAGGTAAATGCCCTATATTATATATCATTGGTCTGAAGAATAAGTGAAGAAAGCAAGATCAAGTCAGTTTAGGGAACCTGACATAAAATACAGTCTTTGTAACCAGGCTGACAAAAGTAGTTCAAACCAAATGGCCTGAAGCATGAGCAATGAATTTTATTTTAGCTAGCCTGAGGACTCATAAATGGAGGGATATTTCGTGTTCATGAATAGGAAGTCTCAGTATTGTCAAGATGTCAGTTATTCCCAACTTGACCTGTAGATTTAATACAGTCCCAGTCAAAATTCCAGCAAGTTTTTTATTTGTTTGTTTGTTTAAAGTATTACAAATAGTAGTACATATGTCTCCTTTTTCCCCCCATTGACCTTCCTCCAACCTCCCTTACCCCCTGGCACATGCCCTCACCCCACCTCCCAGTGCCTTGTGTACATTGGTTATGCTTATATGTATGCATACAAATCCTTCAGTTGATCTCTTACCCTCCCCCCCCAACACTCCCCAGCCTTCCCGCTGTAATTTGACAGTCTGTTCGATGCTTCTCTGCCTCTGTATCTATCTTTTTGTTCATCATGTTATAATGTTCTTTATTATCCATAAATGAGCGAGATCATGTGGTATTTTTCTTTCACTGTCTGGCTTATTTCACTTAGCATAATGCTCACCAGTTCCATCCATGCTGCTGCAAATGGTAAGAATTCCTTCTTTTTTATAGCAGAGTAGTATTCCATTGTGTAGATGTACCATCGTTTTCTAATCCACTCATCTGCTGATGGGCATTTAGGCTGTTTCCAAATCTTAGCTATTGTAAATTGTTCTGCTATGAACATAGGGGTACATATATCCTTTCTGATTGCTGTTTCTGTTTTTTTTGGGGGGGATATATTACTAGAAGTAGTATTACTGGGTCAAATGGCAATTCCATTTTTAAAATTTTGAGGAAACGCCATACTGTTTTCTACTGGCTGCACCAGTCTGCATTCCCACCAGCAGTGTAGAAGGGTTCCTTTTTCTCCGCATCCTCTCCAGCACTTGTCATTTGTTGATTTGTTGATGATAGCCATTCTGACAGGTGGGAAGTGGTACCTCATTGTTGTTTTGATTTCCATCTCTCAAATGATTAGTGACCTTGAGCATGTTTTCATGTGTCTCTTGGTTTTCTGACTGTCCTCTTTCAAAAACTGTCTATTTGGATCCTTTGCCCATTTTTTGATTGGGTTGTTTATCTACCTTTTGTTAAGTTGTATGAGTTCCCTGTAAATTTTGGAGATTAAACCCTAATCAGAGATAACATTGGCAAATATATTCTCCCATGCAGTGAGCTTTCTTGGTTTTTTTGGGGTTTTGTTTGTTTGTTTTTGCTGTGCAGAAGCTTTTTATTTTGATCTAGTCCCATTTGTTTATTTTCTTTTTAGTCTCCCTTGCCCTAGGATCTGTGTCTGTAATGATATTGCCATGACATATATCTGCAATTTTGCTGGCTATGGAAGCTTGTAGGATTTTTATGGTTTCCCTTCTTAAATTCAAGTTCTGTATTCATTTTGAGTTTGTTTTTGTGTATTGTGTAAGTTGGTGGTCTAATTTCATTTTTTTGCCTGTATCTGACCAAATTTTCCAGCACCATTTATTAAAGAGGCTGTTTTGACTCCATTGTATGCTCTTGCCTCCTTTGTCAAATATTAATTGAACATAGTAGCTTGGGTCGATTTCTGGGTTCTTTGTTCTGTACCATTGGTCAATATGTCTGTTCTTGTGCCAGTACCAGGCAGTTTTGAGAATCGTGGCTTAGTAATATAGTCTGATGCCTGGTATTGTGATCCCTCGAAATTTGTTCTTCTTTCTCAGGATAGCTGTGGCTATTCAGGGTCTTTTTTATTGCATATAAATTTTTGGAATGTTTGTTCTAGATCTTTGAAATAGGCCATTGGTATTTTAATAAGTATTGGTTTGAATCTATAGATTGCTTTAGGTACTATGGACATTTTAGTGATGTTGATTCTACCAATCCATGAACATGGTATGTTCTTCCATTTGTTTATGTCTTCCTCTATCTCATTTTTCAATGCCCTATAGTTTTCAGAGTACAGATCTTTTATGTCCTAGGTATCTTAATTAAGTTTATTCCTAAGTATCTTCATTTTTTTGGTGCAGTGGTAAATGGGATTGTTTTTTTTTTTTTTTTCATTTTTCTTCCTGTGAGTTCATTATTAGTGTATAAAAAAGCCATTGATTTCTTGGTGTTAATTTTGTATCCTGCTTTATTGCCAAATTCATTTCTTAGGTCTAATAGTTTTTTGATGGAATCTTTAGGGTTTTCTATGTATAGTATCGTGCCATCTGCAAATAAGGACAGTTTTACTTCTTCTTTTCCAATTTGGATGCATTTTATTTCTTCTTCTTGTCTGTTCACTATGGCTAGTACTTCTAATACTATGTCAAACAGGAGTGGTAAAAGTGGGCATCCTTGTCTTATTCCTGTTCTTAGGGAAAATTAATTTAGTTTTTGCCCATTGAGTATGATGTTGGCTGTAGGTTTGTCACATAGGGCTTTTATTATGTTGAGATATGGTCCCTCTATTCCCACTTTGCTGAGAGTTTTTATCAAGAAAGGGTGTTGGATTTTGTCAAATGATATGATTATGTGATTTTTGTCTCTCAGTTTGTTTATGTGATGTATCACATTTATTGATTTGTGTATATTGTACCATCCTTGCATCCCTGGAATAAATCCCACTAGGTCATGGTGTATGATCTTTCTAATGTATTGTTAAATCCGATTTGCTAGAATTTTGTTCAGGATTTTAGCATCTATGTTCATCAAGGATATTGGCCTGTAGTTCTCTTTTTTTGTGGTGTTTTATCTGGTTTTGGGATTAGGGTATTGCTAGCTTCATAGAAAGAGCTTGGAAGTGTGCCTTGCTCTTGAATTTTTTTGAATAATCTGAGGAGGATAGGTTTTAATTCTTCTTTGAATGCTTTATAGAACTCCACTGTAAAGCTGCCCAGAGCAGGGCTTTTGTTTGCTGGGAGATTTTTGATTGCTGTTTTAATTTCTTCGGTGGTTATTGGCCTATTCAGGTTTTTTTATTATTCTTGGTTGAGTTTGGGGAGCTTGTATTTTTCTAGGAATGTGTCCATTTCATCTAGGTTGTCCATTTTGTTGGAATAGAGTTGTTCATAGTATTTTTTCATAATCATTTGTATTTTTGTGGGATCAGTTGTTTTTTCACCTCTTTAACTTCTGATTTTATTTATTTGGGTCCTCTCTCTTTGCTTCTTGGTGAGCCTGGCTAGAGGTTCATCAATCTTATTTATCCTTTCAAAGAACTCTTGGTTTCATTGATCTTTTGTATTGTTTCTTTGGTCTCTATGTCGTTTATCTCCGCTCTGATCTTTATTATTGCCTTCCTTTTGCTTACACTGGGCTTTTCTTGTTTCTCTCTTTCTAACTCTTTGAGTTGTAGGGTTACGTAATTTATTACCATTGTTTCTTGTTTTTTTGCTGTAGGCTTGTAGAGCTATGAACTTCCCTCTCAAAACTGCTTTTGTTGTGCCCCATAGATTTTGGATTGTTGTGTTTTCATTGTCATTTGTTTCCATGATGCTTTTTATTTCTTCTTTGATCTCTCTAGTAACCCAGTCATTGTTTAATAGCATACTATTTAGTCTCCATGTGTTTGTTTGTTTTTATTGTTTTTATTTTAGCTGATTTCTAGTTTTATGCTATTGTGATCTAAGAAGATGCTTGATATGATTTCTGTCTTCTTGAATTTGAAGAGACTTTGCCTGTGACCCTAAATATGGTCTATCTTTGAAAATTACCCATGTGCACTTGAGAAGAATGTATTTTCTGTGGCTTTGGGATAAAATGTTCTGAAGATGTCAGTTAATTCCATCTGGTCTAGTGAGTCATTTAGGATTGATGTTTCTTTGCTGATTTTTTTGTTTGGAGGATTTGTCCAATGGTGATAATGGGGTATTAAAGTCTCCTACTATGACTGTATTGCTGTCAATCTCTCCCTTGATATCCTCCAGAAGTTTTTTTATGTACTTGGGTGATCCTGTATTGGGTGCATATATGTTTACCAGTGTTATTTCTTCTTATTGAATTTCTCCCTTTAGTATTATGAAGTGGCCTTCCTTATCTCTTGTCATGTCCTTCACTTTGAGATCTAATTTGTCAGATATAAGTATTGCTACCCTAGCTTTTTTTCATTTTCATTCGCCTGAAAAACCTTTTTCCATCCCTTCACCATCAGTCTGTGTGAGTCCTTTTTTCTGAGGTGTGTTTCCTGTAGACAGCAGATATATGGTTCATGTTTTCTTATCCACTCAGCTACCCTATGTCTTTTAATTGGGGCATTTAATCCATTTACATTTGAAGTTATTATTGATAGGTACTTGTTTGTCGCCATTTTTATTCTTTACGCCTATGTTCCTTCTTTGCTTCCTAATTTTTCTTGTCAAAGCAGACCCTTTAGCATTTCATGCATTCCTGGTTTGGTGGTAATAAACTCCCTTAGTCCATTTTTGTCTGTGAAGCCCCTGATTTCACCCTCAATTTTGATTGATAACCTTGCTGGGTACAGTGTTCTTGGATTCAGATCCTTCCTTTGCATGACTTTGTATAGTATATTTCATTTCATTCCCTTCTGGCCTGATGTGTTTCTGTTGAGAAATCAATCGCTAGTCTGATGGGGCATCCTTTGTGGGTAACTTTCTCTCTCTCCCTGGCCACTTTCAATGTTCTTACTTTGTCCTTGGTGTTTGCCAATTTAATTATAATGTGCCTTGGCATCAGTCTTTTGGGGTTCAGTTTGTTTGGGACTCTGTGAGTTTCTTGGATTTGTGTGAGTTTTTTCTTCCCTATATCAGGGAAGTTTTCTGTCATTATTTCTTCAAACAGGTTTTCTATTCCTTGCTCAGTTTCCTCTCCTTCTGGCACCCTATTATGAGGCTGTTGTTTTGTTTTGTGTTGTCCCATAGTTCCCTTAGGCTTTCCTCCTCTTTTTTAAGTTTTTTACTAGATGCTGCTCTGCTTGGGTATTTTTTTCTACCTTGTCTTTTAGTTCACTGATGTTGTCCTCTGCTTCTTCTAGTCTACTGTTGATGCTTTCTATTGAGTTCTTTATATCAGCAATGTCATTTTTCATTTCTTCTTGGTTCTTCTTCATTTCCTCTTGGTTCTTACACATATTGTTGAATTTGCCTTCCATTCTTTTCAGTGACCTTATGACCATTTCTCTGAATTATTTCTGTGACATATTGCTTGTCTCTATTTTGTTAACTTCCTTTTCTGGTGATGCCTCCTTTTCCTTCATATGTGGGCTTTTTCTTTGTCTCCGCATGATCTCTTTTCTCCAGTTATCTGGTTATGTAGCTCTCTCTCTCCTGCATTGATTTAAAGGCACAAAATACAATACAACAAGGTACAATACACAGGCACTGAACACAAATGTATTCACGATACTAATAACACCAAATAAAGGTGGCCACCAGAGAAAAGAGAATTAGGGGATAAGGAAAAAAAAGGTACAAAAATGATATTGAGAAAAGGAAAGTAAGTAAGAGAGAAAAGAAAGAGAATAAAAATGAGGGTGGGGGACTATTTACATGGGGAGAAAACTCCAATAGAACAACCACTAATCCAAAAAAAATGCAAACAACACATACCCAAAGATGAATGCAACTATAAACAACAGCTAATAACAAGCAGGAAGAGGAAAAACGGAAGCAAAAAAACAAAAACAGAGTAACAATCTTAACAATAATCACATCAATAACCAATGTAATCAACAGTCAAGCAAACAACAATTGGACACAAAGAAAGTAAGACAAAACAAAACAAAAACCTAGAACAAAAAAACAAAACAGAACAAAAAAACAATAACAATAACAATAAAAAACAGACAAACAAAAAAAAAAGGCAGAGAGAGAAAATTTCGGATAGTGAAGAAAGAGAAGAGAGAGGTGTGTATGGACTTAGAGCAGGGGAATTAGATATATAAATAGGGTGAATTTTTAACAGGGGGTAAAAGGAAGGAATAGGGAAAATCTAAAGCAGGAATAGGGTAAGAGAAACAGGACAACAAAAGGAGAAAAGTGAGGAAGAGAGTATTGGCATACAGGCAAAGTTGAGATACAGTAAATTGATGCTAAAGGAAAAATTAAACTGGCAGTCAGACATCCCCCAAAGCATCCCAGATTGAAGAGGGTTCAGGCTGGGCTGAGGGAAACCCTCCTCCTATGCATGAATTTCGTGCACTAGGCCACTAGTAATAATATAACATAGATGGACTCTTAGAATGCTTAATTCATAGAAACAGAAACTAGAGTAGTGATTATGAGAGCCTGGGGACTCAGGAAAACAAGGATATGCTGATTAAAGGGTACAAAATTGGAGTTAAAAGATGACTATGTTCTGCAGATCTGTAGAGCATTGTGATTATAGTCAACTAGAGGTCCAATGCACGAAATTCATGCAAGAGTAGGCCTTTCTTTCCCTGGCTGCCAGCACCAGCTTTCCTCCGGCACCCAGGACCCAGGCTTCCCTCGCAGCCAGGGCTTCATCTGGAAGGACGCCTGGTCTAACTGGCATATCACACTTTTATTATTATAGATAATATTTCAAAGTTTCTAAGAGACTGGATCTTAAATGTTCTCACCACAAAAAAGAAGGGATTATGTGTAGTGGTAGGGGTTTCCACTCACTATGGTGTTAATCTTATGCAGTGTACAAATGTATCCAATTAATATGTTGTAAAACTTAAAATCACACAGTGTTTATGTCAATTGTATTTCATTAAAAATAACCCCCTCCAAAAGCCAAAATTGTTAAGGAAATATAAACTAAATCCACAAGAAGATACTACTCTATACCTAACAGAATGGCTGACACTATAAAGACTGATCACACCAAGTGTGGGTGAGGGTGTGGAGCAACTAACTGGAGCTCTCAGGCACCACTCGGGGGAATGTAAAGAAGGACAATACTTTGGCAAAGAATTTGGCAGTCTCTTTAAAAATTAAGAAACTTTTAACCTTATGAACTACCCTGTGTTCCAGCCCTTCCACTGCTAGCTATTTACCCAAGTGAAATGTATGCATATGTTTAAGAAAGACATGTATATGAATATTTGTGGCGGCTTTATTTTGTATACTGTAAACTGGAAACAATGTAAATGTACTGATACACACAACAGCATGGATGTATTGGCATAAAGGTAACGTTGAGATAGAGTAAAATGATGCTAAAGGAAAAATTAAAATAAAATGTAGAATACGAATCCCAAAATAAAATAAAATAAAATAAAATAAAGAGAAAATAAAATGACACTTAAAAAAAAGGTAAAAGAGTAGTAGTAATAATACTGATTAAAAATAAATATATAATAATTAAAAAGGTAAAATCAAGTGAGGAAAAATGATAAAAAATTTAGTTTCTTAAGTAAAAGATGAAAATATAAAAATGTGCAGTAGTTAAGATCATTTACTTCCTCTACTGTTCTGTTTGGTATGCCTGTTTCCTTTCCGGTAGTCAGGACAGTATTGAAGTTCCCTGCGTTCCACTGCTCCTCTGTGTTGTAAACCACAGTCATGATTTTCCAGCAGGCAATATTTTTTTGTTTCTTAGACTCCTTTATTTGTGTTTACAGAAGAGTCAATTTGTGATTCAACAGTGGCAGTGTTTCTGGATTGACCTCTGGGGCTATAAGTCCTCTCTAGCCAGTATTTAGATTTTCTTTTCCCTGTCGCACTTAATGCTGGTTTGGGATCAGTCTAGTGAATTTAACATATATATGCACCTAGGAAATGATCTTCACAATCAAGATAGTGAACATATCCATCACCCCCCAAAATTTCCTCCTGATCCTCCCTTCCTCTCTCCCTAGGCAGCTGATAATCTCTTATTTTTTTATATTAGTTTGCTTTATCTAGAATTTCAATAGACAGACTAAGCCATGTGTACTCTAGTTTTCCTTTCGTTCAGCATCATTATTTTGAGAACCATCTGTGTTGTGCATATCAGTATTTCCTTGCTTTTTACTGCTGAATAATATCCATTGTATGGATAGGCTATAATCTGTTTACTCATTTGCCTTTCCATGAACATTTACATTGCTTACAGTTTGTAGGTATCTCTCTATATAAAAGCCTAAGCAATTGGTCGACCTTTCAACCATTCAACTGGTAGCCATGACATGCACTGACCACCAGGAGGCAGATGCTTAATGCACAGGCATGGAAACATAGTACAGACTAATGAATCTGAGGGAAGAGGGGAGAGGGAGGGCGGGAAGAGATTAACCAAAGATCTTATATGCATACCAGAGGCCCAGTGCTTAGATTTGTGCACTGGTAGGGTCCTTCGACCTGGCCTGTGAGGATCAGGCCAAAACTGGCAGTCCGGCATCTGTCAAGGGGTTCTGGATTGCGAGAGGGCACAGGCCAGACTGAGGGACTCCACTATGCATGAATCTGTGCCCTGGGCCTCTAGTTAAAAAATAAAGCTGCCACAAATATTCATATACATTAACAGATTAAAAGAAAAAATCATATAACCAGCTCAATAGACAGGTACTCATGATAAAAAAACAAACACAAATTTTGATGACTAAAATGTGAGTAGATAATTTGATGTAGGGCATCACAGCCGACTGCATAATTTGTGCTGTGATTTTGATTGCTTTCCCATAATAAGTGGAGGTCTGAGACAGTGCAGTCAAGAACAGAATAAGAAAAAGCAGAAGGGCAGGGGAGTATAAGATGCAAAAAGACAAGTAAAAGAGAAGTAACATTGTTTCTATTAGCAAATGTTTTCTGCAGAATAGCCTAAGAAGTGTATATTTTTAAAGGCAATTACTAAAATGAATAAGGCATGCATCATAAGCACAAAATATAAGGTCAATATATACTAGCAAGAAGAACAAAAACTAGAATTTACAATTTTTCCCAACAGCTTTGCTGAGATATAGTTTACATACAATAAAGTTCACATACTAAACTGTGCAGTCTGATGAATTTAACATATGTATGCACCCCTGAAATGATCTTCACAATCAAGATAGTGAACATATTCATCATCCCCAAAGTTTCCACCTGTTTCCCCCTTCCCCTCTCCCCAGGCATCTGATGATCTGTCATCACTTTAGATTAGTTTGCTTTTTCTAGAATTTTTCATAGATGGACTATGCCATATGTACCCTGATTTCTCTGTAATTCAGCAAAATTATTTTGAGAAACATCCGTGTTGTTGTGTGTATCAGTACTTCCTTACTTTTTATTGCTGACTAATATCTATTGTATGGATAGGCCATAATTTGTTATTTATTTGCCTGTCCTTGAACATTTACATTGTTTCCAATTTGCAGATATACAAAATAAAGCTGCCACAAATATTCATATACATGTCTTTCTTAAGCAAATGCATACATTTCACTTGGGTAAATAGCTAGCAGTGTAAGGTTTGGAACACAGGGTAGTTCATAAGGTTAAAAGTTTAATTTTTAAAGAGGCTGCCAAATTCTTTGCCAAAGTATTGTCCTGCTTTACATTCCCACCATGGTGCCTGAGAGTTCCAGGTGCTCCACACCCTTACCAACACTTGGTGTGATCAGTCTTTATAGTGTCAGCCACTCTGTGAAGTATAGAGTAGTATCTCTTTGTGGTTAATTTACATTTCTTTAACAACTTTGGCCTTTGGAGAGGGTTATTTTTAGTGAAATACAATTGACATAAACATTGTGTGATTTTAAGTTGTACAACATGTTAATTGTATAAATTCACATACTACAATAAGAATAACACCATAGCACTAGATAAACCCCTGCCACATCACATAATCATTTCTTTTTTGTGGTGAGAACATTTAAGATCTAGTCTCTTAGCAACTTCGAAGTATTGTTGACTATAATCCCAATGCTCTGAGGATCTGCAGAACACATTCATCTTTTAACTCCAAGTTTGTATCCTTATTTTCCCCAAGTCCCCAGGCTATCCTAACCAACATCCTACTCTCTGTTTCTATTAATTAAGCTTTTTAGGATTCCATGCATGGGATATTATTATACAGTATTTGTCTTTGTCTGACATCTCTCACTTGACATAATGCTCTCAAGGACCATGTATGTTTTCACAAATGAAAGGATTTTCTTCTTTCTTGTGGTAGAATAACATACCATTCTATCTAATAAAAGAGTAATATGCAAATTGACCATCACTCCAACACACAAGATGGCTGCCCCCGTGTGGTCAAAGATGGCTGTCCCCATGTGGACACAAGATGGCCACCACGAGATGGCCAGTAGCGGAGAGCAGTTGGGAGGGACCAGGCCTTCAGGGGAGGGCGATTAGGGGTGACCAGGCCTACAGGGGAGGGCAGTTAGGGGTGACCAGGCCTGCAGGGGAGGGCAGTTAGTGGCAATCAGGCTGTCAGTGGAGTGGTTAGAGGGTGATCAGGCTGGCAGGCAGAAGCAGTTAGGGGCAATCAGGAAGGCAAGCAGGCAAGCAGTTGGGAACCAGCAGTCCTGGATTGTGAGAGGGATGTCCAACTGCCCATTTAGGCCCAATCCTACTCGGATTGGGCCTAAACAGACATTCAGACATCCCTTGAGGGGTCCCAGATTGGAGAGGGTGCAGGCTGGGCTGAGGGACACACACCCCCATGCACGAATTTCATGCACTGGGCCTCTAGTTGTATATATAAAATCTTTATCTATTCATGTGTTGAAGGACACTTAAATTATTTTCCTGACTTTTCTATGATGAATAATGCTATAATAAGTATCTTTTCAATATTCTGTTTTCATTTCCTTTGAATATATACCAAGAAGTGGGATTTTTCTGAGTTAGATGACAGTTCTATTTTTAATTTTTTGAAGAACCTCCATTCTGTTCTCCATCATGGCTACATTAACTTATATTCCCATCCATGGTTAGAAGGATTTCCTTTTCTTTATATCCTCATCACACTTGTCTTCTTGAGGATAGTCATTCTAATAGGTGTGTAGTTATATCTCTTTGTGGCTTTGATTGACATTAACCTGAAGATTTTCCAGTACATTTTCATGTATCTCTTGGCCATTTGCATGTGCTCTTCAGAAATTGTACAGATCCCTTCCCCATTTTTTAAAATTTATTTCAGAGAGAGGAAGGGAGAGGGAGAGTGAGAGATGAAAACAACAATAATGAGAGACAGTCATTGATAAGCTGCCTCCTGGATGTCCCCTACTGGAGATCTAGTCCACAACCCAGGCATATGCCTTGATTGGGAATCAAATCTCCACCTCCTTGCTCATGGGTCAATTCCCAGACACTGAGCCACACAGCTGGGCTCCCCTGCAAGTATTTAATTGTATTTTTTATTGTTACTGAGTCTTATGAGTTCTGTACATGTTTCAGATGTTATGAGATATATGATTTACAAAAATTGCTCCCATTTTGTAGGTTGTCTTTTCATTTGTTGGTTTTTTCTTTTGCTGTGTAGAAGATTTTGAACTTAATGCAACCTCACATAACCAACAGAACAATCTGTAGGTTTAAACTAGTGATGATATCTTCAAGCTGTTTATGGCTAACTAGAGGCCCAGTACATGAAAATTCATGCACTGGAGACGGAGGGGGGGGGGTGTCCCTCAGCCCAGCCTGCACTCTCTCACAGTCTGGGAACCCTCAGGGGTGGGAGGCAACCTGGCGATCAGGGGAAGGCAACACCCCATCATATCTCTGCTGTTGCCACTGCCAGCAGCGTAAGCCTCAGCTTGCCCTGGTTACCTGAGCCTCAGGCAGCCCTGTGTGGCTGGGCAGTCACCATCCGAGGCTTGCCTGTGCCTTGGACTGGCACTGGGTGGCTGGGAAACCGCCATCCGAGGCTTGCCTGTGCCTCGGGCCAGCCCTGGGCAGCTGGGGGGCTGAGAGGACTGGGGGACTCTGGAGGCAGGTGCACAGAGGGCCGGGCCCGCCTGGAGGCAGGCCCAGCCTTGCCACGCACCTGCCGCCCCATCAGGGCTGAGGGGACTGGGCGCTGCCATCTTGTGGATGTGGGCACCACCATCTTTGAGGGCATGCGGTCAATTAGCATATTCCTTCCTTACTGGTTGTGGGCACCACAATCTTTGAGAGAGGGGCAGTCAATTAGTATATTCCCTCCTTATTGGCTATGGGCAACACCATCTTTGCGACAGCATGAGGGTTAATTAGCATATTCCCTCTTTATTAGATAGTATTGGGCTGATTTATAAAAGTGAGTGCCTCTAAAAACTCCTGGGATGTTTATCCATCACATTAAACTATTTCAAAAGTGTAATACCAAATTTTAAAAAAATAATAATATTGTTTTCTTAGAGTGATTTTTTAAGTAATTTAAAAAACTTATTGTGAGTTGGACAGCAAGACAATCTATGAGGATAGTTCTGAGTGTATTAGAATACTTCTTTTGAGTTGAGTTCTATATCAGTATCAATAAATACTGGGAATTCGTGAAAGAATTTGTGCAGTGAGAGAACTGAGGTGTGATGAGATTAGCCTATTTGACTTAGACAAATGTCACCTATCTCAGATGTTGACTCATTGTTACCATGAGAAAAATTAGTGATGAGCTCTGTCTGCTAAATACTGCTTGCATTCAGAGAAAATAAGACAGAGGCAAGGGAAGGAATTGTTAGTGAGACTGCTTGTGATTCTTAAGTAAATTGGTAAAATGCTGATTTCCAAGGTCTAAAAGGAAGGTAGGATTAAAGGGTTGTGCCTTCAGAGTTCATTGTTTTGCACCCTTAGGTGAAATATGGCCATATTAACATGGTTGCATTTTTCAACAATACAGGTCTTTTATGAAGCATTCTAGATTATTTGTTTTAGGGGAGATTAATAATACTAAGAACAAATTGAATAAGCACAAAGTAATGCTATATCTAGGCTTCAGGGTATATTTGCCACAATTTTAGATTATTCCTTCTATCTGAAATATCTCCTCAAATATTCAGAGTGTCCAGCATTGATAGACATGGGTATTATTCTTGCAAGACATTTGGTTCTGTCCAAAATGAACACTGAGACATTTGATCCATGCCAAAAGGTTCTTGGTATTTTGTTCTGTCCAAAATATCCATGGAGGCATTTGGTCCATAGTTAATATAAATCCTAATCTTCTGCAAGATGTGAGCCCTGACCTATCAACCTGCCCCATGTGTCATTGCCCGCTAGGCTCCCAAGATAAGAAGTTATTGTTGGCAATACAGCCACAACACAATCATTGGACCATAAAATATGATAGCGTCTTTATGCCTAAATCAGTCACCCAGAGTACAAATAAACATTATCAGTTATTTGAATGCAAGGATAATTTCTTAGGTTGTATGTTGTTGTTTTTATAATGTATTTTTATTGATTTTTAGAGAGTGATAGAAACATAAACACGTAACCTGGGTATATGCCCTGATTGGGAATTGATCCAGTGACCTTTCCCAATGGAATGGAATGGAATGAAATGACATTCAACCAACAGAGCCACATTAGTCAGGGAAAGTGTTTATGTTTTTGACAGGATCAAATTTCAAAGACTCTTGGACTGAACCAAATGTCTCCTTGGACATTTTAAACAGGACCAAATGTCTGCTTATCATTATAAGGTATAAAAATTATTAAGAAATATGTTTATAACTGCTTGAGGGGTTGGCTCAGATACCGAAATTATTCTTGTCATCACCAAGAGGTACCATGTCATTTACTTTAAAGAAAAAAGGCTTTATAATTTGAGTAAATATCACAAGCCATTTTCCAAAAGCTGGGCTCAGTCTATCACTCACATGCATGCTACAGAGGGCATCTCCTGTGAGGGAGTAAGAGCCTTTTGTGATGTCTAAAATAATATGTCCACCTTTAAGGAAGATCTGAAATGGAGAAGTGTGTACTTCTTTACCTTTCCTCCATCCTACTGTCTAGAATCTGGAAGAATAAAAAATTTGGTCTTTATATGTTAATTTTGAGATACTTCAATATTATCTCAATATCTTCAAATACCTCAAATATTTATCTTTGTTTGCATTCCTGCAGAAGTAGATTCTGTAATAAAGATTTGTGAGTAAAATCATTTACTTGGGAGACAAATACAGGACATATCACTAGGATATTGGGGTCATGAGGCAGGAAAATGAAGGGAATAAATGAACAGTGTGTTTTCTAGCAGGTTAGTTACCACTTTGTGTAGGTGGAGTTCATTCCTTAGTGAGACTCTGAAGGTAGTGTGCAACATAAAGGTCAGATTTATCCTACTCTAATGCAGGAAGACGGCATATTTATATATCAACCCTCATCATCCAATGATTGAGAGGTGACCACAAGATCTGTTGACTTGCTGGTGCTTCTGGGCTCTGTATATGGGCACAGTATTCAGAGAAAGTCCTTTAGCAAAGGGAAGCAGATACTGGCAGTTGGAAGTTGAACCCCATGAACTGAGAGGTAGAGCCCAAAAGGATTTGAGAAGGTCATGAAAGTACTACCTGGGAGTGGAGATATATCAAGAATCTGGAATTCAGAAATAAGGATTGGAGATAAAAATTTGGAGTCACTGATGGGAAATGGAATTAAAATTCATGAGACTAGATAAGATCACTAAGGGAATTAGAAAAGAGAAGAGGGCTGTACATTGAGTACCAGCACCAAAATAACAAATGGCATCCGTAAAATAAACCAACAAGGAACAAGAGATGATAAACGAAAAAGAAAAAAAAAACACACACAAAAGAGTGTAATATCATTGGAGCCAAGTTTTAAAAAGTACATCAAGAAAAGAGGAGTAGGAGAATCCAAGATGGAGGCGTAGGTAAACACCTAAACTGCTGCCTCCCACAACAATTTCAGAACTAAAACTAAAAGACAAAACGTCTATCACCCAGAACCATGGGAAAGCTGGCTGAGTGGAAGTTCTACAACTAGAAGGAAAGAGAAAAGAGCATTGAGACATGCACAAGCGCTGAAAAGCTGAGGTACGGAGGCACATGATCTGGGCTGGCTGCTGGCGACTGGGTGCGTTGCTTTTTTCAACCCGAACGGAGACAAGCCCCCGATTACTCTGAAATCCAGTCTCTGGGGAGACGCGGGGGACCCAAACTCCTACGAGGAGAAGCTGGACTGTCTGCCAGTGAGGGTGGCTTGCTTGCAGAGCTGCACACAGGAATAATTGTTTACTGCACTGGGCCACGGGACTTGCGGATGCCTTGGGGATGCAGAGCCGGCTAACTAGCAGCCATTGCTGTTTGCCACGCCCTAACCTAGTGACACCCTGAGACCCCGCCCTGCACAACCTACAAACCCACCCAAGCTCCAAGCAGCTGAGTTAGCATAAGAAAGGCCGGCTCTATGGCAGCTTAACCTAGCAAACTTGCAGCCTGGGTCAGACAGCTCCAAAACCTCCAAACCCCAAGCAAAGAGGAGAAAACTGCAGCTCTCATTGTAGCTCCTGCTGAGTGGCCTCAGACAGTAGCTGACCTGCACCCCATTAGAGATCCAGAAGCCAGTGTACTTACTGGTCAGTGTGAGACACCAGATTTCAACTCCTCACATCCATAAGTGACACATTAAAGAGGCAGACTCAGTGAGCACCAAGGCCCCACTGAAACAAGTCCTGCCCCATAAGCGTGTCTTCAGCGTAGCAGTTCTTCCATTATAGACACAGCGAGTGCTCACAGCTAATTGGCCTGGAGGTCAATTCCTCCCAGTGTACCAACACCAATTAAGGCTTAACTACACCAAGACTTTGCACTCAGCCCACAAAGGGGTGTACCAAGAGCGTCCACGTCAGGTGATTGGGGAGGCTGAGCTACTGCCCCCTATAGGTCACCTACCACACAAAGCTACTCCATCAACACAGGGAAGCAGCCAAAATGCAGAAACAAAGAAACATGTCACGAATGAAGGAAACGGAGGAAAGCAAACTACTGGATGACATAGAGTTCAGAACCACATGTATAAGGTTACTCAAGAATCTTCTAAAAACCACTGAGAAACTTGATGACACTTCTGAGGAGCTTAGTGAGACCTTCAAGGACCTTAATGAGAATGCCAAAAAAAATGGAAAAGGACCAGTCAGAAATGAAGCATATACTGTCTAAAATAAAGAATATACAGGAACTCAATTGTAGATCAACGTACCCCAAGAATCAAACCAAAGATCTGAAATATGTGGAAACAAAAAACATCCAACCAGAAAAACAAAAAGAAAAAAGAATCCAAAAATATGAAGATAGTTTAAGGAGCCTCTGGGACAACTTTAAGCAAACCAACATCCGAATTTTTGGGGTGCCAAAAGAAGGGAGAGATCAAAATGTTGAAAACCTATTAGAAGAAATAATGACAGAAAACTTTCCCTACCTGGTGAAAGAAATAGACTTAAAGTTCAGGAAGTGCACAGAACCCCATACAAGAGGAATCCAAAGAGGACCACACCAAGACACATCATAATTAAAATGCCAAGGGCAAAAGACAAAGAGAGAATTTTAAAAGCAGCAAGAGAAAAACGGTTAGTTACCTACAAGGGAATACCCATATGACTGTCAGCTGATTTCTCAACAGAAACTATGCAGGCCAGAAGGGAGTGGCAAGAAATATTCAAAGTGATGAACAGCAAGAACCTACAACCAAGATTACTCTACCCAGAAAAGCTATCATTCAGAGTTGAAGGTCATATAAAGAGCTTCACAGACAAGAAAAAGCTAAAGGAGTTCATCACCACCAAACCAGGATTACACGAAATGCTGAAGGGTATCCTTTAAGAAGAGAAAGAAGAAGAAAAAGGTAAAGATAAAAATTATGAACAACAAAATGACATCAAATACATACCTACCAACAAGTGAATCTAAAAATCAAGTGAATGAAAAATCTGAAGAACAGAATGGACTGGTGAATATAATAGAATCAGGGACATAGAAAGGGAGTGGACTGACGATTCTCAGGGGAAGCAGGTGTGAGGGGTGCGGGAAGAGATTGGACAAAAATCTTACTCCTATGGATGAAGACAGTGGCAGGGGGTAAGGGCATGGGGTGGGGTGGGGAATCAGGTGGAGGGGAGCTATGGGGAAAAATAAAAGAGGAACACCTGTAATAATCTGAACAATAAAGATTTATTTTTTAAAAAAGTAAAGAAAAAAGGAGTAATAAACCATATGAAATGCTGCGGACAGGAGAAAATATGAGATGTGAGAACCCACTCTTACATTTTGAAAAGAAAACCCAGTTGACAGTCCTAAATGGCTCTAGCCCTTACAGACAGGTATTGCAATATCACTCTCTGTTGTATATTGTGAGAACAGCATCCTAGTAATTACAGCAGTCTGAAAACAAAACCCAATTGACAGTCCTAGAGGACTCTAGCCCTTGCAGAGTTAAAAGAAAAGACTATAGAGAAACCTAGAGGGCTCTCAACCTGAAGGGAGGTGTGGCAATAGTGCCTCTTGTGGACATTCTGAGAACAGCACCCTAGTAAGGGAGGTGTTGCAATACAGCCCTCTTTTTAAAAAAAATCTTTATTGTTGGAAGTATTACTATATTTTTCCATATATAAGATGCTGTTTTCTTTTGTTTGTTTGTTTCTAAAATCGTTAGACTGAAAATCGAGGGGTATCTTATACATGGAAGTCAGCTGAGGAGGGAGCCTTGCGGGTACATAGCTGCCCATATTGCCAAAGATGCTTCCTCCAATCATGAGCCTTATTGTTACTGATGTCAGCTGATGCCATATTTGGAGGTGGAGTGTTCTGACCCATAAAGATGTTAAAAAATAAAAAGATAAATACTGGTAAGCGATTGTCTCCCTCTGCAAAATTCAAACTGAATGTAATCTTTCTATGCAAAAGAGCATGGAAATAGAACTGCAGAGAGACAATTTGGACCTCCTCCCATTGAGTGTATGATCAGCCAGTGGAGAAAATAGGAAGTACAATTCCTTAAGATGACAAAAAAGAAGGCCTGAAGAGGAAAACCAGAAAAACGGACAAACTTGGAACAGAGGCTTAAGACTTGGATTATGGAGCAGCGCCAGAGTGGCTTATGTGTGTCAACCAAGCTTATTCAATGTCAGGCAAGAATGTTTGCAAGCAAAATAAACATTGATGTTACAGGAAAGTAAGAATGGTGCTTCCGTTTTATTAGGAGAGAAGGGTTGGCCACGAGAACACAAACAAAGGTAGCTCAGAAAATGCCACCAGTTTATGAGGACGATCTCACATATATAGACAGTGACTCAGAAGACAACAGTGATACAATAGAAGTTGAAGAAATTGATATGTCAGGAACTAATAGTGATGAAGAAGAGAGCAGTGATGCAACAGAGGCTGAATAAAGTGATATGCTGCATAATATCATAGCACTGGTATGTAAACATTACCTGCGGTAATTACTGAATAAAAATGTGTTTTGCTTTATGTTTAAAATATTGATTTCTTAATCTTGGGTTGGAAAAGTGGGGGGCGTCTTATACATGGAGGCATCTTATACATTGAAAAATGCAGCACATATGTCCCTTTTTCCCCCCATTGACCCTCTCCAAGTCCCCCACACCTCCGCCCCAGGCCCTCACCACCCTATTCTCTATCAGTGGTCGGCAAACCATGGCTTGTGAGCCACATGCGGCTCTTTGGCCCCTTGAGTGTGGCTCTTCCACAAAATACCATGGCCTGGGCAGGTCTATTTTGAAGAAGTGGCATTAGAAGAAGTTTAAGTTTAAAAAATTTGGCTCTCAAAAGAAATTTCAGTCGTTGTACTGTTGATATTTGTCTCCGTTGACTAATGAGTTTGCCGACCACTACTCTATCTCCTTGGGTTGTGCGCATATATATACAAGTTCTTAGTTTGATCTCCACCCACCCTCCCCCTCCTTCCCTCTGAGATTCTGGACTCTTTTCCATGCTTCCATGTCTCTGGATCCACTCCATTCATCAGTTTATTTTCTTCATCAGATTCCATAAATAAGTGAGGTCATGTGATATTTGTCTTTCTCAGATTGTCTTATTTCACTTAGCATATTTTCCAGGTCCGTCCAAGGGTTCCCTAGGGCTATTCAGATTCCTTGTTTCCTCTGAAAGGCTCCAGGCTGGGTGCAGCTGCACTACTTGCTTCTAGGAGGGGCTGGCCCTTCAGGAGAAAAATGGCTGCTTATGGTTGGAGGGTTCAGAATGTCCCAGTGACAGATTCCTGGTCACCTCTTCCCGCCCTGTTCCTCTCCACAGCCTCTCCCCAGCCTCCATAAAACTTCACTTCCACCTGCACCCCAGCCTCAGTGAGTATTTGTAATTGAAAAGTCCAATGAACTGGGTTTAGCGAACAACAGCAGGGAAAATATAAAGGCAAAAGAACCATGCCACTGCAAGCTTCTCTCCCCCTGGTACAGTGCAGCTCTGGCCGTTCCTTAGGCTGCCTTTCTGGGCGCAGCCTTTCGTGTCTAGATTCCCCGGCTGCCAGCAGCCCTGTGGGCCCCATTCCACAGTCAAGTGTTATACGTGTCGCCAAGGGACTCAGACTTGGTGCGGCACAGGTTCCTTCTGAACCCCTAGTCCCAGTGGTCTCACATCTCTCCAGCCCAAATTCCCTATCCCTAGGTTCTCCCGGCGTCCTCTCTATTGTATCATCTTCCGCATGATCAGCTATACACCTACTTTTGCCCCACCAAATATATGTTAATTGGTACACCACATAAAAAGATAGAATTTGTGACATTACTAACATAGAGTAAGGGAGCAGAGCTGCAATAAATTTGTTTTTGTATGCAGTTAAAATTAGCAACTTAAAAGAGATTATAACAAGATTGTGTGTGTGTGTGTGTGTGTGTGTGTGTGTGTGTGTATAAGTATAGTATGTCATGTAATCTCCACAAAGAAAATATCTACAGAATATATTCAAAAGGAAATGAGAAGAGAATTAAAATCTGTCATTAAAGAAATTCAACTAAATTCAAAGGAATATAGTTCTGGAGGAAATAAGAAATAAAAGATTTGTAAAACAGAGAAATCAAGTTTAAAGGCAATAATTATTCCTTTACTATTAGTAATTACTTTAAATATAAACAGATTAAACGCCCCAATCAAAAGACATAGATTGGCAGAATTCAACAACAACAAAAAAGGATACAACTATATTCCATCTACAACTGACTAACTTCAAATCCAAGAACAAACAGGTGATTGATTTGGATTATTTGACAATGGTTTCTTGGCTATGACAGGAAAAGCAAAGGCAACAAAATTTTTAAAAAGACGTAAATTGGACTATTTCAAAATAAAAATATAAAATTTTTTGTATCATAGGATCAACTAAGAGAATGAAAAGGAAACCAATAGAATATGAGAAAATATTTGAAAATCATATCTGATAAGGGGATAACATCTAGAATACAATGGTGGTGAAGTATGGTAGCAACCATACTTGGGTAAAAACTGCTGTTTGAATTTTAACCCTGCTATTCTGACTTCTGCAGGCACTTACTTGTTTAAACAATAGAGTGGTTACCTCAGCTTCCAGACTGAGACCTGGAAACTCACATAAATCCATCCCACATCACAAAGGTAATTTTTCTGTGCCTGTGGACCAGAACTACAGGAGATTGATTCCCACTGACTCAGTAGCTCCAGGAGTAGAAACTGTAGATAACTTTTAGAGATTATTAACTTTGCTCAATTCTGCTTCTGTACAATCTGCTTTCGCAAGATAGGTCTACATTCCAATCCTATGTCCAGCAGGATGTGGCTGGGAGCAACCCTGCGGGCTGCTCCCAGAAATAATGTAACTGACTTTTGACTCAAGTTTAACCAATCAGGTTCTGCCAAATCCCCCTGCGTTGGGGATAAAACTTGCTTGCTCCGAGTGTTCCGGGCTCGCACTGCTCCCTGCTGTGTCAGTGGAGACGCGGGCCCGGACTCAAGTTCGTAATAAAGGCTTCCTAAATTTCAATTTGGCTGCCTGGTGGTCTTCATTCGCGGGTCGCACCACAACAGTGGGAGGTGGGGGCAGCCAGGGAGAGGTCAATGGGGGGCAAAGGAGACTTATGTAATACTTCAAACAATTATGAATTTAAATAAAAAAGAACTACAAAGAATATAAAAAAACCACTAAAAATGGGCAAAATGTTTTAATAGATGTTTCTCCAAAGAAGATACACACATTACCAACAAACATTTGAAAAGATGTTCAACATTACTAAGCAATGGGGAAAAGCAAAAACATAAATTTGTAAATATATATATATTTACAAATATATATATATATATATATATTTGTATATATATATATATATATATCAGTGTGTGTGAGTGTGTGTGTGTGTGTGTGTGTGTGTGTGTTTAGAGCCAGGGTCTGTAATGACAGAAGGCTCAACCAAACACCAGAAGTCAGTACTGGGTTGCTGTGGCAACATAGCACTGACTGCAGCTGGTGCTGGCACAGGGACCCAGCACTGACTACTGAGGGGGCTGCAGATCAGGCCTAGAAAGAGACAGGGTCTGATCCGCAGCCTCTGTGGCAGCTGTTGACCAGCCCGTTGCCTCTCTCTCTCCCGGCTTCACCATCAGCTGCGCCTGTTTCTCTCTGGACCTCTATGGGGGCTGCCAATCAGCCCAGCCTCTTTGATCAGGCCCCAAGATAGGCCCCGAGACCCTGACTGGCATAGAAACCTAGGAGCCAATGGCTGCCTAGGAGGTGGAGCTTTTGATGCTGACAGGCATAGAAACTGACCAATCTGAACCAAATCTGGGTGAAGTGTCAGGAGCCAATGGCTGCCTAGGAGGTGGAGCTTTAGACACTGACTGGCATAGAAACTGACCAATCAGAACCTAATCTTGGTGAACTGCGAGGGCAGAACCTAAGGTGGGGGCTGAGGAGGGGTTTTAAGGGCAATATCTGTTTGGTGTAAGGTGCAAGAAAGCCGTTCAATTTTTTAATGAGTGGTTTGGCAATATAGTGCATATGGCTGGCTATCAGTCTAGATATAGGGATTATGTGATTTTTTCTGCCAAGAGCATCTCCTCCTGCTGAAAAAGGCTCCCCCCCGCCCCCCCTCGCCCATTTAAGCAATCCTATCCTATAAAGCTATCTATACTAATAAAAGGGTAATATGCTAATTAGACCAGGCCAACTGGCCCTCTTCCGGAGATCCGACTTCCTTTCGGACAAAGCCATCTTGGTGTGGGCTGAGACTGAGGCAGTTAGGGGCGATCAGGCTGGCAGGGGAGGGCAGTTGGGGGAAATCGGGCTGGCAGGGGAGCAGTTAGGCATCAATCAGGCTGGCAGGGGAGTGGTTAGGGTGTGATCAGGCTGGCAGGCAGAAGCAGTTAGGGGCAATCAGGCAGGCAGGCAGGCGAGCAGTTGGGAGCCAGCAGCCCCAGATTGTGAGAGGGATGTCTGACTGCCAGTTTAGGCCCTGTGGGATTGGGCCTAAATTGGCAGTCGAAATCCCCTGAGGGGTCTCAGATTGGAGAGAGTGCAGGCTGGGCTAAGGGACACCCCCCTCCCAGTGCATGAATTTCGTGCATTGGGCCTCTAGTATATATATAATGCCCATTAAGATTACTGCTATTAAAAAACAACAAAAAACAGAAAATAGTTAAGTGTAAGGAAGAAAGTGGAGAAATTGGAACCCTTGTGGATTGTTGATAGGAGTACAAACTGGTATGACCAGTATAGAATGCAATAGTCAAATTGTCTTCCAAAGTAGTTGTACCATTTCAGATTCCCATCAGTAGTGTATGAGTTCTCGCTGCATCTTTGCCAGTATTTGGTGGTGTTAGTATTCCATATCTTACCCAGTGCATTAGTTCTGTAGTGGCATCTCATGTTTTTATTTAAATTTTCTGATGGCAAATAATGTAGATCATATTTGCATATGCTTATTGGCTATCTGTGTATCTTCCATGAGGTGTCTGTTAAAGTCTTTGGTCCATATTTTTAAAAAATCAGGTTACTTGTTTGCCGAGAACCAATTCCAGCATGTAAAAATTGCTGGAGTTTTACCAGAAGGTTGGTGAAGCTTGGGGAGCTCAACAGGGTTGAGTCACATATGTAATTTACTCCCCCCAAACCTGAATGGTATTGTTAACTGCCAGACAGCTCAGGGCATTTTATTGCCTCCTGTTGGCCAAACACCTGAACAGCCTTAGGCTATTCCCCAAACTGACAATGTTTCTGTATACCCTTTGATACCATACCCTTTGAAGTGTATATTTCCACCTTGCCTTGGGACAAATTGTGTTTAATAAAAGCACAGGTCCTTGGTCAAGGAGGAGAGCCTTCTAGCTCCTTCAGCTGGAAGCTCCTCTGACCCCCAATGCCTTTCAAAAATATCTTTTTCCACAGACTCCTTCTTAATCATCTATTCGCAGCCCTTTCTCCAGAATGCTGAGCGCTGTGTAAGGCGGGAAAAGAACCCCCTTTCTCCAGAACTCTGAGCTCTGTGTAAGGCTGGGAAAGAACCTCCTTTCTCCAGAATGCTGAGCGCTTTGTAAGGCTGGGAAAGAACCCCCTTTCTCCAGAACGCTGAGCGCTGTGTAAGGCTGGGAAAGAACCCCGGCGAATGACGCCCGAGTGAGGGGCTCCAACACTTGTTTTCCTATTTTTGAGTTTTAAGAGTTCCTTACGCATATTGTGTAACAGTCCTTAATCAGATGTGTGTTTTGAAATATTGCACCCAGTCCATGCCTTGTTTTCTCATTCTCTTGATACTGTCTTTCACAGAAAAGAAGTTTTAAAAATGAATTAAAGTTATCAATTATTTCTTTTGTGGGCCAACCCCTTAGTGTTGTGTTAAAAAAACCCATCACCATACCCAACATCAGCCAGGTTTTCTCCTGTGTTCTACTGTAGGAGTTTTATAGTTTTGCATTTTACATTTTGCTGCATTTATATGGTCCTATTTTTAGACTCTTCATTTTGTTCCACACACCCATTTGTCTATTCTCTCACCAATACTACACTGTCTTGACTAATCAATTGATGTTTTTGACAAGAGTTCTAAGAAAATTAAATGGCCAAAGAACAATCTTTTCAACAAACGATGCTATGACAACTGGATAGCCACATGCAAAAAGTATAAATTACCATGTACAAAAATTAACTCAAAATGTATCAAAGATCTAAATGCAAGTGCTAATGCCATGAAACTTGTAGGAGGAAACCAAGGTACAGATATTCTTCAGCTTGAATTATGCAGCAATTTCTTTTACTACACAACAAAGGTACAAGCAACAAAGGAAAAATAGACAAGTTGAAATTCATTTAATTTGTCAAAATTGCAGTAAAGGGCACATCAATAAAGTAAAAAAGACAACCTGAAAATCGGGGGAATATTTGCAAGTCATACATCTAGTTATTGCCTATCAGGGGTCCTCAAACTTTTTAAACAGGGGGCCAGTGCACTGTTATAGTTTAAAAAAAAAACTATGAACAAATTCCTATGCGCACTGTGGGCCCGGGACGAGTCGGCTGCTAAGCAGGACAGGCAGTGGCACCCAGCAGGCCTGATAAATGTCCTTGGCAGGCCACATGTGGCCCAAGGGCCGTAGTTTGAGGACCCCTGAATTATATCAAGTATACTAACAACCTTTATCTTGACTGATTTGTGAGTGACTAAGAAAATAATATAATTTATCCCCAAGCCTAAAAAAAAGTCACATAATATCTTTGAATAGATTTTGGAGTCCATTCAATTACAGACATAACCTATGTTTTAGAATACAAATCCACATTGACTACTGTTCATGATTGTAAGATTGACCTTGGGTACTTCTTAGAACTCATCTCCTGAATCCTTCTTCTAGAGGTTTTGATCCTTTCAGGTAAAGAGGAGCCCAAGTGTCTGTACTTTTAAAGAATACCCAAGTAATGTATTATTTTTTCACCTTTGAAAGTATTTACTTATAGTTACCAAAAGTAGTCAATAAAAATGCGTTATTTTTAATAAAGATAATACTATTTAACATTGTATTGATTGAAATATTTATTATTGTAAATTTCATTAGGTTTCATATTATCAAACACACGATTAAGATAGTTTTTCAACTGCTATTTAATGATTGAACAGAGAATGAAAATCAATTAAAGGTTCTTAGAGTTGGGAAACAATTTTCAACACCCTATAATCCATCTTGTATACCATAGAAGGCTCTGTCTGGTCAACTAGGGGTTTAAAGCCCTGGTTGAAAAGACTCTGATTGGCTGTAGAATCCACTGCAAAATAGGATTGCCATAAATGCCTTAAGGGTGTGTAGCTCAGGCAGAATCAGCATTTACCATAGTGCTTAAATCTAAATGCTCTCTTAGTGTCTCTGTAAAGAAAAAGAGAAAGAAAAATTATTATAGACAGCATTTAAAATTGCCTGGGTATTACACTAAGTGTTTCTAAATGAGGAGCATGGTGTGGAGAGGCTGTGCTCCACACCCACAACCAGCTGGGACCCACATGCTCCCCAGCCCTTCACACATCCCTCTTCCCTCAACTGGGGCTTCTTGGCTTTTCCTACATGGTCAGTCCTGGCTCAGTCATGGAACCCACCCAGACTGGAGAGAGAGGAGGATTAGAGATTGTTTCGATGGGAAATAAATAAGGAGAAATAAATTTGAGAGGAAATGAGGAGGGAGCTAGGAAGGCTCGCTGATCCTTTAGACTACAAACTCCTTTGGAGTGAAGCATATAGGAAAGGAGGTTGGTTGGAAGTGTCCTGGAATGCCCTGCTCTCTAAGGAAGGTTTGCAGTCTATCATGGAGTTCAGGAGACAAGGTTGACCCTCAGAGGAGTCCCTTCATAGCATGAATAGACCCATTGTGATGGATTTCAATTTTCTGTAGTCAAGGAGGGTTTCTTGCTTGATTATGTTCTCTGTAACTTAAAGCTATATTATAGGGATTATCAGTTTTATTGCGGTTAAATTAAATGATGTTTACATTTGCTGAATATCCAGCAGTTATATTGAGAGGTCAAATACAAAACTGCTTTTGCAAATGAGAACTCCCAGGAAAGGTACCAGTGTGATTTTGCGACTTTTACTGAGATAGTACAATTTTTTTCCAGATATACTGTGCTTGGCCTATAAGAAACTTGGGTTTTCCTATCATTTTGTGATAGTTTCTTAATTTTTTTGTGAGAGCCAATATTTATTATTGTGTTCTTACAGCATTACACTGCAGTAAGTGCATCTATTGTAGTAAGTAAAACCATTGGTTGCGCAGATTGGTTCCATTTGGTTGTTGCAATCATGTAATCGCTGCATATATATCTTACAGTCTGGCTGTTAAACATAAAGAAGAACATAACATTTGTCAGATAATGATCTTTTTAATAAAATATGTTTTAACTTTAGTACAAGATTCCTTGCATCAGAATGGAATGAAAATATTCTATATTGAGGTTTGGACAGAAATAATCCACTTAGTCATAAAATATTATTGATATATTTTTACAAATTCAATGCCATTTTTTAAAAAAACAGACAAATTGCTGAATATGTTTTTATAATGTAGCCATTCTGGTCTCACTTCTATCTGCATTAGGTTTCCCCCATAATTTAATAACACAAGGAACCATAAAATGGAATTTTAATAATTTCCCTATCTTTTTCAATGGTTCCACTAATAGAGAATCAGATACATTCAGATTATCACCATATATGTATAAATTCATATATTAGTATTTGCATATCCTATATAATAAAGCCCAGTGACCATAACAGTGTAATGACCAGAACAACCGCTCGACCAGTTGCTATGAGGTGCATTGACCACCTCTCCCTTCCCCCCCGCCCCCGTCCCAGCCTGCAGGCTCTGATTGCAGGATGGCGAATGGGGAACCATGGGGAACCAGGGTGGATGATGGTAGGGCGGGACTAGGGACTGGTGAGTGGGTGGAAGATGGCCCTAATTACAGGCTAGGCCTAGAAACTTTACCCATGCACTATTTCTTTCATGCACGGGGCCTCTAGTATGTATATAATTTGGTTAGTAATGGCATGTTGTTAATTTTCACAAATAAAGAATATGGTGTGTATTCCCACATGACCAGATTTTTAAAAAATATTTTTAAATTTATTTCAGAGAGAAAGAGAGAGGGGAAAAAAATCAATGAAGCAAGAGGATCATTGATCGGCTATCTGCCTCCTGCATTCCCCACACTGGGGATCCAACCTGCAACTCGGGCATGTGCCCTGAGTAGGAATTAAACTATTACCTCCTGGTTCATAGGTCAAAGCTCAACCATTGAGCCATGCCAGCCAAGCCATGACTAACTTTTAAAATGACTTTGTAACTTTTAATCATTTAGATATTTCTTCACCCTTATATAATATTCTGCTCTGTGAAGATATGATAATTATGTTATCCTTTAAATGGACAATTTTGTAATCTTCTTGTCTTCATAGGATAAACAATTCTACTTTAAATACACTGTACCCTTGCCCAACAAGCATGGCTCAGGGGTTGAGCGTCAACCTATGAACCAGAAGGTAACAGTTTAATTCCTGCTCAGGGCACGTGCCCAGGTTGCAGCCTCGATCCCTAGTGTGGGACATGAAGGAGGCAGCTGATCAATGGTTCTCTCTCATCATTGATGTTTCTATCTCTGTGTCTTTCCCTTCCTCTCTAAAATGAATAAAAATATATTTAAAAATAAAATAAATAAATCCTATATAATCCTGTATAATAAAAGACCAATAGGCAACTCGACTGAACAGAGAAACAACCAGCAGAATGACCAGTCACTATGATGCGCACTGACCACCAGGGGGGAGCTGCCACCAGCCTGTAGGCCCCGACTGGTGGTGGTGGTGCCAGGCCAGCCAAGGTAGGTGCCAGTGGGGGCCACAATCACCCTGCCAGTTGCCCCACAGATCAGCCCTGATCACTGGCCAGGCCTGGGGACCCTACCCATGCATGAATTTCATGCACCAGGCCTCCAGCATATAAATAAACAAAAATAAATACACTGTAACTTTTATCAGATGCTTACAGATAACAAGGATAACCAATAAAGGAATCTTTGGAATAATGGGATATTTTTATCTTGTCCAAAATACTAAATGGTTTTATAGGACTGGCTATATTTTATTTATTGAACTTAGCATAATAATGGCACAGTATAAAAAATATTTTGAAGGATCATTCTGTTGCACATTTTGTTGGGTGAATTTTATTTTTTAAATAGAAGTAGGGAGAAGGACTAGAGAGATAGAAACATCAATGAGAGAGAGACATCAATGGGCTGCCTCCTACACACCGCTACTGGGGATTTAGCACATACCCAGGCATTTGCCTTGACTTGGATTTGAACCAGGAACCTCTGGGTTCATGGGTCGGTGCTTAACCACTGAGCAACACCTGTGGTACTGTTTGGTGAAATTTGCTGTTAAAACTTATAATATAAAAGAATTGAAAATTTACCTCTTTCAATTTCAAAATTAATAAGTATTAACTTACCTCTTTGTTACTGCCAGTTGGAGATGCAAGAGAATTTCCTGCAATGAGCACACAAAAGAAAATATAAAAAGAAGAATAGGGGAAATCTGATTTTCTAGTGGTAAGAACCTCTCTCTTAGTAGCAAAATACTGCACAATTGCCTACTCAGGACTCCTAAGTTCAGAGATGAGCCTTTTGTGGTAGTATCAAAAACACGGAGTTCACAAAACAGTTCCAAATTTGAAATTTAATATCAAATTATTCTCACTTTAAAAAACAATTTTGTGTTGTGCAGTAATCACCAAACTCTCCTGTGAAGATACCGTAGTTCTTTTTATTTATTTTTAAAAATATAGGACTTGCTAGTCAGAGAAGAATATACCTAGTTTAATGTCACTTAATATGCCTGTATAAAGTCACCTAACATGAAGAAATTAATTACTACTTAAATACTATTCATTCTAATATCAGGGATCTATTCAATACCCCAAAGCTGCTTTATACAAATTCATCAGTCTCCTTGCACTAATGGAAGATAAATTTCCAGGAGAAGGTCTCACCTCATACAAAGCTTTTACTTTAGTGGACTCAGAACTGGCAAACAACAAATCAGATTGTCAAGGAATGTCAGATCTAGAAGACATCATTACTCCCTACACTCTGCATTTTGCAAACATGGACTCTGACCTCCAAATAAAATACTAATTAGGGTAAATATCTTTAGTCAGAAAAAAAAAAAAAAGCTAAGTTCTACTGATCATTCTAACCCACCTCTCTGCCTCCACCTCTCTAAGGTAGGAAATGAGAAAAAGCAATCAACTGATGTAATTTTTAAAAAAGGGTTTGTAACATGTCCCCTTTCATTTTGCCAGTTTAAGTATTACAAACCTAATAAAAGAAGCTGCTCCATTTCTAAATAATAGAAGTTGTCTCCCGCATTCTCTAAAATGTATGAATTGCTTCATCCAGAATTGAAAAAGTACTCACCAAAATAAAGAGGAAATGCCAAAACAGTAATGAAAATAACTTTGATCCATGATGAGAAGAAAGACATTTTTATCAAGTCTGAAGAAGAAACCCAAAAGGAATGCTTACAACACACGACACAGAGACAGATGTCCTCTTTTTTATGACAGTTTCTTACAGGCAGAGGACCTGCTATACCCCTGGATACCTTATTATAAATGAAATGCACCACACATTTACTAGAATACACAAATTCCAGACCATTGACAATACCAATATTGCAAGGATATGGAGCAATAGAAACTCTCTTTCACTGTTGGTTGAAATGCATAATAGAACAACCACATTATAAAAGAGTTTGGTAGGTTATTACAAAACTACACATATTTACCATGCAATCCAGCAATAATGCTCTTTGATATTTACTTAAAGGACTTGAAATCTTATGCCCACCAACAAACAAACAACAACAAAAACCCTGCACACTGATGTTTAGAGCAGCTTTATTCATAATTGCCCAAAATGGAAGCAATCAAAATGTCCATCAGTAGGTGAATGGATAAATAAACCGTGGTACATCCAGCCAGTGGACTGTTATTTAGACCTAAAAAGAAATGAGCTATCAAGCCATGAAAATACCTGGAGGAACTTTAATGTATGTTACTAAATGAATTAAGCCAATCTGAAAAGGCTACATACTGAGTAATTAATTCCAACTATATGATATTCTGGAAGAGGCAAAACTATGGAGACAGTAAATCAGTGGTTGTCAGGTGTAAGGATGTGGAGTGATGAATAGGTGGAGCACAGAGGAATTTTAGGGCAGTAAAAATATATACCATAATGATTAATGTATCTCATTATATATTTGTTCATACTCATAGACTATACAACATCAAGAGTAAACTGTAATGTGAACTATACACTTCGTGTGAATATGAAGTGTCAATGTGTTTGTATCATTCTTAACAAATGTACCACTCTGTTGTCTGTGTTGATAATGGATGAAGCTATGCATGTATAGGGGCAGGGGAGATAGGGATATAGGAAATCTCTGTACTTTCTCTCAATTTTGCTGTGAACCAAAAATTGCTCTTCAAAGAAAATTCTTAATAACATACATATGCACAAGGTTATTTATTTTCTGATGCATAATCTATAATTGCAAAAGTTGGAAACATGTATATACTGGAATATAAAAGATTGAATTATTCCCTGCACTTCCACACAGTAGAGTACTATATAGCTCATTAAAAGGAATAATATAAGTATGAATATTTATGCTCCTGGTTTGCTGGAATTTCTATATTTTCTCTGGAGAGGGTAATAACCTAGGATTTTACTTTGTAACATACCAACTTTACTAAAAGAAATTTTACCATATAACAATTCATTTTATAATAATTTACAAACTGAAATGTTTTCCATTTCCTAATAAGTGAGAGGTGATTTGCCCGCATCATAAAATCAAAGATTTTAGCCAATTTAGTTCCTGCACAAATAAAAGACATTAAATATTAAGTTGGTATCTCCAATGTTAATTCCACATCTGTTGTGAGAAGACATGGATACAGTTCTTTTAATGAGGACACAACATGGCATGAGTGAGAATTTTTTGGCATTGTCTGTGGATAGGAAAGTCAAATTGCCAAATCTATAAACAGTACTAATTTCTACAGTAAATCTAACTTTGTCTCAGAAAACATTGTATTATTTAAACCCAACAACACCTTCATTTAAAGATATCATTTTGATACTGACATTTTTAGATGAAGAAACTGGAGAGCAAGAAAGATAATAACTTGCTAACATCATTCTAATATACTGTAAAGGGAATTAATTGAGACTGATTATTCCAATGCTGTTTCCAATGTCCACGCAGTTGCCTCACAATAAACAACTCTCAATTTCAAGGCAGATGAATTGCCCCTAGAGTTATCAAAGAGGGTTTGCCTGATGTAAGGCTTTGATGTTAGGACTGATAACTAAAAATATTATATCTGAAAGAGATTATTCTAGCAAATTCCACCAGAAAATATGACCTCAAAAACAGACAAGTATTCTTTAAGTATTTCAGCTCTAGAGATGGGAAACAGGATGAATTTCCCTGCCCCATTATCCAGTGGCCATTCAAATCCACTCTAAAGTTTTTTTACCTTTTTCAATATAGGGACTTTTAAAAAACTGTCAGTGTACTCTTAAAGGGGCATGTGCACTCTTCTGTATTTGGTTTACTGATTCAAGGATTCTAAACCAAATAGAACAACCAATTTTGTTCCTAGATGACACCAAATATTTTCTCCAATTTTTAGGATATTGAGAAATGCTCTATCCAGGATTGGAAAATGTACTCATCAGGAGAAAATGGCAATGCCAACATGATGATGATAAAGCTGGCATTAATATTCAATGAGAAGTTAGTGATGTGAACTCCTTAGAAAGTTGTAAATAAACCAGCATGTTTATGACAAAGTCCCATAAAGAGTTCAGTGAACACGACCAGAGAGGCCACTTCCTGAATCTTCCAACTTGAGAAAGAAGAGCGTCAACTCCTGAGTTCTTAATCTCCTCTACTATTTTTTTTTTTTAAATTTTTACCCAAGGATATTTTTTCCATTTATTTTCAGTGAGAGTGAAAGGGAGAAAGGGAGAGAGGGAGAGAGATAGAGTGAGAGAGAAACATCTATGCAAGAGAGACACATTTATTGGTTGCCCCCTGTAGGTGCCCAGACCAGGGCCATGATAGAACTTGCAGCCAAGGTACTTGCCCTTGTCCATAAATGGAAGCCACCGAGAGATTCTTCTAGGAGGAAGAGGGGGAGCTAACACTCCAACCCACTGAATCATGCTAAACCCCCTTTCTTTTCATTAGGGAAGACTGTTCCCTTTTTTCCTCCTGCACCCAAATGAATTAAAAGTAAACATGTTAAACAATACATGTGGAATAAAGCTCAAGGATCTCCTGTAGCATTTAAGAATACATGCAGTTTAGAATGCTCAATCTATCCTTCAGAGAACCACAAACAATTATTCCTAGAAGGACCAGAGCTGCAGCAGTCCTGACAGAAATACTATACAAAGAAAACACAATAGTGTGTGCCCCAAGTTACCCACCTCAAGAAGACACAATCCACAGGGAGACTGTGGATGCCTTGTTTACTTGTGCAGCCTCAGCCAGCTCCACTATGTTGAGCAGTGTATTTTAAATACTGCTATGTAGGAAAACAAATGTCAGGAGAGATAAGACACACAGGGTCATATGTCTAGGCAGTGACTGGGAAGTTACCACACAAAGACGCGATCAAAGCTAGTCCTACAACAGGAAGTTTGGAGAACAATTTTATCTGATGGGCATAATGAATGGGGAGGGGAGAAAACAATAAACATGTCTATAGATCCTAAAATAGACAAAACACCAAGTCTTGCTAAGCAAGGGAGCTGTGCAGAATCAGGAGATAAGGCAGGATAAGAATGTCAGAAACTACAATTTGCAAATATGTCTGGAACCTCCCTAGTTTTAAAACATAGATAGCTATGAGAAGCACATGGAGAATTTTGTAAAATACCTGTGCCCATGTTCCTTCCCCAAGGTTGCAGTTCAATTTTCTAGATGACATCTTAGTAACCAGTATTTTTTAGAAGTTTCTAAGGTGGTAATAACATGCAGCTATATTGGAAAGTGACTGAGCTAGAACCTCAGATCAATCTCTGGAACACTATTATATCATTCTTCCTTCTTCCCTAAACCAGAGCTTTCATAGTTAGTGGAAATATATACAAACCAGTCTGTGGCTAGCTTTATTCACACACTTAACTTGCCCTTATTTTGGAAATTCAGCTTGTTTCAGATTTCTGTGATCCAGTCTCAAAGAAGGAAAATAAATTCTAAAATGATAATGAGAGTTTATTCTTACAAGGAAGATTCCAGAGCCAAACTTGTCTGGTTTTTCTCAGTGGTTAAAGCATCAGCCGATGCACTCAAGTGTTTAGGTTTAACCCCCACATCCAGCCCATACACCTGGCTTATGGATTTGATCCCCATCCCCTAGCAGGGCATCTGGGGGAAGCAACCAATCCACTTGTCTGTCTCACATCTTTGTTTCTCTTTTTATCTCTTCCAAATCCTGCCTACTCTCTCAAAAAAATCTATGGAAGAAATATCATCCAGTGAGTATTAATAACAATAACAACAACAAAAGAATCTACTAATAGAGCCAGAGAACTGTGCTTCAAGTCTTAGTTGTGTGGCTTAGTATGTGAGGGACCTTTAAAAATTGCATATATTATCTGATTATAAGTTAACTCATTTGTAGAAAAGTGAATTAAAATAAAATTGCTGCTTGCAATTGTTAAATAATTTATTATATACAAAATGCCTACAAGTGCATGTACCAGATTAGCATAGAATAAAGACAGGAGCATTTTCAAATAGTTAATGAAAGTCTGTTATATAAAAGGGCTATATCATTCATTCACCAACTATCAGCAAATTGAACACAGCAATATTTTTAAAGTTTAGTATTAAGTAGGATTTTCTGCAATTCAAGGTTGATTCAGCATTTGAAAACTAAGAAATGTAATTCACTACATTAACAGATTAAAAGAAAAACTCATATGACCAGCTCAATAGACAGGTACTCATTATAAAAAACAAAACAAAACAAAACAAACACAAACTTTGATGACTAAAATGTAAGTAGATAATTTGATGTAGGGCATCACAGCAGACTGCATAATTTATGCTGTGATTTTTGATTGCTTTCCCATAATAAGTGGCGGTCTGAGACAGTGCAGTCAAGAACAGAATAAGAAAAAGCAGAAGGGCAGGGGAGTATAAGATGCAAAAAGACAAGTAAAAGAGAAGTAACATTGTTTCTATTAGCAAATGTTTTCTGCAGAATAGCCTAAGAAGTGTATATTTTTAAAGGCAATTACTAAAATGAATAAGGCATGCATCATAAGCACAAAATATAAGGTCAATATATACTAGCAAGAAGAACAAAAACTAGAATTTACAATTTTTCCCAACAGCTTTGCTGAGATATAGTTTACATACAATAAAGTTCACATACTAAACTGTGCAGTCTGATGAATTTAACATATGTATGCACCCCTGAAATGATCTTCACAATCAAGATAGTGAACATATTCATCATCCCCAAAGTTTCCACCTGTTTCCCCCTTCCCCTCTCCCCAGGCATCTGATGATCTGTCATCACTTTAGATTAGTTTGCTTTTTCTAGAATTTTTCATAGATGGACTATGCCATATGTACCCTGATTTCTCTGTAATTCAGCAAAATTATTTTGAGAAACATCCGTGTTGTTGTGTGTATCAGTATTTCCTTACTTTTTATTGCTGACTAATATCTATTGTATGGATAGGCCATAATTTGTTATTTATTTGCCTGTCCTTGAACATTTACATTGTTTCCAATTTGCAGATATACAAAATAAAGCTGCCACAAATATTCATATACATGTCTTTCTTAAGCAAATGCATACATTTCACTTGGGTAAATAGCTAGCAGTGTAAGGTTTGGAACACAGGGCAGTTCATAAGGTTAAAAGTTTCTTAATTTTTAAAGAGGCTGCCAAATTCTTTGCCAAAGTATTGTCCTGCTTTACATTCCCACCATGGTGCCTGAGAGTTCCAGGTGCTCCACACCCTCACCAACACTTGGTGTGATCAGTCTTTATAGTGTCAGCCACTCTGTGAAGTATAGAGTAGTATCTCTTTGTGGTTAATTTACATTTCTTTAACAACTTTGGCCTTTGGAGAGGGTTATTTTTAGTGAAATACAATTGACATAAACATTTTGTGGTCTTAAGTTGTACAACATGTTAATTGTATAAATTCACATATTACAATAAGAATAACACCATAGCACTAGATAAACCCCTACCACATCACATAATCATTTCTTTTTTGTGGTGAGAACATTTAAGATCTAGTCTCTTAGCAACTTTGAAGTATTGTTGACTGTAATCACAATGCTCTACAGATCTGCAGAACTTATTCATCTTTTAACTCCAAGTTTGTATTGTGATCAACATATCCTTATTTTCCCAAGTTCCAAGGCTCTCATAATCACCATTCTACTCTCTGTCTATGAATTAAGCTTTCTAACATTCCATGTATGTTATATTATTATACAGTATTTATTGTTGTCTGTCTGATGTCTCTCACTTGACAAGACGCTTTCAAGAACCATGTATGTTTTCACAAATGGGAGAATTTTCTTCTTTCTCATGGTTGAAAAACATATCTTTCCCCTGCCAATTTTTAAAAAATATATTTGTGTTGATTTCAGAGAAGAAGGGAGAGATAAAAACATCAATGATGTGAGACAAATATTGATTGGCTGCCTCCTGCACACCCCACACTGGTGATCGAGCCTGCAATCTGGGCATTTGTCTTGACTGGAATTGAACCATGACTGCCTGGTTCATAGGTCGATGCTCAACCACTGAGCCAACGGGCAGGGTTAATTTTTAATTTGCTTTATTATGGTTATTGAGTTGTATTTGTTCTGTATATATTTCACATATTAACCTCCTAGGAGATATTTAGTTTACAAAATTTGCTCCCATTTTGTAGGTTGTTTTTCATCTCATTTTGTTACTTGTTTCTTTTTCTATACAGAAGATTTTTAACTTGATGCAGCCTCTCATAATCATAATAACAATTCTGTAAATTTAAGCTAGTGATGATATTTTAAAGCTGTTTGTAGCTAATTTGTGCTGGGTTATAAAAGTGAGTGCATAAAAAATCTTTGTGAGGGTTTTATCCACCACATTAAATTATTACAAGTAGTGTAATACCAAATTTAAACAAATAATATGTTGTTTTCTATTAAAGAGTGTTCTTAAAGTAATGGAAAATACCTTACTGTGAGTCGGACAGCAAGGCAGTGTATGAGAATAGTAGTGAGTTTATTAGAATAGTTCCTTTTAGTTAAGTTCTGTATCAATATCTAGAAATACTGGGAATTCATGAAAGAATTTGTGCAATGACAGAAGCGAGGTGGGATGAGACTGTCCTATTTGATTTAGACAAATGCCACCTATCCAGATGTTGGCTTATTGTAACCAGGAAAACAATTAGTGATCAGATCTAACTGTCTGCTTAAATACCTCCTGCATCCAGAGAAAATAAGACAGAGGCAGAGGAAGGAGCAGATATTTGATACAATTACCTGGCTCTCTTCTTAGCCATACTGGATCAGAAGCTAAACTGGAGAAGTCTAGGAGTCAGAATTGTGAGTGATACCTCTTGTGATTCTTAAGTAAATTAAAAAATGCTGATTTCCAAGGTCTTCTAAATGAAAGGCAATATTGAAGGTTTGTGCATTCAGAATATTCCACTTATAGGTGAAATAAGGCCAAGCTAAAGTGGTTACATTTTTCAATACCACAGGTCTTTTATGAAGCATTCTAGATTACTTGCTTTAGGAAAGATTAATAATTCCAGGAATAAATTGAATAGCACAAAGCAATGTTATATCTAGGCCTTAGGACATATGTGCCACAGTTTTAGATTTACAGAATCAGTTCTATAAGTATACAACTACATAATTCCTTATCTCTGGGATGGCTTCACAAATATTCACAATGTCCAGCATTGACAGCTATGGTCATTAGTCTTGCAGGACATTTGGTCCTACCCAAACTGACCATTAAGACATTTGGTCCATGATAAAAGGTCTTCTTTGATATTTTATTCTGACCTAAACATCGATGGAGACATTTGGTGCATAGTAAATATAAATCATACTCTTCTACAAGATCTGAGCCCTGACCCATCAACCTGCCCCATGTGTCATTGCCAGCCAGGCTACCAAAGTAAGAAGTTTTATATTATTGGCAATATAGCCACAACACAAACATTGGACCAGTACAACATGATAACATTTTTATGTCTGAATCCAGAAGTATAAATAAACATTATGGGCTATTTGAATGCAAGGATAATTACTTAGGTCTGTATGTTTTTAAATATATATATATATATATATATATATAATTTATTTTTAAATAGAAAGGAAGTTGAAGGAGGGAGACAGATTTAGGGAGGGAGAGAGAGAGAAAGAAACATTAACCCGTAACCTGGATATGTGCCCTGAAGGGGAATTCAACCAGTGACCTTTCAGTGCATGGAATGGTGCTCACAATCAACTGAGCTACACTGGCTAGGAGAAGTGTGAATGTTTTTGACCAGATCAAATTTCAAATACATTTTTATGTGACCAAAGAAAGGTCTTCATGGACAATTTGGACATGACCAAATCACTGGGAATCATAATTAGGGAAAACATTTATTAAGAGTTATATTTACAGCTGCTTAAGGACTTGGCTCCAACACAGAAAATATTCTTGTCATCACCAACACTTTGCAGTTTAGCTAAATATCACAATCCATTTGCCAAAAGCTGGTCTCAGGCTATGACTCACATGCATGCTACAGAGGGCATCTCCTATGAGGGATAAGGGTCTCTTGTGATGCTTAAGGGCTGAGTTTTCTTCATCTAAAATAATGTGTCCACCTTCTAAGGAAGTTCCAAAATGGAGAGGCATGTACTTCTTTCCCCTTCTGCCACCCTGATAGCTGGCATCTGGGAGAATAAAAAATTTGGTCTTCACAAGTTAATTTTGAGATATCTCAATATTATCTCAATACTAGAGGCCTGGTGCATGAAATTTGTGCCTTGGGGGGGGGGGGGGAGGAGGGGCGTGGCGGGAGTGTCCCTCAGCCCAGCCTGCACCCTCTCCAATCTGGGAAGCCTTGAGGGATGTCTGACTGCCTGTTTAGGGCCAATCCCAGTAGGATCCAGCCTAACTGGGCAGTCAGACATCCCTCTCACAATCCAGGACTGCTGGCTCCTAACTGCTTGCCTGACTGCCTTCCTGATTGCCCCTAACCGCTTCTGCCTGCCAGCCTGATCAACCCCTAACCACTCCCCTGCCAGCCTGAATGATGCCTAATTGCTCCCCTGCCAACCTGATTGCTCCTAACTGCCCTCCCCTGCAGGCCTGATCACCCCTAGCTGCCCTCACCTGCAGGCCTGGGTCCCCCCGAACTGCCCTTCCCTGCAGGCCTGGTCACCCCCAACTTTCCTCCTCTGCCAGGCTGGTCAATCCTAACTGCCCTCCCCAGCAGGCTTGATCAACCCCAACTGCCCTCCCTTGCAGGCCTGGTCCCGCCCAACTGCTCTCCCCTGCTGGCCATCTTGTGACAGCCATATTGTGTCCATATGGGGGCAGCCATCTTGTGTGTTGGAGTGACAGTCAATTTACATATTACTCTTTTATTGGATAGGATAGAGGCCTGGTGCATGGGTGGGGGCCAGCTGGTTTGCCCTGAAGAGTGTCCTGGATCAGGGTGGGGGTTCCCTTGGGGCATGGAGAGGCCTGGGTGAGGAGCCTGTGGTGGTTTGCAGGCCGGCCACGCCCCCCCCCCCCCCCCCCCCCAGCAACCAAACGGAGGCCCTGGTATCTACTTATCTTCTATAATTGAAACTTTGTAGCCTTGAGCAGAGGCAATGGAAGGCCAGGAACTTGGCTTCCTCCATGGCTAGGGAAACCCAAGCCTCCTGCTTGCTCCATGGCCTCAGCCATTTTATTTATCTTCTATAATTAAAACTTTGTCGCCTTGAGCAGAGGCCTGGACCTGCCAGTGTGTGCAGGAAGCTTGGCTTACTTGACCACTGGGAAACCCAAGCCTCCTGTTCACTCCATGGCCGCAGCAATTTTTGTTGGGATTTACTTATCTTCTATAATTGAAATATTGTAGCCTTGAATGGAGGCCTGGGCCGACCAGTGTGTGAGGAAGTTTGGCTTCCTCCATTGCCGGGAAAACCCAAGCCTCCTGCTCTCTCCATGGCCTCAGCAATATGGGTTGGGTTAATTTGCATACTCACTCCTGATTGGCTGGGGGGCATGCCTTGTGGTTGCAGTGGAGGTTTAGTCAATTTGCATATTACTCTTTTATTAGATAGGCTATTGAGGTATCTCAAATATATATCTTTGTCTGGGTTCCCCCAGAAGTAGATATTGTGGTAAAGATTTGAGAACACATGTGTTGATTCACGAGACAAAACAGGACACATCAGTAGGATATTGGGGACAGGATGCAGGAAAATGAAGGGAATAAATAAACAGTGTGTTTTCTAACAGGTTACTTACCACTGTGTGTGAGTGGAGCTCACTCCTTAGTGAGACTCTGAATATAGTGTGCAACATAAGGTCAGATTTATCCCACTCTAAGTGTAGGGAGACGGCATAATTATATACCAACCCTCATCATCCAATGATGGAGAGGTGATCACAAGATGTGTTGACTTTCTGGTGTTTCTGGCACTCTGTGTAGATGGGCACAGTATTCCTTTACCAAAGAGATGCAGATAGTGGCACGTGGAAGTTGAGCCCCATGAAATGAGAGGTAGAGCCCAAGAGGATTTGAGCAGGACATGAAAGTACTACGTAGGAATGGAGATACATCAAGAATCTGGAATTTAGAAACAAGGGTTAGAGATACAAATTTGTAGTCATTGATGTAAAATGGAATTAAAGTTCATAAGAATGGATAAGATCACTTAGGGAAATAGAAAATAGAACAGGACTGTACATTTAGTGCCAGCACAAAAATAACAAATGAAATCAATAAAGCAAACCAGTAAGAAACAAGAAATGATAAAGGAGAAACAATAAAAGAAAGTGATATCATTGGAGTCAAGTTTTAAAAAGCACATCAAGAAAGACAGGAGTACTTAGGAAGCATTAAATGAGTATTAGCTGCTACTATTACTCCTTCCTTCATTCATTCATTGAATTGATTATATTCTGATGATTCTGAAAAAAAGGAAAGAAAAGAAAGGAGTAATAGACCATACTAAATGCTGCTAACATGGGAATAAAAAAAGAAGAATTCCACTCTTATATTTTAAAAAGAAAATCCAATTGACAGTCCTAGATGGCTCTTGCCCTTGCAGGCAAGTATTGCAATTCCTCCCTCTGGTGTCGATTCTGAGAACAGCACCTAGTAATGAATTCTAGGAATCTGAAAACAAACCTCTATTGACAGTCCTAGAGGGCTGTGACCCCTGCAGGGAGTTAAAAGAAAAGCCTATTGGAGGTAACATTGGCAAAAATGATCTCCCATGCAAGGGCTTTCTTGTTGTTTTGTTGATGGTTTCTTTTGCAGTGCAGAAGCTTTATTTTTTATGTAGTCCCACTTGTTTCCTACTTATTTTCTCTTTAATTTCCATTGCTCTAGAAGCTGTATGGGTAAAGATATTGATTCTACATTTGTCTGCTATTTTGCTGCCTATGGCTTCTTCTAAGATTTTTATGGTTTTTTATCTTACTTTTAAGTCCTTTATCCATTTTGAATTTATTTTTGTGTATGGTGTAAGTTGGTGGTCTAGTTTCATTTTTTTCCATGTATCTGTTCAATTTTCCCAACACCATTTATTGAAGAGACTGTCTTGACTCCATTGTATGGTCTTGCCTTCTTTGTCAAATATTAATTGAACATAGTAGCCTGGGTCGATTTCTGGGTTCCTTTTCCTATTCCATTGGTCTATATGTCTGTTCTTGTGCCAGTACTAGGCAGTTTTGAGAACAGTGCCTTTGTAATATAGCTTGATATCTGATACTGTGATCCCTCCGGCTTTGTTCTTCTTTCTCAGGATTGCTACAGCTCTTCAAGGTCTTTTTGTATATCAAATGAATTTATGGAGATTTTGTTCTAGGTCTGTGAAATGCTATTGGTATCTTAATGGGAATTGCACTGAATCTATAGATTGCTTTGGATAGTATGGACATTTTAATGATGTTCATTCTACCAGTCCATGAACGCGTTATATTCTTCCGTTTTTTATGTGTTCCTCTATCCCTTTCTTAGACATCCTGTAGTTTTTCGTGTACAGGTCTTTTACTTCCTTAGTTAAGTTTATTACTATGTATATTAATTTTTGTGGCAATAGTAAATGTGATTTTTTTTTTAGTTTCTCTTTCAGTTAGAAATATTTCAATATTTCATTATTGGTGTATAAAAAAAGCCATAGATTTCTGGGTGTTAATTTTGTATCCTGCTCTATTGCCAAATTCATTTATTAAGTCTAGTAGTTTTTTTGATGCAGTCTTTAGAGTTTTCTTTGTAGAATATCATGTCATCAGCAAATAATGACAGTTTTACTTCTTTTTTTCCAATATGGATGCCTTTTATTTCTTCTTCTTGTCTGATCACTATGACTAGCATTCCAGTACTGTGTTTAACAGGAGTGGTGAGAGTGAGTATCCCTCTCTTATTCCTGTTCTTAGGGGAAATGGTTTCATTTTTTCCCATTGAGTATGATGTTGGCTGTAGGTTTGTCATATATGGCCTTTCTCATGTTGATATATGCTCTCTCTATTCCCACTTTACTGAGAGTTTTTATCAAAAACAGGTGTTGAATTTTGTTGAATGCTTTCTCTGCATCTATTGATATGATCATGTGATTTTTGTCTTTCAATTTGTTTATGTTATGTATCATATTTATTGATTTGGGAATACTGTACCAGCCTTGCATCTCTGGAATAAATTCCACTTGATCTGGAGTATGATCTTTTTCATTCATCAGGGATATTGGCCTGTAATTCTCTTCGTAGTGTCTTTACCTGGCTTTGAAATTAGGATAATGCTGGCCTTATAAAATTTGGACGTGTTCTTCCTCTTGGATTTTCTGACATAGTTTGAGGAGTATAGGTGTTAGTTCTTTGAATGTTTGGTAAAACTCCCCACTGAAGCCATCCAAACTGGGCTTTTGTTTGATGGGCATTGTTGTTGTTTTTTAATTACTGCTTCTATTTCTTCAGTATTTATTGCCCTATTCAGGTTTTCTGATGCTTCCTGATTCAGTTTTGGGAGATTATATTTTTTCTGGGAATTTGTCTACTTCATCCACATTGTCCAACTTGTTGGCATATACTTGTTCATAGTATTTTCTTACAATCCTTTGTATTTCTGTGGTGTCAGTGGTTACTTCTCCACTTTCATTTCTGATTATATTTATTTGGGTCTTCTCTCTTTTTTTCTTGATGAGTCTGGCTAATGGTTTATCAATTTTGTTTATCTTTTCAAAAAACAGCTCTTGGTTGTATTGAGATTTTGTATTGTTTTTTGTTTCTGTACTGTTTGATTCTGCTCTAATCTTTATTTTTTCCTTCCTTTACTTACTCTGAGCTTTTCTTGTTGTTCTCTTTCTAGTTCTTTAATTTTAGGATTAAATAGTTTATTGCTGACTTTCCTTGTTTTTTGAAGTATACCTGTAGTCCTATGCATTTCCCTCTCAGGAATGCTTTTGCTATGTCCCAGAGATTATGGCTTGTTGTGTGGTCCTTTTCATTTGTTTCTAGGAACTTTTTATTTCTTTTTGTCTCATTGGTAACCCATTCATTCTTTAATAACATGCTGTTTAGCCTCCATGTGTTTGAATGTTTTGGGTGTTTCTTACTGTAGTTTACTTTTAATTTCATTGCACTGTTTTCTGAGAGGATGCTTGATATGATTTCAATCTTTTTCAACTTGTAGAAACTTCTTTTGTGTCCTGACATGTGGTCCATCTTTGTGAATGATCGATGTATACTTGAGAAGAATGTATATTCTGCTGTGTTGGGGTGATATATTCTTTAAATATCAATTAAATCCATCTAATCCATTGTGTCCTTTAGATTCTCTGTTTCCTTGTTAAATTTTTGTCTGGAAGATCTGTCCAGTGAAGTCAGAGGGGTATGAACATCCTCTTTAACATCCCCTGCTGTGACTGTATTGTTATCAATCTCCCTGTTAAAGTTCTCCAGAAGTTTTCTTATATATTTATGTGCCCCAATAGTAGGTGCATACATGTTTACCAGGGTTATATCCTCTTGTTGGATTGATCCCTTTAGTATTGTGTAGTGACCCTTGTTTTCTTTTATTATGGCCTTCTTTTTAAAGTCTATTTTGTTGGATATCAGTATTGCTACTCCAGCTTATTTTTTCTTTTTCATTTGCATGGAATAAATTTTTTTATCCCTTTACAGCTTCTCTGTGTCTTGTATTGAGGTGGTACTCTTGTAGATGCATAGAGTTGGGTCATGTTTTTGTATCCATTCAACTACCATATGCTTTTTGATTGGAGCCTTTAATCCATTTGCATCTAGAGTTATTATTGATAGGTACTTATTTATTGCCATTTTAATTCTGTATGGCTAGGTTTCTCTATTTCTTCTACTCATTACAGCAGTCGCTTTAGCATTTCTTGTAATGCTGGATTGGTGATGATGAACTCCTTTAGCCTTTTTCTTTTTTGCTGGGAAGCTCTTTATTTGCCCATCTATTTTGAATGATAGTCTTGCTGGATATAGTAATCTTGGTATCAGATCTTTGCTTTCCATTACCTTGAGTACTTTATGCCATTGTCTTCTAACGTATAGAGTTTCTGATGAGAAATCAGGTGTCAGGCTTATGGGAACTCATTTGTAGGTAACAGTTTTCTTTTCTCTTGCTGCCTTTAAGATTCTCTCTTTGTCTTTGATTTTTGGCATTTAAATAATGATGTGCCTAGGCATGGGTCTCTTTGGGTTCTTCTTGTTTGGGGTTCTCTATGACTCATTAACTTGTGTGACTTTTATCTTTACCAGGTTAGGGAAGTTTTCTGCCATTATTTCTTCAAACATGTTCTGTATTCCTTTCTCCCTTTCTGCCTCGTCTGACACACCTGCTATTCTAATATAGTTATGTTTTATGTCATTGCACAGCTCCATTAAGCTGTCCTCCTGTTTTTTTAATTTTTTTTTCTCCTTGGTTCTCTGATTGATGGAATTTTTCAACTCTGTTTTCTAATTTCAGTGGTTCAATCCACAGTTTCCCCTAATCTGTGGTGTATTCCTTCCAATGTTTTTTTATTTGTGTTATGTCTTTCTTTATCTCAGACTGTTCTTTTATCCTAGTTACTTTATCATTTTTCATACTATTGAGCATCTTTATTATCATCATTACTCAGAACACTGTTTCAGATATATTTCTTATCTCTTCTTCATTTATCTTCTGTAGAATTCTCTAGTTCTTTCATTTGGAGGTTGTTTCTTGTCTCCTCATTTTGGCTGTCTGTTTGGGTTTGTGACTATGTATTAGGTAGATCCTCTACATCTCTCAATCTCTAGTGCAGGACGGTGTTAAAGGCTATTTCTGAATAATTAGATCAGGCAAAGACTTAAAGCTTCCAGGGACCTCCTCCGCCTACAAACTGATAGGATTCCAACTTGAATAGACCCCCACCCAATCATCCTCGTGTGTGTGGAGAATTTTTCAATAGGCTGGGGCAGTTGCTTCTGCATGGAGGCTAATTGTTATTTTTTAATCCCTTAAGGACCTCAGGGCAAGGTATTATCTAATAAAGTGTGTCAACTCTCTTACCCCCAGGCAAGGCAAATGTCTATGTGGGAAAGATGTCTTCTGCTGAGTGAGGGAATGAGAGCCCAGGAAACTTGATATGTCAGCCTTCTGAGCTCTATCCCCTAGTCCCCTGTCCTGGATTCCACTCTTATAGCTCCAGTTCACTTTACCCTCCCTCTGCTGGAAAACAGGTGGGTGGCTGCACAGGGCATTTTGTGCATTGGCCCTTTAAGAGGGTGCCTGAATTTTTCTCTGTCACTCCCTGGAAGACAGCACCCTGCTGCCTTTCACATCCAGATGTAATGTGGGTACCCTTCTCAGTATTGGTGCTCTCTGCCTGGGGGACTCAACTTGAGGATTAGATCTCAGAGTTCTAGGAACAATCCCCCACACCTGGGATATATCTCCAAGACTTCAAATGCTGTCTGTGGGTGCCTGGCCAGCCCTTTTGTGCCTCCACCCCTCCTATCAATCTCTATGCAGTCTCCACTTTTGGTCCTCGGGTCTCAGGGTTCTCTACTGTGAGATTTCCATTGATTTTTCATGAAGTTTTTCTGTATTTTAGTTGTCATTCCAGTTTGTTCCTGGGAGCATGTCCATGAAGCATCCACTTACTCTACCACAATTTTTATTGCAAGGTGGTATTTCTACAAAAGCTAATATCATTTAACATTGTATTGATTTGAAATATTTATGATTGTAAATTGCATTATGTGTTATATTATCAAACACACAATTAAGGTTGTTTTTTAATTGCTGTTTAATAATAGAACAGAGAATGAATATCAATCAAAAGTTCTTAGAGTTGAGAGACAATTTTCAACACTCTATAGTCCCTCTTTTATAGCATAGAAGGCTTTGTCTGGTCACTTATGATTTTATCACTCTGATTGAAAAGAGTCTGAGTGGCTGTAGAATCCACTGCAAATAGGATTGGCTTAACTATCCGGGCAACTCCCATAATGCTGAAATTTAGGTGGTATATGAGAGTCTCTGTAAAGAAAAAAAAAGAAACAGAAATTGTTATAAACAACATTTAAAATTAACTGAGTATTGCATTAAGTGCACATTGTGGAGAGGCTGTGCTCCACCTCAACCAGCAGCTGGGACCCATGTGTTCCCCAGTCCTGCACACATCCTTCCCTCATCCGGGCTACTTGACTCTTCCTACATAGTCAGTCCTATCTCAGTCTTGGCACCCGCTCATACTGGAGAGAGGATATGACTGGAGATTGTTTGGATGATTCTCTAGAAGTAGAAGCCAATTTGAGGATTAAATAAGAGGAAATAAATTTGAGCAAAAGTCAGGATGGAGCTAAAAATGCTGGCTGAACCATTAGACTGCAAACTCCTTGGAGTGAAGGATATAGAAAAGGAGGTTGGGTGGAAGTCTCCTGGAATGCCCTACACACTAAAGAAAGTTTGCATTCTATCTTAGATTTCAGAAGACAAGGTGGACTAAAATCAGAGGAGTCCCTCTAGCATGATGAGGCCCACTGTGATGGATTTAAAATTTCTGTAGTCAAGTAGTGTTTCTTACTCAGTTATGTTCCCTGTAACTTGAAGCTACATCATAGAGATTATCAGTTATCATATGGACTTCAGAATTCAATATATGGGTCATAGACTGACATTTGTAAATCCTAATGAGTAAACTTAATTAATTGATTTGTACATTTGCAAAATACCCAACAGAGTTATTGAGAGGTCAAATACCAAATCGTTTTTGCAAATGAGAACTCCTGGGAAAGGTATCAGTGTGATTTTGTGACTTTTACTGAGATAGTACAATTTTTTCCATATATACTGTGCCTAGGCTATCAGAAACTTGGGTTTTCCTATCATTTTTATGAAGGTTACTACATTATTTTGTATTCTTACAACATTACAGAGCAGAAAACACATTCATTGTAGAAAGTACGACCACCGCTTGCACAGATTGGATCCACTTGGTTGGAGCAAAGTCGTAATTGACTCTTATATGCTTCACAGTTTGGCTGTTAAACATAAAGAAGAACATAAACTTTGTCAGATAATGAACTTTTTGAATAAAATGTTCTTTAACCTTAGAACAAGATACCATGCATCAAATTGGAATGAAAATCTTTAATGAGGTTTGGAATTGAATCATATACTTAGTCATAACATATTATTGATATATTTTTACACACCCAATAAATATCATTTGTAAAATACAGACAAATGGGTGAATGTATTTGTATAAATTAGCCACTCTTGTTGCACTTCTCCTCATTCCTGCATCAGATTTCCCCATTATTTCATACCACTAGGTGTAGTAAAATGAAATTTTAATAATTTCCCTATATTTCTCAATGGATTCACTATTAGAGTATCAGATGCATTTACATCATCAGCAGATATGTACATATTCAATACATTAGTTTTTACGTAAGTATATACAATTTGGTTAGTAATGTCAGTATTGGTAATTTACCTAAATAAACAAAATGGTATGTATTCTGACATACCAGCTTTTAAAATGTTTTTGTAAACTTTAGCTATTTAGATGGTTCTTCCCTTTGTATAATATTCTGCTCTGTGAATATGTGAAAATTATTATTTTACCCACCTTCAAGTGGATAATATTTGTAATCCTCTTGTTTTGCTAGTCTACACAATTCTACTGTATTCTTTTTCTTTTCTGTCTTTTTTGTTAAGGAGAGAGAGAGAAAAATAGATTTTAACTAATGGCTCATGCAGTTTTGGGGACTGGTAAGTTTTTAAGGAAGGCTAGAAATTCAGGTAAGTTTTCTATTTTACAGTCTTGAGGCAGAATTCCTTTTTAAAATATTTTATTGATTCCAAATAGAGATGGAGAGGGAGAGAGAGATAGAAATATCAATGATGAGAGAGAATCATTGATTGGCTTCCTCCTGCATGCCCCCCATTGGGGACAGAGCCCCACAACCCAGGCATGTGCCTTTCACTGGTATAGAACCTCGGGCCCTTTAGTCAGAAGGTCGAGCTCTATCTACTGAGCCAAACCAGCTAGGGCCACAATTGTACTTTAAATGCACTGTAACCTTTATCAGATGCTTGCAAATAACAACAATACCCAATAATGGAATCTTTGAAATAATGGGATAATTCTATCTTGTCTGACATACCCAATAGTTTTTTAAGACTGGCTTAATTTCATTTAATCTAGCATAATAATGGCACAATTTAAAATGTTTTTTGAGGCTCACCCTATTTCACATTTTATTTAGTGAATATTTTTTAAAATAGGAGGGAAAAGGTGTAGAAAGATAGGAATATCAATGAGAGAAAGAGTGACATCCATTGGCTGCCTTCTGCATACTCCTATTGGGGATTTAGACTAAACCTGGGCATGTGTCCTGACCAGGAATTGAACCAGGGACCTCATGGTTCATGGGTGGAAGCTTAACCACTGAGCTACACTGGCAGAGCAGTGTGGTGAAATTTGCTATTAAAACCTACAATATGAAACAATTAAAAGTTCACCTTTTTCAATATTAAAATTAATGAAAATAAAACTTACCGGTTTGCGCACGCCTCCTGCAAGAGAATTTCCTGTAACCAGCACACACAAAAAATGTAAAAATAAGAATAGGAAAACAATCAGAGTCTCTGTGGGAAGAACCTATAGCTTTTAATAGCAAAATACTACACATATTGCCTACTCAGTACCTCCAAGTTCTGAGGTGAGCCTCTTGTGGTAGTATCAAAACAGTAAGTTCACAAAATAGCTCCAAATCTGGAAATATAATTCCAAATTATTCTCATCTGTGAAAAATATGTTTAAGTGTTGTGCAGCAATCACCACACTCTCCTGTGAAGATACCATGTTTCTTTTCGTTCATTTTTTAATAAATGAGACATGCTAGTTGGAGAAGACAATACCTTGTTTAATGTCTCTAATATGCCTTGCATAAAGTCACCTAACATGAAGAAATTACTTACCACTTAATGAAATAGCACTTAGTTCTAATATCCGGGGTCTGTTCAACAACTTAAAACTACTTTACCGAAATTCTTCAGTCTCCTTGGCACTAAGGGAAGTTAAGTTTCCAGTAGAGGGATCAATGAGTTCTCCCCTTACACAAAGTTTTTACTTTAGTGTCCTCAGAACTGGCAGACAGCAAGTCAGATTGCCAAGGAATGTCGGATCTAGGAGACATCATTACTCCCTACACTCTGCATTTATACAAACATAGCATCTGACCTCCAAAAAGTAATAATAATAATTAGGTAAATAATTTTAGTCATAAATGAACAAAAAGCTAAGTTCTGCTCATTCTAACCCACCTCTCTGCTTCCATTCCTCTAAGGTGGGAAAAGAGAAAATGCAATCCACAGATGTAATTTCTTAAAAGGGCTTTGTAACTTGGCCCCTTTTATTAGGCCAGTTAAAATATTACAAACCCAATAAAAGAAGATGCTCCATTTTGAGATAACAGAAGTTGTCTCCTGCACTTTCTGAGATATATGAACTGCTTCATCCAGAATTGAAATGTACTCACCAGAATAAAGAGAAAATGCCAAGGCAGTGATGAAAATAACTTTGATCCATGATGAGAAGAAAGACATTTTACCAAGTCTGAAGAAAAATACCCAAAAGGAATGTTTACGACACATGACACAGAAACAAATTTCCTATTTATAAATGGAAGTTCCTTACAGGCAAAGGACCTGCGACTCCCCTAGGTTCCTAATTATATTGGACTTTCCCTTTTTTCTTTGCCCAAACGCACAGCATCAAGGAGACACACCTGGGAACAGAAGGCCTCTTAGAGACTTGAGAGAAACACCAGGACACATTCTCAGCACACTTAAGAAGGAGCTGTTCATTCCCAAACCTTGGCTCAGCCCACAGAAGCCTGACACCTCTTAAAGAAATATGCACACTAGAATCTCCGTTTTCCTCAGAACATAGAAACATTTCAGGAAGGACTGACCTGCAGCAATGCTGCACACCATGGCCAGCCCATACAACCCCACCCAACCTCCCTGAAACCGGAAGCAGTGGAGCCTGAGGCCTACAGCACTAGAGACTGTGCCTACTTTGTTCCCTTTCCTTTGTCAACCACCTTCGCCCAGCTGAGGAGTCTCCTGTATTCGCTTGCTGTTGAGGAGCTTGATGGGGTTAGAATAGAAGGCTCATAATAACATAAGGCAGAGGTATTCTGTGTTCTGCCTAGAGGCTGTAAAACAGCTTGTGAGACATGCCACATCAATAACTCACAATAGGTCTTCCCTCAGTAGGAGATTTGGGATGATATTAGGATATTCTCAGAACTGTGTGGTGGGGCTAAAGTAATAAACAGTGCTTTCAAACCCTAAAATAGAGAAGAGATGTAAAAACTTTTAAGCTACTGAGTTGGAAGGAAAGGAGAATCAAGGCAAGAAAGAGAAGAATAAATTTTGGAAGCTATAATTACATGCATATATATGCCGTCAGTATTTTGCAACACTAGCGGCACATTTGAATCAATTGGAGATATGGTTTATTAACCTCTTTATTTTGAGATAAATGGAGATTCTCATAAAGCTGTAAGTAATAGTACAGAGAGTTATCATATTCCTTTTAATCAATTTCCCCAAGGGGACATCTCATAAAGCTATAGTACAATTTCACCACCAGGAATATTTAAAAAGCTCCCAGATGAATATCAGCAGCCAGCTTTGATCTCTGGCTCGAGTACAACATGGAAATATTAAGATCATGAGAGAAAGAAGGCTGGAGTGAAATTGAAAGCACACGGTACAATGCACTAAATTTTATATTGAATCATCTGATCTGAGGAATAAGTGAAGAAACAAGATCAAGTCAGTATAACCCAGCTGACTTAAAATAGAGTCAGTATAGTCAGGCTGACAGAATTAGTTCACACCAAAAGTGCTGAAGCATGAGCAATGAATTTTATTTTAATTAGCCTCAGGACTCGTAAATGGAGGGATATTTCATGTTCATGAATAGGACGACTCCCTATTGTCAAGAAGTCAGTTACTTCCAACTTGACCTATAGATACAATACAGTCCCAACCACAATCCCAGCAAGTTATTGTGTGGCTGCTATTAAACCAATTCTGAAGTTTATATGGAAGGCAAAAGATCCAGAATAGCCAATCGAGTATTGAAGGAGAAGAGCAAAGTTGGAGGATTGAGTCTGCTCAACTGCACGACTCACTATAACTAGCTCAGTAATCAAGACTGGGCCTTGGCAGAAGAAGAGACAAGTCGATTAATGGAAGAGAACAGAGACCCCAGAAACTTAAATATTCATAACTGATTTTTGACAAATGAGCAAAGGTATTACAATGAGGCAAAGATAGTTTCTCAAAATAGTGCCTGATCAATAGGATATCCACATCCAATAAAATAAACTTAAACCCAGACGTTACACCCATCACAGAAATTAAGTCCAAATGAAGCATGGACCTAATATAAAATGCAAACTTTAAAACCCCTAGGCTTTAAGATAGGAGAAACCTAGGGAAGGGTGAATACTATTAAATACCATACTTTTTAAAAAAAATTCTTACCCAAGGATAATTTTTCCATTGATTTTCAGAGAAATTGGAAGGGAAGAAGAGATAGGTAGAGAGGGAAAAAGAGCGAGAGAGACACAGAGAGAGATTTGTGCAAGAGAGACATTTCTTGGATGCCTCCTGCAGGTGCCCAGACCATTGACAGGACTGAACCTGTAACCGGGTACTTGCCCTTGACCAGAAATCAAACTGAGGAATCTTCCTGCGAGTAGGGGAGGCCGATACTCCCACCACTGAGTCATACTAGGCAGGGCCAAACTCCTTTACTTTTCATAGGGAAGACTGTTCCCTTTTTTCCTTATGCACCCAAATCAATTAAAAGTAAGCATATTAAGTAGCATAAAAGTAAGCATATGGAAAAACGTTCAGTGAAACTATCTCCTGTAGCATTTAAGAATACGTGCAGTTTAGAATGCTCAATCTATCCTTCAGAGAACCAGGAACAATTATTCCTAGAAAGACCAGGGCTGAAGCAGTCCTGACAGCAATACTATACAAAGAGAAAACAATAATGTGTGTCTCATGTTACCCACCTCAAGAAGACACAATACACAGGGAGACTGTGGATGTCTTGTTTACTTGTGCAGTCTCAGCCAGCTCCACTACATTGAGTAGCGTATTTTAACTACTGCTATGTAGGAAGACAAATGTCAGGAGAGATAAGACAGAGGGATCATATGTCCTGGCACTGACTGGGAACTTGCCACACACAGAGGTCATCAAAGCCATTCCTACAGCAGGAAGTTTAGAGGACAATTTTATCTGATGGGCATAATGAATGTGGAGGGGAGAAAATGATAAGCTTGTTATAGATCCTAAAATAGGTAAGCTATGAAGTCTTTCTAAGATACGGAGCTGTATAAAATCAAGAGATAAGACAGGAAAAGAATGCAGAAACTACAATTTGCAAATATGTCTGGAACATCAGTAGTTATAAAACATAGATAGCCATGAGAGCACCTGGAGAACTTTGTAAAATTACCTGTGCCCATGTTCCTTCCCAAGGTTGCAATTCCATTTGCTATATGAGGCCCTAGTAACTGGTATTTTAATAAGTTTCTAAGATGATGGTAACTTGCAGCTACAGTTGAGAGTGCCTGAGCAAGAGCCACAGAGCAATCTCTGGGACAGTATTACATCAGTCTTCCTACTTCCGTATACCAGAGCTTTTATGGTTAGTGAAAATATATACAAACCTGTTTGGGAATAGCTTTATTCACACATTTACATTAGACTTCTTTTGGAAATATAGCTTGTTTCAAATTTCTGTGATCCAGTCTCAAAAAAAGGGGAAACTCTAACATGATAATGATAGGTTATTCTTAAGAATCTAGAGCCAGCCCTGGTGGGTGTTTCTCAGTGGTTAGAGCAACAGCCCTTGCACTTTAGAGTATTGGGTTTGATTCCCAGTCAAGGGCACATACCTGGGTTGAGGATCCATCCCCAGCCCCTACTGGGGCACTTCTGGGAGGCAACCAATACATGTGTCTCTCTCACATTGATGTTTCTCTCTCTCTGTCTCTCACCCGTCCGATAAGGGACCAAAAAAGGAGAGGGGGGTGGCAATTACAAAAATTAAAAAGAAATGCATTATAGTTAAAGGATACAAGGTCAATATATACTATCAAAAATAACAAAATCTTAAAATAACAAAAACTTAAAATTTACAATATTTTCCCAACAGTTTTCCTCAGGTATAATTCCCATATAATAAACTTCACATACTAAACTGTGCCGTCTGATAAATTTGACATGTGTATGCACCCCTGAAATGATCTTCACAATCAAGATAGTGAACATATCCATCACCCCCAAAAGTTTCCTCCTGTCCCTCCCTTCCTCTCTCCCCAAGCAGCTGATGATCTGTTATAACTTTAGATTAGTTTGCCCTTTCTAGAATTTTACATAGATGTAATAATACCATATGTACCCTAGTTTGCCTTTCCTTCAGCAAAATTATTTTGGAAAACATCTGTGTTGTTGTGTGTCTCAGTACATTTACATTGTTTCCCGTTTGCAGATATACAAAATAAAGTCGCCACAAATATTCATATACATGTCTTTCTTAAGCATTTGCATACATTTCACTTGGGTGAATGCCTAGCAGCAGAAGGACTGGAACACAGGGTAGTTCATAAGGTTAAAAGTTTCTTAATTTTTAAAGAGACTGCCAAATTCTTTGCCAAAGTATTGTCCTGCTTTACATTCCCACCAGTGGTGCCTGAGAGTTCCAGGTGCTCCACACCCTTACCCACACTTGGTGTGATCAGTCTTTATGTTAGCCACTTCGTTAGGAATAGAGTAGTATCTCATTGTGGTTAATTTACATTTCCTTAACATCTTTGGCCTTTGGAGGGTTTTTTTTTAGGTAAATACAATTGACATAAACATTGTGTGATTTTAAGGTCTACAACATGTTTATTGGAAACATTTGTATACTACATAAGATTAACACCATAGCACTAGATAAACCCCTGCAAGTCACATAATCATTTCTTTTTTTATTATTTTTTAAAAATTTTATTGATTAATGTATCACATATGTGTTCTCATCCCTCCATTAACCCTCCAACCCCTTCCCCCCACTCATGCCCTCACCTCCCTGGCGTTCGTGTCCATTGGTTAGGCTTATATTCATGCATACAAGTCCTTTGGTTGATCTCTCCTCCTTTCCCACACCCTCCCCTACCTTCTCTGTGAGATCTGGCAGTCTGATCAATGCTTTTCTGTTTCTGGATCTGTCCCTGTTCATCAGTTTATGTTGTTCATTATATTCCACAATGAGTGAGATCATGTGTTATTTATCTTTCTCTGATGGGCTTATTTCACTTAGCATAATGCTCTCCAGTTCCATCCATACTCTTGCAAAGGATAAGACCTCCTTTTTTACTGCAGTGTAGTATTCCATTGTGTAGATGTAGTACTGTTTTTAATCCACTCCTGTGCTGATGGGCACTTAGGCTGTTTCCAAATCATTTCTTTTTTGTGGTGAGAACATTTAAGATCTAGTTGCTGAGCAACTTTGACATATTGTTGAGTATAATCACAATGCTCTTCATGTCTGCAGAACTTAGTCATCTTTTAACTCCAACTTTGTACCCTCTGATCAACATATCCTTATTTCCCACGTCCTCAGGCTCTCATAGACACCATTCTACTCTCTCTTTCTATGTAGTAAGCTTTGTAAGGTTCCATGTATGTGATATTGTTATACAGTATGTGTTCTTCTCTGTCCGACATCGCTCACTTGACATAATGCTCTCAAGGACCATGTGTGTTTTCACAAATGGAAGGATTTTCTTCTTTCTCGTGGTTGAATAACATACTATTGTGTATATAACATCTTCTTTATCCATTCATATGTTGGACATAAGTTATTTCATCTCCATTGTACTTACCAGGAAGTGGGATTTTTCTGTGTTAAATGGTAGTTCTATTTTTAATGTTTTGAAGAACCTCCATTTTCTTATCCATCTTATTTATAGCAACTTACATTTCCACCCATGGTGTATAAGGTTTCCTTTTCTTCACATCCTCGTCAACACTTGCTTGTCGTCTTGATGATAGCCATTCTAATAGGTGTATGGTGATATCTCTTTGTGGCTTTGATTGGCATTTCCCTGAAGATTTTCCAGCCCATTTCCATGTACCTGTTGGCTATATGCATGTGCTCCTCAAAAGTTGTCTGTACAGATCCCTTGACTGTTGTTTAAAATTTATTTCAAAGAGAAGAAGGGAGAGGGAGAGTGAGAGTGAGAGATGTAAACATAACTGATAAGAGAGAGTCATTGATCAGCTATCTTCTGCGTGCCCCTACTGGGGAACAAGCCCACAACCCAGGCATGTACCCTGACTGGGAATCAAACCTAGACCTCCTGGCTCATGGGTTGATGCTCAACCATTGAGCCACACCTGTCAATTTTTAATTGAAATTTTTATTGTTATTTAGTCATATGAGTTCTGTATGTATTCAGATGTTATGTGTTATATGGTTTACCAAAATTGATCCCATTTTGTAGGTTGTCTTTTCATTTGTTGGTTGTTTCTTTTGCTGTGCTGAAGACTTTTAACTTGATGCAGCCCCACATAACCAACAAAATAATTATGTAAGTTTAAACTAGTGGTAATATCTTCAAACTCTTTGTAGCTAATTGGTGTGGGGTTATAAAAGTGAGTGCCTGTAAATTGAAAGGGAAATAAGGAGCTTCACAGACAAAAAAATGCTAAGGGAGTTTATCAATACCAAGGCAGCAATGCAAGAAATGCTAAAGGGACTGGTGTAAAAAGAAGAAATAAAAAAGGTAAGAAGGAACACAGACACAAAAAATAAAAATGGCTACAAATAAGTTGCTTTCAATATTAACTTTAAACATAAATGGATTAAATGCTCCAATCAAAATACATTGAGTGGCTGAATGGATAAAAAAACACGACCCATATATATGCTGTCTACAAGAGACCCACATCAGAAAAACGGACTCATACAGATGGAAAGTGAAGGGATAGAAAAACATCTTTCAGGCAAATGGAAATTTTAAAAAAAGGTGGGGTAGCAATACTTATTTCTGACAAAATAGACCTCAAAGTAAAGGCCATAACAAGAGATAAGGAAGGCCACTTGATAATAATAAAGGGGTCGATACAACAAGAGGATATAACACTGATAAACATGTATGCACCCAATGCAGGAGCACCCAAACACATAAAAAATACTCCTGGAAGATATCAAGGGAGAGATCGACAACAATACAATCATAGTGGGGGACTTCAATACACCACTGACATCACTGGATAAATCCTGTACACAAAAAATCAGCAAAGAAACAACAATTCTAAATGACTTACTAGATCAGATGGACCTAATTGACATCTTCAGAACATTTCACCCCAAAGCCATAGAATATACGTTCTTCTCAAGTGCACATGGGACATTTTCAAAAATAGACCACATATTGGGTCACAAACAAAGTCTCCCCAAATTCAAAAAGATTAAAATTATGTCAAGCATTTTCTCAGACCACAATGGCATAATATTAGAAAGAAACTACAATAAAAACATACCAAAATATTCAAACACTTGGAAGCTGAATAGCATGCTATTAAACAATAATTGGGTTATCAATGAGATCAAAGAAGAAACTAAAAACATCCTGGAGACTAATGACAATAAAAACAAAACAATGCAAATACTATGGGACACAATGAAAGCAATCCTGAGAGGGAAGTTTATAGCTCTACAGGCCTACCTCAAAAAACAAGAGCAAAATGGTAATAAATCATCTAACTCAACAACTCAAAGAATTAGAAAGAGAGCAACAAGAAAAGCCCACAGTGAGCAGAAGGAAGGAAATATTAAAGATCAGAGCAGAAATGAATGACATAGAGACCAAAAAAACAATACAAAAGATCAATGAAACCAAGAGCTGGTTCTTTGAAAGGATAAACAAGATTGATGAACCTCTAGCCAGGCTCACCAAGAAGCAGAGACAGAGGACCGAAATAAACAAAATCAGAAATTAAAGAGGAGAAATAACAACAGGCCCCACAGAAATATAAAGGATTATTAAAAAATACTATGAACAACTCTATTCTAACAAACTAGACAACCTGGAGGAAATGGACACATTCCTAGAAAAATACAACCTTCCAAAACATACTCAGGAAGATACTAAAAAATCTCAATAGGCTGATAACTATGAAAAAAATTGAAGCAGTCATCAAAAAGCTTCCAGCAAACAAAACCCCGGGGCCAGATGGCTTCACAGGAGAGTTTTACCAAACATTCAAGGAAGAACTAAAACCTATCCTCCTAAGATTATTCCAGAAAATTCAAGAGAAAGGAACACTTCCAAGCTCCTTCTATGAAGCCAGCATCACCCTAATACCAAAACCAGATAAAGATAATACAATGAAAGAGAATTACAGACCAATATCCCTCATGAACATAGATGCCAAAATCCTCAACAAGATTCTAGCAAATCAGATCCAGCAGTACATCAGAAAGATCATACACCATGACCAAGTAGGATTTATCCTAGGGATGCAAGGATGGTACAATATTCGCAAACCAATAAACGTGATACATCACATAAACAAATTGAGAGATAAAAATCACATAGTCATATCAATTGATGCATAAAAAGCATTTGACAGAATACAACACCCTTTCTTGATAAAAACTCATAGCAAGGTGGGAATAGAAGGATCATACCTCACCATAATAAAAGCCATATATGACAAACCCACAGCCCACATCATACTCAATGGGCAAAAACTAAAACCATTTCCCCTAAGAACAGGGATGCCCACTCTCACCACTCCTGTTCAACATAGTGCTAGAAGTACTAGCCATTGCGATCAGACAGGAAGAAGAAATAAAAGGCATCCAAATTGGAAAAGAAGAAGTAAAACTGTCCTTATTTGCAGATGACAAGATACTGTACATAGAAAACCCTAAAGACCCCATCAAAAAATGATTAGACTTAATAAATGAATTCGGCAATGTAGCAGGATACAAAATTAATGCCAAGAAATCTATGGCATTTCTGTACACCAATAATGAACTTACAGAAAGAGAGACTAAAAAAGCAATTCCATTTACCATTGCACCAAAAAAATTAAGATACCTAGGAATAAACTTAACTAAGGAGATAAAAGACTTATACGCAGAAAACTACAGGACACTGAAAAAAGAGATACAGGAAGACATAAACAGGTGGAGGAACATACCATGTTCATGGATTGGTAGAATCAACATCATCAAAATGTCCATACTACCCAAAGCAATCTATAAATTCAATGCTCTTCCTATTAAAATACCAGCGACATATTTCAGAGATCTAGAACAAACTTTGCAAAAATTCATCTGGAATAAAAAAAGAACCCTAATACCTGCAGCAATCCTGAGAAATAAGAACAAACTAGGTGGGATCTCAATACCAGATATCAAGCTGTATTATAAAACCACTATTCTCAAAACTGCCTGGTATTGGCACAAGAACAGACATATAAATCAATGGAATAGAATAGAGAACCCAGAAATCGACCCAAATCACTACGCTCCACTAATATTTGACAGAGGAGGCATGAACATACAATGGAGCCAAGACAGTCTCTTCAGTAAATGGTGTTGGGAAAATTGGACAGATACATGCAAAAAAATGAAACTAGACCACCAACACAAAAATAATCTCAAAATGGATACAGGACTTAAACATACGACGGGAAACCATAAGAATACTAGAGGAATCCATAGGCAGAAAAATTTCTGACAAATGCCAAAGCAATTTCTTCACTGATACTGCTCCTAGGGCAATGGAAACTAAAGAGAAAATAAACAAATGGGACTACATCAAAATACAAAGCTTTTACACAGCAAAGGAAACCATCAATAAAACAACAAGAAAGCCCACTGCATGGAGAACATATTTGCCAATGATATCAACGATAAGGGTTTAATTTCCAACATTTACAGGGAACTCATGCAGCTTAACAAAAAGAAGATAAACAACCCAATCAAAAAATGGGCAACTGATCTAAATAGACACTTTTCGAAAGAAGACAGAAGGAAGGCCAAAAGACATATGAAAACCTACTCAAAGTCACTAATCATCAGAGAGATGCAAATCAAAACAACAATGCACTACCACCTCACACCTGTCAGAATGGCTATTATCAACAAATCAACAAACAACAAGTGCTGGCGAGGATGCTGAGAAAAAGGAACCCTTGTGCACTGCTGGTGGGAATGCAGACTGGTGCAGCCACTGTGGAGAACAGTATGGAGTTTCCTCAAAAAACTAAAAATAGAACTCCCATTTGACCCAGTGATCCCACTCCTAGGAATATATCCTAAGAAACTAGAAACACGAATCAGAAAGGATATATGCATCCCTATGTTCATAGCAGCACAATTCATCATAGCTAAGATTTGGAAACAGCCTAAGTGCCCATTAGCAGTTGAGTGGATTAAAAAACTGTGGTACATCTACACAATGGAATACTGTGCTGCATTAAAAAAGAAGGAGGTCTTACCATTTGCAACAACATGGATGGAGATGGAGAGCGTTATGCTAAGTGAAATAAGCCAGGCAGAGAAAGATAAATATCACATGATCTCACTCATTTGTGGAATATAATGAACAACATAAACTGATGAACAAAAATAGATCCAGAGACAGAGAGACATCAATCAGGACATCAAACCTCAGGGAAGGTAGGGGAGGTTGGGGGTAAGGGGGAGAGATCAACCAAAGGAATTGTATGCGTGCATATAAGCCTCATCAATGGACACAGACCACAGGGGGGTGGCGGCATGAATGGGAGGTAGAGGGTAATGGGGGAATAAGGACACATATGTCATACCTTAATCAATAAAGAAATTATTTTTAAAAAGTGAGTTCCTCTGAAAACTTTCTGGGGTTTTATCCACCACATTAAACTATTTCAAGAGTGCAATACCAAATTTTCATACATAATATTGTTTCTAATAAAGTAATTCTTCAATTAACTTAAAAACCTTACTGTGACTTGGACATCAAGACATTCTATGAGGATAGTAATGAGTGTATTAGAATACCTCCTTTTAGTTGAGTTCTGTTTCAATATCTAGAAACCCTGGGAATTCGTGAATGAATTTTTGCATTGAGAGAACAAAGGTGTGATCAGAATAGCCTACTTGATTTAGACAAATGCCACCTATCTTAGATGTGATCTTATTGATACCAGGAGAAAAAAATAGTGATCAGAGCTAACTGTCTGCTAAATGCCTCATGTATCCAGAGAAAATAAAACAGAGGCAGGGGAAGGAACAGATATGTGGTACAATTCCTTGGTCTTCTTCTTAGCCCTGCTGAATCAGAAGTTAAACTGAAGAAGTATGAAAGTCAGAATTATTAGTGAGACCTCTTTTGCTTCTTACATAAATAAGGAAAATGCTGATTTCCAAGGTCTTCTAAATGAAAGGTAAAATTAAATGCTTGTGCCTTCAAAGTTAGATATTTCCCACCCTTAGGTGAATTATGGACATACTTCAGTGGTTACATTTTTCACGAACACAGGTCTTTTTAAAAACATTCTAAATTATTTGCTTTAGGAGAGATTAATAATTCTAGAAATAAATTGAATAAGCACAAGGTAATGTTATATCTGGATCTTGGGGTATATCTGCCACAATTTTATGTTTTTCCTTATCTCTGAGATAACACCTCCAATATTCAGTGTCCAGCATTGACATACATTGTCCCTAGACTTGTAGGACATTTGGTCCTGTCTAAAATGAGCAATGAGATATTTGGTCCCTGCCAAAACAGCCTCATATTTTGTTCTGCCCTAAGCATCCATGGAGACATTTGGTCCATAGTTAATATAAATCCTTCTCTTCTACAAGATCTAAGCCCTGACCTATCTAATTACTCCAAGTGTCATTGCCAGCCAGGTTACCAAGGTAAGTCAGTTTATTATTGCCAGGACAGCAAAACACAATCATTGGACCAATACAATCTGATATCATTTTTATATTTTAATACTATAACCCAGAGTATAAGTAAACATTATGGGCTAATTGAATATAAGGATAACTTCTTAGGATGTATTGTAGTTCTTTTAAATGTGTTTTTATTGAGGGAGGGGACAGAGAGAGAGAGAGAACATCAACCCATAACCTGGGTATGTGCTCTGACTGGGAATGAAACCAGTGACCTTGAGGTCCATGAAATGACACTCATCCAACTGAGCCACACTGGTCAAGGCAAGTGTTTATGTTTTTGAAAGAATCAAATTTCAGAAAATTTTTGGTGTGAACCAAATGTCTCCATGGACACTTTGGACAGGACCAAATGACTGGGTATCATAATTAGGGATAAGAAATATTAAGAGTTATGTTTATAGCTGCTTAAGGACTTGGATCTAACTCAGAAAATATTCTTGTCATCACCAACAAGTTCCATGTCATTTACTTTAAAGTAAAAAGACTTTGCAGTTTGGCTAAATATCACAAGCCATTTGCCAAAAGCTGGGATCAGGCTATCACTCGCATGCCTGCTACAGAGGGCATCTCCTATGAGGGATAAGGGCCTCTTGTGATGCTTAAGGGCTGCGTTTTCTTCATCTAAAATAATGTGTCCACTTTCCAAGGAAGTTACAAAATGGAGAGGCATGTACTTCTTTCCCCTTCCGCCACCCTGCTAGCTGGCATCTGGCAGAATAAATAATTTGGTATTCACAAGTTAATTTTGAGATACCTCAATATTATCTCAATATATTGAGGTATCTCAAATATATATCCCTGAGTTCCCCCAGAAGTAGATTTTGTGGTAAAGATTTGAGAACAAATGTGTTGATTCAGGAGACAAAACAAGACACATCAGTAGGATATCGGGGACAGGACGCAGGAAAATGAAGGGAATAAGTGAACAGTGTGTTTTCTAACAGGTTACTTACCACTGTGTGTGAGTGGAGTTCACTCCTTAGTGAGACTCTGAAGGTAGTGTGCAACATAAAGGTCATCATATTTATCCTACTCTAAATGCAGGAAGACAGCATAATTATATACCAACCCTCATTAGCCAATGATTGAGAGGTGACCACAAGATGTGTTGACTTTCTGGTGCTTCTGACACTCTGTGTAATGGGCACAGTATTCAGAGAAAGTCCTTTAGGAAAGAGATGCAGATACTAGCAGTTGGAAGTTGAACCCCATGAACTGAGAGGTAGAGCCCAAAAGGATTTGAGCAGGACATGAAAGTACTGTGTGGGAATGGAGATATATCAAGAATCTGGAATTTAGAAACAAGGGTTAGAGATACAAGTTTGTAGTCATTGATGTAAAATTAAAGTTCATAAGAATGGATAAGATCACTTAGGGAAATAGAAAAGAGAAGTGGACCATACATTTAGCACCAAAATAACAAATGAAATTAAAAACCAATCCCATATGAACAAGAAATGATAAAGGAGAAACAACAAAAGAGTGTAATATCATTGGAACCAAGTTTTAAAAAGCGCATCAAAAGTAAGCACAGCCAATGGACAGAGACAGAAGGGGGGTGAGGGCATCTACGGGAGTGGGCTGAGGGGACAATTGGGGATATGGACACATATGTAATACCTTAATCAATAAAAAATCAATTTTAAAAAAGCGCTTCAAGAAAGACAGGAGTACTTAGGAAGCATTAAATGAGTATTAGCTGCTACTATTACTCCTTCCTTCATTCATTCATTGAATTGATTATATTCTGATGATTCTGAAAAAAAAGGAAAGAAAAGAAAGGAGTAATAGACTATACTAAATGCTGCTAACATGGGAATTAAAAAAAGAAGAATTCCACTCTTATATTTTAAAAAGAAAATCCAATTGACAGTCCTAGGTGGCTCTTGCCCTTGCAGGCAGGTATTGCAATTCCTCCCTCTGGTGTCTATTCTGAGAACAGCACCTAGTAATGAATTCTAGGAATCTGAAAACAAAACTCTATTGACAGTCCTAGAGGGCTGTGACCCCTGCAGGGAGTTAAAAGAAAAGCCTATTGGAGATAACATTGGCAAATATGTTCTCCCATGCAAGGGCTTTCTTGTTTTTTGTTGATGGTTTCTTTTGCGGTGCAGAAGCTTTTTATTTTGATGTAGTCCCACTTGTTTATTTTCTCCTTAGTTTCCATTGCCCTAGGAGCTGTATGGGTAAAGATATGGATTCCACATATGACTGCTCTTTTGCTGCCTATGGCTTCTTCTAAGATATTTATGATTTCTCATCTTACTTTTAAGACCTTTATCCATTTTGAATTTATTTTTGTGTATGGTGTAAGTTGGTGGTCTAGTTTCATTTTTTTCCATGTATCTGTTCAATTTTCCCAACACCATCTATTGAAGAGACTGTCTTGACTCCATTGTATGCTCTTGCCTCCTTTGTCAAATATTAATTGAACATAGTAGCTTGGGTCGATTTCTGGGTTCTCTATTCCATGGGTCTATATGTCTGTTCTTGTGCCAATACTAGGCAGTTTTGAGAACAGTGGCTTTGTAATATAGCTTGATATCTGGTACTGTGATCTCTCCAGCTTTGTTCTTCTTTCTCAGGATTGCTACAGCTCTTCAAGGTCTTTTTGTATATCATATGAATTTGTGGAGATTTTGTTCTAGGTCTGTGAAATACTGTTGGTATCTTAATGGGAATTGCATTGAATCTATAGATTGCTTTGGATAGTATGGACATTTTAATGATGCTGATTCTACCAATCCATGAACATGTTATATTCTTCCATTTGTTTATGTCTTCCTCTCTCTCTTTTTTCGGGGTCCTGTAGTTTTCCGTGTACAGGTCTTTTACTGCCCTAGTTAAGTTTATTACTATGTATATTAATTTTTTTGTTGCAATAGTAAATGTGATATTTTTTTTTTTTTTAGTTTCTCTTTCTGTGAGAAATATTTCAATATTTCATTATTGTTGTATAAAAAAGTCATGGATTTCTGGGTGTTAATTTTGTATCCTGCCCTATTGCCAAATTCATTTATTAAGTCTAGTAGTTTTTTTATGGAGTCTTTAGGGTTTTCTATGTAGAATATCATGTCATCAGCAAATAATGAGTTTTGCCTCTTTTTTTCCATTTTGGAGGTCTTTTATTTCTTCTCCTTGTCTGATCACTATGACTAGCACTTCCAGTACTATGTTTAACAGGAGTGGTGAGAGTGAGTATCCTTGTCTTATTCCTGTTCTTAGGGGAAATGGTTTCATTTTTTCCCATTGAGTATTGTTGGCTGTAGGTTTGTCATATATGGCCTCTGTCATGTTGAGATATGCTCTCTCTATTCCCACTTCACTGAGAGTTTTTATTAAAAACAGGTGTTGGATTTTGTTGAATGCTTTCTCTGCATCTATTGATATGATCATGTGATTTTTGTCTTTCAATTTGTTTATGTTATGTATGATATTTATTAATTTGGGAATACTGTATTAGCCTTGCATCTCTGGAATAAATCCCACTTGATCTGGTGTATGATCTTTTTCATATATTACTGGGTGAGATTTGCTAATATTTTGTTGAAGAATTTAGTATCTATATCAGGGATATTGGCCTGTGATTCTCTTTCTTTGTAGTGTCTTTATCTGGCTTTGAAATTAGGATAATGCTGACCTTATAAAATTTGTGCATGTTCTTCCTCTTGGATTTTCTGACATAGTTTGAGGAGTATAGGTGTTAGTTCTACTTTGAATGTTGGTAAAACTCCCCACTGAAGCCATCAAAACAGGGCTGTTGTTTGGTGGGAGTTTTTGTTGTTTTTTTTTTTTTTAATTACTGCTTCTATTTCTTCCGTTGTTATTGCCCTATTCAGTTTTCTGATGCCTCCTGATTCAGTTTTGGAAGATTATATTTTTCTGGGAATTTTTCTACTTCATCCACATTGTCCAACTTGTTGGCATATACTTGTTCATAGTATTTTCTTACAATCCTTTGTATTTCTGTGGTGTCAGTGGTTACTTCTCCACTTTCATTTCTGATTTTATTTATTTGGATCCTCTCTCTTTTTTTCTTGGTGAGACTGGCTAATGGTTTATCAATTTTGTTTATCCTTTAGAAAAAAAACAGCTCTTGGTTTCATTGAGTTGTTGTATTGTTTTTTGTTTCTGTATTATTTGATTCTGCTCCAATCTTTATTTTTTTCCCTTCCTTTTACTTACTCTGGGCTTTTCTTGTTGTTCTCTTTCTAATTCTTTAATTTGTAGGATTAAATAGTTTATTGCTTGTTTTTTGAGGTATACCTGTAGTCCTATGCATTTCCCTCTCAGGAATGCTTTTGCTGTGTCCCAGAGATTTTGGCTTGTTGTGTGGTCCTTTTCATTTGTTTCTGGGAAATTTTCTATTTCTTTTTATCTCATTGGTTATCCATTCATTCTTTAACAACATGCTGTTTAGTCTCCATGTGTTTGAATGTTTTGGGTGTTTCTTACTGTAGTTTACTTTTAATTTCATTGCACTGTTTTCTGAGAGGATGCTTAATATGACTTCAATCTTTTTCAACTTGTAGAAACTTCTTTTGTGTCTTAACATGTGGTCTATCTTTGTGAATGACCCATGTATACTTGAGAAGAATGTATATTCTGCTGTGTTGGGGTGATATAATCTATAAATGTCAATTAAATCCATCTGATCCAGAGTGTCCTTTAGATTTTCTGTTTCCTTGTTCAGTTTTTGTCTGGAAGATCTGTCCAGTGGAGTCTGAGGGGTGTTAACATCCCCTGCTGTGACTGTATTGTTATTGTTCTCTCTGTTAAAGTCCTCCAGAAGTTTTCTTACATATTTATGTGCCCCAATAGTAGGTGCATACATGTTTGCCAGGGTTATATCTTCTTGTTGGATTGATCCCTTTAGTATTATGTAGTGACCTTTGTTTTCTTTTATTATGGCCTTCTTTTTAAAGTCTATTTTGTTGGATATCAGTATTGCTACTCCAGCTTATTTTTTCTTTTCCATTTGCATGGAATAATTTTTTCTATCGCTTCACATCTTCTGTGTGTCTTGTTTTGAGGTGGTTCTCTTGTATAATGCATAGACTTGGGTCATGTTTTGTATCCATTCAACTACCATATGCTTTTTGATTGGATCATTTAATCCATTTGCATTTGAGTTATTATTGATAGGTACTTATTTATTGCCATTTTAATTCTGTATCGCTAGGTTTCTCTGTTTTTCCTACTCATTACAGCAGTCGCTTTAGCATTTCTTGTAATGCTGGATTGGTGATGATGAACTCCTTTAGCCTTTTTCTTTTTTGCTGGGAAGCTCTTTATTTGCCCATCTATTTTGAATGATAGTCTTGCTGGATATAGTAATCTTGGTATCAGATCTTTGCTTTCCATTACCTTGAGTACTTCACGCCATTTCCTTCTAGCCTATAGAGTTTCTGATGAGAAATCGGGTGTCAGGCTTATGGGAACTCCTTTGTAGGTTACAGTTTTCTTTTCTCTTGCTGCCTTTAAGATTCTCTCTTTGTCTTTGATTTTTGGCATTTAAATAATGATGCGCCTAGGTATGGGTCTGTTTGGGTTCTTCTTGTTTGCGGTTCTCTATGCCTCATGAACTTGTGTGACTTTTATCTTTACCAGGTTAGGGAAGTTTTCTGCCATTATTTCTTCAAACACATTCTGTATTCCTTTCTCCTTTTCTGCCTCTTCTGAAACACCTACTATACTAATATTGTTATGTTTCATGTCATTGCACAGCTCCATTAAGCTGTCCTCCTGTTTTTTAATTTTTTTTTCTTTTTGGTCTCTGATTGATGGATTTTTTCAACTCTGTCTTCTAATTCAGTGATTGATTCAATCCGCAGTTTCCCCTACTCTGTGGTGTATTCCTTCCAATGTTTTTTTATTTGTGTTATGTCTTTCTTTATCTCAGAATGTTCTTTTTTCATAGTTACTTTATCATTTTCCATGCTGTTGAGCATCTTTATCATCATTACTCAGAACACTGTTTCAGATATATTTCTTATCTCTGCTTCATTTATCTTCTGTAGAATTCTCTAGTTCTTTCATTTGGAGGTTGTTTCTTGTCTCCTCATTTTGGCTGTCTGTTTGGGTTTGTGACTATGTATTAGGTAGATCCTCTACATTTCTCAGTCTCTAGTGCAGGACAGTGTTAAAGGCTGTTTCTGAATAATTAGATCAGGCAAAGACTTAAAGCTTCCAGAGACCTCCTCTGCCTATAGACTGATAGGATTCCAACTTGAATTGCCCCTCACCAAATCATCCTTGTGTGTGGGGAGAATTTTTTCAATAGGCTGGGCAGTTGCTAGTGCCTGGAGGCTAATTGTAATTTTTAATCTCTTAAGGGCCTTAGGGCAAGGTATTTTCCAGTAAGGTGTGTCAACTCTCCTCCCACCAGGCCAGGCAAATATCTATGTGGGAAGATGTCCTCTGCTGTGCGAAGGAATGAGAGCCCACGAAACTTGATATGTCTGCCCTCTGAGCTCTATTCCCTAGACCCCAGTCGTGGCTTCTACTCTCACAGCTCCAGTTCACTTTACCCTCCCTCTGCTGGAACACAGGTGGGTGGCTGCACAGGACATTTTGTGCATTGGCCTTTTAAGAGGGTTCCTGATTTTTATCTGTCACTCCCTGGAAGACAGCACCCTGCTGCTTTTCACATCCAGATGTAATGTGGGTACCCTTTTCAGTATTGGTGCTCTCTGCTTGGGGGCTCAACTTGGGGATTAGATCTCAGAGTCTCAGGGGCAATTCCTCACAGCTGGGATATATCTCCAGGACTTCAATTGCTGTCTGTGGGTGCCTGACCAGCCCTTTTGTGCTTCCACCCCTCCTATCAATCTCTATGCAGTCTCCACTTTTGTTCTTCGGGTCTCAGGGTTCTCTCCTGTAAGATTTCCATTGATTTTTCATGAAGTTTTTCTGTATTTTAGTTGTAATTCCAGTTTGTTCCTGGGAGAATGTCCATAAAGCATCCACTTACTCTGCCACCATTTTTATTGCAAGGTGGTATTTTTTAAAAAGGAATATCATTTAACATTGTATTGTTTTGAAATATTGATGATTGTAAATTGCATTATGTGTTATATTATCAAACACACATTTAAGGTTGTTTTTCAACTGCTGTTTATTAATTGAACAGAGAATGAAAATCAATCCAAAGTTCTTAGAGGTGAGAGACAGTTTTCAATGCTCTGTATTCCCTCTTATATACAATAGATGGCTTTATCTGGTTACCTAGGAATTTAACACCCTTTTTGAAAAGACTCTGATTCGCTGTAGAATCCACTGCAAAATAAATTGTCCTAACTTTCCGGGCATCTCCCATAATGTCGAAATGTAGGTGGTCTATAAGAGTATCTGTAAAGTAAAATGAGAAACAGAAATTGTTATAAGCAGCATTTAAAATTAACTGAGTATTGCATTAAGTGCACATTGTGGAGAGGCTGTGCTCCACCTCAACCAGCAGCTGGGACCCACGTGTTCCCCAGCCCTGCAAACATCCTTCCCTCATCCAGGCTACTTGACTCTTCCTACATAGTCAGTCCTATCTCAGTCTTGGAACCCGCTCATACTGGAGAGAGGATATGACTGGAGATTGTTTGGATGATTCCCTATAAGTAGAGCCAATTTTGGTATTAAATAAGAGGAAATAAATTTGAGCAAATGTGAGGAGGGAGCTAAGAATGCTGGCTGAACCATTAGACTGCAAACTCCTTGGAGTGAAGCATATAGAAAAGGAGGTTGGGTGGAAGTCTCCTGGAATGCCCTACACACTAAAGAAACTTTGCATTCTATCTTGGATTTCAGAAGACAAGGTGGACTAAAATCAGAGGAGTCCCTCTAGCATGATGAGGCCCATTGTGATGGATTTAAAATTTCTGTAGTCAAGTAGTGTTTCTTACTCAATTGTGTTCCCTGTAGCTTGAAGCTACATCATAGAGATTATCAGTTATCATATGGACTTCAGAATTCAATATATGGGTCATAGACTGACATTTGTAAATCCTAATGAGTAAACTTAATTAATTGATTTGTACATTTGCAAAATATCCAACAGAGTTATTGAGAGGTCAAATACCAAACCGTTTTTGCAAATGAGAACTCCTGGGAAAGGTATCAGTGTGATTTTGTGACTTTTACTGAGATAGTACAATTTTTTCCATATATACTGTGCCTAGGCTATCAGAAATTTGGGTTTCCTATCATTTTTATGAAGGTTACTACATTATTTTGTATTCTTACAACACTACAGAGCAGAAAACACATTCGTTGTAGAAAGTACGACCATCGCTTGCACAGATTGGATCCACTTGGTTGGAGCAAACCCCTAATTGACCCTTGTATGCATCACAGTTTGGCTGTTAAACATAAAGAAGAACATAAACTTTGTCAGGTAATGAACTTTTTGAATAAAATGTTCTTTGACCTTAGAACAAGATACCATGCATCAAAATGGAATGAAAATCTTCTATAATGAGGTTTGGAATTGAATCATCCACTTAGTCATAACATATTATTGATATATTTTTACAAACCCAATAAATATCATTTGTAAAATACAGACAAATGGGTGAATGTATTTGTATAAATTAGCCACTGTTGTTGCACTTCTCCTCATGCCTGCATCAGATTTCCCCATTATTTCATACCACCAGGTGTAGTAAAATGAAATTTTAATAATTTCCCTATATTTCTCAATGGATTCCCTATTATCGAGTATCAGATGCATTTACAACATCAGCAGATATGTACATATTCAATACATTAGTTTTTGCGTAAGTATATACAATTTGGTTAGTAATATCAGTATTGGTAATTTACCTAAATAAACAAAATGGTATGTATTCTGACATACCAGCTTTTAAAATGTTTTTGTAAACTTTAGCTATTTAGATGGTTCTTCCCTTTGTATAATATTCTGCTCTGTGAATATGTGAAAATTATTATTTTACCCACCTTCAAGTGGATAATATTTGTAATCCTCTTGTTTTGCTAGTCTACACAATTCTACTGTATTCTTTTTCTTTTCTTTCTTTTTTGTTAAGGAGAGAGAGAGAAAAATAGATTTTAACTAATGGCTCATGCAGTTTTGGGGACTGGTAAGTTTTTAGGGTAGGCTAGAAATTCAGGTAAGATTTCTATGTTACAGTCTGAGGCAGAATTCCTTTTTAAAATATTTTATTGATTCCAAATAGAGATGGAGAGGGAGAGAGAGATAGAAATATCAATGATGAGAGAGAATCATTGATTGGCTTCCTCCTGCATGCTCCCCACTGGGGACAGAGCCCCACAACCCAGGCATGTGCCTTTCACTGGTATAGAACCTCGGGCCCTTTAGTCAGAAGGTCGAGCTCTATCTACTGAGCCAAACCAGCTGGGGCCACAATTCTACTTTAAATGCACTGTAACCTTTATCAGATGCTTGCAAATAACAACAATACCCAATAATGGAATCTTTGAAGTAATGGGATAATTCTATCTTGTCTGACATACCCAATAGTTTTTTAAGACTGGCTTAATTTCATTTAATCTAGCATAATAATGGCACAATTTAAAATGTTTTTTGAGGCTCACCCTATTTCACATTTTATTTAGTGAATATTTTTTAAAATAGGAGGGAAAAGGTGTAGAAAGATAGGAATATCAATGAGAGAAAGAGTGACATCCATTGGCTGCCTTCTGCATACTCCTATTGGGGATTTAGACTAAACCTGGGCATGTGTCCTGACCAGGAATTGAACCAGGGACCTCATGGTTCATGGGTGGAAGCTTAACCACTGAGCTACACTGGCAGAGCAGTATGGTGAAATTTGCTATTAAAACCTACAATATGAAACAATTAAAAGTTCACCTTTTTCAATATTAAAATTAATGAAAATAAAACTTACCGGTTTGCGCACGCCTCCTGCAAGTGCAAGAGAATTTCCTGTAACCAGCACACAAAAAAAAATGTAATATTACTCCTCCCTTCCTTCCTTCATTCATAGAATTAATTATATTCAGCTGATTCTGAAAAAAAAAGGAAAGAAAATAAAAGAGTAATAGACCATGCTAAATGCTGCTAACATTGGAATGAAAAATGAGATGAGATTCCACTCTTATATTTTGAAAAGAAAATCCAATTGACAGTCCTAGGTGGCTCTTGCCCTTGCAGGCAAGTATTGCAATTCCTCCCTCTGGTGTCGATTCTGAGAACAGCACCTAGTAATGAATTCTAGGAATCTGAAAACAAACCTCTATTGACAGTCCTAGAGGGCTGTGACCCCTGCAGGGAGTTAAAAGAAAAGCCTATTGGAGGTAACATTGGCAAAAATGATCTCCCATGCAAGGGCTTTCTTGTTGTTTTGTTGATGGTTTCTTTTGCAGTGCAGAAGCTTTATTTTTTATGTAGTCCCACTTGTTTCCTACTTATTTTCTCTTTAATTTCCATTGCTCTAGAAGCTGTATGGGTAAAGATATTGATTCTACATTTGTCTGCTATTTTGCTGCCTATGGCTTCTTCTAAGATTTTTATGGTTTTTTATCTTACTTTTAAGTCCTTTATCCATTTTGAATTTATTTTTGTGTATGGTGTAAGTTGGTGGTCTAGTTTCATTTTTTTCCATGTATCTGTTCAATTTTCCCAACACCATTTATTGAAGAGACTGTCTTGACTCCATTGTATGGTCTTGCCTTCTTTGTCAAATATTAATTGAACATAGTAGCCTGGGTCGATTTCTGGGTTCCTTTTCCTATTCCATTGGTCTATATGTCTGTTCTTGTGCCAGTACTAGGCAGTTTTGAGAACAGTGCCTTTGTAATATAGCTTGATATCTGATACTGTGATCCCTCCGGCTTTGTTCTTCTTTCTCAGGATTGCTACAGCTCTTCAAGGTCTTTTTGTATATCAAATGAATTTATGGAGATTTTGTTCTAGGTCTGTGAAATGCTATTGGTATCTTAATGGGAATTGCACTGAATCTATAGATTGCTTTGGATAGTATGGACATTTTAATGATGTTCATTCTACCAGTCCATGAACACGTTATATTCTTCCATTTTTTATGTGTTCCTCTATCCCTTTTTTAGACATCCTGTAGTTTTTCGTGTACAGGTCTTTTACTTCCTTAGTTAAGTTTATTACTATGTATATTAATTTTTTGTGGCAATGGTAAATAATGGTAAATGCGATTTTTTTTTTTTAGTTTCTCTTTCAGTGAGAATTATTTCAATATTTCATTATTGGTGTATAAAAAAGCCATAGATTTCTGGGTGTTAATTTTGTATCCTGCTCTATTGCCAAATTCATTTATTAAGTCTAGTAGTTTTTTTGATGCAGTCTTTAGAGTTTTCTTTGTAGAATATCATGTCATCAGCAAATAATGACAGTTTTACTTCTTTTTTTCCAATATGGATGCCTTTTATTTCTTCTTCTTGTCTGATCACTATGACTAGCATTCCAGTACTGTGTTTAACAGGAGTGGTGAGAGTGAGTATCCCTCTCTTATTCCTGTTCTTAGGGGAAATGGTTTCATTTTTTCCCATTGAGTATGATGTTGGCTGTAGGTTTGTCATATATGGCCTTTCTCATGTTGATATATGCTCTCTCTATTCCCACTTTACTGAGAGTTTTTATCAAAAACAGGTGTTGAATTTTGTTGAATGCTTTCTCTGCATCTATTGATATGATCATGTGATTTTTGTCTTTCAATTTGTTTATGTTATGTATCATATTTATTGATTTGGGAAATACTGTACCAGCCTTGCATCTCTGGAATAAATTCCACTTGATCTGGTGTATGATCTTTTTCATTCATCAGGGATATTGGCCTGTAATTCTCTTCGTAGTGTCTTTATCTGGCTTTGAAATTAGGATAATGCTGGCCTTATAAAATTTGGACGTGTTCTTCCTCTTGGATTTTCTGACATAGTTTGAGGAGTATAGGTGTTAGTTCTTTGAATGTTTGGTAAAACTCCCCACTGAAGCCATCCAAACTGGGCTTTTGTTTGATGGGCATTGTTGTTGTTTTTTAATTACTGCTTCTATTTCTTCAGTATTTATTGCCCTATTCAGGTTTTCTGATGCTTCCTGATTCAGTTTTGGGAGGTTATATTTTTCTGGTAATTTGTCTACTTCATCCACATTGTCCAACTTGTTGGCATATACTTGTTCATAGTATTTTCTTACAATCCTTTGTATTTCTGTGGTGTCAGTGGTTACTTCTCCACTTTCATTTCTGATTATATTTATTTGGGTCTTCTCTCTTTTTTTCTTGATGAGTCTGGCTAATGGTTTATCAATTTTGTTTATCTTTTCAAAAAACAGCTCTTGGTTGTATTGAGATTTTGTATTGTTTTTTGTTTCTGTACTGTTTGATTCTGCTCTAATCTTTATTTTTTCCTTCCTTTACTTACTCTGAGCTTTTCTTGTTGTTCTCTTTCTAGTTCTTTAATTTTAGGATTAAATAGTTTATTGCTGACTTTCCTTGTTTTTTGAAGTATACCTGTAGTCCTATGCATTTCCCTCTCAGGAATGCTTTTGCTATGTCCCAGAGATTATGGCTTGTTGTGTGGTCCTTTTCATTTGTTTCTAGGAACTTTTTATTTCTTTTTGTCTCATTGGTAACCCATTCATTCTTTAATAACATGCTGTTTAGCCTCCATGTGTTTGAATGTTTTGGGTGTTTCTTACTGTAGTTTACTTTTAATTTCATTGCACTGTTTTCTGAGAGGATGCTTGATATGATTTCAATCTTTTTCAACTTGTAGAAACTTCTTTTGTGTCCTGACATGTGGTCCATCTTTGTGAATGATCGATGTATACTTGAGAAGAATGTATATTCTGCTGTGTTGGGGTGATATATTCTTTAAATATCAATTAAATCCATCTAATCCATTGTGTCCTTTAGATTCTCTGTTTCCTTGTTAAATTTTTGTCTGGAAGATCTGTCCAGTGAAGTCAGAGGGGTATGAACATCCTCTTTAACATCCCCTGCTGTGACTGTATTGTTATCAATCTCCCTGTTAAAGTTCTCCAGAAGTTTTCTTATATATTTATGTGCCCCAATAGTAGGTGCATACATGTTTACCAGGGTTATATCCTCTTGTTGGATTGATCCCTTTAGTATTGTGTAGTGACCCTTGTTTTCTTTTATTATGGCCTTCTTTTTAAAGTCTATTTTGTTGGATATCAGTATTGCTACTCCAGCTTATTTTTTCTTTTTCATTTGCATGGAATAAATTTTTTTATCCCTTTACAGCTTCTCTGTGTCTTGTATTGAGGTGGTACTCTTGTAGATGCATAGAGTTGGGTCATGTTTTTGTATCCATTCAACTACCATATGCTTTTTGATTGGAGCCTTTAATCCATTTGCATCTAGAGTTATTATTGATAGGTACTTATTTATTGCCATTTTAATTCTGTATGGCTAGGTTTCTCTATTTCTTCTACTCATTACAGCAGTCGCTTTAGCATTTCTTGTAATGCTGGATTGGTGATGATGAACTCCTTTAGCCTTTTTCTTTTTTGCTGGGAAGCTCTTTATTTGCCCATCTATTTTGAATGATAGTCTTGCTGGATATAGTAATCTTGGTATCAGATCTTTGCTTTCCATTACCTTGAGTACTTTATGCCATTGTCTTCTAACGTATAGAGTTTCTGATGAGAAATCAGGTGTCAGGCTTATGGGAACTCATTTGTAGGTAACAGTTTTCTTTTCTCTTGCTGCCTTTAAGATTCTCTCTTTGTCTTTGATTTTTGGCATTTAAATAATGATGTGCCTAGGCATGGGTCTGCTTGGTTTCTTCTTGTTTGGGGTTCTCTATGACTCATTAACTTGTGTGACTTTTATCTTTACCAAGTTAGGGAAGTTTTCTGCCATTATTTCTTCAAACACGTTCTGTATTCCTTTCTCCCTTTCTGCCTCGTCTGACACACCTGCTATTCTAATATAGTTATGTTTTATGTCATTGCACAGCTCCATTAAGCTGTCCTCCTGTTTTTTTAATTTTTTTTTCTCCTTGGTTCTCTGATTGATGGAATTTTTCAACTCTGTTTTCTAATTCAGTGATTCAATCCGCAATTTCCCCTAATCTGTGGTGTATTCCTTCCAATGTTTTTTTATTTGTGTTATGTCTCTCTTTATCTCAGGCTGTTCTTTTATCCTAGTTACTTTATCATTTTTCATGCTGTTGAGTATCTTTATCATCATTACTCAGAACACTGTTTCAGATATATTTCTTATCTCTTCTTCATTTATCTTCTGTAGAATTCTCTAGTTCTTTCATTTGGAGGTTGTTTCTTGTCTCCTCATTTTGGCTGTCTGTTTGGGTTTGTGACTGTGTATTAGGTAGATCCTCTACATCTCTCAATCTCTAGTGCAGGACAGTGTTCAAGGCTATTTCTGAATAATTAGATCAGGCAAAGACTTAAAGCTTCCAGGGACCTCCTCTGCCTACAAACTGATAGGATTCCAACTTGAATAGCCCCCCACCCAATCATCCTCGTGTGTCTGGAGAATTTTTCAATAGGCTGGGGCAGTTGCTTCTGCATGGAGGCTAATTGTTATTTTTTAATCCCTTAAGGACCTCAGGGCAAGGTATTATCTAATAAAGTGTGTCAACTCTCTTCCCCTCAGGCAAGGCAAATGTCTACATGGGAAAGATGTCCTCTGCTGTGTGAGGGAATGAGAGCCCAGGAAACTTGATATGTCAGCCTTCTGAGCTCTATCCCCTAGTCTCCTGTCCTGGATTCCACTCTTACAGCTCCAGTTCACTTTACCCACCCTCTGCTGGAACACAGGTGGGTGGCTGCACAGGGCGTTTTGTGCATTGGCCCTTTAAGAGGGTGCCTGAATTTTTCTCTGTCACTCCCTGGAAGACAGCACCCTGCTGCTTTTCACATCCAGATGTAATGTGGGTACCCTTCTCAGTATTGGTGCTCTCTGCCTGGGGGACTCAACTTGAGGATTAGATCTCAGAGTTCTAGGAACAATCCCCCACACCTGGGATATATCTCCAGGACTTCAATTGCTGTCTGTGGGTGCCTGGCCAGCCCTTTTGTGCCTCCACCCCTCCTATCAATCTCTATGCAGTCTCCACTTTTGGTCCTCGGGTCTCAGGGTTCTCTACTGTGAGATTTCCATTGATTTTTCATGAAGTTTTTCTGTATTTTAGTTGTCATTCCAGTTTGTTCCTGCGAGCATGTCCATGAAGCATCCACTTACTCTACCACAATTTTTATTGCAAGGTGGTATTTCTACAAAAGCTAATATCATTTAACATTGTATTGATTTGAAATATTTATGATTGTAAATTGCATTATGTGTTATATTATCAAACACACAATTAAGGTTGTTTTTCAATTGCTGTTTAATAATAGAACAGAGAATGAATATCAATCAAAAGTTCTTAGAGTTGAGAGACAATTTTCAACACTCTATAGTCCCTCTTTTATAGCATAGAAGGCTTTGTCTGGTCACTTATGATTTTATCACTCTGATTGAAAAGAGTCTGATTGGCTGTAGAATCCACTGCAAATAGGATTGGCCTAACTATCCGGGCAACTCCCATAATGCTGAAATTTAGGTGGTATATGAGTGTCTCTGTAAAGAAAAAAAGAAACAGAAATTGTTATAAACAACATTTAAAATTAACTGAGTATTGCATTAAGTGCACATTGTGGAGAGGCTGTGCTCCACCTCAACCAGCAGCTGGGACCCATGTGTTCCCCAGTCCTGCACACATCCTTCCCTCATCCGGGCTACTTGACTCTTCCTACATAGTCAGTCCTATCTCAGTCTTGGCACCCGCTCATACTGGAGAGAGGATATGACTGGAGATTGTTTGGATGATTCTCTAGAAGTAGAAGCCAATTTGAGGATTAAATAAGAGGAAATAAATTTGAGCAAAAGTCAGGATGGAGCTAAAAATGCTGGCTGAACCATTAGACTGCAAACTCCTTGGAGTGAAGGATATAGAAAAGGAGGTTGGGTGGAAGTCTCCTGGAATGCCCTACACACTAAAGAAAGTTTGCATTCTATCTTAGATTTCAGAAGACAAGGTGGACTAAAATCAGAGGAGTCCCTCTAGCATGATGAGGCCCACTGTGATGGATTTAAAATTTCTGTAGTCAAGTAGTGTTTCTTACTCAGTTATGTTCCCTGTAACTTGAAGCTACATCATAGAGATTATCAGTTATCATATGGACTTCAGAATTCAATATATGGGTCATAGACTGACATTTGTAAATCCTAATGAGTAAACTTAATTAATTGATTTGTACATTTGCAAAATATCCAACAGAGTTATTGAGAGGTCAAATACCAAACCGTTTTTGCAAATGAGAACTCCTGGGAAAGGTATCAGTGTGATTTTGTGACTTTTGCTGAGATAGTACAATTTTTTCCATATATACTGTGCCTAGGCTATCAGAAACTTGGGTTTTCCTATCATTTTTATGAAGGTTACTACATTATTTTGTATTCTTACAACACTACAGAGCAGAAAACACATTCGTTGTCGAAAGTACGACCACCGATTGCACAGATTGGATCCACTTGGTTGGAGCAAGGTCGTAATTGACCCTTATATGCTTCACAGTTTGGCTGTTAAACATAAAGAAGAACATAAACTTTATCAGATAATGAACTTTTTGAATAAAATGTTCTTTAAGCTTAGAACAAGATACCATGCATCAAAATGGAATGAAAATCTTCTTTAATGAGGTTTGGAATTGAATCATATACTTAGTCATAACATATTATTGATATATTTTTACAAACCCAATAAATATCATTTGTAAAATACAGACAAATGGGTGAATGTATTTGTATAAATTAGCCACTGTTGTTGCACTTCTCCTCATGCCTGCATCAGATTTCCCCATTATTTCATACCACGAGGTGTAGTAAAATGAAATTTTAATAATTTCCCTATATTTCTCAATGGATTCACTATTAGAGTATCAGATGCATTTACATCATCAGCAGATATGTACATATTCAATACATTAGTATTTGCGTAAGTATATACAATTTGGTTAGTAATATCAGTATTGGTAATTTACCTAAATAAACAAAATGGTATGTATTCTGACATACCAGCTTTTAAAATGTTTTTGTAAACTTTAGCTATTTAGATGGTTCTTCCCTTTGTATAATATTCTGCTCTGTGAATATGTGAAAATTATTATTTTACCCACCTTCAAGTGGATAATATTTGTAATCCTCTTGTTTTGCTAGTCTACACAATTCTACTGTATTCTTTTTCTTTTCTTTCTTTTTTGTTAAGGAGAGAGAGAGAAAAATAGATTTTAACTAATGGCTCATGCAGTTTTGGGGACTGGTAAGTTTTTAGGGTAGGCTAGAAATTCAGGTAAGATTTCTATGTTACAGTCTGAGGCAGAATTCCTTTTTAAAATATTTTATTGATTCCAAATAGAGATGGAGAGGGAGAGAGAGATAGAAATATCAATGATGAGAGAGAATCATTGATTGGCTTCCTCCTGCATGCTCCCCACTGGGGACAGAGCCCCACAACCCAGGCATGTGCCTTTCACTGGTATAGAACCTCGGGCCCTTTAGTCAGAAGGTCGAGCTCTATCTACTGAGCCAAACCAGCTGGGGCCACAATTCTACTTTAAATGCACTGTAACCTTTATCAGATGCTTGCAAATAACAACAATACCCAATAATGGAATCTTTGAAGTAATGGGATAATTCTATCTTGTCTGACATACCCAATAGTTTTTTAAGACTGGCTTAATTTCATTTAATCTAGCATAATAATGGCACAATTTAAAATGTTTTTTGAGGCTCACCCTATTTCACATTTTATTTAGTGAATATTTTTTAAAATAGGAGGGAAAAGGTGTAGAAAGATAGGAATATCAATGAGAGAAAGAGTGACATCCATTGGCTGCCTTCTGCATACTCCTATTGGGGATTTAGACTAAACCTGGGCATGTGTCCTGACCAGGAATTGAACCAGGGACCTCATGGTTCATGGGTGGAAGCTTAACCACTGAGCTACACTGGCAGAGCAGTGTGGTGAAATTTGCTATTAAAACCTACAATATGAAACAATTAAAAGTTCACCTTTTTCAATATTAAAATTAATGAAAATAAAACTTACCGGTTTGCGCACGCCTCCTGCAAGTGCAAGAGAATTTCCTGTAACCAGCACACACAAAAAATGTAAAAATAAGAAGAATAGGAAAACAATCAGAGTCTCTGTGGGAAGAACCTATAGCTTTTAATAGCAAAATACTACACATATTGCCTACTCAGTACCTCCAAGTTCTGAGGTGAGCCTCTTGTGGTAGTATCAAAACAGTAAGTTCACAAAATAGCTCCAAATCTGGAAATATAATTCCAAATTATTCTCATCTGTGAAAAATATGTTTAAGTGTTGTGCAGCAATCACCACACTCTCCTGTGAAGATACCATGTTTCTTTTCGTTCATTTTTTAATAAATGAGACATGCTAGTTGGAGAAGACAATGCCTTGTTTAATGTCTCTAATATGCCTTGCATAAAGTCACCTAACATGAAGAAATTACTTACCACTTAATGAAATAGCACTTAGTTCTAATATCCAGGGTCTGTTCAACAACTTAAAACTACTTTACCGAAATTCTTCAGTCTCCTTGGCACTAAGGGAAGTTAAGTTTCCAGTAGAGGGATCAATGAGTTCTCCCCTTACACAAAGTTTTTACTTTAGTGTCCTCAGAACTGGCAGACAGCAAGTCAGATTGCCAAGGAATGTCGGATCTAGGAGACATCATTACTCCCTACACTCTGCATTTATACAAACATAGCATCTGACCTCCAAAAAGTAATAATAATAATTAGGTAAATAATTTTAGTCATAAATGAACAAAAAGCTAAGTTCTGCTCATTCTAACCCACCTCTCTGCTTCCATTCCTCTAAGGTGGGAAAAGAGAAAATGCAATCCACAGATGTAATTTCTTAAAAGGGCTTTGTAACTTGGCCCCTTTTATTAGGCCAGTTAAAATATTACAAACCCAATAAAAGAAGATGCTCCATTTTGAGATAACAGAAGTTGTCTCCTGCACTTTCTGAGATATATGAACTGCTTCATCCAGAATTGAAATGTACTCACCAGAATAAAGAGAAAATGCCAAGGCAGTGATGAAAATAACTTTGATCCATGATGAGAAGAAAGACATTTTACCAAGTCTGAAGAAAAATACCCAAAAGGAATGTTTACGACACATGACACAGAAACAAATTTCCTATTTATAAATGGAAGTTCCTTACAGGCAAAGGACCTGCTACTCCCCTAGGTTCCTAATTATATTGGACTTTCCCTTTTTTCTTTGCCCAAACGCACAGCATCAAGGAGACACACCTGGGAACAGAAGGCCTCTTAGAGACTTGAGAGAAACACCAGGACACATTCTCAGCACACTTAAGAAGGAGCTGTTCATTCCCCAAACCTTGGCTCAGCCCACAGAAGCCTGACACCTCTTAAAGAAATATGCACACTAGAATCTCCGTTTTCCTCAGAACATAGAAACATTTCAGGAAGGACTGACCTGCAGCAATGCTGCACACCATGGCCAGCCCATACAACCCCACCCAACCTCCCTGAAACCGGAAGCAGTGGAGCCTGAGGCCTATAGCACTAGAGACTGTGCCTACTTTGTTCCCTTTCCTTTGTCAACCACCTTCGCCCAGCTGAGGAGTCTCCTGTATTCGCTTGCTGTTGAGGAGCTTGATGGGGTTAGAATAGATGGCTCATAATAACATAAGGCAGAGGTATTCTGTGTTCTGCCTAGAGGCTGTAAAACAGCTTGTGAGACATGCCACATCAATAACTCACAATAGGTCTTCCCTCAGTAGGAGATTTGGGATGATATTAGGATATTCTCAGAACTGTGTGGTGGGGCTAAAGTAATAAACAGTGCTTTCAAACCCTAAAATAGAGAAGAGATATGAAAACTTTTAAGCTACTGAGTTGGAAGGAAAGGAGAATCAAGGCAAGAAAGAGAAGAATAAATTTTGGAAGCTATAATTACATGCATATATATGCCGTCAGTATTTTGCAACACTAGGGGCACATTTGACTCAATTGGAGATATAGTTTATTAACCTCTTTATTTTGAGATAAATGGAGATTCTCATAAAGCTGTAAGTAATAGTACAGAGAGTTATCATGTTCCTTTTAATCAATTTCCCCAAGGGGACATCTCATAAAGCTATAGTACAATTTCACCACCAGGAATATTTAAAAAGCTCCCAGATGAATATCAGCAGCCAGCTTTGATCTCTGGCTCGAGTACAACATGGAAATATAAGATCATGAGCGAAAGAAGGCTGGAGTGAAATTGAAAGCACACGGTACAATGCACTAAATTTTATATTGAATCATCTGATCTGAGGAATAAGTGAAGAAACAAGATCAAGTCAGTATAACCCAGCTGACTTAAAATAGAGTCAGTATAGTCAGGCTGACAGAATTAGTTCACACCAAAAGTGCTGAAGCATGAGCAATGAATTTTATTTTAATTAGCCTGAGGACTCGTAAATGGAGGGATATTTCATGTTCATGAATAGGACCACTCCCTATTGTCAAGAAGTCAGTTACTTCCAACTTGACGTATAGATACAATACAGTCCCAACCACAATCCTAGCAAGTTATTGTGTGGCTGCTATTAAACCAATTCTAAAGTTTATATGGAAGGCAAAAGATCCAGAATAGCCAATCGAATATTGAAGGAGAAGAGCAAAGTTGGAGGATTGAGTCTGCTCAACTGCACGACTCACTATAACTAGCTCAGTAATCAAGACTGGGCCTTGGCAGAAGAAGAGACAAGTCGATTAATGGAAGAGAACAGAGACTCCAGAAACTTAAATATTCATAACTGATTTTTTACAAATGAGCAAAGGTATTACAATGAGGCAAAGATAGTTTCTCAAAATAGTGCCTGATCAATAGGATATCCACATCCAATAAAATAAACTTAAACCCAGCCGTTACACCCATCACAGAAATTAAGTCCAAATGAAGCATGGACCTAATATAAAATGCAAACTTTAAAACCCCTAGGCTTTAAGATAGGAGAAACCTAGGGAAGGGTGAATACTATTAAATACCATACTTTTTAAAAAAAATTCTTACCCAAGGATAATTTTTCCATTGATTTTCAGAGAAATTGGAAGGGAAGAAGAGATAGGTAGAGGGGGAAAAAGAGCGAGAGAGAGAGATTTGTGCAAGAGAGGCATTTCTTGGATGCCTCCTGCAGGTGCCCAGACCATTGACAGGACTGAACCTGTAACCGGGTACTTGCCCTTGACCAGAAATCAAACTGAGGAATCTTCCTGCGAGTAGGGGAGGCCGATACTCCCACCACTGAGTCATACTAGGCAGGGCCAAACTCCTTTACTTTTCATAGGGAAGACTGTTCCCTTTTTTCCTTATGCACCCAAATCAATTAAAAGTAAGCATATTAAGTAGCATAAAAGTAAGCATATGGAAAAACATTCAGTGAAACTATCTCCTGTAGCATTTAAGAATACGTGCAGTTTAGAATGCTCAATCTATCCTTCAGAGAACCAGGAACAATTATTCCTAGAAAGACCAGGGCTGAAGCAGTCCTGACAGCAATACTATACAAAGAGAAAACAATAATGTGTGTCTCATGTTACCCACCTCAAGAAGACACAATACACAGGGAGACTGTGAATGTCTTGTTTACTTGTGCAGTCTCAGCCAGCTCCACTATGTTGAGTAGTGTATTTTAACTACTGCTATGTAGGAAGACAAATGTCAGGAGAGATAAGACAGTGGGATCATATGTTCTGGCACTGACTGGGAACTTGCCACACACAGAGGTCATCAAAGCCATTCCTACAGCAGGAAGTTTAGAGGACAATTTTATCTGATGGGCATAATGAATGTGGAGGGGAGAAAATGATAAGCTTGTTATAGATCCTAAAATAGGTAAGCTATGAAGTCTTTCTAAGATACGGAGCTGTATAAAATCAAGAGATAAGACAGGAAAAGAATGCAGAAACTACAATTTGCAAATATGTCTGGAACATCAGTAGTTATAAAACATAGATAGCCATGAGAGCACCTGGAGAACTTTGTAAAATTACCTGTGCCCATGTTCCTTCCCAAGGTTGCAATTCCATTTGCTATATGAGGCCCTAGTAACTGGTATTTTAATAAGTTTCTAAGATGATGGTAACTTGCAGCTACAGTTGAGAGTGCCTGAGCAAGAGCCACAGAGCAATCTCTGGGACAGTATTACATCAGTCTTCCTACTTCCGTATACCAGAGCTTTTATGGTTAGTGAAAATATATACAAACCTGTTTGGGAATAGCTTTATTCACACATTTACATTAGACTTCTTTTGGAAATATAGCTTGTTTCAAATTTCTGTGATCCAGTCTCAAAAAAAGGGGAAACTCTAACATGATAATGATAGGTTATTCTTAAGAATCTAGAGCCAGCCCTGGTGGGTGTTTCTCAGTGGTTAGAGCAACAGCCCTTGCACTTTAGAGTATTGGGTTTGATTCCCAGTCAAGGGCACATACCTGGGTTGAGGATCCATCCCCAGCCCCTACTGGGGCACGTCGGGGAGGCAACCAATACATGTGTCTCTCTCACATTGATGTTTCTCTCCCTCTCTCTCTGTTTTCCCCCTTTCCTGCCCACTCCCTTCCGCTCTCTCTAAAAACCAATGGCATAAATATCCTCCAGTGAGGATTAACAACAATGAAAGAATCTAGACAACTGTGCTTCATGTCTTAGCTCTGTGGCTTAGTATGATATAAATCTTAAAATTTTTATATATTTGATTAAAGTTAACTTATTATAAAAAATGAATTAAAATAAAATAGCTGCATGCAATTATTAAATGATTTTTACATAATAATGTGTGCAAATGCCTGTACCAAATAAGCATAAAATAAAGACAGAAGCATTTTCAAATAGCTAATGAAACCCTATTACATAAGAGGGCTGTATCATTTATTGACCAAATATCAGTAAATTGAATACTGCAATATTTTTAAAAGATTATAATTAAGTAGCATTTTCCTGAACTTAATGTTGATTCAACATTTGAAAACTAAGAAATGTGATTCACTATGTTAACAGAGTAAAGGAGAAAATCATATGACCAGCTCAATAGACAGCTATTCATGATAAAAATAATTTTGATCACTGAAATGTAAGTAGACTCTCAGTTTCATGAAGGACATCGTGAAACACAGCAAACAGTGTAATTCATTCTGTAATTTTGATTGCTTCTCCATAAGATGAAGAGATCTCAGTGCAATAAAGGAAAAAGAAAAGGCAGAAGGGCAGGAGAGTTTAAGATTGACAAAGAAAAGTAAAATTGTCTCTATTAGCAAATGGTCACTGCAGAATAGCCTAAGAAATGTAAAAGGCAATTACAGCCCTAGTCTATGGGCTAGGTGGATAGAGCATAGGACTAAGGACTGAGGAGTCCCGGGTACGATTCTGGCCAAGGGCATGTACCTTATTTGCAGAACCCATCTCTGGCTCTGGTAGGGCCCAAGCAAGAGGCAACCAATCAATGTGACTCTCTCACATTGATGTTTCTCTCTCTTTCTCTCTCTCACCCCTCCAGTAAGGGACCAAAAAAGGAGAGGGGGTGGCAATTACAAAAATTAAAAAGAAATGCATTATAGTTAAAGGATACAAGGTCAATATATACTATCAAAAATAACAAAATCTTAAAATAACAAAAACTTAAAATTTACAATATTTTCCCAACAGTTTTCCTCAGGTATAATTCCCATATAATAAACTTCACATACTAAACCGTACCGTCTGATAAATTTGACATGTGTATGCACCCCTGAAATGATCTTCACAATCAAGATAGTGAACATATCCATCACCCCCAAAAGTTTCCTCCTGTCCCTCCCTTCCTCTCTCCCCAAGCAGCTGATGATCTGTTATAACTTTAGATTAGTTTGCCCTTTCTAGAATTTTACATAGATGTAATAATGCCATATGTACCCTAGTTTGCCTTTCCTTCAGCAAAATTATTTTGGAAAACATCTGTGTTGTTGTGTGTCTCAGTACATTTACATTGTTTCCAGTTTGCAGATATACAAAATAAAGTCGCCACAAATATTCATATACATGTCTTTCTTAAGCATTTGCATACATTTCACTTGGGTGAATGCCTAGCAGCAGAAGGACTGGAACACAGGGTAGTTCATAAGGTTAAAAGTTTCTTAATTTTTAAAGAGACTGCCAAATTCTTTGCCAAAGTATTGTCCTGCTTTACATTCCCACCAGTGGTGCCTGAGAGTTCCAGGTGCTCCACACCCTTACCCACACTTGGTGTGATCAGTCTTTATGTTAGCCACTTCGTTAGGAATAGAGTAGTATCTCATTGTGGTTAATTTACATTTCCTTAACAACTTTGGCCTTTGAAGGGTTTTTTTTAGGTAAATACAATTGACATAAACATTGTGTGATTTTAAGGTCTACAACATGTTTATTGGAAACATTTGTATACTACATAAGATTAACACCATAGCACTAGATAAACCCCTGCAAGTCACATAATCATTTCTTTTTTTATTATTTTTTAAAAATTTTATTGATTAATGTATCACATATGTGTTCTCATCCCTCCATTAACCCTCCAACCCCTCCCCCCCACTCATGCCCTCACCTCCCTGGCATTCGTGTCCATTGGTTAGGCTTATATTCATGCATACAAGTCCTTTGGTTGATCTCTCCTCCTTTCCCACACCCTCCCCTACCTTCTCTGTGAGATCTGGCAGTCTGATCAATGCTTTTCTGTTTCTGGATCTGTCCCTGTTCATCAGTTTATGTTGTTCATTATATTCCACAATGAGTGAGATCATGTGATATTTATCTTTCTCTGATGGGCTTATTTCACTTAGCATAATGCTCTCCAGTTCCATCATACTCTTGCAAAGGATAAGACCTCCTTTTTTACTGCAGCATAGTATTCCATTGTGTAGATGTACTACTGTTTTTTAATCCGCTCCTGTGCTGATGGGCACTTAGGCTGTTTCCAAATCATTTCTTTTTTGTGGTGAGAACATTTAAGATCTAGTCGCTGAGCAACTTTGACATATTGTTGAGTATAATCACAATGCTCTTCATGTCTGCAGAACTTAGTCATCTTTTAACTCCAACTTTGTACCCTCTGATCAACATATCCTTATTTCCCACGTCCTCAGGCTCTCATAGACACCATTCTACTCTCTCTTTCTATGTAGTAAGCTTTGTAAGGTTCCATGTATGTGATATTGTTATACAGTACGTGTTCTTCTCTGTCTGACATCGCTCACTTGACATAATACTCTCAAGGACCATGTTTATTTTCACAAACGGAAGGATTTTCTTCTTTCTCATGGTTGAATAACATACTATTGTGTATATAACATCTTCTTTATCCATTCATATGTTGGACATAAGTTATTTCATCTCCATTATATTTACCAAGAAGTGGGATTTTTCTGTGTTAGATGGTAGTTCTATTTTTAATTTTTTGAAGAACCTCCATTCGCTTGTCCATCTTATTTATAGCAACTTACATTCCCACCCATGGTGTATAAGGTTTCCTTTCCTTCACATCCTCGTCAACACTTGTTTGTCGTCTTGATGATAGCCATTCTAATAGGTGTATGGTGATATCTCATTGTGGCTTTGATTAGCATTTCCCTGAAGATTTTCTAGCCCATTTCCATGTACCTGTTGGCTATATGCATGTGCTCTTCAAAAGTTGTCTGTACAGATCCCTTGCCCATTGTTTAAAATTTATTTCGAAGAGAAGAAGGCAGAAGGATAGTGAGAGATGTAAACCTCACTGATGAGAGAGAGTCATTGATCAGCTGTCTTCTGCATGCCCCTATTGGGGATCAAGCCCACAACCCAGGCATGTACCCTGACTGGGAATCAAACCTAGACCTCCTGGCTCAACCACTGAGCCACATCTGCCAATTTTTAATTGAATTTTTTATTGTTATTTAGTCATATGAGTTCTGTATGTATTTCAGATGTTATGAGATATATGGTTTACAAAAATTGCTCCCATTTTGTAGGTTGTCTTTTCATTTTTTGGTTGTTTCTTTTGCTGTGCTGAAGACTTTTAACTTGATGCAACTTCTCATAACCAACAAAACAATTCTGTAAGTTTAAACTGGTGATGATATCTTCAAGCTGTTTATAGCTAATTGGTGCCGGATTATAAAAGTGAGTGCCTCTGCAAACTTTCTGGGGGGTTTTATCCACCACATTAAACTATTTCAAGGGTGTAATACCAAATTGTAACACATATTATTGTTTTCTAATAAAGTGATTCTTCAAGTAATTTTAAAAACCTTACTGTGACTTGGACAGCAAGACAATCTATGAGGATAGTAATGAGTTTATTAGAATGCCTCCTTTTACTTGAGTTCTGTTTCAATATCTAGAAATCCTGGGAATTCGTGAATGAATTTGTGCATTGAGAGAACAAATGTGTGATCGGAATAGCCTACTTGATTTAGATAATGCCACCTACCTTAGATGTCAGCTTATTGGTACCAGGAGAAAAAAATCAGTGATCAGATCTAACTGTCTGCTAAATACCTCATGTATCCAGAGAAAATAAGACAGTATTTTCATGATAAATATGATAATATTTATTTTCATATTTATCATGAAATTTATTTTCATGATAAATATGAAAATATTCCTGCAGGGGAAGGAACAGATATGTGGTACAATTATCTGGTCCTCAGAAGTTAACTACTGAATCAGAAGCTAAACTGGAGAAGTCTAGGAGTCAGAATTGTTAGTGAGACCTCTTGTGATTCTTATGTAAATAAGGAAAATGCTGATTTCCAAGGTCTTCTAAATGAAAGGTTAAATTAAATGCTTGTGCCTTCAAAGTTAGATATTTCCCACCCTTAGGTGAATTATGGACATACTTCAGTGGTTACATTTTTCACGAACACAGGTCTTTTTAAAAACATTCTAAATTATTTGCTTTAGGAGAGATTAATAATTCTAGAAACAAATTGAATAAGCACAAGGTAATGTTATATCTGAATCTTGGGGTATATCTGTCACAATTTTATATATTTCCTTATCTCTGAGATAACACCTCCAATATTCAGTGTCCAGCATTGACATACATTGTCCCTAGTCTTGTAGGACATTTGGTCCTGTCTAAAATGAGCAATGAGATATTTGGTCCCTGCCAAAACAGCCTCATATTTTGTTCTGCCCTAAGCATCCATGGAGACATTTGGTCCATAGTTAATATAAATCCTCCTCTTCTACAAGATCTAAGCCCTGACCTATCTACTTACCCCATGTGTCATTACCAGCCAGGCTACCAAGGTAAGAAAGATTATTATTGCCAGACAGCACAATACAATCTGATATCATTGGACCAATACAATCTGATATCATTTTTATGTCTTAATACCATAACCCAGAGTATAAGTAAACATTATGGGCTAAGAATGCAAGGATAACTTCTTAGGATGTAATGTAGTGTGTTTTTTTTTAATGTGTTTTTATTGAGGGGTGAAAGAGAGAGAAAGAGAGAAAACAACCCATAACCTGGGTATGTGCTCTGACTGGGAATGAAACCAGTGACCTTGAGGTCCATGAAATGACACTCATCCAACTGAGCCACACTGGTCAAGGCAAGTGTTTATGTTTTTGAAAGAATCAAATTTCAGAAAATTTTTGGTGTGAACCAAATGTCTCCATGGACACTTTGGACAGGACCAAATGACTGGGAATCATAATTAAGAATAAGAAATATTAAGAGTTATGTTTATAGCTGCTTAAGAACTTGGATCTGACACAGAAAATATTCTTGTCATCACCAACAAGTTCCATGTCATTTACTTTAAAGAAAAAAAGACTTTGCAGTTTGGCTAAATATCACAATCCATTTGCCAAAAGCTGGGATCAGGCTATCACTCACATGCCTGCTACAGAGGGCATCTCCTATGAGGGATAAGGGCCTCTTGTGATGCTTAAGGGCTGAGTTTTCTTTATCTAAAATAATGTGTCCACCTTTTAAGGAAGTTCCAAAATGGAGAGGCATGTACTTCTTTCCCCTTCATCCACCCTGCCAGCTGGCATCTGGGAGAATAAAAAATTTGATCTTCACAAGTTAATTTTGAGACACCTCAATATTATCTCAATATATTAAGGTATCTCAAATATATAGCTTTTTCTGGGTTCCCCCAGAAGTAGATTTTGTGGTAAAGATTTGAGAACAAATGTGTTGATTCAGGAGACAAAACAGGACACATCAGTAGGATATCGGGGACAGGACGCAGGAAAATGAAGGGAATAAGTGAACAGTGTGTTTTCTAACAGGTTACTTACCACTGTGTGTGAGTGGAGTTCACTCCTTAGTGAGACTCTGAAGGTAGTGTGCAACATAAAGGTCATATTTATCCTACTTTAAATGCAGGAAGATGGCATAATTATATGCCAACCCTCATCATCCAATGATTGAGAGGTGACCACAAGATGTGTTGACTTTCTGGGCCTCTGACACTCTGTGTGATGGGCACAGTATTCAGAGAAAGTCCTTTAGCAAGAGATGCAGATACTGGCATTTGGAAATTGAGCCCCATGAACTGAGAGGTAGAACCCAAAATGATTTGAGCAGAACATGAAAGTACTGTGTGGGAATGGAGATATATCAAGAATCTGGAATTTACAAACAAGGGTTAGAGATAGAAGTTTGTAGTCGTTGATGTAAAATTAAAGTTCATAAGAATGGATAAGATCACTTAGGGAAATAGAAAAGAGAAGAGGACCATACATTTAGTGCCAGCACCAAAATAACAAAAGAAATTAATAAAGCAAACTCACAAGAAACAAGAAATGATAAAGGAGAAACAACAAAAGAGTGTGATATCATTGGAGCCAAGTTTTAAAAAGCACATCAAGAAAGACAGAAGAGCCCTGACCCATTTGGCTCAGTGGATAGAGTGTTGGCCTGCGGACTGAAGGGTCCCGGGTTCAATTCCAGTCAAGGGCATGTACCTTGGTTGCGGGCACATCCCCAGTAGGGAGCATGCAGGAGGCAGCTGATTGATGTTTCTCTCATCGATGTTTCTAGCTCTCTGTCCCTCTCTCTTCCCCTGTGTAAAAAAATCAATAAAATATGAGGGGAAAAAAAGAAAGAAAAACTTAGGAAGCATTAAATGAGTATTAGCTGCTACTATTACTCCTTCCTTCATTCATTCATTGAATTGATTATATTCTGATGATTCTGAAAAAAAGGAAAGAAAAGAAAGGAGTAATAGACCATACTAAATGCTGCTAACATGGGAATGAAAAAAAGAAGAATTCCACTCTTATATTTTAAAAAGAAAATCCAATTGACAGTCCTAGGTGGCTCTTGCCCTTGCAGGCAGGTATTGCAATTCCTCCCTCTGGTGTCTATTCTGAGAACAGCACCTAGTAATGAATTCTAGGAATCTGAAAACAAAACTCTATTGACAGTCCTAGAGGGCTGTGACCCCTGCAGGGAGTTAAAAGAAAAGCCTATTGGAGATAACATTGGCAAAAATGATCTCCCATGCAAGGGCTTTCTTGTTGTTTTGTTGATGGTTTCTTTTGCAGTGCAGAAGCTTTTAATTTTGATGTAGTCCCATTTGTTTATTTTCTCCTTAGTTTCCATTGCCCTAGGAGCTGTATGGATAAAGATATTGATTCCACATATGTCTGCTGTTTTGTTGCCCATGGCTTCTTCTAAGATTTTTATGGTTTCTCATCTTACTTTTAAGTCCTTTATCCATTTTGAATTTATTTTTGTGTATGGTGTGAGTTGGTGGTCTAGTTTCATTTTTTTCCATGTATCTGTTCAATTTTCCCAACACCATCTATTGAAGAGACTGTCTTGACTCCATTGTATGCTCTTGCCTCCTTTGTCAAATATTAATTGAACATAGTAGCTTGGGTCGATTTCTGGGTTCTCTATTCCATGGGTCTATATGTCTGTTCTTGTGCCAATACTAGGCAGTTTTGAGAACAGTGGCTTTGTAATATAGCTTGATATCTGGTACTGTGATCTCTCCAGCTTTGTTCTTCTTTCTCAGGATTGCTACAGCTCTTCAAGGTCTTTTTGTATATCATATGAATTTATGGAGATTTTGTTCTAGGTCTGTGAAATGCTATTGGTATCTTAATGGGAATTGCATTGAATCTATAAATTGCTTTGGGTAATATGGACATTTTAATGATGTTGATTATACCAATTCATGAATAAGTTATATTCTTCCATTTGTTTAAGTTTTCCTCTATCTTTTTTGTCAACGTCCTGTAGTTTTCCATGTAAAGGTCTTTTACCTCCTTAGTTAAATTTATTCCTAGGTATCTTAACTTTTTTTGTTGTAATGGTAAATGGGATTGTTTTTTTAGTTTCTGTTTCTGTGATTTCATTATTGGTGTATAAAAAAGCCATAGATTTCTGGATGTTAATTTTGTATTTTCTCCTCTATTACCAAATTCATTTATTAAGTCGCTAGTTTTTTATGGAGTCTTGGGGTTTTCAATGTACAATATCATGTCATCTGCGAATAATGACAATTTTACTTCTTCTTTCCCAATATGAATGCCTTTTATTTCTTCTTCTTATCTGATTTCTATGGCTAGCACTTCCAGTACTGTGTCAAATAGGAGTGGTGAAAGTGGGCATCCCAATCTTGTTCCTGTTCTTAAGGGGAAATGGTTTTAGTTTTTGCCTATTGAGTATGATGTTGGCTGTAGGTTTCTCATACAAGGTGTTTATTATTTTGAGGTATTGTCCTCTATTCCTACTTTGCTGAGAGTTTTTATTTGGAAAGGACGTTATATTTTTCCAAATGCCTTTTCTGCATCAATTGATATGATTAGGTGATTATTGTCTCTCAATTTTTTATGTGATGTATCACGTTTATTGATTTGTGGATTTTGTACCAGCCTTGCATCCCTAGAATAAATGTTATTCCCCCATAGGTGTTTAATCTCAAAAAATTTATAGGGAACTCATACAACTTAACAAAAGAAACATAAATAATCCATTCAAAAATGGGCAAAGTACTTAAATGGAAACTTTTCAAAAGAGGACATACAGAAGACGAGGAGACATATGAAAACATGCTCAAAGTCACTAATCATCCGAGAGATGCAAATCAAAACGACAGTGAGGTACCATCTCACACCTGTCAGAATGGCTATCATCAACAATCAACAAACGACAAGTGCTGGCAAGGATGCTGAGAACAGGGAACCCTCTTGCACTGCTGGTGGTAATGCAGACTGGTACAGCCACTGTGATAAACAGAATGGTGTTTCCTACTCTAGAAGAAATAATAAAGGAATCCTTCATTTTGAAGTAAAAAAGAGAATAGAAAATAAACCAAAGTGATATGAAAATACTAAATTCTCCAGTAAAGATAAATACATGGACAATTACTGGTATAAGATCTGACTTTATTGTAATTTTCAAAAATCCACTTTTTATTCCTTTATAGGATTTAAAAGACCAGAGCATAAAACCTAATGTTCAATACAGTGTGGGGCAAAAGTAAGTATGCAGTTGTGACTAGGCAATACACACAGGTTATCACCTACTTTTGTCCCACCCTATATATGTTAATTGGTAGGCAATATAAAAAGATAAGAGTTTGTGACATTACTAACATAAACTAAGGGAGTAGAGCTTCAATCAATTTGTTTTTATATGCAGTTGAAATTAGCAGCTTGTAAGAGATTATAGGAGAGAGAGAGAGTCCTATATAATAAAACTCTAATATGCAAATTCACCAAAGGTTAGAATGACAGCTCTCTATGACGTGCACTGACCACCAGGGGGCAGATGCTCAAGGCAGGAGTTGCCCCCTGGTGGTCAGTGCGTTCCCACAGTGGGAGCGCTGCTCAGCCAGAAGCTGGGCTCATGGCTGGTGAGCATGGGGAGTGGGCCTAAGCTGGCAGGCGGACATCCCCCAAGGGGTCCTGGACTAGGAGAGGGCCCAGGCTGAGCCGAGAGACTCCACCCCCAGTGCACAAATGTCATGCACCTGACCCCTGGCCTCTAGGATGTGTGTATCATTTGCATTAATATTACTACTATTAAAAAAAAAACACAGAAAATAATAAGTGTAAGGAATTGGAGAAATTGGAACCCTTGTGGACTGTTTGTAGGAGTGCAAACTAGTATAGAATGCAGTAATAAAAACTTTAAAATGGAATTACCAGCAATTCGATTTCTGGGTATATTTCCAAAAGTTGAAATGGCAATTTTGAGGAGATATTATATATCTGTAAATGCAAGGGACCTTGTGTAGCCAAAATAATCTAAAAAAAAAAAGAGCAAATTTGGAATATTCACATATTCCGATTTTAACACAGACTACAAAGCTATAGTGATAAAAAAATAGTATGCTATTGTATAAAGATGGATATATATAACAATAGAATAAAATATAGTCTAAGTAAATTCATACATATATGCTCAATTGACTTTTAAGACATAATTTTTAAAACAGTTTTATATTTAACCACAAAAGTGAGAACGAAATGCAGAGATTTTCCTGCTCAATGCATTTACTGTTTTCCTCATTATCAACATCACTCACCAGAATAGTACTTTATTTTTTTACCAAGGATAAATCTACATTGACACATCAAAGTCAGCCATAGTTTATAGTTTACCTTATGGTTCACTCTTGGTTTGTCTATGGGTATGGACAAAAGTTTAATGAACTCCTTCAATCATTATAAATATCAGATAGAGTATATTCATTCCCCTAAAAGTATTGTGCTGTGCCTATTCATGTCTCTCCTCATTCCTCCTAGAAACCACTGATATTTTTATCTTCACAGTTCTACCTTTTATAGAATGTCATACAGTTGGAATCATACAGTGTATAACTTTTTCAAATTGGCTTTTTTTCACTTAGTAATATGCATTTAGGTTTTCTCCATGTCTTTTCATGGCTTCATAGCTCATTACTTTTTATCACTGATTAATATCCCATTGTCCAAACGTATCCAGATTTGTTTATGCATTCATGTACTGAAGGTTATCTTTGTTTTCAATTTTTGGCAATTGGGAATAAAGCTACTATATTAATAAAGATTTTTTTGTGTACATAAATTCTCAACTCTTTGGGTAAAATATCAAGGAATATGATCACTCAATTGTTTGTTAAGAGTATGCTTAGTTGTGGGGATAGGGGCTGGGTAGAAAGGGGTAAAGGAGGGTAATGGGGGTATCTGTAATACTATCCACAATAAAATATATATATTAGAGGCCTTGTGCACAAAATTCGTGCACGGGAGGGGGGCGGTCCCTCAGCCCGGCATGCACTGTCTCCAATCCGGGACCCCTCAGGACTACTGGCTCCTAACGGCTCACCTGCCTGCTGGCCTGGACCCCTCAGGACTACTGGCTCCTAACGGCTCACCTGCCTGCTGGCCTGATCACTCTAACTGCTCTCCCCTGCCAGCCTGATCCCCCTAACTGCTCTCCCCTGCTGGCCTGATTCCCCTAACTGCTCTCCCCTGACGGTCTGATCCCCCTAACAGCTCTCCTCTGACAGGGAATTTAACGTGGAATTCATTAAATTTGTAATATGAGTCTGATCCCTCTAACTGCTCTCTCCTGCTGGCCTGATGTTCCTAACTGCTCTCCCCTGCCTGCCTGATCACCTCTAACTGCCTGTGCCTCAGCCCCGCCACCATGGCTTTATCTGGAAGGCATCCAGAAGGTCATCCAGAAGATGTTCAGTCTAATTAGCATATTACCCTTTTAGTAGTATAGATGCTACCTTGTCCTAAAAATGCAGGTTGTTAGCAGGCTTTCCTATCTTGGAAGGGGAGCCCACAGTAGCATCCTGGGTTCTGACCAGGGCTTATGCACTCGTGCTTTATCTCAGCAAATGAGATTCCTAGAAGAAGACTCTTGGATGTACCTTGAACATTTCTATCGATTTTGCCAAAGTGGTTTAAATGTTGAACCACTTTAAACTCCCACCAGAAACCATGCGTGTGCCCTCTGTCCTAATTTGATGCCAATATCATTGATTTCCCCCTAGAAGCTTCCCTCCCCTCAGCCAGGACTGCTTGGCACTTGAACCAACCTCACTGTTCAGCCCAGGACTTGATTTCCCGAGATAGAATTATGGAGGAGGAAAAATAGTTTTCCTCTACCCTTCTGAGTTCTTAGCAAAGGTCCTTGTTATGAAAGATAGATTGCCAAGAGAAAAGCAGAAGTTCATGTGTACCTCGTGTATATGTAGGAGATTCCACGGAAAAATGAATAACTCCCCAAAGTGGCTTAGAACCCAAATTTAAATACCTTCTTCCTAGGGAAAGGGGACAGGAGATGTAGGCCTCTTGGAGGAGAGTAAATGATTTTTAGGAAAGATTAATAGGGGTGGGGGGGAGATAGTTTGTAACAAAGTTTGGGTGTGATGTCAACTTCTAGTCTCCTGTCCTGTGACAGGAGTCAGTCTTCGCTGGCTGATGACATTTTTCCCATCAAGGGGACCTATGAAATTTAAGCTCCTTTTTTGGGGGGGAAGGAGGGGTCCAATTTTAGGCAGATCAGGAGACTTCAGTGAAAGCGGCTCCTTGCATTAGCTGTTTTTCAAGCATCTGCAGCTCAAGATCAGCAATATAGCAATACGGCATATGTTAGGGTGGCATGTTCTCCGACCTTCAGAATAAACTCAACAAAAGCTTGTTTCCTCTATTAGATGAGTTGCCACAGTAGTGTTATTCCCTGGAGACAGTATTCTGACCAGACCTTCCTGTGAGGGATCATAGTGTATCTATATTTTTTTAAAAAATAAAACTACCAAAAAAGAGAAACTGCCAAATTGCCTTCCAAAGTGGCTGAACCATTTCCGATTCCCATCAGCAATGTATGAGTTCTTCTTGCTCTAGATCCTCCTCAGAATTTGGTATTGTCAGGGTTGCAAGATTTACCCAGGGCACTTAGTGTTGCAGTAGCATCTCATTTTTTAAATTTAAGTTTCTCTGATGACATATAATGTAGAGCATCTTTGCATATGCTCATTTGCCATCTATGCATATTTGATGAGTTGTCTGTTAAGGTCTTTGGCCCATTTTTTTTAAATCAGGTTACTTGTTTTCTTATTTTTGAGTTTTAAGAATTCTTTGTACATATTGGATAAGAGTCCTTAATGAGATATGATTCTCTTTTGAAACATTTCTCCCAGTCCGTGCTATCTTTTCTCATTCTCTTGATATTGTCTTTCACAGAAAAGTTTTAAATGTTAATAAATTCCAGTTTATCAATTATTTCTTCCATGGACCAAGCCTTTCTTTTGTATTTAAAAAGCCATTACCACCCAAGGTCAGCCAGATTTTCCCCTATATTTTCTTCTACAAGTTTTATAGTTTTGCAATTTACATTTTGGTCTACAATCTTTTTTGAGTTCGTGTTTGTGAAGGGTATAAGGTCTGTGTCCAGGGTATTTGCTTGCAGATGTCCAGTTATTCCAACACCATTTGTTGAGAAAACTATCCTTGCTCCATTGTATTGCATTTCCTCTTTCCTCAAAGATCAGTTTGCTGTGTTTATATGAATCTATTTCTAGATTCTTCATTCTGTTCCACACATCATTTGTCTATTCTCTCACCAATATACACTGTCTTGATGAATCAATTGATTTTTGACAAGAGTTCTAAGAAAATTAAATAGTCTTCTCAACAAATGATGCTATGACAACTGGATAGCCACATGCAAAATATATAACTTTGTAGCCATAACTCTCACCACATGCAAAAATTAACTCAAAATGTATCAAAGCTCTAAATGCCAGTACTAATGTTATGAAACTCCTAGAAGGAAACCTTGGTGCAGATATTTTTCAGTTTGGATTACACAGCAATTTCTTTTACTGAACAACAAAGGTACATAAAATAAAAGAAAAATATAGATAACGTGGAATTCATTAAATTTGTAAAAATTGCAGCAAAGGGCACATCAATAAAGTAAAAAATACAATCTAATTATCAGGAAAAACTTTTGCAAGTCATATCTATATATATAAGCCTAAACCCCAAATGACCAAACAGCTGAACAACCAGTTGACTGGTTGCTATGACACGCACTGACCACCAGGGGGCAGATGCTCAATGCAAGAGCTGGCCCTGGTGGTCAGTGTGCCCATACAGTAGGAGTGCAATTCAGCTGACTGACAGGCTCCAGACACCTGGCTCATGGCTGGCAAGCACAGCTGTGGTGGCACAAGCCTCTCCTGCCTTCGCAGAAGCACTACCAAGAGTGACGGAGGCAGATGCAGCAGGGCTGGGATGAGCAGGAGCAGCACGGTGCCTGACCTGAGCTCAGGCTCCTTGCTGGCCGCCTGCTACTTTGTGTACTACTACATCCCTCGGAGGATGTTGGACTGCTGACATCCCCTGAGGGGTCCTGGATTGCAAGAGGGCACAGGCTAGGCCAAGGGACCCAATTGGTGCACGAATCAATGCACTGGGCCTCTCCTATCTAATAAAGGCCTTGGATCTAGGTTATATCAAGTACACTAACAACCTTTGTCTTGACTGATTTGTGAGTGACAAAGAAAATAATGTAATTTTCCCCCAAGCCTCAGAAATCATACAATATCTTTGAATAGACTTTGCAGTTCATTCAATTATAGATAAGGCCTATGTTTTAGAATACAAATCCATATTGCCTAATATTCATGATTGAAAGATTGATCCTGGGTACTTGTTAGAATTCAAGTCCTAGATCCCTCTTCTAGAGGCTATGACTCTGATAAAGAGGATCCTAGGTGTCTGTAATTTTAATGAACACCAAGGAAATATTTTTTTTTTATCTTTGAAAGTAGGTACCAAAAGTAATCATGTGCTTTAATCCATTAATCAACAAAAGGTTGTTTTTTTAAATAAAGCTAATATTATTTACCATTGTATTGATTGAAATATTTATGATTTTAAATTGCATTAGGTTTTATATTATCAAACACACGATTAAGGTATTTTTTCATCTGCTATTTAATAATTGAACAGAGAATGAAAATCAATCAAAAATTCTTAGAGTTGAAAGACAATTTGCAACACTCTATATTCCATCTTGTATATAATAGAAGGCTTTTTCTAGTCACCTAGGAATTTAACACCCCGATTGAAAAGACTCATTGGCTGTAGACTCCACTGGAAAATAGGATTGCCATTAAAGCCATAGGACTGTGTAGCTCAGGAAGAATCACATGACCCATAATGCTTAAATCCAAACGATCTATTATTTTCTCTGTAAAGAAAAAGAGAAAGAAAAAGACATTATTGTAAACAGCATTTAAAATTGCCTGGATATCGCACTAAGTGCTTCTAAATGTGCAGCATGATGTGGAGAAGCTGTGCTCCACCTCCACAACCCACGTGCTCCCCACAACCTACACACATCCTTCCCTCAACTGGGGCTACTTGGCTCTTCCTACATGGTCAGTCCTGGCTCAGTGCTGGAAACCTCCCAAAATGGAGAGAGGAGAGGATTGGAGATCGTTTTGATGGTTCTCCAGAAGTAGAAGCAACTTTTGGGATTAAATAAGAGGAACTAACTTTGAGAGACAATGAAGAGGGAAGTAGGAAGATTGGCTGAACCTTTAGGCTGCAAACTCCTTTGGAGTGAAGCATATAGGAAAGGAGGTTGGGTGGAAGTGCCTGCAGTGCCCTGCTCTCTAAGGAAGGTTTGCAGTCTATCCTGGAGTTCAGAAGACAGGATTGACCCTCAGAGGAGGCCCTTCCTAGCATTAAGAGGCCCATTGTGATGGATTTCAAATTTCTGTAGTCAAGTAGGGTTTCTTGCTCAGTTATGGTCTCTGTAGCTTGGTACTACAGCACAAAGATGATCAGTTATCATATGGACTTCAGAAGTTAATATATTGGTCATAGACCCATTAGTAAGTCCTAGTGGTTAAATTAATTGATTTGTACATTTCCAGAATATCCAGCAGATATATTGAGAAGTCAAATACAAATTTGCTTTTGCGAATGAGAGCTCCCAGGAAAGGTATCAGTGTGATTCTGTGGCATTTACTGAGATAGTACAATTTTTTCCATACATATTAGTACTGTGTATAGCCTTTCAAAAACATTGGGTTTTCCTATCATTTTGTGATGGTTTCCTCAATATTTTGGAAGAGCCAATCAATACTTAGCATTATATTCTTACAACACTGCACTGCAGAAAACGCATTCATTGGAGTAAGTGTGCATATTTGTTCCGCAGACTGGATCCATTTCTCTGGTGCAGATATGTAATCGGTCTTTATACTTATTACAGTCTGGCTGTCAAACATAAAGAACAATGTAAAATTTGTCAGATAGTGAACTTTTTGAAAATAATGTCTTTAACCTTTGTACAAGATACCATGCATCCAAAGGGAATGAAAATAGTCTATATTGTTGTTTGGAAACACACAGTCTACTTACTCATAAAATATTATTGATATATTTTTACAAACCCAATATCATTTTTAAAAAGCAGACAAATGGTTGAATGTATTTTTATAATGTAACCACTCTCGTTTCACTTCTACTCATACCTGCATCGGATGTCCACCATTATTTCATAGCACAAAAAATAGTAAAAAGGAATTTTAATAATTTCCCTATCTTTTTTATTGATTTAACTACTAGAGAATCAGATACATTCAGATTATCACCACATATGTATATATTCATATATGTTATTATTTGCATATATATGTAAAATTTGGTTAGTAATGGCACTATTGGTAATTTACATAAATAAACAATATGAATATATGAAAATTATTATTGTAGCCACCTTTCAGTGGATAATTTTTGCAATCCTCTTGTTTTGCTAGATAAATAATTCTACTTTAAATAGCCTGTAACCTTTATCAGGTGCTTTCAGATAACAACGGTACCCAATAATGTAATCTTTGAAATGATGGGATATTTTATCTTGTCCAAAATACCAAATATTTTTATATGGCTGGCTAGATTTAAATTATTTAACTTAGCATAATAATGGCATAGTTTAAATAAAATTTGTGAAGGATCATTCTGTTGCACATTTTTTGGTGATTTTTTTCTATTATTATTAAAGAGCAAATGAGAGGGACTAGAGAGATAGAAACATCAATGATAAGAGAGACATCAAAAAGTTGCCTCCTGCAGGCGCCCTACTGGGGATTAAGCCTACAACCTGAGAATGTGTCCTGACCAGGAATTGAACCAGGGGCCTCTTGATTCGTGGGTCAACATTTAACCACAAAATAACACTGGCAGGGCTGTCTGGTGAAATTTGCTGTTAAAACTTGCAATATAAAATAATTAAAAGTTGCCCAGCCAGTGTAGCTCAATGATTGAGCATTGACCTATGAACCAAGAGATCACGGGTCCAATCCTAGTCAGGGCACATGCCCGGGTTACAGGCTGCATCTCTAGTGTGGGGCAAAAGGCAGCATATCAATGATTCTCTCTCATCATTGATGTTTCTGTATCTCTCTCCCTATCCCTTTCTCTCTGAAATCAAGAAAAATTATATCTTAAAAATATTGAAAGCTTTTTTAATTTCCAAATTAATCAGTATTAACTTACCTCTTTGCGTTTTAGTGCTGCAGTAAAAGCTTCTGCAACAAGCACACAAAAGAAAATGTAAAAATAAGAAGAAGGAAACGAAATCAAGTCTCTGGTGAGAAGAACCTATACTTTTTAGTAGCAAAATTCTATACAAATTGCCTACTCAGGACCACCAAGTTCTGAGGTGAGCCTTTTGTGGTAATATCAAAATAGTAAGTTCACAAAATAAATCCAAATCTGGAAATATAATTAATATATTTTAATATAATTTAAAGTGTTGTGCAGTAATTATCAAACACTCCTGTGAAGATACCATAGTTCTTTTTACTCATTTTTTAATAAATGAGACATCCTAGTCAGAGAGGACAATGCCACTTAATATGCCTTGCATAAGGTCATCTAATATGAAGAAATTATTACTTCATGAATTAGTACTCAGTTCTAATATCAGGGGCCAATTCAACACTTCACAGCTACTTTACTCAAATTGCACTAAAGGAAGATAATTTTTGAATGAGTTCTCACCTTATACAAAGTTTTGACTTTACAAGAATGAGAACTGGCAAAGAACAAATCAGATTGCAAAGGATTATCTGATCTAGGAGACATCATCCCCCCCCCCCCACCTCCACCAAAGTCTGCATTTAGCTAACATGGAATCTGACCTCCAAAATAATAATTAGGTAAATACCTTTAGTCATAAATGAACAAAAAGCTAAGTTCTACTGCTCATCCTAACCCACCTATCTGCCTCCATCTCTCTAAGGTGGAAATGAGAATAATCCACAAAAACAAATTTAAAAAGGGGTTTGTAGCATGCCTGCTTTCATTTTGCCAGTTCAAATATTACAAACTCAATGAAAGAAGCTGCTCCATTTTTAGATAATAGATGTTGTCTCCTGCATTTTCTAAGATGTGTGAAATGCTTCATCCAGAACTGAAAGTGTACTCACCAGAATAAAGAGGAAATGCCAAGGCAATGATGAAAATAACTTTGATCCATAATGAGAAAAAGGACATTTTATCAAGTCTGTAGAAGAAACCCAAAAGGGATGTTTACAACACATGACACAGAGACAAATTTCCTCTTTCTAAAGGAAAGTTTCTTACAGGCGAAGGACCTGCTCCTCTCCTAGATTCCTAATTATAATGGACTTTTCCTTTTTTTCCTTGCCCAAACTCACAGGATCAAGGAGACACACCTGGGAACAGAAGGCATTGTAGAGACTTGAAACACCAGGACACATTCTCAGCACAATTAAGAAGGAGCTGTTCATTCCTAACAGCTTGGCTCAGCCCACAGAAGCCTGACACCACTTAAGGAAATATGCACACTAGAATCTCCATTTTTCCTCAGAATATAGAAACATTTCAGGAAGGACTGACCTGGAGCAGGCTTCACAGCAATGCTGCACCCCATGGCCACCCATACATTCCCCACCCAAATTCCCTGAAACCAGAGGCAGTGGAGCCTGAAGCCTACAGCTCTAGAGACTGTGCTTATTTTGTTCACCTTTCTTTGTCATCCTCCTTAACCCAGATGAGGAGTCTCCTGTATTCGCTTGCTGTTGAGGAGCTTCATGGGGTTAGAATAGATGGCTCATAATAACATAAGGCAGAGACATTCTGTGTTCTGCCTAGAGTCTGTAAAACAACTTGTGAGATATGCCACTCAAATAATTCTCAATGTATCTTGCCTCAGCAGGAAGTTTGGAATGATTTTATGATACTAGAGATCTGGTGCATGAAATTCCTGCACAGGGGGGGGTGTGTCCCTCAGCTCAGGCTGCACCCTCTCCAATCTGGGACATCCCTCTCACAATTCAGGACTGCTGGCTCCCAACCGCTCACCTGCCTGCCTGCCTGATTGTCCCTAACCGCTTCTGCCTACCCCTGATCTACCCCTAACCACTCCCCTGCCAGCCTGATGGATGCCTAACTGCTCCCCTGCTGGCCAAATTGCTCCTACCTGCCCTCCCCTGCCAGCCTGGTGCCCCTAACTGTCCTCCCCTGCATGCCTGGTTGACCCCATCTGCCCTACCCTGCTGGCCCAGTCACCCCTAACTTTTCTCCCTTGCCAGCCTGGTCGCCCCTAACTGCACTCCCCTGCTGGTCTGATTGCCCCTAACTGTCCTCCCCTGCTGACCTGGTCCCCCAACTGTCCTCCCCTGCAGGTCTGGTCCCCCCACCAACTACCCTTCAGGCCTGGTCCCCCCACAACTGCCCCTCCCCTGCCAACCTGGTCACCCACAACTGCCCTCCCTTGCTGGCCTAGTCGCCCCCAACTATCCTCTCTGCAGGCCTGATCACCCCCAACTGCCCTCCCCTGCTGGCCATCTTTTGGTGGCCATCTTGTGTCCACATGGGGCGTCCATCTTGTGTGTTGGAGTAATGGTCAATTTGCATATTACCTCTTTATTATATAGGATTCGCAGAACTGTGGGGTGTGGATAAAGTAACAGGGCTTTAAAACCTTAAAATAGAGAATAGATGTAAAAGCTTTTCAAGCTACTAAGTTGGAAAGAAAGGAGAATCAAAGCAAGAAATAGAACAATATATTAGCGAAACTGTAATTAGATCCATACGTAGGCCTTTAGTATTTTGAAACACTAGGGGAACATTGGACTCAATTGGTGCTTTGGTTTATTAAACTTCTTACTATCAGATAAATGGAGGGTCTCATTAAGCTGTAATAGTACAGAGAGTTATCATGTTCCTTTTAACCAATTTCCCTCAATGGGGACATCTCATAAAGCTATAGTACAATTTCACCATCAGGAATATTTTAAAAAGCTCCCAGATGAATATTAGGCAGACAGCTTTAAACCTGGGCTGGAATACAACATGTCAATAAAAACATCAGGAGGGAAAGAAGGCTCAGGAGTGAAATTGAGACTATGAGGGAAAATGCCCTAAATTTTATATTGAATCATTTGATCTGAGGAATAAGTGAAGAAAACAAAATCAAGTCAGTATAGCCCAGCTGACGTAAAATAGAGTCTGTATAGTCAGGCAGTCAAAATTAGTTCAAACTAAATGGGCTGGATCATGAGGAGTGGATTTTATTTTAACTAGCCTGAGGACTCATAAATGGAGGGATATTTCATGATCATGAATGGGAGACTCAGTATTGTCAAGATATCAGTTATTCCCAAGTGGATCTATAGATTCAATACAGTCCCAATCAAAATCCCAGCAAGTTATTGTGTGGATGTTATTAAACCAATTCTAAAGTTAAAGGCCAAAGTCTAGAATAACCAATAGAATATTGAAGAAGTTGAAGGACTGATGCTACTCAACTTCATTAATCAAGATAGTTTATAACTAACTCAATAATCAAGATAGTGTATTATTAGCAAAAGAAAAGACAACTTGATTAATGGAGCGGAAAAGAGATCCCAGAAACAGACCCCCATAAATGTAGCCAAATGTTTTCTGACAAATGAGCAAGGGAAATACAATGAGGCAAAGATAGTTTCTCAAAATTAGTGCCTGAACCACTAGATATCCATATTCAATAAAATAAATGTAAACTTAGACCTTATACCCATCACAGAAAGTAATGCAAAATGAATCACAGACCTAAATGTAAAATGCAAACTATAAAACTCCAGGAGATAAAGAGAAACCTAGATGACTTTGGGAAAAGTGAATACTGTTAAAATATAAGGCCAAGTGCATAATCCATGGAAGAAATAACTGATGAGCCAGACTTTATTAAAATTAAAAACTACTGTTGTGCAAGAGACGATAATCAGAGGATGAGAAGACAAGCCACAGACTAGGAGAAAATATTTTCAAAAGACACATCTGTTAAAGGACTATTATCCAAAATATACAAAGAAATCTTAAAATTCAGGAATACAAAAACAAAGAACTTGGTTTAAAAATGGGTCAAAGATTTTAACAGACACCTCCCAGGAAAAAAGTTATAAAGACATCAAATAAGCATGTGAAAATATTCTTCACTGATACATCCAAAAGGAAATGAAAATTTAAAGTGAAATGCGCCAAACACTTATTAGAATGCTCAAGTTCCAGAAGATTGACAATACCAAATGCTTGCAAGGACATGGGACAACATAAATTCTCTTTCACTATTAGTAGAAATGCATAATAGTGCAACCACTTTAGATAAAAATTTGGTAGGTTATTACAAAACTAAACTGATTTACCATGCAATCCAGTAATCATGCTCTTTGATATTTACCTAAAGGAGGTGAAATCTTCTGACCACAAAAACCAACCAACAAACAAACAAAACCTGCACACTGATGTTTAGAACAGCTTATTCATAATTGCCAAAACATGGGAGCAATCAAAATGTCTATCAGTAGGAGAATGGGATAAACTGTGGTACATCCAGCTGATGGGCTGTTATTTAGATCTAAAAAGAAATGAGTTATCAATCATCAAATGACATGGAGGAGCTTTAATGTATTTACTAAATGAAGGAAGCTAAGTTGAAAAGGCTACATACTGTACAATTCCAACTATATGATATTCTGGAGAAGGGAAAACTATGGAGACCGTAAAAGATCAGCGGTTGTCAGGCGTAGGGAGATGGAGTGAGTGATGAGTAAGTGGGGCACAGAGAAATCTAGGGCAGTATAAATATATAATACCATAATGTTGAATATGCATCATTATATATTTGTTCAAACTCATAGAATATGCAATACCAAGAGTAAACTGTAAACTATAGACATTGTGTGAATATCAAGTGTCAATGTGTTTGCATCATTCTTAAGAAATATACCACTCTGTTGTAGGTGTTGAAAAGGGATGCAGCTATGCATGAGTAGGGACAGTGGGGAGTAGGGTACATAGGAAATATCTGTACTTTTTTCTCAACTTTGGTGTGAACCAAAAATTGCCCTTCAAAGTAATTTCTTAATAAAATGCTTAATATGCACAAAGTTATTTATTTTCTGATGCATAATCTGTAATTGAAAAAGTTGGAAACATTTATATATATGGAATATAAAAGATTGAATTATCTCTTGTACTTTCACAAAGTAGAACACTATACAGATCGTTAAGAAGGAATAATATAGGCATGAATATGTATGCTCCCAAATTGCTGGAATTTCTATATTTTCTCTGGAGAAGGTAATAACTTAGAATTTTACTTTGTAATATACCACTATTAATACAAGAATTTTTCCATATCAGTTTATTTTTTAATAATTTACAAAACTGAAATGTTTTCCATTTCCTAATAAGTGAGAGGTAATCTACCCGCATCATAAAAATCAAAGCGTTTAGCTGATTTAGTTCCTGCACAAATAAAAGACTTTAAATAACTTGGTATCTCCAATGATATGTCCATATCTGTTGTGAGAAGACATAGATGCAGTTTTTTTAAGGAGGACACAACAGGGCATGAGTGAGACTTCTCTGGCATTGACTATGGATAGGAAAGTCCATTTGCCGAAACTGTAAACAATGCTAATTTCTACAGTAGATCTAACTTTGTCTCAAAAAACATTGTATTATTTAAACCCAATAACACCTTCATTTGAAGATATCATCTTTAGATGAAGAAACTGAAGAGCAAGCAAGATAATAGCTTGCTAACATCATTCTAATATAAAGGGAAGTAATTGAGACTGATTATTTCAATGCTGTTTCCAATGTCCATGCAGTTGCCTCACAATAAACAACTCTCAATTTCAAGGCAGATGAATTGCCCCTAGAGAGATCAAAAAGGGTTTGCCTAAGGTAAGTCTTTGATATTAGAACTGATAACTAAAAACACCAGACCTGAAAGAGATTATTCCAACAAATTTCATTGTGAAATATGACCTCCAAAACAGACAAGGATTCTTCAAGTACTTCAGCTCTGTAGGTCGGAAACAGGATGAATTTCCCTGCCCATTACCAGTGGCCATTCAAATCCACTATGCAGTTTCTTACCTTTTACAATATAGGTATTTTTTTTTAAATCTATTAATATACTCTTAAAGGGGCATGTGCACTGTTCTCTATTTGGTTTACTTATTCAAGGATTCTAAATCAAATGGAACAACCAATTTTGTTCCTAGATGACACCAAATATTGCCTGCATTTTCTAGGATTTGAGAAATACTCTATCCAGGGTTGGAAAATGTACTCACCAGGAGAAATGGAAATGCCAATATGATGATTAAAAACAAAAAGCTGGCATTGATATTCAATGAGAAGTTAGCGATTTGAACTCCTTAGAAAGTTGTAAAGAAACCAGAATGTTTATGACAAATTCCCATAATGAGTTCAATGAACACGACCAGAGAGGCCACTTCCAACTTGAGAAAGAAGAGCCTCAACTCCTGAATTGTTAAAATCCTTTACTATTTTCTTTTTAATTTTCACCCAAAAATATCTTTCCCATTTATTTTCAGTGAGAGTGAAAGGGCGGGGGGGAGGGGGGGCAAGAGAGAGAGAGAGAAACATCTTTGCAAGAGAGACACATTTCTTAGTTGCCTCCTGTAGGTGCCCAGATCAAGGCCACCATAGAACCAGCAACCAAGGTACTTGCTCTTGACCAGGAAAGGAAGCCAAGAGACTTTTCTCAAGTTACCCACCTCAAGAAGACACAATACGAAGGCAGACTGCAGATGTCTTATTCACTTGTGCAGCCTCAGCCAGCTCCACTATGTTGAGCAGTGTATTTTAAATACTGCTATGTAGGAAACAAATATCAGTAGAGATAAGACACACAGGGTCATATGTCCAGGCAGTGACTGGGAAGTTACCACACAAAGAGGCAATCAGAGCTAGCCCTACAGCAGGAAGTTTAGAGGACAATTTTATCTGATGGGCATAATGAATGGGGAGGGGAGAAAATAATGTGTATGTTTTAGATCCTAAAATAGATAAGACATAAAGTCTTTCTAAGCCAGGGAGCTGTGTAGGATCAGGAGATAAGGCAGGAAAAGAATTTCAGAATCTATAATTTACAAATACGTCTGGAACCTCTGCAGTTTGAAAACACGGAGAGCTATGAGAAGCACCTGGAGAGCTTTGTACAGTTACCTGTGCCCATGTTCCTTCCCCAAGGTTGCAATTCACTTTTCTATATGAGATCCTAGTAACAGGTATTTGTTTTAAAGTTTCTAAGGTGGTAATAACATGCAGAGTGACTGAGCTAGAGCCACAGAGCAATCTCTGGGGCACTATTCCATCATGCTTCCTACTTCCCTAAACCAGAGCTTTCATAGTGAGTTGAAGTATATACAAACCTGTCTGTGGCTAGCTTTATTCACACACTTAAATTGCACTCATTTTGGAAATTCAGATTGTTTCAGGTTTTTGTGTTCCTGTCTCAAAAGAAGGAAAATAAATTCCAAAATGATCATGAGAGCTTAGTCTTAAGAACCTAAAGCTAGCCTTGCCCGGTTTTTCTCAGTGGTACAGCGTCAGCCCATGCACTCAGGTGTTCAGGTTTGATCCCCCATCCAGCCCACACAGTGGAGTTGCAGATTCCTTCCCCAGCCCCTAGCAGGGCAACTGGGGGAGGCAACCAATCCATGTGTCTCACTCTCATCTGTGTTTCTCTCTCTCTTCCAAACCCCTTCCACTGCCTCAAAAAATCTATGGGAGAAATATCTTCCACTGAGTATTAATAATAACAAAAGCATCTAGAGCCAGACAACTGTGCTCCTGGTCTAGCTCTATGGCTTATTACGTGAGGTGCCTTAAAAAATTGTACGTATTATCTGATTATAACTTAACACATTTGTTAAAAAAATGAGTTAAAATAAAATAGCTGCTTCCATTGTTAAATATGTTACATACAAAATACCTAAAAGTGCCTGTACCAGATTAGCATAGAATAAAGACAGAGGCATTTTCAAGTAGTTAATGAAAGCCTGTTATATGAAAGTGCTGTATCATTTATTGACCAAATATCAGTGAATTGAATACAGCAATATTTTTAAAGATTGGTATTAAGTAGGATTTTCCAGTACTCAAGGTTGATTCAGCATTTGCAAACTAAGAAATGTAATTCAATACATTAACAGATAAAGGAAGAAATCATATGACCAGTTCAATAGACACTACTTATGATAAAAAAAAAAAATGAAGAAGGAGGAGGAGGAGGGAAGGAAGGAAGGAGGGAGGGAAGGAAGGAAGGAAGGAGGGAAGGAAGGAAGGAAGGAAGGAAGGAAGGAAGGGAGGGAGGGAGGGAGGGAGGGAGGGAGGGAGGGAGGGAGGGAGGGAGGGAGGGAAGGAGGGAGGGAAGGAGGGAGGGAGGAAGGAGGGAGGGAAGGAAGGAAGGGAGGAAGGGAGGGAAGGAGGAAGGGAGGAAGGAGGGAGGGAAGGAAGGAAGGAAAGAAGGAAGGAAGGAGGGAAGGAAGGAAGGAAGGAAGGAAGGAAGGAAGGAAGGAAGGAAGGAAGGAAGGAAGGAAGGGAGGGAGGGAGGGAGGGAGGGAGGGAGGGAGGGAGGGAGGGAAGGAGGGAGGGAGGAAGGAGGGAGGGAAGGAAGGAGGAAGGGAGGAAGGAGGGAGGGAAGGAAGGAAGGAAAGAAGGAAGGAAGGAGGGAAGGAAGGAAGGAAGGAAGGAAGGAAGGAAGGAAGGAAGGAAGGAAGGAAGGGAGGGAGGGAGGGAGGGAGGGAGGGAAGGAGGGAGGGAGGGAGGGAGGGAGGGAGGGAGGGAGGGAAGGAGGGAGGGAAGGAGGAAGGGAGGAAGGAAGGAAGGAAGGAAGGGAAAGGAAGGGAGGAAGGAAAGAAAGGGAGGAAGGAAGGAGAGAGAAAACAACTACAACAACAACTTTGACCATAACCGGTTTGGCTCAGTGGATAGAGATTCGGCCTGTGGACTGAAGGGTCCCTGGTTCAATTCTGGTCAAGGGCATGTACCTTGGTTGCAGGCACATCCCCAGTGGGGGCATGCAGGAGGCAGCTATTCAATGTTTCTCTCTTATAGATGTTTCTCACTCTTTATCCTTCTCCCTTCCTTTCTGTAAAAAAATAAAAATAAAAATAATAATCAATAAAATATATATATTTTTTAAAAACTTGGATGATTAAATGTAAGTATGCAGTTTAATGAAGGGCATCACAGAAGACTGCATAATTTATGCTGTGATTTTTATTGCTTTCCCACAATAATAGGAGGTCTCAGTGGAATAAAGTACAGAAAAAGAAAATTCGGAAGGGCAGGAGAGTTTAAGATTGAAAAAGAGAAGTAAAATTATCTCTACTAGTATTAGCAAATGTTTTTTGCCTAAGAAGTGTATATTTTAAAAGACAATCACAAAAATTAATAAGGAATGCATTATAATCACAGGATATAAGGTCAATATATACTAGCAAAAATAACAAAAACAAAAATTTACAATTTTTTCCTAACAGCTGTGCTGAGATATAATTCACATACAATAAGCTTCACATACTAAACTGTGCAGTCTGATGAATTTGACATATGCATGCACCAATGAAATGATCTTCACAATCAAGATAGTGATCATATCCATCATCCCCCAAAGTTTCCTCCTGTCCCTCCCCACTCTCTCCCCAGGCAGCTGATGATCTGTTCTCACTTTAGATTAGTTTTATTTTTCTAGACTTTTACATAGATGGACTGTGCCATAGGTACCCTAGTTTGCCTTTCATTCAGCATAATTATTTTTAGAAACGTCTGTGTTGTTGTGTGTAGCAGTACGTCCTTGCTTTTTATTGCTGAGTAATATCCATTGTATGGATAGGCCATAATTTGTTTATTCATTTGCCTGTCCATGATAACTTGTCATATTTTCAGTTTGCAGATACACAAAATAAAGCTGCCACAAATACTTATATACATGTCTTTCTTAAGCATATGCATACATTTCACTTAGCTATCAGTGGAAGGGCTGGAACACCGGGTAGTTCATAAGGATAAAAGTTTCTTAATTTTTAAAGAGACTGCCAAATTCTTTGTCAAACTATTGTCCTGCTTTACATTCCCACTATGGTGCCTGAGAGTTCCAGGTGCTCCACACCCTCACCAACACTTGGTGTGATCAGTCTTTATAGTGTCAGCCATTCTGTTAGGTATAGAGTAGTATATCCTTGTGGTTAATTTATATTTCCTTAACAATTTTGGCCTTTGGAGGGGGTTATTTTTAGTGAAATACCATTGACTAAACATTGTGTGATTTTAAGGTTTACAACATGTTAACTGGATACATTTGTATGTTACATAAGATTAACAACATATCACTAGATAAACCCCTACCACGTCACATAATCATTTCTTTTTTGTGGTGAGAACATTTAAGCTCTAGTCTCTTAGCAACTTGGATGTATTGTTGACTATAATCACAATGTTCTACTAGAGATCTGCAGAACTTATTCATCTTTTAACTCCAACTTCGTACCTTTTGATCAACATATCCTAATTTTCCCGAGTCACCAGGCTCTCATAACCACCATTCTAGTCTCTGTTTATACGTATTGTTAGAAATGCTCTTAACAAAGTTACAGGAATGAGACAAATACTCGAAACTGGATCTGCAAGGCATATTTACTCCTGCACAGAAGGGAGCTGTTTGCTAGCTGGAAATCATGGGCAAAGCACACGAACAAGAAGTCCATTTGGGTTTTATTTCCTGACTCAGGTCTGCCTTGCCCCTCACTCTGAACTCTGACTTGATTGGTCAGGGCTCAGAGCTAAGGTCCCCATTATTGCATGATTGGCTAATTGAGAGGAAGGGGGGGAGGGGTAAGGCGGAGCCTAAGATGGCGGCTCCCTGAGAATCTGAAGATCATGTAAAAAATGGTGGTACCTAGGATCTTGGTGTGCTCCCTTCTTAGACAGAAACGATCACTGGTTCATGCTCACATGTATTAAGTGTTTTGAGGTTTCATGTATGTGATATTATTATACAGCATTTGTTGTTGTCTGTCTGGCGACTCTCATGTGACATAACGCTCTCAAGGACCATGTATATTTTCACAAATGGAAGGATTTTATTTTTTCTCTTGGTTGAATAACACACTATTGTGTATATAACATCTTCTTTATCCATTCATATGTTGGACATAAATTATTTTTGAGTCTGGGCTGTTATAAATAATGCTGCATTGAAAAGGGGAGTGTAGATATTGTTTCAATATTGCATTTTCAACTCCATTATATATATCAAGAAGTGAGATTTTTCTGAGTTAGGTAGCAGCTCTATTTTAACTTTTGAAAGAAGTCCCATTCTGTTGTCCATCTTATTTATACCAACTTACATTCCCACCCATGGTGTATAAGATTTCCTTTTCTTCCCATCCTCGTCAACACTTGTTTGTCGTCTTGATGATAGCCGTTCTAATAGGTGTATGGTGATATCTCATTGTGGCTTTGATTGGCATTTCCCTGAAGATTTTCCAACCCATTTCCATGTATCTATTGGCCATTTTCACGTGCTCTTCAGAAATTATCTGGACATTTCCCTTGCCCATCGTTTAAAATTTATTTTAGAAAGAGGAAGGTAGAGGGAGAGTGAGAGAGAGATGGAAACCTCACTGATGAGAGAGTCATTGATTAGCTGTCTCCTGTATGCCCCTACTGGGGATCAAGCCCACAACCCAGGCATGTACCCTGACTGGGAATCAAACCTAGACCTCCTGGCTCATGCGTTGATGCCCAATCATTGAGCAACACCAGTAATTCGCCCCTGCCAATTCCTAATTGAATTTTTTATTGTTATTGAATCTTACGAGTTCTGTATGTATTTCAGATGTTATGAGATATATGGTTTACAAAAATTGCTCCCATTTTGTAGGTTGTCTTTTCATTTGTTGGTTGTTTCTTTTGCTGTGCTGAAGACTTTTAACTTGATGCAGCCCCACATAACCAACAAAACAATTCTGTAAGTTTAAACTAGTGATGATATATTCAAGCTCTTTATAGCTAATTGGTGCCGGGTTATAAAAGTGAGTGCCTCTGCAAACTTTATGGGGGTTTTATCCACCACATTAAACTATTTCAAGGGTGTAATACCAAATTTTAATACATAATATTGTTTTCTAATAAAGTGATCCTTCAGGTAATTTAAAAACCTTACTGTGACTTGGACAGCAAGATAATCTATGAGGATAGTAATGAGTTTATTAGAATACCTCCCTTTACTTGAGTTCTGTTTCAATATCTAGAAATCCTGGGAATTCGTGAATGAATTTATGCATTGAGAGAACAAAGGTGTGATCAGAATAGTCTACTTGATTTAGATAATGCCACCTACCTTAGATGTCAGCTTATTGATACCAGGAGAAAAAATTAGTGATTAGATCTAATTGTCTGCTAAATGCCTCATGTATCCAGAGAAAATAAGACAGAGGCAGCAGAAGGAACAGATATGTGGTACAATTTCCTGGTCCTCTTTTTAGCCCTGTTGAATCAGAAGTTAAACTGGAGAAGTTTAGGAGTCAGAATTGTTAGTGAGACCTCCTGGATTCTGAAGTAAATAAGGAAAATGCTGATTTCCAAGGTCTTCTAAATGAAAGGTAAGATTAAATGCTTGTGCCTTCAGAGTTAGATATTTCCCACCCTTAGGTGAATTATGGCCTGGCCATAATTCACCTATGTATCCAAATGTATGGATACATTTTCCAGTACCACAGACCTTTTATGAAACATTCTAGATTACTTGCTTTAGGAGAGATTGATAAATCTTGTAATAAATTGTATAAGCACAAATTAATGTTATATCGGGACCTTAGGGTATATTTGCCACAATTTTAAATTTTTCCTTATCTTAAGATGTCTCCTTAAATATTCAGAGTATTCAACATTGACAGACATGGTTATTGGTCTTGCAGGACATTTGATCCTGTCCAAAATTTCCACTGAGACATTTGGTCCATGCCAAAAGGTCCTTCATATTTTGTTCGGTCCTAAACATCCATGGAGGCATTTGTTCCATTTATATTCCATTAATATAAATCCTACTCTTCTGCAAGATGTGAGCCCTGACCTATCTACCTGCCCTATGTGTCATTGCCAGCCAGGCTCCCAAGGTAAGAAAGTTTGTTATTGGCAGTACAGCCACAACACAATCATTGAACCAATACAACCTGATAGCATTTTTATATCTTAATCCTGTATCCCAGAGTATAAATAAACATTATGGGCTATTTGAATGCTAGAATAACTTCTTAGGTTGTATGCTATTTTAATGTGTGTGTATTGATTTTTAGAGAGAGAGGAAGGCATTCAGAGAGGGAGAGGCAGAGAGACAGAAAGAGAGGGAGAGAGAGAGAGATAGCAACCCATAACCTGGGTATGTGCTCTGCCTGGGAATCAAACCAGAGACCTTTAGGTGCATGGAATGACACTCATCCAACCGAGCCCCACTGGCCAGGGCAAGTTTTATGTTTTTGACAGAATCAAATTTCAAAGACTTTTTGGTGTGAACCAAATGTCTCCATGAACATTTAGGACAGGACCAAAAAATGTCTGCTAATTGTGGTTAGGAATAAGAATTGTTAAGAGCTATGTGTATAGCTGCCTGCAGACTTGGCTCAGACACAGAAATTATTCTTGTCATCACCAGCAGGTTCCATGTCATTTACTCTAAAGAAAAAAGACTTTATAATTTGAGTAAATATCACAAGCCATTTGCCAAAAGTTGGGCTCAGGCTATCACTTGCATGCATGCTACAGAGGGCATCTCCTGTGAGGGAGTAAGGCCTCTTGTTATGCTCAAGGACTGAGTTTCCTTCATCTAAAATAATGTGTCCACCATTTAAGGAAGTTTCGAAATGGAGAGGAGTGTACTTCTTTCCCCCTCTGCTAACCTGCTAGCTGACATCTGGGAGAATAAAAATGTTGATCTTTATATGTTAACTAGAGGCCCGGTGCATGAAATTCATGCATGGGTAGGGTCCCTAGGCCTGGCCAGCGTTCAGGGCTATCAAGGCCTTCTGGCTGCTGGCTGGGACCTCCCTTCCACAGCTTCCAGCTGCCAGGTGCTGGCTGGGGCCTCCCTTCCCCAGCTGCCAGCTAGGGTCTTCCTTCATTCCACGCCACCCACTGGTGGTCAGTGCACATCATAGCAAGTGATCGAACTCCTGGTCTCCCGGTCAAACTCCTGAGGGGACAATTTACATGTGCCCCTTGGACACAGCATCCAGCCTCATGGAGGGGCTGACAGGCCCAGACATTCCAGCAGTGCCATCTTTGTTGAGTTAATTTGCATACTTGCTCCTGATTGGCTGGTGGGCATAGTGGAGTGACAGTCAATTTGCATGTTTCTCTTTTATTAGTGTAGATTTCGAGATATCTCAATATTATCTCAATATCTTGAAATATCTCAAATATTTATCTTTTGTGGAGTTTCCCCAGAAGTAAATCCTGTGGTAAATAATTGTGAATAAATTCATTTATTTGGGAGACAAATACAGATACATCAGTAGGGTATTGGGGACATGAGGCAGGAAAATGAAGGCAATAAATGAACAGTGTGTTTTCTAGCTGGTTAGTTACCATTATGGGAAAATAGAGTACATCTCTTAGTGAGACTCTGAAGGTAGTGTGCAACATAAAGGTCAGATTTATTCTATTCTAAATGCAAGGGAGCTGGCATATTTATATACCAACCCTCATCAGCCAATGATTGAGAGGTGACCACAAGATGTGTTGACTTTCTGGTGCTTCTGGCACTCTGTGTATATGGGCACAGTATTGAGAGAAAGTCCTTTAGCCAAGAGATGCAGATAGTGGCACTTGGAAGTTGAGCCCCCATGAACTGAGAGGTAGAGCCCAAATGATTTGAGCAGGACATGAAAGTACTGTGTGGGAATGGAGATATATCAAGAATCTGGAATTCAGAAACAAGGGTTAGAGATACAAATTTGTAGTCAATTTTGGAAAATGGAATTAAAATTCATGAGAATAGATGAGAATAGATAAGATCACTTAGGGAAATAGAAAAGAGAAGAGGACTGTACATTGAGTACCAGCACTGAAATAACAAATGAAATCAGTAAAAGAAGCCAATAAGGAACACGAGATGATAAAGGAGAAAAACAAAAAACATTGGAGCCAAGTTTTAAAAAGTGCATCAAGAAAGAAAGAATTAGTAAACCATACTAAATGCTGCTGACATGGGAATAAAAAATGAGATGTGATAAATCCACTCTTATATTTTGAAAAGAAAACCCAATTGACAGTCTTAGATGGCTCTCACCCTTGCAGGCAGGTATTGCAATAACTCCCTCTGCTGTATATTCTGAAAACAGCACTCTAGTAATGAATTCTAGAAGTCAAAACAAAACCCAATTGACAGTCCTAGAGGGATGTGACCCTTGCAGGGAGTTAAAAGAAAAGCCTACGGAGAGACCTAGAGAGCTTTCATCATGAAGGAGGTGTGGCAATAGTGCCTCTTGTGGACATTCTGAGAACAGCACCTTACTAAAGGAGGTGTTGCCATAGTGCCCTCTTTTTGTTAATCTTTATCATTGAAAGTATTACATATGTCCCACTTCCACCCCCATCCCCAGGCCTTAGCCACCCTATTGTCTGTATCCTTGGGTCATGCGTACATGTATAAAAGTTCTTTGGTTGATCTCCACCCATCCTCAAACTCCTTCCTTCTGAGATTCTGGATTCTGTTCCATGCATTCATGTCTCTGGATCCACTCCATTCATCAGTTTATCTTGTTAATTACATTCCATAAATAAGTGAGATCATGTAATAATTGTCTTTCTCAGATTGGCTCATTTCACTTAGCATAGTATTTTCCCGGTTCATCCATGCTATTCCAAAGGGTAAGCAATCCCTCTTTTTTATAGCTGTATAGTATTCCATTGTGTAAATGCCCCACAGATTTTTTTATCCATTAATATACTAATGGGCACTTGGACTGTTTCCAAATCTTAGTTATTGTAATTTTATAAAAAGCTACATACATATTAGACTTTAAACTTTCAATGGCTATGAATGTACTGTCTTGCAATCAAAATTGTGAATTGATTACTAGTAGAGGATGAGGCCTGGGGATTGAACCATTGTCAGAGTTCCCAGATGAGCCTCATATGCAGCCAGGTTTGGGGAAGCTTGCCTAGAGAACAGGATATAGATTTTTTTAATGGGATATAATTGACATGGAACATTGTGTAAGATTAGGATGTACAACATCTTAATTTGATGTGTTTCTATTTTGCAATATGATTATCCCCGTAGTGTTAGCTCATATCTCAACCACATCACTTAAATTTGTTGTTGTGAGAACAACTAAGATCTAGTCTTTTAGCAACTTTTAAGTTTATAATACAGTATTGTTGGCTATGATCACTACCCTGTCCATAAGAACTTCAGAATTATTTTTTGGAGCAGGAAAGAGCGAAAGCTGGGGAATGAAGTTAAAACCAGATGGGACAATCAATGCCTTAAAACATGTGGTACAAAATGTCCTTCAAAAAGGAGAGGGAAGTTAAGACATTTCCAGATAAATTAAAGCTGAGGCTATTCATTATCATTAGACCTACCCCACAAGAAATGATAAAGGAATCCTTCAATTTGAAGTAAAAAGGCCAATAGAAAATAAATCAAAGTGATATGAAAATAATAAAATTCTCCAGTAAAGGTAAATACATGGACAATTATAAGATCTTATTTTTTTGTAATTTTCAAAAATACACTTTTTATTCCTTTATAGGAGTGACAAGACCAGAGCATAAAACCAAATGTTCAAAGAGGGTGGGGCAAATTGGTTTGCAGTGGTGAGTATGCAAAACACAGAAGTTATCGCCTACTTTTGCCCCTCCCTGTATATGATAATTGGTAGGCAATATAAAAAGATAGAATTTGTGACATCACTAACATAATGTAAGGAAGCAGACTGCAATGATTTGTTTTTGTGTGCAGTTGAAATTAGCAGCTTAAAAGAGATTATAACAAGAGAATATGTCTCTATATATAAAAGGCTAATATGCAAAGTGTCCCCTCAGGAGTTCACCGGAAGACCAGGAGTTTGATCGATCACTATGACATGTGGTAACCACCAGAGGGCAGCACAGAACATGGCCAGTGACCAGCAGCAGCAGTGGTGGGGTGCTGAGGGAGTGAGGGAAGGAAAAAGCAGGGAGGCAGACGGCGGGGAGAACTGTGGTGGTGGTGCACGGGGGGGGGGGGGGGGGGGGGGGCGGGGGTGCAGGCTGTGAGGGTAGGAGGAGGGAGCTGGGGAGGCAGAAACCTGATTGGCCCTGATGGCCACCCAGGCCTAGATACCCTACCCATGCACAAATTTCATGCACTGGGCCTATATATGTTAGTGTGTGTGTGTGTGTGTATTTCATGCCCATTAAAATTATTACTATTAAAAAAAAACACCAGAAAATAATAAGTGTAAGGAAGTGGAGAAAATGGAACCCTTATGGGTTGTTTGTAGGAGTGCAAACTAGTATGACCAGTACAGAATGCAATAGTCAAAAATTTTAAATAGAATTACTAGCAATTCCAGCAATTCCATTTGTAGGTATATTTCCAAAAGTTGAAATGGGGATCTTGAAGCAATATTACACACCTATAAACGCAAGGGACCCTGTATAGCCAAATTAATCCTGAAAAAAAAAGAACAGATTTGGAATATTCACATATTCAGATGTTAACACAGACTACAAAGCTATAATGATAAAAAAAAATAGTATGCTGTTGGCATAAAGATAGACATATATAACAATGGAATAAAATACAGTCAAAGTAAGTTCATATGTATGTGCTCAATTAACTTCTAAGACTGCAGTTTTAGAATTACCACAAAATTGAGAAAGAATTGCAGAGATTTTCCTGCTCAGTGCGTTTACTGTTTTTCTCATTATCAACATCATTTACCAGAATGGTACATTATTTTTTTTACCAAGGTTAAACCTACATTGACACATCATAATCAGCTAAAGTCTATGGATTACCCTAGGGTTCGCTCTTGGTGTTGTACATTCTATGGGTATGGACAAAAGTATAATGAACTCCATCAATCATTATAAATATCAGATAGAGTATATTCACTCCTCTAAAAGTACTGAGCTGTGCCTATTCATGTCTCTCTTCCTTCCTCCTAGAAACCACTGATATTTTTATCCCCATAGTTTTACCTTTAAGAGAATGTCATACACTTGGAATCATACAGTGTATAACCTTTTCAGATTGTGTGTTTTTTTTCACTCAGTAATATGCATTTAGGTTTTCTCCATGTATTTTCATGGCCTCATAGCTCATTACTTTTTATCACTGAGTAATATCCCATTGTCCAAATGTATCCAGATTTGTTTATGCATTCATGTAATGAAGGTTATCTTTGTTTCCAATTTTGGGCAATTGCAAATAAAGCTACTACATTAATAAAGATTTTGGGGGGGGTACATAAATTTTCAGCTCTTTAGGTAAAATATCAAGGAACATGATCACTCAATTGTATATTAAGAGTATGCTTAGTTGGGGGGCAGGGCTGGGCAGAGAGGGATAAAGGAGGGTAATGGGGGATATCTGTAATATTATCTACTATATATATATTTGAAAAATACAACTCCCAAAAATGAGAAACTGCCAAGTTGCCTTCCAAAGTGCCTGAACCATTTCCGATTCCCATCAGCAATGTATGAGCTCTTGTTGCTCACCCTCCTCAGAATTTGGTGTTGTCAGTGTTCAAAGATTTACCCAGGGCACTAGTGTTGTAGTAGCATCTCATTTTTTAAATTTAAATTTTTCTGACGACATATAATGTGGAGCATCTTTGCATATGCTTATTTGCCACCTATGCGTATTTGATGAGTTGTCTGTTAAGGTCTTTGGCCTATTTTTTTTAAATCAGGTTACTGGTTTTCTTATTTTTGAGTTTTAAGAGTTCTTTGTACATATTGGATAATAGTCTTTAATCAGATGTGGCTTTTTTGAAACATTTCTCCCAGTCCGTGCCATCTTTTCTCATTCTCTTGATACTGTCTTTCACCGAAAAGTCTTAAATGTTAATGAATTCCAGTTTATCAATTATTTCTTTCGTGGACCAAACCGTTACTTTTGTATCTAAAAAGCCATTACCACCCAAGGTCAGCCAGGTTTCCCCCTATATTTTCTTCTAGGAGTTTTGTACTTTTGCACTTTACATTTTGGTCTACAATATTTTTTGAGTTCGTGTTTGTGAAGGGTATAAGGTCTGTGTCCAGGGTTTTTGCTTGCACATGTCCAGTTATTCCAACACCATTTGTTGAGAAAACTATCCTTGCTCCATTGTATTGCATTTCCTCTTTCCTCAAAGATCAGTTTGCTGTGTTTATATGAATCTATTTCTAGATTCTTCATTCTGTTCCACATATCATTTGTCTATTCTCTCACCAATATACACTGTCTTGATGAATCAATTGATTTTTGACAAGAGTTCTAAGAAAATTAAATAGTCTTCTCAACAAATGATGCTATGACAACTGGATAGCCACATGCAAAATATATAACTTTGTAGCCATAACTCTCACCACATGCAAAAATTAACTCAAAATGTATCAAAGCTCTAAATGCCAGTACTAATGTTATGAAACTCCTAGAAGGAAACCTTGGTGCAGATATTTTTCAGTTTGGATTACACAGCAATTTCTTTTACTGAACAACAAAGGTACATGAAATAAAGGAAAAATATAGATAACGTGGAATTCATTAAATTTGTAAAAATTGCAGCAAAGGGCACATCAATAAAGTAAAAAATACAATCTAATTATCAGGAAAAACTTTTGCAAGTCATATCTATATATATAAGCCTAAACCCCAAATGACCAAACAGCTGAACAACCAGTTGACTGGTCGCTATGACACGCACTGACCACCAGGGGGCAGATGCTCAATGCAAGAGCTGGCCCTGGTGGTCAGTGTGCCCACACAGTAGGAGTGCAATTCAGCTGACTGACAGGCTCCAGACACCTGGCTCATGGCTGGCAAGCACAGCTGTGGTGGCACAAGCCTCTCCTGCCTTCGCAGAAGCACTACCAAGAGTGACGGAGGCAGATGCAGCAGGGCTGGGATGAGCAGGAGCAGCACGGTGCCTGACCTGAGCTCAGGCTCCTTGCTGGCCGCCTGCCACTTTGTGCACTACTACATCCCTCGGAGGATGTTGGACTGCTGACATCCCCTGAGGGGTCCTGGATTGCAAGAGGGCACAGGCTAGGCCAAGGGACCCAATTGGTGCACGAATCAATGCACTGGGCCTCTCCTATCTAATAAAGGCCTTGGATCTAGGTTATATCAAGTACACTAACAACCTTTGTCTTGACTGATTTGTGAGTGACAAAGAAAATAATGTAATTTTCCCCCAAACCTCAGAAATCATACAATATCTTTGAATACACTTTGCAGTTCATTCAATTATAGATAAGGCCTATGTTTTAGAATACAAATCCATATTGCCTAATATTCATGATTGAAAGATTGATCCTGGGTACTTGTTAGAATTCAAGTCCTAGATCCCTCTTCTAGAGGCTATGACTCTGATAAAGAGGATCCTAGGTGTCTGTAATTTTAATGAACACCCAGGAAATATATTTTTTTTTATCTTTGAAAGTAGGTACCAAAAGTAATCATGTGCTTTAATCCATTAATCAACAAAAGGTTGTTTTTTTAAATAAAGCTAATATTATTTACCATTGTATTGATTGAAATATTTATGATTTTAAATTGCATTAGGTTTTATATTATCAAACACACGATTAAGGTATTTTTTCATCTGCTATTTAATAATTGAACAGAGAATGAAAATCAATCAAAAATTCTTAGAGTTGAAAGACAATTTGCAACACTCTATATTCCATCTTGTATATAATAGAAGGCTTTTTCTAGTCACCTAGGAATTTAACACCCTGATTGAAAAGACTCATTGGCTGTAGACTCCACTGGAAAATAGGATTGCCATTAAAGCCATAGGACTGTGTAGCTCAGGAAGATCCACATGACCCAAAATACTTAAATCCAAACGATCTATTATTTTCTCTGTAAAGAAAAAGAGAAAGAAAAAGACATTATTGTAAACAGCATTTAAAATTGCCTGGATATCGCACTAAGTGCTTCTAAATGTGCAGCATGATGTGGAGAAGCTGTGCTCCACCTCCACAACCCACGTGCTCCCCAGAACCTACACACATCCTTCCCTCAACTGGGGCTACTTGGCTCTTCCTACATGGTCAGTCCTGGCTCAGTGGTGGAAACCTCCCAAAATGGAGAGAGGAGAGGATTGGAGATCGTTTTGATGGTTCTCCAGAAGTAGAAGCAACTTTTGGGATTAAATAAGAGGAACTAACTTTGAGAGACAATGAAGAGGGAAGTAGGAAGACTGGCTGAACCTTTAGGCTGCAAACTCCTTTGGAGTGAAGCATATAGGAAAGGAGGTTGGGTGGAAGTGCCTGCAGTGCCCTGCTCTCTAAGGAAGGTTTGCAGTCTATCCTGGAGTTCAGAAGACAGGATTGACCCTCAGAGGAGGCCCTTCCTAGCATGAAGAGGCCCATTGTGATGGATTTCAAATTTCTGTAGTCAAGTAGGGTTTCTTGCTCAGTTATGGTCCCCGTAGCTTGGTACTAAAGCACAAAGATGATCAGTTATCATATGGACTTCAGAAGTTAATATATTGGTCATAGACCCATTAGTAAGTCCTAGTGGTTAAATTAGTTGATTTGTACATTTCCAGAATATCCAGCAGATATATTGAGAAGTCAAATACAAATTTGATTTTGCGAATGAGAGCTCCCAGGAAAGGTATCAGTGTGATTCTGTGGCATTTACTGAGATAGTACAATTTTTTCCATACATATTAGTACTGTGTATAGCCTTTCAAAAACATTGGGTTTTCCTATCATTTTATGATGGTTTCCTCAATATTTTGGAAGAGCATTATATTCTTACAACAATGCACTGCAGAAAACGCATTCATTGGAGTAAGCGTGCATATTTGTTCCACAGACTGGATCCATTTCTCTGGTGCAGATATGTAATTGGTCTTTATACTTATTACAGTCTGGCTGTCAAACATAAAGAACAATGTAAAATTTGTCAGATAGTGAACTTTTTGAAAATAATGTCTTTAACCTTTGTACAAGATACCATGCATCCAAAGGGAATGAAAATAGTCTATATTGTTGTTTGGAAACACACAGTCTACTTACTCATAAAATATTATTGATATATTTTTACAAACCCAATATCATTTTTAAAAAGCAGACAAATTTTTGAATATATTTTTATAATGTAACCACTCTCGTCTCACTTCTACTCATACCTGCATCGGATGTCCACCATTATTTCATAGCACAAAAAATAGTAAAAAGGAATTTTAATAATTTCCCTATCTTTTTTTATTGATTTAACTACTGGAGAATCCGATACATTCAGATTATCGCCACATTTGTATATATTCATATATGTTAGTATTTGCATATATATGTAAAATTTGGTTAGTAATGGCACTATTGGTAATTTACATAAATAAACAATATGAATATATGAAAATTATTATTGTAGCCACCTTTCAGTGGATAATTTTTGCAATCCTCTTGTTTTGCTAGATAAATAATTCTACTTTAAATAGCCTGTAACCTTTATCAGGTGCTTTCAGATAACAAGGATACCCAATAATGTAATCTTTGAAATGATGGGATATTTTATCTTGTCCAAAATACCAAATATTTTTATATGGCTGGCTAGATTTAAATTATTTAACTTAGCATAATAATGGCATAGTTTAAATAAAATTTGTGAAGGATCATTCTGTTGCACATTTTTTGGTGAAATTTCTTTTTTTTTATATAAAAGAATAAGTGAGAGGGACTAGAGAGATAGAAACACCAATGATAAGAGAGGCATCAAAAAGTTGCCCCCTGGGAGAAAAAAAATGGCGGAGGAATAGACAGACGTGTCCCGAGCCTTATCCCAGAGCATTTAGAAAGAACAGCTGAGGGTCACAAGGGGAATGTCTGTTGGTGAGTTAAGGGATAGCTTTACTCCAGAAGAAGGTGGGGGACTGCTGGATGGGGCTCCCCTGACCAGGCAGCCCCCACTGCTGCTGGGTTCCCTTCCGGAGCCACCGGCTTGGACGCGGAGACTGCACCATTCTGAAGGGGAAAGTGGATGTTATTGGAAGCCTGAAAATCTACAACTGTGGCAGCCACCGAACAGCTGCGAACCCCAGAGCACTGGTCCCCAATTAGCACAAATACGCAGATTCAGAGGAGCTCTACACTCCACCATGGAAAGGTCAGATTTCGCCTGGGATAAAGTGAGGTCTCTGGTCCCTGCAGGACAGAGAAACGTGCACACTGCAGGAGCTGGAGGACCTGGGGAAGTCTGCACCTAGAAAAATCCATGGCTGTTGGGGCTGGCGTAATCTCTGAATGTGGAAGGGGGTCCTCAGAGCTGCTAACAGAGGGGATCTCTAAAAAGCAACCCATTTTCATCTGATGCAGAAGGACAGCCTAAAAATTTTGGGAGTGTGCCGGCTGCTTGGACACAAGGGGGGAAAGGGGACTGCGCAGGCTTGCATGCAGACCTAGAGTGCACACACTTGCTTTTTTTCCTCTTTGAATTCTTGCTTTTGATTACTGAGCCCAATACATAGGATCACCCAGTTGGGGACACCCTATGAGACTGCAGGGGAAAGTTGTTTTTCTGGAACCTGAGGATCAGAACAGGGAGTGACAATTTGGAGAAGCAGCTCTGAGGCAGCCCACTCCCACAAACAGGTATTGAGTGCCACAGGGAAAGCAGGATCTAAGCACAGGCTAAAGAGGACCTATAGACCCCAATGTCAATCCAGAAACACTGCCACCCAGAGGCTGAATCATAAATTGACTCTTGTGTAATCACAAATAAAGGAATACAAGAAAGTAAGATATACTGCCTGCTTAAAAATCAGGACTGGCTTGCAACACTGAGTAGCAGTGGAACACAGGGAACTGCAATACTGTCCTCACTGGGAAACAGGCATGCCAAACAGAACAATAGAGGAAGTAAATGACCTTCACTACTGCACATTTTATTTTTATTATTTTTATTTATTTCTTTTTCTTTTTCATCTTTTACTTAAGAAACTAATTATTTTATTTTTTTCCTCACTTGATTTTACCTTTTTAAGTATTACATTTTTATTTTCAATCAGTATTATTACTACTACTATTTTTACCTTTTTTTTTTAAAAAAAGTGTCATTTTATTTCCTCTTTATTTGACTTTGAGATTAGTGGTCTACATTCTATTTTCATCTTTCCTTTAGCATCATTCTACTCGTCAACTCTATCTTTATGCCATCACTCTCTTCCTAACTTTTCCCCTTTTGTTGTCCTGTTTCTCTTACCCTTTCCCTGCTTTAGATTTTCCCTATTCTTTCTTTTACCCCCTGTTAAAATTTCACCCTACTTATATATCTAATTTCCAATCCCCTGCTCCGAGTTCATACACACCTCTCTTTTCTCTGTCTTCACTATCCAAAAAAGTGTTTATCTCTCTGTCTTTTTGTTGTTGTTTGCTTGAATGTTGATTATATCAATTTTTTTATGCTTGTTTGTGAGATTGTTTTGCTTATTCTTTTGTTTTGTTTTTTAGTGTGCTTTGCTTTTGTTTGTTTTTTTGCTTCTGTTTGCCCTCACCTCGCTTGATATTAGTTGTTGTTTGTATTCATCCCCAGGTACTTGTTGCTGGCATTTGCTGGGATTAGTGGCTGTTCTATTGGAGTTTGCTCCCATATATATATAGTTTGTTCTCCTTTTCTTTCTTATCTTCTTTCTTTTCTCTCTTACTATTTTTTTCCTTTTCCCGATTTCATCTTGACACTCCTTTCTTTTTTCTCTCTCTTCTTCTTTCTCTCCTATCCCCTAATTTGCCTTTCTCTGTGGTCACCTTTATTTGGGGTTATTAATATCGTGAATACATGTCTGTTCAGTGCCTTGTGTATGGTACCCAGTTGTGTTACACATCAGTGAGCTAGAAGACAAGGTAGGAAAAAATACCCAAGTAGAGCAGCTTTTGGAAAAAAAAAAATTAAAAAGCAGGAAGAGAGCCTAAAGGAACTTTGGGACAACACGAAACAAAACAACATCCGCATAATAGGAGTTCCAGAAGGAGAGGAAACTGAGCAAGGAACAGAAAACCTGTTTGAAGAAATATTGACAGAAAACTTCCCTGATATGGGGAAGGAAAACCCCACACAAATCCAAGAAGCTCACAGACTCCCAAGCAAAATGAATCCCAAAAGACCAACGCCAAGGCACATTATAATTAAATTGGCAAACACCAACAACAAAGTAAGAATCTTAAAAGTGGCCAGAGAGAGACAAAAACTTACCTACAAAGGAACCCCCATCAGACTAGCAACTGATTTCTCAACAGAAACTCAAAAGGCCAGAAGGGAATGGAATGAAATATACAAAGTCATGCAAAGGAAGGGTCTGAACCCAAGAATACTATACCCAGCAAGGCTATCAATCAAATTGAAGGTGAAATCAGGAGCTTCACAGACAAAAAAAGACTAAGGGAATCTATTACCACCAAACCAGCAATGCAAGAAATCCTAAAGGGTCTGCTATTTAAAAAAGAAAAGAAAAGAAATAGCAAACGAAGAAGGAACACAGGGGTAAAGAATAAAAATGGTGACAAATAAGTACCTATCAATAATAACTTTAAATGTAAATGGATTAAATGCCCCAATCAAAAGACATATGGTAATGGATTGGATAAGAAAACATGACCCATATATATGCTGTCTACAAGAAACCCACCTCAGAAAAAAGATGCACACAGACTGATGGTGAAGGGATGGAAAAAGGTTTTTCAGGCGAATGGAAATGAAAAAAAAAAAAATCTGGGGTAGCAATACTTCTATCTGACAAATTAGATCTCAAAGTGAAGGACATGACAAGAGATAAGGAAGGCCACTTCATAATACTAAAGGGAGCAATCCAACAAGAATAAATAACTCTGGTAAACATATATGCACCCAAAACAGGAGCACCCAAATACATAAAAATACTCCTTGAAGATATCAAAGGAGAGATTGACAGCAATACAACCATAGTAAGAGACTTTAATACCCCACTATCACCATTGGACAAATCCTCTAAACAAAAAACAGCAAAGAACCATCAATCCTAAATGTCTCACTAGACCAGATGGAATTAATTGACATCTTCAGAACATTTCACCCCAAAGCCACAGAATATACATTCTTCTCAAGTGCACATCAGTAATTTTCAAAGATAGACCATATGTTGTGTCATAGGCAAAGTCTCTTCAAATTCAAGAAGATAGAAATCATATCAAGCATCTTTTCAGATCACAGTGGCATAAAACTGGAAATCAACTACAATAAAAACAACCCCAAAAAATCAAAAACATGCAGACTAAACAGCATGCTATTAAACAATGACTGGGTTACCTGAGAGATCAAAGAAAAAATAAAAAAACATCATGGCAACAAATGACAATGAAAACACAACAATCCAAAATCTATGGGACACAGCAAAAGCAGTCTTGAGACGAAGTTCATAGCTCTACAAGCATACTGCAAAAAAACAAGAAACAATGGTAATAAATTACCTAACCCTGCAACTCAAAGAATTAGAAAGAGAGCAACAAGTAAAGCCCAGTGTAAGCAGAAGGAAGGAAATAATAAAGATCAGAGTGGAGATAAATGACATTGAGACCAAAAATAAAACTATACAAAAGATCAACAAAACCAAGAGCTGGTTCTTTAAAAGGTAAAAAAGATTGATGAACCTCTAGCCAGGCTCACCAAGAAGCAAATAGAGAGGACCCAAATAAACAAAATCAGAAATGAAAGAGGTGAAATAACAACAGACCCCACCAAAATACAAAGGATTGTTAAAAAATACTATGAATAACTCTATTCCAACAAATTGGACAACCTGGAGGAAATGGACATATTCCTAGAAAAACATAACCTTCCAAAACTCAATCAGGAATAATCTAAACATCTCAATAGTCCAATAACTATGGAAGAAATTGAAGCAGTCATCAAAAAGCTTCCAGCAAACAAAAGCCCGGGCCAGACAGCTTCACAGGAGAGTTTTACCAAACATTCAAGGAAGAACTAAAACCTATTCTCCTCAGACTATTCCAAAAAATTCAAGAGGAAGGAACACTTCCAAGCTCCTTCTATGAAGCCAGAATCATCCTAATACCAAAACCAGATAAATACAACACAATGAAAGAGTATTACAGGCCAATATCCCTCATGAACATAGAGGCCAAAATCCTCAACAAAATTCTAGCAAATCGGATCCAGCACTACATCAGAAAAATCATACACCATGACCAAGTAGGATTTATCCCAGGCATGTAAGGATGATACAATATCCTCAAATCAATAAAGGTGATACATCACATAGACAAATTGAGAGATAAAAATCATATAGTCATATCAATTGATGCAAAAAAAGCATTAGACAAAATCCAACACCCATTTTTGATAAAAACTCTCAACAAGGTGGGAATAGAAGGATCATACCTCACCATAATAAAAGCTATATGTGATAAACCCACAGCTAACATCATACTCAATGGGCAAAAACTAAAACCATTTCCCCTAAGAACAGGAACAAGACAGGGATGCCCACTCTCACCACTCCTGTTCGACACAGTACTGAAAGTATTAGCCATTGTAATTAGACAAGAAGAAGAAATAAAAGGCATCCAAATTGGAAAAGAAGAATTAAAGCTGTCATTATTTGCAGATGACATGACATTGTACATAAAAAAACCAAAAGACTCCATCAAAAAACTAATAGACTTAAATAAATGAATTCAGCAATGTAGCAGGATATAAAATTAATGCCAAGAAATCTATGGCATTTCTATACACCAGTAGTGAACTTACAGAAAGAGAGACTAAAAAAGCAATCCTATTTACCATCACACCAAAAAAATTAAGATATGTAGGAATAAACTTAACTAAGGAGGTAAAAGTCCTATATGCGGAAAACTACAGGACACTGGAAAAAGAGACAGAGGAAGACGTAAACAGATGGAAGAACATACCATGTTCATGGATTGGGAGAATCAACATCATTAAAATGGCCATACTACCCAAAACAATCTATAGATTCAATGCACTCCCCATTAAAGTACCAACAGCATATTTCACAGACCTAGAAAGAACTCTCCAAAAATTCATCTGGAATAAAAAAAGACCTCGAATAGCCACAGCAATCCTGAGAAAGAAGAATAAAGTAGGAGGGATTTCAATACCAGATTTCAAGCTGTATTACAAAGCCACTGTTCTCAAAACAGCCTCGTACTGGCACAAGAACAGACATATAGATCAATGGAATAGAATAGAGAATCCAGATATCGACCCAAACTACTGTGCTCAATTAATATTTGACAAAGGAGGCATGAACATACAATGGAGTCAAGACAGTCTCTTCAATAAATTGTGTTGGGAAAATTGGACAGATACATGCAAAAAAATGAAACTAGATCACTAACTTGCACCATACACAAAAATAAACTCAAAATGGATACAAGACGTAAACATAAGATGGGAAACCATAAAAATACTAGAGGATTCCACAGGCAGCAAAATCTCAGTCATATGCCGAAAGAACTTCTTCACTGATACTACCCCTAGGGCAATGGAAGCTAAAGAGAAAATAAACAAATGGGACTACATCAAAATAAAAAGCTTTTTTACAGCAAAAGAAACCATCAACAAAACAACAAGAAACCCCTCTGTATGGGAGAACATATTTGCAAATGTTATCACTGATAAAGGTTTAATCTCCAACATCTATAGGCAGCTTATACAACTTAATAAAAGGAAAATAAATGATCCAATAAAAAAAATGGGCAACGGACCTAAATAGAATCTTTTTGAAAGAAGACAGAAGGAAGGCCAAGAGACACATGAAAACATGCTCAAAGTCACTAATTATCAGAGAGATGCAAATCAAAATGACAATGCGGTACTATGTCACACCAGTCAGAATGGCTATCATCAACAAATCAACAAATGACAAGTGCTGGCGAGGATGTGGAGAAAAAGGAACCCTCGTGCACTGCTGGTGGGAATGCAGACTGGTGCAGCTACTGTGGAGAACAGTATGGAGTTTCCTCAAAAACTGAAAATGGAAATCCCATTTGACCCAGTAATCCCACTCCTAGGAATATATCCTAAGAAACTAGAAACACCAATCAGAAAGGATATATGCACCCCTATGTTCATAGCAGCACAATTTACAATAGCTAAGATTTGAAACAGCCTAGGTGCCTGTCAGCAGATGACTGGATCAGAAAACTATGGTACATCTACACAATGGAATACTATGCTGCCATAAAAAAGAAGGAATTCTTACCATTTGTAGCAACTTGGATGGAATTGGAGAACATTATGCTAAGTGAAATAAGCCAGTCAATGAAAGAAAGATACCACATGATCTCACTCATTTGTGGATAATAAAAAACACATTATAAACTGATAAACAAAAAGATGGGTACAGAGCTAGTAAAGCATCAAACAGACTGTCAAATTACAGCGGGAAGGTTAGGGAGAGGTGGGGGAAATAAGAGATCAACCGAAGGACTTATATGCATGCATATAAGAATAACCAACGGATGCAAAACATTGGGGGGTGAGGGCATGTATGGGAGTGGAGTGGTGGGGGGACAATGGTAAGATATGTACACATATAATACCTTAATAAAAAATGGGAAAAAATCCACTATATAGTTTCTTACCTTTTACAATATATGGATTTTTTTAATTTAATAAATCTTTATTGTTCAGATTATTACAATTGTTCCTCTTTCCCCCCAGCCCCCCTAGCTCCCCTCCACCCAGTTCCCACCCCACCCTCTGCCCTTACCACCCCCCCCCCACTGTGGGATTTTTTTAATCCGTTAATGTAATCTTAAAGGGGCATGTACATTGTTCTCTATTTTATTTACTGATTCAAGGATTCTAAACCATATGGAACAACCAATTTTCTTCCTAGATGACATCAAATCTTGCCTACATTTTTTAGGATATGAGAAATGCTCTATCCAGGATTGGAAACTGTACTCACCAGGAGAAAATGGAAATGCCAACATGATAAAAAAATTTATATGGCTTTGATATTCAATGAGAAGTTAGCCATTTGATCTCCTTAGAAAGTGTAAAGAAAGCAGAATGAAGGAAGTTGTAAAGAAACCAGAATGTTTATGACACAGCCCCATAAAGAATTCAATGAAGGGAGGCCACTTCAGGGATCCTCCAACTTGAGGAAGAATTGCTATAATACCTGAGTTGTTAAACTCCTTCACTTTCCTTCTTTTTTTCTTTCCTTTTTTTTTTTTTTTTTTTTTTTTAATTCTCACCCAAGGATAGTTTTTCCATTGACTTTCAGTGAGAGTGGAAGAGATGGAGGCAGGGAGAGAGAATGGGAGGGAGGGTGGGAGGGAGGGTGGAAAGGAGGGAGGAAGAGTGAGAGAAAGTGAGAGACATATTTATTGGTTGACTCCTGCACATGTCCAGACCAGGACTTGGATAGAACCTGCAACCCAGGTATATGCCCTTGACCAGGAATCAAACCCGAGACCCTTTTGCGGGGAAAGGTAGCGGGGGAGTGACACTCCAACCACTGAGTCATACTGGGCAGGGCTAAACCCCTTTACTTTTCATTAGGGAAGACTGTTCCCTTTTTTCCTCCTGCAACCAAATCAATTAAAAGTAAACATGTTAAATAATAATTTGAAAAAAAAGCTCAAGAGAACAATCTCCTAGAGCAGTTAAGAATATATGCCATTTTGAATGCTCAATCTATCCTTCAGAGATCCAGGAACAATTATTCATATAAGAACCAGAGCTGGAGCAATTTTGACAGCAATACTATACAAAAAATCACAATAATGTGTGCCCCAAGTTACCCACCTCAAGAAGACACAATACACAGGGAGACTGGATGTCTTGTTTACTTGTGCAGCCTCAGCCAGCTCCACTATGTTGAGCAGTGTATTTTAATGACTGCTATGTAGGAAGACAAATGTCAGGAGAGATAAGACATACAGGGTCATATGTCCTGGCAGTGACTGGGATGTTGCCACACACAGAGGTCATCAAAGGTACTCCTTCAGCAGGAAGTTTAGAGGACAATTTTATCTGATGGGCATAATGAATGAGGAGGGGAGAAAATAATGTGTATGTTTATAGATCCTAAAATAGGTAAGAGATGAAGTCTTGCTAAGCAAGGGAGCTGTGTACAATCATGAGATAAGGCAGGAAAAGAACTGCAGAAACTACAATTTGCAAATATGTCTGGAACCCCTGTAGTTTGAGAATATAGATAGCTATGAGAAGCACCTGGAGAACTTTGAAAATTACCTGTGCCCATGTTCCTTCCCCAAAGTTGCGATTCCATTTGCTATATGAGATCCTAGTGACTGGTTTGTGTGTGTGTGTGTGTGTGTGTTTAAGTTTCTAAGATGACATGATAACTTGCAACTACAGTTGAGAGTGACTGAGCTAGAGCCACAGAGCCATCTCTGGGATACTATTACATCAATCTTCCTACTTCCCTAAACCAGAGCTTTCATAGTTAGTGGAAATACATACAAACCTGTGGCTAGTGGTATTCACAAATTTTAATGTGTCTTCTTTTGGAAATTTATCTTGTTTCAAATTTCTATGATCCAGTCTCAAAAAAAGAAAAGAAACGTAAAATATTAACGATACCTTATTCTTAGGAATCTAGAGCCAGTCCTGAGATGGTCAGCCCATACATTGAAGGGTTTCAGGTTTGATTCCCAATTAAGGGCACCTAAGCAGATTGCAGGTTCCATCCCCAGTCCGAACTAGTGCACTGGCATCTGATGGGGATGGGGGGCATCCAAACCATGTGTCTTTCTCACATTAGTGTTTCTCTTTCTCTCTCTTTCCCCCCTTCTCTACCTTCCACTCTCTCTGAAAATCAAAGGAAAAAATATCCTTGGGTGAAGACTAACAGCAACAACAACAAAAGAATCTAGAGCCAGACAACTGTGCTTCAGGTCTTAACTCTGTGGCTTAGTAGGTGAGGGACCTTTAAAAATTGCATATATTATCTGATTATAAGTTAACTCATTTGTAAAAATAATGGATTAAAATGAAATTGCTGCTTGCAATTGTTAAATGATTTGTTACATACAAAAATGCCTAAAAGTGCCTATACCAGATTAGCATAGAATAAAGGCTTAGGAAGCAATAGAAGCATTTTCAAATAGTTAATTAAAACCTGTTAGATAAAAAGGATATATCATTTACTGACAAAATATCAGCGAGTTGAATATAGCAACATTTTTAAATGATAATTGTTAAGTAGGATTTTCCACCACTCAAGATTGATTCAGCTAGATGGTACTGCCAAAAATTGATTGGTAAATTCAAATTTAGATTATAAAGGGCTCTATTCTGTTGCCTTAAAACAAATGAGCACTTATACAAATTGGAGAAATAATAAAACTAACACAACTGCTTTTAAAGTGCATATGATCTAGGATTATTCTTTAGTAAATAAAAACTTAACTTGAGGATGTTGGGTAATTAAGGATATGCAGTTGCCCACTAGTCTCTAACTTTAGAGCTAACAGACCAGATGGGAAACCAGGGTAATGAGCTTGGAGCCTTAATGTGTCATTTTACAAGGCTAGAAGGGCACAAGGTGCCTCAGATAAAGATCCAGACGTTTGTGATAAAGCCTGATTAGGATGTTAGGGTGGTTGAAAATGATAGCGTATAGAGAATAAGATGTGTGTTTGTTAAAGGAACATACCAGTAACAGAACACATTTTTACTGAAGAAAAAGAACGTAATCTTGCCCTAAAGTAAATGATGTTCTAAAATAAAAAAGGAAGAAGATAGAACAAAAGATAAAAGGTTTATGAAAGTTGCAGAAAGTGTGTGTGTGTTGAATAAGGTTCATGGAAAAGGAATCTTGAAAAAGAAATCTTATGTATGGTCAAACTAAGTTTGGAATCGATTCATTTAAGTTAAAGTACGCTGATTCAGAATTGGGATTTGGGTTTCTCTCTCTGTTAAAGGGACAAAGGGTTTCTTTTTTTTATATTCTTGGTATGCTCTTAATAGGAAATTATAAGGGAGAGTAAGATGTACTCTGCACCATCAGGTCTTTGATTGCTTAGGTAAACCAAATCGAAATATCTAAAGAGCTAACTTTTCCTTCTAACAATTTAACTTTCTGTAATTTCTTGTGGAGTTGTTTTTTTTAATTCTTTCTTTATTAAAGTATTATATATGTCACCTTTTCCCCCCATTAACCTCTCTCCGGCCACTCCCACCCCCAGCACATGCGCTCACCTCCCTAGTGTTTGTGTCCATTGGTAATGCTCATATGCATGCATGCAAGTCCTTTAATTGATTTCTTAATCCATCCCCTTCCCTGCCTTCCCTCTAAGGCCTGACAGTCAGTTCGATGCATCTCTGTCTCTGGATCTCTTTTTGTTTATCAGTTTATGTTGTTCATTATATTCTACAAATGAGTGAGATCATGTGGTATTTATCTTTATCCAACTGGCTTATTTTACTTACCATAATGCTCTCCAGGTCCATCCATGCTGTTGCAAATGATAAGAGTTCCTTCTTTTTTATAGCAGCATAGTATTCCATTGTGTAGATGTACCACAGTTTTTTAATCCACTCATCTGCTGATGGGCACTTAGGCTGTTTCCAAATCTTAGCTATTGTAAAGTGTGCTGTTATGAACATAGGAGTGCATATATCCTTCTTGGTTGGTATTTCTGTTTTCTTGGGATATATTCTTAGAAGTGGGTTAACTGGGTCAAATGGGATTTCCATTTTTAATTTGTTGAGGAAACACCATACTGTTTTCCTCAGTGGCTGCACCAGTCTGCATTCCCACCAGCAATGCACAAGGGTTCCTTTTTCTCCACATCCTCACCAGCACTTGTTGTTTGTTGATTTGTTCATGATAGCCACTCTGACAGGTGTGAGATGGTACCTCATTCTTTTAGTTTGCATCTCTCAAATGATTAGTGATTTTGAGCAGGTTTTCATAACTCTTCTATATGTCCTCTTTCAAAAAGTGTCCATTTAGGTCCTTTGCCCATTTTTGATTGGATTGTTTATCTTTTATTAAGTTGTAAAATTAAATTTTGGAGATTAAACCCTTATCAGAGATAACATTGGCATATATGTTATCCCATGCAGAGGGCTTTCTTGTTTTGTTGAGGGTTTCTTTTGCTGTGCAGAAGCTTTTAATTTTGATGTAGTCCCATTTGTTTATTTTCTCCTTAGTTTCCATTGCCCTAGGAGCTGTATCAGTAAAGATATTGATATGACATATGTCTGATATTTTGCTGCCTATGGTTTCCTCTAAAATTTTTTATGGCTTCCTATCTTATGTTTAAGTCCTTGATCCATTTTGAGTTTATTTTTGTGTATGGTGTAAGTTGGTGGTCTAGTTTCATTTTTTTTTTTTTTGCATATATCTGTCCAATTTTCCCAACACCATTTATTGAATAGACTGTCTTGACTCCATTGTATGTTCATGCCTCCTTTGTCAAATATTAATTGAGCATACAGCCTTGGTTCGATTTCTGTGTTCTCTGTTCTGTTCCATTGGTCTATGTGTCTGTTCTTGTGCCAGTATCAGGCAGTTTTGAGAACAGTGGCTTTGTAATATAGCTTGATATCTGCTATTGAGATCCCACCTATTTAGTTCTTCTTTCTCAGGATTTCTGTGGCTATATGGGGTCTTTTTTTATTCCATATGAATTTTTGGAGCGTTTTTTGTTGGTCTGTGAAATATGCCATTGGTATTTTAATGTGGATTGAATTGAATGTATAGATTTCTTTGGGTAGTATGGACACTTTAATGATGTTGATTCTACCAATCCATGAACATGGTATATTCTTCCATTTGTTTATATCTTTCTCTGGCTCTTTTGTCAATGTCATGTAGTTTTCTGAGTACAGGTCTTTTACCTCCTTAATTAAATCTATTCCTAGGAATCTTAATTATTTTGTTGCAATGTAAATCGTATTTTTTAACAATTTTCTCTTTCTGTAAGTTCATTATCTACACTGAGTGGCCATATTATTATGATCTCTGAATGCATAATAATCTGACCACTCAGTCTACTTCTCTTGAGTACCTCATTTATTTGATATCAAAGATACTATAAATCATGCACCTGATCAGTTTTCCCCTTTGCACTGGCTGATAGAAAGCTCAGGGCAAATAGGTGGTTGATCTTGAGCAAAGGTCTAGAATACTTTTTGGTACCCATTTGATATACAAATACACTGAGTGGCCAGATTATTATGCATTCAGAGATCATAATAATCTGGCCACTCAGTGTATACTAATAATAGAGGACTATGTAAATTGTCTGGGACACCGTCACAGTAACAGTAACGACTGAACAGCAGACTGCATGAGGCAACCAGGCCAGCAGGGTGGGGCAGTTGGGGGCGACCAGGCTTGCATGGGGGGCAGTTGGGGGTGACCAGGTCAGCAGGGGGGGCAACTGGGGATGACTAGGCCAGAAGGGGGGGGGCAGTTAGGGGTGACCAGGCTGGCAGGGGGGACAGTTAGGGGTGATCAGGCAGGCAGGCAGGTGAGAAGTTAGAAGCCAGCAGTCCTGGATTGTGAGAGGGATCCCAGATTGGAGAGGGTGCAGGCTGGGCTGAGGGGACCCAGCCTGCACCCTCTCCAATTGAATTTCATGCACCGGGCCTCTAGTTGGTCTATAAAAAACCATAGATTTCTGGATGTTAATTTCTGGGTGTAGTATTCTACTACATTGCTAAATTAATTTATTAAGTCTAATAGTTTTTTATGGAGTCTTTAGGCTTTTCAATGTACAGTATCATGTCATCTGCAAATAATGACAGTTTTACTTCTTCATATTCCAATTTGAATGCCTGTTATTTCTTCTTCTTGTCTAATTGCTATGGCTAGCACTTCCAGTACTGTGTCTAACAGGAGTAGTGAGAGTGGGCATCCCTGTCTTGTTCCTGTTCTTAAGGGAAATGGTTTTAGTTTTTTCCCATTGAGTATGATGTTGGCTGTAGGTGTGTCATACAAGGCTTTTATTATGTTGAGTTATGATCCCTCTATTCCCACTTTGCTGAGAGTTTTTATCAAGGAAGGGTGTTGGATTTTGTCAAATGCTTTTTCTGCATCAATTGATATGATTATGTGGTTTTTATCTCTCAATTTGTTTATGTGATTTATCACATTTTTTGATTTGTGGATATTGTACCATCTTTGCATCCCTGGAATAAATCCTAATTGGTCATGGTGAATGATCTTTCTAATGTAATACTGGATCCAATTTGCTAGGATTTTGTTGAGGATTTTAATATCTATGCTAATCAGAGATTTTGGCCTGTAATTCTCTTTCTTTGTGGTGTCTTTATCTGGTTTGGGGATTAGGGTAATACTGGCTTCACAGAAAGAGCTTTGAAAGTGTTCCTTCCTCTTGAAGTTTTTAGAATAGTCTGAGGAGGGTAGGTTTTAGTTCTTCTTTGAATGTTTGGTAAAACTCCCCTGTGAAGCCATCTGGCCCAGAGCTTTTGTTTGCTGTAAGTTCTTTGTTGACTGATTAAATTTCCTCCTTAGTTATCAGCCTATTCAGATTTTTTAATTCTTCCTGATTGTTTTGAAAGGTCATATTTTTCTAGGGATATATCCATTTCTTCCACATTGTCTAGTTTGTTAGAATAGAGTTGTTCATAGTATTTTTTAATAATCCTTTGTATTTTGGTGGGCTCTGTTGTTATTTCGCCTCTTTCATTTCTGATCTTGTATATTTGGGTCCTCTCTATTTGCTTCTTGGTGAGCCTGGCTAGAGGTTCATCAATCTTGTTTACCTTTTAAAGAACCAGCTCTTGGTTTTGTTGATCTTTTGTATAGTTTTATTTTTGGTCTCAATGTCATTTATCTCCACTCTGATCTTTATTATTTCCTTCCTTCTGCTTACACTGGGCTTTACTTGTTGCTCTCTTTCTAATTCTTTGAGTTGTGAGATCAGGTATTTTATTACCATTGTTTCTTCTTTTATGTAGTAGGCTTGGAGAGCTATGAACTTCCCTCTCAAGACTGCTTTCGCTGTGTCCCATAGATTTTGGATTATTGTGTTTTCATTGTCATTTGTTGCCATGATGTTTTTTTTATTTCTACCCCACTTTTTTTTCATTCTTTTTGCCTGAAATTTATTTTTCCATCCCTTCTCTTTCAGTCTGTGTGAGTCCCTTGTTGAGAGGTGGGTCTCTTATTGACAGCATATGTGTGAGTCATGTTTTCTTATCCATTCAGCCACTCGATATCTTTTGATTGGGGTATTTAACCCACTTATATATAAGGTTATTATTGATAGGTACTTGTTTGTAGTCTTTTTTTGTGTTTGTATCAGTGTTCCTTCTTGGCTTTCTATTTCTTCTTTTTACAACAGTCCTTTTAGCATTTCTTGCATTGTTGGGTTGGTAGTGATAAACTCCCTTAGCTTTTTTTTTTTTTTTTTTTTTTGCCTGTGAAGCTCCTGATTTCCCCTTCAATTTTGAATGATAGCCTTGCTGGATAGAGTATTCTTGGATTTGGTCCCTTACTTTGCATCATTTTGTGTACTTCATTCCATTCCCTTCTGGCCTGATGTGTTTCTGTTGAAAAATCATTTGATAGTGTAATGGAAGTTCCCTTGGTAACTTTCTCTCTCTCTCTTGCAGCCCTTAAGATTCTTTATTTGTCATTAACATTTGCCATTGTAATTATGATGTGTCTTGGTGTATGTCTTTTTGGGGTCATCTTGTTTGGGATTCTCTGTGCTTATGTGACTTTTTCTTCCCCAAATTAGGGAAGTTTTCTGTCACTATTTCCAATCCTTGCTCCTCTTCTTGTTGTTCTGGCACCCCTTTTATACATATGTTACTTCATTTCATGTTGTCCCAAAACTCTCTTAGGCTTTTCTTCTGCTTTCTAACTGTTTTTCTCCAATTGCTGTTCAGATTAGGTGTGTTTTTCTGTCCTATCTTCTAATTCGCTAATTTGGTCTTCCACTTCTTCTAGTCTACTGTTGAAACCTTCCATAGTGTTTTTTATTGTAGCTATATCACTTTTTATTTCCTCTTGATTCCTACATAAGTTGTTGATTTTCTCATCCAGCCGGTTTAGGAAATGTATGACCCTTATTCTGAATTCTTTTTCTGACATGTGTTGCCTCGGTTTCTTTTAGTTCTTTTTCTGGCAACGCCTCCTTTTCTTTCCTTTAGGGGATGTTTCTTTTTCACCCCATCCTTGCTCTCACAGAAGAGTCGAGGCACCAAGACATGTGGGACTCAGGGCCACACCTCAGGCTTGGCGGGTGGGGGGTGCAGTGCAAAGCTTGCAGGTAGGACATGCAGGGCCTGGGGCCGACACCATGGGCTTGGCAGGAAGGGAGTGCAGTCAGAGGCTTGCCTGCAGGATACACAAGGCTTGGGAGGATGCCACAGTTTTGGTGAGTGGGAATGCAGTTGGCAAGTCAGAGGCTTGCCAGCAGCATGCATGGGGCCAGGGCAATGCGGGAAGAACAGTCCAAGGCCAGTGGGAGGGGGGACCACTCCAGGACCCACAGGATCCCGTGTCTGAGGAGGCTGGAGTCCTAGTGTCCGTGGGTCTGCAGCTGATGTAGCAGGTCTTTGGCCGGAGTGCCTGTAGGGTCCGAGGTGGTGCCTTAGACCAGTCAAGGTAGTGTTAGGCTGAGCTCCTAGTCACAGTAACTCTCCCCTTCAAGATGGGTGTGGTTTCTGTCAGAGCCGGCCACCCAGGGAGTGATTTCAGCAGTAGCAGGGTCTCTCATCTAGGAGAGCCTGGTCCACCAGCCCCCGGAAATCCTTCAGGGTCTAACTGTCCCTCCCTCAGACACACACACCACACATATCCATACACTCCCCTTTTGCTCCCTCACTTACACTCTCTCCCTCACTGACATCCTGCTGGCCTCCATCTTCTGTCCTTCCTTGTGAATATTTTTAAGTGAACGATTAAAGGAATAGCTAAACTGAAGGAATCTCTCTTTACTAAAGGGTGAAATAAGCCTATTTGATGTTTGGAAAGTGGATTTCAATCCAGTTAAACCCCCCCTCCAAGGATAAAAATGTAATAATGATGATTCATATGTATTCTTATTGGGTAGGGCCACAGCCATAGCAGTTTCTAAAATACTTCTAGAAAGTATTTTTATAGCTTGGAAAATCCTCACAGTCCCTGCTTCACTAGAATTTTTACATTTTACACCAGGTGTCCCAAAACTTGGCTGATATTGCAGCGTTTCCATTGCTCTTATCATCCCCAGTCCTCTGGTTTCACAGAACAAACTGAAAATAAAGTTAAATTGAATTGGTAAAAATTGTTGAATCTTTTTATCTGCCTTGGCTTAAATTCTTTCCTTTAAGATAGTGCTTAACTGAAAATCAATTCCTATGCATAGCCCATGGACACAGTCAATAATGTGGTGAAGGCTTAGGGGAGGGGGAAGAGATGGGGTGGAGGGGGTCAATGGGAAAACAAAATAAAGGGGGCATCTGTAATAATTTAAACTATAAAGATAATATAAAAATCAATTCTTTTTGGTATACATTGACTGCCCTCTTCTGAAATTGTTAATGGAAAGCCTATCTTATGAGGTTAGATTAGGGAATGTGCAAACTTGCCTTATTAAAGAGAGTTTTTAACTCGTTGCTAAGAATTTACAAAGACTCTTAAGATTAATGCAAGCTCAAAGGGAATTCTTTCCATAACTCACTTCCAGGAGACAAAGATACTGAGCATCGTGGCTACAACCTGGATACATGGTCCATCAAAAACATCTCCACAAGGACTCACTCCAGCCTCGCTGAAGTAGACCATACCAGATGTTGTTAACTAATCCCTGAGTTGCAAGGATAAAAGGTACTAATTTATGTTTTTCATTTTAAAAGGCCCTCAAACTTGCATCTCATTCACCTGATTGAACACCCCATTCTATAGGAGACCTCAAATTAGAGTTATCTAGAGTTTGGCTTTTACCTTGACAGTTTCACATTAAGCTTTTTATCTTTGAGTCTGTATTTACCTTGCTGAAAGAGAGCTGAAAATGTTCTATTTTGTTGGTATTATTTCTAAGTAACTATTAATATCATTCTTTTAAGTGGATATAACTAACTCATAGACTGGCAATTTTCTTTGACATTTTTTCTTTCCTCCTGTCTGAATTTATTCTAATCTCTTACTGGAACTTGTAAGCATCTGTCTAGAATTGATGAAATGACCCCCTTTTGGGTCCCAATCAGCTCAACAACAGGGACTGTCATGCTTAGGAGCTGAGTATCACTGATGTAGGTAAAAGTAACAAGCCAAAGTGTTGTAGAGGGAAAAGCTCACTGGCTAATCTCCGTAAAGAGTTCCATTACACAAACAGACTTTAGGAGGGAAGTGTTAAAGGAAAGTAACTACTAGAATAATAACTTACACATGCGTTTAAAACATCAGATGTACTAAAAGTAGGGAACTTTCTTCGAAGATTAGTTTGAAACATAATGTGCCACAGGCTCTTCCTATGTCCTCAAGCCTGCCTGCTCCCTCTCTGGCTCCATAAAGGGTAGAATTTGTCCCAACATATTACCTCACCCTTTGTAGCCCTGCAGAAATTTTTTCACCCAGAGAGTTCAGTGTGTTTACAAATGTAAATTAATAAGCCTCATCATCATTTCTCTCCACAGAGAGGGTTCATTTGAGTAACACAGAAATTTACCTAAATGGCCTGCTCAAGGTCACCCGAGAAGTCATTTGTGTCACCTGGCAATGGATACTCAAAGGGTAAAATACGTAGCAGCCTCATTGCAGATCCAAATTCATTGCCTCCTTTGGCAAGTACCACTGGAGGGATGAATCATCTTTAATCTTTACTGCAAGGCTTCTACCAGTTGGCCTTTCCTCAGCCTCACTGAGCACCCATATGCCTGGAAACCCAGACTTCAGCCTTCCTCTGTCCTATCTTGTCTGCCCCAAAAGCTGAGTGAGGACAGAACATGACTTGCTTTTTGAGCTGTTTTATGAATCACTTTAAATAAATAGTTGGCTGTATTTTATTTTTGTTCCCCCAAACTCTTCTGTTAACCCAATGAACAAATATTTATTAAACTCTTACTTTGTTGCCACTCACTGTGCTAGACACAGGGAACACTGTGTCATGCTCCTCCCTTCATGTGACTAGGACTAGTTAGCTTGTTTTCTTTTTCTTTTTCTTTAAGTCATCATGTGTAATAACTGCAGCCATCCCCGTCAACGAGGAGCGGTATATTGGTGATTACATCCTCCTGAACACCATAGGCAATGGATGCTTTGCAGAGGTGAGGTTGGCCTGGCACAGACATGGCTGTGAAAGTTGTGAATTTGCAGGGCTCCTCTGAAGATTTAAGAGAACTTCGTTGTCTTAAAGGCTTGAATCACCTAAACATCACAGTTATTTGAGGTGTTTTCCACCCAGGAAAAACTGTATCTCTTCATGGAGTATGTGAGCAGAGGTCACTTATTTGATTATGTGGGGGAATGTGGATGCTTGACCGAGGAGGAAGCCCAAACCATGTTTCATCAGGTATATCAGCTGTACAGTACTGCCACCATAGGGACATCGTACATAGGGACCTGAAGCCATAGAACATACTCATAGAGAGTGATATGACATTCAAAGTGTCATTTGGCATTAGTACGGAATTTACAGATTAGAAACTGAGCACCTTCTGTGGATCCATTGCCTATATGGTCCCAGAAATCTTGACGTTCCAACCCTATTATGGCCTGAAGATTGATATATGGAGGCTGGGGGTAGTTCTCTACAGAGAGACAGGAAGTCATTTTTGAGGCTGACCTTTGGGCAAGAGAAGAAATGGATATTGAGTGGGCACTTCTGTGAACCATCTTTTATGTCTCTAGAATGTCAACAACTTTAAAAAAATTAATTACTATTTATCCCAGTTAAAGACCAACCCTGGAAGATATAATAAAGGACCCATGGGTCAACATGGACCAGGAAGAGGAACTGAGGCCATACATTGAGCCACCCTGGGGTGACTTGGACCCTCAGGTACCAGAAATAATGAAGAATCAGCATGAGATCCAGGAGTCAATAATATAAAGAAAATATAATAATATAATGAAGATTTACTAATTCTAGATATCACGAAAACCAAGAGGAAGGACCGTAGTATCAGGGTAAGGCCCTACCACGCCCTTGACCCCACCTACAGTGTTGCCTCAAGCCAAGAGGTTCCACCAACAAATAAGAATTCTGAACACCCTGCCAGTCACTCAGCCAGCCTGGAAGCAAGGATGTCCACTTCCCCAGTCAGCCTAGATTCAAAGACTGTTACCCTCATCCCAGCCCTCCAACATGGCCCTCGGGCTCCCCCTCTACCCTCAGCAGCAGCTGTGGTGGTGGTAGAGCCCCAGAGGAAGCCACCCATGAAAATTGCCTTCAAGCTGGGACACCAGTCTCTTCCTCTGGCCACAGCCAGGGCTGGCAGGGGGTGGGTAGGAGGGTCTTCAGGTTTTTCTTATGATTCCTATGCTGCCAGCTGTCCAGAAATAAAACACATCTCAAAAAGACAAAAAAAACAAGCCAATAAATTGGTGAAAACACATTTTTAAGAATATGCACAGTAAAAAAAATAAAAAAAGATGAATGGATTCCTTTCTTCCTTTTGTACACTATCAAGTGGTTAAAAAAATTGTAATGCACTACATTTGGAAGGTCAAAATTGGGTATAGATGGGGTCTATTCCTTCACAGAGCAAACAATTTAATTAGATAGCAGGCAGTGTTGTAGAGAGAGTAAAAGTACTGGATTTGGAAAGAGAGAAAAGGAGGGGAAAATCGAGGACACTGGCCAAGAAAGGCATAGGGTGTCACAAAAGACATTTATGGTGTATTGGTCTAAGAAGACTGCTGGGTAATAAGTTAAAGGAAGGGAACATCGTTGACCGAAGTGAGAGAAAATAAGTGAACCTGGACTTCGGAGTTAAACGTGTGTTTGAATCCCATCTCTGCCCATTAGTAGCTTTGTTACTAGTTAGTTAGTGTCAGCAAATGAATTATCAGCCTCAGTTTCTTTATTTTTTTTATACAAGTTTCAGAATGCTATAAACCTCATGGGATTATTGTTATTGGGAATGTCAACCATATAGCCAGGTACTGGCAGAAAGAAAGAAAGATGGATGAATGTGAAGACCTCCAGGGAAATTGATATGGAGATGATAAAATAGAAAATAAGGTAGATGGAAAAATTAATTTCCAGAATTATATGGCAAAGGGGGGGGAAATGAGGCTATCCATCCTGAGGCTCCCCTGCTCTGTAAAGAAGAGGTGGAGTTTTCCATTCAAAGTAAGGCAAAGGAAGTGAGGTCAGGTAGTTTTTAAAAATGAGTAAAAAGAAGTGATATGGAGATGGGTGGCATAGGAGGCAACATGACATTAAGTAAGAGGCTTCTTTGGGAATCTAGAGGGCTTAGCTGATTATAGCAGGACTGTAGAGTCCATTGTGTGGAATTTGTTCTCTCCTTGCTCCGCAAACAATCTCTGGACCAGGAAAATAGAAAACTGGATTTTGCCCAGGTTGGAAGAAAGAGGAAGGAATAAAGAGGAGGATGTCAAGAGAGTACGGTCACATCAAAGGGCTAATTATAAATGTCAGACCTTGGGACTCAGGCTGGGAAGAGGCTATACTGCAGCAAAAGGAGAGATTAAAGTCTAGGAGATAGAAATGTTCCTGATAATGGCAAATAATTTTCAGGCTTGCCTAAGTTGAGATGTAGTGGAGGGAAACAAGTGGAGATTTGGGGAGGCTTGGGTATTGCAAAGATGGTTGGTTATGGTGCCAGAGTGTCCCGGCTAATATCAGAAATCATGTCCTAGAAGGGTAAAACAAGTAACCCTTCTGAAAAGCAGGAGTGACTTCAGCAGGGAGAGGAGATGGCGAAGATTGGAACTAGTGTTGAATTCAGCAAGAAAGTTCATCACGTCATCTGGAATGTGGTAAGTTATCTGATTTGCAAATGTCATCATATATTTAGTATGCGAGTTCTTCTTGATCTTATGATCCACCATGAGAAACTGATCCTGGACACAACGTGTATGAAGCCACCTGTTGCTACTTGAGCCAAATTAAGCAAAGACAAGGTTGAATCATGTCTGAGTGTTTATTCCAATAATGCTGGCAGTATGGGGAGAGCAGTTGGTCACCCTGGAAATTCTGCTCTCAGCAAAGGAGGTGGGTAGGGCCTGCAGTCTGGCCTTCAGGAGCTCGAAGTCTGATAACAAGGTGGTTAATCTTCTATGATGTTACAAACAGCTCAGCCCGTTCCCAGGACTGGGAGATGGTCAGCATTCCTGAGGCAAACTCCCGGAGTGGGTCAGGGTCCGGGCACAGCAACCAAATCAAAGGGTATCTGTTCTTGGTCTGCTTTTAAAATGTATTTTCTTCTTGTAGCACATCCTCCAGTTTCCCAGGGTCTGCAAGAAAACCTCTTATCTATAGTTGGCAACATGAATAATCATTATAAAACAAGTGTGGCTCTATTCTTACGTGCTCTTCCCTCTATAAAAACCACAAGTACAGAACCTCCAGGGCTGTCCTTGCTTGCTGGAGCATGAAACATCACAAGGAGTGGTTCAGCGAGGTGGACAGAGCAAACCAGGAAATAGCCTAGGTGTTCCTGGCCACAGCGACTCTGCTCGAGGCTAGCCGTGACCTCGGAACTGCAGCAGGCTGACTTTTGGTAGCAGCCTTATTCAGGTAGCATCTCTTCACCTCTACCCATTCACCAAGTTGTTCTGGGATCTCTTTGGCTTTCTTCTCTGTCAGTAGATGTCCCTGTATCTTAGAGAAAACTTCGTAGCTAACGTTTTCCTTCCTCATTTCTCTATATGCCCACCAGCTATGCTTTGGAGAAGACAGAATGGATAGAGTAGGGCATGAGGAAGGTAATAAAATGACTTGGAAAGTAACTTCTCCTCTGGGCCTCAATATTTCCATCCATACAAAAGAAGAGTTTGGCCAAAGAAATTGGCAATTTAGTATAGTTATGCTCTTTATGTATATTAATATCCCTTGATCCTCTCAATATCCTGTGAAGTTCATGCTTCTCAGGCTCACATTTCTAAGAGAGGCTGGAGCCAAAATTTGCACTCAGATATATATTATATGTAGATACCTATGATTACCTACATGAGTCATAAAAATCATTGTGTACCTATATATGAGTCATATAATTTATAAAAATTGTAAAAATTAATTCTAGATCTAGCTATTGTATATACTTATTCTTGCATCAGGGAAAGTATACATAATTTTTATGCCCCAGGAACAACAATTCCAATTTGAATTCATTCCTTGTATTTGAGTGCATGTAACTGGCCTGGAAGAAGAAACTTCGTTAGGAAAAGGATGACTTCAGTGTGGGAGAAATTGGTTGGTCCCTGGGAATCAAATGACTTGCATTTTAAAACAACATTTTCCTGATTATGCAGGACAGACCTGAGTTCACACCTGTGATTTCTGAATTCTTAAAATTCTTATAGTCTGCATTCACTAGCATGAGTGTACAGTGGAGATGATCTATTTTAAGGTGAACCTATTTGTAGATAACATGCCTGAGCCCAGCCCTTGTCAAAACCCTGAGCCTAATTCCTCTTCCAGACTAGGACAGGGACTACACAATGGCTGCTAGTAAAGAAAAAAGAACAAGTTATTTAAATTGTTTTCTTTCCTTCTTTAGACAGAAGGGCACTCTCCAGTCTGAATCCCTGGAAACTAGGACAAGGTGAGACAGCGTTGGCCAAGTGTATGGAAATGGCACCATCTCAGGGTGCTGGGTTATCCCATGTTTGGAAAGCCAGCTGTGCAAGGGATTGGGAATTAACTCTCTTGAACATTTTCACAGGCCTCACCCAAGCAGGACATTAAGTGAGATCGAATGGCTGCCTTTCCTTGTGTGATCGTATTTTTCTTGGTCTCCTCCACTTGGGCACCTACTGTTTTTTCAGGTAAGCAACTGTGTAGGTCTTGGGAGAGAACCATCTTATTTTCTTTTAGTTGTAGGGAAGAAAAAGAATTAACATGAATGGATGGAAAATGTTTTGCTGAAACATGGGCCTTTGGGCTTGATAATGCAAATTGGTATCAATTGGGCATCATTATTAGAAGCATCACTATCTGAAAACTAAGTAACATGCTTCTACATGATGCATGAATCAAGAAAAATCTGAAGGGCAATTCAAAATTATTTTGAACATAAAGAAAATGAAACAAAATGAACAAAAGTTTAGGTTCAAACATATGTCATCGCCTCTATACCCTGTTCCTTTTACTCCAATCCCATCATCTGGTATTTACCCAATCTCATTAGATTCTACTTTATCTTACTTGTATTTCATTTTGCTCAAATAAACATATATGTACATTTTGTTATCTCTCCTACTTTATTACATAAACAATAGCATGCCATAGATAGGTACCAGTTGAGTTTGTTTCCGTTTGTTCTTTTGTTGCTTTTTGTTTAACATCCCTGAGTGAAATCATAGTTCCTGTCCTTTCCTGTTTGACTTACTTTACTTAGCATAATACTCTCATTTGAAACATTTATTCTTGGATGTTTTAAATATCATCTGATGGTGAGAGATAAGGAGGAGCAGAACTACAATAGGTCTTATTTCATTCTCCCACATCTAGCTGGTCATCCTCTATCCCCAGGCAACACAAGCACCACTCATCCAAACCAGTCCACTGAATCCCTCAGCCTCTCTAGGGTCAAGAAACTCCTAAGTTTTCTCATCATCATTCACTGTCATCTTTAATTCTTGATAGGAATAGGCCTAATACTTTATTTACTGAATCATGTTGAACTTTAAAATACATATATATATTGGTTTCAGAGAGGAAGGGAGAGGGAGACAGAGATAGAAACATCAGTGAGAGAGAATCATCGATTGGCTGTCTCCTGGGATGGAGCCTCGATTGGCTGTCTCTTGGACATGTGCCACACCTGGAACTGAACCTTCGACCTCTTGGTTCCTGGGTCAATGCTCAACTTCTGAGCCACACCCAGCCAAGCTATATTGAGCCGTATACTTATCCCAAGTATAGTGAAGATGAAACTAAAACCAACAAAAGCCAAGTCACTTAATGAAAATAATGTGGTTGGCACACTATGTGTACAATCCTGAGAGGTTTTTACTCTTTTCTCAATGACACAGAAAATTTATAAATGAAGTCAGAACTGTGAAAATAAAAGAAAAAATAAATAAATATATAAAGTAGTTACCACTCACAAATTCTGTTGTATAATTTTGTGCAAATGAGTAATTAAATTACACTTCTATATTCAGTTAGTAACTTCAATAAGTGAAATCATATTCTATAGGAAACTTTTTTTAATCTATTGTGTCTTTATTTGCAGGACTGAGACAACGGAACCCTGCTAAATGGCCTCCAGTAAATTTAAATTTCTCAATTCTGAATTCTAATTCTAACCTGATCACTCTCTTGACACAAGAGCCCTAAAAAACTTCATAGTGGTAAAGTAGAATGGAAAGATTTCTGTGTGACCTTGGACATGTATCTTAAACTCTCCACACTTATATTTTTGCCCAGGTAACACAAGCATGATAGTAGGAAAATATACTTCTGAGCATTAAATGAAACCATACCTGTCACTTGTTCAAGGTCACAAGGCTAAATCATGGTATATACAAGAATTATTTCGAGTCTCAATATAAACCCTAAAACTTATTTTAAATTTTATTTTTCAATTAAAGTCGCTATTCAATATTATTTTATATTAATTTCAGGTGTACAGTATGGTGCTTATACAACCATATAAATTACATAAATTATCACCCTAAATTTTCAAGTACCCACCCAGCACTATGCATAGTTATCATAATATTACTAGAGGCCCGGTGCATGAAATTCGTGCATGGGTGGGGGGGAGGGTGTCATTCAACCCGGCCTGCACTCTCTCCAATCTGGGACATCCTCTCACAATCTGGGACTGCTGGCTCCTAACCTCTTGCCTGCCTGCCTGCCTGCCTGATTAACCCTAACTGCTTCTGCCTGCCAGCCTAATCACCCCCTAACCACTCCCCTCCTGCCTAATTGACACCTAACTGCTCCCCTGCCATCCTGATGGCCAACAACTGCCCTCCCCTGCAGGCCTGGCTACCCTTAACTGCCCTCCCTTGCTGGCCTGGTCACCCCCAACTGCCCTCCCCTGCAGGCCTGGTTGCCCCCAACTGCTCTTCCCTGCTGGCCTGGTTGCCCTTAACTGCCCTCCCCTGCCGACCTGATCACCCACAACTGCCCTCCCCTGCCAGCCATCTTGTGGCAGCTATCTTATGGCATCACATGAGGATATGATGCCACCTAGGCTTTTATTATATAGGGCTGATGACTAGAGGCCTGATGCACGAAATTCATACAGGGGGCTCAGCCCTCACAGCCACAGTGGCTTGCCTTGGCCCTTGCAGCCCTGGCTTTGTCTGGAAGGTCATCCAGTCTAATTAGCATATTATGCTTTTATTATTATAGATATTCCCTGTGATGTACTTTATATCTCCATGATTGTTTTGTACCACCAATCTGTAATTCTTAATCCCTTCACCTCTTTCACCCAGTCCCCCAAAATCCTTCCCCCCTGGCAACCATCATCACTCTGTTCTCTGTATCTGTAAGTCTGTTTCTGACAAGCCCTCACCTTGTCCTCTAGTTCACATACCCCTTATAGTGAGTTTCTGGCATTGGGATTCCTAGTTTAAATGAAAACTTTGTATTTGGGGTTGAAGTTGAGATGTTATAATGCTCATACTTGAAGAAATGGTGGGATGAGCAAAGAAACTGCTGTCAGAAAAAGAAACCAAAAAAAAATCTGCCTGACCAAAGACCAGAGCAGAGAAAATCCTTATAAAAGATCAACCAACTAGTAATATTTGATGTTATTTCCATGTGGGGCAGTAGTGGCAGGATAGGAATAAATAGGAGAAATCTATCAATCATTATCTACATTATATTTTATATTATTTGCAGCCCCCATGTAGGATGTACTTCCCAATGGATCTCCTTTATGAACCAGATGAACCAGAATGCCCTGATATAGTTGCCCCTGTTTGTGCCAAAAATGGCCACACTTTTCAGAATGAGTGTTTCTTTTGTCTTGCTCAGTGGTAAGTTCAAGTTAAAATGTCATTTTTTCCTCTATATTTCATCACAGAAATGTCAAATAATCTTAGCCAAGGAACTGGATTTACTAATGCATGGGATTTTTTTCAATAGCCACTATTATTCACCAAAGATTGCAGACAAACTACATATATAGTGATTTCTTTTCTAAAAAATGTAGTGAACACTCAATAAAACAAAAACTGCCAAAGAAATAGAATAGGCAGTTTACACAGGGCTCATTGCTTGAGAAAATACTGGGAATTGATAAAATGTGCAATGTGTTTAGGAAAACAAAGAGAAAATTATGTTGAAAGGAATCCTAATATATAAAAGTCAGGGGCCATCACAACCAAAACAACCAAACGGACAACCAAACAGTAGGCTGCGTGGGACAACAAGGCCAGCAGGGAGGTCAGTGAGGGATGACCAAATGACTGAACAGCAGGCTGCATGGGGTGACAAGGCCAGCAGGGGGAGTTAATGAGGGATGACCAAACAACTGAACAGCAGGCTGCGTGGGGCAAACAGGCTGGCAGGGGGTTTAGTGAAGGACAACCAAACGACTGAACAGCAGGCTGCTTGGAGTGACCAGGCTGGTGGGGGGTGGGGGAGACAGTTGGGGGAGGGAAGTTGTGGGAGGGCAGTTGGGGGTGACCAGGCTGGCAGAGGCCAGTTGGGAGAGACCAGACTGGCAGCGGGGACAGTAGGGGTGACCAGACAGGCAGGAGGGGCAGTTAGGGGCAATCAGGCCAGTGGGGGAGGGGCAGTTAGGGGTGATCAGGCTGGCAGGGGGGCCAGTTAGGGGCTATCAGGCAGGTAGGCAAGTGAGCAATTAGGAGCCAGCGGTCCTGGATTGTGAGAGGGATGTCCAACTGCTAAACTGGGGGTTTGGAAAGGGTACAGGCTGGGCTGAAGGCCCCCCCCCCTCCCGTGCACGAATTTCATGCACCGGGCCTCCAGTGTTATATAATGTTACATAATTATATCCAAATATATAATATTTAGATAACAGTGAAATATAAGGATGGAAAGTTAGGCAGAGGCTAACTTCTGGAAAATATAAATATTAGAGAATAGACTGTAACTATGGGAATGTAAACCTACTGAGAATTTGAGCAGAGTGTGTAAACTATGTGAATTGTGCATCACATTATTGTAGTTATTTTTTACTTCCTGGTAGAAAAAATCTGGCATTGCTATGTTGAATGGAAAGGTATCAGAATAGGAATGGGTTAGGGGTGAAAGATTCTCTGTTGAAAAGTTTCACATAACACTTTGAATAATCACGACATAGAGGAGGAATAGGCAAGCTGTGGTGGTGATAAGAAGGAAGGGAGAAGAGATGGATGTAAAGGCCACTGTAAAAGCAGCTCTCTTTCTTAGGGTGACATTTGAAAGATAAGAGAATGTGTAACAATGTCCACTTTCCTTGTGATGCTAATCTTTTTTTTCTCTTCTCTTTAGGGAATTTGGTCATCGTATTAAATTTGCTAACTATGGAAAATGTGAGAATGGGTAACAGAGTATTCCATTCGTTTATTCTTTTCATTACTTAATTCTGAAAATCATTTCTCTCAGAATTTGAGGATGTATAATAAATAATATGCCTGTCTATACTGCACCCAAATTTGTAACGAAATTGGGGGAAAATTAAGCTAATGGAGAACTAAATAGTGCATTTATTACAAATAAACATTATAACAAAAAAGGTGATCAGTGTTCATCCCTGGGTGCTGATTGTTTAAAGTCAGCTTTCATTGTGTGTGGGTCTAAGACAGTGGTTCCCAACATGGGGCATATGCCTTACAGGGGGACAATTTGATTTTTAAGGGGAGGAATTTGAGAAAGAGTTATTAACAGTAAATCTTTGCATTTCTTACGGTTCTAGGGGCCTCATATACAGTATATAAATGTATATTGTGACATATTTATGCATTTCAGTCTCTATTATGTGTTTTGAAACTTTATTTGCTATTGGCTATTTTTTCATATCACTTCGTATTATTATTATTTTTAACTATTTTTTAGTGATTTCTTCCTCAGTACTTCAACTGTCCTTTTGTTCTTTTACTTTTCTCTTTCATAGATGCCATATTCTTTGGCAGTTTGTTTAGACAAAGTTAATGGCCTTTTAGGCTTCCTCCACGAGAATAGGAGTTCACTTTTTGAATAGTAAGAATCATAAGTCACAGGGAGGAATCAGGATTTTAGAGATGCTTAGATGGGGCATAGCCAAAAAAAGGTTGGGAACCACTAATCTAAGATCTGTAATCAGGTGGGCTTACCTAACACTCTCCTGGTTTAAATTTATTACAGATTGCAGGCTATCAGCAAGGTCCAGCCCTGCCCCACTCATCTCACTTAAACACCTGAGCAAAACAGAAAATAATCCTGGCAACCCCCACAAACACATTCACACAGTTGTTTGGGACTTTCTACCTGATATTCATGAGTGAAGCTCACCTGCATTAAGAGAGAAAACTTCCACTTGCTAATAAGAAGAGGGAGAAAGATAGCCCAGAGTTTTTTTTGGGGGGGGTGAGGGTGGGGGGGGAGAGCGCAGACATCTTTTAGAGAGCTAGAAGGTGTTGATATCATGTGATTCCCCTGATTCCAGCATACTTAATTTTCACTCCATCTTCTCGTTCCTATCCCATTGGTCAATAAATTCATTTTTCTTTTTTGCTTAATCCAATTTATAATCTGTCACTTAAACTTATTAAAGGTTTTGATTAATACAGGGAGATCATGTTATTTTTACATTTTAGGCTGGGGAAATAAACAGTGAAAAACTTGGGCTTCTGTGTGCTCTCTGTCATTACCTATTGTGGCCACTAGATGTCAGTCTCTTCTTAGTTTGACAAGTTCTTGATTTAACCAATTATCTTCCAGAGGAGGTCCTACAACTCTACTTTTTCCATCACCTTTCCAGCTAATCCACAGTCTACTTCAGCTGGCAACAGGGACCCCTCTCCTCTTACCGCTTGTACCTTCCTTGGTTTTGTACAAGTTTTTGTATATAGAGGCCCAGACCTATCCTATATTAAAGAGCCTGGGCTTCTGTGTTCTGTGTTAATTCTCCAGGTGATTCTAGTGCACTACATTTTAAAACTATTTTCTCTTTCTTTTTCTATTTTATTACATTTATTGGGGAGACATCCTATCTAATAAAAGAGTAATATGCAAATTGGCCATACCTCCTTATACCCACAAGCCACACCCACCAGCCAATCAGGAGCAAATATGCAAATAAACCCAACCAAGATGGATGCGGCCACAGAGAGCAGGAGGGAGGCTTGGATTTCCCCAGCAATGGAAGAAGCCAAGCTTTCCGCCTGCCCTTGCTGGCCCAGGCCTCCACTCCAGGCTACAAAGTTTCAATTATAGAAGATAAATAAATCCAAACAGAAATGGTGGCAGCCATGGAGCTGGAGAGAGTAGGAGGCTGGGGTTGCCGCTGGCAATGGAGGAAGCCAAGCTTCTGCAGCTCTGGCCTGCTTTGGCCTCCACTTAAGGCTACAAAGTTCCAATTATAGAAGATAAATAAATCCCAATAGAAATGGCTGCCGCCATGAAGCAAGCAGAAGGCTTGGCTCTGCTCAAAGCTACAAAGTTAAATTGTAGAAGATAAATAAATCCCAGATACCAGGTCCTCCGCTTGGGTCACCAGGGGGCATGACCAGCCTGCAAACCACCACAGGCCCCTCGCCCAGGCCACCCCACACACCAAGGGAACCCCCACCCTGATCTCGGACACTCTTCAGGACAAACCAGCTGGCCCCCACCCATGCACCAGACCACTATCCTATCTAATAAAAGAGTATATGCAGATTGACCATCACTCCAACACACAAGATGGCTGCCCCCATGTGGTCAAAGATCCTGCCCCCATGTGGATACAAGATGGCCACCACAAGATGGCCAGCAGGGGAGGGCAGTTGGGAGGAACCAGGCCTGCAAGGGAGGGCAGTTGTGGGCGATCAAGCCTGCAGGGGAGGGCAGTTAGTGGTGACCAGGCCAGCAAAGGAGGGAAGTTGGGGGTGACCAGATCTGCAGGGGAGGGCAGTTAGGGGCAAACAGGCTGGCAGGGGAGCAATTAGGCATCAATCAGGCTGGCTAGGGAGTGATTAGGGGGTGATCAGGCTGGCAGGCAGAAGCAGTTAGGGACAATCAGGAAGGCAGGCAGGCGAGCAGTTGGGAGCCAGCAGTCCTGGATTGTGAGAGGGATGTCCCAGATTGGAGAGGGTGCAGGCTGGGCTGAGGGACACCCACCCCCTGCATGAATTTTGTGCACCAGGCCTCTAGTTGGTTAATAAAATTCTATAGCTTTCAAGTGTGCAATTTATAATATACCATCCTATATAATAAAGAGCTAATTAGACTAGAGCAACCTTCTGGAATGACCAGTGGGCGGGGGGGTGGGGCCGAGAGACAGCTGGCGCTGTGAGGTCTGTGAAGGCCTACTCTTGCATGAATTTTGTGCATCAGGCCTCTAGTCTCTATATAGTTGTGTATTCACCATGCAAAGTCAAGTTTTCTTCCTTCACTGTATATTTGAATCCTTTACCTTTTCTACCTCTGTCCTTTCCCTTTGTATCTACATGTTTTTGCTTGTTCATTTGTTTTCAGTTTTATATCCACATGAGTGAAATCATATGTTTGTTTTTTTACTTTTTCACTCTGACTTACTTTGCTTAGCATGATATTTTCAAGATCCATTCATGTTGTTGCATATATCAGTATTTCATCTTGTTTTATGGCTGAGTAGTATTCCATTGTGTATATGTACCACATCTTCTTTATCCAATCATCACCAGTTGTTCCCATGTCTTGGCAACTGTGAATAATACTGCAAATGAACATAGGAGTGTGTATATTTTTACAAATAAATGTTCTCAAATTTTTTTGGATAACCAGAAGAGGGCTTGCTGGATAAGTTCTATTCTTAATTTTTAAAGGAACCTCCAAACTATTTCCATGGTGGCTGTACCATTTTACATTCCCATCAGTGTGGTGAGAACTATTTTCTAGACTGAGTCCCTCCATTCCTCAGCATGTCCTCAACAACTGGCAGAATTGAAAGTGCAGGTAATGATGTTATTGAGGAAGTGACAGTGGGAAGGTAACTTCTCTCTGGGCTAACTTGTTTTATCTCTACAATGAGACTTTTAACTTGGATAATAAAAATTATATAGCATTTATATAATTAGCATTGTTATGTATACTACTTTATCTTTGTCACTATATCAAACATGAGTAAAGTGAGGTCAATTAAACTCAAAATGCATTGACGGAGAGTCTAATTCAGGTAGTCATTGGCTTTCTGAGTTGGTTTGAGTACTCAGAGATCAACTAAACAATCTTTGACTTCTTCCACAGTATTCCTAATGGGATAGCATGTACCCAGATTTCCCACCAATGGGAAATTCACTGCCTGATAAAGTATGAACAATGCTTCAGAGGTGTGGTTATTGGGAAGCACTGCTTGACTTGAATGAAAACTTACATTGATGGTGCTTTCAACCATCAGAGCCTTTCATGACAGAAGTTCACTCACAGTTAGCAGTAGAAGATGAATATTCTGTCTTCTAATCAATACATACTCAAATCATTTTTCTCCAGTCATTTACTTCAGTCATTTCTCAAGTCCTATTTTTATTATTTCATTCTATATGGTCAGGACATGCTATATTTAGGTAGTATGCATCTTAAAGTATTTAGGCATAATATTAATGAATAAAAGCTTTTGATTAGCTGATAAATCTTTCTCAATTACATTTGGACACTACCAGGTCCCTCACATTGATGATATGGTGGTAGCAGCTGCAGAAAAGTAGATAGAGGTTCTCTGTCAGCTCTATTGGGTACATTTATCTTGTGGCCTTTGCCACTGAAGGTAGCTCTGCAAAGGGGCCCTTGTTCAGTCAGACCATAGAATGGTTTCAACTAAAAGACAATTCTGAATCATTTGGGGGGAAAAGTAGAGGAGGATGTGTTAAACATTTCACAATTATGCGCTTCTTATTGAAGTGTACAATCATTCTAAAATGGTTGAATTATTTGATGTTCCAGTTAAGTAAGCATTTCTTTTTTAATTGGTGATGCAGAACAGATTATTCCTCCCATATGCTGGATGTATTCTGTGTTCCTCTACCTTTTGACTAAGGACTCCTTGTTCATTTAGTAATTATTTGTTGAGAGTCTCTACTCTATGCAATGCGCTGTGCTAGGTGCTGGTTTAAGCAAGCAAACAAGACAGGCCAGATCCTTTTCTTGTGGAACCTGCATTCTAGTGATGAGAGATGAATAATATATAGGGAGAGGAACAGGCAATGGCAGGGATTAAGGAATGCTGTGATGACAATGAATAAAGCAATATAATAACAGTCAGATAATAAATGAGGCAATTAGTAGAAGTTCAATAAGTAGACACTAAATGAATATTTGAGACCATGAACTCCTAGACAAAGTCTCTAATTAAAATAACCATAAGCTTATAATAGAAAATAAGAAGAAGAGAGAAACATGGAGAAAAGGTAATTTAAAAAAGAAAAATAGGCGAAAATTTTTAAATCCAATCTCACATAGAATTTCGTATAAACATTTATGGTAATTACAGAACACAGGCTACAGCTTGTCTGATTTACAAGTTTTAAGGGTAAATACCCATTTTAGATAACAGTGAAATTGGAGAAAATGGAATCTCTAGGCTGGCTTCTCATCATTTGGGTATCTGTTCAAATATATCATCTCCTCAGAGAAGCCTTCTCTGATTACTCAATCTAATTTGTCCCCTATCTCCATGTTATTCTCTAGCCTAATACCATGATATATTTTCTTTTGAATACTTGTCAACATATGAAATCATTTATTACGTTATTTGACTATGTTTTCTTTTCATTCTACAAGAAAGTAAGTTCCAAGAAGTAGAGTCCTTTTCTGTCTTATTCATCTGTGAACCTGCAGCGAGGAAAATGGACAGAGAAGAGAAGTGATGAGGTTGATTGTGACTGTGTCTGACTGTTGCTAAGTAATGCTATGTTAATATGTCAGGGCAGGGAGGACTTACAGGGCTACATGCTATAATGGAAATATTAAAGAAGCTGATTTGTCCAATCTAGAGAAAAAAGGACTTTCTAGGCACTCTAGAGCTACCTTTACATATCTGAAGAGATCTACTTAGAAAGAGAGAACAGATTTGTTCTATTGGGCTTCATTGTAGAGAACTAGAATGTCTGGAAGCCATATAGACATGGAGTTCTTTTGAATTTGAAAAAATTTCTGAGCAGTCTAAGCAGACCAAAACTGCAGTCATCTTACTTGGTAACAAGTCTATATATTAGATATCATGACATTAGGGAAAATTGGAGTAAATCCTTTCTTAATGTCCAAGAAAACACTAACATCTCTTTAGATGTTATTAAATGTCCTGTAAAATAATAAACTGTGGCAAATTAAGTTTGGGGAAAATTGAGTTTTAAAAAAAGTGGGGGGGGGGATCTGTATTGCAAAAAAAATAATGGAGCCTTTAATAAGTAATTCCCCAAAATGAAATTGAGTATCCAGGGTTTCCCAAATCTGGTTGACCAGAGAATCCTTTAGTCAAGAAATACTAGTTAACTTTTCATGGGATACCAGTGTTTTAAAGATTAAAGGTCTATGATTCTCGGCATGTAGAAGGATATGAATTTGGGGGTGGGAGTACAGATGTCAGAATGTTATAGATTGACTTGTGTCTCCCCCAATTCATGTGTTGAAGACCTAACTCCTAGTGTGGCTATGTTTAGAAATTGTGGCTTTACAGGGGCAATTAGGGCTAAAAGAAGTCATAAAGGTGGGCCCTTTATCTAATAGTACTTTAATCCTTATTAGAAAATGAGGAGACACCAGGGGTTCTTCACACAGAGAAAAGGCCAAGTGAGAACACAGTGAGAAGAGCGTTCTCTACAAGCCAAAGAGAGAGGCCTCAAGAGAAACCAGCCCTGCCAACATCTGGAATTGTGAGAACATTAATTTAATTTTTTTTTTTTTCAGAGAGGAAGGGAGAGGGAGAGAGAGATAGAAACATCAATGATGAGAGAGAATCATTGATTGGCTGGCTCCTACACACCCCACACTGGGGATCTAGCCCACAACCAGGCATGTGCCCTGACGAATCAAACCATAACCTCCTGGTTCATAGGTCGACGCTCAAACACTGAGCCATGCCAGCCAGGCAGAACATTAATTTCTGATGTTAAAATCACCCATTATTTGGTATTTTTTTTGGCGTCCTTAGAAGACTAATATATTCACTAACTCTGGGGCTGACTCTGGGGCTACAGGTGTTCCCTTCACTAGTGAGCACAACAGACATTACTTTACTAAAAGGAGATGGGAGGTAGGTGTGTGTGTGTGTGTGTGTGTGTGGTCTGGATCCAGATAGTGTGAGGTCATCTAGGAGCAACATGAACCAATAAAAAAAAAATCATTACTGTTCAATTCAATAGTTCCATGATTGGAACTATTTAGTCTTAATCATTCAAAGAAAATTGAGTAGAACCAAAACATAATATTCCTACATGTGCTAACTTCCTTTTCCCATGGGAAACAGGGAATGAACTCCTGCTCAACACAAGATCAAAATGCAAATATCACTGTGCCTCAGTGCACACAGAGGCATGATCACAGTGGGAACTACATCAAAAACTGAAGATAAGAAAGGGGCTGGAGTATAAAGGCATCCTCACATAGGGGAAGGAGAAGAGGACAGACAAAAGGCTAGAGCTAATGCAGCCAAATCTAGGCCATGGATTTTAAAACTGTCACCAGAAGGCCTCGCCTCCAGGGTGTTGAATGGAGTCTCTGCTAGATGCCAGCAAGGAAGGAGCCCAGTGGTTGGGGGTGAGCTGGTGCAGCAATTAGGAGATAAAAACCTAAATAACATAGGGGAAAATTCCAGCTTCTTGCCACTCACCCCAAATCAGCCTCATTCATCATTTGTACAAGTTAGTGTCCAAGGATACTAATTTTCAATTGAAGAACTTGAAGCAGCCACCTAGGCTAATCTCACTAGATGTTTGGGAAGCAGAAAGCACAACATGGAGAAGGGACTGTCACACATTGCACCTCTGATGAGGGTGAGGGGACAGGCAAAGTACCCCTTTCTCCTGACTCTGAATCATCTCCTGTCCCCATCCCTCTTTCCAGATGATACTCACCCATGAAATGCCGTGCACTCTCCCTCTGGCTCATTGGAAATATCAGCTGTCCTTCCTGACTGCTCTGATTCTGCCAGGTCCACTCCTGTTATTCCAATGTTCAGTGTGTCTCCAAATCTATCTCTGAAGTTAAATGTGAAGGCAATACATCAGAGTAACTAAACACATTATCTCTTAACTTTAAACTAGCCACTTCTCTAAGTCACTGCCGCCTTTCAATAACAGGACAAACACCATCTCTATCTTATAAGATTATTGTAAGCCTTAAACGAGATAATGCACATAGCAGGTGTAGCAGAGCTCTACCATATAGTAAGTGCGTAATACACTGTTGATTTTCATATTATTCCTTTCACTTCCTACAATAGCCATTACTCTGTACTTGGATTACTGCCCAGCTGAGGTGCTATTTTCTCTGAAGCTAATGAACTCCAGAACTCTTCATTCAAGCCATGCTCCAATTTAATTCTCTCACACGTCTCTAACCCTCTAATGGGTCACCTTTCTCTTTCCTGTGGCACCCCAAGTTCACTGGGGAAGAAATGAAGGATTCAACACTCTTGAACTTTCTTCTTCTTTCATACTTTTGTTTGTATTTTTATGTTTTTCATTCTGTCCTGCCTTCCCTAGAGTGGAAGCCTGTTGTAGTGGTCCACTCTGACAAGCCCTCCAGTTTTGGCCCCGTGCAGGAATATGAGGCTGAATAAATAAACTTTCCTTGGCATAAAATGGAGAGTTTTTATTTGTTTATTTTTCTTCACAGGCTTATTTTTCACTCCCAAAGACTTTGTGGCTCAATGTGCAGCTTGAAAATTTTCTCTCCATGTGAATAGCTGCCAAACTACAAAGCAGTTCACACTTCATCATTTGACCTCACTTTTCCATACCTTTTAAAATCCAAAGACCTTTATCTCCACCCATTCTTCATCTGTTTTATCTTGAGATACACCCTGAGGATCATTATCTTAGCCTCACCCCTGAGAAATTCATCTGAAACTTTGCCTACTAGCCACTACCTCCATACACAATTGTTCAAGTTCATATTTCCCACACCTACTAAGTTCACACAAAGCCCAAACCTTGACCTCTAAACCCTTCACTGCTCACACCTTGCATAATCCACCAGAATCTTCTTGAACACTTGACTCTCTTCCAAGCCAACCACAGTCTTTATGGCTCCCCCTCAAGTCTCTGATGCACACATTCCCTGTCCACAAAATCCCTTTTTTTCCATTTCTCACTCAGTACCATGCAGAAGTATTCAGCATGGTACTGCCAGGGCCTGCTAATGTCCAGTGGCCATTCATTTTAATAGCCTTGTCGACTTTCTGACATGCTCCCATTGATGTCTGTGCCAAGCCTTCTCCATCCTTCTCCAGCTTCCACACCAACCCAATTCTTGCACTGCCAGAACTTTACAGCTGGACCCAACCTTACAATGGGTCTCCCCACATCCTTCTCCCTCACCCTTTTAAAATATCTTCTTTAGATTAATCTCATCTTCTCTGTCTCTCTATCAGAGGGAATGGTGCTTGAATCTGTGCTGTTAATCTTATTTTCTGCTTTTCCAATTCCTCTAATTAGCAACCCTCCATCATTTATTTTAAAGTTCTTCTTCCCTTTGGCTTTAAGGCATGCACAGTCTAGCCTAGACCTATCTGAAGCATTTGCCTCTTTCATTCTCCTCCTCCCCTTTACTATCAAACATCTAAAAAAATATATTGTATTTTTCCACTTCACCCTGGTCATCCATTGATCCCATCCCACCCCTTTTGGTTAAAATTGCATTTTCAAACTGCAGTGAAGACTCCTCTTCTTGAAACATAATGGCTTTTTTTCAGTATTCATTCTCTTCACAAGTTCATAGAAATAATAAACGTTACAATTAAATCTCTTTATTAGGATAATTTCTTTGCTTCTTTTCCATGACTAAACTCAACACAGTCTTCTTCATCAATTTGTATCTTGGTCTTGGGTGAGATTACTTAAATCCTCTGAGCCTCAACTTACTCACTGGTAAAATTAGGGTCATAAAAATTCCTTATGAGTTATCATGAAGCTCACATTCCATATAATTAAGTACCATATATCAAGCTCTAATTATGATCTTGGCATGCACACACACACACAACACACACAGATTATCCTATATTAGAAAAGGGTAATATGCAAATCAACCGACGGCAGAATGACTGGTTGCTATGACACGCACTGACCACCAGGGGCCAGACTCTCAATGCAGGAGCCGCTCCCTGGTGCTCAGTGCACTACTACAGGGGGAGTGCTGCTCAGCCAGAAGTTGCCTGATGGCTGGTGAGCGCAGCAGAGTTGGGAGCAACAGTGACAGGAGCCTCTCCCACCTCCACAGCAGTGCTAAGGATGTCCAACAGCAGCTTAGGCCTGCTCCCTAAGCTGTCAGTCGGACATCCCTCGAGGGCTCCCAGACTGTGAAAGGGCACAGGCCAGGCTGAGGGACTCTCCTCCCTACCACCCGGAGTGCACGAATGTCGTGCACCAGGCCTCTAGTATATATATAATCTTGTTTAACCCTCAAAACCACTCTTAAGGTAAACATTAGTTCTCTGTCACAGATGAAAAACTAAAATATCCAGAGATTAACCTATATACTCAAAGTCACAGAGTCAACATATATTTAAAGTAAGATTACAAATCCTCTGGACTTCATGCCCATATTATTTTTTTTTAATACATGTTTTTTTTTAACTGATTTCAGAGTGAGGGTGGGAAAGGGAGAGATAAAAACATCAATGATGGGAGAGAATCATAGATCAGCTGCCTCCTGCATGCCCCCTACTGGGGATTGAGCATGCAACCTGGGCTTTGGCTCAATTGCCCTGGTTGGGAATTGAACCTTGACCTCCTGGTTTATGGATCAACACTCAACCACTGATTCACACCAGCTGTGTCATGGCTATATTCTTACTACTAGATTATATTGATCCCCAAACAGATGTAAGAATAAAAAATGTATAAAGTCATTCAATAATTTATTAGCTTATAGTCTTTTGTAGATATTGTGTTTCAGAATGTACTAAAATAAACCTACCAGGCAGAGCATTGGGGAGAAGAGTAAACTGACTTCCTCCAGGTTTTCATTTATTCATACGCCCTTAAACTCAGTAGACAAAACAACAGCCATTTGGCCCAATGCAGTTTATAAGCTAATGCCAGGAACCTGTAGCAGAAACTCTTGGCTCATCAGTAATCATCGTCATCATCACAATTACAATTACACGCACTGCACTTTGGATTTTCACGTACATGACACCAATTATATGAACTCTACTATTGTGGCAAGTAATAGTTCCCAATCTAGATGAGATGGAGTTAAAGTTCTGGGATAGTTTCTGTGTCATTTGCAAACTATTTTTAGTTCTCCCCCATCTGGTTGTCCAGGGACAAGGTAATAACACACTCCACATCCTCTATGATTGGGCCAGCCCACCTGAAGGTGAGGGAAAGTGGCAGTGGTGTCACCTCTGGACTGAAATATTTAATTGCTGAAAAGGGAGATCCTCAAGAACACATCTTCACTTAACCTTGACAATGAACAACATTCCGAATAGTGAGAACTCTGCCCACCTGGGACCCGTTGAAGATAATGCAGGACCATTAGCTAACCACCTTACATGTTCAGCTTGATTAAATAATATAATTTGTTTTAAGCCACATACATCTTGGGGTTAGATGTTACCACAACATAACCAGGTGTTTCTGGTAGCTGCAGGCTCACAGCACATAAATGTCTTACCCAGAATCACACAGCTAGAAAATGTCAACACTCTTCTCCAAACTTCATAAATGCTAAAATCACTGTTCCTTCCACTAGGTCCCAGCTTGCTTCATAGGTTTATTGCCTCAAAAATAAAACCATAGTTTCCCAGAAGCCAAAATATAAACATAAGTATGATCTGTCTAATCTGGGTTTTTATGAACTAAAGAAACTTTGATATTTTCACTTATTTCATGACTAGGCCAAGTCAAGTTCTTGTAACACAAGAGGTTTAGAATTCTAACAGTCCCCACCTTTAGGACAGACAGAAAAATAGTTCTCACCTCAAATAACTAATGTGTTGATCAGATAGGACGTAGCAATTAAGTGACTAGGACTGCACCACCACCCAGGGTGTGACATTTGTGCTTTGAGAGCCTCTCAAAGCCAGCATTGACTCTGGATGACCTCATAGGGAAGGCGGAGGAGCCAGGCATTGCCATATAAACATGGTCCCTTTCCTACCTCATGACTAATACAGCTGCTGTGACAGCCTGAGCAGCCTTTGCAAAGCAGCCACCTCCACCATGAAGATCATTGGGGGCCTCCTCCTGCTCTGCATGGTGACCTACTTCTGCAGCAGCTCAGGTGAGGGAAGGGTAGAGAGTGAACAACCATTAAGCTTGTTTTTCCAAGTAACTTTTCCTGGGAGGTGAGCACCTGAGAGAAGTGTCTGGTTGTATGGATTTTAACTATATGGGTTTAGAATAAAAAGCACACTGATTTAGAAAAGAAACCGCCCCAGCCTGGGAAGGGAGAATCTTATGTCCCTAATAGAATTGGGGTGCGGGGTGGGGGGTTAGGTCTAGTGTCTTCCCATTCAAGGATTTTTATTTCCATTCATGGAACAAAGAAATGAACTCTTTTCTTCATAAGAACATTGGAAGTTGTTATATACTATTGCAGTGGTTGGCAAACTCATTAGTCAACAGAGTGGCAAACCGCTGTACTATTGGATACTATTCCTGTTATTGGATACTATTCCTCTGAGCAAAGATGCAGAACAACTTGGATGCCTCCCAAATCATTTCAGGAGGATTGAAACAAAGTACAATTCTCCAGAGGCCAGGAGTCAACAATTAGACTTTTTATATGGTGAAAAAAATAAAATAAGATGTAAACACCTTAAATTTTATTGCATCCCTTCAATATTCTTCCCCTTCCAATTGGAAGGGGAAGAATATTAAAGATGGTGTTTCAGTTCTTGGCAGTGCTGGCTGCAATACTGCCTGTTGTGATCTGACTTTAAACCGTTATCAAAGTCACAATGAGCTCCGGGAGTGTCCCATGGTAAGGAAGGGAGGAAATTTGGGTAATTCTCTTGCCTGAACCAAGGGTTTACCTAATGGCTGTTTGCAAACAGCCAAAATTTTTGCATAAGAATAGGGTGTGTGCTGAGACTTATTGCCAGAGGAAACACGGTGTCTTAATCTCTGGAATCAAAATGACATTAATTAATGAGACTTCAAGACTTTGCTTTATTACTAACATTGCTATCTCTATTTCTCTTTCAGAAGCTGCTAGTCTATCTTTAACAACCGTGAGTACATTGAATTACATTTCAGTTACTATTGACTGTCACTTAGTCAACAAATAATTACCAAATATACTGTATTTGTAGGATAAAGTCAGTATGTTTAGGGTGGTAAAAAGTGGAGGCAGACACAGATAAAGAAATCTCCTCTGCTGTTTGAAGATGTATGAAATAAATAACCACAGCCTTAAAATCATTCCCGAGTTAAAAGAAAGAGAGATGACTTCCAGTTGAAAGACTGGTGAAGTATTGATGGAAAGGACAACATTTAAGAGGTAGGATCTTGGTTAATTGCACAGGCTCTGGATTCAAATCTCAACCTCACCACTTCCTAGCTTTTATGTTATACAAATTCTCTCTTTCAAGCCTTCATCTCCCCCAACCCTGTAAATAGGGGTCCTGGTAGAACCTACTCTATTCAGTTGTTCTGAAGATTATACAAAATTCCTGTAAGATTTAAGTTTAATGCTGGCCTGGAAATGCTCAGGAATTGTTAACTGCATGCACAAATCATAATAGAAGTGGTGCCAGTGTGACTGGTATTTGTCATAGTGACATTAGTGCTTAAAATGTCAGAATATCTGAGCTGGAACGTCTAGGTTGGTATTTTGCTTCCTGTACAATAGAGGTCAGGGTAGCCTAGCCTGGTATCCAGGAGCAATGCAGAACATTCCTCTTGTGTCTGTCACAGGTGGACTGCAGCATTTACAAGAAGTACCCAGTGGTGGCTATCCCTTGCCCCATCACATACATGCCTGTTTGTGGTTCTGACTACATCACCTATGGGAATGAATGCCACTTGTGTATTGAGAGCTTGTGAGTACCTCATGGGGGCAGGGAGGGGGAAGAAGCTGGGGCCAGTGCCCTCCACTGCAAACCTCTCTTCTTTCATTGAGCCTGCTTAACTCTGCATGTGCTGTACTTATTCCCACCCAGAAGCAGCTGGTGTGGATAGAAAACTGACCACCTCATAGTCAGACCAGGGTTGGACCACCATTATTTGCCCAACCATTCGTTACAGAACCTCCAACTCCTGTCTCTCAGTTGCAGTCCAACAGTAGCATGAGTTTTCAAATTGCTGCCCCAGAGTCCAGAGGTACTGTAGAGGCAATCAGAAGTCACCAAAAGTGTTAAAGGGATAATTTGGGGTGGTCTCCAAGTTCAGCTTTTGACTATTTTAAGTTGTGGAGTTCCATATAATATCTTGCTTGCAGAAAGGGTCCTAAGCCCCACACTAAAAAAATAATTGAGCCCAGGACAAGTTAAAACATCAAGTTAAGCCCTAAGCCCAGAAGGGTATGTCTACATATTTACTCCTATGCAGGGATGTTTGCGTCACAACAGTGAGGCTTCTCTAACCTGCACACACTGGGCCTTTGGCCTGGAGCCTAGCTTGTATTCAAGGACACTGAGGGGACCTGTAGTGGAAGCTGTCCTCCTAAAGCAAGACCCAGCCTCCAACGCAGGTCCTGCTAACCAGGAAAGGCTGCCAGGCAGGCACTTCAACTTCCTGTGGCAGAATCCCTCCTTTGATGTTTTAAGACATTGGGTGACCAGCCTGGGCCCTGGGATCAGTGGAAGCGGCAGGTAGGGTGGAGGATTCACCAGCCTAGGGAAATTCTGCTTCTGCCTGTGAAAAGGACATTCTTTTTCAGTGACTCCATTGCCTCAACTGCAAAATGAGGTTCTGCTTTAAAAGACCTCTGTGGTTCCTTTCAGCTCTACTATTATGCAAAATTTCCTCTTTGTTAATAAATCGTTAACTCTGTCTTCCTGTAGGAAAAGTTATGGAAAGGTTCAGTTTCTTCATGAAGGAAGATGTTAACTCCTCCATAGATGTGGATGGGGAGCAATGATATCCTGTTTCATCTTCATCATCCCTGGCCTCTGATGACCTTCCTCCTCCTCATGGCAGAGGTTCTGGGGGATGGAATGGGCGGAGGATGCGGGGCAGGGGTAGATGTGTAGTCATCTCTGTTGAGTGGAGAAAGTTGTTGTGCGTTCCTTCAAACTCATGCCCAACTGACCTACTGGCTTCTTTTTGTACCTCATTAAAAGAATCTCCCCGGAGAGTATATCTTTACTTCTGTCTGTATTTGTGTCTTAGATCGGGGTGTAATATCTCAGTTTTCTTTGAATACATATATTTGGTTGTTCAGGAGAATGTTTTGTACAACGAATCCCAAGTGGCTTCCAAGAAACAAATGCGCGCGCGCGCGCGCGCGCGCGCGCGCACACACACACACACACACACACACACACACACACACACACACAAATACACATGCGATCACATACACAAGGAATTAAATGGAATTCAATACAATTAAAACTCAAACTCTAGAGGAGGAGATAAACAAGAATTTAAAAAAATAATTATACACTCCGTTAAATGCTGGGATATAAGTCATTACTAGGTACCATATTGGAATAATCTTCCTATAGTGTAAATCTGATTCTATTACTTCTCTGTTCAAAACCCTTCTCTGTTACCCATTACCTATGGGATAGAATCCAGACTCCAAACATGGTGTTACCCACCCAGCCTCTTCTCCCATTATCTCTGAGGGACACCGACTCTAACACTCCTCTTCCCTGGCCCTGTGTCTATACATGCACAGTTTCCTTTGCTGGAAATGGCTGTTCCTTTTCTGGTTTCAGCTCAAAGTTAGCCCTCCTGTGAAACCTCTGAATTTGTTTTGGCAGAGAAGTGGCTGAGGAGTCAGGAGTTAGTTTGTAAACTAGTTCTGTCACACGCAAGCTGTGTAACTTTGGGTGGGTACCTAAACCCTGTGCTTGGCATATGGGGTTATTGTTGTGATGATTAAGTGAAATAACACAAAGCACCCTGCAAGATACACACAATAAACATTAGAGCCTTTCCCTGACTAGCCATCATTTGCTCACCTGCTGTTCCCTTGCATTTTGTATTACGTTGTATTTAAATTGTCCTGAAGAGTTGGTGGTTGTGTTCTCCTATCCTTATCAGACTGTAAACTCTTTGAGGGCAGGACTATATATACATTTTTATATACCTAGTATAATAATTAGTATAATGCTTGATTCATGGTATTTCATAAACATTACCAAATTGTTCTAGGGCCATAGAGGAAGTTGAGTCTAAGTCTGCCTAGGGTGTTGAGGAAACCTCCCCTTGGGTTGTAATTCATCTGAGTATGAGTGGGTTGGGTAGGGGACAGGTAATTCCAGGTAAACAGAAAGCAAGTACAAAGGCACAGAACTTGCAAAATGCATAGGAATTAATTACTGAACACAATTTCTCAATTTGGAAAAATAAATATTGAATACCTACCATGCTCATATCTGAAATCAAACTCAATCCCAGCTGCATGACTTGCTCCCCCACCAGCTTCCACCATCTCAGGAAATAGCAGTTGTACCAGCTCCCCAAATGTGGGGTACTTGGAAAAATTATCTCCATGCTAAAGAGTATGAATTATTGCTTGTTTCTGCTTAACCAAGAATTGGCACCTTTTCTCTATGCCCATTCTGGTGTCTCAATTGGCAACATTTTCCATTGATGCTAGGGAAGGAAGAAGGAAAGAAGAGAACCTAGGACTATTTCAGCGCCTATAAAACTGCCATGCTGGTGATTGTTCTTGCAAAAGTAGTACAACGTGCAGTAAAACTAGTGAAATCACTTACCTTCCTTGTAACTTCATTTCCTCATCTGTTGAACAAAAAAATTTTTTTGTGACAGAATTGTTATGAAGATCAAATTGTGTAACAGATGTGAAAGCACTCAAACTTTTAAGGACATAAAGAGACAAGGAAATAATGCCAGCTTTATTGGGTCCTATTATCTACTAAAACATCATGTAAAATCATCTGTCTTTCACAATAAAAGAACTTCCATACCCAGCAGATGTTTCTGACCTCTTTCCAGGATTCTGATCCTGCAAATAGACAATTACTAAGCAAGAATTTCCTGTTTTTTTGTTTTTTTTTTTTCCATCTATGAGCAAATTGAGGAGTGTGGACAGAAAAGTCAAACACATTGAAATTCAAATCCTGACTCTCTGACCTGGGACAATTAAGCCTTAGTTGTTTCACAATTGAGGCAGGAACTCTTGACAATATATAAGGCAAGTGGCTGGGCAGACACCAGAAAGTCACTTCTTTTGCCTCCAACTGACTGCCCTTAGTCTCTGCAGCAGTATGAGAGTGACAGCCTTTGTCCTGCTCTTGGCCCTGGCACTTATTGGTGAGTATTTTCCTCATAACACTGCTCCTCCCTTGACCAATAGATCCTATCATCTTCTGTCCACATAATTCAGAGGTATACGCTTCACATAGATAATAAGGGAAGTTTTTGAAAAGGCACATTTTTTTGGTCTCCACCAATAAATCACTAAATCATATAATCTCAGGCACTGAGTGGACCTAAATGGTCAACTAAGGCCAAGTCCATTTTGTGTAACCTCTTCCAGTTCATCCAGACTCTACTCTGATTTGATATCATTATTTATAGGACTGATTTCTTCATAAAGCAGTCCAACCCATTGTTGGGCAGGATGAACTGTTACTTTCCTTCCACTATTGAGTTAAGATCTGGCTCCCTAGAATTCTCAACCCCTGCCATCTCTACCTGCTATGAAAGAGCATACACTTCCTAAAAACTCCATTGTTTTCTCTTACTATTTCCTAAACTCTGATTATGAGGTAGGAAGAAATAAGACTCCTTGTTATTATAGCAGCTTTTCCATACGTTTGACTACACTCTAATTCTGCTCCAAAACAAAAATCTGTTCTCGTGGGTCAACTTGTGATATGTTGATATAGAAGTTCTGAAGAGAATCTTATACTTTTAATGACAGGTTGAGAACGCTGAAACATAAATCAAATATTATTTTTCTAATGAAATTAGGTTCTTCCAGAGATTAATTTTTTCTGTACTTGTTTTTCTTACAGATGTAGAATGTGCCCGACGTGATCAACAGGTCAGTACATCCGTCTTGCTTTGAAAGTGCTACTTTTACATAATTTTGTAAGGAAAGCTTTGTACGTTATTACATTGTACATAATTACATTTCTACCCATTTGAAGAGTTATTTTATAAAGTTTCAAAATTGCTTTTATTCAAAAATTGTACACAGACCCTTCTGAAATGTAAGTGATGGGGAAAAATGGTTAGATACCAGCATCTGGGTTTCAGCGCCAACTCTTTGATCAGGTGACACTTAAAGCCCTAGTACTTGGAAAGATTTAGCCCAGTACCCACACATAATAAAGCTCAGTAAGGACAAGACCTGATTCTTACCATTTTTAAGTAATCCACATGTATCTTTGTTCTTTGTATTAAAAAAAAAATGAAGATTTTGGCTCATATGAAGCTTTCCTTCATGGCTCATATTAAGTAATAACTGTTATTAAGAAAATGTAGCTGTGATTACAAAAACTTTAAACCAGCAGTCATGCACTTTGGGCTCTAGTCCAAGCTCTACAGCTTTTTAGTGGTGTGACCCTTTGGCCTAGGCAGCCCCTTTCACGTCTTTGAGTCTTTTGTTTTATCCTATTAAAGAAAATAACGTTAAGAACGTAAGTTTGGAGTCAGGCAGGCCTGAATTCAAGCCATCCTTCATGACTTAGTAGCTGTATGTGAATGACAAGGATTAATGAGCATTATTAATGACAATGTATGTATAGCACCCTCATTTTGCAGATAAAGAAACTAAGGCTTAATTGTCCCAGGTTCAGAGAGTCAGGATTTGAATTTCAATGTGTTTGAGTTTTCTGTCCACACTCCTCAATTTGCTCATAGATGAAAAAAACAGGAAATTCTTGCTTAGTAATTGTCTACTTGCCCCACAAGTGGCTCATCCCCTTGGCTTTGCTCCAGGAATTTCAAATAGTGGTTCTCAACTACAATCTATAATAATAAAAGCATAATATGCTAATTACACCAGACAACCTTCTGGACAAAGCCAGGGCTGTGAGGGAAGCCCAGGTCCCAGGTGCCAGAGGGAAGCCAATGCCAGCAGCTGGGGGAAGGAAGGCCTACTACTTTTGCATGAATTTCGTGCATCGGGCCTCTAGTGTTAACAAAAATCTATGTGCTGATGATGTGTATAGCAAGTAATTTGTTACCAATAGTTAAAAGTTTCCAATGGTGTGCTAGTTATTAAAACTATAGTATTTATTTCTATAATACATCTCACACTTGCATTCATTTAGAACTTTTTAAGTGAAAGAAAAAAAGCAGGAAACCAAATGTACCATGAACATTAAGAACTGACACATCAGCCAGTACTAACTACAGTGGGTGGATTCTACATTTAAATAAATTGTGATTTGATTACCAGCTACTACTCATGATTTTATATCTTTTATAAAACTAGAGGCCTGGTGCACAAATTTCATGCACAGATAGGGTCCCCAGGTCTGACCAGCGATCAGGGCCAATCAGGGCCTTCCAGCTGCTGGCGGGGGCCTTCCTTCATTCCATGCAGCCCCCTGGTGGTCAGCACACGTCATAGCGAGCAATTGAACTGCTGGTCTCCCGGTCGAACATCCAAGGGGATACTTTGCATATTAGCCTTTTATATCAGCACATGATATTGTGCGGCCCTGCTCACCTGCCCACCGGCCCGCTGCCCCGCCCACTCACTCACTGCACACACAGCCGTGCTCGCAGCCATGCTCACAGCTGCGCCTGCCTCGCTGCACCCCGCCCGCCCATCCACTGCTCCGCCATGCTCGTACCCCGCCCACCCGCCACTCTGCCGTGCTCGCACCCTGTCCACTGCCCCACCGCACTCACAGCCACGCCCACCTCATCACACCCTGCCCACCCGCCACTCTGCTGCGCTTGTGCCCCACCCACCCACCCACTGCCTTGCTGTGCCCACCTGCCGGCCACCAGCCTTGCTGTGATTGGAGCCTGTGGGCCGTGGGGGAGGGCCGAAGAGGTGCTACATGCATCTCATGGTGACCGGTCATTTGGTCACTTTGGTCATGATGCTGCTTGTCCTTTTATTATTATGACATCTCTATACTTGATATATTTCAAAGAAGTTAGATGAGGACAGACAACTAGAATAAAAAATGAATGCATCGGGAGCCTTCCAAACTTGGAAAATTCTAAATCCTGGGAATAAAAATTTGGTAGAAGGAATTGAATATTTTTAATATCTATTTTCGGGTTGATTGTAGTAAGTTTAAAAAATTATCACCAGGAGAAGAGAGACTGTGTTATGAAATATATAGACCAATTTGTGGATCTGATGGCAAAACTTATGCCAATGATTGCTTCTTTTATTCTGAAGTTGAGTAAGTATTGAAATATTTTTCTTTTTTATATTTAAAGTATAATAATTGTGTTAAGACAAATGTATCACATTTCAAAGAAGTGGTTTAAGGCATAAGGAATATGTGGATCATCTCACATTGAGTGTGGTGAACAGAATTCTCACAATTCATAGGATTGGGAGTCCCTGGTACCATTGTACCCCTACATATTCTGGTAGTAATAGTCAATCAGAGAAGCCTAGCATCTCTGAATTGGAAGGAAACTTAAGGGTAATCTAATTCCACTTCCAACTACTAAGTTATTGCTTAAACTCCCTCTACAAAAAAAGTCGCCAAGTCATCTCACAGTCTATGCTTGATTATTTCCAGGGACAAGGAACATTCCTCCTCCTAGGCACGCCAGTCTGTATCTGTTAGAATGTTTATTGTTGAGCTTCAACAGTTTAAATACATTAGAGTCCCCTAATGACTGGTACAAAAGGGGACAATATCTGAAAAACCTTAAGAACCTGTTCTGTTTCAGAGTATGATTTCTCCACAAAATATGTATGTTGGAGTGCTAATAAAAATTAAGTAGCCAACAGTACTTTAAAGGTTAAAAAGTAATTGTCTGCAAGATAAGTAGCATCAGCTCAAAAAAAAAAAAGGTAAATGATAAGTTATGTACTAGAATGTATAGAAACATATAATTCCTTTTAACTATTTCCAAAATATACATGGATAAAAACAAACATCTAATATATATGGTATATTATATATGGAATGATTTTATTTATAAGCAAAAAGTTACAATGTTATGACAGGAGGCGTCTAAATATGCATCCCCTTTAAATAAAATAATCCATTAAAATATGTTTTCAGGAACATAAACTGTGTTTTATTTGGAGCATTGTTCCTTGTGTTAAATATTTCTAAATTGCAATCACTCCTCTTAAATACATCAGTAACTGAAGTAACCTGGTACATTTTTGGGGTTCATTAGTAAAGTTTGGATGCTAATAAAATGCTTATGGCTTCAATATTTCATTTGTTACTCTTTCCTCTCCACAGGAAAACAGACAACAAACTTAAATTTGTACGTGTTGGGGCATGTTGAATCTATCATGTGATTCCATTCATAAGAGGCACATTTCTTCTCCCATATCATCTCGCCACCATTGTCTTGATTTCTTTGTAGAATAAAGTGGACCTAAGTGAAATAAACATACCTGACTCTTTTTTCATTTAAGAGCAGAATCTTCTAGATTTGTTTCACTTGGGGTGATGTCTAATAGGCTATCTTATGGTCACATTCTGTGGGGAAAAGCCAATTAAGATGGTATGGGAATTAGAAAATCAAAGGACCAAAAGCTGATGCCTTCTTCTTTTTCAAGCTAGGAAAACACCGTCTGTGCATTACTTAGTTCTAAAAAAATCAAACCGATAGAGAGGGTGTTCAGTTAATGCTTTAGAAATAAACTAAATTAAGATTAACTGGATTTTACCTCTGTCACAAGTCAGCAAGGAAATTATAGTGTTTTATCCCAGATAATCCTAAAAGCAGATATCAACTCCTGATCCAGCCACAGAGTTTGTAAGTATAGTAGCATTCTAATGCATAGTATTCTGTTTGCTTTCAAACTCTGAATTCCTTCTTCTAGTTCCCATAAAAGGAATCCACACACAAAAAGAAATGCTTTTCTAGAGATAGTGTGGGAGTGACCAAGATGGCGGTTACCTTGCACAGCCACAGCCTAAAACTCCTCATTATATTCCAACCCTCTACTCTCAGGACTTGCAACACTGCTGTGCAAATCCTTGTCATTTGTAACATGAAAAGAACATTGCCATAAAATTTTAAAGATGCAGGAATAAAATAACACAAAAACAATTAAATACATTGACAAATGTGTTACTAGAAGTGAAGCCTACTCTAATTATAAGAAATCTCACCCTGTTTCCTTTTTAATTAGTTCTTCTTCATATGTAAGCATAACAGGCATTACAACATCCAAATAAACAGGTCCTTCTGGAACAGGTAACTCCTGTCTGTCTCAGAAGAAATGCTGAAACATTGGCTTTGGAATTTTAATGAACAATAAGAGTACAGATCAAGGAAATGACACTCAGATCTATAAATACATGTCTTAACAAAACGCATCCAGATGGATACATCCTGAACACTTTGCAGAATTTCTTAAGGAAAAAAAGAGAAAACACTGAGTCAAAAAATTAAGCTTTTTTAGAGTGCCTGCTTACAACTGGAAAAAACTGCTGGAGTTCTGAGAGATGCGGGAAACTATCATTCCCAGTTGCTTCTTTCCTGGGACTGGAGACATTTAGTGCTCAACAATAGGATTAGGGTGTAGATCTAAGGCAGTGCTCAGCCCCGCCCCGGTGCCTCAACAAAGAGGCGGCCTGGGTTGGGGTTTCATTCACCTAGAACCCAGCCCCCTTGAATAGCATTGCGCATGCGCAGGCCCACTGTTCTGCCCTTAGGTGGGCTGCCTCTCTCTAACCTGCCCTGTAGCCAGACCCTCTAGTTCTCTGCACGTCTGGGTTGTGCTCCTTGCCTCCCTCCTCCTTTTCACTTCACCTCTCTTAGAAATGGAGCCCAGTGGCAAACACCCAAAAATACTGGCAAACTTCTGTTGGGGCGCTCACCCCCCTGGTCGCCCTGTCTCTGTTTCCGCTGCCTGCCGGTTTGAGTTCCAGTTTTTCTTCTTTTTGAGGCCAACAGATTGTCTGAACTATCATCTGTTTGCTGCCACCCTATAGATATTAACGCGTTCAACCTGCCAGACTGAAATTATATAATATAAATGATTAAGATGTATAACTATTGGTTAAGGTGGTGGTCATTTTGCAATACATACAACTATCCAATACAACTATCCAATCATATGCTGCACATATGAATCTAATATAATGTTATATATTAATTACACTTGAATTTTTATAAAGCGCACTAAGAAAAAAAACAAATAAAACAATGGGGCTTTGGAAACAGAGAACCCTGGGGTCAAATCTAAATTTGCTACTTCTGAGTAACCTTGAGTTAGTGGTTTAATCCCTGAGTTTCAGTTCCTGCATTCCCCACTGGGAGCAATAGCAGTTCCTATGAACTGCCATGAACCTATGTACATACAGTACATAATATTGGGCCTAGCACATAATTAGCGAACAATAAATGAATGGTTTAAAAAATAATCACAGCAAAATTCTGGGTTGTCCAGCTTGTCCTTTAAGCACAATGGATGGTTCTAATTTAGGTTCTGGCCCCTCTTGATCTCCTCCCCACCCCATCATGCCTGCCCGACACCTGCCTGACGGTGTCCTGAGAGACAGCACCATGAACCTTCTGTTAGAGCACGCGGGCACTGTTACAGCCACTGAAGTCTGCCATATGAAAGTCCTCATGAAGAGTAAGGCAAAAAAAATCAAGGGCATCTAGAATATTCATGGTAGGGTACATAACAAGTACTCAATACATATTGTTCTTGTTGTTTAAAAGTATAAAACACTGAGGGCTACAATCTTCACACTCAGTGAGGGACTGCCTTTACAGGGTTCCTAAAAGATAATCATGCAGCTTCTCTTGGACTCTGAGTGAGAAGGGCTCACTCCTTTCTGAGGCAGTCATTAATGGTAACTCTTACTGTCAAAACTTCCTATCAAGCTTAGATTTGCCCCATAGTATTTACTCCCTCATTTGTCCTAAATATAGTCCTTGAGCCACAAAGACAAAGTCTAATTGAGAACCTTTTTTTTTAAACAAACACCTCTTTATTGCAGACATTTCAGGCACAGGTACCTGGAAGAAGCTGTATTGCAGATTTTATACAGGGTGGCTTAAGAGGCAGCAAGTTATAGAAGTTACCTCTCTCCCCTAACCCCCAAATACACAGCAGCCTAGATATCAGTGTCAGTCCCACTGAAATCTCCCGAAGAGTCTATCCTCTCACACAGCACATCATCCAGGCCTGTGCCCAGGCACCTCTGGGGGTCTAAGGAAGTCCTTGGTCTAGATCCATAGTAGAGGGAAATGGAGGTACAAGATGGTCAGGCATAGGTGTGATGCCCTCACCAATCCTAAAACTTTCAGTAATTTTAAGATAGTTCTTGTGCACCTCCTGAAGGTTCTAATGTTAGTTGAAGAAAACCTTGGACCAGGTCCTATACTATATCATTATCTCATGTAATTCATAAAACAAGTCCAGTAATAACTTTATCTAAATATAAAGGAGAGTGTTTTTATTATCCACCATGGTAAATCTAGCATCTAATTGGTAAATCTAGCATCTGGAACATGATAGGAACTCTAAAAACAGTGATAAGTTAATGAGTGGATTTGCTTTTTTCTCACTCAAGAGAAATAAGGTTTAGTGATGACAGAGTTGTTGTCCAACATGTATAGGAAATGGTAGAGTTCTGACTGATAAAGCTCTGATTCTAGAGTTCAAGCTCTGAAATACTTTGGCACTATGTTCCCTAGGCAACATCACAATCCCTTTGCCCGGAACAGCTCACCTGGACAGATTCTTGCTGTCTTTATTCACTTATAGGGAGATCAATGTGAGTTCCCGATTGCACAGCCACTATGTCCATTAGTGTTAAGGAGAATGCCTTCTAGCCCATGAAAGCAACAGGTAAGAGGAACTGCCAATTATTTTGTCACTAGAGGCCGGGTGCACACAATTCGTGCATGGGTAGGGTCCCTAGGCCTGGCCAACAATCAGGGCCGATCTGTGGGGTGGCCAGCAGGGCAATGGGGGAGGCCCCCCCGCTGGCACCCACCTTGGCTGGCCTGGTGCCGCCCACACACCGGCCCCACCTGCCGCCAGTCGTCTCCCTCACAGGGTGACTGGCGGGGCAATCGGGGGCGGGGGATGAGGGGGGCAGCCTGCTGGTACCCTCCTTGGCTGGCCTGAGCATCTGCCCCCTGGTGGGCAATGCATGTCATTGAAAAATCTGGTCTTTTTGCCAGATTTGCATATTAGGCTCTTATTATATAGGGTAGTTCTATGGAATGGCTCTTTGCAATTGTCATTTTGCATAGTCAAGAGTCCTTGTAGTAGCATTTAGCAAACAACATAACTGAAGAATTTTTTAAAATACTGATTCAAATTAATTTACTTCCTAATATTTGACATACTGAAAAGCACAAATGGTGCCCTTGTTTTGAACAATGGCAGGACAGTTAATGATATCACTAGCTAAGTATGCCACTGGACACTAAATGCAATGGGGGTCTCTAGCTCTTGATCCACCAAAGTGTACTTGGTTTCTTAAGGTTAGCTCTGTTTTGGAGACAAAGCAATCATGGCCCAAAGCACTGGAGACAGCCCAGTTTCTGCACCACTGGATTCTTGAGATAGCCACATGAACCTCATTCTTGTGCTTTAGGATATCAGTGAACTTACCCTAGCAAACCTGAATAAGCAGCTTCCAGCAGAGAACAGGTGTGTTTCTAGTAGATATCTGGCTATCTCACTAGCTCCACTTGTACCACAACATTTGGGGCTCTCCAGAAAGCCATGCTCTACTCTAGAGCATAGGTTGCTGCTTAAACTTTGTAAACCAAATCAGTTCAATGGATTCTTGTTTTATTTCTAGTCTGGAACCAGATGAGGATGCCAAGTAAAGGACCAAGGTACTGATAGCTATGCTTATCACTGCAACAGACACAAGAAAATGGTAGTGTTGCAGAAAATGAGCACCAAACCTAGGAAGTTGTGTTTAAGGCTTATTATCACAACATTTCCTAGTTGTGATATTATAGACAACTTCTCTAAGACCCAGTTTCCTCGTCTGTAAACTGGAGGTAAAGGTAATACCCAACGCAGACTTATATGCCCATCAAATAACATAATTATGTGAAAGCACAAAGAACTGTGTATGCACCATCCTAATGTGAAGTAGCATTAATTTGGGTCATATTATGTAGTCAGACAAGGAAACCATTTTTGTGATTCATTGAGTCTTTTAAACCTGCTCTAGAGTCTTGTTTTGGGATGCATTTCTTAATAGAGATGACACATCTGACCAGGATAGAATGCAAGCCTCAAATGGGCTAGGCTGACAATATGTCACGTCTCTTAACTCCACCTTCCTGCCCTTGGCTACTTTCAGCATCAAGGGAGCAACAGCTCCTCCAGGGGTTCTCATACTTTCATTAAACTTTAGAATCTCAGCTTAGAACTGTGTCCAGGCAATCCTGAGATTCTTGCATCTCAGAGATGAGCAAGTCTGTTTAGTTTTGGGTTTTGGTTATTGATGTTTTAATGCATTTTTTCTCTTTCCATCAAGAAATCGATGAATCACACAAAGTCAGAGTTAGAATGGACCATAAAGCTCATCTAACCCAACTTCCCCATTCTACATAGAAAGCTTCCTGGGAGATCCCTGAGAAGTGATCATCATTTACTTTCTGCTCTGATACAAAAACTCTTTTCAAAAAGAGCAGCCCATTCTTGACCTGTTTGAGTCAATAAAATATTCTCGCTTTATTGAGTATAAATCAACATTAACTTGTCATCATGACTGACACAAGATTTTAAGAATTTAAAAATCTATTATTTATTTGTCTATTCTACATTTATTGAGCACTGAATATGGCTTGGCATTATTTACTAACCTAACCCCTCATTATGACGGTCACCTTCAAGTCTAAGGTCACTTTTTCTATACTCCATTCTTACTCCAAAAGAGCAATCATAGTATTCCCACCTTTGCTCTCAAACTTATTAATTTGATTCAAAGCCTTGAAAAGAACTCTATGTCAGCCAGCACAGACTAAAAACTGATGGTATTTTTAAAATAAGACTTCCTTAAGAGTTAGCTCAGATTGTGTCATGTCTTTGTTTTCATAACAATATGAACTAAGCCCATTGACCCTGGTTATCACACAATCTACAATATAGAATTATTGTTTATTTCATGATTGCCAAGTCCCTGCTGTTTTGAAAGCCAGGTATTATAATAAGAAATCACATATAATGAACTTGACTTTCCACATATGCCTCCTGGTTATTTCATAAGTTTTATGTGAAATATGAGATAGTAGATACTATGACTAGGGAAGTAGGAATGGTTATGGCAATAATAAAAGATATAAAGATCACTGTAACAAAACAGAACAATTGCCTTTAGGAAATAAGGGGGGAAGAACCCAGAAAATTAGCCCATTAGTACAATATTATGGTCTCCTAACCCAATGGTTCTCAATTAAACAGGTGAATCAGACTGTACTATACAATTTGAGTGTGTGTGTGTGTGTGTGTGTGTGTGTGTGATGTCTAAGTCACACTCTGGAGCTACTGAATCATAATTTTGGTGTTAATGGGAGCAGTTGTTGAAGGCAGATATAAATTTTGAAAAAGTTTCCAAGACTTACTCATTCTACATCTGTTGTTTTTCCCCCATTTGCTGCTCCTTGCTAGTTGAAAAACCACTTACTTCTATGAAATTGAATAATTTAACAATCAAACAAAATAATGTTAAATCATGCTATCATGCTACAGCTCTACAGTCTGTTAAGAAGGAAATATTTTCCCCTAGTAGTCTTCTTGTTTTTTGGTGACCTGATAACTTAACCCCAGGTGTCACATGTAAAGGAGTCCTTTGCAAATGACTTCATAATGGGGTCAGACATTCTCAGAATGGATCAAGAGAACTGATCCTATGAGGATTTGCTAGGAAACTTGACTGAAAGAATGCTAGTGGTGTCACTTTATGGAAAAGATGAAAACTTTATTGGTTGCTGTCTTGGCTGTTGGCTATTTCTCATGTAAGTATTTATCAAATAACTTTGGGGAGGGAGTAAACATTTAATCTTCCAAGTGAAGTAACAAGCCAATGATAACTTTTTTCTAGATGTAGGGATTTTTTGAAACTTTGAAGTTTTTCTCAGAGGTAAAAAATTCACTTCCTCAACTACAATGAATATCAGTGATTGAATTGATTTTTTAAATATTCCCAGAACTGCCATAGACAGATTTGAGATATATTAAGGGATGACCTATAAGAGGTATAATCAATATTTGACAAATAATTTGGTCTTTGAGTTGACAATCAATTTCATCTCTCCTCCCTCTTCTTCCTAATACTTTCCCACCATATTCCCCACACACTGGTAGTTCATGTGTGAACACACACACACTCTAGTGCCTTCTATACAAAAGTGTCATTTTCTGGAATGGCTTACTAATAGAGCACAACCAATGCTATCAGCTATCCAAAAGAGGACTCAGTGCTTCCCGATTAAGTCCAGCAAAGTAACACCAACAAGGGAAGCCCAGGATATGAAACTAAATCTCCTGGCAGGTCAGCACAAGTCAACGGGGAGGCAAGGAGGCTCAGCTGCAGTAGTTAAAAGAAGCTGAGGCTATAAAAGAGAACATAAAATATGAAGGTCATGGGAACTGTTCATAGTTTGGTTAAACAGTTGACACAGAGGTCTTGAACAAAGGAGACACATTCCTTGGAAGCAGAGAGAGTTTGGGAAAGAGTATATTCAAGACAGGCAATCATCAGAAACAAAGGCAAGTATCTAAGATTTGTGTCAGAAGAGCTAGACATTTCTCTAAAATGGGTCCACACAATGAGCAGCCCTGCAGTAGATGGTATGCTGAGTCTCAGATGATAAAGCGTGGGCCTAAACCTCCCCTGCCCAAGGTCAGATGACACCTAGGAATGGAGAAAGGATGAATTATCAGATGGGACAGTAAGGGTCCCAGGTATGAGAAGAGGACGCAAACAGTGTTTGGAAACCAGGCATGGCCGGATAAACCTTGTGTGGAAGAGCCACATATTTTCTTATGACATTCATGGTTATTAATATATGATATTACTTAGTGGGCTAATTAATTCTTCACATCTCAACACTACATTATTTTATTTGATCCTTTTTTCTGAACATTTTTGTTTCAGATATTTTTGGTGAAATTCCACAAAAGGTAAGTTTGCTACTTCTTGCATTAGAATGATTTTTCCAGTCTTAGGCTTATAGTATTTCTATTAGATTGAACCATATGAAACTGCTAACATCTGACGATTTTTTGACGATTATTTTTGTCTCCATAATAATAATTCAAACATTTATGTCAAACATATTCTGGGGAAAACCAGGACTCATCCCTGTCTCTTATTGCCCTTTCATCTGCTTATATAACCACTGGCAACTAAAGCTCATCATTTTTGTTTTCAATTTTTTTCTTTTTAAATTTTTCCCATATTCAAGTCCTCCTCACTTCTTGCCCATGATACTGAAGCAGACTTCTTATGGGGTGGGGTGTATGTGTGTGATTAACTAAAAGGATTCCAAAGGTACCTGGACAGTGGTTGTAGTCATTTCTAGACAGTAGTTATAGTCATTTTTTAAAACTGATTTTTAGTGAGAAAGGAAGGAAGAGGGACACATTATCTGAGAGCATAACATCAATCAGCTGCCTCCTGCACGTCCTCTACCAGGGATCCAGCCCATAACCCAGGGATGTGCCCTGACCTAGAATCGAACCAAGAACCTTTTGGTGCTGTGATGATGCCCAACCACTGAGCAACACTGGCCAGGGCAGTTACAGTCAGTTTTTTCACTGCCCGGAATGGTATTCTAACAGGGTACAGATAGATATTACACAGTAAAAGATCTGGCTGCCTCAGCTGCCTTGCAAAGTGGAAATTCCAAAGAATCAAGCTGCTGAATTTAAGATCAGGAAGTTTTTTCTTTGTTTGTTTTGATATTCTTTACTGTTGAAAGTATTACATATGTCCCCTTTTTGCCCCCATCGACCTCTTCTGCCCGCCCCCATCCCCTGCCCCAGGCCTTCAAAGATCAGGAAGTTTTAATGTTCAAAGTTTAAAAGGAGACACATTTTATCATTATCTTCCTTCTGCATAAAAAAAAATTCCTAAGCATTTATAATAGAAGCAATTAAAGAGCTCATTGCAGGATGGAGAGTTTGACCTGTGAGTTTTGTTTTAGGGCATTTTGTGCAATTATTATCAACGGAAATCTATACACCGGAAACGAGTATGCTCCATTAGAGTCAGCCCATTATGTGCCTCTAATAATGTTACGTATCCGAATTCCTGTGTGTACTGCTTCGCTAACATGTAAGTGGAGACGTGATTCTTAAAACTGAAATCAATGTCATAGGGGTTTCAGTTCCACTGGCTGAACCCAAGGTGGGGGAGGGTAGTAGGAACTAAACAATTGAGATTCTGTGTCCCCTCCTCCAACTCCAGCAGAAAAGCCTCCCTTTACCTGTTTTGAACATTAGGTTTTAATATGAGATTTTATTTGAAAAAGAGTTTTGTTCCTAAAATGTTTGAAAATCATAGCTGTAAGAAAAGTCTCCCTTTTCAAGATAAGATTACAGCATCAAGTCTCAGCACTCAATCGGAAGACCTTGGGGTGAGCCCTACCTGCCCCTGTGCTACAGTGATATGGGAAAGTCCCAAAATTCCTCCAAAGCTCAGGTTCTTATCTACAAATCTGAGGTTATATTTACTGCTTCATTTGCTAAATATGCTCTAACCATACCCACTCTTCCTTCCTAATATGTTCAGATATACTAGTACAAAGTTCTCTCCTGCTTCAGGACCTTTGGGCAAACTGTCCTGTCCCACAAGAAGGTTTTCACCTTCTTGCTGTTCACAGGTCTAGTTCCTCATCATCAGGGTTTCAGCCTAAATATTTCTCCCCTGTAGATGCCTTCACTGACCATCCTACCTAAAATAGATTTACCTCTGATATTTTCCATGTTAATATGCTTTGGTTTCCTTCTTGAGTCTTATAGCTCCCAGATATTTATTTCCCATTTCATTATTTTTGGCCTATCACTAAATGTAAGTTGCATAATGTTAGCAGGTAGGTTTGTGACTTAGTCCCAGCACTTCACACAGTATCTGGCATCAAGTAGGCGTCATAAATACTTGTTGAATTAAATAAATAAATAAATAAATAAATAAATAAATAATAAATAGTTTTGGGGTGGGGCAATGAATTGATAATGGGTAAAAAAGCAATTTTAAACTTAAGGTACCTTTTATAGGTAGTTAAAAGTTTTCCTTTATCAGATTGTATTGGCTCAATCTCTGAAAGTTGAATATGTGGTTAAGAATGAAGACTCTTATCCTATAGATTTGGATTGGAATTTCAGCTCTTCTATTTAAACTAGAGGCCCAGTGCATGAAATTCATGCACGGGTATGGTCCCTAGGCCTGGCCTAGGATCAGGGCCATCTTCCCCAGCTGCCTGCAGCCAGCCCTGCCCCGCGCCGCCACCCATCCCTACCTCCCCATTCTCCATCGGGCGATCGGAGCCTGATGGTCAGGGGAAGGGACCAAGAGGACAGCCGTTCCTGCCTGCATGCCGGTCACACCCCTGTTGCAGGTGGCCCTCTGTGTGGGAGGTGACTGGTGGGGTGAGGGCCTTGGCCTGGTGCCACCCAGGTCCCCCGCCCTGCCACCCACCCTTAGTTCCCCATTCGCCATCGGGCAATCAGAACCTGCCAGTCAGGGAGAGGAACCAAGAGGTGGTCAGTGCGCCTCATAGTGACTGTTGAGCAGTCATTCTGGTCGTTCCGCTTTAGGGTCAATTTGCATATTACCCTTTTATAATATAGGATTATATGACTGAGGACAGATAATTTAACCTCAGTAATTACCAGAGAGGTTGGCTGTGGGAATTGAAAAAGATGTTGCATGAAGGATGCTTAGCATAATGCCTACTACATAACAGACCCTTAGTCAATAATTGCCATCAGTGTCCTTGTTATGTTGCTTACAACAAGGGGATCATCCATCTGGTTTGCTTTAGGCTGAAGGTTTTCCTGGACACTTTTAGGGCTAACACAGGGCAATCTCAGACAAATCAAAATAGTTGTCACCCTACTATCAACAGGTCTTTATACCTAACCCCTCATTCTTCTTCCATATTTGCCAAGCCTTCCTTTCACTCAGTCCATTAACCTATATCAGTGGTCTGCAAACTCATTAGTCAATAGAGCCAAATATCAACAGTACAATGATTGAAATTTCTTTTGAGAGCCAATTTTTTTTAAACTTCTTCTAATGCCACTTCTTCAAAATAGACTTGCCCAGGCCATGGTATTTTGTGGAAGAGCCACACTCAAGGGGCCAAAGAGCCGCATGTGGCTCGCGAGCCGCAGTTTGCCGAACACGGACCTATACCATAGTCATTCCCAACGAGTACAACAGTAACTTCCAAGCAATCTCAAAACTTCATTTCACAGGCCTTTAGAAATTAATTCCATGGTGCACTAAGGGATTCCTTAGAGGGAAGAGAAACTACAGGTGATTACTACCCTTTCTCCCAAATTTATTATTAGCTTTTCACTTTCATCCTTTCTTGAAAAAAAATTGTCTGCCCTCTTAACTAGGATACCAAGGTTTCAGGGAAATAAATAGTGGTAAGACTTTATCCTTGGGATTTTAATTGAAAAGAAGGGTGAATAGTAAATTCACTCTTTTAATGTATACAACCATGGTATTTAGCATGTTCACAGAGTTGTACAAGTACTAATTTCAGAATAACTTTCATTAAAATAAACCTGTATCCTGCCCTAGCAAGTTAGAGTGCCAGCCTGCAGAACGAAGAGTCCCCAGTTTGGTTCCAGTCAGGGGCATATCCAGTCAGGGGCATATCCCAGGTTGTGGGCTCCGTCCCCAGTGTGGGGCATGCAGGAGGCAGCCGATCAATTGATGTTTCTCTCTCTCTCTCCCCCTCTCTATTCCTCTCTAAAATCAACCTATAATAATAAAAGCGTAGTATGCTAATTAGACCGGACAGCCAAACGACCTTCCAGACATCATTCCGGACATCCTTCTGGATGAAGCCGCAATGGTGGGGCTGAGGCAGAGGCAGTTAGGGGTGATGAGGCAGGCAGGCAGAGTGGTTAGGGGTAATCAGGCAGGTGAGTGGTTGGGGGCAATCAGGCAGGCAAGCAGAGTGGTTAAGGGCAATGAGGTAGGCAGGCAGATTGGTTAGGGACGATCAGGCAGGCAAGCGGTTTGGAGCAAGCAGTCCTGGATTGCGAGAGGGATGTCTGGTCCGTGATAAGGGGGCCAAGCACACATTTACACTATGGTATTTGTGCCTCCTTTCACTAGCAGACATCCCTCAAGGGGTCCCAGATTGCAAGAGGGTGCGGGCCAGGCTGAGGGGTCCCGCTCCCCATGACAAATTTGTGCACTGGGCCTCTAGTAAAAATATAAAACATTTAAATTAAATGCATAAATCTGTATCCTTTCTACTATCACCCCAGTACCTGGAAACCACTACTCTACTTTCTAGCTTTATGGATTTGTCTATTCTGGACAATTAATGTAAATGAAATCATACAATATGTGACTTTTTGTTTCTGGCTTCTTCCATTTAGCATAAGGCTATGAGGATACATCCAGGTGGTAGATCGTATTACTTCTCTGTGCATTTTTATGATTGAATAAATATATGGCTATGGCATCATATGGCTATATCATCATATGTGTGGTTACACCATACTGTTTTGTCCATTAATGGACATTGGGTTGTTTACACTTTTTGGCTAATATGAATAATGTTGCTATGAACATTCATGTACAAGGTTTTGTGTAGACAAATTGTTTTCATTCCTCTTGGGTATACATCTAGGAGTGGAATTCCCCAAATAATTCTTAGCATCTCCAAAGACAATAGCAGGACTGGAGGAAAGTACAATTTTCTCAAATAAAATATGCTCCTTTTCCCATTGTGGTAATGCCACCTAAATATCCTTGGCTGTGCCTCTCCCTGATGTTTAGTACACCTGTATCCTATTGCCACATTCTTTTTGTCCCAGGCCAATTGAGAAATTCATTCTGTTTTTCATGCAGAGGGACCCCAATGGTGCATGAATTTGTGCACCGGGCCTCTAGTAAATAATATATGATTACAAACCTTCTATAACTTAGAAAGTACTTTCCCAATCAGGGAAGTATGAGACCCATACCAATACTGCATGGTGGGAAGGATGAAATTATTTGCTTTTTACACATAAAAGGAAAAGACTTCAAATTGTTTTGCCAATGTCAAATAGAAAGTACAGAAGATAAACAATGTTTTTTTGAAAAAATATATTTTATTGATTTTTTACAGAGAGAAAGGGAGAGGGATAGAGAGTTAGAAACATCGATGAGAGAGAAACATTGATCAGCTGCCTCCTGCACACCCCCTACTGGGGATGTGCCCATAACCAAGGTACATGCCCTTGACCAGAATTGAACCTGGGACCCTTCAATTCACAGGCCAATGCTTCATCCACTGAGCCAAACCAGTGTCATGGTCAGCAAACTGCAGCTCGCAAGCCACATGCGGCTCTTTGGCCCCTTGAGTGTGGCTCTTCCACAAAATATCACTGCCTGGGCGAGTCTATTTTGAAAAGTGGCGTTAGAAGAAGTTTAAGTTTAAAAAATTTGGCTCTCAAAAGAAATTTCAATCATTGTACTGTTGATATTTGGCTCTGCTTACTAATGAGTTTGCCGACCACTGAGTTAGGGCATGAACAATGTTTTTATCATTTCACAGTGGCTCCTCTGTGGCTATTAATTGTTTTTTAATGGGCCACTTTTTTTTTTTTGCATGAAAAATGCAATAGCAAAAGTCCATTGACTATAATTTAGCACAAAATGTAGTAATTGGCTTACTGTTGTTATTACATTTCTGCTGAAGAAGACAAATGTTTTCACTTAAGTTTTCCATACTGCTGCATTTACCATGTTCTTGGTCATTATGTTCTTTGCCTCCAATGTGTTCTTTGTCCTTCCTGTTTGCTGCTCTTAGAGCACTTTCATAGTGAGCCTCAAAGACTCATCTCCTTTTTCCTACAAACTGGTGGTTACAGAATAGTCACAGGGATGTAAACTACAGCATAGGGAATAGTCAATAATATTATAATAATTGTGTACGGTGCCAAGTGAGTACTTGAAACATTGGGGAGATCACTCTGTAAAGTACATGATTTTCTAACCACTATGCTGTACATTCGCAACTAATATAGAACAATATTGGATGTAAACTATAATTGAAAAAGTGTACATATACTTTTATATATAATTCATATATATACACATATATATTATCTCAGTAGGCACCCATCATTATGGTTATTTTATTTATTAAATATATTTTATTGATTTTAGAGAGGAAGGGAGAGGAGAGAGAGATAGAAATATCAATAATGAGAGAGAATCACTGATCAGCTGCCTTCTGCATGCCTCCCACTGGGGATCAAGCCCACAACCCAGGCATGTGTCCTTGGCCAGAATCGAACCTGGGACCCTTCAGTCCGCAGGCCAATACTCTATCCATTGAGCCTAACCAGCTAGGGCCATTATGGTTATTTTATAGGTAATGTCTATTTTAAGGTAACATCTGGTTCAGAAAAGTGAGATTTTTCTGGGGTTCCTCCGTGATTCATTGTTTTTCCCTCCTTCTATTCTTAACATACAAGTTTACACATTTGCTAAAAGCTCTAATAATGTTTCACCATGATTATAAAGCAGAGGTGTGTCAGGGGTGTTGTAAGGAGAAAGGCAAATCTCTATCTATGGGCTATTTATAAGTCAGGAGATTACAAATCAAGGCCTCTCTTCCCTTAAAATACTTACTGTAGAATAACTAAGCTAGGAAGAAGAAAGGTTATATTTCTACCAACGGTCTCTAAATATTTATGTCAATTTCTCTTAGAGCTTTGAACTTCACTCTTCAAATTCAACACAGTGGAAAATGCCGAAAACCCTTGATTCTGCTCTGATTTTTCTTCGTTTGTCATGAGTGAACCCATTTGCATTGAGCTTTGTCTTTCCTTCAAAAAGTGGAATTCATATTACCTTATTTAAAAAAATCAATAAATCTTACCTTATGGAAAGCTCTTTAACTCAAGATATATTTAATGAGCTGCACCAGAACTGTTTGTTTCTAGAAATACAGAGTGAATAGGAAGTGACTCCTAACTTCAAGTCACTCAGTCTGATAGGCTAATTGGACAATTCATTCATTTATTCAGTAACTAGTCTTTAAGTTGTCATGAGACTGGGAGACTTAGCTGGACTCTGGGTCTTCAGTGGTAATCAAAACACATCTAGGCCCTTGTGCAGTTTACAGTCCAGTGAGGGAGCAAGAAAATGAACGACTATTAAACACAATGATAAAATGCAAGAAAGAGAAAGTCCATGACACACAGGAGCCGACCTTGACATTGCTACAGGTTGGCCTCCTGCTCACAGCTGGGCCTTGATGTTCTCCTGTTTAACATAATTGCAACATTAACATCTGAAAAAGCCACTCTGTAACCAAAAATCATGCCACTGCAAAAGCATGTCTGAACACCGGGAAAACATGAACTTTATCCCACCTACAAAATACCAACATCCCCTGTCTACACTAATATGAGTGACTGCTTCTTTACCAATTTCAACTCTAGCCTTGGCTATTGTTCCCTGCTTAAGGTTCTACCTGACTCCCTGTCCCCATAGGGACCTTCTTCCTATTGCTGGAAAGTCTTCACTTTCTCAATCCCTACTCCTTTCTGAGGGCAAGCTCAGTGTGGACTCTGGATCTAAAAAACAAAATTTAAAAATCTCAGTTACTTTTCCCTTTAGTCTTAAAGAATTTTAGGAGCTCTAGTTCAATCCTCAAGTAATTCAATCCAAGTCAAATCACTCTTGGTCAAACAATGATTTTCAAACAGAGCAGTACTGTTCTCAGAAGAGGCACCTAAAGTATGTGGGGACTTGATTTTTGCTCATCACAATGACTGGAGTGGTACTACTAGCATTCAGTGGACTAAGGCCCTGCAATGAACCGGACAGGGCAACACAGTGAAGATTGAACCATTGAAATGCCAGTAGTAGTCCTGCTGAGAAACCCATAGATGGGCAGTATCGATCATATCCCATCCTCCCACTTCTACCCATGCCCATACCAGATACCAGTAATCAGTGATAGTATGTACTAGTACACTCTGCTGAGCTGGATGTGGCCTCCAAAATCTTTCTTAACATAGAAATTCAGGCATGCCTTGGCAATCCGATTTGATATGAAAGACAAAACCTATTTGCCATTCCTACCTTTACCATTTTTCTTTTTAAGACTAAGGAGGTTTCGTGATTCTTGAGATCAAGTCTTCACCTGACACTTCAGTCCTCTTCCAGTGTCTATCCCTGTAGCCATGCCTTGGTTATCGGACTGCTGTCCCAGTCCTTCTAAGACAAGGGTACTATGAGGAATGTGAACTCTGTGGCTGGGACCCTGCACTATCCCAGCAGGTGGCAGTAAATGCCTGTCTGCCAGCATTACCTCTATGAACAAAAGCAGTGAGTGAGCTACACCCTCTAGTGGGGAAACCACATGTAATGACATCCAAGAGAAAATCCAACTCAAAGTAAATGAAGTTTAAAAAAAAGAATAAAAGGTGGGGCTGGGAGGGGACTGGTTCCATGGCACCTGTTTCATAAAGTCCACAAGATCTCTGAATTCAGGCATGACTAGATTCAGTCTTAAAAAATGTTTCCAGAAAGTCCCTCCCTCCCCCTTTTTTTTTATCCATCCATGCCTTCCTCGATGTTATCTTCATTTTCAGATAGGCTTTGACCACCCCACCCAATCTCCATCCTTAGAATAAGATTACTGAATCAGTTGTTATGGCTACAAGCATGCTCAACTCTCATTAAAATGAACTGAATTACAAGGCACTGCAGGAGCTAGGGGTGAGGCAGTACTCAATATATGGATTAGATGAGGGTAAGGAATTGTTCTCCAAAAAATATGGAGGCACTACTGCCAGGAGAAATGAATGCAAGTCAAACAAAAATAACAGATGCTGTGGCACTATCTTTTCTGGATGCCATGCTTTCCTTCTCTGGGTATGAGTTTGTCCTCAGGCCTGCCAGAAGCTCAACCTCCTGCTATTTTTTTGCCTTTACTACAGTTAACTATTTGTATCATAATAAATTATGATACTCCCAGGAGCTGAAAAACTTTACTATCTTGGCAGAAAGCAAGGAAATGACACCCAGAGATCTAAGCCTTCTGGAAAACATGCTTTCGTAAAGATACAAAACCTTTTCTAGTCCACAAAGAAACAATGGGAAGTCTGCTGTTCTCCCAATTTCAGAGGACACCAGGGCATTTGTGTTTTCATGGCCCCTACTTGCTCTGGATCCATAATTTTGCAGTTCTCCATCAGCCCCTCATTTCACCTTCTGAGACTGATGCTCCACTCTCCACCACTTTGGTATATGTTAGAATCTCCCCATCTCCTTTCATTCCTCAAGCACTTTCAAGGCTATTAGAGTAAAAAAAATTCTGAAGATCTGAGATAATATTGGAGAATAATAATGGTTTATGCAGCATAATAAATATATCAGGATTCTTTTGGTTAAGAGTGATGAAAATCCAACTGAAACTTAGCTTAGCCAAACAAGAAATGTGTGGGTTCATGCAATTAGGATGAGCCAGGGTGCGTCTTAATTAAAACACAGCAGTATCACAGACTTAAGCAATATCAGGAGTCTTACTCTCCACCTCTGCCCTTTGCTTAGTTTATGAATTTCATTAAATGCTGATTTCATCATCTCCTGTACTCACTCCATATACATGATGAGATAATTGCTGCTAACACCCCAGGCATGTGTCCTTACAGCCAGGGGCCAAAAAGAAAAGGGTTGGGGATGAGAAGGGAATCCTGAAGCCCAGCCAAACACCCCTCCAATTAATATGCAATGGCAATCCCCAGACGCGGGAAATAGAATGGCTTTTTAAGGGAATGTCTTATAACCGCCAAAATATTAAATTTAAGCTTAGATATGAGGATTAAATCATATCTATATTATTATTTTGGGTTAAGAAAGTCTATAATTTTCATTTAAACTATTTGTCACATTTTAAGAAAAGAGCATATTAAAGAAAATGATGAAGCTTATGATTCCCATTTGAAAATTTTGAGTATTGATTTAAACTTAGAATTTTAAGTTGAAAGGATAAGAATTTTATTAAGACTATTATTGCATTTTGAGGAGTTATCATTTGCCATATTTATAGGTTTAAATAGACATATATTTGGAAAGGGTTTGTTTGTTAAAAACAGGTTTTGTTAAATTTAAATGCTTAAAAGGAAAATTTAAGTATATTAGATTTATCTATTCATTAATTCATTCACTCAACAAAACTTAACTGTGTGCCAACCTCCCATGTGTTTATTTTTAAGAAATTGATTCGATTCACCTGTATGGTTAATTGATTGTCCCCTTGCCAAACTGAAGGCAGAAACACCAACTTTTCACAATTGTTTCCTTGGCCTAGTGACTAGGCCCCCAGAGCAAGCCCTCAGGAAATATCCTATCTAATAAAGAGGGAATATGCTAATTAATCATCACTCCATCACAAAGATGGCTGCACCCACAGCTGAGGCCAAGTTCCCATAAGGAGCCTTAATGAGCAATCAGCAGGGACCTGAGGCTATGCCATCCCCCACCCCCGAGGGACTTGACAGGGGACCTCAGGCTGTGTCCCCCAGCCAGCAGGGCTTGACAGGGGACCTCAGGCCGCGACCCCCACCTTGGCACCAGGCTGGGGGACCTCAGGCCATGCCCCCCACCCGGTGGGGCTTGATGGGGACCTCAGGTTGTGACCCCCGCCCCGGCATCAGGGCAGGGGACCTGGGGCTGCACCCTCCTGCCTGACAGGACTTGACAGAGGACCTCAGGCCATGCTCCCCACCCAGCGGCTTGACAGGGGACCTCAAGGTGCACCCCCAGTGCTGGGTCGGGGGAACTCAGGCCATGCCCCCCACCCAGCAGAGCTTGATGGGGGACCTGAGGCTGCACCCTGCTGCCAGTGGGGCTTGACAGGGGACCTGAGGCTGTGCCCCCCTCCCGGTGCTGGTCCGGGGGACCTGAGGCTGCGCACCCCTGCCTGGTGGGGCTTGATGGGGGACCTCAGGCCATGCCCCCCACCCAGCAGGGCTTGACAGGGGATCTCAGGCCATGTTCCACACCTGGCAGGGCTTGACAGGGCACCTCAAGGCAGGCCCGCTGCCCTGGTCTGGGCTGGGGGACCTCAGGCCATGCCCCCGTCTGGTGCCAGACCAGGGGACCTGAGGCTATGTCCCCTGCCTGGCTGGACTTGACAAGGGTGGGAATGGCCGGGTCTGTATCTAGCCCAATGGGGTGTGGGGGGTGGGCGGCCGGGTCTGGATCGCACACGATTTTGAGGCGAATGTGGGTGGGCAGGGACTTGACTCGGGGTCCTGTGGTGTGCCCCAGACTCTGACAGGAGGAAGGTTTTCATATACATTTTACTAATTTTCTTTCATCTCTGACACTTTTATTATAGAGAAAGGGCAAATAGCAATATTAAATTATTTCCTCTAATTAATCCCCTTTTAATGTGCACGAATTTTGTGCACCGGGCCACTAGTTTATTAAATGAATGAATAAACCGTGTCAGGCTCACAACACAATGGGCTTTTGAAAACTACACCTCTTTTCTCCCTGTTACTTTTGGAATATTTTTAAAATATATTTTTATTGATTTCAGAGAGGAATGGAGAGGGAGAGATAGAAACATCAATGATGCTCTCATTGATCAGCTGCCTCCTGCACGCTCCCCACTGTGGAGCAAGCCGCAACCCAGACATGTGCCCTGACGGGGACCTCCTGGTTCACAGGTTGACACTCAACTACCCAGCCACGCTGGCTGGCTGCTTTTGGAATTTAAGGGCCATTCATTTCTATTCCAGTATTGGGCACACCTAGATGGGCCCAGTTCACCACCATCCTCCACTTCTTTCCTTGCAACAGCTGAATGAGGTTCATTTACCTTTTACCTACTAGGGGGGCAATTTGTTCCCTCAGCCAAGGGTACGAGAATCATAGGGTATGTGAGGGGAAACGTGAGTCCTGTGTGCAGCTGGGACGTGATATTTGTGAAAGAAAATGAGATTGAAATGGTAGGCTGTGACCAAAGCATTTTGGGCCTTGGATGTCTGATTAACAAGGTACAAGTGTACACTTTGAGGTTTAAAGTCTAAGCAAAAAGGAGCCATTGCCACAATTTACACAATGCTTTAGAAAGATAAATCAGATTGTCATTTGGAGAAAAGAAATTGCAACAGTGCACCATTTAGTAATTAGGAATATGGGTTTTGAAGTCAGGTTGCTCAGATTTCACAATAATTCTCTGCAATTTACTAGCCATGTAACATTTTAAAAGAATACTTAACCTCTCTGAACTTGAGTTGCATTACCTATAAATGGGGCAAGTGATACTTACCTCAGAGTTCATAGGGATTAAATGTGGTGATAATTAAAATGTTTGGTAGAGTCACATTATGATTAAAAGAATGCATAAACAAAAACAAAATGTACACAAGTAAAAATAAGAATTTGTGTGGGAGAAGCTAAAGCCAGATGAAACAGAGAGACACAATGAAGAAGTAGTGACCCAGAAGCCTATGGGAGGAGGAAAGGTGAGTTGAAGAGGGTGTTTGCAATTATTTCAAGTGCAGCTGCATGAACACTGGACTGATTCAGCACCTTCTGTGCTGCTTTGACATTCTGGCATACCACTGTGCTAGGATCTCCCAAATTTCACGTAAGTGTTCTTTGTAGATAAGGTCAGAGCAGAGACTATTTCCTAGTAATTTCTTCAGCTCTGGTGTGGAACATATTCCCAGGTCCCATACAGTCTTTTAATAGATGTTGGCTGATGGTGAATAGCTCATAGCTTTTCAAATGATTTTTTCCCTGAAGAATAACTTCTTTACTCTCATCCCTCTAGAGATCAGGATAAAAGACTTGCACTACATGTAGTGACAGGAAAAACACAGGAAGGTTAACTGTTAAAAAGAAAGCTTGCTGAGTTTCCTAAGTTTCATCCTTAATCTTTCACTTTCTGATAACATAACCTTGATCTTGTGCAGTATAGTCCAAATTAAAAAAAAATGAAAAGCAAAGGCTCTGTTCCTTAATGCTTGCTCAGAGTTCGTGTTTATAAAAGCCTCCCATGCAATTTATTTTCTTCTTTTTCTTTTGCCTAATCTGCCTTGTGTTTGGTTTTAAAACTGCAATTCTCTATACATATACCTATGTACAATATCGTTTACAGGATGTCCTAATGTAACATGGAAAAACTTAGTATGTTTAAAAGTGAACTTCAGAAATATCACATGCTGAGAAATGAGCCTTTGCAATTTCAACTGTAGCCGGGAAGAAAGGAAGGAGAAGAAGCCTCCAAATAACCAAATAATAACAGCTAATCTTTGTGGGGTTTTTGCTATATGCCAGGCACTGTTCTAAGTGGGTTACAAACCTCATCCACAAAAAACAAATGAGAGCAAGAATGTAAAAAATATGGAATCCTTGTACACTGTTGGTGAGACTATAAAATGGTGTAGATGCTATGGAAAAATTAAAGGTAGCAACCCCACTCTGGGGCATACATCCAAAAGTATGGAAAGCTGGATCTAGAAGAGATATTTGCTCACATGCATTGAAGCATTATTCACAATAGTCAAGAGGTGGAAGAGCAACCCAAATGTCCATCCATTAATGAGTAGACAAAATGTGGAATATACATACCATGGACTATTATTCATTCTTAGAGGAAATTCTTACACATGCTACAATATAAATGAACCTTGAAGACATGATGTTAAGTGAAAGAAGCAAAACAGCAAAGGCAAATATTATATGATTCCACTTACATGAGATACCTAGAGACAAAGTAGAATGGGGGGCAGGGGGCAGAGGAGGGGAGTAGAATGGGAGTTGCCCTTTAGTGGGTACAGAATTCAATTTGGGAAGATGAAAAGTTCTGGAGGTGGCTGGTGATGTGGTTGTACAACAATGTAAATACAGGTGGGGCAAAGTAGATTTACAGTTGCATGGAAAATAATGTAATAAATAATAATACAAGAATAACCTTTGTGTTTCACGTTCTAACAACTGTAATCCTACGTTTGCCCCACCCTGTATACTTAATGCTACTGAACTGTACTCTTGAGAATGACTAAAGTAAATTTTATGTTACTTATATTTTACCACAATTTTTTAAAAATCATGTAAAACATCATTCATGGGCACTCGAGACTTTTTACTGGCGGAGCTACCAGCCTTCCTTTTTGATACCTGTGCTAACAAAGTCTACATATATCTAAAAAGAAATACAAAATAAACAAATGAGGTAGTTTGGTAAATTAAAGATGGCTACAAATTCTTTGCCACTCCTTCAATAAGAGGTGAAGCCTTATCCTTCTCCCCTTGTCTCTAGGCTGGCTTAGTGGCTTCCCTGCCCAGAGAATGTGACAGAAGTAGGTTCTGGGACTCCCAAGGCTGGACCATAAGCCTTGTCCTGCAGCTTCCCCCTGCTCCTGCGTGCTTCCTACCCAACCCGAGCGCCTGTGACAAACCCAAACCAAGGGAGAGGTCACCTGGAGGCATTTGGATACACAGCTCTCGCTGAGTGCTAAGGGCGCTTCCAGCCCGAGTTGCCCACAACGCAACACCCACTTCTGCCTGAAGTTAGCTACAGTCTCCGCTGACCTCTGACCGCAAACGGATGAGACCCAGACTAAAACTGCGCAGCTGAGCCCAGTCAACCCACAGAATCACGACAGAAGCATAATACATTGTGTTAAGCCATTAAATTCCGCAGTGATTTGTTAAGTAGGTACCATAAAGATGTCCATTTTCACCTAACACACCTGAGGCTTACAGGTGACGTGCTTGATTGTGGTCTCTCTGCAGTGAGCGGAGGAACTCTCCTTTTACCCACCTCTGTCCTGCCCTAAATCTTGCATTGCATGGCCGACCACGACTTCAGGTTCTCAGTCCAAACGGCTGGTTGAAATCGCCAGAGCGCTGCAGGCGCGGCGACACTGTCACGTGACAGGAGTGTGTGTGTGTGTGTGTGTGTGTGTGTGTGTGTGTGTGTGTGTGTGTGTGTGTGTGTGGTGTGTCCCCTCCCCCGACGCGCACTGTCACGTTACAGGAGTGTGTTGACAGGAGTGTGTGTGGGGGGGGGAGGGGTGGGGGGGGGGGTGATGTGTCCCCTCCCCGACGCTGGGAGGCCACTCTTAACATGGCTTTGGCGCACTGACGCCGGTATCCCACACCCAACATGGACGCCGGTGCGCGCCCAGCCTGCATGACCACTTTCCGGAAAGGCCCGAGCGGCGGCGGAAGCGGAAGTATCGCGTCGGTGGGGGCCGCGGGAAGCATCGGTCGCAATTTTCCCTCCCTCTCGAGCACAATAACAGACGGAGGGCCGGCGTAGGTAGGCGGTGGCCGGGGGCCCGCGGGCGGGAGGCGGACCGCAGAGCCGGGGCGCGAACGGCGGCAGGGGGACGGCCGGACGGCGGCTCCCGGGCTCCCGACCTCCTGGCTGTCGGTCTCGGGCCCCTTTTGGGCCTATCGCTCCCGGGAGAGCAGGGGTTGGGCTTGTGGTTCTCGGCCTCCTAGGCCCTGTTTGTGGGGTTTGCCTCCTTGCTTGAACCTGGCCCAAAATACCAGCATTCAAAACACGCTCTTTCTTGAACAAAATAGGGGTTGTTTGGCCTAGACAAGTAGGGGCACCCTACTTGTTTCATTCTGGGTATCACGAATTCCAGGATGTTAATATTTAGTTAGTGGTTAAGCCAGGGAATTGAAGAAGGCCTGTAGTCCGCGTACGGAAGGGATGACCCTGAGCAGAACCCAACGAATACATCCTTGAGTGTCCGCCAGCTCGGGGATCTGGAGCCCCGAGTTCTAGTCTTACTTCTTCCACCGACTCACTATGTGACTGCCCAGGTCCCTGAGCCTTTCAGTGGCACAGTTTGCTCATCTGTAAAATGAATGTGTTGGATGCCTCTGATGGCCCTCCTAGCTCAGGAAATCGGATTCTCAGCTCTCTTTCAAAGAGTCTTTCCTTGAAGACAGACCTGAAAAGCATGCCTTTCCTGCGTCCTGCATAGCCAGGAGGTCACTGATAAGAGATGTCTACCGTGTTTCTTTTCGGACACCAAGCTGGCCAAGGGCAACTGGGCTCTTAGGAAGGTTCCTGTGCTTCCTTTGGGGTTCTCTGCTCTGAAGACTTTGTTTTATAAACCAGTACCAGCAGTGTAAAACACCGATGTGAAAAATAGGAGACCTTGTTTATGTGTCGTAAAACTCTCTTAACTTACCGGTTCACTTTGGGCAAATCTCTTCCATTCTCTGGACTGGAGATTTCTCATCTGGCAAAGGAAAGTGTTGGGTCAAGTCACTGGTTCTTAATTCCCTTTCCGATAATCCCAACACACCTGAAGAATGACTAATGGTTCTATAAGGCCATGATTTTCTGGGGGAGGGAAAGGTGTGATTTGGAGGGTACACATGTAGTCATATAGACTGAAAAATCTGTGCTTGTGATTTTTTTTCATTTTTGACAGTTACTGGTTTAGGTGATTCCTAAAGCTCTTTCCCTCTCTTTAAAATATACAGTGCTGTGAATCATCTGTCCGCTTTAGGTGAAAATTGTAGACTTTTGTGTGTGTTCATTTAAATTACTGTGTGCGTGGAGGTACACACTTTAGTAAAAAAAGATTCTAAGGCATAGAATAGGAGAAAAAGAAAAACAATATTTCAGTAAGGTAAAATGCATAGCGAAGTAAAGCTGGGCTTGAACTAGAGTTGAAGACCTGGGTCCTCGATTCATTTAGCAGTGATATTTTCTGACTTTATGACTTAGGGCAACCCAACTTACCTCTTTGGGCCTCACTTTCTTCATCTGGAAAACGAAGGGTTGGAGTGGATGATTCTTGACCCTTTTCTTTACTATAATTCTGGTCTTTTGTTTGTACTTTGTTTTTCATCTAAGCAGCTTGATGGATATGGTGTGGCATTTCTTTAGGAAAGAGGGCCTGTCCTAGGTAGGAGACATTGGAAATCTTTAATGTGAGAAATGGGCCCAAATTAAGTGACATGCATGATTACTTTGACAGGAGTAAGCTGAAGCCCATAGAAACTAAAGAAAGGCATTAGAAGCCTGAAGGGCAGAGAAGTCCTTGACCAGATAGAATGATGAGGACACTGGGAAGTTTTAAATGGGAGAAGGTATTTTTAAAAATACATTTTTATTGATTTCAGAGAGGAAGGGAGAGGGAGAGAGAGAGAAACATCAATGATGAGAGAGAATCATTGATTGGCTGCCTCCTGCATGCCTCACACTGGGGATCGAACCTGTAACCTGGGCATCTGTCCTTGGCCAGAATCGAACCTGTGACCCTTCAGTCCGCAGGCCAACGCTGTATCCACTGAGCCAAACCAGCTAGGGCTGGGAGAAGGTATTTTTGATGAGAATAATGAAAAGTAATTTAAGATATAATAATTGAAATGACCGAGTTGTACGACACTGGTGGTAAAATCTATCTCCACTCTAAGACTGTGAGCTTCATGGGAGAAAGTCTGTCACCACCTAGCACTTAGTTGGCAGTAAATAAATAATTGAGTTAAGGGATGGGTCACTTAAATGATGGATGGATGGATAGATAGTAGCAATCATGAAAAGAAGTTTCTCCAGAGGATTGTTATTAATTAGATATGGGATGAGAAATTAATACAGAATTGTGAATGTTTTGTAAAAGAAGTCCCTTAGTTTTCTGGTTAGTTGTGAGGTGTTTAATCTCTTGTCCTATGAAGTGTGTAGTAAGAGACAAACACATGTCCTGGAGGGTCTGGTGTGATCTGAGGAAGGGAGTAATTAGAATAATTTAGGGATGGAAGAACATGTTGACAAGATGGAACAGGTATAGGAAGGTTTTTAGTTGTAACATTTAGAGAGTAAAGGAGTAAATTTATGTAGGCCTTTATAGGTATCAGCAGTTGTGGGAATTGTGCAAAATGTGTTAAAACGTCTATTATGGAAATAGAGGGTTGAAAGGAAAATAACTTGATTTTGTAAGCAAGGATATGTTGGTGCTTCCCACCAAGAAGTGGAGAAAGCCTTGGAGGCTAAGGATTAAAAGATTGGGATAAATTTGGGAGCAACCAAAAGGAATTTAATTAGTAGAGGATAGTGTAGTTTTGCTTGGGATGGGGAGGAGCTTTGAACTGGCAGGTTGGGAGAAGAGCATGCATGTCTAAGAGAAATTACGTTATGGAAGGACCCTAGTTTAAAGAATACTCACAAATAACACTGGCTTATTACTTAGAGTGTACTTGGGCCTCCAGGACAAAAATGATACTTCCTCTCACCCAGGTCTGCTAAACTGACAGCTACAAAATGACAGTAGGATACCCAGGGCTATTGTGTGGGAGCCTAACTTAGATGGAAGGAGAGTTGCAGTCAGCAGCAGTTCTATCACAGCATCCAGAAGCCCATCTCCAAGCACTGGGGCATATCTCTAGAGTGCAGGGAGGCAGCCAAGGTGCAGAGGACTGACTTGGTGATAGGGTATATAGTGTAGGTTGGCGAGTCTGAATCCAAACCTGAGCGCTGACACTTAATATATGCCCTGGAGCAAGTGACTTATTCTCTCTGGTACTATATCCATCTGAGAACTGAGGATGCCAGTCTTGGGTAGGGACCTCTGGGTGAGCTTTGATGTGTCCCTGAAGTCGTTTGTATGTAATTTAGCATACATGAATCTGGGTATGATTTGTTTACCTCTTGGGGAGAAGATGTGCATCTTTCATCATAGTCTCAGATGTGTTTGTGGCCCAGAAGAAATTAACAACTCTGTGACTAAGTAGTCTCTGAAGGCCCTTTCCACTTTTAACATTCTAGGATTCTACAAAATTGTCAGAATGACATTTCTTTGAGGTTTAGACTCTAAGCCCCCAGAACTTGCTAATCCTAGAAATAAGACCTAGTGCTGCAAGCTGTAGTCCACATCTATATACTCACCTCTCCCTAACCCTCCCTGACTCCTCTGCAGGCCACTTCCAATGTGTCATCTTTATCTACTGCTGATAATTGGAATCTCCCCTTTCCTCTCTCCCTTTTAACCTACTGCTGCTTTAGACCTTTCCTACTTTGTTGAGTTTCTCAAGTGGCAAATGATATTTTGGAGATAAGGGTAGGAAGAAACGAAGATATAGAAGGGTAGTCATGGCAATTTTCTATTCTCACTTGCTTTTATTCCTCATTCCACTGAAATAAAAGTATGTAAGAGAAACTGCATGGACAAGAGAGACAACATCGTCACTCGGGAATGTGCATGTCTTGCATGGTATTTTCTTCTCAGGCCTCTGTTACTCATTGCCTGGGATGAAATGCTTAGCATGGCCTAGCTGTATTCACGTAAATGAAGATGAATCAACTTTAATTAAAACAATTTTGGTGTCCATTATAGAGTGAGTGGTGGCAAGGGGAGATCAATGAGTCCTTTAATGTGAGGAAAGATAAATTAGTTTTAATGGGGAAGCTTTTTACGCCCTGAACATTTCCCAGGCATCTCCTTAGACTGGAGAGGACTGATGGACTTCCCATCTATAGGTCCTGACCTGTTAAACCCCTCTACAAGTCCTTTCCCCACTGAAGGCTTAGAGTAAGGGGGCAGTCACTACTCTACCTACTGCCAGGTAGGTAGCTTACATGACCAAGTCTAATTCTAGGCACGATATGGGAAATACACATACAATCTCACCTAAAATTTTGTTAATCTTGCTAATTTAGGCCCTTTAGTGTAGAGTTAATGCATACTGTTGGTTAAAGAGATTTTTGTGGGCTTTCTGGAGACCTAACATCTATATGATGTGCATAATGTTATATCTGTGAGTAAATATTTCTCTGAGTTCCAAACAAGTGAACTTTTATAAACTCAATGATACTTAAGATGAAGTCAGTTTGGTTTAAAAAATTTTAATGTAGGTTGTACATTGGAGCTATGAAATTGACTCACACAAAACCACAGCATTGCCAAATAGAAAGGGACAATAAAAGGTGGGATTGTAGATGAGGGGTAAATTATGAAGTGTTGTGGATTTGGCTATGAAGGATTTTTACTAAAGGATGAAGAGTCAACATGGTATGAGTAAACAATTGTGAAGATTTTTTTTTTTAATTTATTGAGTTTTGAGAGAGAGAAATCACAGTTTGTTGCTTCACTTATTTATGCATTCATTGGTTGCTTCCTTTATGTACTCTGACCGGGAATCTCCACAACCTGGCATATAGGAATGATGCTCTAATCCAGCAGTCGCCAACCTTTCGGACCTCACAGACCACCAGTGGTCCGCAGACCACTGGTTGGCGACCGCTGCTCTTACCAACTGAGCTCCCCGGCCAGAGCAGAGTTCTGAAGATTCTTTTAAAGGTGAAATATTAAAATATGATAGCTAGAGAATTAACCCATGGTTGGATTGCTCTGTACTAGTTAATAGTCTTGGTGAGTCATTTATATGCTGCAGGATAGCTATTTGTGATGTGTCCTTATTGGAGTAACATCTGATTACATTTTTGCAGGGTTATAGGCTTGCTGCTGAGGTCATTGAGTACTGTGGTAGCAAATAGGAACATGAAACGGTTCTTAGCAGCCTTGAAGCTACTGGATGCATATGAGTAATGGAAGGACTGATGGATATTCATACATCAGACATTTGAGAATTTATTATGAGCCAAGGAGTTGTTATCACCTAGAGGCAAGAGGTTGAGTTTCTTTTCCTTTTCCTGGTAGAGACTTGATGAATAAAACATTACACAAGTTGCTATGGTAGAAGCTCCCAGGGAGAAGTTTTCAAGAGGACTTAACATTTAAACTAGATTTTGAAGGCAGATTAAAGAAAACGTTACACAAATTAGTGGTTTCTTAGGCCAAAAAATGAGGAAGGGAAGAGACGGACTTTCTAGTTGGGAGTCAATAGCTTATTAGGGATGAAATATCAATGATGGTTTGAGGGAACCGAGGGTATTGGTTTGCCTGGAGTGAGTGTCCTGAGGAGCAAGTGGTAGGATTGAAAAGTGAGATGGGAAAGGTGGCTTGAGACCACATTGGAAAGTTTTTATCCTAGAAACTAGGATTTCTTGCAGGCTGATTCGGTCATTGTGTGTTTTTTAAGAACTACTCTTGACCAATCTACAATTTTCAAACAATGGAGAAGAATATGAAAAGTAAAAGTCTCTTTCCTGCTTTCCTAAACCTCTGTTCTTACTCCCCAGAGGTAACTACTGTTAATATTTCATCATGTATCCTGCCAAAAATGTCCCATGCCAACACCAACATATTTGTCCTTTTTCTTTTATGCAAATTCAACATCTTGCTCTTTTCACTTAGGAAGCAATCAGAGGAATGTTGTACAATGATAACTCTAGCTTCAGTGTGGAGTATGGTATGGTAAGCATTTACTCAGCAAATTACATATTATAGGCCTACTGTATGGCAGGCTTTATTCCAGGCCCTGGCATTATAGTGGTGGATATCATTTAGGAAGCCATTGCTGTAGCCCAGGTGAGGGCTGATAGAGGCCTGAAAGCCAGTGGGATTGGATGCAAGAGCAATATTATGGTACAGTTGATGAGAATAGCAATCAAATGACTGGGAAGTGAGAGCTCTTGCCTTATATTTGAAGAAATTGATGCTTGGTGAAATTGAGTAAGTTAGCTAAGAAGCAACAGAGTACAAATTAGAATCCAAGACTCCTGGTTCCTTGGATTTTTGCTCATTCTAAATAATGGTTGTATATTCTGTACTATTCTTCAGAAAACTATGTTCTGTACCTTTTGTGTAATAGTTTTATTAATTTGAATGTGACCTGTACCATTGTAATTACCTTTGTCTGTATTTTAAAGTAAATGTTGTTTTACTAGTATCTAGGTTTTATAGGGATAATTTCTGCATCTGATTTGCTACTTTAGACTCCTTTGTTCTCTGCTTGCTTTCAGGTACTTTGAATTCAAGTAACCAAGAGGGGAGATTTGCTCTTCTATATTGGAGATAACGCAGCAATGGGTCCACGAAAGAAAAGTGTTAAAAGGTGTCTCGTAAATAATGAGATCCCTGAGGAAACAGTATCAGAGGAAACAAAAGATTATATGAATCAACTTTCACATGAAGTGCTTTGCCATATTTTTAGGTAAGATGATTTCTTTTGTGGCAAAAAGTTCTATCAGACAGCTATTTCCTAGACTTTGTTAACACTGCAGGCTTCTTGGAATTCTTTTTGACTAAAAGATTTGTTGACTTTTGTTATTACAGCACTGTGTACCTAAGGCAGCATTTCTGACTTTTTCTTTTTACTACAACCCACATTGAGAAACATATTTTTGCTCAGTGTGCAGATAATATGTAAGTGGTTGAATCAAAAGTTTGTGAAATAATACCATCATTACCATATGAAGTGCACACATGAAAGTTACTTTGTGATGAACTTTTTTCAAAATCTTTTTAAAAAATATATTTTATCCAAATTGCATTATAACAATAGTTAAAGAAACCAAACCAAACAAACAAAAACCCCACAACATCAACAATAAAAACCTGTCTTTCTAGTTTCCCCTGTTCTCTTCAGTCATGATACCCATTCAATAAACAAATCCTAATATGCTTTGTTTCTGGAGTTGGAGACCTGAGTTTGAATCTTGAGTCTCTCATTTACTAGCTGTGGACCAATGATAGATATACTAGTAAAGATACTATCTAATAAAAGGAGTAATATGCAAATTGACCATCACTCCAACACACAAGGTGGCTGCCACAGGATGGCCAGCAGGGGAGGGCAGTTGGGAGGGACCAGGCCTGCAAGGGAAGGCAGTTGTGGGTGATCAGGCCAGCAGGGGAGGGCAGTTGGGAGGGACCAGGTCTGCAAGGGAGGGCAGTTGGGGGCGATCAAGTCTGCAGCGGAGGGCAGTTAGGGGTGACTAGGCCAGCAGAGGAGGGAAGTTTGGGGAGACCGGGCCTGCAGGGAAGGGCAGTTGCGGGGGACCCAGGCCTGCAGGGGAGAGCATTTTGGGGGGGGGGGGGACCAGGCCTGCAGAGGAGGGCAGTTAGGGGTGACCAGGCCTGTAGGGGAGGGCAGTTAGGGGATGATCAGGCTGGCAGGCAGAAGCAATCAGGAAGGCAGGCAGGCAAGCAGATGGGAGCCAGCAGTCCTGGATTGTGAGAGGGATGTCCCATTGCCTGTTTGCGCTGTCAGACATCCCTTGAGGGGTCCCAGATTGGAGAGGGTGCAGACTGGGCTGAGGAACACCTCCCTTCCCCCTGTGCACAAATTTTGTGCACCAGGTCTCTAGTCCTATCAGCCTACACCCTCTCCAATCTGGGACCCTCGGTGATCAGGCCTAAACCTGCAGTCGGACATCCCCTCTCACAATCCAGGACTGCTGGCTCCCAACCGCCTGCCTGCCTCCCTATTGCCCCTAACAGCTTCTGTCTGCCATCCTGATCACCCCTAACCACTCCCCTGCCAGCCTGATTGATGACTAACTGCTCCCAATTGCCCCCAACTGCCCTCCCCTGCAGGTCTGGTCCCCCCCCCAACTGCCCTCCCCTGCTGACCTGATTGCCCACAACTGCCCTCCCCTGCCAGCCATCTTGTGGCAGCCACCTTGTGACCACATGGGAGTGGCAATCTTGTGCCAGTCAATTTGCAAATGCCTCTTTATTATATAGGACTCAGTGAGATTTAAAGCACCTCACACTTTGCATGGCTTAAATGCTTGGCAAGTGTTAATGATTATAATTGTGTTCTGACTTTTTTCATATTGCTACATGGTCTTCATAATTATTTTAGTCACTGTGTTCTATTCCTATGACATGATAATTACCTTACCCCTTGTGTTTTGACATCTGGATTGTTTCCAGTTTTTCTCTTACACAATTGCAGTGAACTTTTCTAAGCATCTGGACTTTCAATTATTTTAGATTATTTACTAGGGGAAATTTCCATATGAAGTTCTTGGAAATGATTTGAATTTTTAAAAATTATTAAATATTTGTAAGTTTAGATGTTTTTAAAAAGTAGCAGAATTATTGTAGGGAACCATGGACACTTTATTTTTCTTTTCTAATATAAATATGTATTAGTCTTTATCATTTTCAGTTCGTTATTTTGTGTCATAGTGTAGTTTTAGTTCAGTTCTGGGAATAGGGACCCAATTAAAATAACAGATTTTTTTTTTAACATAATGAAAAACTACTGAAGTTCATCTTACAGAAAAACGTCTACTAGAATAGCCAAAATTTTTTGAAAAAAGAGTGTACCCTTATCAGATATTCAAATACATTTAAAAATATACAATAATTAAAGATTGGAATTGGAGAAGATATCCAGGCAGTAGGGTAAAATAGATAAACTCCATATGTAGGCTCCATATGTAGATTCAAATATATGTGGGGATCTTGTTTATAATAAGCTTGATATTCACATCTCTGAGGAAAAGCAATGTGGGTTATTATTCATTGATGATGTCACAACCTGAAAACCATTTGGAGAAAATAATAAAAGCATGGTCTTATCTCATAGCTGACAACTAAATTCTAAGTGCATCAATGAAATAAACCAGGGGACCTCAAACTACGGCCCGCGGGCCACATGCGCCTGCCAAGGACATTTATCCGGCCCGCCAGGTGCCGCTGCCTGTCCTGCTTAGCAGCTGACTCATCCCGGGCCCGCAGTGCGCATAGGAATTTGTTCATAGCTTTTTTTTAAACTATAGTCCGGCCCTCCAATGGTCTGAGGGACAGTGAACTGGCCCCCTGTTTAAAAAGTTTGAGGACCCCTGAAATAAACAATAAAGCTATTAAAATTCCAGAAGAAATCATATATAAAGTTGTTTCTGGCATGTGTGTTAGATGTTTGTGAATGATGGAAGGACATAGTATAAACAAATTGGATTGTATTTTAATTTGAGAGTGGACCAAATAACATGATACAGTTCAAACAGAATACTTAAGTGGAAGGGTTGGAGTTGAGCACAAGGATGTTATTCCGGTTATAATGCAAAAAACATGCAGCAAATTGGCAGAATGTAAAGAACTGTGCACTAAGCTGAATACTCAAATTTGGTATGAGCTGTTTATTCTAAAAAAAAATTATTTTTAAGCTGCTGAAATTTTTATCTGAGGACCCATATTTTAGTTTTTGTAACTACTTAGCATGTTTTCATGAAATAAGTAAAACTATGGCTTCCTTAAAAGAAACCTAATCTTCGTTGTGTGTGCCATGTTAAACACATCTTTTCTAAAATGTATTTGATCTGCCTTTTGAACTCCAGCCCATTGACTGTATCTATGAAGAAAAAAATAACATTTCTTTTTCTGAGGGCAAATGTAGGATCAACTTCGTGTGATTACTGATCTATTTGTATTTAAAGGGAGTATAATATTAACTGAGGCAAATACTTTGGATAACAATGATTTGGGGGAAAGTGTTTTAGAGGCAAAACTAAATTCAATATTTTTCATTGTTTATAAAATGTGTAGTTATATAGTTTCTGAAAATTGTCCTGCTTACCTTTAAGTTATGGAGGCTGTAAATTAAATTAGCAGTAATACTTTTTGTTTTTGGTAAAGAAAATAATTGATTTGATTCTTTTTATTTAAATAGTTTTAAAAGGGGTGGGAGAGGAGCCAGAGATAGGAAAAAAATGGAGTAGAGAAATATTCATCAGGCATAGTCGGATTTTTCCTTTAGATTTAGCTTAATTTTTAGGAATTAGACTTGGACCCCACTGTGTTGACATCTCTGCTCTTCCTCCCTCTTACCTGGCTATTGACTTTTTGCAGGTTTTTTCTGAGCCAATGTCACCACTTGCAAAATGGAATAATTATAAAACCTACTTTATCAATGAGGATTCTAGCAGGAAACAAGATACACTCAGCTGGAATTTGAAGATAATTTAATGAAGGGACTATTTTGAGAAGTGTGGGTAGGAGTAGGGTTAAAAGAATCAATGAGGGATGTTGAAGAATTCAACTAGGTGACTAGCAATTCAGAAAGCCTTTGTCTGGACTTGACATTGGCCATAGTCAACTGATAGAGGGATAGGGAACACAGCAGAGCAGAAAAGGAAAGAAAGGATGGGGGGGGAGGGGGGGCGGGGGCGGGGGGCTGTGGCAAACATTGGACAGCCTACCTTGAAAAGTTGTGAAGCAATGATTTCCATCTGTGACATGATACCATCTCCATAAAGGGTGGCTTGTATATTTAAAAAAAAATTAATCTTTGTGTGTATGGAAGGGTGTTGAAAAAGAGAATATTTTCTGATTTTTCAAAATATATGTTGGTATTACTGGAAACAGCAAAGTAAAGGTTAATTGAAAAGTTCCAAGAAGGAAAATATAACGAGGTTGGAAAAGAGGAATTGCAATTCAGATAAAGTGTTCTCACTTAATGCTTATGAAATACTTTTTATCAAAGTGTGTGATCTGAAAGGTAAAAGATCTAGGGAAAATTATATACTATAAACTTACTGTACATATCTGAGAAAATAGAGTTTCTTGGGGGATGTTGAGGGAGCAGAGAGGAATTTTTTAGCCACTACAGAAAATGGATCTAGAAAAGCTATCCTATATAATAAAGAGGTAATATGCAAATTGACCATCATGCCCTCACACAAGATGGACGCCCCCATGTGATCACAAGTTGGTTGCCACAAGATGGCCATCATGGGAGGGCATTTGTGGGCGATCAGGCCAGCAGGTGAGGGCAGTTAGGGGCGACCAGGCCTGCAGGGGAGGGCAGTTGGGGGCGACCAGGCCTGCAAGAGAGGGCAGTTGGGGGCAACCAGGCCGGCAGGGGAGGGCAGTTGGGGGTGACCAGGCATGCAGGGGAGGGCAGTTGGGGGCAACCAGGCCTGCAGGGGAGGGCAGTTGGGGGTAACCAGGCCAGCAGGGGGGACCAGTTGGGGGCGACTAGGCCTGCAGGGGAGGGCAGTTGGGGGCGGCCAGGCTAGCAGGGGAGGGCAGTTGAGGGGGGCCAGGCCTGAAGGGGCGGGCAGATGGGGGTGACTGGGCTGGCAGGGAAGGGCCCTTGAGGTTTACCAGGACAGTAGGGGAGGGCAGTTGGGGGCAATCGGGCTGGCAGGGGAGCAGTTAGGCGTCAATCAGGCTGGCTGGGGAGTGGTTAGGGGCAATCAGGTAGGCAGGCAGGTGAGCGGTTGGGAGCCAGCAGTCCTGTATTGTGAGAGAGATGTCCGACTGCCAGTTTAGGCCTGATCCCACAGGGGTCCCAGATTGGAGAGGGTGCAGGCTGGGCTGAAGGACACACACACACACACACACACACACACACACCTGTGCATGAAATTTCGTGCACCGAGCCACTAGTAAAATAATATTGGGCATGTTCAAAATGATCAGTACTCTCATCTTACTTGCATTCCCTTATCTTGTTTTGAAATATATTAAGATTTTTTTCTTCATATTTTTTTTTGAGATTTTTTTTGTCCTTAAAAACTTAAAAGAAGAAAGGCAGGTTCTATAAAATGCCATATGGAGGAAGCTCAATCTTTTTTATTTGGATACTTGAGTATTTGCTGCCTTACCTGTTTTTAGTAAAAAGCCGTATTTGCCTATTAATCTTAAAATCCTATGAATATTCCTAAGGTCTCATTTCATTTGAGTGGTAGGAGAATGGGAAAAGGAAAAAATCACCCATCAGGGAGAGGAAGTCCTTACGACTTGATAAATATGAGTTTCTTTCTCTCACAAAGGTACCTCCCTCTGCAGGATATCATGTGTATGGAATGTCTTTCCCGGAAGCTAAAGGAAGCAGTGACCCTGTATCTGAGAGTTGTGAGGGTTGTGGATCTCTGTGCTGGCCGCTGGTGGGAATACATGCCAAGTGGTAAGTGGATTTAACCTGGAAACTAGCATTAATTACATTTCCATCAAAGGTAACTTGTCATCATATCTTTTTGTCTTGAGGAAGGCAATTGGAATCATCTTGCAAGTAGGGAGGCAGGGTTTTAGCTAAATTATTAAGGTTGGGTTAGTTTGATAAAATACATTTTGCCTCGCCCTGGCTTGTTTGGCTCAATGGACAGAGCCTCGGCCTTCAGACTGAGGGATCCTGGGTTCAATTCCAGTCAAGGGCACATGCCCGGGTTGTGGGCGTGATCTATAGTAGGGGGCGTATAAGAGGCAGCTGATCAATGATTCTCTTTCATCATTGATGTTTTTCTCTCTCCTCCCTTCCTCTCTGAAATCAATAGAAATCTATTAAAAAAATACAGTTTGCCTGATGCTTTCCTGTTTTAATGGTCTGTTGTTTTCATTTCCTATTCTTTAAAGGAACTATATCAGCCTATTCCACAAATCTATGATTAGAAAATACTTATGAGCCTTTTATTACCTAAATACACATTTATCACATTTGATAAAGTGTCCTTTTTTTTACAATGCAGTTTTTCATGATTTCCTATACCCCTTCAATGGCGCCCTGTGGTTAAAAAAATATTTACAAATTTTTGTAAAGCTGCTCTAGTAGGCCACAGAAGTTGCACTTCTAGAACTTGAATTTCTTTAGCACTTTTAAAAGACCTATACTAGGGCTTGGAAATTTTCAAATAAGTCATTGGCCTTGCAGGTAAAAAACTCAAAGTTAGTAGCCTAACCACAACAAACAGACCTCAGATAAAGAGACCATGAGGAAAGAAAGTTGAGCCCGGCCTGGTTGAGCATCGACCTTTGAACCAGGAGGTCATGGTTCAATTCCCGGTGGGGGGTATGTGCCTGGTTGTGGGCTCGATTGCCAGTGTGGGCCGTGCAGGAGGCAGTTGATCAATGATTCTCTCTCATCATTGATGTCTCTCTCCCTCTCCCTTCCTCTCTGAAATCAATAAAAATATATTTTTTTTAAAAAAGAAAAGGAAGTTGATGACTTTATATAAGCAGAACATATCTGAAAGGGAAGAATTAAAATTAAGGGCCAATCAGGATTTTTTCCCCCCAGTTAACATCAATCCATTAATTAGTGCCCTTTGATTACTGTGTTTAGCAATTTTAAATGTCTTTTTAACCACCTTTCATCAAAGTATCCAGATCCTGATATTTTGAAAATGTGATGGGGCTGGGTGTAGGGGAGCCTTAAGGGTATGTGAAGGGCTGAGGAGGTAATTTCTTATTCTGTCCTATTATGTGGCATAGGACAGATTACCTCTGGGACATTGGAATATTGTACAGCTTGGGCAACCATATCCTTTCCAGGGAGTCTTTAGTCACCTGGTAACTCTTACGGCTTGGCCAGAGTTAGTTAACAATAGTATATACCTTTTTGTTAAGCAAAGACCTGAGGCTAGAACAGTTGTCTTTAAATTCTTGAAAGAAATCATCCTAAAGGGAAAGCATTCATCTTACTCTGGAGAGGGATCATTTATAACAGGAAAGAAATTAGGGCAATGTGAAAATGATTGCCATTCCTTATATTAGATTTGCTTAATGGAGGTTAGGCCAGCAGGAATTTTGGAGATAAGATCAGTGCACTATATAAAAAAGCAGCATAGGAGAGCTCCATCTTAAACAGTTTAGAAGAATTTATATGTACGTTGCTGACTTCTTTCAGACTGGGATAAATACCTGTGAGCCCAAGGCTTCCATCCCTGCAAAGAATATAAAAAGAGAGTCAAAGCAGCAAACAGTCTAGTCTAGAATAAGATCTCATTAATTGCTTATTAATGTCGTCTGGCCTGTCTCTGGAGTTTAAACTTTAATTCTATAATAATGCTAACTAAGGTTTTTATATAGTACTATTACATATATAATCTCTTTGAATTCTCACACCATCTCTGTAAAGATTAGGTGGAATTTTACCCACATTTTAGTGAGAAGCAACATGAACTGTACAATGAAAGAGAATGGACATTGGTAGTGGTCGGATTTAGTTTTTAATTTGGGCTCTGCCACATGATAGCTTTTAAACTAGCTAATTTTTTGCATTATAAATGCGGTGGTAACCTTTTTCATTGGGTTGTGAGAATAGATGAAAAAAACATAAATTGGTTAGTGCAGTGGTTGGCAAACTGTGGCTCTTTGGCCCCTTGAGTGTGGCTCTTCCACAAAATACCATGGCCTGGGCGAATATATTTTGAAGAAGTGGTGTTAGAAGAAGTTTAAGTTTAAAACATTTGGCTCTCAAAAGAAATTTCAATCGTTGTACTGTTGATATTTGGCTCTGTTGACTAATGAGTTTGCCAACCACTGGGTTATTAGCACATTGGATGTCAAAAAGGTTACTATCTATAATAATAGAAGTGTGATATGCTAATTAGACCAGATGTCCTTCTGGACAAAGCCGGGGCTGTGAGGGAAGCCCAGGTCCTGGGTGCCAGAGGGAAACTGGTGCCGGCAGCCGTGGGAAGGAAGGCTTACTCTTGAACGAATTTCGTGTATTGAGCCTCTAGTACAGGATAATAATGTGAATTGTTATAATTAGAAAGACCAAGAATTTCTGAGATCCTTTCTTACTCTTTAGTTTTGTGATGCTAAAGTTACCATATCATCTGAACTAGCCCTGTACAAATAGAACAACTTTTGAAAACTTTAGTATGTAAGACTTAGGGATTTGGGGCTTCATTTTTATTCTTTTTTAAAAAATTTATTTTTATTGATTTCAGAGAGAAAGGGAGAGGGAAAGAGATAGAAACATCAATGATGAGAGAGAATCATTGATTCGTTGCCTCCTGCTCACCCCCTACTAGGGATCGAGCCTGTAGTCCGGGCATGTACCCTTGACCAGAATTGAACCTGGGACCCTTCAGTCTGCAGGCCGACACTTCATCCACTGAGCCAAATTGGCCAGGGCCATTTTTATTCTTGAGAGTTACTATTTTTATCATTAGTGAGCAGACAATTGGCTCTCTGACAGCCTACATTAAAAATAAAAGCTCCAGGTTGTCAAATAAAAATATAACAACCAGCACAACAATAGCTATCTTGAACCATAATAAAGTTGCATTTTTTTAAATATGTTTTTATTGTTTTCAGAGAAGAAGGGAGAGGGATAGAGAAATGAAAACATCAATAATGAGAAAAAATCATTGATTGGCTGCCTCCTACATGCCTCCTACTGGGGATCAAGCCCACAACCTGGGCATGTGCCCCAACCAGGAATCGAACTATGACTTTCCGGTTCATAGGTCAGTGCTCAACCACTGAGCCACACCGGCCACTCCAGAGTTGCATCTTACTGGTCATGTCACATAATAAAGTTGCATCTGATTGGTTAATTCTTAATAGCAAAAATCCTTATGTACAGTATAGGCACCTGATCTTTTAAAAATCTTTGTCTTTATTGTTGAGAGTATTACATAGCATAGATTTCCTCCCTTTGGTCCCCCATTACCCCTTCTACCAGGTGTCCAGTTCCCCTGCCCTTGCCCCAGGCCTTCACCACCCTGTTACATATAAGTTCTTTGGTTAATCTCTCCCTGCCACCCTTCACCCCTTCTATCTGAGATCTCTTAGTTCCATGTTTTTATGCCTCTGGTTCTATTTTATTTATCAGTTTATTTTCTTCATTATGGTGTATAAAAATGCCATCAATTTCTGGGTGTTGATTTTGTAGCCTGCTCTGCTGCCGAATTTATTTGTTAAATCCAGTAATTTTTTTGGTGGAGTCTTTAGGGTTTTCTATGTATAATATCATGTTATCTGCAAAAAGGATAGGTAATTAGGCCCTGGCTGGATGGCTTGGTTGGAACATCTTTCTGATACACCAAGTTTACAGGTTCAGTCCTTGATCAGGGCACACATAAGAATCAACCAATGAATGCATAAATAAGTAGAACAACAAATCGATTTCTCTCCTTCCCTCCCCCTCCCCAAATTCAATAAAAATTTTTTAAGGGTAGATGATTACTGTTACTATTTTTTGTAAGTCAATCAAGTCATACATTTTTTTTGTCAGATCTGCAAAAAATGTGTTTTTTTTGGTGTGCTGCAGAATTTTAGGAATTAGTTTATATGTGTCATAAAATGAGAAAGGTTGAAAATTGCTCGTCTAAAATGTCTAGGTAGTGCCCTAGCCAGTGTGGATCAATTGGTTGGGCATCATCCCTTGCATCTGTCAGTTTGATTTGGGATCAGGGAGGTTCCAGGTCAGGGCACATGCTCAGGTTGTGTATTGGATCCCAGTAGGGAGCATTGCAGGAGGAATCCCATTGATGTTTCGCTCTCATATTGGTGTTATCTCTCTCTCTCTCTCTCTCTCTGTCTCTCTCTCTCTCTCTGTCTCTCTCTGTCTCTCTGTCTCTCTCTCTCTCTCTCTCTCTCTCTCTCTCTCTCTCCATCTCCATCCCTTTCTCTAAAAATCAATAATAAAAATAAAATGTTTATTAAAAATAAATAAAATGTCTAAGGAGTGATAGTTAAACATAGGACAGAGTAGTTATTAGGACTAAAAGAACCTAGGTTGGGATGCGATTTAGCTTTCTGAAGATAGGGATCTTACCTTACTCATTTTTTTTTTAGTTGTAGGGTCTATGGACCCCTTGAGGTTTTATGTACCAGAGAGTACTTTTTGGGGAGGAGCAAAGTACAAATGCTGACAAACAGAAAAATGAACTAGTTTCTAAATATCTTGGAACTTCTCAGGCTTCACAGATTCCAGTTTTCTGACGCTATTGAAGAAGATGCCAGACGTCGAACAGCTATATGGCCTTCACCCTAGATACCTTGAGAGGCGGAGGGTGCGTGGCCATGAAGCTTTTAGCATTCCAGGTGTTCTGGAAGCTTTGCAAGCATGCCCAAACTTAGTGGTGAGTACCTCTAGTTTGAACATTAGACATAAACTAATTGATGAAACAAATAAAAAGAATGATAACGCATGTTCACTCACATATAAATTTCATCCATAGCAAACTTTTAAGTTCCATTGCATGCTTAACATCTTATGATACAGAAATAGAAGCTTTGGGTGCTAAATTAAAAGCCTTTCTTATGCTTGCTTTGGCATTATTTTCTAGGGTGTGGAGACGTCTCATTTGGAATTGGTAGAATCCATTTGGACGTATATGCCGCATGTTCATATTTTGGGGAAATTTCGGAATCGTAATGGAGCATTTCCAATTCCTCCTGAAAATAAACTGAAAATTCCTATAGGAGCAAAAATTCAAACTTTACATTTAGTTGGTGAGTACATGTTTCTCAGGTCATTGTGACTCCTTGAAATGTCTTTGTTGATTGATGGTGGCAAAGATATGCTTATGAGATTTGTTTAAAAATTTCCCATTAAAAAGCCTGGGATGGGGGATGAGAGAAATACTGCTTCAAAACGACTCTATTTCCTTTTTGAAGATAGTTTGAGTAGTTTTGAAAGTTGTTGGTTTTTTTGCTTGTTTGTTCGTTTCAATGAGCCAGAATCCTGCCATTGTTCTCTAACATCTACCTCTTGATTCTAGCTCAGCGCTCTAGAGCAGAGTCCTCCAGTGAAACTTACTTGTGATGATGGAAATGTCCTATACTTGTACTATCCCATATGGTACCCACTGTGGCCAGTGAAACAGGAACTGAATGTTTTTTATATTAATTTATCAAATAGCCACATGTAGCTATTTTCATATAATAAAAATCTTCATTATACCTCTGAGGTTACTCATATGTTCTCCAAGCAGAAAGTGCCCCTGTGTTCTTCAACCCAAAGTCATTGGAAAACTCTACCACTTCTCTCTTTCCCTGAGAAATGGGGAAAAGATGGTCTTTTCCAGATCACCTTATTTGCAATGATTACAGTGTGTAGTCTCTATCTAAATATTCTTTGGTATTATATCCCAACTAGAGGCTCGGTGCACGAAATTCATGCATGAGGGTGAGGGTTCCCTCAGCCTGGCCTGCACCCTCTCGCAATCTGGGACCCCTCAGGGGATGTCCGACTGCTGGTTTAGGCCCAATCCTTCTCGTAATCTGGGACCGCTGGCTCCTAACCACTTGCCTACCTGCCTGCCTGGTCACCCCTAACCACTCTGCCTGATTGCCCTAACCACTTGCCTGCCTGCCTGATCACCCCTAACCACTCTGCCTGCTTGCCTGATCGCCCCTAACCACTTGCCTGCCTGCCTTGCCCCTAACCACTCACTTGCCTGCCTGATCGCCCCTAACCACTCTGCCTCGGCCCCCGCCACCACGGCTTCGTCTGGAAGGATATCCGGAATGATGTCTAGAAGGTCGTTCGGCTGTCCAGTCTAATTAGCATATTATGCTTTTATTATTATAGATAATTTCAACCTAAGTAAATGATAAGGGCAGGTATTTTCTCTAATTTGTTATCTTTGGCTTAGATTGCTGAAGGGAATTTTGATAACTCCTGTTATATAGTCTGACATTTAAAATTCATTTATTAAATATTTTACTTAAAATATACATATTGAGTATCTGCTGTATTTCAAGCATTATTCCAGGTATTTTGGGATGGTCCTGAACTGGAAATTTCTGAAACTGTGTCAGGTGGAGAAGGGAAAGCAGCAGGGATGATAGGAGTCTTTTTTTTTTTTTTTTAATATATTTTATTGATTTTTTACAGAGAGGAAGGGAGACGGATAGAGAGCTAGAAACATCGGTGAGAGAGAAACATTGATCAGCTGCCTCCTGCACACCTCCTACTGGGGATGTGCCCGCAACTGGAATCGAACCTGGGACCCTTCAGTCTGCTGGCTGATGCTCTATCCACTGAGCCAAACCAGTCAGCGCAGGAGTAAGTCTTAAATAAGACTTATGTGCACAATTATGGAGGAAGAGCAGAGCTCTCCAGCATCCCTTCATTGACAAGATGAAGGAGGAAGGGAGAGGGATAGAGAGCTAGAAACATCGATGAGAGAGAAACATTGATCAGCTGCCTCCTGCACACCTACTGGGGATGTGCCCACAACTGGAATCGAACTTGGGACCCTTCAGTCTGCTGGCTGATGTTCTATCCACTGAGCCAAACTAGTCAGGGCAGGAGTAAGTCTTAAATAAGACTTATGTGCACAATTATGGAGGAAGAGCAGAGCTCTCCAGTATCCCTTCATTGACAAGATCAAGGAGTGGTTCTGATTAAGGACTTGGATATCTAGTTTGAAATTGGGTTTTTAGGTAACGTTATAATATCTGAAGTTAAAATACAGGCTCTGTACATAGACTGTATTTATATATCTTTATATTTTCCATGATTCTTGTCACAGTTCATTGCAAAAAAAATATGTACTTGGTAAATTGAAATACATTAAATCACTTGATTAATTCAGCAGTTTAACACTGTAATGGTGATACAAATGTGGGTAGTAAATTAATGAACATGCTGGGGAAGACAGGTAATAGTCCTTTGTGTATAGAATGGATTTGGGGCAAAATGTAGATTGGGCAGATGATGTAACTGTCTCGTCTGCATCTGTCTCACCCTTGCTACCTTGGGTTTCCTAATTAGAACTATCATCATCATGGTAGATACCATACTTATCTTTTTGAATTTTGCATGTTGAGTTTCAATCTGTACCTTACTTCCTCTGTTTTTCTTTCTTTGGTCTCATCCTCAATTTTACTTCCTATCTTTTGCCATACAATGTGTATGCATCATTCAAAGTTAAGTTAACCATGCTTATTTGGGAGTACCAAGTTAAGAAGTTATTAATACAGTAGAATTTAGTTTTTAAAGAATCAGTCATTCAAATACTCTAATATTGCTTTCTCTAGTTACTGTTACTAGCAGGGCTTGTACTGATTCAAGTTTAAAAGTTGCATTAAACTGGTTTAGCCAGCTGCTGCTTATGAAATACCATAACCCTGGACCCTTGGATTTCTCTGAGACTTGTGTCACTTACTTGGCTATTCTGTAGCCTGCAGTGTTTAGACTCTTGAGCAAGTTCCTGGAGCTACTTCCTTCCATTTAGAATGTACAAGTTACCTGTCTTCTTTCTTCTTCCATATTTCCTGACTTTCCCTCCCACCACAGATCCCCTCCCCTTTCTTTCAGACATGGTCCTCTGTGGCTATGATTTTCAGCTTTAAGCCACTCATGAATCAGAAGGATAAAATAACTTTATCAATTTAAAATTCTATATAATAAAAGCCTAATATGCTAAGTGTCCAACTGTTTGTTTGACTGGTTGCTATGACGTGCACTGACCACCTAGGGCAGAGGTCGGCAAACTCATTAGTCAACAGAGCCAAATATCAACAGTACAACGATGGAAATTTCTTTTGAGAGCCAAATTTTTTAAACTTAAACTTCTTCTAACGCCACTTCTTCAAAATAGACTCACCCAGGCCGTGGTATTTTGTGAAGACCCACACTCAAGGGGCCAAAGAGCCACATGTGGCTCGCAAGCCGCAGTTTGCCGACCATGGATCTAGGGGGTAGATGTTCCCACCGGTAGGTTAGCTTGCTGCAGGGGTCCAGCTTATCAGGACTGGGCTAGACAATCGGGACTGGGCTAAATGGGCTGGACATGCCTTGGAGCCCTCCTGTGCCCTCCTGGGGCCCCTCCCCACCCCGATTGTGCACCGGTGGGGTCCCTCTGCTTGTGCCCTCTCAAAATCCAGGATCCCCTGGGGATGTCTGCAGGCCATGGGACCCACATGGGTGCACAAATCTGTGTACCGGGCCTCTAGTATTAAAATAAATGACTGACAGGTCTCTCACTTTCTTAGCATCATGCTCACTGGCTCCTACTACTACACATCTACAAATCCTTAAGATTCATATATTTGTAAGAACAGCTTTAATCTCTGTGTCAAATATCAGTCAGAAACCATGATTTTAAAAGCCAGCTAGCCTGCATTTGTGCTGAGAAATTTAGTTTTCCCACTGGCAGGATAGTGGACATTGGTAGTGAAATAGTAATGTTGTATATTGTTTCTGTATCTTCTTACTTTTGCTTTCAATAACATATTTATGTTAAATCCACTGGGCAGTTGTATCCTGGAAGGGTTGTGGTATTATGAGAAAGACGTGTATAACATACAAAAAAAACCTTTAAGATCCTATCTTCCCATGTGCTTTTACTCAAGAAATAGCAAAGTACTAGTCTATTTATGGTTTGTTTAAATTGTTCTTTACAAGACTGTTTTAAGTGAGCCAAACTTGATAGACTTTATTGGGATAATTTGTTCTGAAGAAAATATCCATGAAGGATATGTTATCAACTTGAAAATAGACTCAAACTTAGATACAGAATACAGAGTTTCTTGGTGATTTTCTTGTTTGTTATTTTTTTTTTTACATGTATGTTTTAGGGGTGAATGTTCCTGAAATTCCTTGTATCCCAATGTTAAGGCACCTTTATATGAAGTGGGTAAGACTCACTAAGCCACAGCCATTCAAAGATTTTCTTTGCATCAGCTTGCGAACTTTCGTCATGAGGAACTGTGCAGGTAATGGGACATAGTTATGGTGGAATTACACATATGCTATTCTAAAAATAACCTAAAGCAAACTCTATAGCTACATTCATAAACAAAATTATATTTTGCTACTACTATACTACGTGTTTTGTAACTTACCTTGTGAAGATAAATACACTTTTTGTTTTGAAGACAGTAGATACATGATTTGTGTCTGACCCTTAGGAAAAAAAGAAAAAGGGGGTGTCACTATGTCTCTAAGTATTTCTTACAGGCACTTTCACACTTACTTTTTTATATGATTGTTCTAATAGATTTCTGTTTGCTTTCTTTGTCTCTTGTCGCCTAATCATTCTGCATGTAAATAGTTGATCTAATGTACTTTAAAGTATAAAACACTTTTTTATGATACTGCTTTTCAGTTCAAAACCTTCAGTGTCTCTGTTTCCCGAGTGTGTCAGGTGCAAACTCTTTTGCTTTAAATTTAATAGTAACCAGGGCCCTTCTTGATATCCTTGTGTTTTGATTCCTTTCCAAGATACACATTCTTTTACAGTCAGGTCTGCCTACGTACTGTCTACAACCATACCACCATTCACCTCAGTGTCTTTCCTTATGCAATATGCCCTGAGTTACACACTTCCTTCCTCCTCTTACTTGTATACATCCTTCAAGTTCTGCCTCTTTCTACTTCCCTTTCTGTTCTCTTTCTTTTTATATAGTATAGAAGATCTTATTTTTTGTACTTGATATGTCCTACCTTTTTTATATTTTTACTAGAGTCCCGGTGCACGAAAGTCATGCACAGGGATGTGTGTCCCTCAGCCCAGCCTGCACCCTCTCCAATCTGGGACCCCTCAAGGGATGTCCAACTGCCCTTTTAGTTTTGATCCCAGTAGGATCGAGCCTAAATGGGCAGTTGGACATCCCTCTCACAATCCAGGACTGCTGGCTCCCAACTGCTCACCTTCCTGCCTTCCTGATTGCTCCTAATTGCTTCTGCCTGCCGGCCTGATCACCCCTAACCACTCCCCTGCTAGCCTGATCAGTGCCTAACTGCTCCCCTGCCAGCCTAATTGTCCCTAACTGCCCTCCCCTGCAGTCCTGGTTACCCCCAACTGCTCTCCCCTGCAGTCCTGAACCCCCCCCCCCCAACTGCCCTTCCCTGCAGGCCCGGTCACCCCCAACTTCCCTCCTCTGTTGGCCTGGTCACCCCTAACTGCCCTCCCCTGCAGGCTTGATTGCCTCCAACTGCCCTCCCTTGCAGGCCTGGTCCCTCCCAACTGCCCTTCCTTGCTGGCCATCTTGTGGTGGTCATCTTGTGTCCACATGTGGCATCCATCTTTGACCACATGGGGGCAGCCATCTTGTGTGTTGGAGTGATGGTCAATTTGCATATTACTCTTTTAGATAGGATAATTTTTCATGTCAGTTGAAAATTTTATCTCCATGTCAGTTGAAAGCTCTTAGATAGGATCATATCTTTTATGATTTTCCATAACACTTATACAACAATCATTACATAGAGATATGTTTAAGTGATTGCTCTATTTACTTGAGTGAAGGATCCAATTTTCAAATTGGCTTTTTCCCCCTTAGTTATTTTGAGCTCAAAACTATTAAGACTTTAGGGAATTTATTTTAAAAAACCCAAAACTATCCAATGTTCTTGACAAATCCTATGCTAAGTATATGGTTAACAGGCCAATACTTTCATTCTAATAAGTTTAAATGGCAAAGAGCCAACTATTTGGCTTTCATTTTCCAACATAGAATTTATGTTACTTCAACTGCTGACTTGAAAATTTGTCTTTAAGGTTGTTTATATAATTCATTGAATTTTGTTTTTCTTTTTCCCAGGTCCCACAAACTCCTTGAAATATGTCCCTTTAGTAACAGGCTTGGCCTCTGCCCGAAACTTGGAACACTTAGAAATGGTTCGAGTTCCTTTCCTTGGAGGTCTTATCCAACATGTAGTTGAAGACAGTTGGAGATCAGGTATTTGTTTTTCTTTAGTTACTAAATATTTTAAAAATCAGTGTTTAAAAATTATTAAGATATTACTTACTTCTCTTTTGAGTCTTTTAAAAAGAAAATGCTTGTCAGTGATGGTACTTTCTGTCTGGTGTATTTCATAGAGAATAAGTAACCATGAGCACAAGCTAGTATTCATTTCCATTTTATGCAATGTTAAATCTTAAATAGAGTGATAAGGCATGGTTTCTGGCTTGTTAATACTTACATTTAGTTAATACATCTGTTCAGATTGTTTTTGAGAAATGTTAACAAGGAAGTCTAATGCTCATTGGTTTTAAGAGATGTTTTTGGATTTGGATACCAGAAGAACTCAGGTATTAATAACATAACTATATTTAATAGTATATAAAATGTTTTCATGTTTATTACTTGGATATAGACCCATCCATTAGATTATGGCTTTTAAAAAAGTAAACATTTTATTCTCTAGGTCACCTTAATTATATTTTAAATAATGATATGTAGTAGAATCCTCTCCATTTTAATCACATTTCATTGAAACAGAAATACCAAAAAATTTAGCTAGCTAGATAATTAATACTTGAGAACTGAAAATCTAACTTTAGATATTCAAAGTATAAATCAGGTAGGGAACCTTTTTTCTGCCAAGGGCCATTTAGATATTTATGACATCATTTGAGGGCCATACAAAATTATCAACTTAAAGATTATCCTTATATTTGGTCAAACATTTAATTAACTCACCCCTAATGCCTTGGCAGGGCCAGACCAGATGTTCCCCACCCTTGGTATAAATGGAAAATCATCAAGTATCATTGATTACAAATAAATATTATCCTATCTTAATAAAAGAGTAATATGCAAATTGACCATCACTCCAACACACAAGATGGCTGCCCCCATGTGGTCAAAGGTTGCTGCCCCCACAGGGACACCAGATGGCCAGCAGGGGAGGGCAGTTGGGAGGGACTGGGCCTGCAGGGGAGGGCAGTTGTGGGGGATCAGGCCTGCAAGGGAGAGCGGTTGGGGGCGATCAAGCCTGCAAGGGAGGGCAGTTAGGGGTGACCAGGCTGGCAGAGGAGGGGAGTTGGCGGCAGCTGGGCCAGCAGGGAAAGGCAGTTGGGGGGGGACCCAGGCCTGCAGTGGAGAGCAGTTGGGGGGGACCAGACCTGCAGGGGAGGGCAGTTGGGGGTGACCAGGACAGCAGGGAGGGCAGTTAGGGGTCATCAGGCTGGCAGGGGAGCAGTTAGGCATCAATCAGGCTGGCAGGGGAGTGGTTAGGGAGTGATCAGGCTGTCAGGTAGAAGTGGTTAGGGGCAATCAGGAAGGCAGGCAGGCGAGCAGTTGGGAGCCAACAGTCCTGGATTGTGAGAGGGATGTCCCAGATTATAGAGGGTGCAGGCTGGGCTGAGGGACGCGTACACTGTGCATGAATTTCATGCACCGGGCCTCTAATCATTAATAGTTATAATGATAATAATACTTAAAATCCAACAGAAATGCATACAGTGTTCACCAGGAGAGTGTTCAAAATTGTTTATAGTAATGTTCATAAAAGCTCCAACATGGAAGCATACCAAATGCCTATTAGCAATAGCATGGAAAATTAATATGTAACATATTCTTGCAGTGGAATACTGTGCAACAATGAGAACAAACAAACTAATGCTACAGGTAACAATATGGATGAATCTCATAAACAATGTTTAATAAACAAAGCAAGACACAAAAGTATGCATACTGTGTAGTCTTATTTATAAGAAATTCAAAACAAATCAGTCTTTTGTGAAATTCATTGAGCTATATACATTAATAACTTGTATATTTTTCCCTCTGTATTTACAAGTTAGAAACATAGCCAAAACCAGTTAAAAATAAAGTAGTGTTGATCTTATTGCTTATAAATATAAGCTTCAAACTTTTGCCAGAAAATGCCAGGATTCCTTATTTACAATTCCCTCATGAGCTTCTGGTTTTCTGAAAATTCTTACTTAAAATTGAAATAATTTGGACTAATTATCAGATGCCATCAGACTGTCTTTCCAGAGTGAAAGTATCTGTTTTCATCTTAGGAGATAACTAGTAGTCCTAATTCATCTTGAGATACTCATTTGAATGGAAGAACAATTTAGATTTTCTTTGAAGAAATAATTTTCATTTAAAGTGAGAATAAATGCTTTAATAAAAATACTGTGGTCAAATGAAAAGTCTTATGTTTTGTTCCTTTTCTTTGTTAACCAGGTGGTTTTCGAAATTTGCACACCATTGTTTTGGGAGCTTGCAAGAATGCTCTCGAAGTAGACCTTGGTTACCTCATTATCACTGCTGCTCGTAGGTAAGTTTCCTCTTCACCTGTGTCTTTTGTCTTTGAGTTATATGTATTTTCCTGTTTTACAAAAATTTGGGGGAATATGTGTGAAAAATTTGATCATGACTTATTCAGATTTCAAATACACTGGAGTTTTTAAATAGCAGCAGGGTTATCATTTAGTGGCAGTCTTATGTTATAATTGATGACCAGTTGAGCTGCTCTTTCAGATCCAGCAGGCTCTGAAAGGATGTGGTCTTAGCAGAGAAAAGCAGTCGGCGCTCTAGAAGTGCCTGAGAGTCTAACAGACGTCAGCATTGATTCTCTGGCGCCTGCAGCCCTCTCAGAAAGCATGTCTCAACTTCCACGATTTTCTGAATCAGTTTAGTTAATTGGAGATATTATTTGCTGTTGGGAAATCTGTTTAAAATCAGCCTTTTCAAGTTTCTGACCTTATAACACATTTCATATCACTATGCCACATTTACTATTTCCTATGTTATCAAAAAGTCTACCTCTACTTGTACTTTAATATTTTATGTAAATTGGATCAATTATTTTTTCAATTTATTTGTAAACAAAAGTCTTTTTTATCATTTGGATATTAAGAAAATAAATAAAGCAAAACTGTTTATAAGTTTAAATAAATAGGTATTGTTACCTACTGTAGAACTGTATACTCTTTGTTAAAATGGGACATAATGGTTTGCATAGAAACGATGTTAAAAAAATACCAGCACCAGATTCTTTCTTGACTTAATCCAGTTTAAGAAAGCACTGGGAAGGATATAAGATTCTTACTGTGTAATTCATTGTTATTTAATAGGAACTTCTGTGTACCACCTAAGATGTGCCCACACTTTGTAATATGTATCTTTAAAGGAACCATCTCTAGTGTTTTTTAATGGAGGGGAGAAAAGTGCATTTGACACTTAAGTAAGATAAACTTCTTTTAGAGCCTTATATTAGGAAGAGCCTATGATTCTGGTTGCTTGTAGTTTACTGTGATTGCGTATTTTACTGGTTGCTTGTATTTTACTGTGATTTTATCTTTGTTCATAGGTTACATGAAGTTCGAATCCAGCCTTCCCTAACCAAAGATGGCGTCTTTTCTGCCCTAAAAATGGCAGAGTTGGAGTTCCCCCAGTTTGAAACCCTTCATCTGGGATATGTAGATGAGTTTTTGCTGCAGAGTAAGACATCCCATTTTTTTATTCTTTAGAATTTCTGGAGGGAACTTACTTGACTGAAACCTGAATTGGGATGTTCCATATTTTCCTGAATATAAGACAACTTAAACTCTTAGGTGCTCTCACTTCTTGAAAAAAGAAATTTTTAATTTAAACTTGAAGTGTCAGTGATTATTTTTTTCAATATTGCCTCTGAATTTAGCATATTATAGAAAATGTAGTGATTATCAGTATACTAAAAGAAAAAAATCCTTATCTACATATCTACATTTGATATTGTCTCCACTTTGCTGCCCAAGTTTCTTTCCCATTCTGCTTCATTTTTTTCACAGAATGTCATCCTTGGTTCCATTTGTTGAATTTGATCTGCCACACTTCTTGAAGCTTTTGATGGTCCTCTCAGATGAGGTCCCATTCCCTGCCCATGCTCTTCATTTCCATAATTAGCCCGCTGGGGCTACTGGATTTCCCAGATAGTGTGAGCACATAATGGTCAGTATTCATTTAATGATGATTGCTGTTGGAAGGCTTGTTCACAGCATTTTCTGGAATGTATTTACAATGGGGAACTTAGCCTTTGGGTTTGAATGCATGTCAATTCGTTATTCAAACTTTTCTCCCACATGACGTTAGTCATACATGCAAGAGCACCAGCATGTTTTTATTTTTGCAAGAATTAGTTTATTCCCCATGTAATTTGCAACAAGTCTTTCTTACACTGTTCACTGTCATTCCAGATGGCATTTTTTTCTTTGGATCTAATTTGTGTTGTAGAAAACCATAGAAGGCTTAATTCCTCTGGTCAGGACAGTCTAGGTCAAACAGCATAACTGTTGTCCTTTTTCATTTCTAATAATTATCATAGTAATAGGATTTTTTTATACTTTTTCTTTGTTGCAGTTCTCATTAATACAGGTGCAGGATTAAAACAATCAAATCAGCTAATTTAAATCAGGACTCACTTAATCTTTATAGCTTTGAAAGAGATCAGCTTTTCACCAACATAGCTTTAAAATGCTAAATTAGTATAGTAAGTTCATATAAAATTAATGTACAGTAAGTCACTCCATAACGTTTTTGGTAAGTTCTTGGAACTGTGGCAAAACAATGTTTGTATAATGAAACTAATTTTACCATAGACTAATTGATATAAACAAGAATAAAGTTCTTGTGATATCTCATCAACATTGTAATGAATGACATTATAGGACCTGCTTTATTTGATATCAAACTTTTCTGGTTTTGAATGAGGTTGTAATATTATCTGTGTAGTAACAACAAAATTATTATCTTGGTAATTAGTGTTCTTTCTATAATCTTGTATTTTATTCTTCCCCAAAGCTCAAAACATGGATTTGTTGTTTGACTTATTTATTCATTCATTGGTTGCCTTTTGTATGTGCCCTGACTGGAGATCGAACCCACAACCTTGCCAACTGAGCTACCTGACCAGGGCATATTTCTATATTGTGTTTCTGTCCCCTCCCTACACATTTTCAAAGAAAAACACGTTACCTTTGACTACTATCATCTTATATTTTTCAAAATAACTTGTTTCACAGTCGTGTTCATATTTAATAGTCTCTTAGTTTTGACCTTTTTTATAAGCTGACCTCTTCATATTTGCTGCAGTTATTCCATTTCTCTAGTATAATTGTTCTTCTCTGCTTCTCCAAAGGCAGCCTAAAATTTTCTGCATCAGAATAGGATCCAGGTGCCTCTATTTAGAGAGGAACGAGAGGTCACTGGTCACATTCTGTCACTAAATCTCAGCCTCAGTAATTTAGATTTTAAAGCATCTGCCTAGGAGGTGGGAGTGGCCCCTGGTAAAACTTGAGTCACTTTTTTTTTTTTGTTACAGAGGGTCTGGCAAAATATAAAAAGAGAAAAATATCTTTGTCTCAGATGTTTATGGTAGAAGTGACAGTGCCAGATTGAGGAAATGGACATGCTGAAAAGCAGACGCTATGTATTAGGAATAAAAGAAAAGTGACCCGAGGGTGAAGACTTAGAGAAGCATTCTTTGTTTACATATGATCTCAGAGCTTCCTGTAAATGTGATAGGGATGTAACACTCATTGAAAACCAGAAGCACTACAGAGTAATCTTTAGTGCTGAAGCTTTGGAGAGAGGGTGGGAGATGGACTTGAGGCCTGCCCACTAATCGTGGGGCCTTGAGTAAGTTACTTTAGTCCATGTTTTCTTATTTGTTGTGGTTTTCATTTAACAAATGAGAAAACATGGGCTTTTATTATAATTTCTGACATTTAGAAAGCATTCAGTAATGGTAACTTTTAGCAGACCTATGAGCTGAGCTAAGAAAGAAACAAAAATGAGTCTTTGGTGATGTCCTCAGGGTTTTGAAGGAGTGTTACAGTCAGGAGACCCCAAGAGCAGGAATCCGCTAAAAGTCTCAAAGGAGTGAATGTAGGACATGGATTTCTCATATCAGGCTGTTTATTTAGACAGCGCCCAAGGATCATGGCCAGTTCAAGATTTACCTGACCAGAGGAGAGAAAAGGCATGTTTCAAGTCCAATGGGCAAGAAAAAGCTTTTTATTAGGAGACTGAAGAAAATTGCTTAGCTTAATGGTAAAGGATGGGTTCAGGTAATCTGCAAGAAATGCCAATAAAGGCCCAACTGTATGGAAAACAAAATTGGAAGAGTTTTGGAGTAGGTTGCTTGTTTTAAGCATGTTCCGAACTGAAGATATAAATCCCTATATTATGCAGGGCAGTTTCACTAGAGCAGCTGTGTTTCCTTTGTGCTTGGTGTCACTTGATTACAAGGACTGGGAGAGATGTTGTTTGAATTCCTATATCACCAGCCTTGTGCTGGACATTGAAAATGGAAATGCGAACTGGATACAGTTCCGTTTTTACTTTAAAGTGTTCATAGTCAACTGGACGGACCATCGTGGAGAGTAGAAGGAAGATAGATGAGAGAAACATTGATAGGGGACATGGGATGAGGTGTGATTTCCAGTGGCATAAACTAGAATGGAGGGACCTCTTCTATTTATATACACCCACTCGTCTGTGACGAGACAGTAGGATCTCAGTGGCAGAGAGAGTGGGTGTGTTTGAGTTAGAAGTCCATGCCCTGGGGACAGATGCAGATTTACCAACCAATAACATGGGCTCTAAAAATGAATCTGAATTCCCCAAATTTATTCTTCTCTACATATGGCCACATCCAACTCTATAAACACGATCCTCACACTGTGAAATAGTTATATTTTTATGGTATTACTTTTATTTTAAAAAATAAAACTAAAACCTTACCATAGACTTGAACTAATACAATATATCAGTTTTGCTTTAAGAATTTTTGCTTTCTTTTTGCCTTTTATAAATAATTGGAAATAATTTTTCCTATTAGCTGCCCCCCTCTTAACTTTTAATATAAATTCTTACTTCAATGTCCATTCGTACAATACACCTAATTAAAAACTATACCTGAACCTAAATCTGATTATGGGCAGATGACACAGAATGATCATAAAAAGTGATTGTACTGGATGTTAAGATAAAGAATTGGCAATGCTCCTGGACACTTAACCTTTTTTTTTTTTTTTTAAAAAAGTATTTCTCTTTTTAGGCAGAATGGCTAACGCAGATCTGGTGAAGTATGGTCTGGCCGATGTGGTAGAAAATCCTGGTATTATCACCGATATAGGGATGAAGGCAGTCAATGAAGTTTTTTCCTGTATCAAATATCTGGCAATTTATAATTGCCCCCATCTACATAATCCATACAATTGGATCTCAGGTACTGTAGGCTTAAGTCCGCCTATATTTTATGTTGAAATAATATGTATCTTTGTTTTCTGTGTGTGCTGTGGATTGCATTCGTAATATAAAATGTAGATATTTTACTTGGATTATTCATACAAGTTCTGGGAACTTTTGATAACCAAGAAGGAAGTATATTCAGTGCCTTTTTGAACTCCTGACAATTTCTGTCCAGAAGTTTGTACTGTCCAGGTTATGGATTCAAGTGCCCTGATATTTATATATACTTCTTTAGGCCAGGCACATACAATAAAGGTTAAAAATTGTTGCTTGGGATATTATGGTTGTTTTCTCTGAATTACCTTTAATTGGCACATTATCCGAAAGGGCAAAGTGGGTATATATCTAACTTTAGTTAGGTGACATATTACACATTAACTTATAGACATTTTTTGTCACCTTAAAATTCTAGGCTATTTCAGATCTCTCACCCCCTCACCCCCTGTGACTTTTGCACTTAATATTTTTCCTTATGGAGGAGTTGATTTTTCTCCCCAAGAGTGTAATACTATTTATTTCTTTAAAGGTCCTTCTTAAATACCTAAATTCTCAACCTTTAAATAAATTCAGAACTAGAGAATTTTCATTGTGATATCCTCTTTAATCAAACCATGCCCCCTCACAAACACCTGCAGAACTGCCTCCTCTGCTGTCTGAGCCACCGCCCAGGGTTATTGTAGCTCCTCACAAAGCCTGTCTTCAGGCCTGTTTTTGGGCTCTGGGGCCTCTGCTGAGATCAATCACTCATTAGAATGACCATGTCTCACCCACCAGAAATGAAATCCCTGGCCCAGCTGCACCAAGAAGTTATTGGGAAATCCAAATTTTACATTTAGGAAGTGTAGACCACTTTTAAAAAATAACATTTATTGGGTTTTTGATTTGTTTGTTTTCTTAATACAGAAGAGTATAAAGAAGAAAATTAAAAAATGGCTTATAATCCCATCATTCAGAACTCCTGTTAACACTTAAAAACTAAAATAATACATGCACTTGATAAACAATATCAATCAGTACAGAAAGGTACAAAATGAAAAGTCTCCTCAAAGGTAATCACCATCAACAGTTTCTTGACTGGGCAGACTATCTTGGCCATATTGCAGCCTATGCATGTATAGCATTGAAAATGATTTATATATACAAAAGGATCCTGCTATGTATACAGTCCAGTAGCTTGTCTTTTGTACTAAGAATGTTTTGAGAGCTTTCCAAATCAAGCACATTCAGTTCTTCATTCTTTTAAAAGCTGCATAATGTTCTATTAAATTAATGCACCAATATTTCTTTAACTAGTCCCACTGTTGAACAGGTACGTAGCTTGTTGAGTGGATCACGTTTAAATCCAGGCTAACTTGGGTACACATTAATGATTCCCACAGTGAAATTAGATAATGAACATCATAGTTTACAGTTATCAAGTTTTAGAGATAAGAGAGAAATTATTTAAAGAAACCAGATTTGAAAGTCTTTGTGACCTATAGCAAAATTCATCAGTAATAGAGAAAGTGTTGCTTAAATTCTTTCTGGCCATTTCATCAACAGATCACTCAAGATGGACACGGTTGGTTGATATCAACTTAGTGCGGTGCCATGCTTTGAAGCTCGACTCCTTTGGCCAGTTTATTGAATTATTGCCGAGCCTGGAGTTTATTTCACTGGACCAGATGTTTCGTGAACCACCCAAAGTAAATCATATTTGAGAGAATTTTTGTTCATTTATTTTGGTACCCAAAGAAGAAAACGAAACAAGTGTTTTCTTCCTAATAATATACCTTTACAGTGTTATAATTGGACTTTTTATTGCCAGACTCAGTGAAGGCATGAAAGTCAGAATAATGCATGGCCTCTTTCTTGTAAATGAGTATTAAGGGGTCTCTAGAAGAGGGGAAGAAAAAAATAGGTGGAAAAGCTATCTTCATCAGTTCTATAAACTGAAGATATGGTAAGAGTAAAGACAGAAATTTGGGCTAATACAAATTATTACTCATACTAATTAGTTGGGAGATTAAATCTCTAATCTGGAACCCAAAATATAAATGAGGATTACGAATTTATTTGGAAATGTCTTACTTTGCTGCTGTCTTTTTTAGTTGGTTGTATATTCTGGGAAATTTGAGATTGCCCAGTTGAACAAAATGTTATTTTAAAACTGCTTAACAAATAAAATTTATACTCTCACCATAAAAAAAATTAAGGCTTCAACTAAGTATGTTCTGTCTTGTCAGTTCTTAATGGTTACATTCCCACTGTTTAGTCAGTGGGATTTGAGGTCAGAACACTGGGTTTCAAGTCCCAGCTGTACCTCTTAGTGGTCATGTGCGATTGGGCAGCTCTCTTCCCATCATGCATCTCATCTAAAAATCAAGCATAATAACAATTTATCTTGCTTGAAGTGTTGTGAGCCTTAAATTAATTCTTCTATGTGTATGTAAAAGCATTTCATAAATAAAGTGCTGTATAAATATTAACAAAGTGCTGTATAAATATTCTTATGTAGAGATGAAATAAGGGATATAAGCGTGTGGTTTTGTCTTAACCTTAGGGCTGTGCTCGAGTTGGTCTGAGTGCAGGCACTGGAATTGGGGTGTCCTCAGCCCTTGTCAGCAACCAGAACTCTAACAACGACAATGATAACAATGCCCAGAATAATGCTAACATCCATGATAACAATCATCATCCAGATGACTCAGATGAGGAGAATGACTTCCGGCCCGATCTACAACCAGGAGAGCAGCAGTTTGCAGCCGACGGTAACCCAGATCTTTTGTGAGCTCCAGATAGAGATGATTTTTACTTTGGATCATGCTTCTCTGACTCTGTTCTGTCCTTCCCTCCATTTCACTTTTGTCACTTTGCACATTAGGGTCCAAGTTGACAAGGTAAATGAAGGGGTGGATGAAATTTGCCTGTCTGCTTGCTTGTTTCAAGTTCTCCATGTAATGCCTCTTGTCCAAAGAATCTGTAAGGCTACTTACAAAATGGGAAGGACTTATAGATGCCATGGGAAATAGGGTTCAATGCTCCTTTGAGGCCTGGCTTACCTGAGATTTAACTTTCAGGATTTGGGCAAAAGAGCAATTCTTAATGTGTCCCTGAACAATAGATGTGGAACATTCAGCTTGCACATCCCCAGAGCTGAAAAAAAGAAATACCAGTGATGTAGTTGACATTGTGTTGGGCATCTTTCACATACCTTTCATCTTTAAGTCTTCACAACCATCCAGCAAATTAAGTACATGAACTAATAAAGACCTGTTGGATTTTGCTTATGTAATTTTCCTTTCAATTCTTTAATGTTGACTAAACACTTGCTGTGTGCCAACCCATGTGCTAGTAGGCTTCATCTGCCCCTCTTTTGGTGAGTGAGGATAGAGTGAAATTACTTTTTCCACTTTCTCAATTGACCCTTAAGAACCAGAGAAAAGCCCTAGCTGGTTTGGCTCGATTCCGCTTAAGGGCATATGCCAGGTTTGTGGGCTCAATCCCCAGTAGGGGGCACGCAGGAGGCAGCCAATCAATGAATCTCTCTCATCATTGATATTTCTGTCTATTTCTCTCTCTCCCTCTCTAAAATCAATAAAAAATATATTTTAAAAAAAAATAAAAAAGAACTAGGGAAGAATCTCTCCTAGCCATCTTATCTATTGCCCCCTCACCCATTCTTGTGGGCACAGTAGTTAGAACAAAGAGCCCTGATAGTATGTAACTGCTTTGATAATGAAAGCATACTGTGTATAGAGCATGACTTCCTTTAGGGTCACTTTTAGTATGCAGCCCCTCATCTAGGAATCATCTGTAGACATTGTCTTCCCTTTCCCACCTCACACATTCTCTACAGAACTCTCCATTTTGATTCTTGAAAGTCAACAGTGACTCTTAACAAAAGCTAGTCATTTCTCCACTTTCATCTTAGTTGACATCTCAGCAGCATTTGTCATTTTTGCCCACTTCTACCTTCCTGAGCTATTTTCTTCTCTTGTCATCTCTGAAACCATTTTCCTCCTATCTCATTGGACATGCCTGCTCAGTTTCCTTTCCTTGCACCATTTGCTCTATTCCACATTTCTTCTTGATCTCACATTTTTTTCTACATGAGCTCATTCAGTCTCCTGGCTTCTATACCAACTAATGAATTCTAAACCTTTTGTGCCAGCCTTGATCTTCCTACTTTTTAAAATATTGCAGTTACATCTGGCTTTATCCTTTTATTTCCACCTTAGTACTCTTAGACATTTCAAACCTACAGTTAAATATCTGCTGCTGTCCCTGTTCCTCCCTTCCCCCGCCCCCCAAAAAAAAGTACAGAGCAGAAGGTGCTAGGAGCTAAGGAGAGGGAGTGAGGTGAGATTAGATATTATCTCTTTTGCCTTGTGGTCCCTGAGTGTCATCATACTGGTCACTGGCACCATAAGGATCTGGACTTCAGAGAACACAGACCATCCATGGGAAACTGACAGCAGCTACAGTACAGAACCACCCAAACCCTCTGAACCCAGTTGTGGTTGGAGTTAATTTACTGGACAGATTCTAGACTCCACTGGAAAGTTACTTGGCCGTATGTTTCTCAGTGCATAATGGAGAACACCTTCCATTGTGAATCACTTATTGGTGCAGCAGGTATCAAAACATGTGCAAGAACACTGTGTTTGATTTAAGAGAGAACAATGGAACTCAAATATACTAACATAGAAACTTGAGCTTTTAGTTTGTGTGGGACTTACACACAAACGAAATATTTGAGGTACAGTCTTGTCAAATCAGAGATCTTGTGCTCTTGTGCTGTGAAAGGCTAAGCAACTTAAAAAAAAAGTGGCACAAAGTTTCAAAATTAAAAGGGATCAATGAGAATTAGTTGGCATGACTAACATTGATGCTTCAACTCTAGGTGCAAATTTAGCATTATTTGTAAAGTTAGATTAAAATTTGGATTGACATGTTTACTTTCCTTAATGTAGAATTTTAAAACTTTTCACACATGGGCCTCTAATGAGTTTTAGACCAACCCCAGAATGAAGCAAAGCCATCCACTCTTTATCAACCTGTTGTATTTAGCTTCATCAGCTTGCATTAACTTGGCTTGTTTCTTTAAGGAGATTCTTTCAGGAACCAGATTCTCTTTCGTGTTTTTTTTTTCATCTAACTCGAATGGTTGGATGGTTGATTTCTCAGCAGTAGTTATTGAACATCTTAATTAAGCATTGAGGATATAGTGATGAACAAGGTGGACATCTGCTGTCCTCTGAGTTGAGCCTGAGCTGTAAAGGTGTAGGATAGTATTGGTATTATCTTGACTCAAACTGAGATCAGGCACACAGGTTTAGGGATTATGGGAGTACTGGACTCAGTGCCCTAAATACTTACTTGAGGGATTTGGATTTAATTTTAAAAAGCTAGCAAAACCAGCAATTTTTTATTTAGGGTCCTCTGAGAAAAGTGACCATTTTATCTTAAGACTGTAAACTGATTGAAACTTTAGTACTTATAGTAAACTGATTGAAGCTTAGCAGTCTGAAATTGTTCACCGTGCTTATCCTCTGGAAAAAATATAAAAGTACACATTTTTATTTATTGACTAGAGGCCCGGTGCACAGAATCGCACACAGTGGGGTCCCTCGGCCTGACCTGCACCCTCTTGCAATCTGGGACCCCTCAGGGGATGTTGGATAGCTGATTTCAGCCCAATCCCTACAGGCCCGATCCAGACAGGAGGGAGCCTGATCCTGTGTGTTGAGCAGCCGTCCCCTCGTGGTCAATGCACGTCATAGCAACCAGTTGTTCAGTTGCTTAGGCTTTTATATATATAGATAGGCACTAGTATCTGTAGTGAAGACTTTTCTTGCAGATTAAACATTTGAATACTATTAAAATGTCAATAATGTACGTAATGTATTTACGTACATTATTAATGTAGTAATCCTTGCCACACATTAGCCAAAAATGATACCAAAGCCTGTAGGGAGTAGGAAAGGAAACACAATTTGAGCTTGTCTACCCAGAACATCCTGGGTTAGTTGGCAGGTACTATGAAACTAATTGCTTATAAGATGATCCTAAGGTCTTCCAGTAGGTGGCTCTTCCTATCTTAAAGCAAATAGCTTAGAGGGAGACAAACAGTTGCCTGGTACAGCATCTCTGATAGCATCTTCAGGAATGAAAATGGTGTTTTCTCTCAGCTGTGTGCCTTTGTCTCTGCTTTCATCTTACAGTGATGGGCTTTCTTCACCAAGTGATCCCTCCTCTCTTACAGAACAGTTGGCCGCTTATTAATGTTAATATAGTGAAGCTCAATTTTATGATATTTTTCCAAAGTGGGCTTAATCAGGGGCATGTTCATTTCTCAGGGGTGCCCTGTTTGGGCTGCCTTTGTGGTTTTCTTAGACCTTTTCTGGTTTGACTTTGTTTATTTTTATTTAAGCATTGAATGAGATGGAAGACATGGTGCAAGAAGATGGAGAGGTGATGGCTGAGAGTGGACATGAGACTCCAGCGCCCAGTCAGGCGGTTCTTCCTGTGGATGTTGATGAGGAACAAGCAGGTAACCATGTGACTTCCCACAGTCATTGTTGTGAAAACTAGGACCTGACTAATGAAGTAAAACACTAAGAATGGTTAATTTTTAAAAAAAATTTTTTTACATTATGGCTGATGATCTGTTATATGCTATTTATTATTTAGGACTATATTATTTGTGTCCTCCTTGCTACTTGTATATATATTTTACTAAAGTTTGCTCTTAATTTTTTGTAACTGTGTCAACAACTTTATTGGCATATGCCCCGTGTGTGTGTAGAGAAAGAAAGCACTCAAAATTGTTGATGGGAAAATAAATGACCTGTGTGTGTAGAGAAAGAAAGCACTCAAAATTGTTGATGGGAAAATAAATGACCTGACTAAATATTTTGCTTCTCAACCTTCATTTTGGTGTTGAGGGGAAGCAGTGGAGTATTGACCTGGTTTAGTAAATAGATCAAGACCTAATCTTTTGCTCTGGTTGACTTAATGGCAGGCCATAGTCAAAGGCCCTTAAAGATGATCTAATACCATCCTTCATTTTGCAGTAGGGAAACTAATATTCTTCCACAAGTTTGAAAGTTTTTGCCCGTGACCACTCAGCCAATGAGCAAGGGACAGAATTGAGATTATAACTAAAATTTTTTCACTCCTGATCTATTGGAAGGCTAACTTGTCTTTGAGTTGAAAATATATTTACCCTTGTTTTAAGCATCTTACAGATGCAGTCACTTAACTAATATTGAGTGCCTATTCTTTGCAAGGAATTGTACAATATTAACAGGAAAAAGATAGGTGAGGTTCCTTGGAGCTTACATTTTATTGATGGAGCGAATATCAGTCACTCTCCTGAGAAAATTGGCTCATAGAAGCTAAAGGTTTACTGTGTGTAGTGCCAAGCAGATTAAACATTCTTTACATACCTGTAAATATTCAACCAAACTGTAACGGTGCATCTAGCCTTTAGGTGCATCCAATGAGATAGATCTATATTCCGTTAAAGAATGCAGAGAGTCCCATAGGTGTCTGAGGTTCATCTTCATTTCCTTTGCCTTCTTTGTACATTTGCAAAATTGGAAAAACAGCCTATTTTAAAAATGATTATCATGACTGTTACTTTGATTATATTAGCATGACTTATATGACTTTTCTTTTCTTGTTAATCCTCACTTGAGGATGTTTTTTCCATTGCTTTTCATAGAGATAAGGAGAGAGGGGAGGAGGGAGGGAAGGGGAGAAAGAGAAACATCAATGCTCAGAGAGACACATCGACTGGTTAACTCCTGCATGTACCCTAACTGTGGGTTAGAGTGAACCTGAAACCCAGGTAAGTGCCCTTGACCAGGAATTGAATCCAAGACCCTTTATGTATGGGCCGATGTGATAACCATTGGGCAACACTGGCCAGGGCGGCTTTGTGACATTTTCAAATAGTGAAGATCCTGTAGGGAGAGGCCATATAATCTGTTTTAATTTGTCTTTAGAAATGTATAAAGTTTGTTGACATGTTAATCATACTTAATATTTATATAATGCTTTAGAGTTAAAGTGCTTTCACAGTATCTCATCCTAGTGTATATTCCATTAAAATGAGTGATAAGGGAGGCTCCATAGAGCCAAAGCATGTGTGTGAGCCCAGGTTCCTGGAAACAATACTTAGAATGAGAACATTTCTTGGGCAAAAAAATAACTTATGTCTGTGCTTTTTGTTTTAGGACCCAGTGGTCTTCAGCGTGTAGTAAAACCAACTCCAATTACTGTTCATGATTCAGAGAGTGATGATGAGGAAGATAGTCTAGAGCTCCAAGAAGTCTGGATTCCTAAGAATGGTACTCGGCGTTACTCTGAGCGGGAAGAAAAAAAGAGAGAATCAGAGCAGTCCAGGGAATTGTCAGGTAAAGAGATTTTGTCATGCCCTGACCTACTAGTGAGCTTCATGAGAACCGACACACATGGCCTTTATTTATATAATATGTCCCACCATGGCTTGTGGTGCAGTTCACATTTCCTTACGAAATGTGACAGGAGCAGGAAAGGCCCAAGTGAGAGTGTAATCGGGGTGTGCTATCTAGGGTGAGTGGAGCACAACAAAAATATTGTGGAGTCAGGGCTCCGGGAGGAGAAGACGTGAGGACTGTGACTTCTAAGGCTTTTAGGAAGTGGCGATGTCAGGGGGTTAGGGGTTAGAGAGGGCTTAGTCAATGAGCCATCCAGAGCAATGAACACACAGACATTCCCCAGCTCATAACCTGTCCATTTGTGCTTAGTGAATGTTGGTGGCTGGTTTGGTGCTTGGGGAATCCTTTTAAGTATGTTCCTATAATCCCCTGCCTCTTTTCAAATCTGGTCCACAACCTTTTGCCATTTGCTTCACCAGAAAACTGTAATTCTCTTAACGTTTAGGTTCGTACTTCTTCCTTGTTTTTCCTTCCCTCTTGTTTTTCAGAACCATATGCTTACCACTTTTAGCAAAGGATGAGGTTTTAAAAATGCTCCACTCATTTTTTTCTTGGGTACTCTCTCCTTTATATGTCTGAATGCTTAGTTCATTATACATTTAACACGAAACCTGAAATATAAATACACTTCTGTGTACAGAAAGCTCAGTTCTTTAGACTTGGGAAATTGACTAATCACACAATTCTTATTTTATGCCTTTTAAGAAATTCAGATATCTTTACACTGTGGTTGAAAGGAGCTTTAATGGAAACTGAAATTAGGAGTAATGTGACCAGCTGGTTAACTTATGTTTCCTAGAAAGTTCAGTTTCTGAATGTAGAAACTAGATCTTCTGCCAGTCTGATAAAACATGATTTGTTTTTATGTACCCTTTATATATTCATTGAGCCTTACTGTGCCCCAGGAACTGTTTTAGATGCCATGAGGGATAGAAATGAGTAAGGCATGATCTCTCTGGGGAACCTCTAGTCTGGTTGAAGTGTCAGGTCAGAAACATGTATAATAATACCACAGGGAATGTATTACAGTGGGGTGGGGGTGGGGGTGGGGGTGGGGGTGCAGAACAGATTGAACAGAGGTCCAAGGCTGGAGAATTGGTGAGAACAAAGGCCCTGAGGGAGTAAGGCAGGGGTATAGTTGGGGAAAAGTTTGGGCTGGGGTGTAGAATGTATACAGAGGGGAGAAGAATAAAACGTAAGTATGGAATCAGATCATACTGAGCCTTGAAGGCTGAGCTGAGGAGTATAAACCTGGAAAGCACTAGGGAGCCATAGAGAATTTTTTAGTAACTGAGTGATGTGGTCACCATTATACTTTAGGAAAATTAGTGTACATTGTTTCCTGTTCCAAATTTATTGCTTTTTGTCCAGAATTTGTACTGAAATATTTTCTTTTCCTTGGGCCATTCTTCTTTTTCTATAAGCAGTAAGTGGAAAAGGCAAGACTCCACTTCGAAAGAGGTACAACTCCCACCAGATGGGCCAATCGAAGCAGTTTCCCCTCGAGGAAAGCAGCTGTGAGAAAGGCTGTCAGGTCACCAGTGAGCAAATCAAAGCCGATATGAAAGCAGCTAGGGATATTCCTGAAAAGAAAAAAAACAAGGATGTGTATCCCAGCTGCAGCAGCACCACCGCCAGCACAGTGGGAAACTCCAGCTCACTCAGCACTGCTTCTCAAAGCCCTGACTGTGTAAGGACGGTGAACAGCAGCGGCTCTTCCGAGCCTAGCCCTACAGAAGTGGATGTGTCCAGGCAGTGTGTCTGTTCCCCTGCTGGGTCAGAGGACTCTGAGGCCATGGAGGAGGGAGATGCAGAGAGTTCTGTCTGCCCCAGATGCTGCTGTCACAGGCCCCAGGAATCCCAAAGGAGAACTAGCAGGTGTTCTGATGAGGAACGTCCTTCAACCAGCCGAGCCTGTGTTGTGAATGGCCCGGATGGTACGAGATCCGCCTTTTCCTTTAGGACTCTGCCACAAGGGGGGTCTTCAGGCCCAGCACATGATGAGAGGACTAATGGGAGTGGCTCTGGGGCTACAGGTGAGGACAGGAGGGGGAGCTCCCAGCCTGAGAGCTGTGACGTGCAGTCTAATGAAGACTACCCTCGGAGGCCCCTAACAAGGGCCAGGAGCAGACTCTCCCATGTACCGCTGGTATCTGAGTCAGGTATGACAATGCTGCCAGGACTAGCAACTGTAGGTTAGGACTGGAGAAGGGCATTAGCTCATTCCATACGTTTTCCTACATAAATCCAGTGGGGCAAACTGAATTCTATGTTGGTGTTCTGGGATCCTACAGATTTTGAGCTAACTTTCAGCAGTGATGTGGGGAGGGGAGGGTGTGTAAAACAGCTTGTAAAGCATCCAACCCAGAAAAACCCAAGAAGTTGTTTCTAAGAAAAAAGTATTACTGTGTATATTACCCTAAACACAACACTGATTCCAATGTGTAAGCCCCAATAGATAACCTCTACTGCCATCCCATTCTTAGGGAAGTCTTACTGTGGGTGAAGTTTTGAACCTTAGCCAGAAGGTAAGGACCTGAAGTTGCTGGGGCTATGGGAACATGTATGGATATACTGCCTCTGTAGTTACCTAGTAATTTTTTCTGAAGTGTAATTTTGTTTCTAGTTACATTTGCGAGGATATAAGCAGGTAAGTAATTTAGCTGAGGATTATTTTGGTAAAGTTACACTCAAACATATATGTATGTAATTTCATTAATATTTATAATATGAACACTAAGGAATTGAGTTGGGTGGGGTGAGCATATTTCTTAGTCATAATTCTATTTATATCAGACCTTATTTTTAAGTTACCTCTGTCTTTATTAAGTCATGTGTACCTATCAATGAATCCTAATATATAAAAACCCAGGGTCCGTAACAACCGACTGAAGGCTTGACCGAACACCGGAAGTCAGACCTGCAGTAAGTGCTGGGTTGCCGCCGCTGTGGGAGTGGCAACCCAGCACTGACTGCCATGGAGGCTGTGGATCAGGCCCAGAGAGAGGCCCAAAGAGAGAGGCAGGGTCTGATCCGCAGCCTCCATGGCAGCTGTTGATCAACTGTTGCCTCTCTCTTTCTCTATGGGCTTCGCCAGCAGCCGCACCTGTTTCTCTCCAGGCCTCTGCAGGGGCTGCTGATCAGCGCTGCCTCTCCTGATCAGGCCCACAGATAGGCCTGGAGACGCTGACTGGCATAGAAACCAACAAGTCAGAACCAAATCTGGGTGAACTGTGAGGAGCCGATGGCTGCCTAGGAGGCGGAGCTTTTGACACTGACTGACAAACCGACGAATCAGAGCCAAATCTGGGTGAATGTGAGGAGCCAATGGCTACCTAGCAGGTGGAGCTTTCAATGCTGACTGGCATAGAAACCAACCAATCAGAACCAAATTGGCTGGCAGGGGAGGCCAATTGGGGGCGAGATCAGGCCTGCAGGGGAGGGCTGTTGGGGGCGAAATCAGGCCACCAGGGGAGGGCCATTGGGGGCCAAATCAGGCCACCAGGGAGAGCAGTTGGGGGTAACCAGGCCGGCAGGGGAGGGCAGTTGGGGGAGAGAATCAGGCCAGCAGGGGAGGGCAGTTAGGGGTGAGATCAGGCTGGCAGGGGAAGGCAGTTGGGGGCAAGATCAAGCTGGCAGGAGAGGGCTGTTGGGGGCGAAATCAGGCCACCAGGGGAGGGCTGTTAGGGTGAAATCAGGCTGCTAGGGGAGGGCATTTGGGGGCAACCAGGCCAGCAGGGGAGGGCAGTTGGGGTGAGATCAGGCCAGCAGGGGAGGGCGTTGGGGGCAACCAGGCCTGCAGGGGAGGGCAGTTGGAGGTGATATCAGGCTGGCGGGGGAGGGCAGTTAGGGGTGATCAGGCAGGCAGAGGCAGTTGGGGGCAAGATCAGGCTGGCAGGGGAGGGCAGTTAGGGGTGATCAGGCAAGCAGAGAGGTTAGGGGCAATCAGGCAGGCAGGCAGAGGGGTTAGGGGCAATCAGGCAGGCAGGCAGTTGAGCGGTTAGGAGCCAGCGGTCCCAGCCCCCCTCCATGCATGAATTTCGTGTCCCGGCCACTAGTAATAATATATTTTAATTTTATCCAAGTTTCCCTGAATTTAAAAATCTTACAATTCCCCGAAAGACATAGAATTGATTTCTTTTTATATACTAAGTAGACCTGATTGCATCATGTGGAATTAAAATAACAAAAATAAGCTTTTACAAGATAAATATGAGAACTTAATTATGTGCTAATTCTCATAGTAGCATAAACTCATATTAAAACATATACAATATATGAGTTTTATTTGAAGATTTCATTATGCTTTGCAAAAACTAGTTTGGTCATATGGTGAAAATACTTTTTCCTGGCTTGAATTTTAAATGCTTTATGATATTTTTTTAAGCATAATGGAATTTACCATTTTAACGATTTTGAAGTATGCAGTTCATTAGCATTAAGTGTGTTCATATGTTTGCAACCATCACCAGCATCCATCTGAACTTTTCATCATTCCAAACAGAAATTCTGTGCCCATACACAGAAACTTCCCATACACAGCAACTCCCCATTAAACAGACACTCCCCATTAGGACACTTTTGTTGTTCACTTTTTTTCATTTGTAAAGTCAGATCTATGTGTTTACTTTCATGGTTTTTTCCCCTTTGTTTTTATGCTATGGAAGGCCTTTCCTACAACTATTTCAAATAATTGTTCACATCTCTGCATTTTTTAAATTCATTTTTTGTTTATTACTTTAATTATTTTAATCTGTGGGAACTAACTTGATATTTTATTTCAAACTGTCACCAGGTTGTGTCAGTACTATTTATTGACATCCATTCTCGTGTCACTATTTTGAAATGCTCTTTTGTCTCTTTGATACACTTAAGTTTGTCTCTGGGCATTCAATTCTATTCCATTGCTCTATCCTCTTTCATTATTATTTGTCAAAATTTCCTTGACTAGTCATATTTTATCATTTACTTTTTAGATTTGTATTTTAAAATAATTTTGTCAAGCTCTAAAAACAAATCTTGTTTTGGTTTGGATTTCTGTTACATTGACTGAAAAGATTATTGTCATTTTTGCAGCACTGAGTCTTCCTATTTCGAAACTATTATTTTGTCTCCTATTTTGTGTTATGTCTCCCCGTAAAATTTAATAGTTGTTACCATTTTGGAGGTTTGGTTTGTTTTATTTTTGTTTTTAACATCGATCCTTTATATTAACCATAGGGAGATAGGGGGCTTTGACTTCTTTTTTGTTTTTGTGTTCTGCTATCCCTCTTACTGTTTCCTTCTGACTTGTTTTGTGACTAGAACTTTTTCTTAGGTTAAATAAATTCCCAAGAATTAAAAAAAAAAAAAATAGATTTCTTACAGTGCTTTTTACTTTTTTAAGTAAGTTACATTTGTTATCTTGTTATTTTTTTAATTTGAGAAGACTTCTCATGTATGTAGCTGATTTGTAAATAGTAGGTTAATTATTATCTAATATTTTTTACATACAATATAAATGTCCATTTACTTTTTTTTTTTTTAATTTAAGTTCTTTATTGTTGAAAGTATTACATATGTGTCCTTTGATCTCTCCCCGGACACTCCCACCCCCCCAGCACATGCCCTTATCCCCATACTGTCTGTGTCCATTGGTTATGCTTATATACATGCACACAGGTCCTTTGGTTGATTATTTACTTTCAATAACAGTTTTCTGGAGAAATGTCAAAGTGCTGCTTTTAATACTATCCAGATCTTTTGGAAAGGAAAACAAGTTATTTGGATGGCTTTAATCTTACTTTTAATCTAGCATGTTTTTTATATCTATCAGCCATCATGCTTTAAAAGTTTTAAGGAGAAAAAATCCAACTCATAAAGGAACAAACTTGATTGAGTGTTATGGATTTTTACAAAATTACTTTAAAGAAAACATTTGAGTTTTTTATTTAGTTTTCAATTTATGACCTTATGTAGTGTTAAAACCATGTTAGAAGCTAATATAGTTATTTGTCTTGTGAATTCCTATTTTGATAATAAATGCCTCTAAGTTTTTTTTATCCTCATTGTATAATACTTTATAAAATAAATATCACAAAAATAACTGATAGGATTGTCAAAGAATAACATTTAGGATTGATATGGTGTGGTTCTCATAAAATACTAACTTCTTTCCTTGACACTTAACACTGGATTGGTTTGCTTTAGCAAGCCAGTTGTGTTCCTGTAGCACCTTCTAACCTAATGTTAAATACACTATGTTGGAATTTGGTGTTTTACTGTCTTTCCAATAGACTATGAGCTCTATGAGGGCAGGGATAAAGTCTGCTTGTTCACTATTATATGCCCAGCTTCTAGAATAATGGTGCTCAGTGAATAATTGTGAACTTAATCAGTGGTAGGAACCATCATTTGAGGTATGTTGGTGCTGGTGGATCAGCAATTTTTAATCAGTGTGCAGCAAGAATTTTTAAAATAAGCAATACCTATTTAGTCAGGGGCACTGACCTCTTTTCCCTAAGATTGTCAAATTAAAATTGACACAACCAACACAATAGCCATCTAGTGTGAATGAATCAGAATTATACCCTTTTTTTTGTCAGCAAAAAATACATTTTTGGTGTGCTGCAGAATTTTAGATATTTGTGTGTGCCATAAGATGAGTAAGGTTGGAAATCGCTGTGATGTATGTATGAAATCACTAACAGTTGTCCCTAAACAAAGAAGGTGGCATAAGAAAATAGCAGGGTGAACTCTGTTTTCCTTTTACATTGGGAAGCCTTTGTTTTTCAAGGTTATCGGTATGTAAAGTGTGATTTAGTTTTATAACTTTTCTTAGAAAACATAAGCAGCCAATGTGGGCACTCTAGAGAGCAGAAAATTTAACTTTGAACCACATATTCTAATGAATTAAAGGGGAGGGGGGAGAGCAATCCAGGAATGTGAGAGTTTGAAAATTGGATTGTGAAAGGAGAATGCTAATAGAAAATTCTGCTCTGAGCACTGTCACAAAGGGATGGAAACAGATGTGCTTTTTGTATGTTTGTTCCCTTTCAGTTTTGTGGTATGGGGAGAGGGAACCAGGACCTGTTATTGGTTGTAACAAGTGTGTGAATTTTGTGTGTTACGTGAGATATGCTACCTTTAGAAGGTGCCTTGTTAATGAAGGTAATTAGATTTTGTACGAAGTTCTTACAGGAATACTCTGGAAAGTGGCCTTCACTGGGTTGCCTAGATCAATAGTTTTTATGTTTTTCCAGAACCCCTGGGCTTTGCTTGGGTTCAGGGTCATTTTAGGAAGTTTGATGGGTAGAACTCTTGGGTTCCCTTTTAAGCTTCATCCAAAGCAGCTGATTTCAGTTGTTTTGCATGGTAAAATTTCCCAAAGGTTTCAGATGGTGGAGGAAAGGTTCTGGTATGTAAAAACACACACTTGGACTAACTCTTTAGAGTTCCCATCTAACCCCAAGCCTTTGGGAATTTGCAACATTTGCACCTTGTTTCCCTATCTTGCTTAGGAATCTTTCATGTCAGAAGATAAAGAATTACCAAGTGGAGTGTTGTAGTCTAGTAGTGGTATCTGAAAGAGCAATAATATGGTAGGATTTCATTCGTGAAGCTCGCTCTTTCTTCATCCGTGTCTGCTCTGCTATAGAATAAATATCAAAAGTAAGGACTGACTTTCTGAGTCTTGTTTAGAATATATATGTGCTTGTTAAGTTTTAGAGGTGAATTTAGAACTTGTATTTAAGATCATATTTGCTTTGCAAATTAAACAATGTTTTATAACAATACTAGCAAATGAGTTAGGGCCTTATCAACTAGGAGATAAAGAATTACAAGTTTTCTGACATAGTGATTGGCACTAGATTACCTGAGTTTTGCTCCTGGTTCCACCAGTTACACCTTCACAAGCTTCCCATGTCTCAGTTTCTTAATTTATAAAATAAGGAGAATAATAAATCTATCTCAAAAGGCTGTTGTAAGAAATCCGTAGAACAGTGCCTGACACAGAGAAGGTGCTCAGTAAATACTTGCTGTCATTATTATTCCACTTAATATATCTCTAATGGCAGCAGTCGCCAACCTTTCGGCCCTCACGGACCACCAGCAGTCTGTGGGCCTCCGATTGGCGACTGCTGCTCTAATGCATTCATTCATTCATTCAATGAATGATGAGTGCCATTCATTCAATAAATGTTCATTTTAGCTCATTGCTAATAGCTGGCATTAATACAAAAATGAAATCAGGCAGTAATATTGCCTTCAAAGAGCTTTTAGTTTAAATGGAGAAACAAAACAGGTTTGGGAATCCAGGTGATTTGTTAGAGCAGGTAGCGTTTGAGATGGTCTTTTCAGGAATGGGCAGTATTTTCAAAAGGGAAGTCTGGAAAGTTGTTCTGGGCAGAAGGAGCTAGATTGATTAATGGTGCCAGAGGCATTGGCAATGGGAGATGACTTGGATAATGGTATGGAATAAAATTGAACAGGTAAAGCTGAAGCATAGCTGCAAATGTCAGGCATTGTAATGCATGGCTTAAGCAGTAGTCGAGAACTTACAGTCGTTTAGCAGGAAACTGGTGAGTTTAATCCACTAAAAACATTTCAGATGGCTTGAGTGACTAGAGATGGGAATGTTCCTTAGATTGTCAGAATGCCCCAGGGATGAAAAGGATACTGTGTTTGAGGTAATGGAGGGCGATCTTGTGTGGAAACAGTCAGTTGGAAGTAGTGGTCTGACTGTATTCCATTGGGGACCGTGTTCCTCTTGCTTTTTCTAGAGGTTGCTAAAACAAAGCCACGGCATACCATGAAGCGGAAGCGGACAGCAGATAAGTCCACCAGTACCAGTGATCCTGTGATTGAGGATGACCATGTGCAGGTGAAGAAAAAGCCCTCCCTTACCTTTCAGGCCAGCCAAGGTCCTGAATAATGTAGAGGAACTAAATTTTCCATCTTTATATACTTTTTTTACTCTAAATAGAAGAAATTGGTAATAATTGCTTCTCACTTGTGCCAGTGAAAACATTTTTTTCCAAAGAAAGTACAGCAAAAGACATCTAACTTAAAAAGTTTTCTCCTCCATAGGTCCTTGTGTTAAAGTCCAAAAATCTTGTTGGAGTCACTATGACCAACTGTGGAATCACAGATCTGGTGCTAAAAGACTGTCCCAAGATGATGTTCATCCATGGTATGTATTTGGGCCCATGTCATGCAAGAGCATCATGAAGAAGTTTAAAGAATTAAGGACTCATAAAGGAATCGATATGTTGGATTATATCTAATTCTGTCCTTGTTCTGTAGTTCTCAGATAATTACTCAATAATATATGTGAGGGGCCTGTCTCTGCCATTTGCTAGCTTTGTGATGTTGGACATGTTTTGTGTGCAAGTGTTTTGGGGGAAGCGGTAACTGGGCCTTAAGTGCCTAACTGCTCTGGAGTTGGTTGACATGGTTAAACATAACCTCAGTTCATGGCATATTGTCATTATTCCAAGCCCTGCTTTTTTTGTAGTCCCATGTGCCCTGCCCTCTTTGCCAATCCCATTGGCTCCCTCCATTTATGCTTGTGTATTTAATACATACCCTTGCATGTATTTGCTTGTATACATGTTTATCTCTGAAAAAATAGTAGGGTATTATTTTTGTATGAATATTTAAAATTCTAGGTACATAATATGTCCTTTACATGATCTGTTTATTTTTCCATTCCACTCAAAATTATATTTTTGATACCTACCCATGTAAAATGATGAGGCTCTGACTCGTCTCTTGCCATGGGGCAGTTATATATTCTCTGTGGTTTGTTTTTTTTTTAAGTATGTGAGGTATGCATGATTATGCTTACCTTATAAAGCACTTATGAAGGTTAAATGCAGTGATTGATATGTGGGTAGGTATATGTATATAACATATACACATACAGTAGAGGGTCTGACCTCTAGTAAAAGCCTAATAAATGTTAATTTCTATTATATTAGTATTGCAAAGAAAATAATTAGGGGCTTTCTTTTCTTTGCACTTCTTCTGTAATACTGGCAGTAAACAGAACAAGAAAATCCTTACCAAACATTTTGTCATAAACTAGGAGGATCTTAGAAAGGAGAAATAAAACATTTAAACACTTAACCACTCTCTTGAATTCTAGAAAACACCAGACCTGGGAACCCTAGCTTCATTTTCACCCTTACAAGGTGGTACTTTTCTCTGTTCCAACCAATGAGGTCCTGAAACATCTAATCCTATATAATAAAAGCCTAATATGCTAAGTGTCTGGTCGTCTGGTCAGCCATTCAACCAATCAAAGTGTAATATGCTAATGGTATGCTAATGATATGCTAAGGCCACTCAACCACTTGCTACAACGTGCACTGACTATCAGTGCTCTTTGGAAAACTTAAATGTTTTCACTGGCACAAGTGCTCTGACCGGTAGGTGAGCTTGCTGCCAGGGTCCAGCCGATCGGGACTGAGTGAGATAGGCTGGACACACCCTGGAGCCCTCCCACAGTCCCCCTCCGGCTGGTCCTTCCCATGTCTCTCCCTGGCCCCAATCGTGCACCAGTTGGATCCCTCAGCCTGGCCTGTGTCCTTTTGCAATCTCGGACCCCTCAGGAGATGTCAGAGAGCTGGTTTTGGCCTGACATTAGAACAACTGGTCTCTGTGATGCACGCTGACCACCAGGGGGGAGACACTCAATGCAGGAGCTGCCCCCTGGTGGTCAGTGCACTCCCACATGGGGAGTGCCGCTCAGCCAGAAGCCAGGCTCATGCTGACAAGCACAGTGGCGGTGGTGGGAGCTTCTCCTGCCTCTGTGGCAGTAGGATATCCCCTGAGGGCTCCTGGACTACGAGAGGGCACAGGCCGGGCTGAGGGAAGCCCTCCTCCCCTTGAGTGCACTAATTGGTGCACCTTGAAAGGAACTGTGCACAGCAAGGCTGTGGTAGGCACAGGGCAGGTCTCGGCCCATCCTCAGCGCTCCTACCTGGCCCCTCCCACCATGGCCCCTGTTCCCCTGTCTGCTGGCAGCCCTGCTCCTGCCAACGCCAATCTTACACACTAACAGCACCCACTGGCCCCGCTTGCACCTGCTCATGGTGCAGAGCGATTGGGACCGGTTCCAGCAGGGGGAGGTGGAGAAGCCCTGAGGGGCGATCAGGGCTGGCAGCCGCCACTGGCACCCGCTGATGGCGCGAGCGATTGGGGCCAGCACCAGGCGCCGACAGTGGGTGTGAGCGGGGCTGGCACCAGCAGCAGGTACGCACGCTGGGCGGAACCGTGACGCACAGGAGCAAAGAATTTTCAGTAACCACTAGAGGCTTACCCTAATGACAGTGACTGGTACCCCGCCTTGGCCTGTTGCCCATCCCCCCTCATCTGCTTCACCACCCCACTCACACCCACTGTCGGCACCTGGTGGTCTGCGCACGTCATAGCAACCAGTGGTTCGGTTGTCCTACTGTTCAGTCTATTTGCATATTAGGTTTTATGTATATAGATTGTAGTATCCTCCTGAAATAGAACAGGAGCCCTTTAAAAGCTCAGAAGATCATAACAACAGGGGAACCCAGCCTAGTTTAAGACAGCAATGCTTGCAGCTCTGAGGTCTGAGAATCTACCTCCCAACCCTTCTTCTCTGGGGGTTGACTTCTCATTCCTTTTTCTACTGTGAGTGCTTTGAGAATCTGACTGGTTTTCTCTTCACTTGACTCTCCCTGTATCTTCTGTGAACTAGTGATGGATCACATGAGTTTCAAGCTCAGCCTTTTGCCCTTAAACCAAATAGTTCTCCAGCTCCTGGGACAGAGGACCTTAGGTTAGTAGCTGAGTCCTTAGCACCAGCTAAGTTATGGCGGCTGAGATGACTAAGTGAGATTAGAACCGACCTAGCCCTGTCTGGGTTTACAGCAGAGGACCGTTGAACCCTTATCACCATCTAGTCCTCTTTCTATCTTTCCTCCTTTCCTGTCTCCTGCCATGTCACAGAAGGAGGAAATGAGTCTGAAAGGCTGGAGACTTGCTCATTGTTCAAACATCAAGTTCATTACAAGGCCAGATTGCTCAGGACGATGATGACATTTTGGTCAAAGGCGTTATAGAAGATGACCTTAAAGAGTTAAGATCAGGCATATCAGCCTTATAGTTTTATAGTATCATCTCTTGAGTTGAACCAGGTTTAAGTCTGGGATAAAATGGAACAGACTGAAATTTGAAATTGGCTAAAGGAAGTAGATTTTTTTTTCAACGTGGCATACTATTTTATCCCTGTACTGTTGGATATGATAGCCAGTGGCCACAGGTGACTGTCGAACACTTGAACTGTGGCTAGTGCTGGAGGCACTGAGTTGTTCATTTTAGTTCATTTAAAAAAAATTTTTTTAATTGTTTGAAGTATTGAAGTATTACAAATAGTAGTACATATGTCTACTTTTTTCCCCCCCATTGACCTCCCCCCGCCCTCTCCTACCCCCCAGTACATGCCTTCACCTGCCCGCCCTTCCCCCTCCCCCCGAGTGTCTTGTATCCATTGGTTATGCTTATATGCATGTGTACAAGTCCTTCGGTTGATCTCTTACAGCCGTAATAGTTCATTTAAATTTAAATAGCTGCAGGTGGCTAGTGGTCCAGCTTTAGACCAACATATACAAATATTTCTGGGTCTTTTAAGGTTCTGCTTTTATACCTGCAGTGGGAGTTAAAATCAACTCTTCTCATTTTCTGTGGGTGACTGTAAGGTAATATATGTCAATTATTCCAGGTTTATTTGATCATTACCCATAATATTTTGGAATTTAATAATCCCATCATTCATTCTTTTCCATAAATGTTTCCTGTGAATAATTCCTATGTTTATGCAACTCATTCTATGGGTCTTAAGATTCCTTGCCAGTAAATTCTTAGATAGAAATAGGTACCTTAACATCCCTCTAGCATATATATGGGTGACCACCTTCTTTTAAACAGGATGGAATCACATTTTCAAATTATTGTGATAACTGTCAGTTGTACTTGGTGACTTTACATGACCTTTGTTAAAGATGTTTATTACATCTGTGGTATTTTATGCTAAGGAAGTTGGACCAATCCTCCAAAGATGATGCCAAGTAGGCCATACATTGCTCTGTTACTTTGCATAAATTATTTGTAGAGCTTACCATTGTTTTCATTTTGTAGCTACCAGGTGCAGGGTGCTGAAACATTTAAAAGTAGAAAATGCACCACTTGTAAACCGATTTGACTATGCACAATGCAAGAAACTGAACATGGATCAGGTACTAGACCAGATACTACGGATGCCTCCTGAGAGAAACCGCATCATATACCTACGCCCAATGCAGCAGGTACCAAGCTCGGCCCCTTTTTGATGACATGTGTATTGCAGTGATATTTTTTCTTAGTCTTCAACTTTTGTGGATTTGGCATGTTCATATGCTCAACCCACAGAGATGATTCTTTAAATTCTACAGAGTTCTTTTAACCTAGCTAGAAGACTTTGCCGATCCTCACTCATGCTTCTCTGCTAGATTTCTGTGGATTTTTAGCCAGTTCTATGATGAGGGCAGTTATTACTCAACACGACTGTTTTCAGACTGCCTGATTCAAATCCTGGTTCACTGACCTGTAGCTGATTACTTAACTTCTGTCTTAGTTCTATCTGTAAAAGTAGAATAAAAACCTAATTCTTGTGATGGTTAATTCAAACGTGTGAAGTGCTGAGCAGTTGCTGGCATGTAGTAGCAATCATTATTTTCATTGTTATGAAGGGTAAGCTTTTTATTGTACCTATATGAAATTATGCATGTTAGCTGAATCTTATCATTTCATAATATTCATAAACCAAGCCCAACATGCTGTGTGCCTGAAATTTATACAGTGAAGTGTGTCAGTTATTTCTCAATAAAACAAAAAATAAAGTGAACATTGTATGTAAGACTGTGCTCAATGCCTAAAGAAAGCTGAAAGGAATCATTAGTCAGTGTCAGAGTCTGGCCCCAGAAGAGATATTTGAATAAACAAACGGCTTGTTGAGTGTCTCTAATATTCCGGGCCTGAAAAAGACACTTCCCTGAACTCTTTCTGAGAAGGAAGTCGGCATGAATATCGCTAATATGGCTGATGGGATTTCATAAGGAGGGGTGAGGAAGAGGCATTCCGTGAGAAGAAAGCAATGTGAACACAGGCTGTGAGGGGGCAGGCAGCTGGAATAGGCCACAGCCAGATTGAACAGGGCATCTGGTACTGCACACTCAGTCTGTGATGCAATCAGTACTTGAGCCTGTGAAGGACATATTCAGATGTGGGTTCCTGGGATCAGTTACCTAACTCTGGATTCTCTGATTAATAGGCATTTATTTAACAGAGAAATGTAAGTTGCTGAGCTTGTAAAACAGAAGGATTTGCTAAGCATCACCCCCAGCATGGCAAGCTATGTTCAGGGCTGAATGTGATAATTGATTTTCAAATCAGCCAGAGATTTTAAAATGCAGGTCCCAGAAAAGATTGTCCAAGCTCTAGGAGATAGAGTTCTAAGGAAATCTGTTCCTGGACCCACAGCTCGCTCTGCTCTCTTCCATAGGTGGACACACTGACGTTGGAGCAGAAGCTATTTAGTGGCCCCTACCCCTACCACATCTGTATTATCCATGAGTTCAGTAACCCTCCCAATGTGCGGAACAAGGTGCGCATTCGCAGCTGGATGGACACCATAGCAAACATCAATCAGTAAGTAACCCGTGGCCCCCAGCCTCTTCAGTCATTCCTGTTGCGAGGGAGGGCCATGGGAACAAGTCCTAGTTATTTATTTTAAATGATCTTATGGAGCTTTTTAGGCGCTGAAACATGAAATGTAATGTGAGAAACTGAGTGAATGAGGACTTAAATTAGAAAGCATACATGTGTATCTGCAGTTTTTTATTTTCAAATGTAAAAAAATTCCAAGGACAGACTGTACATGAATATTTGACTTCATTTCTTTAACCCTAGGGCATGGAAAAAGAGGTCAGATTAAAAATCTTAAAATTGACATTTTACATCATCAGAAAATTAGACTTTTTAGGCATTTGATATATAAACATTAAGTACCACACACAAGCTATTTGATTGGAGAGTGGTTTCTTTACCTGATATGATTTTGAAGATAGTAAAGCAAGTTTTTCTGACCTGAGTAGATATGTATGCTCTAGTTTGAGTGTACTCTTCTTCCATTAGGTATTTAATATTTAATTTTTGAGATGTTCATTAGAATCTAGGCCTGGCACAATTTTGACAGTTCCTTTCTACCCCACATCTCAACATTATTTCCAGTTTTATAATTTTTGTTGGATTTTTCTTGTTGCCTCCAGAGAGCTCATTAAGTATGAATTCTTCCCCGAAGCCACACGAACTGAAGATGACTTGAAGAAGTACCCCAAGTACCCCTGGGGCCGAGATATCTATACTTTGGAAGGTGAGCAGTTAAATGGTTGGGAAGCTGAAGAGCTGTTAACTAAGGGCATGGAGAGACAAGCCTTAGGGAAGGTGGGAATGGGAGCCTTACAGTTAGGCAGAATGATGGGGGCTTTGAATGTCTGCAGGTAGCAGGAACCAGGTAAAAGTCTGAGTCTTGACCATCCCTAAGGTAATCAGAAACTGTGTGGTAACGAAGAGTAGAAGAAAATTGAAACTTGCTACAGTTTGAGAGTTGGAAGTGACTTGAGGGCATCTGTTTCAACTTCCTTATTTTATACATATAGAGAGAAAAATACTGAGGCTTAATGAAAGCAAAGGGTGAGGAAGATCCCATGACCAAGTTGGAGCAAAACCAGAACTGGTCCAATGCCTTTTCAGCCAGGAGGGACAAAAGCACATTCACGTTCTGCCTACAGAATGCTGCGTGTTGCCCTGTCATTGCCCCCGCAGCAGTAGCACTGTTCATCTGTCTCCTTTCAGGAGTTGTGGATGGCGCTCCGTATTCCATGATTTCTGACTTCCCCTGGTTGAGATCACTACGGGCAGCAGAACCCAACAGCTTCGCCAGATATGATTTCGAAGATGATGAAGAAAGTAATTATGACCTGACTTGATTTGTGTTTGCTGGTTTTAGCGTGTCCTGCTGTGTTAGATACTTACAGATTGAGAGTTTGGGAGCAGTGTGGCTGTTGAATCACTTCCCATATAAATGTTTTCATCTGTATTCTGTTATTGCTTGGTTCTCTCCCAGCAATAAATAATCTTTCTAGGGATCTCTGAAGGTTGGTGGGAAGGATTCCTTCAGACAGATTTTTCTACCTAGATTTTTTTATTACCTGTTTATAATGTTGTTACTCCTTATTGTCAACTATATTGTTTCAAATGTGTTCCCATCACACTGTTCTTCTGCTACTATCAATGAGCAGCTCTTTGATAGGTAGCATGTAGAAACTTATGATTTAGACTGGTGGTCCGGTGCATGAAATTTGTGCATGGGAGGGGGGGTGGTGTCCCTCAGCCTGGCCTGCACCCTTTCCAATCTGGGACCCCTTGGGGAATGTCCAACTGCTGGTTTAGGCCTGATCCCACAGGTATTGGGCCTAAACCAGCAGTCAGACATCCCTCTCGCAATCTGGGACTGCCTGCTGGCCTGATCGCCCCCAATTACCCCCTCCCCCGTCGGCCTGATCACCCCCACTGCCCTCCCCTCCTGGCCTAATTGCCCCTAACCACCTCTGTCTCAGCCCCGCCACCATGGCTTTGTCTGGAAGGATGTCTGGAAGGTCTCCCAGTATAATTAGCATATTACCCTTTTATTAGTATAGATAGAGGCCTGGTGCATGGGTGGGGGCCAGATGGTCTTCCCTGAAGGGGGTCCCAGATCAGGGTGGGGTCCCTTGGGGGGTGGGGCCAGCCTGGGCGAGGGGCTAAGGGCTGTTTGCAGGCTAGCCACACCCCCTTCAGGGTGGGGTTCCCTGCTGGGGGGCGTGGCCAGCCTGGGCGAGGGGCTGATGGCCATTTGCAGGCTGGCTATGCTCCCATTGGGGTGAGGGTCCCCGCTGGGGTCGTGGCGGGCCTGGGCGAGAGGCTAAGGGCTGTTTGCAGGCTAGCCACACCCCCTTCAGGGTGGGGTTCCCTGCTGGGGGGCGTGGCCAGCCTGGGCGTGGGGCTGAGGGCCGTTTGGGGGTGGTTTGCAAGCTGGTCAAGCCCCCAGCTTTGTCCCAAAGGTCTCTGAAAGGTTTCCTGGTCTAATTAGCATATTACTCTTATTGGTATAGATGGAGATGTTCAGGAGGGGCAAGAGGGGCTTGAAGGACATTTGGAATGAAGTCCTAGTTGTTAGCACACTAGAATATCTACTTGCAGAATGTTTTCAAAAACTAATTGATGAGTAAATGGGTTTTAAAAGCTCCATGTACATCTGTGACTGACTTAGTCTCTCTGGGGCATTTCCACCCCAGCCTTTAATCATGTGTGCTGTCTTAGCATCAAATGGGGCATGTAACTAAACTGACGGGGACCCAGTCCATGAGCTGTACCTTTCTCAATGGCAGTGCATGACCGTATAGAGGCACATCTCATGGACCAGCTTAATCGAGCGGCTTTCCAACTGCATCTGATAATAATGTTTCCCCTTTTCTTTCTAATTTCCAAGGCACCATCTATGCTCCTCGCAGGAAAGGGCAGCTGTCAGCAGACATCTGTATGGAGACAATCGGAGAAGAAATTTCAGAGATGCGTCAGATGAAGAAGGGAGTGTTTCAGCGAGTGGTGGCAATTTTTATCCACTACTGTGACGTCAATGGAGAGCCGGTCGAAGATGATTACATTTGATTGGTCCCTCCTATTTCCCTGCTATTCTGGCAGAGCCAGGGGCCATGCAGCTGCCAGAGAGGCCCCGGGGACTCGGGACTGCGGCTCAGTGTGTTACAGGAAATGCATAAGGAACACTGAAGTTGTATACAAAGATTTGTACATAAGGAGCTATACAAAGACACTTCCTGAGTACCAACTTTATATCATATGTTTATACAGCTTAATTTAAAAGTTCATTTTAATGAAGGCAGATCATTGGAAGGAGTTCATTTTCTTGACTTAGTTTATAAAGTCACTGGCTGAGCCTCCATTTACTGTATTCTTCATAATCACTGTCACCCCCTTAAATCTGTGCCTTTTCTTCTCGAGCGAAGCAGTTTGAGTAAATCTGTTGAAGAGTCTTTGTGTCTGGTGTGCTTTTTTTGTGTTACTATTAAGCTGAAACCCTATAGTCAGAGGTGGCTACACATTTCTGTACAAAATTGTGGTTCTTTTTTTCTTGGTATTACAGTTGCCATATTTCTTAAAATCAAGTAAAAAGACTTGAGTTTATAAAACAACTGAGTTTGGAGAGAGAAATGGAAAAGTTTCCAAAGCATTTCTAGTTATTTATTTCCACATTCAATTGTGTACATGCTTTATCTTGAATATAAAAATAAAAGTTTACTAAAAACTTCTTTCTTGCCTTGGACCTGACTCCCTCTTTGTCAAGAAGAATAGCAAATACCATGCAGAGAAGGAATGTGCTTTAAACTGAAGGTCTGGGGGAGACATCTTAGAAACTTTTCACATAGTCACGTACTGCATAATGTTTCAGTCCCAGCAAGCCATGTGCGCACTGGTGGTCCTATAAGGTTATGATGGAGTTAAAACATTCCTGTCCCCTGCTGATGTCAGCCATCTAGTAAAATCTTAGCCCAACACGGTACCGCGGTGTAAGCCCCGACTACAGAGGCATCCATCTCAAAGATGGCTGAACGGGATGAGGTCTAGGAGCCAGGCCACATCCCCGTTCTGAAGCGCCTTTGTTTCTGAGATCTTGGTTGAGCAGTAACTGACCATTTGGGCTACTTGATTTATCTTCCACACTATATTCCTGCTCTTGCAGTTTAAACTCACCAATAGAGAATGAGTCCTCGAAACCCTGGGCCCCCATCCTAAAGCAGAACCCCGGCCCATGCTCTTTCTACCCTTGGACTTGCCATGTGTCCCCAAGTGTCCTGTGTAATTTCCAGGTCTTGTGATAAACCTCATCTTCCAGTTCACCTGATGGTTATTTCTGAGGGCCCTCTTGCAATCAAGAACCACAAGGGTCGGTCCAACCACACACTGGTTACTGATAGGCTGAAACCTGCACAAAACAAATATGTGTGGTGATGCTGGTGTAAACATCCCTGGGTTGTCAGTCTAGGAAAATCTAGTCCTTAGAGTTGCAGTGGTAGGGCTGTACCACCTGGATTTGTGTAAGTGCACTGATGTTTGCACAGTGACAAGTGCCAGATGATGCATTTCTCAGAACATAAGCCCCTCATTAAGTGGGTCGTGACTGGAATATGTAATTACGGTCTATGAAATCATGCACTGGGGGAGCGGGCCTAAGCCGTCAGTTGGACTTCTGTAGTGCTGCCAAAGAGGCAGGAGAGGCTCCCGCCACCTCGGCTGCACTCAGCTGTGAGCCTGGCTTCTGGCTGAGCAGCACTCTCCCTGTGGGAGCGCACTGACCACCAGGGAACAGCTCCTGGGTTAAGCGGGATTGGGCCAAAACAGGCTCTCCGACATCCCCCTAGTGGTCCCGGATTGCGAGAAGGCTCAGGCCAGGCCAAGGGACCCCACCGGTGCATGATCAGGGAGGGGAGGAGATTGGCCAGCCAGGGAGGGGGCGTGGGAGGGCTCCAGGGTTATCCAGTCCTTCTTGCTCAGTCCCAATCAGCCAGACCCCAGCAGCAAGCTAACCTACTGGTCGGAGTGTCTGCCCTCTGGTGGTCAGTGCACATCACAGCAAGCGGTTGAGCGGCCTTAGCATATTACACTTTGTTTGGTTGAACCGCTGACCGGACGACCAGACACTTAGCATATTAGGCTTTTATTATATAGGATGAGGGGTAAGGGCCCTGATAGCTTATGTAGTCCAACCCCCTCATTTATAGGAGATAACTGAAGACCAGGGAGGGAAAAGCTCGCCCATGGTCAGGAAGTGGGTAAGGCCAGGTAACACAAAAATCTAAGTGCCTGATTCCCAGGGCTGCCTCTATCTCATTAATGTCCACAGAAATGAAGGGTGCTAGCAAGTTTTCCTAACACTAAATAGTGTGAATGATAATCAGTGTCTTTCTGCCAAGTCTGTTCCAGGGCTTTTAAAATTCTTCCTATTACATTAAGAAGAATGTTAGGCACTGCATTCATTCATCTCTTTAGTACCTTACTTTTAACTCAGCTAACCTTCCTTTTCACTCAGAGTGTGTTCCATTCTCCAGGTTAGAACTGTGATCAGTAAAAGACTGGAAAAAATATAGAACATTCTAGACACTTCAAAATAATACAAACCCCCACCCTTCATTTTAAGATGAAATCCAAACCTCATTTTTCACTGTTCCCAAATAATCTAACTCAGCAATTTTCAACCTTTCTCATCTTATGGAACACAACCGGTTAATAATGCAGATTTTGTAATCAAAGAAAACACAATAATTTCAAGAGAAACATCAAAAGTGCTTTATTCAAAGTAATGTCCATCGCTAGCTACACATTTCCCCCATCGTTCAGGTAATTTGTGGATACTGTCCCAATAGAACTTTTCTTGTTTTGAGGCAAACCATTGAGAGACCAAATTTTCCACTTCTTCGTATATTTGGAAGTGCTGCTCAGAAAGTGTGTGTGCCATCGATCGGAGCAAGTGGTAATCTGGAGCAAGTTCTGGTGAATACAGCGGGTGGGTTAATACTTCTCAGGCAAGATCTTTTAACGTGTCTTTAACTGGTTTTGAAGTGTGTGATGGTGCGTCATCATGAAGCAAAATTACTTTGCCGTGTCTTCTGGCACATTCTGGTTGTTTTGCAATCAAAGTGTGGTTCAAATTGATTATTTGTTGTCAGTAGCAATCAGTATTAATGGTTTCACCTGGTTTTAGAAGCTCATAATACACCACACCTTCCTGATCCCACCAAACACAGAGCATTGTCTTCTTTCTGAAGTGATTTGGCCTTGCAGTCGATGTTGATGGTTGATCTGGATCAACCCATGATTTTGTGCATTTGGGATTCTCAAAATAAATCCACTTTTCATCGCCAGTCACAATTCGATGCAAAAAAAGACTTCTTTCGTGCCATTGAAGCAACATTTTACTGATGACTTTCGGTTTTCCATTTGTCTTTTGTTCAGTTGATGTGGCACCCATTTTCCTTCCTTTAAAATCTTTCCCATTGCTTGTAAATGATAGGAAATTGTTTGCTGAGCAACGTTTAATCCAGGGGTCCTCAAACTGCGGCCCGCCGAGGACATTTATCCGGCCCACCAGGTGCCTCTGCCTGTCCTGCTTAGCAGCTGACTCGTCCCAGGCCCGCAGTGCGCATAGGAATTTGTTCATAGTTTTCTTTTTAAAATATAGTCCGGCCCTCCAACGGTCTGAGGGACAGTGAACTGGCCCCCTGTTTAAAAAGTTTGAGGACCCCTGAAAGTTGTTTTTGAGTTTGACACGAATCTTCATCCAATAATGCTTGTAATTGTTGGTCTTCAAACCTTTTCGGTTGACCTGGACGTTCTTTGTCTTTCACATAAAAATAACCACTTTTAAAGTGTTTAAACCAGCATTCACAAGTATCTTGAGATGAAGCATGTTCACCATAAGCTTCCCAAAGTATATGATAACTTTCAGCAGCATTTTTCTTCAAAATAAAGTAGTGAACTAAAACTTCCCACAAATGCTCTTTTTTTTGGCATGAAATTCGACATTTTTAAGTGTAAAAATATCTATGATGTTAACACCTTCAGAAAATTTGACATATGAATTTTCGAAGCTTGTTGTCAATACAACAAAATAGCATACATATCAAACCGCATATATATCAACATATGTGTAACTCCATCTATTGAAAAAAATCCTCATTATTAACCGGTACAACCAAATTCTGTGGCATAACAAAAAAATATATTTTTGCAGACCTGACCAAAAAAAGGTATACTTTGGATTCATTCACACGGGACAGCTATTGTTGTGTTGGCTCTTGTCATTTTTTTTTAACTTGACAATTTAAGAGAAAAGAGGTCTGAGACCCTGACTAAATAGTCAGATATTGCAAGTTTTTAAAAATATTTTTATGTTTTTATTTCAGAGAGACGAAGGGAGAGAGACAGAGATAGAAACATCAATGATAAGAGAATCATTGATCAGCTGCCTCCTGCACGCCACTGGGGATCAGCTCACAACCCGGGCATGTGCCCAAACAGGGAATCAAGCATGACCTCCTGGTTCTTGGGTCAGTGCTCAACCACAGTGTGAAAATCACAGATCCAACTAATGCTTAGACGAGCCACTAGAGGTCGCTGCTTTCTAACTTTTGTTGATCAGTCTCACTTAATGCACTGTTAGAACAAGTACAGCAGGGGGCACTGAAGTCATTCTACAGCTGCCCACACTGGACCAACTGAAAACACGGAATTTGGAAGATGCATACCATAGAAGGCTTTTGGTAGATGTCTATGGAATGAATGGCTAGATAGTGATCCCAACAGCAGGATCAGCGCACTTTTTCTGTTGAGAGCCAGATAGTAAATATTTTCATCTCAGTTGTGACAACTGCTGGACTCAGCTCTTGTGGTGTGAAAGCAGCCCATCAACAAATGGGTGCGGCTGTGTTACAACAAAACTTTATTTATGGACACAAATTTGAACGGCACATAATTTTTACATATCACAAAATACTTTTTGATTTGTTTCCAACCACTTAAAAAAAGTAAAAGTCATCTTTCATTTACAGAATGGAGGATATGCTGACATCAGAGAACCAAAGTCATCCTGCATCCTTCAAGGATGCGGAGCTGGCACATTTTAAAAAGGCTTTAGGGAATGTTTCATGGATGGATTCATGAATTAATGTGAATGTTAGAGAAATAATCGGGTTTCTCTCACAGTGTGTCCAGGTGCATGAGTCCTAAAAATCTCTCTAAACAAGAGCAGGTACCCCAGTTCTTACAGGGACTCCGCATTTGGATTCAGAAGGCCCTGGGTTCAGATTCTGACACCCTCAACTGACTGCTGGGTGCCTTGGAGATGGTCACAAGCCTGACTCTGGAGCCTCAGTTCCTCATCTGTAAATGGTTAACAGTGAATAGGTAAGATGCCCACTGCACAGGGCAGTCACGAAGGTCTGAGAGCTGTCAGCACACTGGAAAGAATGATGGGTGAAGGTAGTATCGCTTTATTAGAAAGGTTTTCTGTTTTTCTAGTCTTTCCATAACCTTCAGTTCCTTTGACCATACGCCAGGATGGTAGGAAGCAGAGAGAACTGGTGAGGCCATTAACAGGAAATGATGATACTATGAAAGCATGTTTGAAAGCATTTACCAAGTGCTTTCTGTACATCCTCATACTAACACTTCAAAATATGTCTGGCCATTATGGCCTCTCCTTTACTTTTGGGGAAATTAGGGTTGAGCAGGTTAAAAATCTGGCTCAAAAACACAAATCTAAGAAGCGGTGGAAGCAGGAAGTGGTAGTCTGACTCCAAAGCCTGTGCAACTGGAGCAAATTGTCCCAGCCCCTCAAAGGGAGGGAGGAGGCCCGGGAGCCATAGAAGGGCCGCCCTCCGCTCAGCGAAGCTGCCAAGTCAGAGATGCTGCTGCCTCTTAAACTAGAAACCACCCCAGCTGACCTGCATGTGGTTAGCACAGGCCCACAAAGAGGAGGCGGCTGATCTGATGCCTCCAATGCCCTCTCAGACACGGGTACAGCTACAACATGAACGACAACACTGCAAACTACACATCTGTCCCATAAAGCTCACACACGGCAACGAAGGAGAATGAAGGTTCACGTGTTGATGTGAAATGATGTGGGAGGTGTACTGTTGAAAAAGGCAATTTCAGAGTATTTAATACCGTCTCATCTTATTTCTATAGAAGAACAAAACAAAACCTTATACATTTATGTGTACATTTCTACACGTGTAAGTATGCTGACACATTCTTGAATGATGTAAGCCAGGCAGTAAGAGCAATTACTTCTTGGAGTCAAAGGGTATTTTATTGTATTTCTATTATTAGAAAATTTTGTAATGAGAATGGACTGCAGAAATACATTATGTGTATACCCATCATTTACATAGCCCCCAAATATAGAATTTGCATATTTAGAAATTAATAAATTTTAAGTAGAGGAGGAAGGAAACACTGTTAGACTGGAGTGACCTGCATCTTGACTTCTGTCCCATATATGCTCTGTATCCTTGGGCAAATCACTTTTCCTGCAAAGTCTGTTTCCTCTTCTATAAAATGAAGTCAATAATCTACCCACCCAAGCTGTTGTGAGAGGCTCAGAGATCTTGGGTAGGTACGCAGAAACCCCTGAGTGCCTGTGATACCGCTGTAATTAGCTAGTTAACGGGAAAGCAGCAAAGGGAAGGCCGGACATTCTAGGCATGTCATCTGGGCAGCTTCACCAGGAAGCTGCAATTTCACACTCCCCAGAGAACCACCAATCCATTCCCCCAAGATCAGTGGGGGAAGGGGCCCAACAAAGGGGAGATAGACGCATGGTCAGTGAAGTTGGGATGACTAGAAAAGGTGCCTGTCAGTCAAACCTGGGGACAGAGATCATTAGCCAGATTGGGTGGCCGCTCCACACCCTCAAAAATTAGGGAATACATAATCCCCTAAACAGAGGAGTTTGTTCTCTTGCACTTGCCCAGATGGCCCATAACCATGTGGGCCCCATACATATGGACTAACAGACTGCAGCTGGGAACGCAAACTGAACTGGCCTCGTGCTGAATTGGACCATTCCATGCTGGACACGGGCTTTGGTGTTAGCTCTGCTGAAGCTCCAGCTACACGTCTTCCTTGGTGGGATAAAGGGAAATGGGACCTTGGAAACTCAGGGGTTTGATTCCACAGAAATACACCTTTCTACCATATCTCCTACCATGCGAGTCTCAAAATACTTTTTCTTGGGATACCAAAAGCCACAGGTGGGGGCGAGAACCCCTTCCCATTGGTAACACCTGCAGTGAGATGGGACCAATGCAAGCAGGTTCCAGCTACAAGTGTGCAGGTTCCAGCTACAAATGTGGGACGTCAAAGTGCCTCGCACTGGGGGTCAGCAGCCCCAGTGATGGTCTGAAACACACAAGATTGATGCTCTCTTGGCTCACACATCTGATTCTTGGGATTTGTTGCCGGTTTTCCGTGACTTCAGGCTCCTGAAAAGGCTGAGAAAGATCAGTGCGGAAGGGCCTGTCCCGCTGATCAGTCATTACCTGTATCCCTCCATTGTTTAAGACGGAGACTGAGGCTCAGAGAGCAGAAGGGTGCAGAGGAAAGCAATAGAGCAAGTGAGAAGCCGTTTCCCCCTGGAGTAGGCATGGCCCAGGTGCCCTCCAGGTGCCAAGCTGCTGCAGAAGGAAATGCTTAGGCAACAAGAGATGAGGGAGGCAGCCACCTCTGCCTGTTCGCTGCTCTCTCCCAGCATTGGGGCTGATGTGAATGTGGAATAAATTGATCCCCACAGTGAGCAGTGTTGCACATGTTGCCAGCTGGGGGCTCGAGCAACAGACTGCCTGCCATCCCATTCGCGTCCACACTTCCCAGGTCTGTTTCCCTCAGCTGAGGTTTGCTCGTCTATGATGCAGGAGCGCTTCTGGTGCTCATCTTATAAGGATTTCATGGGGCTTGAATGGGATAATCCACGTAAAGCACTTACCACAGTGCCTAGCAGAAAGGAGCTCATTGATTGTTGGCTTCCCTCTCTATTGCTACATTATTATTTTTGTTATTAACTAAGATATATTGTTGGTGAGCCAAAAAAAAAAAAAAAAAAAGAGAGGGAAAGGAGAAACCTAATCTAAATCAAATATAACAGTAGTTAAAAAGAAAAGTTTAACTTCCCTTATATGTTTCCAAAACTGTGGACTGTAGCTTGCAATCACTTCACATTAACTCATAAAGTTTGGAAGTTCATCTCTGGTACCTTCTCTTTCAGCCCTCCCTTGCTTAAAGGGCCCTTCCTCAGAAGTTGGGGGCCCTAACAGGTCATCCTTTTAAACATAAAGCCTTGGGCAAGCTGAGGGTTGGTTTCTCATCAGAACATCATAACCTTGTTTTGTTGTCATCTGTTTAGCTCCATGGCTGCTTTCTACGTATGGCAAGTAATACTGGTTTTCTATTTGGGGTACCGATATAATGTTTCTTCCTAAAATAAATTTATGTAAGTGAAACCCTGAATTGATTTCAATAAAAATATTACGTAAATAACAGTGCTGGCAGGATACATATTAGGTGATGCGCATGGGAACACTCACGACACTACTATCAGCTCTGAGGTTTGCTCCATTTTGGGATAAGACAAGCAAGGCAAGCGCAGAACATGACACAATGTCCCAAACTCAGGCCTTCAGACCCACCCCATTTTGCTTAAATTCAAACCAAATACTCAGCCTCGGTGTTCTAGACTGGACGGAAGAGAGACCGCACACGATGGCTAGAAGAGGTCAATGCATTCGCCTTTTTCCCTCTAGACCAGCTGCCACAGGAAGGACTTTGACCAGAGAAAAGCTGAGTCATAGAGAGACACTACACCAACGAGGAAATGGGTGGGAAGACAGCACAGCACCAGGGAGACATGACTGTTGTTCTGAAGACAATATTAGAGGCAATTTAGTTACAGTCTCTCTGGGTCCCTCCCCGAAGCCCACCCCCACCTGCAACCACACAGCAATTTTCTCAGGAAAGAGCAAGTTAGCAGCATGAAGAGGACCTGTTGGTGAGATGAAATCTCAGGAAGAATGGGTTTTTCTACAAACACATCCTTGGGTGTCAGTTGAAGTTGGTTTTTATCTCTTTTGCTTTCTAGCTGCGGATCCTGAGCTGGCGGGGGCAAGGAGGGGGGCGCTGCAGAGCCTCTGCCTGGACAGCCCTGCAGGCTGGAGGTCAGCTTGAGAAAAGCACAGACGGACCCCTTTCTCCCAGGCATCGGGCAGTCTGGCTGCAGCATCCATCACCCAGGGGTTGTCAAGGCCAAGCCCCTCCTCGCAGGAGCATCGCTTCTTGACGGTGCAGGCTGCCTGGGAAATGGTGACCTCCTCAGAGGAGAGGGCAAGATGCAGGCCTCCTCCTCCCTTGGATGTGCCCTAAGTCTCCTCCTTCCATGCACATGCTCTATGACCCAATTCCCAGGAGCAGAGAGTGGAGTAATGCCAGGCTAGCAGCTGTCTGGACAGAACAAGTCTGGTCCTGTCCTGGGAACCACCAGTGTGGGCCTTTGGTCCAAAGAGACAAAGTTTGCTTATGAGTCTACCTCTGCAAAGGAGACCATCTTCTTGGCAACGACAAGGCTCCTATACCCACAATTGCTGTTCTTTCCCTGGTCAGGGGTGTACGTGACTTCTACAGACATCAATCCTGGACTGGATCACAGAAGTGTATCCAGAGTGTCCAGAAGCTATGGACTAGTGACATGGTAAGAACTAATTTCCCACCTATATTGTAATCTGTGGATCCCTGTTGCATCCAGGTTGCCCTTTAAGATGGTAGATCTGCCACTGAGAAATAATATCTATATATATAAAAGCCTAAGTGACTGAACGACCAAATGACCAGTCGCTATGATGCGCACTGACCACCAGGGGGCAGACACTTAATGCAGAAGCTGCCCCACAGTGGTCAGTGCACTCACAATGGGAGTGCCACTCAGTTGACCGACCCATCCTGGTGGCCCACCAGCCTGGTGGCAGCCACTCATTCCCTCAGTAATCCTGCAGGTCCAATCTCCGGAGAACGGGCCAGGCACCAATGGACCAGCGCCACTGGCACGATCCCGACAGCGCTGCCGGCCTCCTGGAAGTTGGCCTCGGGCACTGTGGCCACTTCCCCTCCCTAGACATTCCACAAGGAAGAAACAATATAAAAGCAGCTGTCAGGTGGCTCCCAACAACCAGCGCAAACATCAGCAGGACGGATCTGGATCCCGGGCCAGCAAGGGCATCCTACTGCCTGCCCGGAGGACCGATCGTGTCTCGCTCACCCTCCCTCTCCCTTAGGACAGGTGCCGATCAGGACTGACTGGGCATGAGCTCGCAGCAGGTGCAGCAGGGCTGGGATGAGCAGGAGTGGCAGGCGGCATTGGACTGCCAGTTTCAGCCCAATCCCCGCAGACTATGCCGAGGGACCCCACCTGTGCGTGAATTCATGCTCAGGGCCTCTAGTATTACATAAATAAAGACGCTTGCTCAGCTCCTGGGAAAAGAAGCATTTTGCAGGGAAGAAATCCAATTGTATTTATGTATCTGTGTGTACACATATTCATTTAATAGTAGATCCTACTGACTTCAGGGTGTTAAACAAAGTTTACCAGTTGCCCCGAAGCACTAGACCTATTCCTCCTGTGAGCTGGTTCTTGTGAGCACTGTCTTAGTCTTTCCCTAAGAAGTTCTTTGTGAATCAAGGAGAGCAGAAACCACATTTAGAGAGCACGTGGAGAACTATGGACCCCCAATTTCACTCATCTCTGCCTTTACCATAAAAAAAAAGTGAAGAAAGGAAAGCAACTATGAGGAGGCTTATTAATCCTCAGCATGGGGAGGGTCCCATTGGTGGGTGACCAACTAGCCCAGTTTGCCGGTTACTAAAGAGTTTCTTGGGATGTGGGACTTTCAGTGTTAAAACCAGAGTGGCTGGTCACCCTAGTCCTATGTGGAGTCTGACCATCCTCCTTACCATTTCTGGGACAGTGAGATAAGGGAGAGGTAATGGATTCTGCCCTCATGGATGAAATAGGGGATAAGGAGGTAATGTGGCTTCTGAGATCACTCAGGAAAGAAAGCAGGATAAACAGACCAAGTGGAAGGTCAAGGGGAGCTGGTGAGATTAGAAGGTCTGGCGCATCCTTGCCCTGTGGGGTGTGATCACATATGCACCCCACCATGACCCACAGTGTCTGTTCAATGGGCTCTTATAAGGACCAACAAGCAACCCTTTCGATAGGGTTTTTATCAGCAATCAAAAGAAACGCACTTGAGCCTCAACCTGGTGGCATAATTCACCCCAAGATAAAATAATTTGGTGGTAACTTTGACATCAGGGAAGCTTCTACGCAGGAGCTTGGAGAAGGGGAGATGCTGGTAAAAGATGTAGAAAAGTGGTAGCCACAGGAGCTTCACAGGCAGGGGTCAATGAGGCTTCCTAGAAAGCAAGTTGGTCTGGGGCTCTGTCTTCACCAAAAGAGCCAACTGCCCTAACTAAGACCAGGCACTGACTCAGCACAGGGCCCTGAAGCCACTCAACTGATTACAGCCACTGCGTGTTGTTCCCCAAATCGGAGTGACAGGACCATTCTCAACTGATGTCCTGGGTAAAGGCGCAGGCCCTTTTCGCATTGCCATGGAAGGGAAGTGAATCAGGATCCATTCCAATGACTCAAAGCCAGTCTGCCAAGGAGAGAATGTCACCTTTAAACAGATGTGCACATCAGACCAGCTCTAAGTAGAGCTGGTAATAGATCTGAAACCAAATCCTAAGCAGAGTTCCCAGAGTCTATACCCCCAAAATATGACAAGGAAAAAAATGCTCATGTCCATAAACCAAAACGTATTGATGCTTCTCTTATTAGCACTTCACTTCGGTGCTTCTGGACGAACCTCTTGGCATTGCTATCAACCTAATTTTGTTAAAAGAGCCTTGATGAACTCATCCACCAAAGCATGTCCAGAAGCAGATGGCCAGAATGGAGAGAAAACTGGAGCTGTTGAGTGTAGGAAGAATTAAAAGGGTGAGTGGGTGGCAGATCACTGTCTCCTAACAGCTAAGGGTTCTTAAGAGGAAAAGGTGGCCAACTGCTTGGCCCCATTGGAACAGTGACAGAGTCGAGAGCCAACAAAGGAAAGAACTTCCATTACTTAGAGCTTCCCTACGGCAGAAGGAACTGCATTAGGAAGTAGTGAGCTCCTGTCCCTGGGGGTGTGCAAGCAGAGATCGACCGACTTCCAGGGACGCTGTGAAGGATGCTACTCCTGCGTTGGGCGGGAGGCTGGATCTGATGATGCTTGAAGTCCCTTCTCAACTCTGTGATCCTCCACGCTCTGGCCTCAGGTCCTGTCCAACACGGACGGTCCTCCATGACCTTCCCTGGGCCCTGGGCCCACTTTCTCATACCTCACTGGTGGTGATGAGGGTCAGGAGAGGTGCCAGGGTGTCCTGTTCATGCAGACACAAATGGGAATGAATGGCTTAGCTGTGAGCCATATCCTCAATCAGAAGCATGATTCCAGGGATTCTGGGTCAGTGTGTATGGGCAGTTTCTCGAGTTCCTGGTGATGCCCACTGTGCAGAACTGTGTACCTAGGGAGGAAGGAAAGCAAGCATGAGAACTCAATAGGCCTCTTTCAAATGCACCTAGGAGAGCACTCCCACCAATCCTCATTTCCTTTCTACTGCTCGCTTCTGAGAGCATGCTCTCTGTGGGGGCCTGCATACAAGGCAGGGGTACTTCCTCAAAATAAGGTCCAAAGAAATGTATCTACACTGCTCATTTTAAAGGTGAGGGATAGAAGGCCTTAGGAGAATAGCAGGTCCAGGGTTACTCAGACACCGAGTGGCCGAGCTGGGACCAGGCCCCAGATTCTTGCCTCCCTGCAAAGCCTGGGGCTCCCGTGTTACTCACCAAAATGAACCCTATGTACCACCTCAAGCTCCACCCACACATCTCTGCCAGGGACTGTTCCGGATTCAGCAACATCAAAGTGCTGACTGAGACCCTAAACCCCTCAGAGCCTGAAAGACAATGTAACTGTATTTGTTCCTTTTGGGGACAGTTGGAAGAGCACTTCCATTAGATGAGTCAAACAGCAAGTTGACGCCAAGCATCACAGTGAAACTGACTTATTGACAAGTGTTTATTATTTTTCTGCAATATCACATGGTTGCACTCAATATGTTAATTGCATTTAAATCTATTTCAAATGCATGCAAGTCTTGTCACCAGTAACCCAGATTCCAGCATCTGGCAGTCATTTGAGTTTAGGATCACCATTCCCACTCACTTTCCTGAGACCAACGTCAAACCCATTCAGTAACACACACACACACACACACACACACACACACACACACACACACACACCAGTTTGTTATTTGGCATTATATGTTGACAACCAACTTGATGGTTTATCCTGAGTTACATTAATGCTTTGCTTTGAATTATATTGATGGCTTGTGTGTACCAGGGACTGTACTAAGCCCTCTCCATGCATTACCTTCTGTTTAATCTCACCAAAGCCCTATGAGATAGTATGATGTTCATTTTTAAGTTAAGCAAAATGACACAGCTTCAGTGACTCTCCCAAGGGCATACTGGTAATATGTGAAGATACAGCCCATCGAACCTGGTCTGTCTGGCGCAGCACCCATATGCTCACCTGGTTCTCACATCGCCCACGGACCGTGTGAATTTAGAACAGGGAGTCTCAACAGGAGCACCGAACAAGCATTTCGGGTTGTCATGGCAGGACATCTAGTGGGTAGAGCCCAGGGATGCTGCCAAATATTGTCCAATACACAGTGCAGTCTTCTAGAACAAAGACTTACCTGGCCCAAAATGTCAGCAGTGCCAAGACTAAGAAACCTTGATATAGACCAAGTTCCCAAACCAGGCTCTATCAGTTACCATCTTTGAGATGTTCAGCAAGTTCTTTAACCGCCCTCCTCTGTAACTGAGGGTGCTGGTGCCTGCATCATAGCACCGGCGTCTGGATTAAAGAATGCAATGCATGGAAGCGGCAGCACAGGGTCTGGCACCGAGTAGAATTTCAATATACTGAAACCAAAATTATTCTCCTTCTCATTCAGTTATGAGACTATAAGAACGATGATAATAATACATGCATAGCAGTTTATTATTTCAAAATATTTTCTCCTTTATTTCCTTGATAGGTAAAATCTAAAAGGACTCAAGATATGAAAGATGTCTTTCTCACTGATCAAAGTCCCAAGCCCTTGTTTGGCAAGCAGGCATGCGAAAGCAGAAGTAATTGGTTTTTCCATACATAACTCCTGCAGGCCAGTCAAGGCCTGCAATTATTGGGAGGAGAGAGTGAGGCTCAGGGCAATTGACTAAGTACTTAAGCATTACAGTGAGTGAGTGGCAGAGCCTGGCCAGAAGCACAGGCGGACTCCTGCCCATTGCTCTTACCCCTGAGCAGCATTGTTAATGACTTAAGTCCAGGTGTTCAAAAAAGGGCTTAGAACCTAACACCCCATGAAAAGGGACTGCACTCCTGAGGTACAGGGATATCCTGAAGTGAATACTTGTGCAGGAGGAACTTTAATGATAATAATGAGAAATACACAGCTCAATTTGTTGAGAAGTGAGGATGTGTGTTGGAAATAGTTTTAGTAATTACATATATGATTTCGTTTATATCATTCGTCACAACCCTAAGTGCTAGCTACTATACTTAGATCTACTTTACCAATAAGAAAACTGAGGCTCAGAGAGGTTAAGCAATTAATGTTAGGTCACAGTCCCATGATGCCCACACACTTAACCTCAAAACCCACTCCTGAACCTGGCCAATAAGTCAACTTCAGTGGCCATCAATGGCACTTTCTCCTTCACGGTGTTCACATAGAGTGTCCTAGTTGGGGAACCAAACTGAAACTTCTGATCGTATAAGTTGTGCTGCCACGAAATACAGCACAGCTCGACAGAGGCCATTCACACACTTCTCGGAGGGAGGGCTCTGTTTTTCCTGTGCTAAAGAGTGGGTTGTTCAGGAATAACGAGAAAAGAGGTGTGGGACTGGAGTGGGTATTCCAAATGGAGGTTCTCTTTATCCTGCTGCAGTTGACTGGGGGTGAGCAGACAAACACGTCTTCTCGTTGCAGCCCTTGGGTGGGTCCCGTCACCATGGTATGCTGAGGGATACATACAGAATGGAGGAACTCATCTGAGATTTCCTTGGCAGGACTTGGGAAGAGGGCCTTGTGTCTCCAATGGAGTGTGGCCTGCAGAGGCATTGCCTGGGCTGGGGTAGTTAGTCCCCATTCTTCATGAGATGGATATATTTTTGATTTGGTGTTTTCACTTTGACAGTAAAGCAATAATTTGAGTGGATTTGGGACCATCTGGATGGGCCACCTTATGCAGTCACATTGCCTTGTGAATTCAGGTCGCTTTTGCCTTCGGGGCCCCCCTGATGTTGCAGTGACAGTGGCTAACTTTATATGCAGCATCTCTCTACCTGGGGTACATGAATCCCAAATGGTCTGTGGGCACATTCATGGGGATCTATGCATCCCTGATTTGAGCAATATCGGGGCAAAGAAAGCACACTTGAAGAGCGGGCAAACAGAATGGCATTCAAACCCTGACCCTACCATTTACTAGTTGTGTGACCTGATCAAGTAGATTAGTTCCAGGGGATATCATACCTTTGTTGTGATCATAAAATGAACATCTTTAAGGGACTTAGCAAAGGGGAGGCTATGCAGTGAGAGCAGGAATCATTACTGTTGAGGAAGCCAAGGCTCAGGATGCGTGACTTCCTCAGGGTTGCATGGTTAAGTACACAGGCTCTGGAGGCAGAATGCCTGGGTCGGCATCCTGATTCTGGCATTGACTAGCTCTGTAATTATTTCTGATGTCATGGGCATTACAGGAGATTTGCCCATAAAATGCTTATTTGAATAGTGCCTGGCAACAAGTACATACTCCATTAATGTTAAGTAATACTATAGCTATTTAATGATCCAGGTAAGACTCGAACCCAGTACTTCATGGATGATTCAGTGCAGGACTCCACTCCTTTGTAGTTGATCCAATGTTTGTTCACTTAGCAATTGATCATGAAGCTGACAGAAACCTTCAAGACGTAGCCTCCCCAGGTGGCTATCATCTACTCAGTGTGGCAAACGTCTTCTGGCTCTGTCTGGGGTAGGATCTTACTTGCAGTCTTGTAGCTGTGCTGGTAGGTGCAGACCCTGGAGGTGAGCATGTACCTGGACAGTGTCAGGTCCAGATGAAAACTCTCTGCCGTTTCCCAAACAACATCAAGGCAGGCGGCAGCTTCCCTCTTTGCATTAATTTACTCAAACATGCCGGGAACCACATTAGGTTTGCTGATTACCTGAGTCTACAATTCATTCACTGAGCAAGCAGCATCACACTTCGAGCAGCCTCCATGCGGTCATTGGTGGCATAATAATCACCCCCTCTGCTGCCCAGTTGGGCATTATAAGGAAATGGTTAGGCTTTATTTCATATCACACCCTTATGGCAGTGCTCACACGGGGGCTCTTGCAAGAAGATTTTTAATTATTAAAATATAAGGCACAGGGGTTTAAAGAGACTCAACCCTAAGGAAGAGTTTCACGGAAGCTGGAGCCCCATCACCTGGACACGAGGATCTCACACTGTTTTCTGGATGTTCAGGGAGGAATGAGACTTTCGAATCCTAGACACGCATGTATTCAGCCACTTATTATCTAAAACTGTGTTTTGAGTGCCTACCACAGTCCAGGCATGTGCTGTGCCCTGGCGCTATCAGGGCAGCGAGAAAAATCTACGCCCATCCCTGTTCTCTGGGACCTCACAGTGGAGTGCGGGAGACTCACGGTTAGATGCCAAAGCACAGCCAGGAGAGGTGTTAGGAAGGAGAGGCATTCGGTGATGCTATGAGAGAATTCACGGGGTGATGAGGTCAAGGTGAATGTGTCAGGGTTCTGTGACCAAGGAAGTGATGGAGATGAAAACTGAGGGATGGGTAAAGGTTAAGCAGGCAAAGGGGAGGAAGACGCCAACATGTGCCAAGGCCCCCCGTTGTGGGGGCAGAGGGTACAGTGAGAGCAGAACAGGGTGGTGCAGGTCAAACTGAGAATTAAGACTCAGGAGACTGAGTCATGCTAAAGATTGTTGTGCTCATCCTAAGAGCAGCAGCAAGCAGGCCAAGGTTGTACACAGAGTGAGCTCATGAGGACTTTAGTTCTGAAAGAACATTCTAGCTGCAGTGTGTGGAATAGACTGGAGTGAGGTTGGAGTGGGAGCCCAGGAGGTGTATTAGCTTTCTATTGCTGCTGTAACAAATTATTGCATGCCACAGGTGATTTTCAAGGTGTCCAGAGATGTTGGTGGCTCAGAGACGTAAGATGGTAGTGGTGGAGGTGTTGAGAAGTAGTCAGATTTAGGATATGCCTGGAATGTAGAGTTGATGGGACCATTGATGCATTGGACATGAGCCAATGAGGGCACTGGAGGCATGGCATGGGTTGACAAAGGTGGAGGCAGGAACGAGCACCGAGGGGCATGCTTTGTTTGAGGCATGGGCAATGTTCTAAGACTGTATTCTACATGGCGGGACCCTCATGGTGAGATGAGTGCCCTTATAAAAGAGGAAGAATAATCAGAACATTTGCACTCTCCCAACCCCCCATCCCCACCCTCATGTGAGGATGCAACGAGAGGGTGTCTGTCTGCAAGGCCGGAAGAACATTCTCACCCAGAACTGAATGTACTGGCACCTCGATCTTGGACTTCCCAACCTCTAAAGCTGAGAAGTATCTGTTGCGTAAGCTCCCCAGTCTATGCTGTTTTATTATAGCAGCCCAAGCTGACGGATACAGGAGGTCTCAAGGAATCGAAGAAAGGATGTGTATGAAGGGACAAGAAACACAGTTTAGCTTGTGGAGATATGACTTTTTGCCCAGAGCTATTAATTTAGGAAAATCTGCGTCATCAAGAGAAACCAAACCAACAGAGGAGCATGTTTGTGGATGTGTTTCTGTGAATCATTCACCAGCAACACTTCATTTATCCAAAGGACATGCGTGGAGTGGTCCAAGCTATCCAGAGACCTGCACCGAGATGTGTTTTGTTTGTTTGTTCTTTATAAAGGTCTCTGAATCTCAGCGTAGTTGCCACAGTGGTGTGGCCTTTTCTTGTTGCCTTCCTCAGTGTCTCACTCAGAAATATTGAAACTCAGTTTGCACCTAGCTGTAGAGAGCTTGCTTCTTCCACACACAGCAGGGCGGAGACGGAAACGGGGAGATAAGGACACACGCGATAAACAGAGTGACTACAGGAACAGATGACAGCCTGACATGTGCAAGGAGAAGAGAAACAGAAGAAAGGCAATCGAAATCAGCACAGCAAAGCAACAGGCCATTCAGTGCAGAGGAGATTTCACACACTCAATGGTATTACCGTCCTATAGGATAACTAATAGTAGACACTCAAAATAACAACTTTGAACAAAGTTACTCAAAGTCAGATTTGACATTGGGGGAATCCGAATCAAATCTGTAGTTCAGTTAACAGCCTCAGATAAATGCTAATTTTCCAGCTTTGACAAACCTCCATGATTATGTAAATGTTAGCGTTAGGGGGCATTGTGTGAATAGTACCCAGGAACTCCCTGTACTATCTCTGTGCTATTCTTCTACAGATATAAACCTGTTTCAAAAGAAAAGGTTTAAAAAATGTTTAAAACTTAAAAAAAACAAAAACAAAAACCACACACCAGGGTTTAACACAGTCATTTGTTTGAAAAAGGTAAAGGAATTCACCACTGACAGCCAATGAGATGCAGAATGAATGGGGGCCTGGATAACCCAGGGGAGAGAACCCGTGGGCACCGGATGACACTGCTGACCTCAGCCCCATCAGAGGACTTGGGAAAGCTGTGCTCCCAGCGCAGGGAGGAAGCCCAAAGCAAAATGAAAGATTGATGGATGCACAATGAAATAAAGCCCCAAAGCATCTAAACTTTTAGCCTTCAGATCAATAGCAATCACAGTGCAGAAGGACCTGCAGGCTTGAGATGTTTCTGTGATGCGATGTGCCCATTGGGACCAGGGTTGTCCAGTGAGGACAGGGGGACATGCAGTATCCAAGGACATTTTGTAGGAAGAAGTGAGTGGATAGACAGACAGACTCACAACACAGTGACAGACTTACAGAGCACGCTCAGAGCTAGACAGGAACTGGTCTACTGCAGAAGAGCAGGAGGAAGCTGGAGACAGGGGAGCAGCCACTTTTAGTTGTAACAGAAAACAGCCACAGGCGAGGGAGAGCCGAAGAGAAGTGGGAAAGAAAAAAGATAGAAAACACAGAGGTTAGTGGACAGGTGACCCGGGCCTGCATGAGCGTAATAGCAGCCTCAACATGCCTTTACGGGAAGGGTAGGCGGGGCGCCTAATTACTGCACAACATGGTTATGTCACACCACACGCCTAAAAAGTACTTTTATCGCTAGTGTGTCATTTGAATCTCACAGCAACCTGGGAATCTTCACAGAGCAGGTGGCTGCCTTCCTTTACCAAGAAAGGAAAAGGGCACAGAGAGGAAAGTTACCTGCCCACGGGCACCCAGCCAGTGGGCAAGCAGTTACCTTTTGTGGTGTCGTGGCTGAGATGTACACAGAAAGCCAGCCTCCGGCCCCTCTTCCTCCTTCTCCTCGCTAGCCAGGACCCATCCTGCCTTCCTTACATAAATCATCCCACAGATACTCCCATTTATAATACCCCCCGTATAAGCCCACAGAATATTCATGTCCACCTTGCTGGGTAGCTACTATGAACCCCCACTTTCTGAGGAGGAACCTGAGGCTGAGATGCAATGTGACTGAGGAAATCTTGGAGAAAAGAAAAGCTATCTCTGGACCCCAGGGCCCTAGAGTCTGCTCACACACCTTCAATCTCTGAGCATCAGGACTCGCAGAGCTTCCCTTCTCAAAGCCTGAGCTTCCTGTGACCCACCCCCCGCCGGGCAGATTCTGGGTCAGGCAAGCAGCAAGGCTCTTTCCTTCTTCGACTCTGGGTCCCATTCCAAGAAAAAAGAACCATCCATGCCCCATCAAGTTTCCCAGAGGTTCCCCAGATCCTTGTATTAGGAAACCCCATCCAAAAATCCCCTTCACACCAGGGCTCCAGGTTCTAAAACGCTTGCCTAGCTCTGCCACCTTCTTCCCTCATCAAAACATCCAGTTCCACTTCCGATGAGGCAAGAGGCCAGGCACAAAGCCAGGGCCCTGGAATTAGGATTTTTAAGGGAAATTTGATCCAATCAATTCACCATAAGGTTAAAGGCACAGACCACACTGTCTTCTCCAGCTAACCTCCTAGGAAAACGCCCATGTTGAAGAACCTTGGAAGTATAATCGGGTATGTGTGGCCACTTCCCCCATGCAGCCATCTCTGACCCTCTCAGTGTGACACTCCCTTTCCCTCTTTTGCACAAACATAGCACCTTCTGCTTCTATAATTTATTTGTCAATATAAGCAGCCTATGACAGTCCTTGATGTTGCTTGTTAAAGACAACCCGTGTGTGCATAGAAATAGCATGTTTGCAGATAAATTACAAGCCTCTTGGGGGTAGAAACCATGACGTACTCATCTAGCCCAGTTAGGTATTTTACTGACAATCATAGTGGTTGAGAGTCAAACACCCAGATTCTAACCATGACTTCGTTACTTGGTAGCCGTTCCCCATGCCCCTCCAGGTGCCCGGCTTTCCTCATCTCGCACATAAAAATAATAACAGTGGCTCTCTGAGCGAGTTAGGGTGAGTGGCGAGCGAGGCAAGGCATCCCCACCACATGCTCAGCGCGCCTGGCATGTGCTCATTCAATATTAGCTGGTACAACTCATAAGTTCGCTACGCAATTAAAGTGACTCGAACCCCCAACCTTTTCTTCCTTTAACGGTCCTCTGTAGTCTTTCATTCGTCCGATAACACGCCCTGGAATCTATCCTTCACTAACCAAGCTAAGGGCTGCCATCGGAACACTCCGTATATTCAGTGGAAATCTCCAATTTCAGAAATTCATATGCTGCCGTGAAAATTTATGGGGAAAAAACCTCAGAAACGTCCAGTGGGTTGTAAATGAGTTAAAGGTTTGAATCTCTGGGGGCCTGCTGGCATGACATGCTTTTCCTGCTGTGCAGGAGGAGCCAGAACCGCGCCTTCCCTCTGGGTCTTCCACACAATTCAGTGGTTTCGAGTATTCATGTGGGGCTGGGATTACAAACGGAATAATACAGTTGTAAACTATTAAATATATTACATACATAATAACGAATACTTGGTATACATATATATATACACACAATCACACAAATGCTATTTATTAGGCCTTAATAATTATGTAAGGACAAAATGAACTACTCTTGCATATTTATTTATATATTTCTTCTCAGATGCAAGTAACAATGTTGTTTTTCTTGGACCTACCCTTAAGGAGTCTAGTTGAGAGTGCAACATGTAGGCAAGTTATAAACCTGTCTCAAAGTAGTGAGCAAATTCTGGCAACAAACAAACAAAATGTTTCCTTGTGAAAATTTCAGAAGATAGAATTCTTACAAACATGTTTTTGCACCGCACTACACATAAAAACGGGGGATGTGATTAATGGTACACGTTGAAGTAATGGTAAGATGAAATTTAAAGTGCTAAAGCAAAATAAAAAGTGGATTTTCGAAAATTTTTAAATTTGTAGTAAAGATCTTCTCGACTGCCCTCCTGTCCATGCCAACCTCACTGAATGGACAGTATGGTTTTCCTGTGACCTCTGGCTGCTTGCGCTTTCACTGACCGAACTGAGAGTGTAAAACTACACCCGGGGGAGCTATACATAGACACTGTTCCTTACGTTTGTATTGCAGACCACGATCACAAAGCCCATTGGCACTGATTATTGTACTTTTTACTCACCACAAACCCCTGAGGTTGGTATTGTGTAGGTTTGAATGGGAAAGAAGTCACACCCCCTTAGCCTGCCCAGGCAATGTAGAGGCCTTTATGTCATCACACGAGACCATGCTAACTGGGCAGCCTTCCCTTTAAGTTCCCTCGTGTTCAGTGCAGGCAGGGCCGTGGCCTGGCAGCTGGGTCAGAGCTGGGCCAGGTCAGAGACCCAGGAAGCAGCACAATGAGGCTGCCTCGGCTGTGGTTTGATGGTGATGTGGTTAGCTGACTGCCTGGCAGCAGGTGCTAGGAAAACACAAGGCTGAGAAGACAGGGCTTGGTGGCAGAAGAGGGAGGAGGCCAGGCAGAGAGCTTGAACCCTAGCATAAAAGCTCGGAGTGTCCCAGCGCCTGCGTAGCTCCCGCAACCTGGCTTCTCTGATTAGCTCCACCTTCGTTACTCTTGGAAGAACTCTTCACTGCTTAAAAGGATCTGATCCATAAATATTGAGTTAAAACCTTAAAATCACTAGCCGGAGGCTCAGAAGAGAAGGCTACATCTGGCCCAACACAGGGACCCCAGGGGAGCACTCTGTCTCCTGGGCAACATCTGGGAACAAGTCGCAGAGCTGATGCTAAGCCAAGCTCACTGCCAGAGTCAGAGGCAGGGCCCTAGCTTCCCCCAGCGCGGCTGATCCCTACCTGCAAAGGGCACTGATTCTGCCTCTGCACCTCGGGGGCAATGCTGGTGTGTGGGAAGGGTAATTTCCATCATTTTGCAGCAATAATATCGGGAAATGTGACTTCACATCCCAACAACAGAATCTATTTGAATCTGCTGCCTTAAAAATAATCTGAGCTAAAGTTGGCTTAAGCTAAGGTTGGTTGGAAATGACAGGGATTCCTTGCACGAGCTAACATTACCTACTTTTATAGTCATCCACTCACGCTAGTGCTGGACAGCTAGGATCTTAACAACTTGCTTTAAACAACACTCTGGGCGCACACTTTGTGTTTTAGCCTTTGGCCCACACCAAATAAAATACAGCTCGGATCTGAGCACACCAGCTCTGCTGTCAAAGTGTCCTGGCTCCTCACCTCACACATCCCTCCCTACGCCAGGTACCTCTGCGTGTCCCTCGGGGCGGTCTACGGGCTGGCACGCTCTGAAGCCACCTCTGTCCTGGACAGAAACCACGAGGAGGGTGTTGGCTGCTGTTGATGCATTTCACTCTCTGCAGCATAAACAATGAGGTGCTGCAGGAGGCTTGTGTTTGTTTGGTCAGGGCTTTTTCCATTCGGCTCGGTCATCAGCAGTTGGCTGGTTACAAATGCAGTCCTAAGATCCAATGGCTGAAACCCAATTATCCCAGCTTCCTGTCCGCAGAGTTCTGCCAGCGAAGAACAGTCATGTTTTCCCGCCTCGCCAGGCTCCCGGGACTCAAAGTATATCCTTTGGAGAACACTAGCCAACAGATCCTCAGATGTTTTGAATGGAGAGGCACCATGGCGCGGAAAGAGGACACACTGGTGCAGAACACAGAATCCAAGCCCTCGCCTGGAATCCGTCTCTTCCTGGCTCCGTGGCTACCCCTCCCCTTCTCTGAGCTTCAGTTTTATTAGAGGGAGGTAATATCACCAACCACCGGGGGTGTGGGGAGCTCCCAATGAGATGATGTATGTGAAAGAGGCTTGAAAACTATCCTGATGTTGGTGATGGTGGTGACCATAACAAGGTTAGCTGACATGTACTGAGTGCCTGCCATGGGTAGGGCCGCATCCTGTGTGTTTAATGGACAATATCTCATTCAATATTCACAAACATCTTTTAAAGAATTGGTGGTGATGGTAATAATGATGTTAATAACAAGAGCTAACATTTCTTAAGTGTTTATTGTATACCAGCCTCTCACCTCAGCATTGTATGTGTATTAACATATGTAAGCCTTACATCATCATGGACAATAAGCACTGTGATCATCTATGTAACATGAGGAAAACTAGATTACAGAAGTTGGGTCATTTGCTCAAGATCATACCGCTGGGAAGAGGCCACAAGGATTCAAACACAGGCATTCTGTCTGATTCTAGAACAGGAGTCAGCAAACGTTGTCCATAAAGGGCTAGACTGTTAGGTTTGGGGGCCACGTACAATCACTGTGGCGTTTCTTCTTCTCCGTCCTCTTCTGCTTTCTCCTCCCGCACCCCATCCACTTCCTCCTCCTCCTTTTCTTGTCTGTTTAGCTTTTTGTTGTTGACTATTTCTGTTGGTTTTTTACACTCCTTTACAAATGTGAAAAACATTCTTAGCTCAAGAGTCACACAGAAATAGGGTGATGGCTGGATTTGGCCCACTGTAGGTTTGTGGACCCTTGCTCCAGAAATAATTTCCACTTTTCACAAAAGAAAATAGAAACTCAAGGGCTCAAGTAACTAAAATCAGGATTCTAATCCAGTTTTCTCTGCTTCCAGAACCAGTGTCAACCCCCAGGCTACTGTTCTAAGCTGTGGAAATGTAAGGTAGTATCCCCGAGTTGGGAATGCTGTGCTCATCCCAGCCAGTTTCCAAAGAGAACAGACTTTTTCCCCTTGCAACAGACTTGGAGACAAGCTAGCCTCTGAGATTGAGCAGATTCGGTGCCGTGCTCAGTGCCTGGCACATAGGAGGCATGCCATAAACCTCTACGGCGTGAAGTGATTCTGATTTCTCATGGAATTCAGCGATGCGCCACAATCTCAGCTATTTGCTCAAACTCGTCTGGACCTCGCACTGGAGTCTATAAGTGCAAGCAATGGCACATCCCTTCGTGGAGCTCATGGGAAATCTACACCATTTCTGGGATAATTTCCATAGAGCTATCTGGAGAAAAGAAAGACGTTATGTGAGGAAATATGATGACAGAAATGGCACTTGGAGACTATGTTTGTGACTCTGAAATAAACACATCACAGACCTGATGCAGGACCATAGGGAGGACTCTGGGACTTCAAGTCAGGATCTGACGTATCAGCAGATACAGTCTCCCATTAAAGCAGACATTTCAATTTGAACCTTGGGTTTTTCCGTCAGGGAATCAGTGAACTTCTTGGGAATGTATTCAAAATTCTGTGCATATGTCCAGATTTTCAGGGGAAAGGCCACAGATTTTATCCGGCTCTCAGAGGGTTTTATTGTGCGCTAACTGTCCTAAATGTTAGAACTATAATAAAATTGTTGCAGTATAGTTTTCTGATGAGGAAAGGGAATGATGGACGCATCGGTGTGCAGCAAGCAGTATTATGTTTTCCAGATGCCCTGATCAGTGTGATGCTTTGTTACACCCTCAGGATACCCACTGGGGTACCATTGGCACAGGTGTCAGGATCTGCACATTCACACAAAAGATTAATCAGCAGTCCAGGCTGCAGTGCCCAGCACTCAGGGAAACCAGCAGGACATAAGCAGCCTAGAATGAAGCTACAGAGTCTCCTTCATTTTCTCTCCAGGCCCAAGGCCAGACCCAGAGGCTGTTTTTCCCCTTTTTTACATTATTAGCCCTAGCACAATGCCTGGCACACAGCCAATGTTTAATAAAAGTCTGTCTGGCCCTAGCTGTTTTGGCTCAGTGGTTAGAGTGTCAGTGTGCAGACTGCAGGGTCTCAGGTTCAATTCCCGGTCAAGGGCATATACCTCAGTTGCAGGCTTGATCCCCAGCCCCTGGTCGGGGGCACATGCGGGAGGCCTCTCTCACATCAATGTTTCACTCTCTCTGTCTCTTCCCCTCCCTTCCACTCTCCTTAAAAAAAAAAAAAGTCGATGGGAAAAACATCTTTGGGTGAGGATTAACAATTAAAATAAGATAACATCATATAACATAGCATGTCTGTCTGAATGAAGATGAGGATAACGATGAAATTGAGGACACTTAGTCCTTACATTCCTGGGATGGTTAGTAAGGTTGTGTCATTCTATTATCTCTTGAGATACTCTATCTTTACGAGCTGACAGGTCTTTGTCAAGTAGAGGGCATTTTCACTTTGTACTGTTTATTGTTGGTGGTGGTTTTATGCCAAGGCAGCCAGTTGGGATGTTTCTCTGTTGTGTGTGGGCCTGAGAGCATCCTTCCTTGGAGATTATAATTGTGGCCCCAGGAAACTAGATCCTGTGGACCTAGACCAGGGTGGGCTGGATTGGGCTCTACAGACAAGGTTGCCGGAGGCGTGCCTTGGCTTTGACTGACAAGTGGTGGGAGAAGAGCAGAGTGGGCTGCAGCAGAGCAGGGAGAAGTCACATAGGGACCTGACAGCTGGGAAGCAAAGTGGGATTTGGCCCCTTTGCACTCCCTCTGCTCTGAGCTGGGCACCGTGTTGTGGGTATGGGTGACATATTGATGGGCAACTGGGGGAAATGTATGTTTCTGGGTTGCCGAATATGAAAAATTTTCAGCATATAGAAGATTTTAAAGGGGGGGGGCGTGGTGGCACCTTACTGTTTTCGTTTTGTTAGTTGTCATGTGTACATGTATGACTTAAAAACAGATTAACCTGATCAGATGTATAGAAAAAGGAATTAGAAGATAGTGGTTGTTATGGAGTGTGAGATAGGAGGTGATTGGGATTGAGCTCTGAGAAGTGTGAAACTGGGGAGGAAAGACTAGATACAGGTCTTTTCAAAGGGAGAGATTTTGGAGATGAAATGTTAAGAAGCATAGAAGGTAAAGAAATTGGAGATGACTTCCCAACAGGAGTATTGGGCTAATAATAATAATAATAATAATAATAATAATAATAATAATAATTGTCATTATTATAATACTTTGCATGTCACCCAGCCCCATACATTTTAGAATACTATGTCTTAATTAATCTCATTGACTATATTGCTTTTTGCCTGACTTTTAGTTGTTTTTTTTTTTTAAATATATATTTTATTGACTTTTTACAGAGAGGAAGGGAGAAGGATAGAGAGTTAGAAACATTGATGAGAGGGAAACATCGATCAGCTGCCTCCTGCACACCTCCTACTGGGGATTTGCCCGCAACCAAGGTACATGCCCTTGCCAGAATCGAACCTGGGATCTTTCAGTCTGAAGGCCGACGCTCTATCCACTGAGCCAAACCGGTTAGGGCTGACTTTTAGTTTTTGTGACCATATCTTTTCCTGCCTGTTAACATGGGAGCCATCAAAGGCCAATGAGCATTTATTGATTGATGTATTTCTCTCTCGTTTCTAGCAGCACAAAAACGTTTGCCAAGTGAATAAATGAAATTTGGAATCAGTGAGGCAGGTTAGGGTATTTGCTTCATGAGAAATCTGAGAGCCAGAGTGGCTTGCCGGAAGCCACCCAGCCAGTGAGGGCAGAATTCAAGGTGGAATCAGAATTGGTGGCGTGTTTTGTTTATTTCCATCATGCAGGCCACCATGAGTGAAACCATCAGCTGCAAGAGGGAGGTCTGAATAGCAATAAATGCCAGGAAATTAGAAAGTAAATAGAGTCTGCTCTCTCTGCCAGGGCTACTATTAGATGAGGGAGAATTCTGGAATGACTTTGGCCTTTTACTTTCATAATATAAGCTCAGTGTTTCCGGAAGGCTGTGTTGAGAGGAGAGGCAGTAATAAGGGTGACCCTGATAAGACTACTCTTTTCTGGTTCCTTCCTTTGACTCAGATCCCCTTGCCCAACCGGCCCACTCTCTCTTTCTGGCTGGTACAAGAGGTCTCACCAGGCATGATGCCTGGGACCAGCCAGCGGATTTTCACTTGAAATTAAGAAACCCTAGCTTGACTTCCCTTTCACAAAGCCTTAGTAATGATGACTCACAGTCCCCCCCAGGGCCAGTTTCCGAGGAGGATAAAGAGAGATTGCTGTAAGGCTTTGAGGAAAGAATGTGGGGTGGAGGGTGGGGTGTGGGCTGTGTCTGGCCAAGAATGTCATCATTAAGCAGGGGCATATGGGTCCCCATTTGGACCCTGTTGGCAAGAAGACGATATATTAATGGTTACCATGCTCATTCAGGGGACCAAGGCTGGGATACAATGACGGCACCCCCTAGTGGCATCCAGTACAGAGAAATGCACGATTGAAATTAGATGATCTGAACTCTACCAAGTTTTTTAAAACAAAGATAATGTCTGACCTTTCCCCCAAGGCTCCAGACCAGTTTAAATGACTATCCACTCAGGCCACCAGGACACTCACAGATGTTATGAAATATCTTCCCATTTTGGAGGGAGTGTCTCCTCAAAATTTGATGGTATTGCTTCTGTCTCTTACCTTCTGCACAGGCAGAAAAATAGAGCATGCTTCTTAAGAAAGGCAAGTCTGAGTTTGTATCTGGCCCTGCTCATTAGTACCTATATGACCTCCGTTCAGAAGCTTGGTCTCCTTAAGCCTCATTTTACTTATTTACAAAATGAAGGTTAGCATATAAATTAATAATGAAATTAATAAAACTCCCAATTATCTGTCTTGTTGTGTTCGAACTGCTATCACATACACAATTTTATTTAAATTATACAACCTTATAAGGTAGGTCATGCTAACATCTCTATTTTACTCATGAAGAAACAGAGGCTCAGAGAAGTTAGCTCACTGGCCCAAGGCAACACAGCTAGCAAGTCGGGAAGCTAGAATTCAATCTTGTCAATACTTTTTTCTGAGGATTGATGTGCTATAAGCTATGTCAAGTGTCAAGGTAGTGCTGACATCGTAGGTGCTCAATAAACGTGCGTCCCTTTGTCCTCTAAGAAAGTGACGAATGGCTGCTGTTTAGGAAGCTCATGAATTGGAGAAGATAAGAGAGACGTTTTCAGCATTCCATAGCAAGATGCCAGAGGACAGCGAAACTCCAGTTCCTGCCCATGTTCATCACGTCTGTGTTCTCTGACTCTGCAACCAAATCCCTTTTCATCTCCACTGTCTTCTGAATAGTGTTCATGGCCTGCCCCTGTCAAGAGTTGGTAACTGGCGCAGAAACAATACCCACCTGCCACCTTCCCCACCTCCCAGCCCTGGGTCCTCAGCACCCTGTCCATGTGACTCGCAGGTCATGGACTCCAGAGTGATGGCAGTAACCGCTACACTTCGGTGCGCGTGTATGTATGCCAGCGTCTGTGCTGCGCTATTGAGCTTGAACTCACTAAAGCCTCAAAACCACATTCTGGAGATGTGCCACCGTTACCCTGTGTTGAGAAGAAACCGAGGCTCAGATCCTTGGAACTTGCCCAGAGTCATACACAATCAGTAACCGGATCTAAACCCATGCTGGGATACAATGATGGCACCCCCTAGTCGACAAAGCCCAAGCTCTTAACCACAGAAAACACCTCAACTTATAGATGGTAAAGCTCAAGCCAGGAAGGGGCAGGGACATGTACAGAGTCAGACAGCAAGTTACTAAGGATGCAGGGGGAGGGTATTTGCCTAGACCAGTGGCTCAATGGTTAGAGCAACGACCTATCCACAGAAGGGTCTCGGGTTCGATTCCCAGTCAAGGGCACGTACCTGGATTGCAGGTTCCATCCCCAGCCCTGGTTGAAGTGGGTGTGGGAGGAAATCAATGGATATGTCTCTCTCACATTGATGTTTCTCTCTCATTCCCCCCCTCCCTCTCTTCTCTGTAAAAAGCAATGGAAAAAAATATCCTCAGATGAGGATTTAAAAAAAGAAAAAGGGATTCTGGAGGAAAGGACACACTTTCTGGCATCTTATTAAACATCCTCTATCACACGCTAGCCTGAGCGTCGCTCCCTGAGTCCCGATCCCACCCTTCATCCACTCCGTGCTTTGTGATGTCTTGGTAAATGCCACTACTGGTGTCATTGTGGCCAAAGTTCCCCAGGTTTATACAATGTGAAGGGACTCCCACAAATGCCGTGTGATTCACCACCACAGTCTATAAACACAACCCTTTAAGCTTAAGTGGTTTTTTCCAACACATAGACATGAACCGAAAAAGAAAAAGAAAAAAAAACAAAAACAAAACACAGCCACCTTGCTATGAATCGGGGAAATGGTGGTACTTTAAAATTAACCCTTTTGCTCCTTGCAAGAAATAGGATAAACATCCAGATTTTGCTCAACCCTGTCACAGCAGTGGCTGAAGTGTTAGAGCAGCGAGGTTCGGGGGCTGAAAGAGCTCAGTGGGATGGTGTAGTATGGATGCTATAAAAAACTCAAAGCTTCAAATTCTTCCAAAGACGGGAATTCAGTGAATTTGTTGGACAGCTCCAGCACTCAAAAACCTGAGTAGCCATGAGGAGAAAAAAAATTATCCGTAGAATTGGTTCCTATCCTCCAGGAGCCCCAAATCTGGTAGGGAAGCTCAGAAAGGGCCAGATGAACGAACCCCTGGAAAAGCGCCATTAGAGAAGGACAACTGAAGTGCTTCGGGGCCTGGAACAGATCCAAAACCGCATGCTGTCCCCAAGGCTGGCAAAGACTTCAAGAAGAATGTGGCGTTTGAGATGGACTTTGTAAGAGACGCTGAGAGATGTGTGTCCAGTGGAAAGAAAGCAGGGCCAATAGACTGAAAGTGAAAATGCAAGAAGAAAGTGCATAGCGTTTGCTCTGCAGGGATAAAGGGGACAGACAAGCTGGAGGCAAAGCTGTGAATAGCAGGCTTAGAACTATGGAAAGGCCAGCATGTGATAGGCGAGGCATAACCTGGTAGGGATTTCCATCAAGAAACGGCATGCTCATAATGGGCTTCACAGCCTAAAGGCCCAGTCCGGATGAAAGATAACATCCATTGCAGAAGGATGACATCAGGAAGGATGGAGATAAGGAAATGCATTACATAGCCAGATTGAATTTCCTTTTATGTCTGATTAAATGAATAGTTTTAATAGCAAACCACTTTCTGGTCAAGAATTAATTGGTGTTTACTTCTAATTAGATGCTACTTGGAATTACTTATTGAAAACCAATGAAGGACCACTGTGGAAAAGCATCTTTGTTTAGAGACAGCCAATACTCCACAAAGAAACAAGGGAGGAAAAGGGGGAAAGATTTGCAAGAGAATCCATCTGTTTCAAGGAGGGTACTTGCTGCTAAAGTTAATGAGCCTCCGGTGAGTGGAGTTCCCTCAGCAAATGATGTGTGGGCATCTGGCCCTTTCTGAGCTTCCCTACCAGGCTGGGCTTGGTGGGGCCCGGGTTCCATTTCCAGCTCCAGGTAATCTGTGTGTCCTTGGGGAAATGCCAAGTCACTGCTCTGCTGGGCAGCTCAGTTGCTTCATCTATACAATGGAAAAATACTTACCCCTGGAGTTCCACATAAAATGCTCCCCACCAAACCTGGCACACAGGAAGTAACTATCAATAGTATGCAATGCTCCTGAATTATTATCAGCTTTACTTACTTCTTTGATGGCACCTCCCACCACTTTCCCGCATCCACCGAGCACCAGCTACACATTTCCCCCTAAGAGTCTTGTGTTTCCTGGTCCCTTTGAATAACATTATGTTCCTCTCATCAATGCGTGGCTGGCTACTCGCCAGCATCCCTGTCCCAGGTCTCAGGGCTGAGCCCATTCCACGTGCTTTCCCTGACTACCCCACATAACAAACGCACCTCAGCCCCTTCCCTGTTTCTCATGTTCTGTATAGCCCTGGTGAGCATCTAAACTTACAGCATTCACATATGTACATCTCCTTGTTTATTTCCTGGTTTCCAACGAGTACGAGAGAGAGAGAGAGAGAGAGAGAGAGAGAGAGAGAGAGAGAGAGAGAGAGAGAGAGAGCGAGCAGAGACACCTTGTCGGTATTTAGTAATTAACCTCTGGCACATAGATGTGCAAAACGCAAAAACCTGTGAACACTGGAGTGCTGTTGGTAAAATTAAACTATGTAACAAATAAAATGTACTCAGCCCACAGCCAGTACTAAATCAATGCTAGGTTCTTGCCCTGGGATGAGTTGGGAGAATGGCTGCTCCAAAGTGAAGGAAGACCATTTGGAAAGAAAGCAAGAACGGAGACAGTGGCCCTAGGCTGGGTGGTTGACTGCCCGAGGTCTAGCTCTCTGCCTGGAAACAGCAGAAGGGGGAAGATCGGGGAGGGGGAGTGGAGGCTCAGACTCATTCTATGATGGAAGTCTCAGGAAAGTAGGCAGTTTTTTGTAGGAGGAAGAGGTTTTGTAAATTAGTGGACAGTTGTGATTCAGAGGACATGCCTCTGGATAATAACTCAGAGCCCTTGTGAACTTTTTAGAAAAACTAAGGAGGGGGGAAAACCAATCACCACTTTCAGAGAAGAGTGCTTGGTCCAGAGGTTTAGGATTTTCATCTGCAAAGAAGGCTTCTTCCAGGGATCAGTTATAATGAGCGGAGATGGAGGATCCAGATACACCTGTGCCCCATCCTATTTCAGCCCTTGTGCAATGGGGTTCCAGGCAAATTTGTGTAGGAAGGATTCTGGTTTGAAACCCTAATTCCTGTCCACCCTCTGCATTTCTATGTGGATGATGGAGGCCCCACAGGTTAAACAGAGGAGCTGGGACATGAACCCTGCCCCTGGCTGCCAATGGGGGGTGTGTGTCTTTCTACTGCCCCATACTCAAAAGTCATACTCTAAGCCAGGGGTCCTCAAACTACGGCCCGCGGGCCACATGCGGCCCGCCGAGGACATTTATCCAGCCTGCCGGGTGCTGCTGCCTGTCCTGCTTAGCAGCCAACTCGTCCCAGGCCCTCAGTGCACATAGGAATTTGTTCATAGTTTTTTTTTTAAACTATAGTCCGGCCCTCCAACGGTTTGAGAGACAGTGAACTGGCCCCCTGTTTAAAAAGTTTGAGGACCCCTGCTCTAAGCCTAACACCCCAGGGGCTCCAGGGAAAGGAAGCTAAACTCCAGGCTCGTGGGTGGCTCAGGACACCAAAAAAGGCTCAACGAGGAGGCACATACTTAACCTCAATCCTGAACCTGTGGATATGCAGCTGCCCCGCCGCCTGGAATGGCTGCACGGTGTGCGCCCTGCGAGTGGCCAGCCTGGCTCCTTCCTAATCCTCTGCTCTTGGGATGACGTTGGCAGAGATCTGTCGTAGCCGCCCAGGAGGTGCTGATGAACGTGGCAGGCAGACAGAGAGGAAGAATCACATTATCTAGCGATCCTGGGCTTCCAGCTTTACCTTGAGGAGAACCTGATCCTGGAGGCAGAATATTCCCCAACTTCAAGTGTCCAGAGCTTCCGAGGATGAGACGGGCTACGGCCCTTCATGTGAAGCTCCAGAGAACTGAGGCACAGAGGGACGCTGGCATTTTATCGTGTATTCAAGTCCTTTGTTCGTTTTAAGACTTAAAGATTTCCTGCAGTATGTAATGTATGTAATAACCACACAGAATGCACAGGTGTAAACACATATGTAATTTATTAATGTTTATCTATAAATAGAATTTCTCAATAAAAAAACACACAAGTCTGTGGGCTCCTGTTTTGCCCAGAACATATTCCTGGGAACTACATCAAGCCAGAGGTGCTTCCCATAGAAACAAATCCGACTCAAGGATCCCAGTACCTTCAAAGTTTCAGTTTCAAATAAACCATAGGTATAACTTACAATTTCATAAGACCAAAGATACAGCCATCATTAAAATGTGTGATCATTTGTAAGAACATAATTAAGTCCCATGTTCAACATAGGGGGCATTCATGTAATTTACATGCCGATTACAAGGAGATTCAGTGCACTGTGACCCATACATGTGGCTTCACTTGTAATTCGACTTTATTAAAAATGTAAACAAAATTAAGGTGCTAGCAAAATAACATTAAACTATAATTAATAATCATTTTCACAGGCTATCAAAAGCAAGAATCTCAAAAGATATCTGGTTCTTAAAGGGGAAGGGGATAGAGGGTATCTGTAATACTGTCAACAAAAAAAAGTTATCTGGTTCAGTATCTTAGCAGATTCTTTATGTAACACTAGAGGCCCGGTGCACGAATTTGTGCATGGGTGGGGTCCCTTGGCCTGACCAGTGATCAGGGCCAATCAAGGTGGAGGGTGGCCGGCCAGGGGGAGGGAGAGCAAGAGATTGGCTGTGGGAGCGCACTGACCACCAGGGGCAGCTCCTACATTGAGCATCTGCCCCTTGGTGGTCAGTGCGCATCATAGCGACCGGTTGACTGGTCGTTCGGTCACTTAGGCTTTTATCTATATAGACTAGAGGCCCGATGCATGAAAATTTGTGCAAAAGTAGGCCTTCCTTCCCTCAGCTGCTGGCACCAGCTTCCCTCTGGCATCCGGGACCTGGGCTGCTTCCCTCCAGCTGCCAGCAGGCACCCGGGACCTGGGCTTTGCTCCAGCCCCAGCTTTGTCTGGAAGGACATCTGAAATGATGTCCGGAAGGATGTCTGGTCTAATTAACATATTACCCTTTTATTATTATAGATAATTGTCAGCTGCAAATTCACAGTCTGGTCCATGTTTGAGGTTTTTGTTTTTTTTCCACAGAATTTATATATATATATATATATAATTGTAATGACCCTTTTCCTCCAAATAAATGTTTTCAAGGCAGAGAGGCCTTTGAATTTATTCCATGAGACTGTGAAGTTACTTGAAGTTAGGCTCATTCTTACCAAATTAGCCCCATCTCTCTCCAACCACTCCTTTATTTCGAGAACAACAAAATCCCAATGAATACAGGGTTTGTGATGTATAAACCTGCAACGTTGTATGGGTTGCAAAACCTGGAGTAACCAAATGAGGAAGGGTGGATTTGGAAGAATGGACCCCAAAAAGGTGCTCCCTTGGCATTGTTTTACAATACAGAGGGCTCATTCTCTAAATCGGTTCACCTCTTGGTGAAGAAATTCTGAGTCTTGGGGAGCTCAAGGACATCCAAAGTAATAATCAACATACAGACTGGCATTTTATGATTTGCAGAAAGTTTTCACAAACATCGTTTATCACCACAATTTTGTGATGTAGGCAGGAGAGAGTCTCTCCGAGTCCAGAGAGGTCCGGCTCTTAGTTCAGGGTCACACAGGAAGTCAGCCACTGACTCACGTGCGTGTGCTCCGGGAGGTGGAGGGCAGCGTGGCGGCGTCAGAGCAGACAGCTGGGGTCTGATGGCCAGGTTCTTGGCCCTGGGACTCAGAACCTTACTTTCCCTCCTTTGTGTTAGAAAAGGACCATCCTCAAAATGGTCCTGAGTCCCAATCTAGTAAAGGCAGATGACAGTGACTTGAAAAAGCAAAGGAGGTCAGTCTAGCCAGTCAAGGTGCAAGGTAGGACTTAATAAACTTTCTTCACGTGTGATGAGACTAGATTCCCAACTGAATCTGCTCCATGGACCAGCGAGAGGCCCAGCCTCCCACGGAGCATCTCAGCATGAGGCAGTATTTCTCAGCAACACTCGGGAGTTCCAAAGGACACTTCTCTTGAGAGGTTTTCCCCTTCCCTAAGGCATGACTTTCCCCAGGAAAATGAAGTCTTCACAGGACAGATTTCTTTTCTTTCTTTCTTTTTTTTTTTTTTTTTTGCATTTGGATGGTTTGGGAGCAATTTCCTCTTCCTCATTCCAAAGTCTTTCCTGTCCGGTTCAATTCCAGGACTAAAGTAATAAATCAACAGGAATGGTAACTAACTCTTCATAAGCAGCGGGAACAAAGTGAGTGTGACAAAGTCCTGAGATGCTATCCAATCACAGCCAAGATGAACGTTAAAGCCCCCATGGCTCTGGGGCATGATGGCGTTTACTTCCTTGTGACATTCACTCCGGGGCAGTTCATCCCATGGATGGCTTGGAATGAAAGACACTCAGGTGAATCTGAAGGGCGAAGCTGCAAGGTCAAGGGGCTAGAAGACCCAAAGCTGGTTCCTTTGAAACAGACAAAAGGCAGGCCAGCCATGGCTTTTCGAGGTAGCAGATGACTATAGCTGCATCCTGATGTCCTAGAAACGGAGAGGAATCTTAGAGATCCCCTAGTCCAAGCTTCAAATGACAGACGCAGAAAGTGATGGAAGGGCTGGATCAAGATCTCATAGCCTATTAGGAGCAGAGCCTCGGCTGGAATCCAGGTCCTCAGACTTCAAGTCAAGCACTGTTTTTGCACCCCTGGCACTGCTTAGTCCTGCCTCCTCCGCAGGGGACCGCAGATTGTGACAGGTCTCAGCAGTATGAGCTCCCAACAGTTTCTCCTTTGAAAGCAACACGGCAGAATCCAGGGTTACAAATTGGTGTCCTGGGCCTCACCACAAGCTCACAGGAAAGATTCCAAAGTCTTTTAATAAACACTACGATGCCGCGGGCCCTGCCCAAGGCCCCTTAGGACAAGAAGCTGCTCTAGTTGTAAAGCAAGGCAGGCATCTTGAAGCAGAAGGGGCTGAGGCCACGGCTCTGGGGCAAGCTGTCTGTCTTCGGCTTTCCTCCTAGGTTGCTGCGGAGATTGTTTTCCTCGGGTCTATCTTTGTCCCAGTTCCTTCCACGGGAAATAAATGGAGCATGTCCTGGAGAGAAGGACTGACACTAGACATAGGGAAGAGCAGATGAAGACTGCAACTGACACGGGGACTGGCCGGGAGGACACACATTCAGACCCGGAGCCCGGGAGGAAAGTGTAGTAGTGTCTGGCACAGAACAGGACGAGATGAGACAGTGAGTAGTTTGAACAAGCGAGCATTGTGTGCTTTTGAACACGAACGACTCTGACCGACAGGCACGGGGCGGGGGTAGTGACAACATTGGTCTGTGAGCAGGCAGAGCCAAGAAGGCATATTTAGCGACCCTGTGGCTGAGATAGGACACAGTGAGCGATCATGTTTGGAACATGAGTGGGACCGACCAGGCACAGTAAAGGGACAGACTGACGACAACAGACACTGTGCAGCGAGGGCAAGATGCCAGGAAATGAAAAACCCCTTCCTAGGGGCATCTCTGGAAGAGGACCCCCAGCGAACAGGGGAGCCATCCTCTCCTCTGACCCCCTCAAACGCTGCCTGCTGGAATCCTGGAGGAAAAGCCCGGTGGGCATGGGTGCCTGCCCCGATGGACGGATGGAACGCTCGGATGAGGAGAATACCAGGCGCAGTCACGCACAAGCAGCAGCTTAGGACCTGGCCCTCGCTCGGAGGGATGTCTGTCTTCTGAGTCACTGCCCCAGGGACTAAGTGTCACTGGACTGAGCAGCCATCAAAGGAGAAGTTGCTGGGGGATGGCACTGACTCTCCCATTGGACACCACATTCCACCGCATCCCTGGAGAGGGAAGAAGACCACAGAACCTCGGAGTTGGAATGGATGTCACAGAGGACCTCCGGAAGGAGCCCCCGCAGTGCAGGAAAGCCCCCGTGCCATGCAGACATGTGGGTGGTCAGCCCCTAAGGAAGAATCCCCAGTGACTGGCCAGGACACATTATTTTTGAGCAACTTTAGTGAAAGAGCCTGTTGGTGTTATTAGCCCAAATCTGTCTTCCTAGTGGAACTACTGTGCCCTCCAGGCCCACTTAAAATTCTCCCCTCTACTAATTATTTCCTCCAAGTTTTCTCTCTCCAGGCTACACATTTCTCTAATGTTTCATAGTATATTTTGGCTTCCACAATAGTACCGAGAATGAACATTGTCCTCTGAACACAACCCGTATTTTATGATTCTCTCTCTTGAAACAAGGTGCCAGGAAAGAGCAAAGATCAACACAGTGAGCCTGACACACCATGCTCTTCCCATCACTGGTTTAGTTAACTTCCATGAATGTGGCCTGCATTAAGTTCATTTCTGACTATGGCAATATGCTCCTGGGTTATATTGACTTCATTGCCAAAGTGCATGTTTTTGATACAAACAGTTGTCCATTCCTGTGGTTCTTTATTACATGTTGATGCAGTTTATGTTGTTTGTTTGGGCCACAATATAGGACATGACATGTGTCTCCATTCAATGTCATTTTATTGATCTGGGATCATTTTAGCTGATTGAGATCATTCTAAATCATAACAATTTCAACATTCAAGATGCGATTATTTAGCACCAACTCAAACTAGACTTTGAGGATTTAACAAGCACATAGGGAGGTCAGATAATTTATTGCTGCCTAGATCTTTCAGTTTAGTGTCATCTGCCTTTAAGGTCAAGATAAAACAACTATTGATCAGGACAGGGCGAACACAGAGAGTCGTGGTACACTACGACAGGCTGAGAGTGGGCCCACTCATGCATGGCTTTGACCAATACCTCGCCAAAACATCTCTAATGCCAAGCAGTAAGTAAACCTGACCTAATAGATAATGAAATTAATTGGCATGATTTATTTTTAATAAAACAACACTGACTCTTGCTCACAAATGGTTTGTGTTACAATTGTTCTAGAATTTTGGCAAGGTCTATTTCAAGCTATGAGCCCATAGTTTCCTGAGTCTAGCTGTCAGTATGCCTTTAACAACTCGGTCAATATTTACTGGTCTCCAGGCTGTCCTCATTTCCCCAGTCCTCAACAGAGCAGCAGCCAGAGGTCCAATCCACCGGTCCCTTTAATCCCCTGAGATACAATACTCTTTGGCTCAGAGACAGTTAAATGTTTTCCACCAATCCTGGACAGCAACTTTCTCCCCATAATGTTCTCTCATGTCCAGTTGGAAGACTAGTCTTATTGTAGCAGAATATGTAAGATTTCTTCCATAAATAATGAGATGTAACTATTTCTGGGTTGGCTACTTGCTCAGAACATAGCTTTTGATTCATCCTTGGTTACACATTTCCTCTTCCAGATTTTCCACGTGCCATTTTCAAGTACACATTCACTAGATACTCAAGATGCGGCCTCATGTCTTTACATATCCCCCCACCCCCCAACACACACACACACACCATTTTTATGTGTCTCACTCATTGAAAATGTCCATTAAAAGGAAAACAAAGGATGAACAGAAAGGAATCAAGGAAGGAAGGGTTTCTATTTCTCATTGGCCCAAAATACTTATTTATTATCATCATTATCAACAATAAAACCCCTCCCATTAGTGCGGTATCTGTGTGTTAGGCATTCATTCACGCATTTTATGCCTCTTTAACAGAGAAGGAAACTGAGTTTCCGAGTTTAAATAATGTTCACAATTTTACTCAATTAATAAATGGCAGACCTTATATTTAGGTCACTTTTTATACCAAAGTCGGTGTTTTTTAATTGTCCTGATATATTGTCACTTGTCACCTTGAGAATTACCACTGCTAAGTCCTGGAGTCAGGTGCTGCTGTCTCTAACATTTTCTTGTCCTTTTATGATTAACTTTAGGGCACATATCTTATCTATTCCACCTATGGGAAGCCTACTGTGTGACATGCTCCCCTTTTCACTGAAACACAGTGTGACTGAGACGTTAACACAGCGCCTTCCTGCTAACACCCCTGCCCACTAATGCAGGACCTTTGCCACGTGGCATGTATGTTTCCTGTGATGCAGAACTGGGGAGGCTAGGCGAACAGAAAATCAACCTTGCAAAGGCAGAAGGAAATGAGGGAGGACAGAGTCAGAGGAAAAAACCTAGGCTAGTAAACAGAACAAAGACAGGGGAGCGAGGATGGAGGACAAGGCAGGAAGAGCCACAGAGTTGGGTATATAGAAGGCTCCAGAGCTGTGGGGAGGATGGAGGAGGTCCTTTGAAAAGTGTTTCCAAAAGGTTATATTAGCTGTCTCATGTTGTCTTGGCAGAGATTCAAATACAGGTAGACGCAGACAATAGTATGGTAATTATCAGAGGAAGAGGCTTGGGGGCAAGTAGAAGAGGGTAAAGCGGGGGATAAATAGTGAGGGAAGGAGACTTGACTTTGGGCTTGGCAGTGAACATACAATACAATATACAGGTGATGTATTATAGAATTATGCACCTGAAATCTACACAATTTTATTAACCAATGTCACCCTAATAAGTTATATACATTTTTTTAAAAAGTTTATGCATGATAAATAAGAAAAATAAATATAACAAAGGCCTTAATATACAGGTGATGTATTATAGAATTATGCACCTGAAATCTACACAATTTTATTAACCAATGTCACCCTAATAAGTTATATACATTTTTTTAAAAAGTTTATGCATGATAAATAAGAAAAATAAATATAACAAAGGCCTTAATATACAGGTGATGTATTATAGAATTATGCACCTGAAATCTACACAATTTTATTAACCAATGTCACCCTAATAAGTTATATACATTTTTTTAAAAAGTTTATGCATGATAAATAAGAAAAATAAATATAACAAAGGCCTTAAAAAAGCTACAAAAAAATAAAAGGCTGATATTGTTGTGGACTTGCTAATGGGTGCCTGGTGTCACTTCTTTTTATTCAAGATACATCAGTTTAGCCTTTGTCAAAGAGAGGAGTCATGGAGAAAGGACAATGGCCCAGCCTCTAACCCCATGGAGAACTCACAACCAGCTCCCTCTGGACAGGGCAAATGGGGACTTGAGAATAATGACAGTGTGATCTTGTGTCTTGGCTGTCCTGTGTCATTCTAAACTTACACTACTGTACCAATCTAATTGTTGACACAACAGTTTAATATCATCTGCATTCAAGTTACAAAATTATGGTCCAATATGCTGCACTCCAAGAGACGAACTTCCAGTACCACAGATCACACTCAGTGCACATGACTTTAACACGAAGTGAATCCCTTTCACTTTCAACTGCAAGGTCACCCTACTAACTCAGCCAAGGAAGCAGCTGAGAGCAGCAATGTGACCAGTCAATGGGAGACAGGAACCTAATGCCTTGTTAGCCTCGCCCCATGGGCAACTATGATGACTTAGTCCCTTCCCTGTGCCTCCCTTGCTCATTTTTTAAATGAGGAGGAAGATTAGCTATAAGATCCTTTGCAGCTCTGACATTCTGATTGTATGAGTAGCAGAGATGGTGGGTGACAGATACAAACCTTCTGGTTGGGCACCAGCTGTGTGTGGGACTGTTCTCCAAAGCTGTGGGTAATTGCTTCAAATTTGGCTTTTAATATTCTATTGTTAGGATCTGATACTTTGTATTCTGTGTTGGAGGGAAGAAGTTTCACTGGAAACACAAGGGGGTGTAATTTTTGGATTTGTATTAAAGGATATGAAAGGCCTCCATTTCTGAATCTGTGAAATTACACTGCAAAGCTGTTAAGTGTATCTGGGTAGGAGAGGATAGGGGCTGAGATGCCACCACTTAAAATGCAGCGAGATCACAACTGTCTCTCCTCAAACATATGCTTGATCAGAAACATTGGCAGAGTCGCTCAAAATCCCTGATGCAAAACATCATTAAATACTTCTAGGAATATATCCTAAGAAGCCCGAAACACAATCAGAAAGAATATATGCACGCCTATATTCATAGCGGCGTTATTTGTAATAGTCAAGATCTGTAAACACCCCAAGTGCCCATCAATAGATGAATGGATAAATCACCTGTGGTACATTTACACCATGGAATACTATGCAGCTATATAAAAGAAGGATCTTTTACCCTTTGAGACAGCATGGAGGGACCTGGAGAGTATTATGCTAAGTGAAATAAGCCAGTCATAGAAGGATAAGTATCACATGATCTCACTTATATGTGGAATCTAAGTAACAAAAGACAAACAAAATAGACATTGATGCATACAACACACTGACATGTTTCAGAGAGAAGGGGGGGAGGAAGAGTTTAAACAAAGAACTTATATGCATATATGCATAACCCATGGACACAGACAATAGTGTGGTGAAGGCTTAGGGAGGGGGCAGGAGTGTGGTGGAGGGGGTAAATGGGAGCAAAATGGGACATCTGTAATACTTTCAATGATAAAGATAAATTTTGAAAACATCATTAAAAAGAATCTCCAATATTTTAACCGAAGTGTTTTTAAGTACAGTTCTTGTTTTCATAGTTTTGTGAAAATCCTCTACAATGCATGAAGCATTTGTATATCTTTTCCCATATTTAATCTTCAACACAAATCTGCAAGGGAAAGAGGGTACAGGGTATTTTAATTTAGAAGAGGAAGTAGGTCAATGTATGTGGCCTGGATTGATTGATAGGGAGTGGTGAGTCCATTGCTATAAATCAGGCATTCTGCCTCCCAAAATTCTGTCCATTAGGAAATCATTGGGGGGTGGGAAGAGCTTTGTGATGAAGTGTAATAGTTGATGAAATCAACTTATCATTACCTGTGTTCCAGAAGAAGGAGGAGGAGGAGGAGTTGGAGGGAAAGAATCATCGGCTAAGTCATTTCACAAAGTGGTCCAGAGACTATGTGTATAAGAATTAACTTGGGTACCTGTAACAAATACAGATTCCCAGGATCTAGACCTCTGACAGCACGGTGAGAGGACAGAGGTGAAGTGGCAAGAGCAGAAATTTGCATTTTAAAAAGGTGTCCTCAGGTGATTCTTATGAACGTGGGAGGATGATACTCCATGAACAGAGGGACATCCATTTGTTCTACTCATCCTTGAGGCAGAACTTAGACCCAGAGACTTAGGTGGCAGCAAAGAGACAGGCAGGAGAGTGGGAAAGGCCAGAGGCATTTAAATGCACCCAAACCGGTTAGTAAAGTGGACAAGGGGATGTTTATTGGTTTTCATGACATTGACGATGAAGAAATGAGAAAAGACTTGGTGATGATCATAAATATGAAAAGGCAAAAAAATGTAAAGAGATGCACCAGCAATATATTCTTAGATGTTCTTTATTGATAAAAAATTAGAATGTTCGGGTGTAATGACCTGATGAAAACTAAACTGCCTGTAAACAGTGAGTGCACACACTGTGCTGTCAGTAAGTTACATTACTCAAAAGCAATGCCTTAGGTCAACTGCTTTATTTGTCTTTAGATTCACTATCAACCAAAATAGCCTGCTGACTCTGGGAGACTATTTCCCAAACGTGGGATGTGTTCCACAGGTGATATGCCAACCAATCACCTGTGGAACCAGCATTAAATAATTTGAATCTCAGTAAGGAATTCAATATGTCTTTCACTCTTTCTGATTATTTTATGATTTTTTAATCTCTTTTGATTCTTTTTTAAAATGTATTCTCACAGGTGACATACAACAGCATATTAATTTCAGCTGTAAAATACAGAGATTAAACATTTATAGACCTGATCAAGGTGATCTTTCTGCTAACTTTAGAGAAAGACTCAGTTTGGCCACGCTCCGGCTTTCACAAGCCACTCAGACTCAACAAATGGAGAGCAGGCCTCAGGCTCAGGGCCTTTCACAGGCAAATAGGACAAAGTTAAATTTTAATAATAATTTATGCAAATATTAACCTTTTTTTGTTTCATTGCATTTATTATTAATCATCTTCTCTAGATGGTTTTGCATTTAAGAACATGCTACAGAGTTTCCTTTACAAATATATTTTAGAGTAAAAGTGTATTTAAAGACAAACAGTAAATCAGTAATAGCATGGGTAGAAAGCAGATATGGTAAAAACTTGTGAAGGCAGCAGGTGAGTGACAATAGCCCGTATCAGATAATAAGAAAACTGGCCCTAGCTGGTTTTGCTCAGTGTGTAGAGCGTCAGCCTATGGACTAAAGGATCCCAGGTTCGATTCCAGCCAAGAGCATATGCCTGGGTTGTGGGCTCGATCCACCCCAGTGGGGAACATGTAGGAGGCAGCCAATCAATGATTCTCTCTCATCGTTGATGTTTCTATCTCTCTAGCTTTCTCCCTTCCTCTCTGAAATCAATAAAAATATATATTTTTTAAAAAAAGGAAACTGAATTGCAGAGCGCATAATGTCTTGGCAAGGACATAAACCAGCATCTCCCCTGGGTGGAAGCTCTAGGATCTCAGGCCACAGCTCTTTCTGCTATTTTGTGCTACTTGCAGAAAAGACCACACATAGCTGAGTCTGTACAGTTTGGAATGCCTGACTGTGTGGCCTCAAGACAAAATGTATTCCCAAGGGCTCTTTAATTACATCATGAGCCTCAGCTACCTCCATCTTTCAACAAGCCAAAGTGCAAGATCAAATCAGTGGGCACAATTTATTCTAATCCCAATGCATCTGCTTCCCTCCTGCTCCACAGACAAACCAATCTCCTTGAGAGATTTTCTTTTTTGCCATTGCCTACCACATTTCCTAAATGACAAGGGACTGGAACATGGAGTTTTGGGGGGATCGGACTGTTTGTCTGCTTTTCCTACTTTTATATGACAGAACCTAAAAACATCTAGGAGAAAATGCCTTAACAGAATGGACCTGTAATGAAAACAGCCGACATTTATTGAGTGTTTACTATGTGCCAATGACTGCTAAATAGGCAAATCATGGCCTATTTCACAGAATTTTCACAATAATCCTACCCCATACGCTCTAGTTGAGTGGAATGAGGCTTACTAACTTGCCATGTCCAACATCTAGGGAGAGGTTGAGCGACGACCTAGACCAGGCCATCCACCTCAAAGTCTCCACTGCATCAGCATCATGAAATGAGCACCTTCACCTAACAGGCACCCTGGACTCCTAGACTTGGCAGGTTGAAGAAATCCTGCTCTTGAGAAGCTGCCTAGAGGAGTGAAGGGTATGTCAGGTGCATAAAAGTCCTTAAGATCCCACAGAATGAGCTGAACTTCCAGGAGAAGGAGAAGCAGGGGGAAAGAGAGTCCAGAGGAGGAAGTCACTGTCGTTACTCAAGATTGAGGGGCGGGACCAGCAGAGTTTAGAAGGCTGTACTGAAACCACTCCTCAAGGAATGATGAGTAGGCTCCTGCCAGGCAGGAAAGCCAGGAAGAACTTTTGAAGCAGCAGAAATAATAATCCTGAGGCAGGAGAATCCACTGCTTATTTGAGGAAAACAGGTCAGTCTTGCATGTGTATTGCATAGGGAGTTAGGTTGGGAAGAGTTGAAGGAAATGAGCTGGAAAATCAGATTGGGTTTAGCAAGAGGAGCTTGTATGCACTTCACTATCTGCCCACTGCAAGTCACTCTATGTTGCTCAAGGTTATTTTATTCAACTCAATCCAGCCAGCATTTACAGTTTAGAATCCTACACACCCAAATGGCCTTTTCATCCGCTTGAATGAGACATGTGAAATAGCTTCTTTCTCCATAGTTATATCATACACACAGTCCCAAAGAAAATCAGAGGTAGAAAAAGAATTATAACTTGCAACACTGTCGAGGGAAGGTCACTTTAAAATCACCAAATACGTGAACAGCCTTGAGTGCCATCCTAGAGCCCAGTCTTCTGGAAGCTCTGGAAGAAGAATGCAGAAGAAGTTGTCCAGAATGGCCTGATTATGTGTGTGCGGTGTGTGTGTTGGGGGGGGGGGGGGGGGGCGGGGAGGGAAGAATGGAATCCAAAAGCAGGCCTTGAACCATCAAAAAAAAGTGAGATGGTAATATCTCTGCTATATACTCTAATGGCAGGAATCTTGCTTCTCAGAGCCCTGCTGAATCCCCGCTGCCTAGAACAGTGCATGGACCATACCCAGCATGTAATGAAAAGGTAACAGGTGAATGAATAAGTAAGATTTAGGGTTAGAAATTCTGAGACTTGGAGTCTGGTCTTCACCAGCAAGATTGAAGTCTTTTGGGTTCAATATTCTCGTCTGTTTAATGGTCTATTTAGGTTATTCTTAACAAGACTAACAACTTCATGGAAAAGCTACACGAAACATTGGCAGGATGGGGTCAGTGGTCATGATTTTGTAACCCCCGCCCCCCCCAATATGAAGATCTGTTTTGATCAAAGTAGTCGTAGTTTTATTGTTCACAGGTCCAAGGAAGAGTCTATTGAAACCAAAGATTTCCACACCAGAAAAATACTGTTTAAAAACCACTGGACTGCTGGAGGTCTGTTGTCGTCTCCAGCTATAAAATGCTAAACTTTGATGATGCTAACATACAGGGAAGTAAAATCTGACCAACCTTTGCAACAGCTATGGCTGTTCAAACAATGGAATGCTTGCTTTGGATAATAATGATGAGCTACTCCTCACTGGGAAGAGGGACAGCCGGCTCCTTCCCAGATAAGCGGTAGAAGAGATAACTGCACTGGTTGGGATATTTGAGCAGAACACTTCTGAAGTCCTTCCTGTGCCTGATAAGCAAATGTTTCGTATTCTTTCAAGAGTTTTCAGATAACTAGCAAGGGGCATAGTTTTGTAGTTAAAAGCAAGATTTTGGAACTCCGATGAACATGCATTCGACTCTTGGCCTTACCATTCACTAACTACAGGACACTTCCCAAGTTACCTGGTCTCTCTGAGTCTCAGTTTCCTCACTAGTAAAATGAGAATAATAACACCTGCTCAACAATATCACACATGTAATGCTCTTAGATCAATGCCTGGTATATGAGCCAGTGCTTAGTAAATTGCAGATTCTAAGATGATGACGATGAAGGTAAAGATAGTGATGACTAGACCAGAAAATCTAAAATCAAGTAATTCCTAATTATTTTACTTGACAATCATATATATGCACATATATGTGTATACACATGTAAATACGTGTGTGTGTGTGTGTGTATTCACACACACATACTCCTTTCCCCAAAGTCAGAAACTTAAAGCAGACAATGCTAATTCACAGAGGAAAAAACTGTATTATACCAGCCAGCAAAGGAAGTAAAAGTCTAAAAAGGATAAAAGAAACATAAGCAGGCACCATATATATTTGTTAGGCTTATAAAAATATAGATTCACTCATTCCTTAGAGAATAAAAGGCTCTCTAAGAACAATTCTAAGTGTGAAACACTTCTAAGAATTTTGTTAAAAATAACCTGCAATAGGCACGGAAATGAAGTTTAAAATCTTTTTGTGGAAAGTGAGTTCTGAGCTCTTTGGTTGAATAGAGCCCCCTCCGTTGGTCTATTTATATAACCAGAAGCCACTCACTGGGTTTCCTCACCCAGGAGAGGAAGCTGGCTTCCCAGCACTGCTAGTAGGACAGCAACTGGAACGTCCTGCAGGCTCCTTCTCCACAGTTCCTCCATCCTTGCAATTAACGCACCTTTCCTTCCCCTCTGAACTCACTGCTCAGGAACTAACCTGTCCCTTATCAGGAGGATGTAAATTATGGCGATTTTGACACCAAACCATTTCCCTTCGGACCCTGTGCTGACAACGAAGCAGTGTTCCAGAAGCAGGAGCCTGTCCTACCAGCCTGTGTTCCTGACATTTTGCCCAGAAAGATGATGAAGAGGATAATGAGGACATAATGTATCAACAACTTCACATTCCAGGCTCTGTATGTATAGTATCTCACACAACCCTCACTTCTACTTTCATTTGGCATGGGAAGAAACTGAGGCACTGAGAGGTCAAGAAACTTGCCCGGGACCACACAGGTTCGAAGTGGCAGGACCGGAAGTCAAACTGAGGTCCAGCAAACACCAAGCCCTGTGCTTTTAGCCACTAGTCCCCTGGTTCCTCCTAGACTGTGTCCTGCCTTGTTGTTTTCAGAGCCTGAAGTCCTGGCCCTAACTCTCTCCATGAAAAGGGAAGAACATGAAAACCAGATTGAGGGCATGTCTCTTTAATCCCAGCCTAGGGTTCCTTCACCCTACAAATCTGTAAGCAGTAATTACATTCATATGAAGGCCTCAAACAACAGAAACATATCCTGATGGGTGAATATGACAATATTTTCCTCCAATGGACTCTCGGGCATCAAGTCAGCTGTGTAGCACTGAGCATCTATAGAGCCCAGGAGGTAGTTCTGCCTTAGATTTGTCTAAATTCCCCACCAGCCATATTGCCAGAAGGATCATAAAGCAGGAAAGAATGGCCCCTGACATTGACCGTATCGCCTCTGACACGCCTGTTCCCACTGTAATCTTTCAAGGTCTCTGGCTTTCACCAAACAAAATGTTAGGCAGGCTGAAGTGGCTGTTACTCCCTTGTGTTGCACTGCATTGTGGGAGACTTTGGCAGTTCTGTGGCACAATGTCACAAAGGAAGGGTCTAAGAACATCTTCAGTCTCCCAGCCCTTCCTCAGTGACACTAATGATCCATGTTTGCAGTGCCTGGTGGCCATCTACCCTTCTAAGTGCATGGTGGTCATCCACCTCTTTCCTCCTCCTTTATTAGGAATTCCCTAGTAAGGCAGCTGTGCCCTGAAATTCGCACTGTGTACTAAATTAAAATGTGTATTCTTAAACCTTCTATGCTTTGATCCTACCTCTCTCCCATGGCCCCATGCTGAACAAGCTGGGTCCCTCTTTCCCATAACATCCCTCAGATATAGAAAAACAGAGCTTATTACATTGTTCTTCATCTGTCATGAATTCCAAAGAAATCACGGTGTTTACCCTCTTCTGAACACACTCCAGTTTGTCGACACCTGCTATGGGCCAGGTGTCATACCTGCATCATTCCACTGCGGACTAGCCCCTCGTTCACATGGGGCGTGGTTTTCTGGGGGCTCGCTTAGTGTGCTTTGGAGGCGATTCCTTCCTGAACAGCTGCTCTGACTAAATTGGAAGGGCTGTGTCCCTGCCAAGTACATGCTGTAAGGGAACATGCTCATAGAGCCTGCCTGTGGGAAGGGCTTCTCTGCAAGGTTACTGCCTGCACTCTAACCACACAAATTCAGGGCCCTCCCCCTCTCCCCCCCCCCCAAGAAACACCAATGGCCTTCAACAGGGTTGTTTCCCCTATCTTGTCTTGGGAATGGATGGAGATGAAGAGGGCCCGCATGGTGCTGGGCTGCACTGCAGTGGGCTGATAAAAGCATCTGCTCCTCCTGGCATTGCCAGAAGACCTCTCCTGCTGTGCCCTGGCAGAGGGGAGGAGGTTTTTTGTTGCGAAGCCCAGAGGAGTAGTTTAAAGCAGGGTTCTTCAACCTCAGCATTATTTTGTTGGAAGGAGGGGCGCTGTACTGTGCATTGTCAGATTTTAGCAGCATCCCTGACCTCTATTGCTGGATGCCAATAGCATCCACTGATTGTGACAACCAAAAATACCTCCAGACATTGCAAAATGTGCCCTGATAAACAGAACAGTCCCCAATTGAGAACATAGGGAATACAGTCATTCATCTATATATAATAAAAGCCTAAGCAACTGCTACAACGAAACAACCAGAACGACTGGTCGACCAGTTGCTATGATGCACACTGACCACCAGGGGACAGCTCCTGCGTTGAGTGTCTGCTGTGCTCCCACAGACAACCTCCTGAGGTCCCTCCCCCCAGGCCAGCCAGCCCCCCTACCTCCCAGCCCCCCAATAGGCCTTGATCGCTGGCCAGGTTGAGGGACCCCACCATGCATGAATTCATGCACTGGGCCTCTAGTATTTTAATAGTTATGTATGGTGTCAGATGGGTAATAGATTTATCACTTCATAAGACATATAAATGTCTAAGCACTATGTTCTACACCTGAAACTAATATGGTATTGTATGTCAACTGTTATTGAAAAACAAATCTTAAAATTTTTTTAAAAAAATACTGAGCTGTTTTGGAAATAAATCATTGAGAGAGAGAGAGAGAGAGAGAGAGAGAGAGAGAGAGAGAGAGGGAGAGAGAGAGAGAGAGACTGAATTACTGGTTTAAACCCACACTATCTCAGTAGTTTAACACATGGAGCTAGGCCTAAACTTGAAGCATTTTCTACTTCAACTTCCTCATTTTATTGGTGCAGAGAGATGGTGGTTATCAGGTGATTGAAGAGATGAGAGCCAGGCTTCTTGCTGTTTCCATGGCACCAGTGGCTCTCAATCCTGCTGCCCATCAGAGCTCCTAACACATATGCATTTTTGGTCCCCACCCAGACCAATTAAAATAGAATCTCTACCAGTAGAACCCAGGCTCAGGTGTTACTTAAGACTCCCAGGTGACACTGGTGTGCAGCCAATGTCGAGGGTCAGAGCATCATACCACACTGTCTCAATTCTGGACCTCAGATAAACCATCTTGGGCATCTCTGAGCTGAGGGCTGTTTGCAGACTTGCCCTACAGGGTGCCATGTACTGTCCCTCTCTACTGTGGGCACCAATCTCTGAGGACTTCTACACAGAACCCTAACACCCTAACAACAAGTGCACTTGCAGAACCAAAGGAGGAAAATACACACACAGAATATACCCAACTTCTTGGACATGGTTAGCACGTCTTTATGTTGGATCAAAGAAATGCCTAATTTAAAAACCGTAAAACATATTCAAAATAATAGTCTCAATTGTTCCGCACAGGGCATGATGTACCCAAGAAACAAGTCTTGTCTCATGTTACTTAAACAACTATTTATACACAGTGTGATTAAGTTAATGTAATTCATTTCTGGCTTTTCTTCTAGCAGAGGGAATGCTGCATTTCTTGTTTAAGAGCAGTGAGCAGAACACAGAGATTTCCACTGACTCCTTTCTTAAGAAATGCTTATCAGGAAGCTGAGGAAATAACTAGATAAGGTTGTTTATCCAAGATAGGAGTGATACTATATGTACAATTATAATAACAGCAATTGTAGCAGCTTCCATTCATTGAGTGCTTGCTGGGTAACAGGATCTTGGCTCAGCTCTGCACATATGTTGTATCATATTTAACGTTAACAAAAGCCCTAGGAGATAGTTTCTAATAGTATCCCCATTTTATAGATGAGTAAAGAGAGACCCAACATTTATCAATAAGTGACAGATGTCAGGACAGTAACCCAGGCGTGCCAGACTCCAGCACCTACGACCATTAGGTTACACCTGGTGGGCTGTCCCTTTTATCGAAGTTCACCTTCCTCTAAGTCAGAGGCAGGACTTTCCTTGACACTATGTCTCAGTGGAGGGGTAATGTTTGAGGCGCCACAGTTTGGCCCAGAAGTGCACATACCAGAGGGCAGCTTAAGCCACCTGATCACCAAACTTTTGCAGGTACATTCTGCAAACAGCACCAACTGTTCCAATCCTATTTGGTGAGGCACATGGAGCGCTCCTGATGTTGTTATTCCCCCTATTGTCCTGGTGTGATCGCCACAGGGGCCACCTTTTCCTGCGAGGTTGGCATTGGGGCAGGACAGGCGAGAGGACCAGCTTCAGGGCTGTGAGACTAGTGCAATCACACAGGAACCCAGAGCTTGGTTTAATGCTCTGCTTGTCATGATCCTGAAATTCTTCATAACTCTATCTATGAACTTGTGAAGGCTGAAGTGCCCATGGAGAGTGCATGTGAGCACAGGCGGCCCAGTACATGTGTGCACTGTATATAGTTCCTTGCCACCCAATCACATTTGTGATGCCTCAGGAGCACAGAATTCTGGGAGACCCACTATGCACAAAGAGTTTAGCAAGACTCAAACCCCACCCCCACACCCCACACACAAAATAAACACATTATAACTATGAAAAGTTTTCCTCTTTTCCATCACTCTCTGTTGGCATCTTCTATAACATGCTTACCATATATTCACATTGAGTCTTGCTGAATTCCAGGGGTCCACCAGAACTGTGTGCTCATATTTCAGGTCAACAGTTCTATGACTTAGTAACTGGGAATTCTGACAGCCCTGAGAGGCCACATCTTCCATTTGAACCAGAACTTGCCAAATGTAGAAAGAAAGCAATGATGTTCTAAGAAACAGGAACCACCAAGGAGCCTTATCAAGCCTTTTCTCACTCCTGTTGCTTCCCCGTATTAGCCAAGCACTTATCCTGAAAATAGGATAGGAGGACAAACCATGGTTCCTTTTGCTTTAAGTCCTTCCATCATCCGTAGCTAAAGTTAGACAGCTGAATGTGTGTGTATCAAGAAGTGAAATAAAAAACTGTGTTAGTCTTTTGCACTGTCTGATAAAAACAAAATACATAAGCATATCTGCACTACAAAATACAATTTGTGGAATTTTAGTGATTCCACAAGTCTAATGATTTTACTTGTAATTGCATTTAAAATTGCCATTGTACAAAATAAAGATGAATGGTAAATTATAGGCTAAAAATTGAAAATTGTATTTTATTTCTTTTACTAGAGAAAAGGTAAATACACCATGAAGGTTGAGAGAAAGACTGCAGATGAAAGAAAAAGGTTTTTCATTTTAATACTTTAATGGCATTTCCCCCTGCCCTTTGACAAATAAGGCCTTGCATTTTCATTTTACACTGGGCCTGCAAATTATGTCGCCAGCCCCGGGGGAGGTTGGGAGAGACAGGGCAAGGTCATCCTCATCCATCTTTGATTCACTCAGATTAAGTCTGCTTTGGCTCAATACAATGAGGTAAATGTTGATCCAGTTGCAACCTCCAAAGTTCAAGGTAAAGGCTAAAAAATGGCTTTTAAATGTCAAACAACTTGCCAACATTAGCAGAACCCTCTCAGGATCCAAAGTAAATCAAACCTAAATTATTTCCTCATCCATGGGTAACCTTCCAATCCACAGTGTGAAAACCTCAACTTAAAAGGGGCATTCTGGTATGTTGAGATATGAAGGGGGCAAGTGGTTTCACAGAGAAAAAGATGACTCTACAGTTATGGAATTAGTAAATATTTTTTTTAAATGGTGAAAACTTATTTGAGTATACACCGTCTGGATGAACAATAAGGTCTAGTAAAAGCATTTATTCATTCATTCAATAAATATATTCATTGAACATGTACTACACCCTAGGGCAGTGGTCGGCAAACTGTGGCTCGTGAGCCACATGAGGCTCGCGAGCTCCGGTTTGCCGCTCTGTTGACTAATGAGTTTGCCGACCACTGCCCTAGGGAAACTTTGGGGAATAAAATGAACATGTTACCAGCCCTCATTATTGACAGTCTGACTGGGGAGATAGTTAATAAACAAGAAGACAAAAAATAAATACAATTATAAATTCTAATCATTGTTATTTATAAAGGAAATAACAGGAGTGACAATGGGGAAGAATTGTTTTTCTTCTACTGTTTTATCCCCCTGTGGGAATGTCATTCTTTTTGCCTCTTTCTCACTTGCAATTTTTCTCTATCCTCATTTTTCCTCCTCTACATATATAAGTCTGAATATACTAATCTTGTGCACAGAAATGTCAAAGACTTACATAGCATTTCTGCTAGAATTAGTTCATTTATTATTGAGCTTGGGTTGATAAGAGTTACTAAGCCCAAGGAACAGCACAGATTGCCTTCTTCCAAAAGAAGGCTCAGTTAGATCTAGAGCTTTTGTCAAAGAGAACTTTTTATGATGATGGAACTACTACACATCTGTGCTCTCTAGCCCAGTAGCTACTCAATGTGGCTATTGGATACCTGGAATGTAGTTAGTGGTTGGCCTATTACACAGCATAGCTCTAGGAATCTCCAAGTCAATGAAAAACATGTTTATCAGGTGGGTGATGAAGAATGGTAGCCAAGGGCCAAGTTTGACAGACAAGTTCTTTGGGAAGTGCTTGCAGAAATGCTCAGCCTTCTTGGAAATTGGATGAGTGTTCTAGGTCTGAGCAGGATCTAAGTTTGGGGAACCAGGGAAGAGATATAAACCTGGCATGAGAGACACCCATCCCCCAAGCTAAACTTTGCATGTAACCCTTGCTTGTGTTACCTAACTTATAAATAGTCTGTTTTTGTAACATAATTATCTCTCCCACGAAGACAGAACTTTGCAGTTAGCAAAGCAATTTCACATCCATTATCTGCTTTGATTATCACAATGAGGTAGCGAGACAGGCAGGACAGGGGTTATTTACCCAAGAAGCCAAAACTGGAATCCTCAACAGATTTCATGTAGAGAAAATCTCTAAGGTTACCATTAGTACCCTAGTCCCTACTCTGCCTTGGATCATCTGGGCTAATCTTCACAGAGACAGTTAAACAGAAGAAAAGCTAGTTCTGGGGAGAAGGGACAGAATCATTCTCCCATCCCCCTGTCAAGCCTTGCAATATTCCTGGTACTTTACTAGGTTCTGAGGATACAACAGGGAACAAGACTGGCAAGATCCGTGGCATTCTACTGGACAAAGAACCCCAGAATGAAATCAATATGACTTGTTCCTATCATCCATGTGAATGTAGTCATAGTCTATATGGTCACACTATGCCTCCCAAATGAGGAGACTTACCTGGCTTGAAGACTTGAAGAATGTCTGAGCAAGGCAAGCTTCTAAAGAAAATTTTACTAGTTAACATCAGATAAAAATCATGACCCTTTAAGAGAGTCTAAAAGAATGTAAGAATTATAAATTGTGTCTTAACCTTGAAGCATAAACAATGCTAGTAAACACTGGACAGACTGATTCATGAAGTTCTAAAACGGTGGTTCTCAAAGTTTAACATGCTTAAGAGTCATATTGGCAACCATGTCATTTTCCCGAACCTGTTCCAATTCAGTGAATGGGACCCAAGATTCTCTGTTTTCACTAAGTTCCCAGGTGATTCTAATGTGAGTGGTCTGCTGACCATACTGTAAAGAAAAAACAATCAAGAAAAATATAAATGAAGGCTATAAGTAAGAGGACATGATCATGTTTTCCAAACCTTCAACAATAGTGTATGGAGAGTAATGGGAGAAATTGGAATATTCAGACTGTAAAGAAAAGCCTCAGAAGGGACATATCATTGAAATATACAGAAAGGTCATTTCAATAAAGAAGATGTAGCTTTGTTTTCTCTTGCTCAAGACAACACTACAGCCATTAGTAGAAGTCATAGCGATGGAGACATCAACTCAATATAAGGAAGACTTAATCTCTAGAGCTGCCTAACCATTGAGCAGACTCATGAAGTAGTAAGATTCTCTTATTGCAGGAATAGAAGTGGGGATCAGATGACCATCATCAGTGATGACAAGGAAACTATTGGTTAGGTAGCGACCCCTACAGCTCCCGTTAAACCTGTGCACAACTCCGGTGATGTCCACTGTGCTGTGATTATTTGCTTAAGAGTCTCCTTCCTTGGCTGTGAGCTAATTGAGGCATCAACTCTCATTCTATTCTCATGTTGGATGCTCAGTACATGGTTACTGTGAATCTAAGCTCAGAACCTAATAAATCAAGTTCTAGTATCTGCAAATCTGGACTTCTGATTAGTTTCCTGTAACTTCAAAAGAAAATCTGGAATTTATAGAACTCTCCTCTGGGTTCAGAGTGAACTGTTAGCTAAACCCTTGTCTTCTCCTTCAGGGAAGTTTTAAAGTTTCCTTCAATGAAGGTCTCACATCTTTCTTTTACATTTTAAAGTACCTTGATTGTTTCCTAATTCCCATTCTAGTTGGTTATTTCTGGTATGTAGTCTAGTATCTAACAATGTCTGAGCTTCCTTGTGAAATATCTCAGTTTCCACAGTTTACAGAGAATTTTCCTGGCAGATGATCACATATTTTTTTAAAACAGTAAATTCACTCCCTTCCCCCAATTTTTATCCCTCATATTTCTTCTTTTCTGTCATTTGGATTTTGCACCTACAATGTTGAACAGTACAGGGGACAAGGCATCCTTGTCTTATTCCCGACTTGATTAGAAACACAACCGATGTTTCCTCCTTAGGTTATCTCCTCCCTTCTCTGCATCATGTTTGATGTGCTTTTCCTAGAGTGGGAAAAATGACTCCTGTATGACATGAGAGAGATTGGTAGATGAGGAAAACAGCTGTAGGACCAAATTAAGCATGTGACAAATAGAGAGAACCTGGCTCCAAATTCACTAAGGATCAGTACACACACAAGATGAACCTCTTAGAATCCACTGCCCAGATGCTGGCATTATGCCTCCTTCTAACATATGTGTGCACACAAATTAATACTCCCCCAAGAAACATTTATATAACAATAATTCATGTTTAGAAGCCTTTTAAAAGGCCATGTAACCTATATATCTAGACAAACTATTTAATCAGCCAACCAAATTGTATCTTCACTTCTATTTTTTAAAAATCTTTTTATTGATTTTTAGAGAAAGAGGAATGGAGAGGCAGGGAGAGAAATATCAATATGAGAATAAAACACCAATCAGCTGCCTCCTACATGCTCCCTACTGAGGATTGTGGCCCACAACCTGGGCATGTGCCCCGCCCAGGAATCATACAGGCAAATTTTAGTGCACAGGATGACACCCAACCAACTGAACCACACCAGACAGGGCTCTTCACTTCTATTTTGATTATGGGCTGGATAGCACAAAGACGACATATATCCAATAGAAAACAACCAAGCATAACTGCCTACTGCTGCATACAATAGTACAATCTGAGTGATCAAAGTCCTCTAAGAATGTCTGGCAAAAGCGTATTTTATCTCATTGGCTGTGCATCTGCTTGTTTAATGGTAAAATGTCAATGTAAGTCCAAGGGCCAAAGGATAGCACCAAGCATGGAAGACCTAACATTCTAAACCACTAAGACCGGACTGGCCTGTTTTCAATTCAACCTGAAAAAGTCAAATCGCATTGTCTCAAAAAAGGAAAAAACGGCCCCACAATGTCACGATCTGGCTCTCCCCATTCTCAGGGTTTGGAAAGAGACATCAGGACTAATCACGGAACATTCAACTCCAGGTTGTCATGACCCGCCTCTCCCCAGTGTAATTCCTGGGTTGCAGACTCAATCCTCTATAATTTTTAGAGTCTCGGGAAAAATAGAACACCCACAGATAATCCTCAATTTTGAGTGTTTTAATCTTTCATTAGTCTGAAGACAGTCATGAAGATATTTCATCAGCAAAAATGTATTGATCATTTTGTCATCTACTGTTTCATAGTTATATGGTACATAAATAAAGCCGTGGTTTCTGCCCTTAGGAACATTTGGTGTTACAGACGTTAAATAAGGAATTCTATAGTCAAAAGCAGTACAAGTGCCAAGAAAAATAAAGGCGAGGGAATAGAAAGGTAAAAGCTAGTTTACTTTTGAAAGTTTAGGTTTGATACTCTTTTGATTCATCTGAATTTGTTGATGTTCCCACTTGTGGGGATTTTTAAGAAAAATGTAAATTTTTCTTAAGTTGTGTTAATACAGTGCCCTGGAGAATTAATTGTATGATTTGTTTATTTAGTCAGCAAGAGTTCAAGTTCCTATATACATCAGGCAACAGATTGGGTATGTAGCAGCGAATTAAACAGGAAGGCATTCCTATTTTTGCAAGGTTTACATTCTAGCAAAGTCAGGTTTCAAACAGTCTTCCTCTCTTGGGATAGACTGCCCCCACTCTTATAAGATTCCCACCCCCACAGAAAAGTATCTCAGACCCACCTCCTGCACTCTTCATGACCATGAAAAATGCAAGGACTAAGGTGGGGATAGTGTAGCCATAAGGCATCTCTAAACTGCTGTCTCTGCTTTATAGTCACATGGCAGATTTCCAGAGGCAGCAGGGATAAAACCATACATATTAAAAACTGTAAAGTGGGGTTTCTTGGGCTGCCCTAGAAACCCCCAAACTCTTTCTATGACTGTTTCTATGGGAAAGGCCACCCAAGTTCTAAACAACTGGCTTAGTGCACGCACTGCTGAAGCACACTCCGTAAGCTGTCAACAGCCTGTGCTCAGGCAACTAACTGCTAGCTCAAATAGCTAAAAATGATCTGGCACCCACACCGAAGTTCCTGTACACACATTTTACTTTATAGTTGGAGCCTTTCCATGACACTCGCTAAGGCATAATTATTACGATGTCAGCCTCAAGGAGTAGCCTTGGAGGCCCTTCCACCAGCTGGAATCACGACACCATACTAGGCTTTAGCTACACGGCTGCCTACACTGGTGGCAGAAAATTGAATGCAGGCTTCTGAGCAGCCCCTGAGGCAAGGTGTTTCTATTTCATCACAGTCCCTATTTGCACTTCATTTCTTCCACGTGCACATCAAAATGCCTCAATTTTCAGGTGCCAGAACAGCTGATTATCGTCACCATCGGAAACGGTAAATGCTTCTCTCAAAGAAGGGACTGCTCTTTAGAAATTCCTGCGCATCTCGGGGCACAGAAAGAAAATGTCCTTGACGGTTCATTGTGGCTATGGAATGAACACACCGATCACACATGTGTGTTTTCATAGCTGAGAACAACTCCAGGCCACGGTGCCCAGAAAATTCTCAGGGTTTGGAAAGAGGCATCAGGACAAACCACAGAACATTAAACTCCAAAGTTCCTCTCACTGCCATCAACCAAGGTGATCTTGGGTAAAACACATCCATGTTCCAGTTCCTTCTTGGTCCTGTTCTCTCCCTGGGACGGCTGCCTTGGTCTCACTCCAAGTCTCACCTTCTTATAAAATGCTGTTCTATGAAGCCTTCCCAGATTCCCTTAAGCCAAATCAGCTTCTTTCTTACTCATATCCCCACTCCAGCAGTCCATATCTGTTATAACATTTATCACGTGGTATTATTGTTGCATATTTATTATTCTATTTATATTAGTTTATCATGCTATTTTATGGTCCTCTCGGGGTATCAGGCAATAGGTTATCACTCCTACTTCTAATATTAATAATATCATTAGTAGTATTATGAGTGTTTACTACTTGTCAGACTATGTGAATACAATCTCCAATTGTTACAAGAGTCCTGTGAGGTGGACATTATCATTCTTCCCACTTTTTTCTATATTGGAGGATAGTAAAACCAAGAGAGATTATGTAAATGGTTAGTCATGGCACCGAGAGTCAAAATGAAGTCTATTTTTCCTTAAAAGGTGGGCTTTTTACCACTACTCTAAAACACTACCTATCAATAATAGTAGATGGTATTTACTAAGTGCTTACTAGATGTCAGGCTCTGTACCGGGTGCTCTACGTACATTAGCTAATGCAATCCTCACAAAACCCTGTAATGTAGATATCATAATTATAACCTCAACTTTACAAAAAGGAAATTAAGGTTCAGAATGGTTAAATGACTTGCCCAAGGTCACAGAACTATGAAGACTGGATCTGAATGTAGGTCAATCTCCCCTTACCCAATACTCTATTCCATGACCAGATGGTAGATTTTCTTTTGTCTTTGCAAACACTGCACAGGTCTTCAAGAATAACCTGTCTGGAGACAGAAAACTGGACAGTGACCCAGTTTTCTGACTCACACATATAAACCAAACCTTTCAAGCTCCTAGCACTCACCTTAGCACGTGTGTGGACCCATTAATGGTTGTGGTTGAACAGGGGACAGTCTGACCCAGAATGGAAGGTCTTCGGTAGCGCTCATCATCACAGCAGAGGATGATGAGAAAGGCACGTCGAAAAGACTTATTCAAGAAAGCGTAGAGAAAGGGGTTCAATCCAGAATTGATATAGCCGAGCCAGAGGAAAGCTGTCCACACCTGCCCAGGGACTGTGTAGTCTACGAACGGATCCACAATATTGGTGACAAAGAATGGAGCCCAGCAGAGGCAGAAGCAACCCATGATGATGCACAGGGTCTTGGCTGCTTTGGTCTCTGTCCTCATGCGATGAGTGCTATGCTGGTCTGTCGGCTGGGGTCTGCCCTCCGAGGGGGCTCCTGCCCGTTGTAACATCTGGATCTGTTGGGCGTGCTCCTTGGCTGTGACATAGATGCGGTAATAGGCCAGCACCATGAGGAGAAACGGGATGTAGAAGGCTACCACGGAACAAGTGATGGCGTAGGGCTTGTTGACCATGAAGATACAGTACGTGGAGTTAGAGTTCTGAGGGAACTTCCTTTTTTCTATCTGAGAGGTGGAGGGAGAGAGGGAGAGAGAAAGGGAAGAAAAAAGTGAAGAGGAAAAAGTAGGAGGGGAATGAGGAAAATTGTAAGAAAAGAAAAAGGAGGAAAAAGGAGAGAAAAGGAGAAATTGAAGGGGAGGGGGACAGGGAAGGAAAGAGGAAAGAATAAGCGAATTAAGGAAAAAGGAAAGGAAAGGTTGATCAGCACAGCTTTCTTCTCCTTTTTAAAAATAAACCTACAGCACCTAGAACCTTGATGGTAGGAAAAGAATACGACCAGATCCCAGGGCTCGGAGGGCTCATCTATCCAAGAGGGGCTGAAAGCCCAGTAAAGAGTAGAAATAAAATAGGGACAAAATCACTCTTCATTCTATCTACCCAGCCAGTAGTGGAGCCCTGCCTGTCCTCCCATCCTGTATGCTTGCACACAGTAGATTTGGTAGTAAAAGTTTTCAAACTGTGACTCATTTTCTTCAAGACTGTGCTGGCTATTCTTATAATCTCAACATTTCCCATATAAAACTGATCATTACCTTATCAATTTCTACAAAAATCTTTAAGGATTTCAATTGTAGTTAAAACAGAATGATTGAGGAAAAGAGATATCTCTACAATGTTAAGTCTTCCCATTCACAAACATGATAATCCTTGCCCTTTATGGAAGTCTTTAAAATTTTATTTTAGTATTATTTAATATGTTTTGTGTAAATGTCTTGTGCATCTTTTGTTAGGTTTGTTCCTGAGTGTTTGACTTTTTATTCTAGTGCAAATGGTACCATGCTAAAATTATAAATCCTAATTGTTTGTTGCCAGGAGGTAGAATTCAATGATTTTTTTTGTATATTTGCTATGTATCCAACAACTTTGTTAAATTAGTTACTAATATCTCATCTCTAGCTTCTTTTGAATTTTCTCCATGCACACTCATGTGATCTGTAACTAATGACAATTTCCTTTCTTCCTTCCTATTATTAATAACACCTTTTCTTGTATTATTGAACTTGACAAGTCCTCCAGTATAATTCTGAATAAAAGTGGTACAAGTGGACACCACTGTTACATTCCTAGTTTTAGGAAGGGAGCTTTCGATTTTTACTATTAAGTGTGATACCTGTTAAGTTTTTTGTCAATGTTTTTTATTTGAGTGAGGAAGTTGAATTTTATGAATTTTAACAAGTCATAAATGGATATTGAATTTTGTCAGTGCATTTTTTGCAACAATGAGGGTTTCCCCTAATACAGTGAATTACATTGATTGCATTGCATTCCTCACTTGCATTGGATGCTGTGGTACACTAGATCCCTTTTGAAGTATTGAAGGTCTTTTCTCCCATTATGAATTTTGCATGCTGAGCTCTTAATTATCAGCCTTCTCTGGGAATAGCCCTTGGCTAAAGAGAGCTGTGTGACAAAATGCCACTTCTGTTCCTGAGGCCAGCCTGCATCCAGTGTGAATATTATACATAAATGAAGATATGAATAAAAAATATATACAACACACATATGTTATTACCTGTGTAATAAAGTACACAAATAATTTAGTGTCTTGTCCTATAGTCTATTATAGGGTTATAGTATATCTTTCTATTGAATTGACATTTTATCATTATGAAATATCTCAAGTAATTTAACTTGCCTTAAATTTATTTTGTCACTGATAATAGTATAGCTATACCAGCTTTCTTTTGGTTAGTGTTTGTATATGATATTTTTCCATTATTTTATTTTTAATTTTTCTGTCATCTTATATTTCATGGGTCTCTCTTACACACAGCATATATCATGTATTGATTGGTTGGTGAAAATATTGTGACCAGAGACTTGGAGAAAACTAACCTTGTATTTCTCCTAGGAGCAAAGATTTAGTATTTGCTAATTCAGTGTTTGTGGCAACTAATTACTGCAAATAATGAGAATCAACTGTATATGTATTGTGAACACGTGGGTTCTGCTAGCTTCTCTCTGGGCAGATTCAATGTGTAAATGAGTGGAAAGCTATTAAATACAGTCACAACAGCATGGAGCAAATACTAGGCATGTTGACACTAAGGAGATGCCACACCCTTCAGTTCCACAAAGTAAATAAGGGATGCCTCACTCATAAATGGGCAAAAACCCCCTAGGTTATTTCCCTTAAAAAGGCTACATATGAAGGTAAAAGTGCTGTGCCCTTATTAACAGTTCTGATGCACAAAAGCTTATGCTTCCATAGGTTTTCTCCATTAAGGAGTAAGTTTAGTACAGACAGGAAGAGCACATACACTAGATCCCAGTAAGCTTGGGCTTAGATATAGTGCCTACCCCTCCTGACCAATGCAACTTTAGCTAATAACTTCACCTTTCTGATCCTCATTTCCTGAGGATAATAATAGGATCGACATAGCCTTGTTGTGGGGCCTTAGTGAGGTTCATAAGAATAGTGACGCTATTAACATGGGGCTAGGTGCACAAGAAGTGTGCATTTGTTGGCCATTATTACATTGGTTGTTGGAAACTTGAATTTCATTTCTCCCCAAGAATGATAAAACTGAAAGTTTGAAAGAACAGGGATAGAATTCAAGAAAATATCCATACAGTCTCCCTTGTATGGGTCCCCTTTTACTTCTTCACTCCTTTGTCCCCAGCATTGCTCTCAGAAGCCCTGGGAACTCTTGTTCTGACATACCACATGCAAATCCTCGCCCAGCCTTGGTTTGGGTATTCCTTCCTGGACAAAGAACAAGGCAAGATTAGGGCCTAGAAATGGGGTGAAGAGAAGAAGAGGCAGCTCCTACTCTAACTGGTTCTGTTGGCCAGAGCTTGCTCTCAATCTGTCCTCTCTGTTCCCCTTCCTATCATGAGATGGTCCTGGGGTCAACTTTACAGTGACAACCTGACTACTTCCTTAGGGAATGTATACCCCTGGTCATGAATCCAGACCACAGTTTTTAGTCACAAATTTGGTATTGCAAAGATAGTATGTCAGAGCTGGACGACTCTTAAAGAACACCTATTCTGGCCATGGTAAATGCCTGACACAGTGCCATCATGTCATTCCTCTAAACCCTGGAAGACACTATTTTCCACTGGGGACCAATGGATCACAGCCTTGCAGGAAGTGGGTCAGTGAGAGCGCTGGGCTTGGGGTTCAGCTCTCAACTATCCAGGGCTCTCTTTGCTCTCCAAAAGCTTCCACTCACATGACACGTTTTCTGCGGATCACTGAAAGCCTCAAACACTGCTAGCATGAAATAGGATAAAGACCTCTCGGGGCACTGGGGTCAGAATGCTAAGTTTCCGACACCTGTTCTGCTATTTAGTAGACATATTAGTGGGCCTGTTACTTCTCCTCTCTGAGTCTAAATTTTCTCATCTAAATGAGACAAGCAAAGGATGCTATCAGGATTATAGGTAAAACATTTCACATACTTTCTGCCATACAGTAAGCATTCAAAAATGCTAGCTGGCTTTTTTTCTTGTTGTTATTCTTGTCATGGCACAGACCACTGTCCGAATTTTTCTCAGAATATCCACCCAATTTGATACTGCTTGTTTATGTAGAATCCCAAGTAAACAAAGTGAATCGGCCAATGGGATCTGCGTGTGGTCTACTCACCAAATCAATTATGCCAATGTTGTTCCAGCCTTGCATTATAGGAAGAAAAGAGATAAACATGGGGATGACCCAGCAGCCTCCCAGCATTAACGCGATGCGCAGAGGGGTCATCTTGTTCCTATAGACCAAAGGCTGGCAGCAGATGGCATAATACCTGGAGAAAGAATGGGGAGGGGGTGCCAAAGGAGAGGAAGAATGAGAGGGAGAAGGAGGGAGAATAATTGATGGGAAAGAAAGAGGGAGAAGGAATGGGGAGAAGAAGGGAGATATGGAAAGGAAATATTGGGAAAGAGAAAAATGGGAGGGGAAAGTTGAAAATAAAAATAAGGAAGAAAGAAAAGAAAAAATAATGAGGGAGAAGGGGGAGAGTGGGTAGCAGAAGAAGGGAAGGAGGAAGGGGATAGACAAGAGAAAATAACAGAGGAAAGAAAACAGCAATTATACAATAAAATATATTATATTGGCCAATGAGTTTCTGCTAATTTAATAACAACTTTCAATCACATCTGAGAATCATTTCCTAGAGCCAGCTCCATATCCCTCTTCCACTGCTAATGCCTGAGGAGCTGGACACACAGCTGAGGGTCTGCCCTGTCTCAGGCACAGCTCCAACAGTACTCTCATGCCTGAGCATTTGAGGAACTTCAGTCCAGCCCTCTGGGCCTCAGTGTCCTGGCATCTGTGGTCCTCTTTGATAACAATTTGAGGTGATTCATGCATGGCCCGACATCTGAGCTCTACGAACTGTCTCAGATCTGTCACCATTCTCTTGATCACCTGCCTATACTAAAGTGATGCTAAGTCAACGTTCCTTACATTGTGGTCCAGGGATTCCACCCTGTTCCCCCTCATGAGATTCACCTGAGGAGGCCTATTTAAAATGCAGATACCAAGGATCTCCTGAGGAAGGACCTGGAGTTGGCATTTTGACAAGAGGAAGTCATGACTGCTGTTTGCTAAGTATGTCCAGCCCCTCTTTCTGGGCACATGCGCTTCCTGGCCTCCTTGTGGTTGGGTAGGGCCAAGTGACTGGTCTGGTCAATGAGTTGTGAACAGAGTTGACATGTGTTACTTCTGGGCTGGACTATTCTATTGTTTCTCTAAGAATGCAAAATTTCAAATATTTCCTGTTTCATCATTTCCTGCCTATTGATAGAAACCACCTCACCCCTTTATCAGGTCTTCTCTTCCTTATAGGGCTCACTGCTCATCTTTCTTTGAGTCTGTGTTCTGCCTATGATATTGACTATCTTCTTACCTCCACATGGAGGTGCAACCTGCCCCACTCAATGATCAAGTCTCTAACTCCAAGACTGTTCCTTGCATGCCATTCCAACCTTAGAGATCACCACTTCCATGTCCAGGCAGTTCATGGAATTTGACAACAGGCAAAATACCACAGTAGATCTATCAGCTATTTGTCTTGGCAAGAATCTAAAGAATAAGTGTAAAAAAGACAGCCTGAAGGCTAAGTCTATTCTTTAAGATTTTATAGCATTAAATGATAGGCACCCCCTAATCCCCCTCATTTCATGTAGTTCACTTTGTTAATTTCCCCCACCTCTTCTTTTCTTAATTCAAAGCATAACTACTATAACAATGGCAATATTTTTGAAGAGGTGGTGGTGGGATAAGTTGGAGAGAGTGGAATGAGAAGGAGAGGCCAATGTTAAAGCATGAATAGTGGGTGCTTTTGGAGATGGGGGGATGAGGATTATACTTTTCCTTCTAAGGCATCAGGGAGCAGCTGGCCACACTGTGCTTCCTGTGGCCAGAGAGACAGTGGGTGTCTTGACTTGCAACAGAGTGCAAGGAACAAGAGCCCAAAGAATGGAAGAGAGGATTAGTCAGGAACTCATTTTTTTTTCTTTTTTAAAAAATGTTTTTTTATTGATTTCAGAGAGGAAGGGAGAGGGAGAGAGAAATAGAAACATCAATGATGAGAGAGAATCATTGATCGGCTGCCTCCTGCATGTCCTACACTGGGATCAACCCCACAACCTGGGCATGTGCCCTGACCGGGATTGAAACCATGACCTCCTGATTCATAGGTTGATGCTCAACCACTGAGCCATGCCAGCTGGGTAGAAACTCATTTTTTTTTCTGTGTGTGAAACTGACATGGTAGTCAACTCTAACTAAATATAACTTGGTAATAGAAGAATGATGATTATCTGGAATTCCTTCCATGCTCCTGACTTATAACAAAAGCAAGTTATATCACAGTGGCAATTTTATTTTCTGAATGGGTATACAAATAATCATTAGAGGCTTATTATTAACATAGAGATGGTGAATTAGGTGTGTATGAGCAAAAAGAAACACCAAAGTGTTAGGATTTGTCTAAGGTCCCACAGGTGGTAAAAACCAGATCTAGCCCAGGCAGCCTAACTCAAGGGCTAGGATGTTACCCTCATTACTATTACTTTGCTCTACTACCTCCCCTAAATCCCCAAGGGGTTATTCTATATCTTTACAAGCCATTTAGGAACAATATACAAACATACAAAACATAAAAAAATATGAAAACATACAAACACTAAATCTCAGAATACTGAAATCCCCAGTCCTGTCCACAATGAAGTGTATGCAAGCCTGCGTGAATGCACCAAGGACTGGGAATTCACCATTCTACCACAGTACATTGGGAACTTAAGGCGATCCTGAAATTAAGAATGTTTCCTCTAAGACTGACTTTCTGTAACTTCCAGCTTTACCCTCTGGCTAAGGTTAAAACTTCTATCTCTATTCTTTTTCTGTATACTGGTCCCACGGACATCTGAAGAGGGCTTTTATATTTTTCTGAAGCCTGATTTCTATAGGTAGAAACAGTCCCAGTTATATTCAACCAGGGTTGATTTTGCTTGCCAAGGGATACTGGGCCATATCTCGAGACATTTACTGTTGTCGAACTGGGAAGGGTGATGGTCCTGGCATCCAGTGGGCAGAGCCCAAGGAGGAGGTGATTTTCACCAACGGCAGGGCTCCATGTCCTCTGCATGTGCTGAGGTGTGCCATTATCTCTTAAGAGTGGGTGCCATGAGAAGTCGCCATACTCTGGTGTACCCTACACAAATGGGAGAAGACTAGTACATCCCCTTCCATCCTGCCCACCACAACTTAATACAGACAGGGGCACACCCAGGAGTCCAAGACACCTGCACTCCTTCTAAGAGCAGGGTGTGAGGTAAGAACGTCTTCCCTTAACTGATTTATAATGTCCAGAGATGTTTGTCTCATTCACTCCTGTATCCCCAGTGCTTAGTGCAAAGCTAGAGACAGAGTACAAGCTCACAAAATGGGTTGAATAAGAATAAGCCCATAATCACCACCAATTAAAATCAATTACACTAAATGTGGGACCATGTTTTGGGGATGTGAAAGGTCCTATCTAATAGAGAAATGGGGAGGCTTTCTCTAGTAGGTGTCTTTTAAGCTGGACTTTAGAGACTAGGTAAGGGTGGTGGAGGAGAAAGTGCAATACAGGTGCATGGCCAAAGAGACAGAAATATTATATATTTCAAATATACTGTATATATAAAGTATTTATATGTGTTTCATATCAATATATATTTCACCAATAGGAAATATATATCTATATAAGTATATATCCCTATATTCACATAGCTGGACAGTAAAGTGTTTGTAAGAAAGTAAACGTAAATATGCCTTAAAAGGCTGGCTAAGGGGCAGGTCTCAGAGCACTGGTTCTCAGACTATAACCAGCATCAGAATCACCTGGAAACAGAGGCTGGTAGGTCTGGAGTAGGGCCCAAGAATTTGCATTTCTGACATGTTCCCAGATGCTGCTGCTACTGCTGATGACTTGGGAACACAGTTTGAGAACCACTTGCTTAGAGGTGTTTGATGCTATGACAGGAGGAGTCACCAAAAGTTTCTGAACTGGAAAATTTCCATGACAATCAACACATCTGCATGCTTTACTAATCGAGCTGAATTACAGCACATTCAAGAGAAAGGGTTGTTGGTTCAAACCTAGGTGGACAGTGTTCCTAGATGAATACAGCTCTGTCTCATCTTAGGAACGGATTTATCTGCAAGGTCTGTTCTCTAGCTTTTCATTGGACATTTCCCATTCTCCTTTAACTAGAAAACTTTTAAAAAGTGGTTAAATGAATGTTCAAATGGAAGTGAGGTTCCAGATGGCCAGGATTAACTAAGATGTACAAAGTAATTTCTTACGCAAAACATTGCAAAGTACTGCTTATAAAACTCAATCCAAACCCCTTTTGGTAGACCAGACACCAGCTTTCCCAACTGCAGCCAGGTGTAAATGTGTGATCAAATTGCCTTTAAATGTCTCTGGGGACACAATTTACTTTGACAACTCTGAGAAGACAGTTATTTATTTTAAGCTTGAGCTAAACTCTTCCCCACTCTTGCAATTAAGGAAAATTCTTCCTCCTCACTTCCTGCCCTCCTACCACAGGGAAGGCAAAGGAGCAAGCAGCACAAGTTGGAATTCTAGACTCAGAATCAGAGGAGATTTTAGCTTTATGTCTTCACATCTGGGGACCTTAACCATCTATTAGCTCTGTAGTGTTATAATCAGTTACTTCACTTCTCTAAGACCCAGTTTGCTCATCATAGTGTGGGTCATTATGCCTACTTCATTGCTTAGCTGTGAGAACTAATAAAATAATATGTTTGAAACTTAGGAGGTTCCTGGCACATAAAGCTTAATAAATAGCAGTTATTATCTCCTCCCATCCCCCTCTCATCTTTTATATACTGGGTGGGCAAAAGTAGGTTTATAGTTCTTCATATAAAAATAGTACAATAATAAATAAATCATAATATAAGAATAAACTCTGTGTTTTGCATACTTACAGCTATAAGCCTACTTTTGCCCTCTCTGTATATTTGTTTTATACCTATTGTGAACAGGTTCAAATACATTTTGGAACTAGTGGATTTTTAACTATTTAACAAGTAAAACAGAAGTCTCTTGGTTCAAGAGCTCTCCCAGTAGTTGGTACTAAGAAACAGAAAGGTGAATGAGTTGACCCTACAGAAGCAGCACTGAGACCAGACTGGCTACCTGTTGTGGAGTTGGTTACATGCAGCATCCTCTCAAGGACTTAATCCAGGCCCGGCCCTCCTACCTGAGATGGAAGAAGAGATCATCCTGGATCATCACTGAGACCAAATCTAATCTCTAATCAAGGTCAGCTCATGAAAGAAATGTCAACCACAGGGGAGAAGAGATGACATAGCAGCTGGCAGCTAAGACCTGATTGCTGGAATGGACCCAGGAAAAGAGAAATGTTCCACAAGATTCATTTTTTCACAGTTCCTAACTCAAAGCACAGCGAATTGGTCTTTAAAATTTAGGACCAAGGGGATGATGAGCTCCACTGAATCGGTAAACTTAGGAGTTACAAGGGTCCTTTTGCCTTAGGCAGGAAAATCAGTAGCTTCCAGTCCAAGCTCTTTAGTGGATTGCCCTTCCAAATTTGGGACAGATCACTTGCTGTGTTTTCTTTGTGTAAAATGGGGATTACTACATTTGAGTTTTTGTAAGAGGCTGTACTTGTGACGGATTAAAGATGGCCACACATCCTTTGACACTCCTCCCATACAGAGGTGGGGAGTCTGCCACCTTCCCTCGGATCTGGGGCTGCCCTGGGACTGCTTTGACCAACAGAGCACATGGAAGAGCCGTGGGCTACTCCCAGGCCTATTTTTCAAGAGGAGTCTCGGTTTCTCAAAGCCATGAGCTATCATGTAAAAATATCTAACATGTATGAACATGAGATCAAGTACAGAGACCTGGGGCCACAGAGACAGGGAGCGGGGCCCAGCTGAGCCAAGACTTCCAGATGAACCTACCAAGGTGCCATGCATATCGTGAACTGACTTGGACCCTCCAGGCCACTCCAGTCTCCAGCTAAATACTATCAAGTGACTTCAGGTAAGCCAAAATTCCTGATACACAGAATTGTGAAATCTAATAATAATGCATTGTTATTTAAATCACTGTTTTGGGGTAGGTTCAATGTGGCAAGAAGGGTAAATAGGTGATATATAGTCTGGAGTAATGGTGCGATTCAATGGGTACCAGTCCTCCTTCCAGGAGGTGATCCAGCCAAGCACTGTAGCAGAGCTCTGGGACAGAGACTGGTTTTCTGCTCTTTGGTTTTCTACATTTTAGTTCTGGTTGCCCGTTAAGGAGGTGGAGAAAAGCAAAAAGCAGCAGTAACTTCAAGAAAAAAACAAAAAACTAAAGGCCTTTCCCTCTGGTTCCTAAGAAGTTTGGCAAGCTATCAGTCACTTAGAGGATCAATGATGAAGATCCCCGCAGGTATATTCACTAGGAGACAGGGACAAGAAGGGGGGCTGAGAACACAGCTAAGAAAGGAGGTAGAACGTCAGGTTTTGGGAAATAAAAATGCTAGGGATGGGGAACAGGGAGAGACTCTTTTCTTTCAGAGATCTGGGGTCCATTAGATGGAATCTTTGCAGGGATGATAATCCCAGATGCAATCTGCAGAGTTAGTGTTTACTATGTTCATCTTTATTAAATATTCCTCTGTGCTGTCATGATAAGAAAATTCACAAGAACGGAGTGCCAGCTGGCTAGAAAGGTGTCCTCCCGAGTTATTATAGACCAAAGGAAAAAGGATAATCTGACAAAAATGTCATCTCAAAACATCTTGGCAGGGTGAACTGGACACACACAAAGGTCAGCAAGGTAAACTTGGTCACATACATGAACTGACCAGCCTGCCAGCAGACACTGGATGGCTGTCCCATTGACCCTTCCAGATTCAGCTCAACGGTCCTATCCCCTGGAAAGTTCTTTCTGGCCCCCAAAGCACAAGGAGAGACCATTTTCTACCAGAGATTATGAATTGGTTCCCCATCTCTGCCCTGGTTGTTTACAGTACCTTGTATATCTCTGTGTGTGTGTGTGTGTGTGTGTGTGTTGCATTTCTCTAACTGTATTGTGCTTATTTATTTTCTTTTCTACTGCTCATATTCCTATTAACGCACCACCCATGATTGAGGGAACACTATGTGTCAGGAAATGTATTCTATATTCTATCTAATTCCTCGAACAACTCTGCAAGGGAGTTGTCACCATCCACATTTTCAATATGAGAATACTGAGGCCTAGAGAATTTAATTCACTTGTCCAACATCATACAGCCAGGATATGGTAGAACTGAGACTTAAACCTCCATGTGCCAAAGTCTATGTCCTCATGTTAGCAAATGGGCAACACTACACAAGAGCATTGCTACCCAGAACAGGAATATGCAGTGCCCTATAAGTTCTGTGAGCTGAGGACACAAAAAAGACATGTTTAAAGATGAACTTGACAGATAAGATAATAACCAAGAAGCTACTGCAGTGATCCAGAAATAGCATGGGAGAAAAATAAAGAGAAGGAAGATAGATCTGAAAGATATTTATGAAAATACAGCTATGATTTGTCATCTAGCTGGTCATAGAGATAAGTAAAAGTTGACCTCAAGGAATTGCATTTAAATGACTCATATATGCATCTTTGATATAAAAAGTAGCAGAGGACATTAGTTTATGGTGGAAATTTCCACTGTGAGCACCGTGGGTTTGAGAAAGCAGAAAGTTGCTTAAGGCAAGATGTTGAACAGGCTGTTCAACAGAGCCCGGAGGACCCCAGAGCCCTGCATGGGACAAAATTGCAGTAGAGAGCAGAGCAGTGAAGCCAGAGGACAGGTGAGCTCTCTGAAGGAAAGAAGGGAGCTACTCAGGGCTAGAAGGCTGAGGGTCTAATCTTGAAGAACACTCAGCTATGTAGCAGGAAGTAAAACACAACTCCCAGTGTCTAGGAAGGCACCCACAATAGCCATGAGAAATTTGCATTTGAAAAGTAAAACAATAATGGTATAAAACTTGTGGCTAACACTTACTGAATGTTTACTAGATGCCATGCACTAGCATATGTTCCTTGCGTGCACTCAGTAATTTATTATTCATAAACTCCAAAAGGAACATACTATTATTAACACAGTTTTACTGGTGAAAAGATAAAACCTAGAGAATTTAAGTAACTTCCCCAAAATCACAATTCATAACTGGTCAACCTGGGAGTCTAGCACTAGTACCTCAAAGTCATTTCAAACAACTACATTCACATGTCAAAATGTTTCATGTTCAGTTAAACATGCATGGAACAGCTACTATGGGCCTGTAAGGAGAACACAAGAATGGATGAGATAAAGGCTGACTCTCAAAGAGCTGACAGTCTAAGGGAGACAGACAAATAAGTCAAGTATTAAAACAAGTAATAACTTCTGTGTTTACATTTAACATTCTATGGGAGCTCAGTGGAAGAAACAACAACTCTCCTTTGGGAACGAAGCCTGGCTTGTTGGTGGAGAAGGTGACACCTCTTATCTGAGTATTGGAGAAGGGTGTACATTCACCTGGAAAAAGAAAGAAACTCAAGACACAGGTAGCAACATGGAGTTATCAGGAAATGCATCGTACCTAGGAGATGATAGCAGATCACCTCACTGGGAGGTAAGATAGAAAAGACAGACTGAGGACACCTTGGGAATAGCACTGCGAGACGAGCTAAGGATTTAGCCTATAGTTGATGTGTCACTAAAAACCCCCTCTGAGGCTCTGCACATGCTGTTTTCTGAAACTGTCGCTCCTCATAACTCACCTATTGACATCTACATTGTCCACAGCTTCAGTTTCACTTCTCCTGAGAGCCTTCCCTGCTTTGGAGGCCACATGCTCCAATAGCTCCTTTGACTTCCCCTCATTCTATTGACCACCTTCCCCACTCCCCCGCACCCCCCGCAATTTTACTGTGATTACCTATCAACTGTCTGCATTCTCCACCAGACTAAAATCTCTGCAATTCACAGCTTTCTTCTGATTGCTCAACACTGCATTTCCAGGGCTCTGCTCAGCTCCTGGCAATTAGTAGGCACTCAATAAATATTGGATTAAATGAATATAAAAATAAGATTCATATCCTCTGGCATGAACTTCAACTTGACAAATATTACTGTGGTGTACAAAGCATGAACCAACCCTCAAGGAGTAGATGAGAGGGAGAAATGTATAATATGCTTTCCTTGCAGAGATGCATTTCAGCCCTGTTGGGGAAACAAATGTAATTGTGTGACAGAAGTTCATAATGATGGACACTTTTCATTTATACAAAATTGAGTCGTGCTCCAGGGAAATCATAAGAAATGCAGAGACACTTAATTCCGGCACAGTATAAAATATGCAGCCTTTGAGTCAGAATGTATGTTTTACAAGTAAACCTATTTTCAAAGAAAATCTGTGCGGAAAAACCATTGGAGGATTTTTGCAGTTAAAACACATCAAGTTCCCAGGCTGCCAAGGGGAAGGATGACAATTCAGTTAGACATATCAAAGAGAAAATCTTGCAATGCTGTAGGGAATGCTATCTTCAATGAAGTGAAATAGATTTTTAAAAGAGAATCGCATCAAATGCCAAATACAGGACAAGTACACCAGAGAAAGGGGACCAGAATGGTTAAGCTTGAAGAGTCTGGCATATGAAGCCAGAGGAAGAACCTAGCGATGTTTAAACCAATATAAACAAGACTTGGGGGTGATACATGTCTGTCTTGTTGTGGAGCCTTCATAAAGATACTTGTAGGTCCTTAGGCCAACCTAAGAGAAGTTGATGTCTGTTGTTCTTGTCTGTCCAACAACCCCACTGCCATTCTCCAGTGCCATATGTTGTGGTAAAGCCCATAGTCACGGCGCCTCATCTCTACCCAGCAACCAGATGTGTTATCCCCACGCCACAATGATTGGTTAAGGGAAGAGTGTGTGACTCAAGCAAAACCAACCAAAGTTCTGCCATGAGAAACAGCATTTCAGTTTCTCTTCCTGTGGACTCAGAGTTAAGGATGGTTTAAGATTCACATTGCCTGAGGCTATTTTTTTCTAAATTCAGCCTGAAAATAAATCCAATACGAAAACAGGATGGAAACAAAGAAGGAATATATAAAGACCAAAACAGACATAGAGACTGAGAGGAACCACAAACGGAGAGAAAGAGAAGGAAAGGCAGAGATAACAAGGAGAGGGAGACTGAGACAGAGAGAGATGCTAGACTGCATGTCATTGTTCAAATCCTCCAGAGAGCCATGTCTGAAGCGAGACTTTTGACATAATTGAGCCAATCAATTTATTTTATGTCCCATGGTACTGAAAAAAGACCCTGCTGTAAGAAAGTTGGTAAGAACTCTACAATTAAGCATTTCATTTGGGTGCATACAGGGAAAGCCCTCTTCAAAGGCTAACTTAAAATATAAGTGCATTTGGGTAAGCTAAAAATGTATTCACATAACAAATCTGCTTAATGGTATAAAATAATTGGAATTTAGAGGGAGCAATACTTACAGTAGTTACCTCTTAGGGGTATAACTGTGGAGGTAGGGAAGAAATTGGGGACATTTTTGTGTATTACTTGTGAAATGAAGACATGTTTATAATGTTCAGGTATTATGTGTTTGTTTGTTTTTTTAAACTATGGTGATTAGAAAAGCGATTGTTGAAACAGATCAAACACAAGGTTGTGGAGATGGCTGTGAATGTCTGAGGGAGGAAGAATCTGCTGACGGGATGGTGAAGGCTCCCTCAGGGTGAGAATCTAGGGCATTCTGTGAAAAAGCAGAGAGAATACACTGGCTGAAGGTTTCCATGTCCCAGTGGTGCTCTGACTTCAAAGGGAACTCCTAACATTGAACTCAGAACATTCTCAGCCAGTTGAGGAATGTGCTGGCCCAGGAGTACTTTCAGCTAAAAGATTCCGGTGGATACTCTTGCATTCGAGAAGTGTTAACTTCTAGCAAAGGGAAAACGGAAGCTTAAAACATATATTTCCAAAATCAGTAAAAGTGAAGTTTTCTAATACCAATTCAACTGACCATCCATTCTAGCCAGCTCCACCCCCGCCCTTTACCCCCTGTAGCCCTTATATAACCATCATTGATGGTTTGGTGTACTCCCCCCACTCACTCATGCATACCCAGATATAAACATCTATATATTTATTTTGGAAAAGTGGTACTACTCTAAACACTAAAGTCTGAAACTTGCTTTTTCCCCCCTCATATAACTCACTAGGGATATCTTTCTAAGACAATACCCAAAGCTATTCCTCATGTTTTTAATGGCAGTGTTATAGTATCCACTGTTAAAAACCAGTGCTCTGTTATAGATACTTGGTTGGTTTTCGTTTACCACAGAGCCTTAGATTTAAAATAATCAATGACACTTTATGCTTTAGTGCAGTTCTGACCTCTCATGACCCATATTACAGGATGCGTGGATTTTAATTATGCTTTGTAAATTATTTTTAATGAGGCAATAAGCTTTCATTAATAGGATTCAATTCTCACCCAGCCGGTGTGGCTGTGGTTGAGCTTCAACCTATGAGCCAGGAGGTCACAGTTTGATTCCTGGTCAGGGCACATGCCAGGGTTGCAGGCTAGATCCCCAGTGCGGGGTGTGCAGGAGGCAGCCAATCAATGATTCTCTCTCATCATTGATGTTCCTATCTCCCTCTCCCTCTTCCTTCCTCTCTGAAATCAATAAAAACATAAATAAAAGTAAGAAATAAAGAAGTAGGATTTAATTCTCAAAGCACCTGGAAGCACAGTGGATGGAGAATGGGAGTTGGGGAAATGCATTTCATAATGTTTTGCTTTGATCTAGGAGTCTGCCATCTGGGTGGAATTAGGATTCACAGTAAGCGTTCTTGCTCGAGAGCCACTACCCTTTCTGAGTCATCCCTGCAGATTCTCGGCAGCTCTAGAGCACAAGCATCATGCCAGGAGACACATGACCGGCGATGACAGCACACTTCACTGAGACACTCACTCTGTGCTTTGCCCCAGCCTAGCCAAGCCCAACTGTCATGGGAGGGACACAGCAAAAACAGAAGCCAGACGATAAACAAAATTATACTCTTCCAGGCTAACCTGTTGCCCTGTGATGTCCAGAACGAACCTTCCAGCCCAAAGAAAACATCACTCTTGGAACGGGGAGACACCTGGCACGTGTCCCAGGCTCCCAGAGGAAAACCAAATCATCTGATTCCGTTTTACTTATGGAGTTGGGTTTCTGATGTATATACTATCAGAGAAGGAAATGAAATTATTGGCAGCATTCTTCTAAAAGAGAATGTGCTGTACCCTCCAGTTGTTCAATAGTGTTTACCAAACACCTTAATCAGTATTGATGTGATTATTGCTTAACTGTCAATTTCCCCCAGCAAAAGGTAAGTTCCATGAGGGCAGGGGCCTTATCCTTATTCATATGCATGTGCTTTCTCTCACTGATGGAGACAAGAGATATTTAAGAAAAAAATTTTTTTTTCATTATAATTGTGGTTTTAATCATAATTGCCCTAAGCTCTCAAAGGAGAATGCGTTTTGTGGGGTCAGAGAGGCCTTTTGCAATCAAGAGAGGACTGAGCTAAAATCTAAAAGGCATGCAGGAGAGGAGGGGGCAAAGGAACTTTCCAGGCAGAGGGAGGAGCCAAGGTCCTGAGATGGCTGAGCACGGAGCACTGGAAAGAGAGAAAGGCCAAGATGAGAGAGATAAGGTTGCCTTAATCCCTCAGCTTTGCTTTCTCCACTTTCCTATAACACTTCCGGTCTCACTGCTCATTTAAGTAATGATTACATGCAGGACACCCTGGAGGATTTCCATATATTGTCTAGTGCTTACATTTTATTATTTCTAATGTGAACTTTCACCCAGTATATACTGATTGTCTTAAAAATTCTTTCATGTACTGAAGTCAGATTGTTATAAAAAAGCTAATAAAGATAAATTTCAAACTATGGCACAGCATGGGTCTGGCTTTCAACCAACAATTCAGTTTTATCAATGTCATCATGCCTAGTTATAGAGTGGAATCTCATTACACATACATTTAACTTAAGCATATTCAACTGTAAGTTCTTGACAGAGAGAGGGAGAGAGGCAATGAATATAACGTAGGCCATTATACCTCCCATCAAGGAGCACCTGTCCCATGGATAGGATATGAATCTGCTGCTCCCCCCGCTGGAGTCAGTCCCAGTGTGACTAATTCTCTGGGAACACTCTGATTTTAGTGTTGAAAGGCACATATTTTAGATAAACCATAACCTCCAACTTTAGTCAACTACTTTTCCTTTTCTTCAGTGAGAGAAACAGACACCCATCCCAAGACTGGAGGAAAACCTGGTCTGCTGGACTACTCCAGAGGCAGTAAACGATTGTCCCTGGTAATTCGGATCACGTGATTTGCACACCACTTCATTTTGAGAACGAACCCCTAAGACATGGCTACAGTGATGGCTGCACATGTTCGTGTGATCCTCTGACTTTTAAATTGTATTCTTCCTTTACTTAAATACCCATGAGCAGGAATCCGAAAATCAAAAGTACTGGTACAACTAATACACCTACATCTCCACAAATAAGGCAAGGATGGAGATCATTAGGCCTTCTGAAGTCAAATGTGAAGAAAAAGAACAAGATGCTGCAATCGAATGAAATGCTAGCCTTGGGTCCCCAAACCAAACCATTATTGGGGATTTAATTATCACCTTTAACTTTCTGGAAAACAGTCTCTACTGTCACAGGCATACACCTACAATTATGATACAGACACTTTTTCAGGAGAAGGTCATGTTCAAACACAGAGCACTACCCTTCTGAACCACCCCAGCAGCCTACAGGCAGATGTATTAATTCTTGCCACTCATCTCCCTCAGCACTTTGTTCATGCCACCTGGACACAAGTCAGAGCTCTCCGGTGACCTTGATGGCTGGTACCTGTCTCTACCTGGACTGTAAGCTCTTTGCAGGGAAGGTCTAGGCCTTTCTAATCTCTGTCCACAGGGTCTCAGAGAATGCCCTCTGCAAAGACTGAGAAGTGAATGGGTAAGTGAATAACCAGATTTACTCTCTAAGATTCATTTCTAAATGAATCAAGGAAGAAAGAAAGACACATCCCAGCAGTCATCAGGCCATTGTCTCCAGCCCAGAGCTCCGCTGTGCACGCCGCTCTGTCCTTACCTGTCCAGAGAAATGCAGCACAAGTGAAAAATTGATGCCGTGGTGAGCAGGACATCTAGAGAAGTCCGGACGAGGCAAAACATCTCCCCGTAGATCCAGATGTCCTGAACCAGCTCAATGGCACCAAAGGGCATCACCAACACAGAGACCAGCAGATCCGCAAAGGCAAGAGAAACAATGAAATAGTTGGTTTTTATTTTCCTGTGAGCGAAAAAGTATAAGGATGAGGCGGGGGGAGGGGGCAAAGGAAGGAGGTTAGGGAGAAAGGAGCCAGAGAGAAGAGCAGAGGAAAGGAAAGCAAAGAAAGGAGGAAAGGAGGGAGGGAGGAAAAAGGAAAAAAAAGTCAAACGTGTAACGTGGCTTATGAGGTTGTTTCTCTCTGCGACATGGCTGGGGAGACCCTGTGTGATCCGGCCACTTCGAATATTCCAGATTCCTCTTGCACCCAGAACCCTCCCTTCCTCTCCCCTCTGGCCACACGGCCTGATTGGAGTCCCTGTGGAGGGAGCTCCGCCCAAGCGCCTTTGTACAGGGTGCTCTCTCCTTACTATGGGCCTAACTACCCCCCACCAGTCTCACAGCCTCAGTTTGGTCCTTCTCAGGGAACCTCCCAAGGTGGCCCCTCATAGACGGTGTTGAATTCCACTACTTTCTACTCTCACACTGACTTGCACGTGCCTCACATTTGTGAGACCTACAGAAGTGTGCTTTTATATCTGTTGCATCACCACTGGATTAATGTGTGTCTTGCTTAGAGAGGAAGGCAGTAGATAAGGCATAACTACATCCTTTATCCCTTTTATGGTTGTCTGGTGGCTTTTCATCCAGGCTGCACGCTAGAATCACCCAGTGGATTTTCATAAATATTGATGCCGAGGTATCACCCCAGATCAATTAGTTCAGGGACTTGGGGTGATTAATACTCCCATCCACACCCAGGGTTGCCAGATAAAACACAGGGTACCCAGTTAAATTTGCATTTCAGATTAACGATGAATAATTGTTTAGTATAAGTATGTCCCAAATATTGTCTGGGATATACTTATACCACATAGTAGCAATTCAAAAAAGGTCTTCAGGTGATCTTAATGGCAGCCAGGGTTCAGAATGATGAAGTGGAAAGAGAAGACATGGGTTTAAATCCTAGACCAGTCACTATCAGCCATCCCTTCTCTGAACTGATTGATAAAGTGGGGAGGATAGATTAGATGTGCTCTCAACATATGTACATACAGTGATCACAAACTTAAAAAAAAAACCAACAAAGGTAAACACAGGAAAAAAGACAGGATGGAAATGCACTTAAGTGCTTACACTAGTCATGTTTGAGTTGGGGGGCGATGTATGATCTTTTCCCCTTGCTCTATTTCCAAACATCGTCCCCATGTATTTTTCCCTTTCATAAGTACAAGCTATAATGGAAATGATAAGTGCAGACCCTGACTCTCCAGGGAGAGCCCAGAACACCACCCGGGCTTCCTGCTTCGTGAGGCTTCCTCATGCTACTCACCTGAGCTGCCGGTCCCTGCACACGGCCACCATCACCAGAAGGTTCCCCAAGATGGCCATCAGGATAACCGCGGAGAGAAACGTGAGCAGCACGACCTTCTCCACTGACCGAAAACCCTCCTTGGAACTGGAAGACAGACACACACACACACACACACACACAGATTAAAGGAAACCCGGACACACAGGCAAGAAAATTAATCTTTTCCTCATTCATTTTCAGGAAGGGAACTTCACCATAAGCAGCTGTAACACAGAATTATTATGCACCTATTATATGCCATTGTCTGCACCTGTCACTTTATATGATATCTTGTTCAACGGTTGGCAAACTGCGGCTCGTGAACCACATGCAGCTTGCGAGCCGCGGTTTGCCGCTCTGTTGGCTAATGAGTTTGCCGACCACTGCGTAAGGCATTACCCTTACTCAGAAGTTTTGACTTCAGGTTAAAGACATTAGTACATTATTAAAATGTTTTTTAAGTGTTTTTCCCTAAGTCAGTGGTCGGCAAACTCATTAGTCAACAGAGCTGCAGTTTGCCGATCACTGTCTTAGTTAAACCCTACAAAACAGGGAGGAGGAGGCTCAGACTTGAATGAACTACCCTGAGATTGCAGTTATTCTCCATCGGAGAGCTCATGGCTTTCCTTCAGAGCACTTCCTCGGTTTATGCTGAGAAATGTATTTGGGTGGTTCCTGTTTTATGCACCTACCCACCTAGTAGCTCCACGAGGCAGGTGCCTCCTATGGTTTATCCATGTGTTATTCACATTTCTCGAGTGAAGGAAAGATGGTGTTGGATGGATGAATGATAGTAACTTGAACCAGGTCTGCATGAGTACAAAGGCCACTTGTTTTCAGGACACCAGCCTGGCCCATGCAGAAGCTGCTGTGTACAGGGAGGCTGTCTCGGGCCTCCAAGAGGCGTGAAGATTGTTCTTATGTAGCTGACCTGAAAAAATTGGTCTCAGATTCTGAGAAGTCTGGGAAAGATAGCAGCTGATCATTAAATGTAAGAACTCATTTCCCTGCCCTGAACCACATTTCTTTTGTTGCCCAACGTAACAGTTCAAATTTGTGTTCTTGTCAATTTTGGCATCTGATATGATTCTATGAACCCTGCTGTCCTAAGTATGAATCGTTTTGTTTTACTAACTTGGAAGTGAGTGTTCCCATCAATAAAAGCATAATGTCTGCAATTATTAAGAAGCTTCAAAAAAATTGTATTTCTATTAGAGCATTAAAAATAGTTTTTAAATGAAGTTTCAAAGGACCTTAAAATTCTCTGACCCAAACCCCACATATCAATACAAGTAACTGAGGCCTGGAGAGAGGAGCTAAGTTGTCAGAGCATTTCAGTGGCTGCTCTGAAAGGGGCTGCTTGCCCTGTGAGCTCACTCCTGGAACCACAGAGTCTCCAGAATCAAGAGATGTCTGTCTTTACTGAGTTCCTCTGACTGGAAACCAATGGCATATAATAGGTGCATAACTATTCTGCTGGCCCCAAATGGCAGCAGCCCACCAAGTTCTGGCTCTGACCTTGTCCGAAACTGGCCTTGCACGAAAGACAAAATGCTGACTAGAATAAGGCAGCACTGTCACAGTGGTTGGAGAACCAGAGCATCCCTCCACTCTGCTGACAAGTGTTTTTCTTAACTGATTGACTGACTGACTGATAGATGGATGAATTGACGTCTGTATGCCTAGGGTTCGGATGAAAAGAAATTCTAGGTATATTCATCTAAATCACTCTTCTACATCTAAATTCCAGCTATCAACAGTACAAATACTGGACAGGAAAGATGTCATTCAATGAGGAAAATGACCTTCACAGGGTGATGTGGCTACCCAAAATTAATCTTACCTTAGGCCATGTTAACTGAGGTAAAGTGTCTAACAAAGGAGGTGATAGTGGTTTTTTTCCTTGTCCTTCTCAGCGGCTCCTACTCAGAGCCCTTCTGAAACTTGTTTTCTTTATAGCAACTATTTTTACCTGAAATGACTTCTGCTACTGATGCTTGTCTGTGCCCCACCCCCACAGATTCACTTCACTTATCTGTTCCAGCACAATTTCCAGTGTCAGGCACAGTCTACTCTACAGTGTGTGTAGTGTATAGGTGTGTGTAGTACATAGGAAGTGCTCAATTATTTGCTTATTGAGTGAAAGAAAGGCATATTGTATTCGTAATGATGAGGTTTATCCTTCAATGTCTTTGAAAACGGATGGAAGGTACAGAGAAGATTTTCCTAGAGAAGCCCCAGTAGGAGACACAAAAGCTATTTTTAACATCTGAAGGGCTGTCATTTGAAAGAAGAGATTTGTACATGCACACATTCAACAATTCTTTCTCAGCACCTTCTCGGCACTAGGCATTGTTGTGTGTCCTAGGGAAGCAGAAATGAGCAAAACAGAGAGCAGGCAATGGGTAGGTAAGAATAATGTATGGAGAATGTCAGCTGGCAATACACACTATAGCAAAAAATCTAGAAGGCAAGCAGGGCAGGAATGCCAGAGAGGGCAGTGCTTTTAATAGGGGTCGTCGGAGAAGGCTCAGTGCTAGGTTTGTTGCACTTTATGCCCTGAAGGTTGCGTAAGGAAATGAGACGAGTGAGCAGCAGGCTTTGAATCGAGTAGGTTCTCAGCATTGGCTACATATTGAAATGGCCCGAGCAGCCTTAGGAACATGAATGTTAGGGCTGATTTAATCAGCCTGGGTTGCAGCCTAAATATTGGACTTTTTTCAAGTTCCTAAGTGATTCTGTTGTGCAACCAAGGTTGACAATCCCTGCTGAAGGAAGGCAAGATTTAGACATGGCTAATGGGAACTTTCTAACAAGTAAGGGTGATCTGCAATAGCTTCCTGGTGCTGTGCTAAGCTCCAGCTTAGGAAGTGTTTAAGAACGACTAGATGTCCATGAGCTACCACTTCACGCCCATTAGGGTGGCTATCATAAAAACAAAACAAGAGCGAAAAATAACAAGCGTTGGTGAGAATGTGGAGAGACTGGAACCTTTGTGGATTGCTGGTGGTGATGTAAAATGGTGCAGCTGCTGTGGAAAACAGTTCGGTGGTTTCTCAAAAGGCTAAATATAGATTGACCCTATGATTGAGCACTTCCATTCCTAGGTACATACCCCGAAGAATTGAAAGCAGGGACATGAATAGATACATATACACCAATGTTCATGGAAGCATTATTCACAATAGCCCAAAGGTGGAAACAACCCAAGTGTCCCTCAAGAGAGAAACAGATCAACAGAACGTGGTATACATACACTATGGAATTTTACTCAGTCATAAATTTCTGATACATGCTATAACATGGGTTAAACCTTGAAAATATTGTGCCAAGTGAAATAAACCCAACACAAAAAGACAAATATTGTATGATTCCACATATATGAAGAGCCTACAATAGGTAAATTCATAGAGAAAGCAGAATCGTGGTTACCAGGGGCTGGTGGAAGGGAGGAGGGAATGGGGAATTACTTAATGAATTCAGAGTTTCTGTTTGGGTAATAAAAAAATTCTGAAAATGGATAGTGGTGGTGGTTGCACACCATTGTGAATGTACTTACTGTCACTGAAGTACATTTACATGGGCTATTTTATGTATTAATGATACATTTTATGTTATGTATAATTTTTCACAATAAAAAAGAATACATGGATGGCCATATATCAGGATATTGTATAGAACTCCTATATCGGAGGCAAGTGAGATTGGCTGATCGTAGGTCTTGCTCTTGTCTATGGACAATGGTCTGAACATGTCCATCAACAAGAGCCTCAGTGTTAGAACCATCTCCCCTGCACTGCCTTTCCTCTTGTAGGAGAGAAAAAGCAGATTTAGGGTCTGTGGTGAACATTTCTGGCTCCAGAGAAGGTACATTTCAAGCCAAATGAGAATGTCAGGGTCAGAGAACCCCAAGTTCAATGTTATGGTTCATTTGTGGCATGCCAATTAGGAGCTAGAAATAGCTAAACTTTAAACTGTGAGTGACAAGCACAATTTAACCATAGAAGGAACATTTTTAATTAGACAGAACTGTCCGTTGAACCAAATGTTAAGTCCAGTAATGATGATTAAAATAAATTAGGAACCACTTCTGCTAAATCTATGTTAGACCCTTGGGTTACCTTTGACATCCTCCAAGAATACTGTCAACCACTACCAGACAGCTCCTATCTGACCAAAGAGCCAGCCTGCTCCACTAACTGGGTTCTTTGACAATTAGTCTTATGGGAAATTTTACTTTTTCTTCTTCTTCTTTTTTTTCTTTTTCTTTTTCAGTGATCTCTTGGTCCATTAATAAAGAAACTCCACAAACTTGCTGGCTCTGTTTTCCATTTTCTCTGTTCTTTTTAAAATATATATATATTTTATTGATTTTTTACAGAGAGGAAGGGAGAGGAATAGAGTGTTAGAAACATTGATGAGAGAGAAACATTGATCAGCTGTCTCCTGCACATTCCCTACTGGGTATGTGCCTGCAACCAAGGTACATGCCCTTGACTAGAATTGAACCTGGGACCCTTGAGTTCACAGGCCAACGCTCTATCCACTGAGCCAAACCGGTTAGGGCCATTTTCTCTGTTCTTAATAAAAGAAAACCTACAACAATAATTCTGGGTAAATTTCCACATAGGTTAGCATATGTGAAAGTGAACTGTAAATGACAAAGTACATTATAAATAAATAATCACTGTTATTAATATTAAAAGCCCATACAGGGACAATAGCTAAGGATGTTTTGGGTTATGCTTTGTTATATCATCTAGAACCAATATATTTCCTTAGGAGTCAAGAATAATTTTCTTTTCTCCTCCCCCTTTCCCTTCTCCTTCCCCTCCCCCTTCCCCTTCCTGTTTTTGAATTGGTCTTGTTCATAAGTTATGTAACTTCTAAACGTCACTTGCCTTTCTTTTCTGAGCTTCTTCATGGATCAATTGAGGAAATCAGATTAAATGTTTCATTTATCAAATATCTACTGATTGCCAACTATATGTCAAGATATGTGTTAGCCCTAGCTGGTTTGGCTCTGTAGATAGAGTACTAGCTTGTGGACTGAAGGGTCGGTCCCAGGTTCAATTCCAGTCAAGGGCACATGCCCTGGTTGTGGGCTCGATCCCCAGTAGGGGGCGTGCAAGTGGCAGCCAATCAATGATGCTCTCTCATCATTGATGTTTCTATCGCTCTCTCTCCATTTCCCTTCCTTTCTGAAATCAATAAAAATATATTTAAACAAACAAACAAAAAGATGTGTGCTAAGTGCTGGGATATGACAGTAAAGAAGGTGGACAAAGTCCCTGCCTTATTTATGGGCATGCTACTAAAGAAACAGATAGCAAGTGCGCAACTAAAAAAATAAGAAATACAGTTTGTGATCAGTGTTATCAAAGTCACCCTCCCAAACTTTACTGTTCAGATGAATCTGTTGGGGATATTGGCAAAATGCAGATTCTGATTATTTTGGTCTGGGATGGAGTCTGGAGTTCTGCATTTCTCACAAGGCTCATGCGCCTCAGTAATGCTCATGCTGCAGGTTCATGAGTCAAGTTGGGGTAGTGTGATTATCAGAGACATTAACATGATGGTGTGATTGAGAACACCTGGGTTAGAGGGAAACTTTAGGTAATCAGGGAACACCGGTTAAAACACAGATGGCCGGATCCACTCACATTTCAGTACATCTGGGGTGGGGCCCCAAAGCTTGCACTTCTAACAAGGTCCTAGGTGATGCTGACGCTACTGGTCTGTGGACTTTGAGGAAATTAACCTAGAACATCGCAAAGGATGCCCTTTACCCTAACCGTCATCTCTCCATTGCAAATTACTTTCTTTTGCTCCTAGGTTTAGAACTTCCTGCTTAAAAGTGGGTAGATTTTGACATTGATTTATCAAGCACCTACCATATGGCAAACAATGAACTAAGGAGTTTTTCCATCTTGGCTCATTTTATCTTCACAATTATCATGCAATTTAATGTCACAATGCCCACCCCTTTTTTTTCGAGATGGGTGCTCAGATGCTTAGGAGACGTGAGATCCTACAACTATTTAGACCTGCACATTCTTACAGGTCCAGTGCTTTTCCCACTAAATATTAAACATGCTCATTTGAAATTGAATAAATTTCCGTTAAAAAAAGACAAGCTAAAATTTTACCTTTTGTCTAGAAATTTAGTATCCAAAATGTTGATGATGACATTTTAATATGCCTTGTAAAAATATGCTGGCTATAGAAAATAGTAGGGAAAAAGAATAAATCCTTATAGGATGGAAATAATGTGTCATGGAGTTTCTATGCAGTTCTGAAAGAACTCTTTTGATTGGTATTGAATACTCTGTAGAGGAGAGTGCTCAGGTGGAGGGGGTGATACACAGCTGATGAAGTCGGTTATTTTTCAAACGTAAACACGTGGAAGGAAATTCTTGTAGCAAGTGCTTCATAGACTTTTCCAGGGCCTCAAAAGTCACACATTTTGAGCATGAGAAAAACTTCAAAGCCCAAAGAGGATCTGTCTGTATATGGAGTATAATGACGTTCAAAGCAGCAAGGAACACAAAGGGCATCATCAGGATCAAAGACACTGTTCCCTGAGGCCTTGCCTGAATGTAAAGGCAAGCCAGACTGCAGTGACAAGCGGAGGTCCACAGGGGAAGATTCTCACTGCCTCAGAGTGTGTTAATGACTAGGGCTTCCATTCTTCTTGGACCGCCAACGCTCAGTGACAGTGCCAGGAAAGGATACCCTCGAGGTGCGTCTCACTTTAAGAAAATCCAGTCTTTCAAAATTTAAACTGAGCAAACAGTTCCAGAAACAGATTCTTTTCTTTACAATGTATTTTCCCCTTTATATGCAGATTAAGTGCAGGGTCTCTGATTCATTTTGCAAACATCCCTTTACCCAAATTGTTCAGCGTACTGAAATGTTCATCAGATACTGAAAAGGCTTCCTTTGGAATAAAACACGTGGCATGTTTTCAGTATTTGGCTGATCATTTCCTTGAACTTGTTCTTGTGGTTATGAGAAACCCAGCCCAGAGGAAAACGTGAACTCCACGGGGCCTCTCCAGTGTGGTTAATCATTTACCCTAAGGCTGAGGACTCAAGGAAAAGCAGAATTTCCCTTACTCTGACAAAGACCTACTCCCCATTCCCTTGCTATATGTGGCTTCTGTCTCTGGACCCAATGGCTAATGGATACAACTCTGCATAATTTGCTAGAGTCCTGGCTTGCTCTTGCTAAGCATTACGATTTCTCTTTTCACCTCTGCTTTTGACAGTGTAAGAATCTTATGCTCAGATGAAAGAAGGAATTGCTAGTGTTGCCGATTGCAGGAGCTGCCAAACATCAGCCAAGGGGCCAAGTCCAGCCCACTGCCTGCTTTTGTAAATAACAGTTCACTAGGAACACGGTCACACTCAATCGCTTATGCATTTTCTAGGGCTGCTTTCGACTGCAAAGGCATAGCTGAGTCATTACAGCAGAGAAGTATGCCCCACAAAAGATGAACTGTTTATTCTCCTTCCCTTTACGAAACAACTTTGATGACCCCTACTCTTTTGGAAACAGGTAAGTTTGGTCTACAGAAGAATATGGTATAGAGACACGAAGGCCTCTAAGAGCCTACTACAAGGAACCTATTTCACTGAAGTCATTCATTTCTCTGGGTTTTCTCAGCAAGTGGGAAGTGGCATCGTTCCGGTTGACCAAGCCAGAAAACAGGCATCTACTCCATTTCTTCCTCCTCCTTTATCTAAATCATTATTTTGAGTATCTCTTTTCTTAAAATTAACTTTTTTTCAATTACAATTCATATTCAATATTATTTTGACTTAGTTTCAGCTGTACAGCACAGTGGTCAGACAATCAGATACTTTACAAAGTGCTCGCCCTGATATTTCCAGCACCCACCTGGCACCATCCAGTTATTACAATATCATTGACTATATTCCCGATGCTGTACTTTATGTCCCCATGCCTGGTTTGTAACTACCAATCTGTACCTCTCAATCCCTTCACCTTTTCAACCCATCCGCCACACCCCTTCCCTGCTGACAACCATCAGTCTGTTCCCTGTATCTTTGAGTCTATTTCTGTTTTGTTTGTTCATTTATATTGTGAGTACTTCAAACCTCTTCACTTCCCTCCAGTCTGCTGTCAATACCCTAATGCAGGCCTTTCTGCTATTTTTGTCTAGATTACTACAGCCATGACTGCCTACCCTGTCTTCGGTTATCAGTCTATTAGACAGTTCAATTTAACATTTCCAAAACTGAACTCTTGATTTTCTTTACGCCAAATCTGTTCCTGATGAAAATATGCAGCAAATCTTTTAGTTGCTTAGGCCAAAAACCTTCGAGTAATTCTTAACAGGTCTCTTCCTCTCATACCTCACATATATCAACAAACCCTATTACTTCTTAGAAATGAGTCTCCTCTTCTGACCCTTTCCCAGCTCCTCCACCATTACCATCTTGTTTTAGCTACATCATGCTTTACCTGGGTGATGGCAAAGGCCTCCATGCTTCCACTATTTTATTTTCTTAAGATTTTAAAATAGATGTTTAGAGAGATAGGAAGGGAGAGAGAGAGAGAGAGAGAAACATCGATGTGAGAGTGAAACATCAATCAGCTGCTCCTGCATGCCCCACCCTACCCCCTGACTGGAGCCTGCAACCTGAACATATGCGCCGATGGAATCAAACCACAACCTTTCGGTGCACGGGATGATGCCCAATCAACTGAGCCACACCAGCTAGGTCCACTGTTTTCTATATACATCCTACTCTTCACCCAGTAGAAAGGATGGACTTTGTAAAATGCTTAGGTTGGAACATGTCTCTTCCCTACTCACCGCTCTTGAGATGGTTCGCCATCACACTGAGTAATACTAGAATGAACATTTCCAAGTAATATAAATGTCCACCAATCTGGGCAATTAATTAAATCATGCCACTTGTATACTTAGATATTATACAGATGTTAAAAAGAATGCGAAGGGATCCATATACATATAATAAAAAATATAAAGACATGTGTTGGGTTCATAAACTATGAAACCAAGGAAGTGATTGTGGAGTAGGTGCAGAAAGAGAGGTTTATCAGGAGGAGATTTCAACAGTAGACATTTGTAATAGTTTATATCTTAAGCTGGATAGTGGGTACAGAGGCATTCTTTCATTATTCTCGGCAGCTTTTGTTATCTTTGAGATATTTTATTTTTTTAATGAAAAGCATATATGTATATATGTACGTATATTAATATATCTTTACATATATAAGTGATAAAATTATTAAAAGAATAAAATATCTCTCAGACACATGATTACATGAAAAAAATCGTACACCAATACACATAATATAATACCATAAGAATTGGAAAGAAAATAAAAACTGGGAGAGATGGAACGATATGTATGATATCAATATATCTATTCAGAGGCTATAGCCATAAGAGTGCACAACCAATTGTTAATGATAAATGTTTTGGGCAGGGGAATGGAAGCTGATGGGGGACTTTTTCATGTTGGGTATTACTGGAATTTGAAACTATAAGAATATATTTAGGTATTACTTGTTGAACTAAGGAACTCCCTCTTCGATGAATCCCCTTTCTCTTACACTTCCAGCAAACTCACAGCTCTCTCACTTCACATGAGAAAGATAGCATACTGCTCTTGCCCGACAGGCCCCACTTGAGAGCATTCATTTCTCTAAGCCTTGGCTCTGCTCGAACTAGAAAACAAACTCACTGAGTCAACAAGGCTTGGCCAAGGAATGTGGGCATCACTACAGGCATATGTTTGCTCCTTTGTTCATTCAGCCATGCCTTTATCTACTCAGTCATTTGTATATTCGCTCAACAGAATATCTGAGAATCACTCTATTTTAGTCACTGAGAAGAGAAAGAAGAAGTGGTTCCTCCATTGTGAGAGCTCGGAGACTACCGGAGCAGACATAAATCCTATAATTGCATGTCTGCAAAATTACAGCTGTTGTGGAGACAATGAGAAGAAATGCACAGGGTGACACTGACCCTGATGGGAGATCAGAAAACACCTTCCTGAGGGAGTGATAATTGAACTGCAATTTAAAGGAAGAATCAGAGTTGGCTGAGAAAAGGCAGAAAATGTCAGGGGCCAGAGCTGGAAGCATAGCAGTGACAACATGACTTACTCCAGCAGCTGACAGGAGACCAGCGCCACTGGAATGCAGGCAGCCAGGGGAGGCAGCATCCCATGAGGCCAATAAGGGTCAGATCAGGAGGGGGTTGGGGGCAGGGCTAAGTATTTAGGTCTATCATGTTTTAAAGTTGACATGGGAGGTGACAGGATCAGATTTGCATTTTGACATGTCTGGAGTATAGAGGGACAATATGAAATTTTATTTTTGAGGATGGCCTTTGGCCTTAGTAATTTAAAAACCTTTTCATTAGTACTTTTAGAACATGGCTCTCAGTAGAAATGATGCCATCCCTAGAGACTATCTGAAATATTTGTGGGGCATTGGGTTGTGGTAATGACTGAGCAACACCACCAGCATTTCAGGGGAGGACAAGGACGGGGACATTACAATATGAGGGGCAATCTCTCAATTAAAAAAAAAAACACACAAAAAAACCATCCTATATTCTTCATGATTGTAGAATGCCCTATCAGCCATTTGTGTGAAAAATTTTGTTTATAATTAGCTAATTTAGAACTTAACATCTTTTACATATAAACACAAGTATTTTTGCATAGTAATTTATATTAATAAAATGAAGGGAAAATTATGCTTTCATTTTGTTCAGATGAAGTATCATTTATATGTCACCAACAATGCCATTCATGGTATGGAGTTGCCAACACTTGTGCTGGGCTTTGCTGGTAGCTGTCACATTTCACAGTGATTTAAGGTACAAGCATAGGTTTCTGGCTGCTTCATTATGTTTTTTACTGTGAGTGAGCATTTATATTATGAAATACTGGTACATATTGTTTTATTATAAATCAGTTTCATGTCATTGCTTTCTGTACTCCAGTTAAGGCATTATGTGGGTACGTTTTTAATTGTATACAGATAGTTTACATTACTCATGATTTCATTTTAGGACAATCAAGGAGTGTTACAAAACATTTGTTTTAAAGGAGTAGGTTAGTGGTTGATCCGATATGATTGAGAACCATTGGTCTAGAAAAGCATAATGACCCCCAGTGCTTGGCTGTTTTCTTTTCCTGAACTCCGGGTGTCTTGTCTAAAATGGAAGCTCTGCAGTGTTCCTGATTTATCAACACTGGACATGTGCCGTTAAAGAAGAGCAGGGAGTGTCAAAGAGAACAACAGAACAGAGACAGAGGCTGCATACTACTTCTCTATTAAGAAAATCAGAAAGAGAATGCTCTCATTTTGAGCTTCTCTCATTCAGAGCCCTGAAGGATGTTTTAACAGCTATAGCACACATCTTCCATAAAAAGCTGTATTTCATTATCTTATGAATACCTAATTTGAGAATATTGGCAAATCAAATTTGTGTGATTCTGATGTGTGTGTGTTATTCTTTCTCAGAATAATTTATGGGGTAGAAATGCGTCCATGTGCTAGAAATTGCTGAGATAGAAAAATTAATTTTGTGGATAGCTTGAAAATAAATGCTAGGAAGCAATGTGTAACGTAATGTAATGTAGTCTAATGTAATGTAATGTAATAAGGAAACCCTTTTAGGGTTGACGGAGGCAGCTTTCCAATCCTTCAGGCAGCTTTGGCCTCTCTGCTTTAATGATAATGGGATAAAGAATAGTTAGCATTATCTAAGTGCCACCATGTGCCAGAAAGACTTCTGTTCTTCAAGTATTAATGCATTCTATTGCCAAAACAAGCCTATGAAGATGGGTGTTACTACTGTGTTCAATTACAGATGAAGAAACTGAGACTCCAAAATTTGGATTGATGTACCCAAAGTCACATAACGGGTAAGTAGTATATTCAGGATTTGAACCTAGGTCTTCTGAACTCCAGAGCCCATGATATACTAGGATGAATGTCCTAAAACGTTAGAGATAATTTAATAATCAATGGCATGACTTATGAAGGTAATCTAAAAGTTAAAATAAATCACCTGAAACACAGATAAATATAAATGTTTACCTCTTATGCTTTTCTTTAAATATGTTTTCATTGATTTTAGAGAGACAGGAAGAGAGAGGTAATCGACCAGGGATCGAAACCGACACCTGAGTATGTGCCCTGATGGAATCGAACCGGTGACCTTTGGGTGGGTGGATGGGATGACGCTCAACCAACTAAGCCACAGCAGCCAGGGCGTACCTCTAATTCTGAGAACTCCTTTGAGAATTACAAATTCTCAAACCTGCTCTCCTCCAATGAGCTTGTGCTTCATACTTCCTCAGTTACTCGCTCCAATGTTCAAACCTTGAACTTGTCATTACCAATAGATGCAACTCCTCAAAATTTAAATTTTAAATATCTCACTCTAAACACAATTTCCTATCTTTAGAACTCATTCCTTTAGCATTTTGATGCCAGCAATTTTTTGACCCTCTTGAGATATTCAAACACTTTTTTACTAGCCCTTGCCCTTCTCACTTTAAAACATGACACACCCTAAGCAGGTTATGAGATCTTAAAGATCTGAATGGTAAAGTTGCTAGAAATCTAAGGGTACCCTGAGAATTGTCTTGGATAATGATTATCCAGAGATACTAAAAAATATCTAGACAGAGTAAACCAGAAATTTTTTCAAAGGACTTTGAATTATTCCCTGAATTGCCAGTAAAATAGCTGAAGAAATAGGGATTTTAACCTAAAGACCAAAAGGCTCAAGTGTTGGGGTAGCTAACTTCAATCTCTGAAACACTGTCTTGTAGCTCTAAGGAGTGTGACTGCACCCAGGAGGGAAGACTCTGGAAGGCAGAATTCAATTCAAACACAGAGAAAATGACAAATTCCTAACTTCTCACATCAACAGTTCAATCGATTTGTTTTGTTGAATGTTATATTGAGAAGGTTTCTGAGAATGGTCCTCAATCATCATTATGTCAATCAGAGTGGTCTAGTTCAGTGGTCAGCAAACTCATTAGTCAACAGAGCCAAATATCAACAGTACAACGATTGAAATGTCTTTTGAGAGCCAAATTTTTTAAAACTTAAACTATATAGGTAGGTACATTGTTATTAACTTAATTAGGGTACTCCTAAGCTGGCCTTTGCTAAAAACTCAAGGGGCCAAAGAGCCGCATGTGGCTCGCGAGCCGTGGTTTGCCAACCACTGGGCTAGGTTATACTGTGGTAACAACCCCCAAATCTTCACCAGTTTAAACAACAAAGGCTTAGTTTTCCTTCACTGTGCGTGCCCATTGTGGGTAGTCAGTGAAGCCTGCTCATCATACTCGCTCAGGGACCCAGACTGATGGAGTAGGCGGGGCCACCATCTTAATGTTGCCAGGTGCCATGCTAGAGGAAAGGGGAACTTGAGGAATGGGAGGGTGTTGTGTGAGTGAAACTGGTAATGAAAGGCTCGCACCTGAAAGTGGGATATTGACCCTATTTTAAGGTTCACTAATTTGGAACCTTAACTACATCTGCAAAATCCCTTCATAGCAGTACCTAGATTAGTGTCCAATTGAATACAAAGTAGAAAAAGTGTGTATTCTGGGGAGCAGGAAATCATGGGGGGCATCTTAGAATTCTGCCATTCACAGCAAGCCACTTGGTACTATGAGCCTCAGGGATACAAGGAGGACAGTGGTGCTCACTATATAGTCAACTGGATACAAGAAGCAATGATAAAAGATTCCAAGTACTGACGATAGCCAGAATTAGGTCCTCTGTTTCCATTTTTTTTTTTTAATCTATCATTTCATCAACGCTTTTGAAATGAGCCTACAGCAGAAACTGCTTGGGTGCTGATTGGGTCCCTAATAATGATCTATATGTAATAAAGAGGTAATATACAAATTAACCCTCACACCCTCTTAAGATGGCTGCCTATGACCAGGCTAGCAGGGGGGTTAGTGAGGGAAGACCAAACAACTGTACAAGCAGGCTATGTGTGGTGACCAGGCCAATGGGGGGAGAGGGGGACCGTGAGGGATGAGCAGGTCAGCAGGGGGGGCAGTTAGGGGCAACCAGGCCAGAAGAGGGGGCAGTTGGGGGAAACCAGGCCAGCAGGGGGGGCAGTAAGAGGTGACCAGGCCAGCAAGGGTGTGGGGGGGAGTTAGGGGCGACCAGGCTGGGGGAGGTGCAGTTGGGGGCAACCAGGCCTGCGCGGGGGGGGGGCAGTTAGGGGTGACCAGGCTGGCAGAGGGGGACTGTTGGGGGCTACCAGGCCAGCGGGGGGGGGGGGGGGGCAGTAAGGGGCAATTAGGCAGGCAGGCAGGTGAGCAATTAGGAGCCAGCGGTCCAGGTTTGGGATCGTGCCTAAACTGGTAGTCGGACATCCCCTGAGGGGTCCCGGATTGGAAAGGGTGCAGACTGGGCTGAGGGAACTGCCCCCCCGCCCCGTGCATGAATTTCATGCACTGGGCCTCTAGTTCATTATATTAAAGAGTAAGGCAAAGATTACTATTACCCACATTTTATAGATAAAGAAACTGAAGCTCAGAGGTAATATCTGTGAAGCAGTTATTATAAGCCCTAGCATATTTGATGAGCACTCATAAATACAAGCTGCCGTCACCACCACCATCATCATTATCATCAGCAGCAGCACTTTTGTATTAGGAAGGAGAACCCCAAAAGCTGCCATGCACCCACTCTTCACACAGTTCTGGCAAAGACCATGGCGATGATAAGCACTTTGCAAGGCATTTCTGAGGAGCCACTGTTTCCTAGGAAGATGCCTGTTTTGTTTTTGTTTGTTTTGTTTTGGTTTGGGTTTTTTTTGCTGCTTCTTAGCTCAGGAAGAGCTGCTGTTGAAGCTCGAGCCTGGAACAGACCATACCAGAATCCCAGCCTCTTAACACCAACTTGATGGTGGAATTGTCATTGCCTAGTGCAAAACGCAGTCCTCTTCGCATTTACATTTGATCTGTTTTCTGGGTACACAACTTCCTTTCTCTAATTTTCCCTCTCATTTATTCTGCTCCATCTTACCTAGGCTTCCAGCGGAGACACATAGTATTTGAAAGCTCTCTTAAATCTTATAACAGCATATAAAACATGTGGGGCCTATTAAACTAACACCATTCTTCTCAATTGTCAATCCATAAGTGATGTAAATGAGGTCAGTGAAGAGCGGCACTCAAATAAGCTTTAGATTTCATCTGGTTCAAACTCTTCCTTTTAGGTACTGATGGGAAAATGGAGGGAAGGATTTTCTTAAAGTCATGAGGTCATGGCAGAACCAGGGCTAGATGGACATCAGGAGTCCACTCACTCAGTGCTGCGACCTTTCTAATTACATGACCCCACCTGGCATCTGGTTTACAGTCCCCAGGGCTCTACTTAGTGACCAAGTTCTTCCATTCTGATTGTGTGTGTGTGTGTGTATCTATGTATTAGGTGTACCGGTTAATAATGCAGATTTTTTCAATAAATGGAGTTACACATATGTTGATATATATGTGATTTGATATGTATGCTATTTTGTTGGATTGACAATAAGCTTCAAAACTTCTTTTCTGAAGGTGTTAACATCATAGATATTTTTACACTTAAAAATGTCGAAATCCATGCCAAAAAAGAGCATTTGCGGGAAGTTTTAATTCATTACTTTATTTTGAAGAAAAAGTGCTGCTGAAAGTTATCGTATACTTCGGGAAGCTTATGGTGAACATAATCCATCTCAAGATACTTGTGAACGCTGGTTTAAATGCTTTAAAAGTAATGATTTCAATGTGAAAGACAAAGAACGTCCAGGTCAATTTGAACCACGCTTTGATCGTAAAATGACCAGAATGGGCCAGAAGACATGGCAAAGTAATTTTGTTTCATGATAACGCACCATCACACACATCAAAACAAGTTAAAGACACCTTAAAAGATCTTGCCTGGGAAATATTAACCCATCCACCATATTCACCAGACCTTGCTCCTTCAGATTATCACTTGTTCCAATCGATGGCACACGCACTTTCTGAGCAGTACTTCAAAACGTATGAAGAAGTGGATAATTTGGTCTCTGAATGGTTTGCCTCAAAACAAGAAAAGTTCTATAGGGACGGTATCCACAAATTACCCGAAAGATGGAGGAAATGTGTAGTAGCAATGGACATTACTTTAATAAAGCACTTTTGATGTTTCTCTTGAAATTATCATGTTTTCTTTAATTACAAAATCTGCATTATTAATCGGTACACCTAGTATATAAAAGCCTAAGCAACCGAATGACCAAACAACCAGTCAACTGGTTGCTATGATGTGCACTGACCACCAGGGGGCAGACGCTCAATGCAGGAGCTGGTCCCTGGTGGTCAGTGTGCTCCCATAGCCAATCTCCTGGGGCCAACCAACCTCCCACGGTCCTCCCCCAGGCAGGCCAGGCCCGATCACCAGCCAGGCTGAGGGACCCCACCCGTGCACAAATTCATGCACCCACCGGGCCTCAGTAATTATAAAGTGAAAATAGCTCATCATAGCTTTAAAGTACTCCTGAATAAGCAGAGATTCCCTGTGACAATCCTGTGGCCCATTGTTCCAGAGAGGCACAGCAGATACTGGCAACTACCTTCCCAGCAGCCATGATCTCCATCTTCCTAGGTGGCAGAACCTCAGCTTTGTCTGAAGCACCAATATGCCCAGCTCCATCAAGTTACTCTCTTTTCCAATCTCCCTGCTGTCAGGGTGACAAGATACAATTTTAGCCAACAAGCAGAAGTCAGTCAGGGGGTTGGGGAAGTCTTTTGCTTCCTGGAGCAAAAGGATGGATATTGGTGAATTATCTCCACTCCACTCTTCCCCTTGAACTTGAATCTGATGTCTGGAGCAATAGCAGGCTTATATACAGGACAACAAAATGAAAAGCTAGAAAGAACGTGGATCCTTGAAATCACTGACTGCCTTCACCTGCCCTGAACTACTTGTATATTTATTTTCAGGACAAGTAACAATAATTCCACAAACAATATTCTATAGTGCTTAAAGGCACTGCCTGAGATAGACCTGGGTTTGAGTCCTGGATAACCGCCTGACTTTGAGAAAGTCACCTAACTTCTCTGAGTGTCAGTTTTTTCCAACTCACATGATTGTTTTAAAATGAAAAAAAAAAAAAGTAATGCAAATAAAGTGCTTATAATGGTGCAGGCAAGCCCCCAGTCTATTGCAGCCTGGTTAAATCCAGGAATCTGTCTCTGAAACTGTGTTATTAGTACCCAATGTATGACCAGGGATATAACAGGACCTATCCAACTGGTCAGCCAATAACCTATTTTACACACACAACTTCATATCCGTTAGTGTGAAAGGCACAGGTTACCAAAACAAGGCTAATGAATATTCATCAGATTGCTTAAAAATCCTAAAATGCTAACTCTAGAAAGACTGCTCAATGTCTTTTCAACCAACACTTATTGAACATATAAATATATGTTCAGCACCATCCTAGTCATGTAACTATATCAGTAAGTAAGTGAATGAAGAGTCCTGTTCTCATAGTGCTTATATTCCAGTGGGGCAGGCTTTACAGCGTAAGTGCTATGACCATCTCGTTTGATACATGAGGAAACTGAAGCCCAGAGTTCAGTGGCTTGCAGACTTATCTAGATCACACTGCAGTTAGTGCCAGATATCAGAATAGACCTGCGGCCTCCTTCGTCCTATTGTGATGATCTGACTACATCCACTCCTGGGCTGACATTTTTACACATCATCACAAAGCCTGCCTTGTTACTTACCATGGTGCCTGAGAAACGAAATCTGACTCCTTTGTTCCCTTCTCAGCCACCCTCTCTCATACTCTCGAGGATGCAGAAAGTGTGGTGTTGGTTGTATTTCTTCTAACTCGTCAGACTTGGTCCTGTTTTAGGACTTGAACACTAGCTGTCCCCTCTGGCTGGATGCTCCTGCTCCTGGTTTTATTGGGAAGGCAGTCTTTCCTCATTTCAGTCTTAACTTGAATGCCACTTTTTTTTTTTTTAAATACGTCCTAGAGGACATGATTCCCTAACCCACCGTTTCCCTTTTAGCTCCTGAAACCAACTGAAATGACCTTACTCATGGTCCCCCCTTGCTTGCTTGTAGCTGGTCTGCATGAGAACAGAAATCTTGTCTGCCTTGCTCACTGCTGCATTCCAGAGGCCAGAACATTGCCTGAAACCAGAATTGCCACCCAATAAATCTCTGTCAAAGGAACTTGAATGATACTTTCTGCCCTAGTAGGCTAGGCTCCTGAGGCGACTGTCACCTAATGAATAATTGTGAGCTGTGCTTGGCAATGTATGTTGAATGAATGAAGGAATCCTGCAGCCATTTCATATTTAGCTGCATAAAATATAAGATGCAGGAAAGATCTGGGGACAAATCTTTACTCCAAATCTTTCCTGTGAAATAGGAGGGAAGTTAAACCCAGGACTCACCCGGGGGTCCAACTGCCTGGATTGAAGCAATGTGCACAGAAGGTGAGGTTGGGTGTGAAATCCATCACAGGCGACCTATCTAAAAAGCCAGGCCAGTGGTCGGCAAACTCTTTAGTGAACAGAGCTAAATATCAACAGTACGACGATTGAAATTTCTTTTGAGAGCCAAATTTTTAAACTTAAACTATATAGGTAGGTACATTGTTATTAACTTAATTAGGGTACTCTTAAGCTGGCCTTTGCTAAAAACTCAAGGGGCCAAAGAGCTGTATGAGATAGCAAAGCTGCCTGACTATAATATGCCCTTACTGCTCTCCCCTCTTCATTCCCTGCTGCCCCCAATCCTCTTAAGCCTCCCCTGATGGATGCCTGAAATCCAATCCCTTTCTTTTAGCAGGGGCTGATGGCTCTTGGCCCAGATCCAGCCCCAGAAGATTTTTGTTTGTTCAGCACAGTGTTTATGAAACATTTACACGTGGATGCCATTCAGCAGGCAGACACTCTCCAGTTCCCCAACGCCCATTATGTCACACCTGCCTGCTTCAGAAATTCATGTCACCTCCCTGGTCCCTGAAGACAAATGAGTTTGCCATTTTTGTATTAGGGTTAAAATGTAATTTCTCCAACTCTTAGCAGTGGATCCCACTTGACCGGGAGTGAATGACCCAGAGCTAATTTTGTGGCATGGAAGACAATCTCTTAAATATATTTATAACAGCATAAGATAGCAGATGTGGAAGAAATTTAGAAAGTATCTGGTTCCACTTCCTTCATTTAAAAATGAAGCTTAGGAAAGGAAGGTGACTTGTTTAAAGTCACAGAACAAGGGGGTGGCAGATCTAGGATGGGGAACTCAAACTTGGTTGTATCACCCCACACTGGCCTGATCCAGGGCAGGGATGCTGCGAGGTCCTGGGCTGTGAGAGGAAGCTGGGTGGTGAGCCCACCTTTCCAGGTTTCCCTCCCAGCTGAACTCTGAAAGTGGGATGCTGGGTCCTCCCCCATAATGATACATCTGTGCCTTCAGCCTCCTTCACTAATTTGTATCTGTATCTTTTCTGTCACTTTATATAACTAATCACCGTTTAGTTTTTCTGAGTAGGTTGCGTGGGAATCTAAACTGGGAGAGGATGATGTTCCTTTAAGGAAGCCTTGGAAGAAACAAGGCAGTTAGGAACAGGGGGACCTCAGGCTGCAGAATTCTATTCTCTCTTCTTGCTCACTCATCCAAATATGTGGGTCCTATGGCTTCTATCTCTTTACCTTTTCTGGAATGCATCTATTTCCCTCCATCTCTAATGCAAACGGGTTAATTTTTACTCTCATACCTGAAATAAGCCTGCTAGTTACTCCCTCTGCCACAAGAGTGAACCTCCTCTAATTCATTATCTACACTGCAGCCTGACTGTTCTTTCTAAAATTCAAATTGAATGTCACTGCTCTTCTTAAAAACCTTTATTGCCCCTTCAGTGACTTCAAAATAAAATCCAAAATCTAAGATGAACTTCAAGGCCTTTGAAAATCTGATCTCTGTTTTAGGCTCTTATCTCCTACCAATTTCCCCTCCTTGCCTCCAAATGACCAATGCTTCAACCACACTAAATTTTCAATCTACTTCAGTTCGCCAGAAGATATTTTGCATATGCTAGAAAAACCAATGAGTGGATCCATAATCCAGGTACAAACTTCTTAGCATGAATTATTACTATACCTTTCCTGATGATGGAATTTCCTTGAATATTTATCATTATACTTAGTAGCAAAAGCATATTAAATTGTAGTCGGCAACAATACTGTACTTTTTAAGTACTAGTAGAATTACTTTCAATTGTTTATATTCCAGTCAGAGAATAAAATATATTCCTAATAATAATATATTTTGTCTTACAAGCATCCTGTCAAAGACAAACATAATAATAAAATTCTCTTAAACAGATAAATGCTTGTTGTCTTAAACCAACTGATTTCTTCAAGGAGACCTAGATTCTTTTTTTTTATTGTTTAAAATATTACAAATAGTAGTACATATGTCTCTTTTTTTTCCCCATTGACCTTCCTCCAGCCTCCCCTACCCTCCAGCACATGCCCTCAACCCACAATTCCCGCCCTCCCCCCCCACCGCCCCCCGCGGCCCAGTGTCTTGTGTCCATTGGTTATGCTTATGTTCATGCATACAAGTCTTTCGGTTGATCTCTTATCCCCTCACCCCAACACTCCCCAGCCTTCACGCTATAATTTGACAGTCTGTTCGATGCTTCTCTGCCTCTGTATCTATCTTTTTGTTCATCAGGTTATAATGTTCTTTATTATCCATAAATGAGTGAGATCATGTGGAATTTTTCTTTCACTGCCTGGCTTTCATTATTTCACCTAGCATAATGCTCTCCAGTTCCATCCATGCTGCTGCAAATGGTAAGAATTCCCTCCTTTTTATAGCAGCATAGTATTCCATTGTGTAGATGTACCATAGTTTTCTATTCCACTCATCTGCTGATGGGCATTTAGGCTGTTTCCAAATCTTAGCTATGGTGAATTGTGCTGCTATGAACATAGGGGTGCATATATCCTTTCTGATTGGTGTTTCTGTTTTCTTGGGATATATTCCTAGAAGTGGTATTACTGGGTCAAATTGCAGTTCCATTTTTAAATTTTTGAGGAAACGCCATATTGTTTTCCAGAGACCTAGATTCTTGATAATCATATTAGAAATTATAAGAGTGAAAGGTTGGGGTTAAAAATTCTGTAATTCTGTGGTGCATGCATGCATGTGTATGTGTGAAGCTACCTGGTATTCCAGTAGGAGCAATTCAGAAATTGAAATCATAGAATATTAGGACTGAAAGGGACCTCAGAGGTAATTTAGCCCCATAGCTTTTTTTAAATTTCTTGCTAGTCAGGAACTGGTTTTCAAAGAAAACTTTGAAATCTAACATACAAGAGAGAGAGCGGTGAATCTCCTCTGGCTTACTTCAAAGTGTGGGACACCACAGCCCCAGACACATGTACTCCTCCTCTCCTTCGCCAGGGATGCGGAGGAGACACAGAGCCCAGCTTAAAAGTCACTGGTTTACCCTAACCCAGTCAGGGCGTAAATGAAAGGATGGAGCCCAAGAAGGTGATGATGTACTCAGGGTCACACAGTCAGCTGGAGGCAAAGCTGGCACAGAACCTGACCTCCCAACTCTCCATGAAGTTCTATGGCTATGACTCTTACTTTTGACAATAATTTCAACCCAATCTCAGAAAGCCAGTAAAATTTCTCATTTCTTATGTGCCACAGATGGGTTAGTGCTATGAAGTGACGAGTTTTCCCATGAATTCACTCCCCAGAAGCTTTGACATAAGAAATAGTTGCTCATTGTAGAAATTTTCAAAAATAAAGGAAAGCAAACACATAAAAGATTAAAGACTCCAAAAATCCCACCTGGCAGAAATAACCACTACTACTTTTTTTTCTATGCAAACAATTTCTTTTAACCAAATGGCATCAGACAGGGGGTATTAGTCAGCATTTCTAGTTGCAAGTAGCAAAATCTTCTTTAGTTAGTTTAGGCAGAGAATATATTTATGAAAGGACATTAGGAAGTTCCAGAATCTCTAGGAAGGTCAGAGAGTCAGGACTAGAGTCAACCCAACCAGGAAAACACTCACCAACATTATGGGACAGCGCAAGAGAGAATTCCAGCAACATTACCACTGTGGGGCACAGATGCCACAGCTCACACTCTGCATCATGGGAATAACACCTCTCCTGCCCCTCAAAGCCAGAGTCAATAACACCTCTCCTGCCCCTCAAAGCCAGACAATGCCTTTCCCGTAGCATCTGCATCATCACATCCATCCCTTCAAAACACTTCAATAAGGTGAACCTGACTAACAGTGCCCAGGACACAGGTTATACCCTACCCACAAGGAGCAAAAAAATGCTGCAAACATAGGAAAAGTGTCCAACAATCCTACAATGCAATGGCATAATACTTGTAGAAGGAGGAATCTTTGTTTATGTAGCTTTAATTTGTACTGATATCATTATATTAATTCACTGGCTTGATAAGATTGACCATTTTATATGAATCACCTTCATCAAAACAAATAATATTGATTCCAAATGTATGAATAATTCAGTTTGTCCTTTCCTATTCTCTTGTTTGAGATGTGAGATGTGAGAGAGAATTTCTAGATTTTTGTATGACCCTTTCTCCACCCTCCAGCATCCTCAAAAATTGTTTCCAACATAAATTCTAAAAATGATGCAACCCATTTATAAGAAGAAAAATCCATAAAACTGTGGGCTGCATGAGTTAGAGTAGTGACACTTATTTACTGCCATGACTAATAATCATTGTGGCATCGTGTTTTTATCTCTCTGAGTTAGTTTAAAATATAGAACAGAAGATCGGTTGCCTCAGACACCAATCAGCAGCCCACAGACTTCCGATCAAAGTCTGTGGCTACAAATAAATCGCAGCATATGGCATTTGTGCTTCTATTACAACCTGGAGCAGCAGCTGAGGACATAGCAATTAAGCAAATGCTAATGAGCAGTCTAACAATCCAAGAATGTAAGGATTAGAGCTATTTGACACTCATGTTACGTGACAAGCACAACCTGTGCCTTAGAATGGGATTGATGATGGTGGCCAACTACTGGTCTCAGAATGTGTCTGAGAAATTCTTTATTATTATTTAATTGAAATGGTAAATTACCAGTAACTCATTAACAAGTAACCTTGACTCATCTTCCTGAGGCAAACCCCAATTTCAGTTACTCCTCAACTTCAACCCTTGATTGGCTTTCACTGTGTATTATCCAGTTCTTACTCAGGCATTCAAAGCTCTACTAATGCCTTTAGAGGCAGGGGAAGCTTAATTTGAGGTTACTTAAATATCTATCAAGTTTGAGTCCAGTAAACTCTGAGGGAAGATTCTGAAATTAAGATATATGTATTGCAAACGGCAGGATGAGAAAAATGTAGGTGGGATAAGGACAGTTCGGAGAAAGGAGGAGAAAATGAGGGAAATACAGGTTGAGGTAGAGTGGGAAAGGGGGTGAAGAAATGGGACAGGAGGGTGATGCTCAGAAGGCCAGGAGTTAAGATCAGAATAAGTGAAATCAGTGAAGGTGAGTGGTCAGTGAAACCATCAAGCCAAGTAGTTTAGCATTTTAAAAGCTGCCTTGGTACCTGGAGGGTATTAAATAAACATTTATTGATAAATTCTGACCAAATCCTCTTGTACTTTAAGTAAATCTACTCTCTAGTAGCATGGCAGACTTTTGGGGATTGCCTGCCTAGTAGCCTTCCTTCCTTCTAGTAACAAAATTCATGTTAGAATGGATCACTGATGGGAGATCCAGACACTGCAGTTATAAACACAGACTTTAAAATACTTGTAATTAATAAATATGTTAAAAAAAAGAAATGACAAGATGACGAGAATTTAACAGGAAAATTTTAAAAATGTTTAAAGACTATTTAAATGAAGTCTATTTAAATGAAAATTCTAGACTATTAAAATGTTACTATTGAAATTAAGAATGTAATAGATGGATTTAAATAGCTGGTTGGGTATGATAAAGAGAGCATTAAAAAACAGGGAGATAGGTAAGTAGAAAACATATTGACTGAAACATGGAGATAAAAATAGAATGGAAAATACCCAAAAAATTGCATGGCAGATAGGACACACTGAAAAGGACTAACATAAAAGCAATCATTATCTGAGGAAGGTGAAGGGAAGGCAAAGGCAGTATTTGAAGACATTTCTAAAACTGCTAATATACATCAAACCCAAGATTCAAGAAATACTATTAATCCAACCAAAATAAAAGCAAAGTAAAGGCACACCTAGACACAAAATAAAGAATAAAAACTGCTTAAACCTCAAATACAATTAAGAATTTTAAAAAGCAGCCAGAAGAGAAAAATAGACATTCTTTAAAGGAGCAACAAGACACCTAACAGTAAGTATGAAAGTCAAAGCACAGTGAAGTAATATTTTGCAGTGCTGAGAGAAAACAAAATTGTCAACCTAGCCACTGTATAAGTGAAAGAAAAATAAATACACTTCCAGACAAACAAAACTAAAAGAATTTATTATAATTAGGCCTGTACTAAAGATAATCTTAAGTAAGAGTTTTCCTTGTAAAGGAAACGACTCAGAGAAAAACATGGAAATGCAGAGGATGAGGAGCAAGGGGAATGGTAAATATGTGAGTAAATAAAAATTTTTTCACTGTGCAAACAATATAAGGTCATGTGGTGTTTAAATTATATGTAGAGTTAATATGCAGAATATACGAGAAGAGAAGATAAATGGAGACAAAGTGCTTAAGAACTTAGGGTTGTCTGAAAAGTGGTAAAAGTACAAATTTACATTCAACTCTAATAACACAGGGATGTGCATTTTAATCTATAAGGCATCCACTAAAATATATATCTAGTAAGCTAATACAGAAGAAAATACAATAATAAAAAATAAATTATTAGTCCCAAGTAAGGCAGGAAAGCATGGAAAAGAATCATAAAACAGTTGGGACAACTAGAAAATAATTAATATACTAGACACAAACCTAAATATATTGGAATGTAAATAGTTTAAATGCACCAATAAAAAAGGAAAATATATAAAAATATAGGTTGCATAGAATAAACATAATTTAAACATAAGGGTACAAGTAAAATATATATATTATGAACACTATGTAAGAAATTGGTACAGTTATTAATATATAACAGCAAGAAAATAATTAGTAAATAAAAGTGTAAATTATGTATTTATAGAAGCATTAAAATACATAAAATATCTTGAGCTACAGTAATTATGAGTGTGGTGTTGGTTTAAGAATAGACTAACCAACCAAAGTAACAAGTAGGGCCCTGAAACAGATCTGTACATAATCATCACTGACGTGGGATATTGAGTGCCATGGGAAAAAATGTTTTGTTTTTTTTAATAAATGGGTATATCTTCTTGACCTTGAAATAACCAAAGATTTCTTAAATAGGATATTACAATAACGTTCTAACCATAAAAAAAAGATCCAGTTGGTAAACTGGATTGCATTTTTAAGAACTTCTGTTCATCAAAAGGCCTCTTTAAGAGAGTGGCAGGAGATATTTACAATACCTGTATTGAAGAAAGAACTTTAATTCAGAATATCGAAAAAGCTCCTAAGAATCAATAAGAAAAAATGAGTGAATTTATAGTGAAATGGGCAAAGACTTGAAAAAAAACTTCATTAGAAAAACGTATCAAAATTGCCAATACCAGCACTGGCAAAGACATGGAGCAATGAGCACTCACATACTTTTGGTGAAAAACTCTTACTACTTTAGTAACATATCCTGTTACTAAAGCAATCTCACTACTAATTCAATGCATAGTAGACATGGCTAGATAAACGTGCGCGCGCGCGCGCGCGCGCACACACACACACACACACACACACACACACTGTAGAGTGCTAATCATAATGGCCTAGAGCTGGAAACAACTCACAAGTCCAACAGTTAAAATGAATAAATTATGGCATGCTCATAAAAGGGAATATATGCTTAACACTCATGAAGATGAACTAATTTGACAATCAATGAAATAAATAAATCTCAAATATAGAATGAAGAGTGAAAGAGGCTAGACAAGAAAAATACAGAATATGTGATTCTGTTTATATGAAATTCAAAACTAATGTATGATGTCAGATGTTGGGATAAGGGTTCCCTTTGCTTGGGAGGGATAGTGACAGGCCTTCTGGCATTATTAACCCTTATATTTGTTACATAGGTCTTCTCAGGTTTCAGAAACTTTATCAAAGTCTAACCTTACCTGGGCACATTTCTAAGTGCATTTTATGCTTTAATAAAAAGTTTGTACTTAAAAATAATTAACCACGTTTTCTTTCCTCATCGGGCTCTTCCTTGGTCTGTTTTCTCTTATGCAAGTCAGTCCCTACTCCTCCTGCTGTTTTCCTATGACTTTGTAATCCAATTTCCATTTGAAAGGATTCCAAAAACACCCTTATCAAAACTGACATTTTAACAAGATAATAATGCCCTTACATAATATAGAAGGTTACAAATACAGAATACATCATCCCTCATATAGCTGCAACTGTTGTAGGAGCAGGGAATTCACAGGCACAGCTGTTCCAAGACTCACATTCCTTCCGCCACTTCCATGGGCCAGCTGGGTAGGAACATGGACAAGACAGCTGTCTACCAAGTATGTTAAATGAGATGATGGAGGAAAAGAATGTTGGCAACTGTACATCATTATGTAAAACTAGAGGCCCAGTGCATGAAATTTGTGCACAGAGGGGGGAGGGTCCCTCAGCCCAGCCTGCACCCTCTCCAATCTGGGACCCTAGGGGGATGTCCAAATGCCGGTTAAGGGCAGTCAGACATTCCTCTCACAATCCTGGACTGCTGGCTCCTAATTGCTCACCTGCCTGCCTGGTTGCCCCTAACTGACACTCCCCTCCCCCACACCGGCCTGATTGCCTCTCACTGCCTCTGCGTGCAGGCCTGATCACCCTTAACTGTCCCCCACTGCCAGCCAGGTCACCCCCCACTACCCCCTCCCTGCCGGCCTGGTTGCTCCTAACTGCCCCTTCCCCCTGCCAGCCTGGTCACCCCTTACTGCCCCCCTGCTGGCCTGGTCACCCCTAACTGCCCCCCTCCCCCTGCCAGCCTGGTCACCTCCAATTGCCCCCCACCAGCCTAGTTGCCCCTCACTGCCCCCTCACCACCAGCCTAATCACCCCCAACTGTCCTCCCAGGCCTGGTCACCCCTCATGGCCCCTCTGCCAGCCTGGTCACCCCATGCAGCCTTCTTGTTCAGTCATTTGGTCATCCCTCACTAACCCTCCTGCCTGGTCGTAGGCAGCCATCTTGTGAGGGTGTGAGGGTCAATTTGCATATTACCTCTTTATTATATAGGACTAGAGGCTGGGTGCACAAAATTCATGCATGGGAGGGGGTGGTCCCTCAGCCCAGCCTGCACCCTCTCCAATCTGGGACACCTCGAGGGATCCAGGATCGGGCCTAAATGGGTAGTTGGACATCCCTCTCACAATCCAGGACTGCTGGCTCCCAACTGCTTGCCTGCCTGCCTTCCTGATTGCCCCTAACCGCTTCTGCCTGCCAGCCTGATCACCGCCTAACCATTCCCTTGCCAGCCTGATTGATACCTAACTGCTCCCCTGCCAGCCCAATTGCCCTTAACTGCCCTCCCCTGCAGGCCTGGTCATCCCTAACTGCTCTCCCCTACCAACCTAGTCACCCCCAACTGCTCTCCCCTACAAGCCTGGTCCCCCCATAACTGCCCTCCCCTGCAGACCCGGTCACCCCTAATTGCTCTCCCCTGCCAGCCTCATCACCCCTAACTGCTCTCCCCTGCTGGTCTGGTCCCTCCCCTCCCCCAACTGCCCTCCCCTGCAGGCCTGGGTCCCCCCCTTACTGCCCTCTCCTGCAGGCCTGGTCCTCGCCAACTGCCCTTTTCTGCAGGCCTGGGTTCCCCCCAACTTCCCTCCTCTGCCGGTCTGGTCACCCCTAACTGCCCTCCCCTGCAAGCTTGATCACCCCCAACTGCCCTCCCTTGCAGGCCTGGTCCCTCCCAACTGCCCTCTCCTGCTGGCCATCTTGTGGCAGCTATCTTGTGTCCACATGGGGGCAGCCATCTTTGACCACATGGGGGCAGCCATCTTGTGTGTTGGAGTGATGGTCAATTTGCATATTACTCTTTTATTAGATACGATAGAATAAGATGTGTAGCACTATGTCCATTCTATTTTATAGCTCAGGCAATATAGAAACTCACTGAACTATCTCAGTGAAATATATATTTAAGAACTTCTGTTCCTCAAAAGTCCTCTTTAAGAGAGTGTGGCAGGAGACATTTACAATACCTGTACTGGGGAGAGAACTTTAATTCGGACTATAGAAAAAGCCCCTAAGAATCAATTAGAAAAGGGGAGTGAATAAAGGATGTTGGCTCAGCTAGGTATCTGGGCCAACTGGACCCAGGAAATCTAATGTGGCCAGGATACTCCCTATGTGTTCTCGTGGGTGGTCCAGCAAAGCTCCCTGGAGAAAGTGACATCTCAGCTGAGACCTGGATGATGTTACATAAATAAAAGATGGGGAAGAGTGCTCTCAGTAGCAAGAGAATGCAATATATAGAAAAATGGAAGCATTGCACCAGAACTGAAATGCAAGCAGCAAAGTGGAGTGTAGTTTGATTCATTACAGACAGACCAGAGGTCAACCCACAGAAGTCTTTAAAAGCCATGTTTAGAAGTTTGGATTTTAACCTGAGAACAATGAGGGACTGTTCAAGTCCTTTAAGCAGGGACGTGGCATAACAAGATTCACACTGTAGAAACATCACTCCAGATGTGGCAGAATAGATTGAAGGGTGATCTTCAATCAGTGTGACCAATAAGGAGGCTGTGGCAATAACCCAGGTGAAAGATCAAGATACTGTCAGAGAGACATAAAAGGATTTCAGAGGCATTAAGGACACAGAAGCTATAAAATTTAATATTTTATTGGTATTTGTCCTTGACTCATTTTCAACTCTCAGCTTGAAAGGGGCTAATTAAGATGATATATTCTATTAGGGATGTGACTATCTAAGGAATTCTTATGTCAGAAAGGAGGCTAGTTCATATCACAGGATTCTGTTCTTGTCTGCAGTACTTTAGTTCTGCAGTACTTTGGTTCTATGAAGATAGAAAATAGGAATAAATTATAATTAATTATTAATTCACTAGTTTCTTGCATAATAGAATTAGGTAACCCCTTGCTGCCTAAACATTGGTGATATATTGGACATGAAAATAAAGCACTACTTATAACAGAGTTGTGTTGTATACTCCTTTAACCTAATCTGAGAGTAAGAAAGGGACCAACTGAATACTGCCAGCAATTCTGCTTGCTACTCAACTGAATGGCCACATGACCCCAAATAAGCATGAGAAGGGAACTGGGGACCTGCTATTCCTTCAGTCAGCTGAGCTCCCTCTCTCCCTCACTGGGTTACAAACCTTGCCACTGTGCTTATAATGCTGATGACCAAAGATGGGCATTTTTGAATTTTCAAACAACATTAACGCCCCCCCCCAAAAAAAAATATAACTTGACTACTTCATACAGTTCACAGGAGAAGAAATAGTGATCTATTGTTCCAACACTAGAAATATGATGATGTGGATTTATTGAGAGGCCACATTAGTCCACTTTTGTATACTAGCCTTTCTGCATACAGATTAAGGAATTATTAAAGATGATTTTTATTTTTTACTATGTAAAAATGCATCATTGACATTGGCCTTAAGAAACTTTTGAGTGAGATTCAACTCCAAAGAAAACTAAATTAATGAAATTCACTATCACAGAAGTTGTAGAACCTAAAAATACAAATGTTATGCCTTCCAGGAAGATATATGAGAAACTAGAGGTGTTTCAGAACAACCTTAATATGATGTAGATAGAAAGTTCCTGAAGGAGCAATTAAGTTTCTGGGACCTCCTTTCTTGTGGACTGCTCAGGTAAAATGCTGACTCAGGACTTTGGTTTGACAATCAAAATTCCTCAGGTGGGAACAAAAATATTTTTGAAAAATGTCCACCTGCTTAAACTTATTCAGATGCTGATTGAACTTGCAGCTGGGCATTTTATTTTTCTCCTCTACCCTTTCTGTTTTTATCCTATCTAGTAAAGAGGGAATATGCAAATTGACCATCACACCATAATAAAGATGGCTGTACCCACACTGGAGGCAGGGATTCCTTAACACAAGATGGCTGTGCCCACAGCAGAAGTGGGGATTCCGTAACACAAGATGGCTGTACCGTAATGAGCCTTAATGAGCAATCAGCAGGGACCTGAGGCTGTGCCCCCCACCTGGTGGGGCTTGACAGGAGACCTCAGGCCATGCCCCCCGCCCCAGCACCAGGCTGGGGGACCTCAGGCGATGTCCTCCACCTGGCCGAGCTTGATGGGGGATCTCAGGCCACACCCCCCGCCTGGCAGGGCTTGACCTCAGGCCACCTCCCCCCAACCCCGGTGCCAGGGTGGGGGACCTGAGGTCACACTCCCTGCCTGGCAGGGCTTGACATGGGACCTCAGGCTGTGCCCCCTGCCCCGGTGCCCTGACAGGAGACCTGAGGCCATGCCCCCCACCCAGCAGGGCTTGACGGGGGTGGGGCCGGCCGGGTCTGGGTCTCGTGCAATTTCAAGGTGCACGTGGGTGGGTGGGGACTTGACTCTGGTTCCCGTGGCACGCCCCAGACTCTACAGGAGGAAGATTTTCATATACATTTTACTAATATTCTTTCATCTCTGACACTTCTATTATAGAAAAAGGGCAAATAGCAATATTAAAATATTTCCTCAAATTAATTCCCTTCTAATGTGCATGAATTCTGTGCACCGGGTCACTAGAGTGTGTGTGTGTGTGTGTGTGTGTGTGTGTGTGTGTGTGTGTGTTAAAGGACAAGACTTCACAGTGATTAAGAAGCACACATAGCAATTCCACTAATGTTGCTAGGCAACACGGGCCATGTATGAACTCAATGAATGGATTTTGATCATCTGCATGACAGAGAAACAGAAGGAGCAGTGAGTGAACTGTCTTGATAACCACAGGGGTGCATACCTTTTGATACACATGCTCCAGGATTCACCTGAGAAGGGAAAAGGCATACTATTTTAAATGTTTCTGGTGGTTTATTTTCCTAAAATGTATTTAAAATTCTCCTTCATGGAAAGTTGGCACAGTATGTTATAGTGATCATCAGTTCAAGATGAGAAAGTAGTAAAAATGGTCTCTACCTCCATTTCCCTAGTTCAGGGCAGTATTACCTGTAGCTTGGGCTATTTCAACATCATCCAGCCGGATCCTCCCCCACTCTCCACAGTACATCTCACCTGGCTGATTAATTACAAGGGTTTTTTTTTTTTATCTCCTAATCAGTAACTCCCATCCCCTATGATCAGCATTTACCCTCCTCAGTTGCTGTGAAAAATATAAAATTGATGAGCATATTTATATCTGTTTTATTTTGTTATTACAAAGCAATGCGTGATCTTTAACAAAAAAAGCAGAAAAATGCAGACACATAAACAAACATTCATATTAATTGTCCTGTTCATAAGAGGTAAGCACCGTAAATATCTTGGTGCACAGATTATTTTCAGTGCCAATGTGACAGCTCTTCCTTATAGAATTGCATTACATGTAAATAATAAGTCACAACTTGCCTTATAAACTCAATAAGAGCCACATAGTTTTTAATTTCTACTAGTATTACCCTAGTTCAAGTCTCTTAACTGGTCTCTTTATAATAATTAAGTAATCAGATTTCCTTTGATTTTAAATGGCAGAAATCCCAACTCAAAGTGGCTTAAGCAAAAGATGGCTGCATGGCTCACAGTTCCAGAAGCAGGGGCTAGCTGAATGCACAGTGAGATCCATAGACTCAAATCAGGTCAGGGGGACTGGCCTCACTGCCTCCACCTCCCAGCAATTCCCTGTCCTGTAATGGTTTCATCCTGTCCCCTAGAGGTGATCAGATGGCTTCCCCTAAAGGTGATCAGATGGCTGTCTGCATCGCCTCTATGTTCTCAGGAACTCCAGGGGCAAGAGCATTCCTCTGATTTATTTCTAGGAGTCACTGACTGTATCCTCCTGAACCAATCACTACCTGGGCTCTGTGTCAGGACCACATCAATCAGCTCCCTTTCCCTCTGGTTTCTGGTTGTGTCTAGTCAATAGGAAGCATCAGCAAAAGAGTGAGGTTAGAGAATGTCTTTATCTCTCTACCTGCTGAGCCACAGGTTGGCAATAGCTGTGTTCTTGTACTGAAAGCCACAGATCCTATTGGGTGAACTCCTATACCAGCTACAGACCTTTTAGGGTTCTGGTAATAACTCTCTTCCTTTGTGCTTGAAAGGAAAAGGAAGGGAGGAAGGAAGGGAGGAAGGGAGGAAGGGAGGAAGGAAGGAAGGAAGGAAGGAAGGGAGGAAGGAAGGGAGGAAGGGAGGAAGGGAGGAAGGGAGGAAGGAAGGAAGGGAGGAAGGAAGGAAGGAAGGAAGGAAGGAAGGAAGGAAGGAAGGAAGGAAGGAAGGGAGGAAGGAAGGGAGGAGGGAGGGAGGAAAAGGGAAGGGGGGAAGAAGGAAGAAACATGGTAAAAATACAGGGATAAAGAGTTCTGATCTTGGAATCAGGAAACTGGAAATTCTATCCAGCTTTGCCTAGGACTCACAGTAGGTGGCCTTGGGACCACTGGGTCTCTTTGTCCTGATCTGTCAAACATGGGGATTGGACCAGATCATCTCAAGTTCCCTTCCAGTTTTAATCATCTATTGAATTCTAGTGACCTACAATGAATGATGCCTGCAAAACAAACACATTTACAAACCGTTAAAAAAAAATACAGAGGCTTTACTAAGTTGGTTTCTTGCTGCAGACCAAATTCCATGTACAGACAACGTGAGGCTATGGACAGGGATCTGCAGTGAAGCCCAAGAAAAGTGCTAATGAAGCCAGTGGGAGCCACGCAGCCTGGCCACGGGCACAAGATTAGAAACAGCACCGAAAACCAGTGGAGGACGGAGTTCCCACATTTCTCTGTGTAATTCGCCTGGTCCCGCCAAGATCGTGGAAGCTGTAGGAGGAAGATCAAAAAAAAGGCCAACGCAGGAAATGAGCTGTAACTTGACAGTTGCAAAAGAAAACAGAAAAGCATGAGATATCTCAGGTCCAAAGAAGTTGCTTGGAAAGTGTAGCCTGTTTATTCAGAAATGAGGCAGTGAGTAATATTAAAAAGGAAAAAAATTAAGTTCTACGGTATTTCTTATTTAAAATGCCCATTGTAAATAGCCAGGTATAGGAAGAAAGAGGCAATAAACAAAACTGAGTGTGGGAAAGGAAGCTTGTTGGCATACTGGAGGGCGGGGACGGAGTGAAGAGAGGAAGAGACGAACATACTTTGTTTCTGCCGGCCTGATGGTTACTGGGGGCGGCAGGGGGGGGAAAAGGAGGGTTTAAGGCAAGGACAGAACACCTGCAACAGAACCCAGGGAGAGCTTGGCAGCCTCACAGAAGGTGGGAGAATATGGAGGAAAAGTCAGAGGTAAACCATATGATTGGCAAAATGGCTCTGATTAGTTGTGGTGTCTCAAAAATTGTTCAGAAGGATGGTCAAGTCATAGAACCAGGACATGGGAAGCAAGGGTGATAAATTGGCAGTGTTTGTAGTTGGGGTGGACGGTAGGATAAAATGGGGAGCAGTAGCCCATCTGAATAATTTGCTGACCTTGGAACATGTGGTCTAGAACTGCACTGTCCATTATGGAAGTCACCAGCCACATGGAGTTACAGAATATCTGAAATGTGTTCAGATTTGTATGTGCTGTAAGTGAAAAACACACACCAGATTTTTAGGACTAAGTACAAAAAATGTAAATTCTCTAGTAATTTTTATATTGATTATATGCAGAAATAATATTTTGGATATGTTGAGTTAAATAAAATAAATTATTAAAATTAAGTTCATTTCACTTTTTACTTATTCCCCCCCCCCCCCCCCTATATTTAGAGAGGGAGAGAGGTAAGGAGAGAGAGAGAGAGAGAGAGAACACGAACCTGCAACCTGGGTATGTGCCCTGACCAGAAATCAAAACTGCCAACTTTTGGTGTATGGGATGATGCTCCAATCAACTGAGCCACACCGGACAGGTTTTACTTATTTTTAACACAGTTACTAGGAAATTTCAAATCACACATGTGGCTCACATTTTTGTTCCCATTATATTTCTACTGGACAGGGCTATTGTATAAGTCCCTTTCTCGCTCTCTCTCCAGGTTTCTGTGATACTAAGATATTGGGTAAGACTTGACTTAGCTCTCACTCTCTTTCCCATCTCAAGCAGAGCCTCGTTTAAAACTAAGTGAAAGAAAACCACACTGAGACTCAACAGCTGCTGTGTCCACACAACTCACACCCACGTGGGAATATACTCTTAGAAGAACAGTCACCACTGCCTCCCCACATGTACACCCACTTACCACATATGTACACAAGCATATTTGTATGTGTCAGAATAATATCCATAAATAGGGAAGGAATATTAGTGGAATCATTCCTTACAGTGAGATTTACATTTCTACTGTCAACCTGAATCATTTGTTTGAACTAGGGAGAGTCATTAGCGCTTGTTAAGAGGTTCTTTGAAACTTAAAAGAGAGTTTGAACTTCTTGTCTCCCATCTCCTAACAAGAAACCAGTCACCAAGAGGTGGCTCTAGTGTAACTCTTCTACCTAGAATCAAGAGTTCCAGAGAGTAAAAACCAAGCTTTTGCCTGATTCTGAGATGAAAACCTCTAGTGCAAGCATGTCAAATTCAAAGGCTAACACGGGCCAAATAAATGAGGCACATGGCCCTTGGGCCGTGAGTTTTGACATGCTTGCTCTAGTGTGATATACCATTATCACAATTTGGTTTGCATTCTCTTAGCTGTCTTCTGTAGACTTTTGCTCTCTCTAAACTCTAAGAACCACTTAATCCTTCCAGCATTGTTAATTCCCCTGGAACCTATCACCTGGCACAACTGTTTCTCAGTGTCTACTAACTGCATCAAATTCCTGGTCCAAACTCTGTTTGGTTAGTCCATGGTGACATAATCATTTTACATAATGATGCAATTCACATCTGACATAAGTGAACAAAAGCTTTCCTTCGAACTTCAGAGAACTCTGCCTTTTGAGGTTAGTCTCCTTTATGGAAGGATTTTGGCCCCTGTATTGGATATCTGCACTTTTAGACTATCAAGAATTCATCCTCCCTTCATTTGGTAAAAGAACTACATTTTCCCTTGGGGGAAACATCTCGTTCCTACTCTAGTCCAAGTGGTTTGGGTGGGACTTCTATGCCCATTCTCCCCCATCTCCCTCAGGACAGCACATAACCTAGGCCTGGCCAATTACCATATTTTATTCTCCTGGAAATTCCAATAGAAATATAATGCAAACCACAATGGTTCAGAAATGGTTATATTAAAGAAACTGAACCAATGGACTTATTCTGGTACTTTGTTGAAACCACAGGCAAAGAAAACTTTGTTTTATCTGCATTTGAAGCTGATGGGACGTAAGTCTGGAAGTTCAAGGCGTTGCTACATGGAAAAACTGCTTAAGAGGATGGCAGAGTAGAAAGAGAAGTCAATTCCATGGACATTGAGGCCCTGATCCAGCAAATTGTACATGTAAACTTTTCAGTTTGGTGAGTTAATAAATTTTCAATTTTTGCTTAAATGACAATGAATTTGCTTGAAACTCTGACTAACACACTCATCAAACATTTAGCCACTACAAGGATAATCTATATTTTTCCTATACTTCAAGGAGCAGATAGATTCTCATGAAGTCCCCCCAGTTATGTAAACTTACCCAGAACTTTCCTTTTACTTCTTCTGTGTTTGGTGTGTTTTTTCCCCCCAATAAAATAGTCTGTAAGGCACATTATCATTATTAGAACTTGCCTTGGAGATCTGGTCCATCCATACTCAAGGGAATTCAAAGGTTACTTCAATATTTCATGCTGAGTTACTGACAATACTTGACATTAAGTCATCCTCCCAGCTCATTTGGATTATGTCCCAGCTCTGGACTCTTGGCTTCTGTATGATCCTGAGACCCAGCTGCCAACTTGCATTCCAGCTTTGACTGGTATCCAAATCCCTGTTTCTGACTAATTCTTGTAGTAACTGCCCCAAGCCCCAGTTGCTTCGGCATCTGGGGTCTCCCTGACTAGGCCCTCTGCTCTAAAAACTGTAGATGGGCCCCTAGTACATTTTGGAAACTTCTTTAAGAGCAACAATCTACATGGTTTAAACCAACCAACTTCCAGATCTCCCCCCCCCCCGCCCGCCGCCCCGCCCCGCCGCTGTGGTAGGAATATTACCATTTGCTGGATTTGCTTGATGCCAGATGCTTGTTATAACTTCACTTTGCGGACTAATCTTTCTATCATGTACCTACTATGTTTCTCCAGATCCAACCATATTCTGATGGACAAATCTGTCTTCAGCTTTCAGCCATTTTTCACTGGTCAGGATCCCCAAAATGTGCCACGTTGGCAATGGAATATTTTAGGCTGAATGCAATCAAGACCCAGCAGACTCAAGAAAAACGTTTATCTCTCCCTTGATAACCTAAAAGAATGTAGAGAGGGATCCCAGAAAGAGAGGTATTACCAGAAATAACTTTTTATCTGAATGACCTGTCTGTGGGCAGGACAAACATCTAGTTACTAAACATCTGTTTTTCTTATCATCCTGTGAATTACACTCCTTCCCTTTGAAGCCCTAGGACCCTATCTCATTCCTTAGCTCAAAATGGCACAGAAGGCTCAACTGCCCAACTTGTCCTTGGGTCTCATTATCTTTGTGAGGCCCCCATCCATATATGATTACATTTGTTTTTCTCCTGTTAATCTGTCTTATGTCAATTTTATTATTAGACCAGCCAAAGAACCTAGAAGTATACAGAAAAAAATTTCCTACCTTACACACGAAACTTCAGTTAACCTTTTCAAATATCCCAACCTAGGCCAAACACCATAAAACCATCATGCCTATCTACCTGTATGTTAGCATCTTATAGCATCACTGTTATTATGCCTACATATCCTTATGATACTTTGTGTTCACTTACTGCCACATAAATAGTGAAAATCCAGTGGACAAGAATTAAAACATCTGGATTCTAGTCTCTGTTTTGTCATATACCACGGTGTGACTTCATGCACCAAAAAATCTCTTTCATAAACTCTCACATTTTTATTTTCTTTATGGATAAGCCCTATTTGCTGGAGGTTGTGAGAATTAGGTAGCCATGCATGTGGAAGCACATTATACACTTTGAAATATCATGTAAATAAGAGAAAAACCCGGGTTATGAATGAGAGTGGAAGTATTGTACAGAATGGAAAGGCACAAGGGGAGACAGGGCATATTGTTAGGGGAAGAAATAAAATATTGGGGACCAGCTTTAATTGTAAGAAATATTAATCATGCTCTGTTAACCGTGATTGTTTTGTTCTGATTAAAGAAGTTACATTCTAAACTGGCTGGGAGTTGCATGTGGGACCTGGGAGCTTACCTGGAAATGTGGCCCATCCTCCTCATCTGGAAGCTGACTATTATCATGGAAAGATTAATGACTTTGCTGCAGAAACCAGAGCAGCCAGCCCTTTGAAGATCCTCAACCTTTGCAAACCTGCAGGCCTTGGCAAATGCCCAGCCCGCCTTACCTGTAAACTACCCATTTGGCATACCCTTTTGCCTACTTGCCCATGTAATCTTTGTCCTTCTATCCAATACAAGCAGCTGGCTTATGGTGGGGGAGAAAGCAGGTTTTTGTGGATGACTTGCCGCTCTCCCATACTGCCAGCAGTATTGGAATAAATGCACATACATGATTCAACCCTGTCTCTGCTTAATGGGCTCAAGTAGTGACAGGCAGCCCAGACCCTTTGTCTAGGTACAAAGTGAGATGTAAGATGATACATCAGTAATACAAAGTAGGAGAGGACAAGGAGAGAAAGACGAAAGGAAACAGGAAAATGGAACAGAACAGAAAAGGCATCAATCATAGACCCGAGTGACCTGCTTGGCAAATATCTGGGGATTGAGATGGAAATGAGCTCCTTGCTCCCTAGTGCCTTTCAATGAGGTAGGAAACCACCAGCCACTTGAAATTGTCTTCAGGAAAGCCCTCCAGCCCAGAGACCAGTCAGTGGCTGACCCTCCTTCTGGGAAGCACATGCAGCAATGTCTACCCGTGGGAAGAGACGGGGTTAGCAACTGGACAAACAAAAAAGTAGGATGCTGAACAACAGCACAGTAAATGAGAGAAAGAGTAAAAGGGCAGACCTGTTGCCAGATCTGACTAATAAAATATTGCATAATTGAACACAATTTTACTGCAGTTGCTTTTCTTCACTGAAATACCTGATGATCTAGACTGAATTGATTGTTAAGTTCAATGTAACCAATTACTTGGACATACTTAAAAAAAAGGCCTGGAAGGTGCTAGCAGAAGCAAATGGCTCCTTTCTAGGATACCAGTGGGAATTCCGACATGTGAGATGGGCTTCAACTCTCTCAAGGCCTCTTAACATTCTAGGTCCCCATCCCAGACAGGGGACACAAAATAATGGGAGCACTAACCCTGACCCTAGAAGTCCCATGCCATGAAGTCTGTAAGCATATCCACAGGAGAGGCCCTTCAACTTCAACCAAAGAACTGGTCTGGTGTTCCTTCTATCCTCCCATCTCCTCTCCACATTTCATCGCCTCAGAATCCATAGTTGCAAGTGAAATCCAGTGCATGTGTGTGTGTGTGGGGGGGGGGGGGGGGGTAAAGGTGGTGACTGTTAATATCCATTGGGCACACACCTATCTATGACAGGCCTTCAGTGATGATGAGAGCATGCCTGAAGAGCTGTGAAGTAAAATATAAAGGCTTGCTCAATTTTAGTAAAATTTCTCCAACACTACAGTGTGCTAAAATCCAGGTTCATGAAGTCCAGCAGACATATTAAGCGAATAATTATGAACAACTCTGACAATTGGACATTATTGATAACAGCAATTTGTACACAGAGCCCTGGGAACATAGAGGGGAGGGGGGAAGGCTTGGGGGTTTGTAGGAGATGACTGAGTTCTGATTTGAAGTATGAGTAGGAGGTTGACAAAAACAGGGGATGGGCATGATTGGACTTAAAATATAGAAAGATGGCTTGGAGGTGAATCTGAATTGGAAGTGAAACAGCCATAGTCAAGAGAAGAGTTTGGGGATGATGCCAATCACTCAGAGGGCTAATGACAGCAAAGACAAGAAGGGTAGGAGAGGGTGGCAGCGTCAAGGTTACATAATTCTAAATTCTGAATAAAACAGTGCTAAAATTAAGCTGGTGTAAAAAGGTTATACTAGGTATTCTTTTTTACAGAGTAAAACCTCATGAATTCAACATAATTTGATAGAAGCATGCCACAATTAGTCAAATATGAATTACAGATTTTTTAAAGAATATGACTAAATGCTTGGGGTTTTTGGACTAGATGACATTTTAAATACCTTTCAATTTCCCTGTTTTTAATTAGCAGCATCAATGGTCTTACAAACAATGAAAGTGAAGCTCTCAGTACAGTTTTTTTTTCTAAAGTGTATTGAACCTTTCTCTCTTCTGATTGTGTTCCCATAATCCTGTGGGGTTCCCATACCAAAAGTGACCTCTACCCACAGCCAATTCCTCTTTTGCTAGTGTAGGAAGTCCTAATGCTGACCCCAGGCTGATTGTCCAGAAAACTGGTCTGAGAGGCCCGCACTATCTCTCCATGTAGAAGGGGTGGGTGGTAATCCTCCCCAAAGAGGGGTGTCAAACTGGGCGAAGCTAGTCTATCAACAACACAATCATAGAAAAGACATTACAGACAAAAATCGGCCATAATCTTCCTGAGTCCCAGGATTCTTTGGGGTGACTCAATTTGCTCTTCAAAACTGTGTGCAATGATAAAAATCAGTTCAATCCCAGGACAGGCCATCAAAAACACTCCCTTTTAGGGAAAGGATTTTATCATCTTGTCTACTAAAGTCCTAAATTGGTTGATATCCTTAGTTATCATAGCTTGGCTATAACTCATACTAAATGCACTATTTATTTTCCAAATACTTGTGCATCTTTTATATCATAATCTTCATGAGTCATAAAGAATGTATTTATTATAAAAAAATATTAGACTCGATTTTCGCAATCATATTGACTAGAAATGAAGGACAAAGGAAATAATTCCTTATTCCAGATTCTCTAAAGATGCACAACAGGGGGCTGGCTCCCATAAGCTTCCCGAGTTTAGGAGATGAGAAGGGTCATAGTTTTACACACATCCTAATTGTGCAAAACTTCCTTAGTACTTGCAAGTTAAGAGGATGAAATGATTCCTGAAGTTTCAAGAAGGAAGAAGCTTCATACACGGGCATTCTCCTTGGTGGGAATATTGGGAGAGCTACACGCATCTCCCCCTTGTTCAGAAGATCGTCAGAGCATTTTAGGGTCAATTTCTAGTCTATTCAATTCACCATGTAGCAGATTGGATCAGAATCTTCCCCCAAACATTTCCACACTGAGCTCCATTTAACCAACAATCTATTAGATGTTTATCACCTAATGTCTCACAGTTTTCTCTACCTCAACCAGCTCCAAACTAAGCTCTATATCATCATGCACCCTATTCCTTCTCCATGGTCACCTTTAAAATGTCTTCCTCCTCCTTCTCATGCAATTAGTCACCTTCTACTGTGAACTCTACTTCCTCTAGAATCTGCATGCTCTTCCTCCATATCCACATTAGTCTTAGTTCTGGCCTTATCCTCCACTGGGCAAGGACAAGAGTCTCTAATTAAGTCCCCAAGTCCCTAACTCCTGTCATCTGCTAGAATTCAGCCTAAACTCAGCTAGTCATCCTCTTGATACGCCTGACATGGCTTTTCCTTCTGTGCAGAATGACCATATTTCTGGACCTCCTATATCTAATTTTCTTCATTTACTAGTACCAACATTTTTGAGTGCTGAGGAGTTCTCTTTTTTTATATATTGAAAAAAAAATTACCTTTCTAGTTTTATATATCTATACATACACTTTTTCTGGAATTCATCTTTTGAGGATTTGGACTACAGTAATTATAAATAACACACAACTGTGACATTTGAGGTAAAGTGAAGCTAAAAATGTCAGTTACACCATAGATAGTGAGACCTTATAATAACTCCGCATTTATATTGATATGTATAAAGGCATGATAGTACTTAACATTCAAAGATGAGTACTTTGTCTAAAACCTTTTGAGAGCACCGAAATGAATAAAGCCATTATAAGTTCAGGAGAAAATGAGTGGGCAGAAGAGAGGAAAAAAATTATTCTTACAGATCTTTAGAAATGCAAATAAGAACACTGCCTGAACATCATTACCTTGCTGATAAAATGGTAATCATTTAACAGGTATTTATTTAGAAACCTGTTCCAATTCCTTAACTGGAAAAAAAAAAAAAAAAAAAAAGGTCTTAAATTCAACACACCCCTATTTGCAAAGCGGTAATAAAACAAAATTTCCAGGAGAAAATTGCAGGTACCAAATGTCATAATATGATCTATAAGCTGGAGATGATTCTTACCGCTGTTTTCCAAATTTAAGTGATAAAGTAAAAAGCCTCAGGGGCCTGGCAGGCAAATACAACTCCCTGACAACTGGACACTGTGGCTGCAGAAGGAAATGTAATAGTTCAAATGGCTTCTTTTCAGACAATAGGAATCATTGTTACTCTGGTAAACTGGAGAAGGCCCAGCCTCCCGAAAGGCATTTACGTTAATTTTTCAAAGCCTGGACAGACCAAACTAATAGATCTGCCAGGCCTTCAGTTTGGGAACCCAAGTCTAAAAATGTCCAATGAAAGACCCTCTACTACACATAAATCTGTGCATAAACACGTTCTGGGGCTCACAGGATAGACGCTAACACCTAGTAAATTTGGGTGAAAATACTAGCTTCACCTCTACTACAAATGTGACTTTGGACAAAATAATGATCCCCTTCTGCCTCAGCCACCCCTATGTAATAACAGGGACACTATCGGCGAGTGTCTTCGTCAGTTGGGCTGCTATAATAAATTGCCACCGACTGGGTGGCTTAAACAACAAAGATTTACTCCTCAGGGTTCTGGATGTTGGGAAGTTCAAGATCAAGGTGCCAGCAGATCTGGTGTCTAGTGAGAGCCCACTTCCTAGCATGCAGATAGATGGCCTTTTGCTCATTGAGTCTTCACATGGTGGACAGCAGAGAGCTCTCTGGGGTCCTCCTTTTATGAAAATGTTAGTCCCATTCACAGGGTATCTATCCTCATTACCTAATTACTTTCCAAAGACCCCACCATGTCCTACGACTATCACCACATCGGGGGTTAGGATTTCAGCACATGAATTCCAGGGGGACGCAAACATTTAGCCCACACAGTAAGGAACTCCCCGAGTTGTCAGGATGAAAGGAGATCAGATAGTTCACGTGCTTAGAGGAGCATCTGAACCTCTCAGCTGTAGCAAACTGTTCTTGTAAATGATCAAGGTAGCGAGTAACAAGTGATTTAATACTCTCCTAGTACTGTCTAAATCCACTTTTCAGAATTAGGCATGTTTAATTGACATTTTAATCAAAATTATATACCCTTTATGAAATAGTTTGCTGTCTTTGGAACCTTGGAAAGTAACTGGAAAAGATAAGTGATTTTCAAAGCAAAGACTTGGGTTTTAGTGCGAAGTTAATCACTTGTTAGCTGTGTGGGCTTAGGAAAAATCACCTAACGTCACTGAAATCCTTTGTGCTTCATGAGACTTCAAGAAGCCACAAACCCTGCTCGAGGCTCCAGATTATCAAAAGGAGCTTGGGAAGGATTTCAAGTAACTCTCAGCATCAGTCATATGCTTCTTGAATATCATAATGACCTATTCTTTTCAAGAGAAAAAAAGATCCTGTTTTCTGGAATACAGGTGACTCTTCAATACAGACCATACTCTAAACCTATTAAGTCTAGAGGAAATTCTGACTGAACTGGAGCTTAGAATCAAAAGCTCTTATAAAAGTTTTTTTGTAAAATTAGGCAATACCTCCATCCCTACCTGGCTATTTACATGCACAGATATACACAAGTGGAACTATCTTTTAAAAATCGTATTGAAATTTAAGATTAAATAAGGCTTGTTGCCCTGGCTGGTGTAGCTCACTCAGTTGGTTGGGCATCATCCTGTGCTCCAAAAGGTTGCAGGTTTGATTCCCAGTCAGGGCACATGCCCTGGTTTCGGGCTCAATCCCCAGCAGGGGGTGTGCAGGAAGCTGTCAGTCAATGTTACACTCTCATATCCAAGTTTCTCTCTCTCTCTCCCACTTCCTTCCTTTCTCTCTAAAATTCAATAAACAATTCTTTAAAAAATTAATAATGCTTGGTGATGGCTGGCAGGACCGGGGGACAACAAGGAGGCATAAGAAAAGGAATTGGATTCACCAGTGTAGACTAGGCAAGAGACTCAAAATGAAGGTGTGAGTGGTAGTTCTGAGAACATGTAACAGTTGATACCAACATTCATCAAGACCCAACCCTGCTGTGTGCTCCTGGGAAAAGATTAGGTCTGAGAATAGGCAATGCTGTATTGCTGGTTTCTGAAACACTTCTGTCTCCAGCAATTTTAGTAGGGGATCCACTTTGATCAAGTATTACACAGAATGCATGTTCATCTCACTTTACAGTATCAAGAGGCTTTCTGTGTTACTAGAGCCAAAGCACAACCTTTGAGTCCTGGGAACTGGTCATCCATCAGGGTAGATTCAGATTAGCCCCTCGGTGGAACAGGTCCAGCTCAAGGTTGGCAGAATTTCGCTGGAGAAGCAGAACAAAGTCAGGGACACTTACAAACACCCATCTTTAGTAACAATCAAAAACACTTGGACAAGGGAAATGGTCAAACAATAGCTTCCTACAGCCAAGGAGATGAAGACTCAGAAACAGAGATTCAGATGTGTATGTTAATGTGGTTACAGGTGAGCCTTAAAGGCTTGTGAAGCCAAATGCATCCATGCCCGAGCTGTAAATTCCAGAAGGAAGCAAGGTTACAGAGAAGAAGCTGTGTTGTTATTTGCCTCTCTCTTCGGGCACTGATCCCCATCGGAGAGGGAAGAAGCCTGAAATCTACATTTCCCATACTTCCTTGCCCAGTGGCTTCTCGTTTAACAAATGAGAGCCTCAGAATGGGAAATCAGACTGCGAAAGGGGGAAAAGCACAATTTTCCTCCAGTATCTGGAGGTGCCCTCAGCAATGAGCGCAGCAGTAAATGGTTCCTGGAGCAACAAATGGGGTGGCAGCAGCGTGTGGCAGGGATGAGGTTCATGAAGCTTCCTGACCTCTGATTAACACCCCTTCCTCCTTTCCTCCCAGGGAGCTATGTGACCAATTTCCTGCTTGAAATGTAAATATATAGAAGAGTTTCCATTTTCCAGACTGGTCACTGACGGGCACAGAAGCAGAAAGAAACAAGTCAGAGGTGTTTTCTTCTAAACAGAGGCCATCGATCAAGGGATTAATTGTGTATGAAGGAATGCTGGCTGAACTGAATGGAGCTCGAGACGAGGAGTCACAAAGACACAGGATGGAGTCCTAGATCCTCCAGTTCCCAAACAGGAACGTGCCCGAGTTCATGGGAAGTGCAGTGTAAAGAGAAAACAGGACTGGATAGGGTACGAAAGAGAAGTGGGTTTAGCCCAATTATACCACCGACAAGCCCAATATTGAGGTCTTCTATCACCTTCGGAAGCCTCAATTTCCTTACCAGGGATAAATAGTCAAAAACTTTTAACAAAATTAAGGTCAGCCAATTAAATGGATACGGAATTTATGCAATCAAGAAGCTTATAGAGTGTAGTAACTGACTAGCAGTCCTAGCGATAATAAAAGCCTATATCTCACCATTATTGTGATGACTAAAGGCAATATTTACCATTTGTCCAATGCCTACTATGAGTGATATACTATGTTAAGAGTTTTACCTACATTACTTACAATCCTCACAAAAATCCCATTTTCAGATGCCAACACTAAAGGCTTCCAGAGATTAAATAATTAGTTCAAGGTTCTACAACCAGCAAATTTCACACATTGCCCGAGACCAATGCTTTAGAAATGTAAGCGTGACCTCTCCCTCTGGTGGTTCTGAGGTGTCCAGCTTGAGGCCCCCTGTGATTCCATGGAACAGAAGGGGTGTCCCCCACAGTGTGAGTTCCAGTTCATATTCACTGTGCTCCTGATCTAACCCAAAGAATTATCGACCATTTTATCAGTCAAGCAATAAAGTATTATTCTCATTTACATTTCTAAAGCAACATAAAAATATCTCCTTTTAAACCTTACCCACTCACTTTCTCCTTATATGCTAAGGCATGTCACAATTTCAAAGCCTACAGGGAGATTTCTTGCAAAACATTTCACCACCTGAAAGGTGTACATATTCACCATTCCAACTGCCAGGTTACAAACACAAATTAACTCCACTTGCAAATCAATTACATACCAATAAGTCTTTTGGGCTGACAACCTGTATGCATGGATTTCAAACTCTGTTAGTTATTTCAAGCCTTTATGATATTTAGCATTAAAAATTCAAACTTCATCCTCAGACTTTAGTGAAATACATGTATTATAACCAGTATTAATAATCAATCTGAAAGGTAACTCCTTTATTTTAAAAATTGCTCTATTTCCTTTGCCAAAATCGGATCGTTTCAATTAATTCTTGTAATCACATTGATTTCCAATTAATTTCTTGATTTGAAGTAATTATTTTCAACTCAGTGCAATGTCAGAATTAAAGCAACTGGGCAATTAATTCAAAGTCGACTACTCACCTTTGTTACGGTTTTAATTTATGTTGTCACATGTGAACTGCAGGTGACTGCATTTACATCAAGAGTATGTGTTTTATATTTAAAGTATTCAGGTTGTGAGGCCCTGGCTGGGTACCTCAGTTAGAGCATGACCTCAATATGCCAAGGTTTGGAGTCTGACCCCCAGTCAGAGAATATACAAGAATTAAGCAATGAATTCATAAATAAGTATAACAACAAATCGAAGTTTCTATTTCTCTCTTCCTTCTCTTCTCTTCTCTTCTCTTCTCTTCTCTCTATCTCTCTATTTCTATCTCTATCTTTAGCTCTCCTTTCCTCTCTCTAAAACAAATTTTAAAAGAATTTAAAGTATTCAACTTTTGGTATTTAGCCAGATGTTCTGTGTTTTATGCGAAAGCTTGCCATTTTGATCTGCTGTTTGAAACTGTACAGTGGCTCCCCAGCAAGTAGTATCAAGTCCTACCAAGTGAAGAAGAAAAAATGGTTCTCTTCCCTGGAAAACTGGTTCTTTCTTGAATTCTTTTTTCCCTTTCCTTCTCCCTTCTGTCCTTCCTTCATTAAAGTGGCTTATAAAAATAAACGATCCTATATAATAATAACCTAATATGAAAATAGACTGGACAGGGGAACAACCTATGGAACAACCGGTCACTATGATGCGCACTGACCACCAGGAGGCAGATACTCAATGCAAGAGCTTCCCCAGCCTCCCCCCTCCCTCCCCGCCCCCCGCCAGGCCAGCCAAGGCAGGTGCCAGCTGCTCCCCCCATCACCCCACCAGTCACCCCACAGATCAGCCCTGATTGCTGGCCAGACCTAGGGACCCTACCCATGCACAAATTTCATGCACCAGGCCTCTAGAATAACAAATTGTTAAGAAAGCAAAGGAAACAGGATAAAGCGACAGAAGGCATTGGAGAAATAAAAATAAAGGCAGGTCAGAACTATTGTGAGTCCCCAGAGACCTTTTATAAGTACAATGGTAATTACAAATTTGGCTCTAAGTTTCCCAGAAACCCTAGCAAAGAAAGGAAAATTTTACCATTGGTGCGATTCATCATTCCTATAAGATGCTTTTTTTGTTTGTTTTTAAATGAGAAACATTCATGAGAAAGCACAATAGTTACTCTATAGAGGAGAAACAGAATCTTAACCCAACTTTTTCTTATTAAACACAAGGGCAAGGTAGCAGGAAAAGTGTAGAGAGCCCATGGGATAAGGAGATGAGTCAAGGGTAGGAGGAAGCCACGGTAAAAAAAAAAAAAAAAGAGAGAGAGAGAGAAATAAAATAAACTTTTCCTCCACTCAGACTCTGGGGCTATTATCCTGAGAAATTGTCAAAGAAAGAGCCTATACATTTGAACTTTCCTCCACTTATCGCCTACCTGAACCCTGTACTTTCTGGAACTAGAAATTGATAGACGATTTCTTAGAAAGCAGAAACATGTTAGCTGTAAAAAGCAGCAGGAAGAAAAGGATGGAGACCTGGATTGCCTTTAGGGGTCATGCTCAAGCTGAGGAAAACCAAATGTCAGTGGAAAGCACCTGACCTTTAACCAAAACAAAACAAAGGCAAGCAAGGGCTATCTCTGAAGTCAGGCAATAAGCTGTAGTCGGTAGCACTGAGGGCTTGGGAACAGCACTGGGGAAGGCACTACCAGGCGCACTGCCCAAATGCAGGCTGATAATGTTCTACAAAGAGTTCCTGCTGAAAAGTCACCAAAGCCACTGTTTCCATTTTCCTTTCTTCATCACTTAAAAAAAAATGCAGTTGTCTCCTCCAGAGCCCCAACAAGACACAAATAGACCGAAAAAATGACATCAGGTGGGTGTCAGATCGTCTGCAAAGCTGACTACTGTCTGCTTAAGTTTGTTTACCAAAGGAGGAGACTCATCAGAACTTGCCTTTCCCACCAGGCCCTGATTCACGGCCGGCTTTTCATCCTGACTCAATCCATCCTACTCTCTGCAACGGATGCCCTTAAAGGAAAATGCTAGTAATGAGCTCAGAATTCTAATATCAAGACTTAGTATTTTTTTAAGTCCTACCTCATAGTTCAGAGAGAATATAGCTCACTGTATATCTCATTACCAGGGTTCGTTTGTTATTGTATTAAATTCTATTTGGTTGGTTGTCCTCTGGCTAGCCCATGGGCTCCTTAAGAAAAGGCACTTAGGTTAACTCCCCCTCACACACAGTTTACATGCTTAATGAATGTACAACAAACATGGAGCGACATTATTTAAATACCACACATAAATATCCAACTGCTACAAGTTGGACATTGGTCACATGTTACTGAGTCTCTATTCCCTCTCCTTAAAAAAAAATCTTTGGAGGGTTTAACTTTCCTCCATTGTATCGCATCTTCCTAAGTGGTACCTGCCTCCCCTTAGGAAAGCTGTATAGCAATTGGTCACATGACTTGGCTTAGCCTATCAGATGTCATCCCCCAGAATTCTGTCTCTTGAGCAGCATACAAGGGGAAATTCTTGGTCATCACCCACGATGCAGAAATGTACTGACCACTTCTTCCTGGGGTTGGTCATTGCTCCACTTCCAAGCTCAACGAGAATTCCCGAAGATCTTATTTATTTGCAAACTCTGTCCTCCAGCATTTTCTCCTTAATTCTTTGAGCCTATATATTGTAGCTTCTCCAAAATTACCGTTGAATGTGTTAGCAAGTTCGTTTCTGATGCTTGGAGCCAAGAACACTGACAGATATATAATAGTAAGGATCAAACTGAATTGGCAAACGAACCAAAAAAAAGTGGCTGTGATGGCCTGACAATGCTTAAATGTTGGACATTTTATTTGGTTCTACATGTTGACTAGAAACTCTCTGACCCCTGATATCTGGGAAAAACTGGCTGGAAGCTCTCAATTCTACAGCTGGTCGAAATAAAAAATTTGCTCAGATTTCTGAATTTCCCTGGGCATTTATCTAGTCTTCTGCCATCCTGTGCTGTTTGGGTGTCCATTCCACATCCTCTTTTATAAATCACATTTACACAGACAGGCACGCCAGCCTCTCACCAATACACACTCACACATACATACATATGCACATAAAATGTTTGCAGTAAAGTAGGAGGTAGTGTGGTTATATGACTTTGAGCAGATTTCTGAACCTCTTTGTGTGTTGGTCACCACACATCATAAAATGGATATAATAATGGCACGTGCCTCATGGGATTGTTTTAAAAATTAAACAGGATAATGCATGATAAGTTTATAGCTCTTGATGCCCTCACACATAATAAACATTCAACGCTCAATGGCTAGCCAGGCTAGAAAGTTTTATGGAAGAGCTGGATCCTGCAAGAGGTCAGCACACGCATCATTCACATTGAAAACAAACCAACAAATGCAGATATGCAACCCGTCTATTCTCAGAGTGTCCTACAGCCACCATGACACTGGATATTCACTCTTTTCCAAGCAGGGCCCAGACTCTCCTCCTCAGAACCTTGTCTCTTCAACCTTCTCCCTCCTCTGCTCACTCATTTTCCTATCTTGAGAACATGTAATAAAATTCCTCTCTCGTGCCAGGGATTTGGGCCCTTCAGCTCGTATTTTATATAGGCATTTTACCAAGTGAAGACATTTTCTTACCCAAAAAAAGACTTTCTGGCTTCTGCTCTTAAAGTAACAAACTTTCCTCTATCTAGTTATAAACTAGAATATCCGTTTCTAGACCCTGCTCATTTGCATACTACCCTTGTGATTTTTTTCACATTCATTTGTTAACCAATATTTTTAAAAATATATAACATTTTCTCTAAATACACTTCTTTTTTATTTTAAATAAATGTATTTTAAAAGGAAATTTCATGTCACTACCTTAAGTGTGCAAAACAGTATTACTCATCACGATAAAACTGTTACCTTAAAATAAATATTTTAAAGTAAAAACATGTTCATATACTACCTAAAATCATTATGCATCACCAGAGATCCACACATCACAATTTGGTAAATGTGCACCTAAAATACATCTTTTATCATGGACACCCCCAGAGGCTGGACTGAGGAAGAAATGGGTGGAAAGTCTGTGGCATTTGCATGTTTCCAATATTGTGGGTGGAGATGGGGAGTGGGCGAGGATGAGCACATGTTGATGGAATCAGGCTAGGAATCTGACAGAGGATGGTCCACAGACAAGATTCTGGGGAGTGATTAGAATCGTGTATCCTGAGCAATACAGGATAGACAGCACCCAAGGCTAATGCTCATTTAATTGAATTGTATTTTGCCATTAGAATTCAATGCTGCTATAAATAAATGTTGAAAAGCTACAAATGTTAGGGATCATACTATCTGAATTCTCTCAAAAGAAGTGCATTTTAACCAACTGATGCAGACTGATACAGTGTCTAAAACTTAAAATAATTTCATAACTTATCACCATTGATATTGCTCACTTTGGCCTCTGGATGAACTAAAATCAAATTGAAATTCTCTAGATTCCACTGTACTTTTTTTGGGACAAATAATGCCACAAACTTTTAGAGGAAAATTAAACACATGGCACCAACCTAAAAAATCTGCATTAAAGTCCTAAGGCTCTGCACCAAGTGAGTGTGCTGGGTAAATAACAAAGTCCAGGATGCTTCTATTGCGAATGTAAAATGTTTTATTGCTGAGCAGTCAGAGCCCCTTTGCACATTAAGGTGTAATAGAATTCAACCCTATTTGAAAAACATGTGGTAACACTGAAGACTGGCTGATCAACAACCCTTTCCTAAATACTCACCATGTGCCAGGGATTATGAGTGAGACACATTCTAACCTTAACGAATTCCCGGGTTTAGTACATCTTTGGAAGCCCCGTCACATTACACTAGGGTTTCGATCAAGACATTTGACAGCTCCCTTTTGTCACAGTGTTCTACTATATGTTCTACTACATGCAACACACAGGCACAGTGCCCCATTCTGTATCTGGAATGTGCTTTTCTACAGGTCTCAGGTGAAGGAACCTGTCCTGCAATTACTCTGGGAATGTATTTTTTTAGAAAGTCTTCCAGCCATCGGTATCTCCAGCTAGTCTTCAGCTTCTAATGCCAACCCATAACACTTATGCCTTATTGAATACAATTTCCTTCCACTATTTGGTTGTGCTGAATAAAACTGCGGCAAGCCCTTGAAGAAGTAACTTCCCCAGGAGCCATTCTATTATTTGATCACCAAGGGCAGCAGGAAATTGCAGGAAAACAAAACAAAAGGCATTTAGGTTTACAGAACTATACCACGCAACATAATCTAATGACCTGGTTGAAAAAAGAAGTGGGCAAATGAGAAGCTGCTATAAATAGCTATTTAAATGTATATTCAATGTTTAGCTATATAGATAAATGATATAAAGTTACTTCATGCTATTAAATACATCTTCTTTCTTCCTATTACAGAAATGAGTATCTACTTTCATATAACATATCTCCCTTAGTGAAGACTTTTTGTATAGGCATCTTGAAACATTTATAGCCATATTTATTAATCTTTTAAGCAGAAGTGAAAACAAAAACACTAGTAATCAAACAGAACCACACTTATGATGATATATGAAATGTTGAAGAAAAATCACATCCATTAGCTTTGTTACAGAGACCTCATAGTTCAAGTGGCCATAATGTATATAGAGCACAATACACACAGAACTATCACATACCTCACATTAGCATCAAGTTCGTCCATTACAGGAAATAGGCATGGGTGAGTTGGATTTCAGTACCCACAGGGTCCTATAATGTGGGAATAAATAATAAGTTAGATGATCAGGTAGGAAAATAGCAAGTCAGTGGTAGAGGAAAAAAATGCCAGTCATTGCTTCCTATTTATTAAGGCTTTTGTAGAGTATCAGTAAATATTTAATAAATAATACCACAACAAAAAGCTATTGGCATATTGAGGTATGTCACCACTGAGTGTTGCAAAAAGTTTTCTTATATTTTACTAATCTCCTGGAGATTAAAACATACAGGTACTTCTTTTACTGTTAGTCAGTTTATTTGTTAATTTTTCCTCTTCCCAGAAATAGCTCATTTATATGACCTGCATTAGGCCACTAGCTAGTGCAAATAGGCAGCTATATTGCTATGATTAAAACAGTGCATTGCCTACAATGGTCAGTCACTTTGCTTTCTATGAAGATTTTCAAATTTTTCTTAAACCCTTTTCAAGGGTGGGTAATCATGTATCCCTTCAAAAAACTAGTAAACTCCTGAGAACTTCTACCTAGAAAAAAAAGAAGTGCACACACATACATACACACTTTCTGGGGAGCCCATGATTCCTTCAGACCCATCCAGGAACCCAGGCTAAGAACTCCCTGTTGAAGGGGAATTGACTTTCAAACGTTCCTCCAGCATAGATTCTTAGAAGGCCTTACATCCTTTAACAGATGGACACTCACTGATACTCACTAAATAGGCTCTACACTGACTGTACAATTTTGGTATTCAGAAGAATTCCTGACTCTCAATACATTTGTTCCACAACATGATGCATCAGAGGATGTAGAGGCAGAGCCTGGTCTGTTGCTTCTGGAGTTACCCTTAGCAAGTCCCTTTTTTGTTCTGAGCTTCATCATCCACTTCTCAAAAGCAGAAAGGACTGGAAGAGATGATATCTGGGTTCACTTCCAGCTCTGACATTCTATAATTCCATCTGCTGGTTTTCTAATCAAATCTAACCAAGATAAAACTGTAAATCTGTTTATTTACATAACAGAACCATGAAACTCAGCCTTGGACCTGGGATGCTTTGGTCGGGGTGGACCAAACACACATGCTTGGCAGCCAAGAGGAGAGTGGCAGACCACCGGAGCTGGGAAGGATGCAGATCTCATTGGTTTGACAATGTTTGTTCCTCTAAGATTAACAGGGGCTTCTGTGTGCATTTCTGGGTCTGGGGCAGGTGTGGGATAGGTTCAGCATGCAGATCTCTGAACCCCGACTCTGACCTCAACCTAAGTAGCTCTGTCCACTTCTCTCTCTTTCACTTTTGAATTTGGAATAGTCATTCATTTGAAATACTTAAATACAAAGCCCTAACAAGTGAAGTGATAGGGCTCCATCCTCCTTCCTCCTCCATCTAAAAATTATTCCTGAAGTGATCACATCCATTTCCATGGCCTAAAATACCACCTATTCACTCACTGAAGGTTCCCAAAATGATAGCTCTATTCTTGACCTTTCCCAGACTCGTATCGCCTACCAGACATGACAAGTTGGATGACTAAAAAGCATTTCCCGCTGAACTCTTCATTTCCCACTCCCAACACAAAACCCTCCTCCTCCCTAGCGTTCTCCATGTCAGCAAATAGTTCCAGCATTTACCCAGTTATTGAGACCGAGCTACCTCATTTTCTCACCTCCTACAACCAAACTATCAGCAAACTCATTCTATTTTAAAAATTATTCCTTAACCTGTTTATTTCTCATTACATCCAGAACCAGCATGCTGGCCCCAGCAAGCAACCATCTCCCTACACTGGAATACCTTCCCACCCTCCTAACTGGTCTCCTGCTTCCTCCACTGTCACCTCTTCTCTGCACAGTAGCCAGAATCATATTTTTTAAATGTAAGTCAGATCATTTCTTGCCTGCACAAAATTCTAGCGGCGTCCTGTCGCACTTAGAATAAAAGCCAAAGTCATACCATGGCCAGCCAGACTTGACATGATCTGGCCCCAGCTCCTCTCCAATCTCAACTTCATTGATGGCCTACCCTCAACTGCCCTCAAGCTCAGGGGTTTTGCTATTTCCCTTGACCATGAAAGTAGGCCCTCACCTCAGGGCTTTTTCACTTACTGTTGCTTCTCCCTAGAATGCTCCCAGGTGGATCACTCCCTCAGGGCCTCAGGGATGCGGCTCAAATGACACTTCCAACAGAATCTCCTTGATAAGCTAAGTAAAATGTCAGACCTCATTTTCTGTAAGTTGCTATCCTCTTTATGCATTCTATTGTATCTTACTAGCACATCAATTATATAATACTCAATTGCCCCTTTATTAGTGATCTCTCTCTTTAGAATATGTGTCAAGAGCGCATAGTTATATCTTGATCGCTATTATATATATCCTCAGTGTCTAGAAAAATGTCTGATACATTCTCTTCACAGATATTTGTTGAGTCATCTAAGTAGTTAATTCGTTTTGCAAATGAGGAAACTGAGGTTTGAGAATTTGTGACTTTCTCACTGGGAGGTAACGTGTGAATCATCCCAGAGTACAATACTATGATTTTAAAACAAGCAAAAACCATTTCGTATTATTAAGTTACCCTTTATGAAGTGTTAACAAGAGCCAAACACTATCCCTTTTCCTTCTCTTCCAACCTCTGAGTTTTCATCTCTATTGTTAGATGAAGAGACTAAAGATCAAAGAGGTTAATTGACTTGCCAAGTCTCACCGCTGGCCATTGACCAAAGTGGGAATAGAATCCAGGGCTGCAAATTCCAAAACTCAAGCTTTGTCTTGCATAGTTCTCATCATATCACACTTCCTCCCACAAGAGCAAGGAAATCTCCTGATGAAAGTGGACATTTGCTGTAATCATTGATTCCTTCTTTCTCAGAAAACAATGCCTAGATTTTCATTTGCAGAACTACCCCTCCCCTTCCCTAGCTCCAGTCATGAGCATATGACCAGGACTGGCCAATCAAAACAGTCCATTACCTGGCCACAGTTAATTAGCTCAGCAGCTAGACTAGTAAAAGCTACACTTGAAATTTTTTCTAGGAAGAGTCTTTCCTCTGATGTTGCTAAACTGATAGACCTTCCTTTTGAAGTTATTGGGGATCATCATTGCCACTTTGTGGGGAGAACCTGAGAATGAAGCTAACCCAAAGGAACTCAGAATACAGTGACCTGATGACATAATTTAGGCTTAAGATTGAGCAGTGTCTTAAAACAGTTTTATACTTGAATGAACCAACAAATTCTTTTTTTTTTTCCTCTGTAAGCATTTTACTTGGGTTCTAGCCATTATTTGCAACCAAAAGAATCCTGCGTAATATACTAGAAAATCAATGTTGTATCTGTATACAGATCAGAAGGGGAGAAAACTGTAACTAAGGAAAACCAGTTAAAAGCTAACTAAAGTTCACCTCACTGGAACTGCATTTGAAAATGTTACAACAGGGGGAAAACCTCATGTTAGTCATACTGTGGGAAGCTAATAAAGGAAATCTCAACTAAAATTGGCGTTGAGAAGGCCAACAGAGGGAGCTCTCATGCTTTACCCCAAACAGGAAGATGTACCTACTTTAGTAGCCCTCTAAGAGGAAGATTTTCTTCTTGCTCAGCAACAAGCCCAGACAATGGAAAATGTTACAGCTCAGCCAATGAAAAGTCATCATTACCTGGACCGACTTGAATCGTCATGAATCATTTAATAACACCAATTAGATCTTCAAATTTGTTCTATTAATTTAGTTTTTAACAATCGCAATATATGTGCTGTTATATTTTGCTCATCTAAACCCAATGAACAAACTAAAATGATTGCCATTTAGCAAGCCAGTGAAACAGCATGCATTTGGTCAGAGAGAAAGAAACAGTAGCAAAAGAGAAGTTGGTGGCCCTGATTTGATTAATTGCCCACCAGCCACTATTTTCTGCCGTGCTCACCAGAGAGAGATAACTAATCAGAGGCACGATTACAGGAACACCTCTTGTTAGGAAGACTGCAAAGAGTGAGAGGGCTTTGCAAGGAACCAGTGCTTTTATTTTGCATTTTTATGTTTCTAGCATCTTAACAAAATACCACCTCGTTAATTAAATCAACTGAGAGCATCTCCTATGCTCAGGTACAAGCTGTGTCATTTCTAAAGTTGTCAGTTTGGAATTCAATTAAACCATAGTGTGTGTGTGTGTGTGTGTGTGTGTGTGTGTGTGTGTGTGTTTTAGTGATAGTCATGCTATATCCAACAACCCGGTTTAAGGGACAAGGAGTGATACCCTCCATGTTAGTCCCTTTCATAAAAACAATCTGGATAGTAACTAGAAAAAGAACATGGCAAGTCCTGGGAGTCCTGGGAAAGGGGTTGAGGAGGGAGTCAAACAAACCCCTCTACCATGTCAAATTCAAATGAAGGTCTCAGTAACTTTCAAAAGGCTCAGGCAAGCTCAAGCCACTAGAATTATGCAAAGTAAAGCTACAGCAACAAAGAACCGTATCCGATTTCTTGGAGCTTCTTCTCCTTGATGAATACATTCAGACTCTGATCTTTCCTTTAAAAAGAAGGAGGAGGAGGAGAAAAAGACTATTTTACGTATGCCACCCAATGCTTATTCCAACCCTTAATTTTCTGGTTTATGCACCTAAAAGGCAAATCCAGAACGTAAGTGCACCCCATCTTTTCCCTTGTCCTTTGATGCAGAATACTCTGAAAGATTGCTGTGGAACAGTCGTTAATGGTTAACAGAAGGTGTGTAGTTGCATCTCTATTATAAGAAGTGTGAGCACAGGACTCACCTATTGCAGTCCAATTTCAGTGTAGTTTGGTACAGTACCAACATCTACCAACTGCAGCTATATTATAACCTCCGTTTGCTTTGCTGCTCTTTGTTTCCCCACCCCCCTTTTGGCTGCAATGATATTCATGCATAACTGTGCATAGATTGACCATGTTTCTTTGTAGAGTATGCCTACACGGGTTACATTTCTACATCAAAGGGCATATTTCAATACCTCTGTTTTGGACAAGTGTCAGGAATAAGTAAAATATTATTGATCTAAATTGACAAATTGAGGATGGAAGCCTGATAGGGAGTAGGAGCACTGGATCAGGAGTTACTGGGCCTGGGTTCCCAGCCCAACCCTGCTACTACCTCACTGTTTCTTAAGCGAGTTGCGGGGAGGAAAGTCCTTTTCCCGCCAGTAATAAAAGACTGGACGGATAATCAGGAGAAAGACAAACAAGTTTAACAACATGTATACTTCCTGTATGCATGGGAGAGGCCCAGATCGTGAGAAATATACTAAAGTAATTCTCCAAATGGTCCAAGGCACCACCTTAAATAACATTTCCAGCTAAAGACAAAAGAAGATGTTGGGGTTGGGGAACAGTTTTGGGGGGTTACCAAAAATAGCAAGGTAAACAAAGGTAAGGCCCTTATGCAAATGAAGTCTTTTCTTCCTCCCCAGGTAAGTTCCCAGAGTTTTAGTCATCCTTCTATTCCTGGTACCAAGAGGGAGACACCCTTACAAATGGAGATTTCCCTTATAAACATAAATGTCTCTTACAAAGGGTAACTTCTACTCAGTTTTCAGAGCTTTTCCTTTGCTGCTTCTTAAAAATAGTCAACCTAGAATAACCATCATGCCAGAGTGGCAAACTCTGCTCCCTTTCACAAGTCTGGTCACCAATCTGAGTCTCAATTTCCCCAACTGTAAAATGGACTTGGCTAGAGGGTGTTGGGCAGGGTGAGCAAAGGAAGAAATTTCAATCACAGCTTTGCAGAAGTTAAAGGAAATTTCAAAGAGGTGAGTTTCTCATCATTGGAGGCATTTAGGCAGCATGTGGGTAAGTGTGTAAGGGTGTCTATGTAAATGAGAACTGTGATTTTGGTGACTGCTAGGGTTTCTTCCAATGCTAAAATTGTAGGACTGTGATAGTCCATGTTATTTCTTTTATATCCCCAGGGAGAAAACCCCCAAAGTGTTTTGAATCATTTTCCAATTTAAAAAATGGATGCATGCTCAGTTCACTTACACTGTCTCCAACAGTCATGATCACAGACATTTCTGAACAGGTGAGTCAAAAATAAGAGCAATGTTATGTGTACTCAATAAGGCCAGATATTTGGTAAGAGTTCAGATGCTTCTTGTAAGCCTCATTACCTCATTGCCCTAACCCAACATTGGCCATATGCACAAAAACACACAATGTCACCAGGATCAAACACACAAACATCCCAATAGTCTACATTCCATGGTGATCATGATTTCCTTGTAAACCTCACCATAAAAAACAACTCTTAGATCATCTGAAAAATTACAACTATGCAAATTCTCACTAACTAGAACATTCCCCTCCTTGTCTATTTACTTGGACTTTGTTTCCTGGAAAGTATTTGACAATTGAGGGTGCTATCTCAATAATTTATTATTTTTGTTAGTTCTGTGAAAAATGACATCAATGGAGCCATTTCAAAATGGGTAGGAGCTACCATTCCAGAGGAACTGCCTATATGTCTTGCTCCTTGAACCTTTAGATTGAACAATAAGGGGTTCTATGAAAAGTAACTTCACAGGATGACCTGACCATAAATTCTTAACTAGGCTGGTCATGATAAGTAGTCACACCCCAGGCATATAACTTCTTTATTAAAACGGTTTATCTTTGCTTTAAACAAGTCCTGCCCATTGTCTGTGTCTCTAGGTAAGCACACCTTCGAAATGTCTCTTTTCAGACCCTTCAGGAGAGAAACCACCCCCAAGGAAGCATAGAATCTTAACTATCCAGTAATCCAATTGCAGTTTTATTTCCTCTCACTTTCATGTACTCTTTTTTATGTGCCCTTCTTAATTCCAAGTGCATAAAAGGAGCTGCAAACTGTCATTCTAAAAAGAATTTTTCTCAATCTGCTGACATCTTGCTTTCAGGCATAGCCTCTGTTCAACGTACATAAATTTTTATAAAAATTCTCTATAGGTTTGGACATGTTTACATCTATTTTATTTCCATAAGTGAAAATCCAAACAGATGCCAATTCAGTTATACTTATGGGACCAGGCTGATATGTACAATTAGGATACAAAGTAGCTTTTAACTTTTTTTCAAAATAACTAAGAAAAAGAGAAGTTTCAGGAGGTATTTATTTATATATTTGCCTTTTCTGATCACTTGGTTAATATCTTACTCTGAATTTCGCTATAGGTTCTATGTAGAGACACAATACATGATCAGTATCTGTCCAGTGACAGACATGAGGTGGTATGAAAGTTCTACTTGATAATTAGAGAAGGAATTGGCCTTATCATTGTGTCTTCAAAAGGGGAGATGAGTGTCTCAAGAGTGTGACTCATAGTAGATCCTCCAACAAGAGAGCTGTCCAATTACTGACCTGTCACAAGTTCGCCTCAGTGGGAAGCTCAAGCAGAAGCCGGGAAACCCTCAGTCAGTCACATTTGAGAGGAGGAAGCAAGACGGAGGATTCCAATTTCTGATGAAACCCAGGAGTGCAATGAGAGCAGAACTAAGTAAGCGGCTCTTTATTGTAGAGCAGAGATCCTCAAGTGTGAGCAAACGCAAGAATCCCCCCTGGCTTGTTAAACACGATGGCTGGGCCCCACCCCAAGTTTCTAATTTGGTAGGTTCAGAGGGTGAATGTGCATCTCTAACATGTTCCCAGGTATTGCTGATGCTGCTGGTCGGGGGACCACTCTTGAAGGTAAAATGTCAATTTCCCAAGGGTGGCTCTCCTGTCACTGAAGAAAGCAGTTGTTATTAGGCAGTAGATGGATGAAACATTAAGTACGATTGGATCTTACGGTGAAAAATGTATTTCCTTTTCACTTTCTATTTTAATCAGTTATTTACAATGAAGAAAAGGACTCACATAACTGTGAGCTTATCTTGGAATCAGTCCTAGAATCCTTCCTGATATCCACTAATCTCCCTTTGATAAAAAAGAACAAGTCTCACCCTAGCTGGTTTGGCTCAGTGGATTGAGTGCTGGCCTGTAGACTGAAGGGTCCTGGGTTTGATTCCGATCAAGGGCACATGCCCTGGTTGTGGGCTCAATCCCAGTAGGGGGTATGCAGGAGGCAGATGATCAATGATTCTTTCTCATTATTGATGTTTCTATCTCTCTCTCCCTCTCCCTTCCTCTCTGAAATCCATAAAAAAAAAAAAAGTATTAAAAAATAACAAACAGGTCTCATGCTCATAGTCTTTTGTGAGAAACACTATTGTCTAACTGGGGTCTCCCCAAGAAGCAGATCTTGGGGTGAGGGTTGAATAAATGTGCATAGTTTATCTGGCGGAAGGGAATGAAAGGGATATATGATCAAGTCACTGAAGCTTAATTCTGCGCAGAAGCTCTGAGAAACCATGTAAAACATAGGCCTCAGAATTATCCTGGACAAGTAAGGAGGGAACTGAGAATGTATTGATATTCCCACACCCATCATTTATTGGTTAAGGGCTGTCCACAGCAGGACACAGATTCCCAGGCACTTCCAGCTAATTGTACTTGTGAGCAAAGCAGATTCCAGCAGAATGAGGATAGTCCTCCAAAAATGGTGGGGGGTCAGCACTGGAAGTGAGGATGCTACACACAAATGGTGAGGGGATCTGCAGGAAAATGGGAGGAATAGTGACAGTATCGGCTCCAACTATTTAGCTGAAATCTGAGACAGTTTTTTTTGCGTGTGTTGCATTTGTTTGTACAATTATCTTCTATTTCTTGTAGTGGGTACTGGTTTTCACTTCCATTTTTGTTTCTTTGTAAAATAAAATTTATTTAAGGAAAACTCACTGATCTGAAGAAAAGTGCTATGCAGACAATGCTCTTAATGGCATGAGACAGTGGCACGAATCACAAAGGAAGTATTGAAATGATTGAAGCTTGGGAAACACTGGCATTGTGGTTAAGGCAGACGTTGACACACTTTTCTCTGCAAAGGGCCATTTAGCAAATATTTTAAGCTTTTCGGAGCATGAGGTCAGTATCAGAACTATTCCAAAGTACTGTTGCAGTGCGCAAACAGCCACAGACTCTACTCAAATGAGCATGGCTGTTTTCCAGTAAAGTGTATTTATAGACACCGAATTTGAATCTCATATAGCTTTCACTTGTTATGAAATATTCTTCTTCTTTTGAGTTCTTTTTAACAATTAAAATATGTAAAAACTTAGCTTGCTGGTCATAGAAAATCAGGAATCTGCTCAGAAAATTTGCCAGCCCCTGATTCCAAGCACAGCCTTGGAATCAGTCCGAGGTCTATCAATGATCAGTATACCCTTGGACAAATTATTTACTTTTCCTGGCCTCAGTGGCCTCATCTATATAACGGGATAAGCATAATTCTAACTTCACAGGTTATTGCAAAAAAATCAATGAGAGTGAATACTTATAAAGCAGGTGCCCAGTGAGTTCACAATACAATGTTGGCCAGCTATTGAAACAAGGTGGTCTCCAGCTGGGCAGTGCCCCAGGCATCGGAGGCTGGATGTTTCCCACTCTGCTTCTCCACAAAGCTTCTCCACAAAGGCAGCTCTGCACCTGGGGGCTGATCTCCCCTGCTCTGGGATGGGTTACAGAAGTTATTCCTCTTCTCTATAGAAGAGGCCTCTGAGAGCTGAGCCTGAGAATGCACAAACTGATTTTAGAGGTGTGGAATTGGGGACAGGTCACACCAAAATTTGCATTCCATCTAAATTGTCTTCAAAGTTTTGAACCCTACAGAATTCGGTTACAAACAGCAGTGGTACTCAAACATTAGAATACCTAAAAGTCACCTGCAAAGCTGCAGATTTTCTGAATCAGCAGGTTCAGGAATCTGCATTTTAACAAATAAATGTCCTAGGATTCTGGTACAAACGATTCATGGAGAGCAGTTTGGGAAACACCGCAAGAATGGGGAGCAATCCACTCAGGTGGACACATCCTTCTGAAATCCTCTTTAATAGTTTTCCATATCTGTTTAAGTGCTTCATTGGCTGGAAGACCTGGATTACAGAATTTGCTATGCAAACCAAGGGGAAAATCTGCCAGCATTTTACCTCTTCTGGCCTCACTCTTTTCTATTTCTTCTGAGCCTCCTGGATTAGAAACCAGTTTATACAGAATTCTATGCTTCAGATTATCATGTGCTGATTATCATATCCAATTAAACATCCCTGTGCACTCTTGCAGGCCATGAGCTATTTACAGTGTAAATGGAAATTCTTGAGCAGAATCTGCATCTTCACTGGATTAATAAAATGTTGACCCCAAAAGGCTACTGCCCACAATCTCAATCTCCTGACGGTTCCCAAATAAACCTCTCAGGAACAGGAGAAAACTATACCCACAGATTTCAAAGGGGCCTATTTAACACACAAGAGAAGAATCCTGGGGAGGAAGCAGGAGAGGAATAGTGACACATTTCTATAACTGATATCTGTTGGACACATGCTAAGTACCAAACTTTTCACATATGCTACCTCATGTCATCTTCACATCATGCTATGAAGGAGTACTGCAATTGTCCCCACTTCACAAATGAAGAAACTAAGGCATAGGGAGGAGACATCATCCAAGGCTATGCCAGGAAGTGGCTTCAGAGTCCAGACTTTTAAGCACTAAGTTATCCTGTAAAGCAAGCATGTCAAACTCGGGGCCCACAGGCTGCATGTGGCCCACAACAAGTATTTTTGCAGCCCAGAAAATATAATGGTATGTAAGAAACGTTTTAATAAAAATTTTGTAACTTAATTTTTACAATATCCTGTTATACGTAATTATTAATAACGAACTACAACGTTCACTAGTGACTGATTACTATAATCATGTTGCATTCATTTTCTTTATGCACCTTATGCGCCTTATGCGCAGGCACACCAATTCTCTCCACTAATACTAGCAGTGAATATTTTAGCAGTTGGTGCCACATCATTAGTCTTGTACTGACTTGTTTGGGGTGTGCAACAGGAAATAGTTCACCTTCAAAGAATGAGAAAAATAGGTTTATTTGCATTACCCTTATTAATTTGTGCAGTTATTCATGTCTGGTAAGTTAATGTTCAAGAACAAATAATTTTTTATTAAAATGTTCTATTATTTTACGTTAATGATTACTCGTTTATTTCAGCCCTTTGTTATTCAGCATGTCTTTATAGAAATAAACCTATATTTTTATGCAGATTTAAGCTTTTGTTTTTTTTGCAGCCCACATAAACTTGTTTATTTGACCCATGTTAGCCTTTGAGTTTGACCTGTTTGCTGTAAAGAATCCAGAGCTCAACAGTCTCCTATTTCAACATTTCTAGTGCAATTGTATTAACTAGATATTCCTGTAGCTCCTCAAAACCTACAGAATGTCTTCTGGAACTTGAAGGAGGGTATTTTTTATTTATTTTTTCACACCAAGGCCCAATTTGCTCTTAGCACCATGTGACTCTGGGTTCCTCATTTTGCTTCCATAAATCACGGGTCTCCAGCTACTCAATGTGGTGAAGATATCCAGCCCACCTGTCTTACAGATCTGCTCCTCCTCATGAAGTTCAGATAAGATAACATATGTGAAAGTCCTGTGAACTTATAAAATGTTATCTTAAGTGGTAATTTCTCAGCCTGTCATTTCCATAAATTATTTTTAAATGTTGAAATGGAAGAGAGATTATATTAGTTTTGTAAAATTATCTATGTCAGAGATTTTTGAAGCTGGTGGCATAGGTAAATGCTTGTACTACCACCTCCCACAGCCACATCAAAATTACAACTAAAATATAGAACAACCATCATCAGAACCACTGAAAAACTGGCTGAATGGAAGTCCTACAACTAGAGAAGTAAAGAAGAAAGCACACTGAGACTGGTAGGAGGTGTGGAGGTGCAGAATGGGCTGGGCTGGCACCCACATGGGCCACTTTCTTAATCAGTAGGGAGATCATCTCTGCAGAGGCTGCCTGTCAAGAGCAAGAGGTCTAAGCCGCACATCAGACCCCCAGCCCAGGGTCCTAGAGCTGGGAAAAGAAGTCCCTAAGGGCAATAAGAACTACAGGCTGTAAAAACCAGTGCAGGCTGGGGCTCCATGATACAGAGGCTGCCAGAGACCCAGCCATTCCTCTTAAAAGGCCGGCACCACGAACTAAACTTACAGGGTCCCGCTTCCTCTGAGCTCCAGCACCAGGGCAAGGCTCTGGGGAACACAGACACATATGAGGAGGAACTGGATTGTCTGGCATTGGGGCAGGAACTTGAGGGTCACTTTCTCCCAGATGAAGGTGCTCGGAGGGATCCTCATTCTCATGCTGGGACCTCCCCCATGGGTCACAGGGCTGATTGGCAACCATTTCTGTTTGCTCTGCCCTGGTGATTTCCTAAGACCCCGCCTCCTTTGGGACAACTTCCAGCATACCAACCTTCACATTATGGAGGTGCTAGAAGAAGAGAGAGAGCAAGATATTGAAAACTTATTTGAAGAAATGATGACAGAAAACTTTCCCTACCTGGTGAAAGAAATAGACTTACAAGTCCAGGAAGCGCAGAGAACCCCAAACAAGAGGAACCCAAAGAGGACCACACCAAGACAATCATAATTAAAATGCCAAGGGCTACAGACAAAAAGAGAATCTTAAAAGCAGCAAGAAAAAAGCAGCTAGTTACCTACAAGGGAATGCCCATACGACTGTCAGCTGATTTCTCAACAAAAACTATACAGGCCAGAAGGGAGTGGCAAGAAATATTCAAAGTGATGAATAGCAAGGACTTACAACCAAGATTACTCTACCCAGCAAAGCTATCATTCAGAATTGAAGGTCAGATAAAGAGCTTCACAGACAAGAAAAAGCTAAAGGAGTTCATCACCACCAAACCAGGATTATATGAAATGTTGAAGGGTATTCTTTAAGAAGAGGAAGAAGAAGAAAAAGAAAAAGATAAAAATGTGAACAACAAAATGGCAACAAATACATACCTATCAACAATTGAATATAAAAATCAAAATAAATAAGAAATCTAATAAACAGAATAAACTGGTGAATAAAATAGAATCAGAGGCATGGAAATGGAACAGACTGACAATTCTCAGAGGGAATGGGGGTGAGGGGTGAATAAACCCCTCAGAGGAGTGAGGGGGCGAGATAAACAAAGATCTTATATGCATATATGCATTACCTATGGACACAGACAATAGGGTGGCGAAAGCCTGGGGCAGGGCAGGAACTGGGTAGAGGGGGGAAATGGGATGAGGGACATCTGTAATAACCTCAACAATAAAGATTTTAAAAGTACTCTAAATTTCATTTATATGAGGTATCTAGAATAGTCAAATTTATAGCTACAGAAAGTAAAATGTTGGTTGCCAGGAGTCGTGGAGAATGGAAAATTAGAAATTGTTATTTCACAAAAGTTCTAGAGATTGGTTGTACCACAATGTGAATGTATTTAACACAACTAAACTGTACATTTATAAATGGTTAAGAGGTGTTATGTGTATTTTACCACAATTTTAAAAAATTTAGAGGATTTCCAGACTGAAAAGACATAAAAGACATAAAAATACAACAATAATATGATATGTCACTCTGGAAATTAAAATAATAATGAGATACCACTACATGCCTACTAGAATGGTAAAAACCCAGAACACTGATAACATCAAATGCTGTGGAGGATGTGAAGTAACAGAAACTTGTTCATTGCTAGTGAGAATGCTAAATTTTGTTGCCACTCTGGAAGACAGTTTGGCAGTTTCTTGCAAACCTAAACATACTCATGCCATAGGATACAGCAATTGCACTCCTTGGTATTTACTCAAATAAATTGAAAATAATGGACACACAAAACACTCTACATGGATGTCTACAGCAGCTGTTGAATGAACTCAAAAGCAATCTGGAGGCTTTGGCTAGAAATTCATGATAGATTTATTCAAGGGTCTTAAGGTTTGCAAACCAGAAACACAACTAGCCCAGAAGTGTTCTAAAGAAGAGTAAAAAGTATGATCTTGAGAATAGTAAGTTCTGCATTCTTAGCCCTAGGATTGGTCCAGGACAGTTGTCAGTCAGATGGCAGGCAGTTTTGATGATGTATGTCTAGTGATCTGGAGGATGGGCATCAGGAGGATGGGTTGGCAAAACGTGGAAGCAGCCAAGATGTCCTTCAGTGGGCTAATGGATAAACTATATAGTACAATCAGATAATAGACTATTATTCCACACTAAAATGAATGGGTCATTAAGCCATGAGGAGACATGGGAAAAATTTAAATGCATATTACCAACTGAATAAAAAGGCCCTCTGAAAAGGCTACTAACTGTAGGATACCCACCATATGACATCTGGAAAAGCAAAACCATGGAGACAGTAAAAAGATCAGCGAGTTCCAGGGGTTAGAAAAGAGGGACTGATAAATAGGGGGAGAAAAGAGGTTCTTTAGGGCAGAAACTATTCTGTACGATACCTTAGTGATGGTACATATCATTATATGTTTTTCAAAATGCAAAGGACAACACCAACAGTGAATTCTAATGTAGGTTGTGGGCTTTTTAAAAAATCCTCACCTGAAGAGTGAGGATATTTTTCCCAATGATTTTTTAGACAGAGTGGAAGAGGGAGGAAAGGAGAGAAAGAGAGAGAGGAGAAAAAGAGAAATATCAATGTGACAGAGACAGAATGATTGGTTGCCTCCTGCCTACACGCTGAATGGCGGGGAAGGGATCAGACCTGCAACCAAGGTATGTGTCCTTGACCCAAGAATCAAACCTGCAACCTTCTGGGGCTCAGTCCTGTGAGAATAAACAAGTCATCTTTTCTGTCAAAGAACAGTTTAGACAGCTGCCATTTTGGACCACGTGACTTGGCAGCCGCCATGCTGGCTGCATGGCTTGCAGCTCCCCTGGGGGCTGCCATCTTGAAACAGCAAAGGCCAACCCCTCCCTTTGAATTAGCCAATGGCGAAAGACTGTGCGCCTGAACTCCAATCAAGAGCAAAGGACAGGCCACGTGCGTAAGGGATTGTAAATCCAAGCAGACTGCCTGCTCGGTGTGCATGGGCTTCCAGACCGTGCGTGTGCACCCTTCTACATAGAAGTAAGTATGTCTGCCTTGCTGCCTGGCTCCCGAGTGTTCTGTATTCTACCAGAACCCCTGACTTGGGGGCTCAACTTATTTCTACAGTTCTGTGCTCCAACCACTGAGCCAGGCAGGCCATGACAAGTTGTGGACTTTGAGTGATATTAACATGTCAATGTAGGTTCATCAATTGTAAGAAATGTACCACTCCATCCCTAGCCAGTTTGGCTCAGTGGATAGAGCGCTGGCCTTCAGACCAAAGGGTCCCAGGTTTGATTCCGGTCAAGGGCATGTACCTTGGTTGCAGGCTCCTCCCCCGCTGAGGCCCTGGGCAGGGGTCATGTAGGAAACAACCAATTGATGTGTTTCTCTCACATCGATGTTTCTCTCTGTCTTTCCCTCTCTCTTCCACTCTCTCTAAAAATCAATGAAAAAATATCCTCTGGTGAGGATTAACAGAAAATATTAAAAATCCTTCCTTTGTTGGTAATAAGGGAGACTTTGCACATGTTGGCGCAAGAGGTGTAAAGGAACTCTACTCTCTGGTAAATTTTACTGTTAACCTAAATTTCCCTTCTGTAAAAAATAAAATCTATTTAATTTTTTTTTAAATAAGAAGGAGGATTGGTTGAGTTTGAAATTTGGATTTAAAGGAAACCTTTTCAGATTAAAATTTTTAAAATTTAATTAGTTACACATAAATGTCTGATTTGCATTTCTATGGGGTTTCTTTATGGTGCTAATATTGATTTGAAAGAGGAAGAAATACGGAGCAACTACATAGGAAACAAAAACTGGGTAGACAGATAACATACAAGAGGCTAGTCAGAATTTATCTGGCAGTAGATAAGATATTAAAGGACTTTTTATTTGGATTATCCTGTGATTAATAAGGGATTTTATCTTTCAGATTGAGGTAGCAGTGGGGGGTGGGTAGAGGTAGAGAGAATGGAAAGATCTAAGATCAGAATTAATCCAGAGTAGAAAAAGCAAAGGTTTTTCTGAAATTCAAAATGAGAGACAAAGCTTGGATGCTGACTGAGATGTCAACTAGTCCTTAGCATTTATTGTTCTTTTAATCTTGCTCTCTCCATTGCTTCTCGTAAATCCAAATGCTCAGTTATCTTAAAAATAAAATCTCTTTTATTTAAAAACTAGAGGCCCAGTGCATGAAATTCGTACATGGGGGGTGGGGGTGGGGAGGGTGTCCCCTCAGCCCAGCCTGCACCCTCTCCAATCCAGGACCACTGGCTCCTAATCGCTGACCTGCCTGCCTGCCTGGTCACCCCTGACTGGCCCCCCTCCCCTGCCAGCCTGATCGCCCCTTACTGCCTCTGCATCTCAGCCTGACTGCCCCAACTGTCACCCCCCCTGCCAGCCTGGTTGCCCCTAACTACCCCCCTGCCAGCCTGGTCACCCCACATAGCCTGCTTATCCAATCATTTGGTCTTCCCTCACTAACCCCCCTGCCGGCCTGGTCGCCCCCACGCAGCCTGCTTATTCAGTCATTTGGTCTTCCCTCACTAACCCTCCTGCTGGCCTGGTCATAGGCAGCCATCTTGTGAGGGCATTAGGGTCAATTTGTATACTACCTCTTTATTATATAGGATAAGCTCAGGTTGTGAGCTTCACTTACTTAGGTCTTAACCATGTGATCCTGGACCAGCAGCATTAGCTTCACCTGGGAACCTGTTAGAAATCCAGTTCTCAGACCCTAGCCCACAAGCACTGAATCAGAAACTCTGGAGGTGGGGACCAAGCAGTGTATGTTTTAACAGGTCCTGTAGTTTATTCTGGTGCTCACCAAAGTTTGAGAACCACTGTCATAACCAAACTCAGAGGCTTGCAAAACCAAGGCTCTACTCACTGGCAGCCACCAGACCTGTGGATTTGTTGATATAGTGTCTTAGAGGCAACAGTCATACTTCTTAGAGCTTGCCTTTGATTTTCAAGTTTAATAGTCATTGGTAAGGAGTCATTCTTACCCATCAATAAGCCTATTTGATGGCCATTTACATCCCTCTTTTTGCCTTTGCCAAAGATACTCCACTTCCTACTGCCTCTACAGTATAAAAACAGCATGCATAATGAAAGAATGGAAGGGCAGGCCAAGAACAATGCAGAGGGGAGGATTTGATAAAAATATGACAACTTTAATTTCAGTGATGGAAGAGACATCTAAGGTTTAGGTGATGGTGAGGACTTCATAGAAAAAGGACCATCTTGTTCATTGGTTGCTCCTTTTCGCCATCCTTCCTTTCCCCTGAGCCCCTCTCCCCTAATTCACCCAACCCTGGCTCCAGGGCTCTCACCTTGGAGCTATTTCTGAATAATCTGAATAACAGAGAGAAGAACAACAAAAGGGAGAAAGCACATTATTTCAACTGAACACAACTGCCAACCTCACAATTCCTAGCCTTTCTAGCTGCAAACCTGATTCTACAATTGAATGAGATGACATTTTAGATCATTCCCTCCTGTTAATATCAAGATCCCACTTGTGGAAGGCACTTTCATGTGGGGGTTCCGAATATGGATTCTGGAGTCGGACGACCTACCAACCAACCTCAGCTCATTCCAGGTGAGAGAACAGAACGTGAGTATGTGAGTCTACCTCTGTAATGTTGTTGCCTCATCTCTAAAATGGGGAGAATCAAAGCACCTCTTGAGGGATTCTTAATGAAGATTAAGTAAGATCATCCATGGAAAGCATTTAGAACTATGCCTGGTACATATCAAGGGCTGGGTTAATGCGAGCAATTAGGATTATTATCATATTGTCTCTGAAATGCTTGTCAGCCTTCAGCAACATCTTGAATGTTTCCAGGCATAGCATCAAGGCAGTGAGAAACCAGGAGGCATAAAGGTAAATGTGTGAGGGTGGCCAACTTGGAAGGTGGTGAAAAAGCTGCTAGCAACACAGCAATTCATCCGTTTATTAAAATACATTACTGTATTTCTGTACAAGGCCACAAGACTTGTGTTTGAATTACAACTGGATTCAATAGGAGTTGAGGCAGGGTGACTGTCCCCCAAGGGAACATTTGGTAATATCTGTAGACATTTTTAGTTGTCACAACTGGCGCTTACTACTGGCATCTAATGGGTGCCAGAGACGCTGCTAAACATCCTACGATGCACGGGACAGTCCCTCGCAGCACAATAATTACGTAGCCCAAAATGTCAAGACTACAGAGGTTCGAGAAGCCCTGAATTATAACGTTGGCTGACATTATCTTAATAAGACTTGACACGTTTTTTTCAATTTTCAAAGGCAATGGCATGGAAGATTCTGCACTGGATGGGAGGTGAGAATGGGTGACATCTAAGATTCCTTCAACTCTAAGGCTTGATATATGTAGTTGATCCTCAACCACAAACTTAAGTCGATAGGGCATCTTCACACTTTTCCCCTTTGCCTGCTTCCTTTCCCTAGAGACAAACTGAATTTGTTAAAAAGGTGGTAAGATATTAGAAGGTAACCCTACGGTTTTATGGAAAATGTTTCTTGCTAAACACAAAGACCATCAGTGACAATTAGAGAATTCTGAAGCTGGAAGAAACCTTAGAAACGATCTAGTAACTAGGTTTTAGTGGAAATCTTTCATCATATTTCACAAAGGAAAAAAGTGAGATTTAGAAAAGCCAAGAGTCTTGACTTAGGACATAATGTTACAACCATCAGAAGGTCCAGATTCTTCCCAAATATTTATTTAACTTATTAGTCAGACAGTGATAGTATCAGAGATCTCCTCTTCGTGCATTTGCTTTGCATTTCTTTCCCAACGATCACAATCTATATATATATTCCCGATGATCACAATCTATTTCCTATTTCCAGAAATCCCAGAATATGGGTTTCACCTGATGAGGTGGTGGCAGCACAAGTAAAAAAAAAAAAAAGAAGAAAGATTCAAGAGTACTGAGGGAAAAAGGATAAAACCTGCCTATTAAACTGTGACCATGACTGATGAAGGAAGAGGAGAACTAAAAAGGTGACCAGTTCCCAGGGAAGGGACGCAGAGCATGCTGGTGGTTCAATAGCACATGGGAAAATCAGGAGGTGATTTGGGGTAGCAGGTCGCGGAGGTTGGGTTTCAAGTGCTGTTTGGGGGGAAAGAACCTGAGGGGATGAACAGTGTCAGGGAGTTCCAGCAGAACTTGAGTGGGAGAGAACACATTGAATTTGTTGGCTATGGGGCAGTTGTGGTCCCTAGAAGGACCGGCTTCAGGAGTAAAGTCCAGAGGTAGCAAAAGCACCAGTGTCCTCAGCTCCTGCTGGCTCTGATGTGCTGCAGTGAAATGATAACCTGCTCAGCTGTATAATAACATTTATAATAAAGCTGTTTCCCATGGGGGGAAATGATGCAAATACAAGCGGGAATTAATTTAGGATCAGGGTGCATGGGAAAAATAAAGATAAGATTAAAAGATGGCTTGAGGATGCTGCCAGCCTCTTTGCTTTTCACTGATTCCCCCACCCCCCACACTCATCACTTCCTAGAACTCAGGGACTCCAGGAGACTCACAGCCTGTCCTGAGTTTTTCCTTGAGTGGCACCCCATCCATCACCAGTGTCCTTTTCCTTCAGCACCTGTGTTCACAGCAGCACACAGCAACTTGCTCCCCATCACTGCTGCCCAAGTTCTACACAGGGGGCCAGGCAAACACCCCCCCCCCCCAGTCACCCACAGCTTTCTGACCTGGGGAGTCACCCCAGCAATGTCAGGACGAGGAGGGCAAACTCGCCTCAGTGTCTTTCCACCAAAAGCCACCTTTGGTTGATGCCAAATCGGTTACCCTAAGAAATTTTTATTCATTGTAATGGACTACATGAAAAACCAAGCCAACATTTTTTTTTTCTTAACATTGAAGTCTACAGGAAGCCCAGCTGGTGGCCGTGACTGCCCCACCTCTGCCAGGGGCCACCACTTCCAGAGGCAGCCAACAGCAGCAAGCTGGGGGGGGGGGGGGGGGGGGGGGGCCGGGAAATGCATCTGAAATTGGGCTTGGATTCTGTGAAAGACAACCGCAGTGACAGGTGAACGCTCCATGCAGCACATACTCGCGGCCACTCTCCCACACAGCCAGGTAGGCACTCGGGACTTGCGTCTCCTGTCACATACACACTCACACAGTTAGAGTGCGCGCTCTCATTCCACCTGGACCATCCATAGCCCACATGTATCTGGTTCCACACACGTTATAGATGCACAGCCTGTGTTCTTTCTCCTCTCCCTCTCCGTTTCTCTCTCCCTCTCTTTCATTCACACACACACACACCCTTACACACAGCCTCCCAGAGTCAGTGAGCACACAAGCCGTTTCACTAGTACTTACATACACAAGTGCTGGGCACTAGCCCGACCCTACAACGGTTCCCACGCTGGAGACGCGTCCCGCACAGGCAGCCAGCCCACCTACAACCTGAGCTGCGGCGCAGCCCATCCCTGCGGCAAAGCCCGGGCTCCAGAGCCCCCCAGCCCCTCACCGGGTCCTGCCACCCCGCCCCCGCCGCGTCCCCACCGGCACACTCGGGCTCCAGGCTCCTAACCCCCGCGCACCAGCCGCACCTACCCGCTGCCTGCGGCGACGGAGCAAGGCGCCCGGGCAGACTGGAGCGGCCACCCCCAGCCGCCGAGCCGAGCTTCTGCCGCCGCCGCTGCCGCCGCGCTCCCCGCCGCTGCCTGCGCCTCCCGCCGCCCCCTCGGGTGCCGGCTCCAGCCCCCGCGCGGGGAGGCCGCCGGGCTGCAGGCGCGGCCCCGGGCTGCTGGCTGCGGGCGGCAGGACCCCACTCACGCTCACCTGGGCGCGCCGTGCATCGTCTTCTTCCCCGGCCGGTCGAGCCTGGTCCCTTGGACTCAGCAGCCCCCAGCCCAGGCGGTCCCCGCAGTCGCCCCCACCGGGCGCGGGAACGGCGGGGGCGCGGCCCGGCGCACAGGGAGTGGGCGCGGACGCGGGCGGGAAGGACCTCACCCCTCGGGGCTGGCCAGCCCGCGCCTTCCTGGAACGATAGCTGTCCTGGGCTCACTGCCGGCTCCTGGGTGACCTTGGGCAAGTCAGTTAACATCTCTGAGTGCCCATTTCCTCCACTGTAAGATAAATATGAAAGGCGAAAGCGCGTGCGGGGCCCGTGCCTGGAGAAATCTTGCCCCTCAATAGCTTACTTCCTTATTCCTGACGGCCTGGCCAGGGTCAGTTGGGAGCAGGGTTCAGAGTGAGGTCCATTGTCCCTTAGATACAAGGCTCCCAAGTTTAACAGAGGCAATGTTTTGTTATCCGGAAGTCTCCATAAGTGATCCTGCCAATATTTCTTAACCCACTGTTTGCTTTCTGGATCTGGAGGTAGCGTTTCTCCCAGCTCTGTCCACCTGTGACCTTGAGCACGTAATCAGACCGGAGCCAAGCCTCAGTGCTCCTGTCTGTAAAATGGGGACCGTGAGCTGGCAGTTGTGTTGAGACTTACCAAAACTCCTGCCCGGGCGTTACCCAGTGCTTGTAATGTCTGTGAGGAACTGTGACAGAATGCACAACACTTTTCCTCCACACATCTGATGAAGGTCTTAACTTGCAGGGTCAACACAGGTCAAGAGTTAAGGCATGCTGGGAAGGGAGGGGGACAGAACCTTCCTTGGGTAAGACAGTTGAGAGGGCCAAAAGGCCTGCTAGCCAGAGAATTCATCCCCTCAGGGCCACTGCCTCTGCATGGAAGCTTGACATAACAGAGAAGCCGGGACAGTAACTAAGCTCTGAATGCAAATGTCTCCCAAGACAATCTTAAAAACGACTAACTCACAACTGTGCACACAACCCAAGTGAACTGGAAATTGACATTGAGCATGCCAAAAACTCTGAGCAGTTCCCCTTCTCAGCTTCTCTCTCTGTTGATATTTCTGCCTCTTTTTTCCCACTTCTTCTGCCATGTCTGTCTTCCTCCCCCACCTTACTCTCTACTTTCTCTCTTCCCATTTCAGCCTTTACCATCTCTGTGCTTTGTCTCTGTCTCAACACCACTCACTCTCTGCCGTTCAGATAGTCACCTGTGACTTCTCTCCCTGGCATGAATATGTCCTGAATCTTTATTCCTCTTATATACCCCATTCCAAATGTAAAAGTGGAAACATTAAATTATTTATCTACTAAGATATTAAGATCCAAACTGGAATTGATCACGATGCTATTTTCCTACATCCAATGCATCTGACAACACGACACCATTATCCTCACAATCATCTTTGATGCCTCTGTCTCTGTTCTGCTTCTCCTCGCTCTCCACTCAACCGCTTGCCAGTTCCCAGAGAGTCTGTCCCAGCTCTACCTCTGGCATCTGTCCTTGCCTCCCTCTTCCCACAGGACGGAACTGTATCTGTTCTGGAATCAGCAAAAAGATCTTCTAACTGGTCTCTGCCTTCCAGTTCTTCCTCCTTCCTGATGTCAGCATGCTCTTCCTCGGGGAGGTCCCCAGTGATGTCACTCTTGATCCAAAACCCTGCCATGAAGACAAAAAACACCTCCCCAAAGATAACCACCTCCTAATGCCAAGGACCTGTGAATATGTTCTCTCACAGGGCAGAAGTCCCTTTGCAAGTGTGATCAAATTAAGGACCTTAAAATGAGAGATTATCCTGCATTATACAGGTGGGCCCTTAAAAGTGTCCTTAAAAATCTGAGAGGCACCACGGTGATCCGATATGAGATGGACTCGAACAGCTGTTGCTGGCCTTGAGGATGGAAGAAGGGGTCCTGAGCCAAAGAAGGCAAACAGCCGCTAGAAGCTGGGGGAGGCAAGGAAACAGATTCTCAGCTAAAGTCTTCAAAAAAGAAGGCAGCCCTGCAGACACAATGAGACTCATATCAGACTTCTGATCTAGAAAGCTGTGCCATAATAAATGTGTTACTTTGAGCCATTAAGTGATTTGTTGCAGCAGCAATAGCTTGTACAATGCCTCTCTTTTACTGCTGTAGATACACATGAGTGTCTTATCTTGTTATGAAGAGCAGTCCAAGGTAGTCCTTACTTTAGCCATCTCGCTATACCCAAATCTTGTGTTTTCAAGCAATCCATTCCTGTAACACCTCTTCTTCTCTGGTCTGTACCAGTGTCCTCTTCAGCATGCCCGCCAGATGTTGCCAGTCCTCCCTCTCCTCAGCATGCACGGATTCCGTGGAACTGGTCCAGATCTCTCCCTTCTTTGATTTCCCAGAACGTTGCATTTTCTCAAGGTATATTCCACTTCAAATGATGCTTTTTAGTGGAGAGAAGAGAAGAAAAGAGAGAAGACTGTTGGTGCACAGGTTGAAATTGCTCTTGGCCCTCTGTTCCCACGACGTGGTGTTCATCTCTGGACTGCAGCAGTTAGCACCACGCTTGGTCTTTGAGCCATTTATGTGTCTGCATGGCCCAGGGTGGTGAGTGCCCCGAAGGTGGAGACCACATCTTACCTCCTTTTCCATGTCCCAGTCCCTTGAGCCAGTCCAGGCACACAGTAGGGACTCAATAACTGTTTTGTGAAAAAGTGGATGAAGAGAGCAAGTGCCATGTTGGGTTCTATTGAACAGACAGGGCTATTCATAAATTTTTCTTGCATGATCTGTCTCTGTTTAATTGAGCTGGTTAATGGAAGTGCCTAAGTTAATATGATGTGGTTTTAAATGGGCTGCTTTGATGCATACCTTGAAACAGACTTTTCTTGGTGTTATGTTTGTTTTTCTTTTGCTAAAGAGGAGTCCCACAATAAAGGGCTATGTTTTTAATCAGTTTTTATTTTTAAAAGAATACTCTTGTAATTGGATTATTACAAACATGCAAACTCTTTGGCCCAAGAATTCTACTTCTTAAAATGTATCCTAAGGGTAACAAGCCTATGTACACAAAGATTTACCAAAAAGGATGTTCACTGCAGAATCTTTTATAAGAGTGAATTGGAAATAGTCCAAACATTTAGCAATAGGGAATTAGCTAAATATATTAGCCCTACCATGAAATATCATTCAGGTATTAAACATGATTTTGACAACTGGTATTTCTTATACAGAAATATGTTTATGAATGTTTTTATATTCTTTTTACACTTATCTATATTTTCTAAATACCATACAATAAGCATAAACTTAAAAGTTAAGTTTAATTACTTTTAAAAACATCTTTGCCTCTGTAATACTTTCAACTGTGAAGATAAATTTAAAAATAAAAATAAAAACATCTTTGCCTCCAAAAGGAGAGTTGTAGAAAACTTCGATGCTTTTCCAAGTTCCAAGAAACCCATCTACAGGTGAGATTCAATTCTCTGATTATGACAAAAGAAGGAAGAAGTCCCAAAAGGCCTGAGATGCTATCGAGGCCTGTCTCCATTCCATAAATGCATTCGTTCTAGGAGTAGTTATTGAACCATCTCAATTAAGATTGATAGCAAGCCACAGAAAAGGATGCTAGCTAGCAAGCAAAAAAAAAAAAAAAATTATTGGAACTAGATAGGGGCTCACAGAATAACTGGGATTCTAGAATCCAGGTTTGGAGAAGCCGGTATCAGAAAGGCCCCAGAGAACCAAGAAGTCGAAAGTGCAGCAACTAATTCACAGAGAAACTCCATCAGGAACAGTGGGTCATGCCTTCAGACACAGTGAATGGTCTCCATCAGTTCTCCCTCCTTGGGTCACTCACCCAAGTTCAAAATCTCTGGAGAACACACCAGACTGGCCAAGGTTAGCTTTGCATCTCCTCCTCTCCCTGTTCTGAATCAGAGTGAGGAGATCCCTCCACCAAGGCTACACACAACGAGGAGACTTTATTTCCCCGGTAAATTTGAGGTGCTGTTAGGAAGTGCAAATGGAAGCTGGCAGCCTGAAAATAAATAATAGCAACTAAGAGCCCCTCAATATGCCAGGGTGTTCCAGCGTCCTGGCTTGGAACACGCCAGGGAAACTGAGGCACCAAGAAGCTGTTGTACCAGTGGTTACACAGTGCAGTGGCTGTTGGGAGTTGCCCTTCTCTGCTCAGCCCACATGGAGAAGGATGGGAGAGAGAGACTGGGGGCTCCCCAGAGTGGGTCTGTGTGGTGTCTTCCCCAATCTCTGAAGGAGGAGGGCAGGTGCTCAGGGCAGGAGCCTCCAGTACCAAACCTCAGCTCGAGCAGGCAGAAACACCACTTGGAGAAAATGAAGTCTTTGATTCCATTATTTCATTTATAAACTTGAAACATGTTCAGCTTTTCTATTATTAATTTCATCCAGACTGCAGAAACAAATACTATTTTTCTCTTCTGATTGTCCACACCCTGCTTGACTAGTAAAATAAATATCTTGCTAGGTACTCACTGCCTAACAGCTGAAGCGCCTTAGCAGTGCCACATCTTGGGGGTGTCTTAAAAGTCTCAGAGCTTGTTTTAAGCTTATTTTGCTTTGGGATGTCTTAGGAATAGAATGGGGCAGTGTGTGTGTGTGTGTGTGTGTGTGTGTGTGTGTGAGTGTGTGTTAAGGAGAGAGAGAACAAAAAGGAAGCAACAAAGAAAATGGAAATTAAATTTCAAATCCAAATTACTAAAATAGATCAACGCCTCTCTTGGACTCACAAACATAAAGTTTGCGCACCTTCCATCCACTTAAGAGATGCTGAAAACTTAAACAGTTAGAAAAAAAGAGGTGTTTTTAAAAATATATATATACTAGAGGTCCAGTGCATGAAATTCGTGCACGGGGGTGGGGGGGTGTCCCTCAGCCCAGGCTGCACCCTCTCAAATCTGGGATCCCTCCCACAACCCAGGACTGCTGGCTCCCAACTGCTCGCCTGCTTGCCTTCCTGATTGCCCCTAACCACTCCTGCCTGCCAGCCTGACCACCCCCTAACCATTCCCCTGCCAGCCTGATTGATGCCTAACTGCTCCCCTGCCAGCCTGTTTGCCCCTAACTGCCTTCCCCTGTAGGCCTGGTCACCCCTAACTGCCCTCCCCTGCAGGCCTTGTACCCCCCAACTGCTCTCCCCTGCAGGCCTGGGTCCCTCCCAACTGCCCTTCCCTGCAGATCCAGTCACCCCCAACTTCCCTCCTCTGCTGTCCGGATCACCCCTAACTGTCCTCCCCAGCAGGCTTGATCACCTCCAACTGCCATCCCTTGCAGGCCTGGTTCCTCCCAACTGCCTTCCCCTGCTGGCCATCTTGTGGTGGCCATCTTGTGTCCACATGGGGGCAGGATCTTTGACCACATGGGGGAAGCCATCTTGTGTGTTGGAGTGATGGTCAATCTGCATATTACTCTTTTATTAGATAGGATAGAGGCCTGGTGCATGGGTGGGGCCAGCTGGTTTGCCCTGAAGGGTGTCCTGGATCAGGATGGGGGTTCCCTTGGGGTGTGGGGCAGCCTGGGCGAGGGGCCTGTGGTGGTTTGCAGGCTGGCCATGCCCCCCGGCGACCCAAGCAGAGGCCCTGGGATCTGGGGTTTACTTATCTTCTACAATTGAAATTTTGTAGCCTAGATTGGAGCCAAGACTTCTGCTCACTCTGTGGCAGCAGCCATTTCTGTTGGGATTTATTTATCTTCTATAATTGAAACTTTGTAGCATTGAGTGGAGGCCTGGGCCAGCAAGGGCAGGTGGAAAGCGTGGCTTCCTCCATTGCCAGGGAAACCCAAGCCTTCCTCCTGATCTCTGTGGCTGCAGCCACCTTGGTTGGATTTATTTGCATATTCCCTCTTGATTGGCTGGTGGACATGGCTGGTGGGCATGGCTTGTGGGTGTGGCAGAGGTATGGTCAATTTGCCTATTACTCTTTTATTAGATAGGATTTAGTTATTGGTTTCAGAGAGAAAAAGAAAAGGCTAGAAACAATGATGAGAATCATTGGCTGCCTCCTGTGCGTCCCCCACTGAGGATTGAGCCTGCAACCCAGGCATATGCCCCGACTGGGAATCAAATCATGACCTCCTGTTTCATAGGTCCAATCACTGAGCCACACTGGCTGGGCTAGGAAAAAGAGTTTTAATGCAGCTGCATGGAAACTGAACTGTGTATACCTTTCCTGTAATGAGGCCGGGCGGCTGGCTTCATTTTAATAAACGCCACAGAATAAATAAAACCCTAGAACAAGATGCAGTGGCATCCATGAGCACTTGGGTTATTTATAGAAGTCCTCAGTTTACCTCACAGACAATCATTCTATTTTAGGAAACAACGTCTCACAAAAGTGGTGAGTGGAGAAGCCTTTGCAATTTGTTGTCAACTCTCCCATAGAGGGCCATGTTTATTCTTATTTCCCCACATCCAGGAGTGTATGATTATCTCCTCTCCACCAAACCTAAATCAGAGCTGATGAATGAGGCTCTTTGCTCAGACTCATCAACTTGGCCTCCAGGGAGTGCTTGCCTGGACTCTGCTCCTGCTCCTGGCCCAGCTCACGGCACTCTCGTCCCTCTGTGCTCAGGCTGTGCTGGGCTATATGGCCATGCTGGGTCCTGCACAGCCATTTCTGGCCTCAGGACTTCTGCATTTGCTGTTTCATAGACCTGAAATGCTTCTCCTCTGGTTCAGCCTAAACATCTTTTTTACAGACAGGTCTCCTCTTGACCACTCATTCCCCATTCCATTACTCTCTGTCCTAGCACTCTGTTCATGTCACCTATAGCCCTGATCTTACTCTGTGACTAATTCAGTGATGTGCTTTTTAATTGTTTACTCTCTGACTCTCCAGTAAAACCTAAACTCCTAGAGGTAAGACTCTGTGCTTCAGGAAGAGCCTGGATGAGAGTGGACATGGCCTTGGTGAGAGTGGAAAGGATGGGACTGTGAACTGTCCCACTGGATTTGCTTTCAGAGCTTCTGTGCTTTCCAGGGGGTCAGAGGTACCCAGTAACCAAGGGACCCCACATCGCTGTGGATGAAAGCGTGACCAATCACTTTTATGAGAGGATGTAGCTTCAGGAGAAATAGACTTGTGAGTAGGAGGGGCTGTGAAACAGAATAGGTGGTCCTGATGCAGTGATGTCATGTGGATGAGAAGCCAGAGAAGGAGAAGCTCAGGCTACCTCTAACTAGGAAAGAGCCGCTGGGTAGTCCGTCTATTCCAAAGGGAATTAATGTGATTGAGCAAGAGAGTCTGAGACTGCAAATTCAAGACAGGTGTTCTTAGTGACTTGCTGTGTGGCAAAGTCTGCATGGACCTGCTGTTTGAACACTGAAAAGCCGACCTCCTTAAGCTGCAGAGAATAGAGGAAGATAAAGGGCAGCCAACAGGAGTTATCGCTGTCCAGATAAGAGGCTCCTGGTTCTTTTTGTGTGTGCTTAGCTGTTCTTTGTCCTCTAGTCTTCCTGATATTGTTGGGTTTGATCAATTTATGTTTGAAAAGGCCATTAACTAATTCATGTTTTATTATCAATAAAAATCACGTAAATGGATATTTAGCCTATCAGGAAGAAAAACTAGAAAACAAAGTCTTGCAAGAGCAGCTAAGTTGATGAGATAGACATCATGAGTATGACCTGCCAGACAAAACTTGGGCACAACTGAAATTTTACAATTTATTTTTAAATTTGTATGTATTGAAATTCATTGGGTTTGGGGTTGCAGTGCTCTGAGCTTTGACAAACATTGTGTAACCACTACCACTTCCAGTTTATGGCAGAACTGAATTTTAATACAGACAAGGCTATTTGAGGATAATCTATATCTATATATATAAAAGACTAACATGCAAAGTGTCCCCTCGGGAGTTCCACCTGGAGACCGGGAGACAATTGCTCACTATGACATGCACTGACCACCAGGAGGCGGCATGGAATGAAGGAAGGCCCTGGCCGGCAGCCAGAAGGAAGGCCCCAATCAGCCCTGATTGTCGGCCAGGCCTAGGGACCCTACCCGTGCACGAATTTCGTGCACCAGGCCTCTAGTTATAAATATTCTATTTGATGGGACAGTTTTGAATGGCTGGGGCCAGGCAAAACAAGTCCCTTCATCCTGCACACTGCCCCTCCTTCCCTGCCCTCTATCAGTTTGTCCCATTCACAAATCTGAAAGTTTTTGTCCTGTAACTAGGAGATGAGGCTCTAATCACAGAGGAAGCTGCAGTGGGAAGAAGAGGAAAGTGGGCAGATATGGAATGGCCTTTCACTCTCCAGATGCTTTGGCCTGCTTTGAGCTATAGAGAGAAGGGGTCAGAAGTGCAAACCAACAGGAGTGTTTGTAAAGGATTTGTGAGAGGCTGGGCACATGTCAAGACTCTGTGTTCAGGACCCAACTAATGAGGCAGGAGGAGACCATGTTTTTGCACCAGAGAGGCAGTTCATTCAGAGCCATATTCCCTGGCACAGACATTGGTGATCTCACGATGGGTAATGGTAGCAGTGACCTATCACCTAGCAGCATTGACGGCAATGGAGGTAGTCAGAGTAGAGAGGGACACAGTGAGTATGGCTGACATGTTTGGATGGTGGGAGCATATGTGGGGTCCCTTGGGGTCTCTTAATGATAATAAGGGGCACTTACAATACAATGGTTGGTGCATGATGTGAACTATACACTGAGTAGCCAGATTATTATGACCTCTGTATGCATAATAATCTGGCCAGTGTATATCCTATATAATAAAAAGCTAATATGCAAATTGTCCTCTCAACCAAGAGTTTGACCAGCAGTCAGGCTGGCCAACCACCCATGGCCCCTCCCCCTGGCCAGGCTGGCCGGACCCCACCCATGCACGAATTCATGCAACAGGCCTCATATATATATGTATATTGAGTGATCAGATCATTATGCATTCAGAGATCATAATAATCTGGCCACTCAGTGTATTTCAAGCTTAAAGAAGGGCAACCTGGGTAGCTAGGGAGCTGTCATATATCAGTCTCACAAACATTTTACTAGTTTTCTATGGGCCAGGCCCTGTGATCAACCATGGGGAATATGATGAATGAAAAGATGGACCCCCTTTTTTTCAAAGTACACAGAGCCAACTAGAGGGGATAGGGATGGACACAGATAATCTCAACACATTGTGAAACTTGATAGGGTAAGCGTAGGTGGCAAATGAAGCTCATAGCATTTATTACTTTATTGTCATTTATTATTACACTAGAGGCCTGGTGCACGAATTCAGCCTGTCTGACTTTAAATTTTTGCTTTGATCAATCATGAAATAAAAATCATTAACAATAACAATAATAATGTATAAACAACACGAATGGCTGATGATCATCTTTTATTGGGCACTTAACTATCTCATACTATTTTGAGAGCTATTATGCAGAGAAAACAATAAAATCAAGCTGAATTTCTGCTGCTAAAGCAGAACAGGGGCCAGGATATTCTAGAGACAATTCAGGTTGGTGTAAGATTGTCAACATTTGGAGCCGTCTGGCACAGTAGGTACCAAAGCACAGCCTGGGTGCCATCTGCCAGGAACGCAAAGCAAGAACCACTGTTCCAGGTGCAACATTCAACATCACCTCTGCTACCCCCCAACTCATTGACTCTCCAATGATGCTGAGATTTAAAAAGCTCAGTCCCTTGCCAGTTCCTTTTCAGGCCAACACTTAAATGTCAAGCCCTTCCTTTCCTTTCCCTCTCTACAGGTCCCACACTATTTCATCCACAATGCTTGCTGCAATTATCATTTGTATGCCAACAACTCTCAAATTTTGCACTCCAGCCCAGAATTCTTTCCTGAGCTCCAGCTCTACCTCTTGGCTGTAAGATACCCATGCCGCTGTGTGGCGGGCAGCACTTGGTCTAACGTGGCCTGCATGACCATGGAAGAGAGATCTCTGCAGGGGGTGGAGGGGTGAGGGTGGGGGTGGGGAAAAAAGATGAATTACTAGTTTCTGTAAGATCTTAGAAAATTTACAGAAAAGGCAAAGGTGTTTGGTGGTGTTTCAAAACAGACGGATTTGAACTTGAATGGCACAGACCTGTTTCTTTGACCCCCTGGCAAGGAAATATAAGCTGGCACAGTGGTCGGCAAACTGCAGCTCGCGAGCCACATGCGGCTCTTTGGCCCCTTGAGTGTGGCTCTTCCACAAAATACCGCTTGCGGGCGCGTACATACAGTGCGATTGAAACTTCGTGGCCCATGCGCAGAAGTGGGTTTTTGGCTCTCAAAAGAAATTTCAGTCATTGTACTGTTGATATTTGGCTCTGTTGACTAATGAGTTTGCCGACCATTGACCTAGCATACTATTTGGGACTTCAGGGGCAATATTTATACAGTCATAATGATTTAAATGTTGTTTTCTGTTTTAGACTTCTAGAATCAACCTGTGGACATTTAAAATGAAGGCCACAGGGAGTAGGCAAATAGCAGAATCTGGTCCCTGATGAGCATGGAGCTTCCAAAGCAAGGATGGACTGAGTACCTTCAGGCTTCTTTTACCTGGGAAAATAAATGATAAGTGTGTGAGCTACTGTGAATTCGTATTTTTCATTATAATCCATAAACCTATTTCTAACCAATTCAGATGATTTTTCTGTCATTTGCAAATGAAACAGTCTCCATAGGTGAACTAAAAAAAAAAAAAAATGATTCTGTCCTCTGGAGACCACTGATTCTTGGTGGTGAGAAGATAGGCAGGTGACTGTCACTTTTCCTATAAGCACTGCATTATTTAATTTGTAAACTCTGATCAAAAAATAAACTGGAACGACAATGCAATTAGGCATGGAGAAGCCGCAGAGTAAGCAGTAAGACATCACAATCTACGATTTGTGGGGGCTCCATGGCTACCGCAAGTGAAGACGAATGTTAGCCAGGAATCCTGTACAGTTGTCCGTCTAACGGAGGCTTTAAATTGTGGAAGAAATTGCCAGAAAGCATTGTGTACACCTGCATGCTCACATACAAACGTACCCACGCATGGCCTCAAAGACCATTAGATGCTATGGGAAGATACTCACAACATATTACTAAGAGAGAAAGCAGCAGGCCTTCCAGCACATTTCTGAGCATCTCTAGAGCAGAAACGCCTGTGGCCCAGGATTAAAACACTATGAGGAATTTCACAAAACATTAGCGGTGGTTGTCTCTGGGTGACAATCATAGATCATACTTGTTTTGTTTTTACTTATACACTCCAGTGTTTCTTAAACATGCTACATTGAGTATGTCTTACTTGGTAATCAGAAAGAAGCAATATGCCTTCTTCCAAATGTTTTAAAGATATTTTTGAATTGAAAAGTGTCCTGGGCATGGATAATATAGCTATTCGGGAGTACATGTGCATGGAGGGAGACTAAAGAATGTGACGTGGCCACACCTGGCCTCAGAGTCCTGGGACATGGAGCAGCCTGGGTCCAACGGCCGACTGGGCTGTCCTTCCGGTCATGCCCAAGGCCAAGCCCTCAAGGCGCACAGCGACAGGTGAGGCCGGAGACAAACCTGCTAAAGCAGAGAGTGAGTCCCACACACTCCAGACAGGCCCAGAGAAGCACAGCATCTCGCCTCTGTGTATGGGCAGCTGGCCCAGGCAGCCAGGCCTCACTCCGGCTTCCTCCATCCTCTATCCAGGGATGGACCCGCAAAGGGGAGTGGGGAAAACAGTGAGCATGTGACAGGGCCACGCAGTGGCAACACTCAGGGCCAGGGTCCGTGGGCACACTCACGCGACAACAAAGCCCAGCTTTGTGCGTTTTATAGCTTCCAGTATCTTCCTGATCCAGAAGGCAGTCCGGGTCATAAAGTACCTTGAGTAGAGAAAACAGAGGGTACAAAGTTGATGTCGAGCCTCTCATGTCGGCACCAGCAAACATAATAAACTCCAGACTGAGGACAGCGTCAAAGAGGTGCCTTTGAAATGAGTCGGCCAATTAGCTTTTAAAAACAAAGAAAAATATAAAGACCTTTATGGGAGAATGAAGCCAAAAATTTTTTTAAGGTGAACAATTATCTGGGAAATAAACTGGAAACTTGATAACCCTCCTTTTAAGCTTCATTTTACAACCTAAAGAAATGAGATAATTGGACAAGATCGATGTTTTTAAACTAGAAATTTACACAGCAACATTACTCAAAGAGCAGGATTCCTATATAAGACTGACACTAGTTCATTAGGTGAGTTCTCTGGTCTGCACTTGTCCCACGCAGTTTAAAACAGAAATGCTTTAAAACGCAAAAAGCAACAATTTGCCATTCCGGTCTCTCTAAATCTTTTCCACGGGAGTCCCCACAATATGTGTGCCAAGCCTTCTCTGATGCTCAAACATCTTTCCACTCTGCCTCCTTCTTCTTCTAATAATAATGATAATCGTGGCAATAACAGAAAATGTAAACTATACAGCTGACTCCTTAGGGACAATACCCATAATGCTTAGGGCAATTTGTTTTTTTTAAATGAACAAAGCCTTTAACATTTCTGAGTGGCTGAAGGATGGAGATGGTCTCTTAATTCATCTCGGACTCCTCGGTACCTGGGCCAGCATCTGGGACATGGCCACTCAAGCCACTCTTCTGAGAGTAGCAAATAACCTCATGAGTTTGCAAGCCCACCAGAGATAGATGCTGCACGTCCTACTGTCACAAAAACGCCTTCCTTGAGCGCCTTCACGCATGATAGACCCGTAAGAAGCCAACATAATTCACCAGAGGGGCTGGGAGGTAATGTGTGTTTATTTAACTGACACAAATTCAATTTTATATGCTTGTCAGAAAACAGAGGGATAGAGAAACAATTGAAATACATAGGGGCAGTTCTGTTCCCCATTCCACTCAGTGACTATGTCGGATGGTTAGCATGAGATGAGAAGAATGAGCTGCCTTCCCCTCCTTGCTCTCAGTTCTCAGGTACCGCTCCTGAAATGAACTAAGTGCCCTGTACTTTTCGTATAACATGTCCTCTCCGTACCAACCGGCAGTATTGTCTGACACTCCCTTACAGAAGAACAATCCGCTCTAAGCTGCAGGAGAAGCCTGCTGAGTTGGCATGCTGGCTTCCAATGTTGTCCTTTAGAAGGAAATTCACCGACCCTATAATTTCTGCCTATGTGTTGTTGTCACCTTTCAATTACCTTTGGAGACCAGGTCTAAGGTGTCACCGCACTGCAACTGCAGAGTCTGGGAAGAGGGATTTGCTCTGTGTGGGAACACGCGTGTGGGTGCGTGCGCGTGCTCATGTTGCCATGACAAGATGCCACTTCGGGCAGAAGCGAAACTCACCTTCCGTCATTCAGCTTGACATTTTGCCACTTTCCTTTGTCCTTGGTAGTTAAGAAAATCGATTTTGCAGTCATCGTAGAAGTCCCTACTCCAAGGAAATGATTTTTTCCTTTACATTGGACATATGTTCTTTTCAAAGAGAAAATGAGATCACAGTTGGGGGCAAAGATAGTTGAGGAGTGAATCCATTGTACAGTGGCTACCAGAGAAGGGATTCAGTGAGAGAAGACCGAGGAGACACCCACGGCATCTCTGTGGGTGTTGGAATACACAATTCCTGTGGGTGTTGTGTATTCCAACACCCACAGGAATTGAAGCTACGCAGAGCATCCACGTTACAAACTATGTAGGTAGCACTGGACAAGCTGCTTCCCCTCAGGAGACCTCATCTTTAAAACGGGAATAACCATTGTGCCTACCTCACAAGATTCAATGAGACAACTTGTCAGTGCTAAGGCACGTTTTTAGGCATGCAAAACTTACTCGAGAAGGAGTTATCATGATCACTCTTCACTCATGAAAGGAGGGCGGGGATCAGAAGTCCCTCCCAGTTTTGATGTTTTAGTACAACACTGTCCAATAGATATACACAAGCCACATACAGGTATATCATTGGAAATTTTCTAATAGGCACGTTTTACAAAGAAACAGGTGAAATTCGCTTGGTTATGTTTTATTTAATTGTATACATACATGTCATCCCAGCGTGTCATCTGTATAAAAATCATGAGTGAGATATTTTGCACTCTTTTTCTTGTACCCAGTCTCTGAAGTCGCATGTGTGTTCCACTCACCATTCGTCTCAATTCAGACCGACTGCATTTCACAGGCCCAGGAACCACTTGCCCACCATGTTGGACAGCACAGTTCTAGACACCAGTGAGTTCCATTGCTTTGGCTCAAAGACAATGTCTCCAAAGCACTTGAAGGTTAAGCATTATGACTTTGAGTAAGGCAGATGGCGGGGTGAAGGAAGGCTGGGCATTCTCCACACAAGGCCCTCGCCCCCACACAGCGGGACTCCGCCGAGGTTACCACCCGTGGGACCACGGGACAAAGAGAGCAGCCGCCCAGAGGCACTGGTGCAATGACAGGACCCCTGTCCACTGAGGGTAGAGGAAGGGAGTGAGGGGAAGGGTGAAGCCCATCAAATGGTCACAGGGTGAGGGCCGCTTACCCAGAGGTCACAGGTAAAGGAGACACAGGCTGTGGGCAGCCCGGGGTTCCATTTTTAGCTCTGCCCTTTTACTGCTGTGTGCCCTTGAGGAGGTCACTCGCCCTCTCTGTGCTGCAGTAGCCTCACCTGTACAATGGGCCACAGCTGCTCCTCACAGGAGTGTGGGGTGATTGAGTGTGTGCCCCACTTGCCCTGAGGGCATACCGCTCTCTAATCAGCACCCCCGCCTCACCACCCTTCCCTCTGCCAGCCCTCCAGGGACCGCACAGGCCCCCCTGGACCCCTTGTATAGACTCTGGACAGGCCATTGCTCTCCTGTCTCCTTTTCAATCCCAGCTGTCACGGTCCCAGCAGGAAAGAGATGGCACGCGCAAACGACTTTCTGGAAGGACTTTGGCAAAGGGACTGTTGACAGGTGAGAGAGCAGGGGCAGACAGCCAACCAGGGAGGTGGCACTCAGAAACAGAGCGTGCAAAGTCTCAAGGGGGTGGGGCCACATGAACACAGGAGTGTAGGCATGTGAACAAGAGGGTGGGGCCATGTGAAGATTGAAGGGATGCGGCCAGGAGCCCTCAGAAGCTGAAGAGGCAGGAAGGACCCTCCCCTGGAGCCCTCAGAGGGACCACAGCCCCAGACACCCTGATTTCAGATTGTGGCCCCAGAACGGGAAGAGGACCTATCCCTGTTTGTTTAGGCCAGTCTGTGGTCATTGGAGCAGCAGCCCCTTGCCCCTCCTTTTGGGTCTTTGACCGGGAACAACGGAACCCTGTGCTCCGGAAGGGTAGACCCCCTAGACCTCTCACTGCAGGGCTCACAGGGAGATCCACCCCTGTGTCTGTGCCTCAGCCCAGTCTCACGCTCCTCCGGGGGCTCCTTGGCAGTGACAGTGCAGTGGGCACACCAGGGCAGGCTGCTTGGTGGGAAGGGTAGGCTACGTGGCTTGAGGACTACTCACTGCCTTGCTGAGCCCCCAGCTGCAGGATGAGGCAGGGCACCCCTCAGCCCTGCCCTTACCTCCTGGGCCTTCCCCTAATGAGTCCAACCTGGGCCTCAGCTTCCTGGGTTGACAGGAGCCAGCAACTGGGTTGTCAGTCTGTGGTCATTGGAGCAGCAGCCCCTTGCCCCTCTGTTTGGGGCTTTGGCCCATATTCTAGATGCCAAAACCGAGGCTCAGAGAGGGGGAGCAGAGGTCCCTACCTCCAGTCCACATCCCCCTCAACTCAGCCCAGCTCACAGGCGGCCCCCCGCCCCAACTGCAGCCTGGTTGTCATGGTGTCAGAGGAGGAGGAGGAGGAGATCTCTGAGAAGCAATCCAAAAATACACACCAGCTGGCCCCTCCTTCCTCACGCCCTCTCTCCAGCTTCAAAGCCTCCTTTTGTGCAGGATTAGAGAGGATCTGGACGGTGAGCACCTGGCACCGGGCTGGGCACGGAGCAAAGCCCACTCCCTCTCTGCCACCTCCACTTCAGCCTGAGCTCCAGCACCTTCTGCCTCATCGGATTTCAAGTCTGCTCAGGGGTCATCTCCATATCTGCAGGCCTGTGTCTGTTGCCCATTTGAATGCAAAGTTTTCCTGCAATTATTGTATGCTGCCACTAGGTGGCAGTAGTCACAGTAGTATTTGCGGAGGTGTTCCTGCCACCACCACCACCACCCCCCCCCCCCCGCCCCCTCATCCCGGGTCTCAGATAAGACTTTGGATTCCAGATTTGTACCCTTTTATTTCTGAGGGGAGCTCCTGGCAGGATGTCCCTGAAGCATGTGGAGGAAAGAGCAGAGGGCTTTGCTCCTAGAGGCTGAGTACAAGTCCTGGCCACCAGGTCCCAGCTTGTGCCATGGAGGGACCTCTGTAAGCTGCTGTTTTTTCCTCTGTAAAACAGTCACAGTACCCATCTCCTGGGGTTGGGGGCGCGCAGATGAGGGCATCAACGTGGAGAAGACAGGAAGGCACCGCTACACAAATGAGAACTGTCAGCACCCATGTTGGTGAGGGTTGTGGAGTCAAAACCTGTCCTTCATTCTGAGCCACAAACAGCAATGCACACACACACATTCACACCACACATGCACAGAGGCACACACCCACACGCGCACAGAGGCCTGAGCCAATCTCTTGAGCCAGAGCCACTTACACTTCCCCTGGAAACCACCCAAACCAACCTCAACCACAAGATAATTCACGCTGGACAACATGGTGCTGAGGTGAGAACTAGCCAGGTTCCCCAGGCTATTTTCTTTGGGCTAAAGGACTTGTCACCACATGATATATTTGAGTTGAGAACCCTGCTCCCCACCCCCTGGGGGCCTGGAGAGGCTTTTATATAGTTTGACCAGCCAGTGAGGGAGCTGGAAATCCCAGCACCTTCCAGCCAGGCTGCCTAACTGGATTTGGAGAAAGGCATGCTGGCTCCGTGCCTGCAGCCCAGAGCAAGCAGGGGCCCTCCTTCCATCTCTCGGACCAGCTCAGCAACCTTCTGTCTCTCCCTGTCTCTCTGTTTCTCTCAATTTATTTCATCTCTCTCTGTCTGTCTGTCTGTCTCTGTTTCTTTCCATCTCTGTCTGTCTTTGTGTGTGTCCAGCAATTCCACTTCAAGGTATCTACTCAAAAGGACCGAAAGCAGAACCTCAGTTACCTGCGCACCTGTGTTCACAGCAGCACTATTCACAACGGCCCAAAAGTGGGGGCCACGCAGGTGTCCATGGACCTATGGTGGCTAAAGAGTGGAGGTCCAGTTGTAGGAATATTACTGAGCCTTAAAAATGAGGGAGATTCTGACACGCTCTACAACCTAGAGGAGCCTTGAGGATGTGCTAAGTAAGATAAGCCAGTCACAAAAGGTCACAGACTGTGGGATTCCCTGTGTCTGAGGCACCTTGAGAGGTCAAGGTCATAGAGAGAGTCAGAGAATGCTGGATGCCAGGGGCTGCGGGAGGGGAGGGGGAAGCAGTGTTTTATGGGACAGTTTCCATTTGGGAAGATGCGAAGGTTCTGGAAGTGGAAGGTGGTGATGATTGCACAGCAATTTGAACTTTTGTGAGAATGCACTATATCCTTAGACATGGTTATACTGTAAATTTTGTTACTTGTATTTTACCACAATTACAATATCTGTCTTACTATCTATCTTTCAGTCTTTTCACTGTTCTGGTGAGAACAAAATGCATTTGCATGTACAAACTACGAAACACACCTTCTGTGATCTTGGTGAGACCTCATGTGAGCTCAATGCTGTGCATTTAAAACTGGCATCACACACCCCCTGGCAATGGGCAAGGAGACACCAGATTGGTGGTGTTGTTCTTATATCAATAAGGGGCAAAGCAGATGTACAGTCCTTAGTTCATCCTAGCTTGATGCCTGCTTCGATGGCCAGAGCTGTTTCATGCCTGAGGCACATAAAAAACAAGCAAGCAAACAAACAAACAAACAAACTGGAGCCACACAGTGTAATGATGAAGAATAAAATTCAAAAGTTTTATTAAAGAAAAATACTTTGAGTGAGAGATTGGGCTAGAAAGAGACATAAAAGAGTCATTTGCATTGCTACTGCTAGGAGTATGGATGGCCATCACCAAGCCTGAAATCTTCCCTAGAGAGCCACCGGTTGGGCTAAGGCAGTGGTTGGCAAACTGCGGCTCGCGAGCCACATGCGCGGTTTGCCACTCTGTTGACTAATGAGTTTGCCGACCACTGACCTAGACTCTCGATTCCAATAATTACAGCCTGTTGTTGTTCCTTGTGATTAAGCTCTTATCCCACTGGTCAGCAAACTCATTAGTCAACAGAGCGGCAAACCGCGCATGTGGCTTGCGAGCCGCAGTTTGCCGACCACTGGGCTAAGGAATTGTATCCACAAAGGAGTTATAGGAAAATGCATTACCTTGAGTGAACAGTTGCCACCGCTATTTGAATCTCTTCCTGGGTCTATGACCAAAAAAAAAAGCATTATGCTTGTGTTCTTGATTAAGACCCAGCTATTTCACAGTGACTGTAGTCCTATGTATCTATACCAATGATTACAAGTTAACAGACACCCCTGGCAGGTTTGGCTCAGTGATTAGAATGTCCGCCCACAACCGAAGGGTCTCAGGTTAGATTCCTGGTCAAAGGCATGTACCTGGATTGCAGGTTCAATCCCCGGACCCAGTTGGGGCAAGTGCAGGAGGCAACCAATTGATGTGTCTCTCTCACATTGATGTTTCTCTCTCTTCCCCTCTCCCTTCCACTCTCTCTAAAAGTCAATGGGAAAAATATCTTTGGCAAGTATTAACAAACAATAAAAAGTTAACAGACAAGCAGAGTTGTAATAACCATTAAAAGAATGTAAAGATAGTTTTGAGTCAGTATTTAAATCAGAAAAATGCTGACAATGAATTGTAAACCAAAAGAGGCAAATGGTGGTGGGTGTGCACGCACACGTATGTGCATGCATGTGCACTTTTGTGTGTATGACCAATCCTGATAAAGAAGAATTGACTTAGCTGTTGGCCGAAGAATCCAAAAATATTCTGAGCAGACACATGCTAGAGGAAAGAGAGGAATCAGCAGATAGAGTTGCAGGACAGGAATTAATAAGATATTGAAACTGTCACCAATGGCACTAGGGTTCATCTGCCTCCGCCAGGCTGTCTAATGAGACTTCTCACAGCCCATAGCACAGAGTCCTCTGAAATTAAATCCTTCTCAGGCCTCTGAACACAGTGGGAAGTGCTCCTTCATACGTCCACCTATGACACACAGGCTGTGGAATCGAGGATGTAAAATGACCGTACCTTGGAATCAATGTATTGTCCTTTGATGAGTCAAATGAAGAGATCAGGAGCTCAAACTTCAATTTTCCCATGCCTGGACTTGGATGCTGGCTCTAAACTCTATACTGAAGCCTAGCCTCTCCGAACCTCTGCTCGCCTGTGATGTGGAAACATCGAGGTAGCTCATGCACAGGAGTGCTGAAAGGCTTCAGTGTGTCTTTGCATGCAAACCTCTAGGCTCAGTGCCAGGCACCTCATTATTTCTATCATTTGTTCTACACTGTCTTCCTGCTACAGGCAAGCCTTTAATTTAGCGGTTCATAGCCAAGAATAAGCATTTGGATGATTCTATACATTTTGCTCCATGTTATGCATTTCATTATTTTGGGTTGGAGGAAAGACTCAATGGAAATGTCAACAAGGAAGGCAGTTTTTCAAACATGGCATTACCATATTCAAACATAAAAATGGAAGGAAAAACATGTGTTCTGGCTTCATGAGAAGAATATTTAAGGTGGCGTTATGATCCCACTGTGACACAATGGACTCTTCTGGGGATGAGAATTCAATAGGAAGGAATTAAATTCTGAGCCTCAATGAAGAGAACATATGGTCTCACTTATCATGGTTCCTGGCCCTGGGAAGCTACTTTGGCCTCCCTTCTAAGCATCTCAAGATTTCTCACCCGTGAAGCAAGAACATTACATTTAGACTCCGATTTCCTTCTATTTCTCACATCTTAGGATTTTATGTCTATAGTAGACTTAAATTCCACAAATTCTATTAATGAGCATGTGACAAAATGAAAAGAATTAGTTTTGGTGGCCCTCCCTGGTAAGCATTATAGCTTGTTCCCCTCTTTTCCCACAATACCAAGCACAGCATCTGGCACTAAGCTATCCCAGCAAGTGTTCATCATTCTCAACCACCTGATGAATAACGAATCTTGAAGCAGTTCTTGAAGACTACCTTGTGGTCCACTTTTCTTTGTGGAAGCCCAAAGGAGTGGGGGAAATAGTAAAAATCTATGTCTAGGTTCCCATGGGAACCAACATAAGTACAGCAATAATTACAGAGAAATGAATACACTAAAAATATCATTTTACAAGTTAAAAGAATGTCACTTCAAGTATTAATATTGTACCTGCTGCCCTCTATATCCTTTAAGAGAAAGTTGACCACAGCTTATAAAAATGATCTTTATTACTTATAAAGCTTACTTCCTCTATCCTAATAATACAATTCACATGTATAATATTATGGGTTGAATGTTTGTATCCCCCTAAAATTCATATGTTGAAACCCTGAAGGTGATGGTGTTAGGAGGTGGGTCCTTTGAGATGTAATTAGGTCATGAGGATGGAGCCACCATGAAAGAAATTTGTGCCCTTTTAAGAGCAGACAGGCAAGAGATGGTTTTCATGTGAGGATAGAATAAGATGGCAATCTGAAAACTAGAAAGAGGGCCCTTATCAGACACCAGATATGCCAGCACCTTGATCTTGAACTTTCCAGGTGTAAGAAATAAATGTTGTTTAAGCGCCCCCCCCCCCCCGCCCCAGTCTATGATATTCTGGCTAAGACATAAATTATATATATATCTCACTCAAGGATTCTCTCTCTTGCTTTCATTTATTCATTTAGTCACTTTTTACTGAGTGCCAACAACAATGTGTGGATATCGTGGTAGTTTCTGGGGCCACAACCATGACTAAGAGAACCAGAGGAGTGCTTTTCTCATGGAGTTCACAGTCTAGCAAGAAAAACTAATAACTTAAAAAGTAAGTAAACAAATAAATATATTCTTACAAATTGCACAGGTGACATCCAGGAACTTGCAAGATGCTCAGATGGAGACTAATGGAGGCATGGTGGGAATGCTTTCCCAGCAGGAAGCATTTCAGATGAGAGAAACCTGGAGAAGTGAAGGGATTGGTCTATGCAGAGCAGGGGTGAGGGGTGGGGGTGGGGGGACTGTTCCAGGTAGATACAAAGAGCCTAAGTCAGGGAGAGTGGGTGTTTGAGGAATGGAGAGAAGCCTCACGTGGCCATGGCAAAGTGAAAAAGAGGGAGATTTAACTGCATGCGGTGAATTGGAATTTAGATTTTGCTCAAAGTGCAATGGGAAGTCACTGAGGCACTAGAAGCAGGAGTGTGTTATCATCCAATATACATTTCAAAGGTCACTGTGGTTGCTGCTTAGAGAACAGTGCTGAGGGGTAGCAAGATGAGAATGCCAGGTATGATCTTTCCAAGAAGTTCAGTATGATGGTGGTGGTTTTGACAAGGATGGTGGCAGTAGAAACAGGAAGATGCAGATGTGCTTGATGAATATTTTGAAAGTAGGCACGTCAGGACTTGTGTCATTTCTCCGCTCAAAACATTTTGATGGCTCTTGTTATTGCTCTTCTTTAGCCAACATTTCTGTAGAATCTGCCCCTTTCCTCACCACTTGGTTCTCATCTCCCACTCAACCTTTCATTCCAACCACATTGGCCTTACTGTTCCTTGAACATACAAGTCATGTTCCTCTGTTTCCGCTGCCAAAAGCATTTTCCCCAGGATGTTTGGATATCCTCATGGTTCAGCCCCTCCCTCAACTCTTCCATCCTTGCTCAAATGGTCCTCAACAAAGCCCCCTGTGACCATGTATTTAAAACTGCATGCTCCTCATGAGCAATCCTATACCCTTTCTGCTGTGTTGCTCTTCTTGGCACTTCCCACCCTTATCATGTTGTATCATTTCATTGTTTAGTTGGTTCATTGTCTGACTTCCTACACCAGAATCAGGGAGGCTCCCATGAATGGGAAACAGAATGTGACCATGGAAGAAGCTCAACAAATTTTATTTTATGAATATAGGAGGTCAGGGATGGAATCAAACATGATTTCTAGGTGTCAGGTCTAAACAACTGGGTTATGTTTTTTAATGAGCTGGGAAATACTGGGGCAACATTTTTAAAATTCTGTAATAGAATAAAACAAATTTAAATGTATATTGTTTTATAATAAAGTCAATATTTAGAATACCGGGGTTGATTTTTTTTCCCAAAAAGGTGAGAAATATTGATTTTGAGGAAACTGAGAGACCTAAATAGATCAACTAAAGAGAGAGTTGGATAGTCAGGATCTCTCCCTCTCTCCCTTCTCCCTCCTCAGTCCTTCCTCTACCACTTGCTTCCATCCTGCACACATCCCTGAGCCTTCCTTATCCTTTCTCTATGGTGAGCCCTACATCCTAACTTCCCCTTGTTGCCTGTTAGCACTTCCAGTAGTTGTTTATAGCTGTTACTTCCAACCACACATAATTTGGCTTCTGAGTCCCCCGCAAACAAACATAAATTGATTTTATCATACAATCACATCCTCCTACTAATTTTCTTCAATTCACCTTTTCAAACTACTCACCCACTTATAACTGCACGAACATCCTCTGGGTAAACAAATCTGGACCAAACACATAACTCTCTCCACCTACTTGTTCAGGTCTTTCCCTCTTTATTAGGCCCACCTCATTCTTCTCCATCGTCTTTTATAATTAAACATGGGATTTAAGCTGCAGTGGCATGGGATAGCTTGTGGCTCCAGGACCAAGAAGACTGCTAGAAAGCCTTTGGTGAATAAAATAAACACCAGCATTTCATTGCAGAGCCACAAACTCAATAAAATGCATTCCTAATTGCTCCCTTAGCACTTTCCTCCTGATGCTAAGCATCCTGCTCCATGCTGGCCCTGTTAGAAAAGACTCTTTTAATTTTCTGTTTGAATGACATTCTGTAGCAGAGAGGATTAAATGGGATAATATATGCAAAGCAATTAGGACAGTGCCTGACACCTAACAGGTGCTCAATAAATATTAACTGTTCTGAACTATCCAAGCCCTCTCCCACTGCCTGTTACTTGATCGGGACTTATCCAAACAGAAGCCCCCGCAAAGGATCTTCAAAATCAGGGTGAAACCTTCTCCTTGCTGAATGAAGTTCATTGCCATTTCACACTTTAGAGCTTGTTAATCTTTATCTGTTTTCTGCCAGAGGCCTAATAAAGGGTTGAACTTGCTATTTTGGAAATATTAAAAAAATAATGTTTAGCAAAACAAGATTGTTATAAAACTAAAAACCATGAATCTTAGTGTTTTTTTGTGGTTTCTCAGTGATAGCCAGACAGTGATGGGTAGAAAGTTAAAAAGTGAGCCTGAAAAAGACCTTATCCAATTTTTTTTCATTTTCTTATAGGAAAATCAAGGTCCAGAGGGAGAAAAGGAATTTGTCTAAGGACATGTAAAGAGTTTGTGGCTGATCCAGGATGAAACCGAGTCCAGTGCCCCTCATACTTCCTTCCTTTGCTGGCAGGTGAGTCCCGGTACAGAGCTGGAGCCAAGTCTCATGGTGGGGTCTCATTCCACACAGATACAGAGAAAGGGGATGCTCAGGCTGTGGAGGATCCAAGACACTGGCAGCCCCCGTCACTAATGGGAGCATCTCAGGCACAGACTGAGGGCCAGAAACCAGAGTACATTTCTTGGTTGGTTATGGGCTCCTTGGATTTGAGCTAAACTGAATGCAGAATCAAGAACAAACCGCGGATGGGGTAGGGATGGAGAAGGAAAGTGGTATGCATATTCCACGTTATGTATCTGTAAGGTAAGGACCTTATTTTTGTAATCTTGCACTTCTCAATATTTGTTGAATGAACAAATACATTCTCAGGCATTCCCTTGCCTGAGAATGTATGTCCTCAAACAATATGTTAGACACGTTATAAGCCCTGTCAGAGCATCAGGCAGTTATGTTAACTTGACAATGCAAGAACTAGACAACGTTAAGAGCTGAAAAAGAACGTTGACCCAACTCTGGGTTCCAAATACATATGCCTAATTGACTCATTTTTCCAGTTCATTTATCCTATTTCATGCAATTTCCTAGTTCTATGTTTGCCTTAAAAGTCTTATGTTTTGACAATTTTAAGACAAAATGTCCATAATCTCTGCAGTCATGGAGGGAAGACAGACAATAATCAAATGATCACATAAATAAATGCATAATTACAATTACAGTAAGTAGTGTGCAACGGGGAGAACCATGAGCAACAATAACCTAATTAATAGAGGCTAAGCCTGCAGAATATAGAAGGTGATGGTCTGTTGCAACTCACATTCTTCTTTACGTTTGAGTTCTGAGCTCAGTTCTAGCTGCCTTCATTTTGGCAGCTAGACTAACTCTACAGTTAGTCTGACTTTTCAAATGCCTTTCTTTTAGAGGCTCTGCTTCTCTTCAGAAACAGACAAGAAACTAGATTCGATTCATTCAACAAATAGCTATGGGGTCCCTGCTATGTGTTCGGCATTACAGCTTAGGATACAATGAATGCAAAATGGACCTGTTTTCCGTCCTCCTCACGCTAGTCTTGGAGGAGAGGCAGATGTAATCACATGATTGTACAAATAAAGATATAAATACAAATTATAAATGCCAAGAAGTACAGGAACCTATGCAAAAACATAATTTAATTCCAATTCAGTTCCTTGAAACGCTTTTTTCTAAGAACTGAAATTCACAGAGAATTACTAACCCACTTTAGTAAGGTATGGTTAACATGTGAAAAGTGGTACATATTTAATGGATATGAGTTTGGTGATAAGTATACATTTATGAAACCATTATCACCATCAAAACCATAGACATATCCATTACCTCCCAAAGTTTTCTCCTGTCTTATTATTCTTTTTTATGTGTGTGGTAGAACACTTAGCATAATATCTATCCTCTTAGAAAATTTTAAGTATAAAGTACATCATTGTGAGCTAGAGGCACTATGGTGCATAGTGGATCTCCAGAACTTATTTATCTGGCATAACTGAAACTTTGACCATCTCCTCCCTTCCCTATTGCTCCTCCCACCCCCAACCCTGACAATCACCATGCTACTCTCTGCTTATTTGAGTTTGATTCCTTTAGATTGCACATGCAAATGAGATTATACAGTATCTGTCTTTCTGTGTTTGCCTTATTTCACTTAGCATAATGTGCTCCAGGTTCATCATGGTGTTGCAAATGGCTGGGTTTCCTTTATTTAAGCCTAACAAATAGTCATATGCAAAAGAATAAAACTGGACCACTATTTTATACCCTACACAAAAAGCAACTGAAAATGGATTAAAGACCTTAAACCATAAAACTTCTAGAAGAAAACAGTAAGTTCTTGTCAGTGATTTTTGGATTTGACACCAAAAGCACAGACAGCAAAAGCAACAAGAATGGTACTACATCGAGCTCAACAAAGAAAACCATCAACAAAATTAAAAACAACCGATGGAACATGAGAAAATATTTGCAAACCATATATCTGATAAGGCATTAATGTCTAAAATATATAAAGAACTCAAACAGCTCAATAACAAAAGAACAAATAATAAGATTTAAAAATGGACAGAGGACCTGAGTATACACGTCTCCAAAGAAGACAGACAGATGGCCGACAGGTACATGAACAGGTGCTCAACATCACTAATCATCATGGAAATGCAAATCCAAATCACAATGAGATATCACCTCACACCTGCTAGGATGGCTGTTATCAAAAAGACAGAAATAACAAGTGTTGGTGAGGCTGTAGTGGAAAGGGAACCCTTCTGCACTGTTGGTGGGAATGAAAACTGGTACAGACCTTATGGAAAGCAGTCCGGAGGTACCTTTAAAAATTAAAAAATAGAACCACCACGTTGAGATTTAAAGAATGTGTACTAGTTAAAGCAAAGAGGAGTGGTGCCCCAGTGTAGATACTGGAAAAACACTGCCATCTGACCAGTTGTCCCTGGCAGCTTATTTGACCTGATGATTTAAACTGTAGCTTAGAGGGAACTGAGTCTTCCAAAGTAATGAGTTAAACTGCTAGGGCCAATGAGCCACATCTGGCCCCGCTGCCCGCTTTTGTACAGCTCATGAGATAAGATTGGTTTTCATCAAAGACTAGTTCATAACTTAGAAAAATAATCTGAAATGTACATTTCCATGTTTGTATGTCACATGTCAATGCAGCAGGGTCACATCCATTATCTATTGTCTATGGCTCCCTTCTTGCAACAGCAGCAGAACTGAGTGGTTGTGACCCAGATTCTATGGCCTGCAAAGCCCAAAATATCTGCTGCCTGGCCCTTTACAGAACACATTTGCCATGACTCCTTTTCTGGATTACAAGAAAGTGTTTCTTTTGAGAAGATAGTATTGTCAGTATTGGCATTGCTGTTTCAGGAAAGGGTTCAGATATTTAACATAGTGCAGAGTGCAAGGCCAAGAAACAGAGAACTGGTTAGTTGCCTCTTCTTCCTTTCTGATCAATAGAAGCCTCCTCCTCGTGGTATCAGGGCAAGAAGGATGGACAGGCAGGTAGGTGGAGGGCAAGAAAGGGTGTGGCTGGTGCCAGGTACCCACAGAGCAATTCCCTTCAACCTGTGTAAAGTGAGTGGCCTGCTCTCTGGCCCCACGTGTTCCTAAGAGATAACTGAGAATTCCGCTGAAGCCTTCACTTTCATGTAGTATGCCACTTCGTCCCTACTAGAATGAGGCAGTCACTTGCAGGGGTGGGTTCCAGGCACAGTGGCCCATCCAAAACAGACAAACCAAAGTCCCTGCCTGTGGGACTTGCCATCTCCCGTGTCAGAAGTAGGTAGCCAGCATCTGGTGACACCAAGGCTGTGATGACCGGATCCCATTTCCCTTATCCTGCTGCACAGACTCAGGAAGGGGGGAAAGGAGCTGGCGGCATTTGGAGTGCTGACATTCCCGATTCCCACTGTCAGGGTCAGTGGCTGCAGGTGGAAGCTGTGAGCAATGAAAGGCGGACATGCTTGGTTGCTCCTTTGCACCATGCGGCTCTGACAGCTTGCAGAAACAGGGCCAAGAAGCTTAAAACAGCAAGTAACCCTGCTCTGTTCCCTCCCTTTGGGAGAAACGTAACAAAGAGGGGAAGAGTATTCCAGGCAGAGGAAGCAGTGTGCTTGAAGGCTCCCAGGCGAGAAAGATGTTGACATGTTGGAGAGCAGAAAGGAGGCTGGTGTGGCTGGAGCTCACAGAGCAAATGAGACAGCGTAGGAGGTGAGGGCAGACAGAGAGGCTGGAGTCAGACCATGCCGGGCCATCTGAGGATATTGAACTTCATCAAATATGCCATCAGAAATCATGGAAGGATTTTAAGTTCTGGAAATTGATGGATGGTATCACACAGTACAGCTCAGTATATTTTCCAAAGGTAGCCATAGCGCATGTCCCATCCCACTTGCTTCTCTTTCAATATGAAGGGGCTACTCCTCCAAGAAGAGATGGGCGTCTGTGTTTCCGCCCCTTGAAGCTGGGCAGGACTGTGATGAGAAGGGACTCCATGTGACTTCCTAGGCTAGGTCGTAACAGGTTTGCCACGTCTGCCTGGTCCTCTTGCAACCCAGTCAGCATGCTGTGAGGAAGCAGGAAAACCACATGGAAAGACCATGTGCACTGTTCCCGCCCCCACAGAGTCCCCAGTGGACAGCAAGCATTAACCTCCAGACCCAGGAGTGAGCAAGCCTTGAGATAACTCCCGCCTCCAGATTCTGAGTCACGTCAAGCCTTCCAGTTTCTCTCCACCCCGCCCCCGCCCCGCGCCCCGATGTCCCAGACATTGTGAAGCGGGAACCAGCCTCTTCTGACTTCCTGACCCCTAGAATCTGTGAGCATAATTAAATGGCTGGTGGTATTTTGTGCTCCTTCTTTGCAAGGGGGCAGGAAAATTAGGTTAGACGGCCACAGGGAACCAGAACAAGAAGCTAAAAACCCTAAGATCTAGGTTTCTTGAAACCCATTCTTGTCCATTTCCTTCCTTTTTTAGTTTGTAGACAATCTCCTGGTAATACTTCCCTTGGGTGTTTAACTTAACTACGTAGGATGACACAGGACCCTTTCCAGGCCTTACCTAAGGCTTCCCCTCCCAAATCTGTTGTAATGGCTTCACAAGTTCAATACTATTATACAACCTAAAAACATATAGCAAAACCGGAGAGGTCATTTGAAAAAGACATTTTAACAGACTTTGCAACTTTATCTTGCTTCTCTTCTCTAAGGAGGAAAAACAAACGGGTAATCCAAAATCACTCTTAGTAGCTACCGAAGATGAGAAAAGAAATGAATATTGGATGTGAATCTAGTTTTCCCTAGCTGCAGGAAAACCTGGGTGAGATGAACACCTGCTCACAAATTGTCACCTTTCTCACAAACCCCGGCATGACTCACTGCTCAGTCTGCATGCAGATTTGACCAGAGTTCTGCCTTTTTACTCATCATAACCTGTTTTCTTGGAAGTAGATCCCTCCTGTCATCACAAGGAGTTTGACGTCAGCTCCCAGGTCTACCCTAGTGCTGGCAGGGAATTGCTCTGTGGGTACCTGGTGCCAGCCACAGCCTTTCTTGCCCTCCACCTGCCTGTCCATCCTTTCTGCCCTGAGGCAGAGGCTCATGAGGAGGAGGCTTCTAGCGATCAGAAAGGAAGAAGAGGCAACTAACCAGTTCTTTGCTCTGGTTCTTGGCCTTCCACTCTGCAGCCTCTCACTTCACAAAGATGAATGAGTAGATAGTGGGGCTGCTGGTGACTACTAGTTTCCCACCAGAAGAGAGTGATCACCCTCAAAGGCAGCTTGCTCTGCCTTTGACAGCCTCTTCTGCGGCTTTTGAAAGAACTGTTCGATTTAAATATAATAGCCTTCCGGATCAAACACTTTTCATTTCTAAGAGTAGATCAATTCCAATTTACTTCTGAAATTCTGCTTTCATGAAATAACCTGTTTTGCAGTCTGATGGGAGTCTGGCTTTTACAGTACATCTTATTGAGCTGCTGAAGATTGATGAGGTGTGTATGTGAAAGGGTTTTGCACAGTCTAATGAGCCAGGCTAAAGGAAGAGGAATCCAGTTGCCTACACCACTAACACTTCTGAGCACTTATCAGGTGTCAGGCCGTGACGATAACCACTGTCCACAAAGGAATCTGTTTATTATTCCCAACAACCTTATGAAGTTAAAAGTAAAATGTCACTGTTTTACAGATGAGGAAACTGAGGCTTGGAGAGCTTAAGCATCCTTTATGTGGCCACACAATTGGGTAGAGACAAAGCTGGGACCCAACCCAGGTCAAACAGCGCTAAAGCCAGCACTTAACGAAATCCACAGTTGACTCTGACATGGAGCCAAGTTTGGGAAAGGCTTCCCGGTTTCATTCACTTCTAATCAGTCAGCAGATCAGTTACATGCAACAGTTTTGTAGGATGTCTGCTCTCCGTTGACAAATGATAATCACTGCCCACAATGTTTGCAATTTTTCTTCTTGACTGTTTGGATATAGTTGTTTTTAAAAACCCTTGAAAAGTACTCAGCACCTAAAAATACCCCCAGTCAGCTATGTACCGTAGCTTCTCATTTGATGTAGCTTAGAATGGAAGGCACAGTGATCATAATATCCAATGCGGAGGACTGGAGTGTGAAGGTCTGGATTATAATTCCTGGGCAATTTGGGCAAACACAACCACTCCACTCCAGTTATGCATGGTTTCAATGGGGGTGTCAGTCAAGGTCCCCTAACCATGTCAGGGCGATCAGATTCCCTGGGAAAGTAAAGCTGGGGATTCAAGAACGTAGCAAAAGTAGAGCACTTGAATCCCCAAGAAAAGACAGAGAAGCATGGGCCCCAGAGTTTTGCTCCTCTGAGGCCCAGACCTGTTCTTTCTAAGGTCTGGTATGTCAACTTGCCTTGGAATCTGTAACTTACTCCAGATCCTCTCAATAAATTCCTCATTGGCATACACTAGGTTTCTGTTGCTTCAAATCAAATAACTAGGCATAGTGCTTATTAAAAGGAAACATACACACATACACACAGTCTAGGTGTCCCTAAATTCTCCCGAGATCCTAGCATTTCATGGTTTTTATATTCCTGCCATCCTAGGACCTTATAAAGTTGCTTCTCCACCAAAGCATCCATCCTTCTGATGCAGGATGAAAATGAATTAAAAAAAAAAAAATCAGGCAATTTGTCATTTTCCCCCTAAGTTTCAAAATAACTAGCAGTTAAAAATCTGGGAAGGTTTGCATGAAATTTCCAGTCTTTATGTTTACTATAAAATGTGGTTGTGGCTAAGTCTGAGGAAATTGGAATGAGCTTTGGGGATGAGAGATCTGGATTTAAAATGATCACTACTCCTTAACCTTGTACACGTTGCTTCATCTCCCTGAACTGCAGAGTCCTTATCTGTGAGATGCACGTGGCACGATGACTGGTTAAGATAGTTCATTGTTTTATCCTCACATTTACCTTCCATAAACACCCACGCACTTGTGCATGTGTGCAAATGCACATGCATTCACACAAATGCATGTGTACAAACTCTCACACACAAACACACACACAGAATTCCAAGGACAATAATTCTAGGCCTTTTGTGCCTCTGATTTAAAGCTTAAAGGAGATGCCTGCCTCTGGGCCTGGAGCTCTGCAGTGGTTTGTGCTAAGGGAGGTGGAAACAGAGGAAGGACAGTCCTCAAGGTAAGAATGTCTCTGGGTTCTCCAGGGCTGTCCCCGAGAAGGGGCCAGGACCTCAGAGGGAAAGACTAGTGTTAGCAAAGTTTCCTCTCCAAGATTAACATGGAAGGCACATTATTGCCCAATTGAAGATACCTGCTAATGTGGACAAAAGAGGTTATCAGTGGTCACCATGGAAGACTGGGACCACCCCAAAATCATGGGGATTGAATTGCCTGCTTTCCTGCCAAGATGGGACTCAGATTTAGATTTCATTTAATTTAGAGAGAACAATTTGACATTTTTATATGTATGGATGTATGTGTGTGTGTGTATTGTACACACACGTGTATATATATTTTTAAAATTGAATTATGCATTACATAACATCTACTGCTTGCTTCTTATAATTAATAATATATTCTGGATCCATGGCAACACATATAAGTATGCTTAATTATTTTTTAATAGAAATAGGGCAGACTCATGGTTCAACAAATGCCTATGTAGAAAGTATAAAATACGAAGCCAAACTGCCCCTCCCAGTTGCAGAAGGAACCACTGTTAACTATTTCATGTGTATTCATTTGAATATCTTAAGCATATGTGAGCATTTCTTATGTCTGCTTTTAATTAGTCTTAAACAAAATCAGTTATGGTGGCCCAGTTTCTTTTCTCCATGTGGCCATCTGAATCGTCTATCTACCAAACACTGTACAGTCTGATTTCTAAGCTCTTCCCTAAGTAGAAGAGTGGTGAGTGGTTAGAAATAGGGACTCCAGCCAAAGATTTCTATTTCTAAAAGAGCCAGATATTTTGTTTTCTAAATCTAATTTGAAGACATAAATAACACAGTGATTAAAATGAGAATACACAAGCTACTAAACAAAACATATATAATTTTGAGTGTGATCTAATGTTAGAAACAGGCCATAAATGGCTTTCTTCAACAAACCCCACCTACTTATTCTCAATAATGGTGAACTCAAGTCCAATTTCCATGCTTACAAACCTGTAATGGAAAAGACTTTCTTGTCTGTTTATTCAACACATCTCTCATTTATCACATGGCAACTCTGCTAGTCCCAGTTATCCCAGCCAAAAGTAATTCAGGAACCTAAACAGCTGCTACTGACCAATAGAATTTTCAGAAAATACTATTTAAAAACAATTTTGATTACATATCCAGTCTTCTCTGTATTCCCTACAACAATTTCTTGCCTGTGGAGGAATCTTGAGCATGTCAAGAGCTTAGCTCTAGACCACAATGCATTAAGCCCCACTTGACACTATAGTTATCTGTTGGGTCAAACAATCCCCAGTATTGCCCCTAAAAGGAACTCACTCAAATGCCATAGAGAAGAGTGTGCCTGTAGGTAATAGGGAGCCATCAGAAACTTTCAAGTAAGGGAGTGGCACATATGATCTACCTTTTGGGAAGGTGACTTTAGCAGCTTCAGGAAGAGGGATTAAGGTAACTGGAAACTAGATGTGATGCCCAAATCCATGGTCTAGGCTCGTCATGATGAAGGCCCAACCCAGGAAAGTCACAGTAGAAGGATATGTTCCAGGCAGATCTAAAAAGATAAAATCAGTAGGTAAGAGAATGACAGGTTCAAAATAAACTCCAGATTTGTAGCATGAGTGGCCCAATGGTGGTACAAAGTGCTAATGTAGGGGAGAAACACTCATGGGGGTAAGAATGAGCCATAAGGAGTTCTATTAAGGAAAGTTGCGTTTGGAACATCTACTAAGTGTCCTTCATGTCATGTATAAAGAGAGCAAGAAAAGCCCAGCTTGTGTGGCTCAGTGATAGAGCATCGACCTATGAACCAGGAGGTCATGGTTCAATTCCTGGTCAGGGCACATGCCTGGGTTGTGAGCTCATCCCCAGTAGAGGGTATGCAGGAGGCAGCTGATCCATAATTCTCCATCATCATTGGTGTTTTTATCTCTCCCTCTCCCTTCCTCTCTGAAATCAATAAAAATATATTTCAAAAAAATAATAAAATAAATAGAGCAAGAAAAATAATTGAATATGGGAATCAAGACTATGGTTGGAAAGTATTCATGGCAAAGAGGGAGAAGATTACATGAGAGATGCTGCAGAGATACAGAGGGACACACAAGAACTTTCCACAATTTTAGTTCCCAGGGTCACAAGACTCATTTTTCACCCAAACTTGTCATACTCAACAAAGGGACTCCCAGGGCTTATGCTACTAAACTTCATATCCTAACAAATATCCAAAGGATGCCAGGGACAAAGGCTTCCCCTTTAGAAAGGAAACCTAAGAGCCAGCTCTCTCCTCTGCCTTCCAGATGGCATTACACATGTCGACTAGAAATGTTCAGGAAGCTCTTTCTTCTTCGTAACCAAGAGAAACATTTTCCTTCTTTGGAGACTGCTCCCACTTTCTCTCCCTGCTAAGATGGAATCTGATGTGTGTGTTTTCCTGAATTATCCATGACTTGTCCCTTGCACAGTTTGTGCTCTTGGTAGATACTCTGCAGTGGACAGATAAGGATGGGGCTCAGTGACGTATGCGCCTCGGCTAGTTTCCTTAGCGATGCCCCAGCAGGCTTCCAGCTCCCCTACAAACCTGCCTCTGAGTCAGCCTGCTTTCGGCTGCAGTCCAGACCCTGCTAGAACATCACTTTTAACATAATAATAACTATTTCTACGTTGGCACTTTACGGTGTATAAAAATCTTTTTTTGTCCTTATCTCATTTCACCTCCTTAGCACAAACTTACAGAGGAGATGTTATTAATATCACCATTTTATAGATAAAGAGATTGATGCTCACAAAAATTTAATGACTTTGCCTAGATTACATAGCAGGAAGTCAACAGAAGATGATGAGGTTTGGAAACAGGGCTCATGGAGTTTGCTCACCTTGGACAATGGTGGCCACTGAGTCGTAGCCAGATGCCCCGATTCAGTCTGAAGACCAGATAGGGGTTATTTCAGCCCAGCAATTCTTCCCTCTGCATTAAGATATGTTCAAGATTTACTGAGAAAGTCTAGTTCATGGACAGTAATGATAAAGGACTTCTTAATTCAGCTACCAGCTTGCACCCCAACCAGTTTCTATACTGCTCATCATTATAACAGTTGTTCTATGGACTCATCACAGGTGTGCCCCTAAAGTTGATCAATATATAAATGTATTATTGCTTTAACTGTTGATATAGCACTGATACGGCAAAATGTCAGATATAACATTGAGTTGAATGGTTTACTGAAATAGCAAAGAGATGGTAGAACTTGTTCTACCAACTCTTTGAATAATTGGCACAGCTTACTACCCAGCTGGCATCTAAGAAAAAAGGTGCATGTTTACTGGCATATGGATGTGTGTGTATATAGGAGGGGCTAGAGAGAGCAGTAGAGTGCCCTCTTCTAGGAGATGCACATGCTGATGAGTGATGAAGTTACACAGTACACAACTGTGGATGCTTGTATAGAATCTCTGAGACATGGGATTAGTATTTGGTACATGAAACTAGTATTTGCATTGCAACTACTGCTTACTTGTTTACTGCCCTTTGAATCTCTTCATCCCTTGAAGGGAGCTAGCTTATATTTCTAGTGTTTGAACATCAGCCACACACTCAAAAACCTGAGAACTGCTGTTCTAACTTCTCTTAAATATCCAAAATGAATATTTAAGATACTTGATTTGCAAAAGTTTTGAAAGGTCACTGGAAAATTTAAAGCAAAAATATATTCTACTTGCTCCACCTGGCCCATTGACAGGACTCTCACTATCTCACACGGTGGTCTGATGTTTCTACCACACACTTTCCTGTTTGCAACCAATTCTTCTGGCCTTCTTCAGGGTCAGTATCTGTAGCTGCAGGTCATGCATTCCCCCTTGTTTTTGTGGACAGAGGATCATAGGCTTCTGCTTGGATCCTTCCAGCAGCAAATGACCCACCAACTCTTGAAGCAGCACATCCTTAATATTTTCTTTCATATTGATTAATATTCTGCCTTTTTACGGCTCCAAGGAGAGGCAATTAAGAGAAAAAGATACGGTTTTGGGTTTTAAAGTCAGATAACCTGCATTTAATTGCCATCTGTGCCACTTCCTGGTTCTGCAATTTGGGATGAATTACTTAACACTTTGGAGAGGCAATGTGCTAATCTATAAATAAGAGAATAAAAATAATAATACCCACCTCTCATAACTATGGTAAGCATTCGTTAAAATAATGCATTTAATATTTTTATGAGAGCAGTGCTTGGCACATAGTAGTTATTTAATTAATTGTAGCTACAATTAATATTCTGCACTTTGTTCTTACTTAGCTTGGCCTATGGAGTCTTTTGAAATAGATCAGCAAGCTCTTCTCCTATATGTAAAACTGCTGTCATTGACACCAGTGCCTTCTCTTAGGTAACACTGCAAAGTAAGCAAAAACCATTTCTGTACCCAACAGTTAAGTAAAAGATAGCAATCCTCATCATTGACATTCTGAAGAATAAGAGTTGGCCCCTAAATAAGCCTATACGAGATTCATAACATGATATAATAGTGGAGAGACTACCCAACTGGGATTCCTGAGAAATGCATTGTGTTTGCTCTATGTCTTGGGCAAGTCTTTTGACTACTCCAGTATGTTCAGGTACAAAAGAAAGAGAAGGAAACAATGTCACAACACTTTGTGGGCATTAAGGGGATACACAGGCAAAGCTCCTGGGGAGAACAGTGCTCAGCACATAATAGGCATTCAATTGGTATTGATTGATTGTATTTCCAGATCCCAGATATTTTGACACCCACTCCTATTCTCAGACCAGGTAGTTGTCTATAGCCTTTCAGCTGATGGTTGTGATGGCTTCTTTTCCTAGTCTCCCTGCTTCTAGTCCATCCCTGAAAGTCTGGTTCTAATCACGTGCTCAGAATCCCATAGCAGAATATATACAGAGCATGACAATCATGGATCAAAATCTATGGGAAATGATCAAAACAGTGTTTGGAGAAAAGTGTATAGCTTTACTTATCTTTATTCTTTTCTTTTAAAAGAATAAAAGAAATTAACTAAGTTCTCACCTTATTTTATAAGATAAGAAAATGAGTTAAAAAAAAAAACCCCACAGGAGAATAAGAAAGTAAATGTGACAAAATAAACAACTAATTATTTGAATAATAAATAAATTAGAAAGTGGTTAATATAACCAAACCAAAAATATTTGTTTTAAAAGACTAACAAATGTCCAACAGATAGAAAATTCACTAAAAAACTAATAAAATTATAAATGAGGAAGGAAATAGAGCATCCAAGATAATGAAGTTGGGGGGAAAAATGTATCAGGAAACACTTTGCACAGTTAAATGCTAATTATTTTAAATTCCATTGAAATAAAGTATTTTTTAAATAAAGTAATATTTTTAATTGATTTCAGAGAGGAAGGGGAGAGTGAGTGAGAGAGAGAGAGAGAGAGAGAGAGAGAGAGAGAGAGAGAGAGACATCAATGGTGAGAGAGAATCATTGATTGGCTGCCTCATGCATGCATCACACTGGGAATTAAGCTTGCAACCCGGGCATGTGCCCCAACCGGGAATCAAACCGTGACCTCCTAATTCATAGATCAATGCTCAACCACTGAGCCACACTGGCCGAGTGAAATAAAGTATTTTTTCAAAAGCAAGGGGATTGTCTGGGTACTGACTATGCACCTTGTCACAGTACTGGGTGTTTTGTGTATGTGTGATAACCCCTTGAGATAAATACCTGTCCTCCCTTTACAAACAATGTCCTGAAGCTTAGAGCAATTAAGCTATATACCCAAGGTCAACCAGCTACTAAGGGATGCAGCTGAAATTCAAATCCATATCTACACTATTTATACTTTTCCATCCTAAAAATGTAATCAAAATAGTCACAATAAGAAAGAAGAAATTTAAATATCCAGTAACTAAATATGTTGAAAAACTGTTCATACACTGCACAAACAAAACTGGATAAACTTGTTTAGATCAAAACTCTCCAAATTTTCAAATAGAAGCCTAACTGCCTGTCATTCCTCAAAAAAAAAAAAGAGGAAATAAAAGCAAATTACCTCAACTACTATAAAAAGAAATAACAATCTTAATTTTAATTGTGACTAAGCTATACAGTCATACACATACCACTATGTTGAGTTTTCCCCTTATGGACATGAATTTTTCAATAAAAATCAAATAAAATGAGGTGATAAATTATTACATGCTAGAAGATGATGTCATTTATATGAAATTTCCAGAATAGTACATCTATAGAGACAGAAAGTAGGTTTGTGGTTGCCCAGTGCTGGGATAGGTAAGAAAGGCAGGAGGTAGTATAGCTTAAAGATATAGAATTTTGATCTTGAAGGGGAAAGTAGATGTTATCAGAAGCCTGAAAATCTACAACTGCGGCACCCACCGAACAGCTGCGAACCCCAGAGCACCAGTCCCCAATTGGCACAAACACACGGATGCAGAGGAGCTCTACACTCCACCATGGAAAGGTCAGATTTAGCCTGGGATAAGGTGAGGTCTCTGGTCCTGGCAGGAGAGAAAAACGCACACACTGCGGGTGCTGGAGGTCCGAGGGAAGTCTGCACCTAGAAAAATCCATGGCTGTTGGGGCTGGCATGATCCGTGAATGTAGAAGGGGGTCCTCAGAGCTGCTAACACAGGGGATCTCTAAAAAGCAACCCATTTTGATCTGACGTAGAAGGACAGCCTAAAAATTTTAAAAGTGTGCTGGCTGCTTGGACGGGGTAGGGGGGCGGGGTGGAAGGACTGCACAGACTTTTGTGCAGCCCTGGAGTGCAGCCCTGGAGTTCACACACTTGTGCTTTCTCCTCTTTAAACCCTTGCTTCTGATTGCTGAGACCAGAGCATGGGATCACCCAGTTGGGGACACCCTAGGAGACTGCAGGGGGAAGTTGTTTTTCTGGAACCTGGGGATCGGAGTGGGGAGTTACCATCAGAGAACCAGCTCTGGGGCAGCCCACTCCCACAAACCGGTATTGAGTGCCACAGGGAAAGCAGGATCTAAGCACAGGCTAGAGAGGACCTATAGACCCGGAGGTCAATCCAGAAACACTTCCACCCAAGGGATGAATCACAAATTGACTCTTGTGTAATCACAAATAAAGGAATACAAGAGAGTAAGACATGCTGCCTGGTTAAAAATCAGGACTGGCTTACAACACTGAAGAGCAGTGGAACACAGGGAACTGCAATACTGTCCTCACTGGGAAACAGGCGTACCAAACAGAACAATAGAGGAAGTGAATGACCTTCACTACTACACATTTTATTTTTATATTTTTATTTTATTTTATTTATTTTTATTTTTTTCATCTTTTACTTAAGAAACTAATTTTTTTCTTTATTCCTCCTTTGATTTTACCTTTTTAATTATTACATTTTTATTTTCAATCAGTATTATTACTACTACTATTTTTACCTTTTTTAAAAAAAAAAGTGTCATTTTATTTTCTCTTTATTTGACTTTGAGATTAGTGGTCTACATTCTATTTTCATCTTTCCTTTAGCATCATTCTACTTGTCAACTCTATCTTTATGCCATCACTCTCTTCCTGACTTTCCCCCTTTTATTGTCCTGTTTCTCTTACCCTTCTCCTGCTTTAGAGTCTCCCTATTCTTTCTTTATACCCCGTTAAAATTTCACCCTACTTATATATCTAATTTCCAATCCCCTGCTCTGAGTTCATACACACCTCTCTCTTCTCTGTCTTTATTATGCAAAAAATTGTTTTTGTCTCTGTCCTTTTGTTGTTGTTTGCTTGAATATTGATTATATCAATTTTTTATGTTTGTGAGATTATTTTGGTTATTCTTTTTTGTTTTGTTTTGTTTTTCTGTTTGCTTTGTTTTTGTTTGTTTTTTTGCTTCTGTTTTCCCTCACCTCACTTCATATTAGTTGTTGTTTGTAGTTTTTATTCATCTCCAGGTACTTGTTGCTGGCATTTGCTGGGATTAGTGGCTGTTCTATTGGAGTTTTCTCCCCATATAGATAGTTTGTTTCCCTTTTCATTGTTATTCTCTCTCTTTCTTCTCTTACTTTCTTTTTTCCTTTTCCCAATTTCACTTTGGCACTCCTTTTTCTTTTTCCTCTTCTTTTTTCTCTCCTATCCCCTAATTTGCCTTTCTCTGGTGGTCACCTTTAGTTGGGGTTATTAATATCATGAATACATTTCTGTTCAGTACCTTGTGTGTTGTACCTGGTTGTGTTGTATTTTGTGCCTTTAAATAACTGCTGTAGAGAGAGAACTACATAATCAGACACCCGGAGAAGAGAGACCATGGGGAAACAAAGAAACAGCCCACATCTGAAAGAAAAGCAGGCATCACCAGAAAAGGAAGTAAGCCAAATGGAGACAAGCAACCTGTCAGAGAAAGAATTCACAGAAATGGTCATAAGGTGGATGAAAAGAATGGAGGACAAATTCGACAATATGAGTAAGAACCAAGAGGAAATGAAGAAGAACCAAGAAGAAATGAAAAATGCATCACTGCTGTAAAGAACTCAATAGAAAGCATCAACAGTAGACTAGAAGAAGCAGAGGACCACATCAGTGAGCTAGAAGACAAGGCAGGAAAAAATACCCAAGTAGAGCAGCTTCTAGAAAAAAAATTAAAAAGCAGGAGGAGAGCCTAAGGGAACTTGGGACAACACGAAACAAAACAATATCTGCATAATAGGGGTGCCACAAGGAGAGGAAACTGAGCAAGGAATAGAAAACCTGTTTGAAGAAATAATGACAGAAAACTTCCCTGATATAGGGAAGAAAAAACCCACATAAATCCAATAGCTCACAGAGTACCAAGCAAAATGAACCCCAAAAGACCGATGCCCAGGAACATTATAATTAAATTGGCAAACACCAATGACAAAGTAAGAATCTTAATAGCGGCCAGACAGAGACAGAAAGTTACCTACAAAGGAACCCCCATCAGACTAGCAACTGATTTCTCAACAGAAATTCGACAGGCCAGAAGGGAATGGAATGAAATATACAAAGTCATGCAAAGGAAGGGTCTGAATCCAAGAATACTGTACCCAGCAAGGCTATCAATCAAAATTGAAGGTGAAATCAGGAGCTTCACAGACAAAAAAGGACTAAGGGAATCTATTACCACCAAACCAGCAATGCAAGAAATGCTAAAGGGTCTTCTGTTAAAAAAAAAAAAAAAAAAAGGAAAGGAAAGAAAAAGAAACAGGAAGCAAAGAAGGAACATAGGGGTAAAGAATAAAAATGGAAACAAGTAAGTACCTATCAATAATAACTTTAAATGTAAATGGATTAAATGCCCCAATCAAAAGACATAGGGTAATGGATTGGATAAGAAAGCATGACCCATATATCTGCTGTCTACAAGAAACCCACCTCAGAAAAAAAGATGCACACATACTGAGGGTGAAGGGATGGAAAAAGGTTTTTCAGGCGAATGGAAATGAAAAAAAAGCTGGGGTAGCAATACTTCTATCTGACAAATTAGATCTCAAAGTGAAGGACATAACAAGAGATAAGGAAGGCCACTTCATAATTCTAAAGGGAGCAATCTAACAAGAAGAAATAACTCAGGTAAACATATACGCACCCAATACAGGAGCACCCAAAAACATAAAAAACTCCTGGAGGATATCAAAGGAGAGATTGGCAGCAATACAATCATAGTAGGAGACTTTAATACCCCACTATCACCATTGGACAAATCCTTTAAACAAAAAATCAGCAAATAAACATCAGTCCTAAATGACTCACTAGACCAGATGGAATTAATTGGCATCTTCAGAGCATTTCACCCAAAAGTCACAAAATATACATTCTTCTCAAGTGCACATGGGTCATTTTCAAAGATAGACCGTATGTTGGGTCATAAGCAAAGTCTCTTCAAATTCAAGAAGATAGAAATCATATCAAGCATCTTCTCAGATCACAGTGGCATAAAACTGGAAATCAACTACTATAAAAACAATCCAAAAAAATCAAACACTTGGAGACTAAACAGCATGCTATTAAACAATGACTGGGTTACCAGAGAGATTAAGGAAGAAGTAAAAAACATCATGGCAATAAATGACAATGAAAACACAACAATCCAAAATCTATGGGACACAGTGAAAGCAGTCTTGAGAGGGAAGTTCATAGCTCTATAAGCCTACTGCAAAAAACAAGAAACAATGGTAATAAATTACCTAACCCTACAACTCAAAGAGTTAGAAAGAGAGCAACAAGAAAAGCCCAGTGTGAGGAAAAGGAAGGAAATAATAAAGATCAGAGCAGAGATAAATGACATTGAGAACAAAAAAACAATACAAAAGCTCAACAAAACCAAGAGCTGGTTCTTTGAAAGGATAAACAAGATTGATGAACCTCTAGCCAGGCTCACCAAGAAGCTAAGAGAGAGGACCCAAATTAACAAAATCAGAAATGAAAGAGGTGAAATAACAACAGACCCCACCAAAATACAAAGGATTGTTAAAAATTACTATGAACAACTCTATTCTAACAAACTGGACAACCTGGAGGAAATGGACATATTCCTAGAAAAATATAACCTTCCAAAACTCAATCAGGAAGAATCTAAACATCTCAATAGGCCAATAACTATGGAAGAAATTGAAGCAGTCATCAAAAAGCTTCCAGCAAACAAAAGCCCGGGGCCAGATGGCTTCACAGGGGAGTTTTCCCAAACATTCAAGGGAGAACTAAAATCTATCCTCCAAAAAAAAAGGAGACATATGTACTACTATTTGTAATACTTAAAACAATAAAAAAAATCTATCCTCCTCAGACTATTTCAAAAAATTCAAGAGGAAGGATAACTTACAAGCTCATTCTATGAAGCCAGCATCACCCTAATACCAAAACCAGATAAAGACAACACAATGAAAGAGAATTACAGGCAAATATCCCTCATGAACATAGATGCCAAAATCCTCAACAAAATTCTAGCAAATCAGATCCATCACTACATCAGAAAGATCATACACCATGACCAAGTAGGATTTATCCCAGGAATACAAGGATGGTACTTTATCCGCAAATCAATAAACATAATACATCACATAAACAAATTGAGAGATAAAAATCACATAGTCATATCAATTGATGCAGAAAAAGCATTTGACAAAATCCAACACCCTTTCTTGATAAAAACTCTCAACAAGGTGGGAATAGAAGGATCATACCTAAGCAAAATAAAAGCTATATATAAATAAACCCACAGCTAACATTATACTCAATGGGCAAAAACTAAAACCATTTCCCTTAAGAACAGGAACAAGACAGGGATTCCCACTCTCACCACTCCTGTTGAACATAGTACTGAAAGTATTAGCCATTGCAATTAGACAAGTAGAAGAAATAAAAGGCATCCAAATTGGAAAAGAAGTATAGCTGTCCTTATTTGCAGATGACATGATATTGTACATAAAAAACCCGAAAGACTCCATCAAAAAACTAATAAACTTAATAAATGAATTCAGCAATGTAGCAGGATACAAAATTAACGCCAAGAAATCTATGGCACTTCCATACACCAATAGTGAACTTACAGAAAGAGAGACTAAAAAAGCAATCCCATTTACCATCGTACCAAAAAATTAAGATACCTAGGAATAAACTTAACTAAGGAGGTAAAGACCTATACGCAGAAAACTACAGGACACTGAAAAAAGAGATAGAGGAAGACGTAAACAGATGGAAGAACATACCATGTTCATGGATTGGGAGAATCGACATCATTAAAATGTTCATACTACCCAAGCAATCTATAGATTCAATGCACTCCCCATTAAAATACCAATGGCATATTTCACAGACCTAGAAAGAACTCTCCAAAAATTAATCTGGAATAAAAAAAAGACCCTGAATAGCCACAGCAATCCTGAGAAAAAAGAACGAAGTAGGTGGGATCTCAATACCAGATTTCAAGCTGTATTACAAAGCCACTGTTCTCAAAACAGCCTGGTACTGGCACAAGAACAGACATATAGATCAATGGAATAGAACAGAGAACCCAGAAATTGACCCAAATCACTATGCTCAATTAATATTTGACAAAGGAGGCATGAACATACAATGGAGTCAAGACATTCTCTTCAATAAATGGTGTTGGGAAAATTGGACAGACACATGAAAAAAAAATGAAACTAGACCACCAACTTATACCATACACAAAAATAAACTCAAAATGGATCAAGGACTTAAACATATGATGAGAAACCATAAAAATACTAGAGGAATCCACAGCCAGAAAAATATCTGACATATGCCAAAGCAGTTTCTTCACTGATACTGCTCCTAGGGCAATGGAAACTAAAAAGAAAATAAACAAATGTGACTACATCAAAATAAAAAGCTCTTGCACAGCAAAGGAGACCATCAATAAAACAACAAGAAAGCCCACTGCATGGGAGAACATATTTGCCAATGATATCAACGATAAGGGTTTATTCTCCAACATTTATGGGGAACTCATGCAGCTTAACAAAAAGAAGATAAACAACCCAATCAAAAAATGGGCAACTGATCTAAATAGACACTTTTCAAAAGAAGACAGAAGGAAGGCCAAGAGACATATGAAAACCTGCTCAAAGTCACTAATCATCAATGAGATGCAAATCAAAACAACAATGCGGTACCATCTCACACCTATCAGAATGGCAATTATCAACAAATGAACAAATGACAAGTGCTGGTGAGGATGTGGAGAAAAAGGAACCCTCATGCACTGCTGGTGGGAATGCAGACTGGTGCAGCCACTGTGGAGAACAGTATGGAGTTTCCTCAAAAAACTAAAAATGGAACTCCCATTTGACCCAGTGATCCCACTTCTAGGAATATATCCCAAGAAACTAGAAACACGAATCAGAAAGGATATATGCACCCCTATGTTCATAGCAGCACAATTCACCATAGCTAAGATTTGGAAACAGCCTAAGTGCCTATCAGCAGATGAGTGGATTAAAAAACTGTGGTACATCTACACAATGGAATACTGCACTGCAGTAAAAAAAAAAAGGAGTTCTTACCATTTGCAACAACATGGATGGAGATGGAGTGCATTATGCTAAGTGAAATAAGCCAGGCAGAGAACGATAAATATCACATGATCTCACTCATTTGTGGAATATAATGAACAACATAGACTGATGAACAAAAATAGATCCAGAGAGAGAGAGAAACATCAATCAGAATGTCAACCTCAGGCAAGGTAGGGAAGGGTTGGGGTAGGGGAGAGAGATCAACCAAAGGACTTATATGCATGCATATAAGCCTAATCAATGGACACAGACAACAGGGGGGGTGGGGTCATGAATGGAAGGTGGGGGGTAATGGGGGAATAAGGACACATATGTAATACCTTAATCAATAAAGAAATTTAAACAAAGATATGGGATTTCTTTTTGAGATGATAAAATTCTTCTAAAATGAACTGTGGTGATGTTTGCACATGTTTGTGGACATACTAAAAACCACCTATTAGTTTGCTAGGGCTTCCATACCAAGATACCACAGACTGGATACTTATAAATTTCTTATCTCATTGTCTGGAGGCTAGAAGTCTATAATCTGACATCAGGGTGGGGTTTCTCCAAAGCTTCTGTCCTTGGCTTTCTCGATGGCTACCCTCTTGCTGCTTTGTCCTCACATAGCCATCCTTCTGTGCACAACGCCTCTGGGGTCTCTTCCTCTTTTTATAAGGACACCAGTCGCATGGGATTAAGGTCCCACCTAAAGGTTTTATTTTTACTAATCACCTCCAAATATAGTTACATTCTGAGGTATTGGGAGCTGGGACTTTGACAAATGAAGTTGGGGGTGGAGGGACACAATCCAGCTTATAACACAATCAAAGTGTACACCTTCAAAGGATGAATTGTGTGATCTGTGAATTTCATCCTAATGAAGCTGTGTTCAAAATAGTATAAGAATGCTCTCTTAAAATGATAAAGCCAAAATTAAACTTAGAGAAACATCAGTCATTCTCCTTAAAAACAAAACCCTGATATTATAGAACATTTGGGATAAAGGACATATGGATAACAGATGAGATAAGAGAAGGAAAGGGCAGTTATAAACTCTTGGAGAAAAAGAAAACTAGGTAAGAAAGAAGATGACCTCATCATGCTACTACATTTGGCCCTGCAGTGTTTCAGATTAAATCATCATATTGATGCACTCACCTTTCCAATTTATTGAGCAGCTACTATGTGCTAAGCACTCTCCTAGGTGTGACATACAATAGTACACAAAATGAAGGCCCCTGGAGTCATAGAGCTCCTGGTCTAGCCAGAGCAGGGATACAGACAACAAAGTGCTATATAACAAGTAAGTTATTTTAATATGATAGAAAAAAATTAAAAGGTTGAACAGAATGAGGGGACCTAAAACTGCTGAGGAGAGGCAAGAGGGCAGTTTGAGAGGAGGGTCGGAATGTTGGCCATACAAATATTAGGGTCCCTAGTAGAAGCCCTAAGGTAAGAGTATGTCTGACAAATAGCAAGAAAACCATCATTGCTGGAAAGATGTGGGCAAAGGAAAGGGTAGTAAAAGCCTAGATCAGAAGGTAATGAGAGCCAGGTGATGCAGGCCTTAGGGTGTTTTAGGGATTTGGGCTTTTACTCTGAGTAACAGTAAGGTTGGAAGCAAGAAGTGACAAGACTGTTCTTGCATTTTAGAAGGAGCCCACTGGTGGCTGTGCTGAGACTAGAATGCAGGACAGAAAGGTTAGAAACAGGGGGGCTATTACATGCACAAGTAACAAAGACTGGATATGGATTTTATTTTTAAAATATGGCATATACTGTACACGTGGCAAGGATGAGGGGATAAAGTAGAGCAGGTATAAGAGAGTTGAATCATCACCTTCCATAACAAGGAGTCAAGTAGGCAATATCTAAAATTACTACAGAAGAAGTAAAAGCATAGCATTTAAAATTACATGAATTAGCCCTGCTAGTGTGGCTCAGTGGTTGGGCAACCCATGAACCAGGAGGTCACAGTTCAATTCCCAGTCAGGGTTGCAGGCGGATCCCCAGTGTGGGGCGTGCAGGAGGCAGCTGATCAATGATTCTCTCTCATCATCGATGTTTCTATCTCTCTCTCCCACTCCCTTCCTTCTGAAATCAATAAAAGTATATTTATAAAAAGATAAAACTACATTAATTAAAATAAGAGATAGCTAAAAATAGTTGGAAAGATTGCCACTAGAGAGAGAAACTGGGGAAGAGGGACAAGGAACAGCTATTTCTTAGGAGCCTTCCACCTCATGTTTTTAATCACATGAGTATATTACCTAAATTTTTAGAAAGGACCAGAACAAGGTTGCCATTGAACTTCATAATTGATGTTGGGTTGGGGATTTGGGCAATTGCAATAAGTTACAAAGAAAGAAGTCTAACTGTTGGGAAAGTATATGTAAAATATCATTATTTGCAGATGGCAGCATGCCTAGTTAAGACAAAAGTCAAATAAAATATTTCAGTAAAAGGATCAGATAAAGAGGCATTTTAAAACTTGCTGGCTTATATAATGCCATGTTTAATAAATGTTTCTCTTAAGTAGACTAGAATTTTTCCACTACTAGAAGTTCAGTGCTAAATTCAACATTCAACTATAGTTAATGATTACTATCTTGTAGAGGGCCCCCTGGGAAGGCACATGGGAATTCTTTGATTATTGTCAGCTGAACCCAGTGACATCGGCAAAGCCACGCCCTGGAAACACACCTTGCCAAAAGGGCAAGGGTGTTCTCAGCTTGACCTTCATTTCAGCCCCTGGTGTGGGGAAGTGGGTTTTGATATCTAAATCCAGCCTAGCACCAGGAATGCTCAGGGCCTACTCAAGAAGGCAAATAATCTCCTTGACCTTTTGGTGAAACTTCCTGGTATTTGGGGGTAAAAAATAAACATGCTGCATCGGCTCTGGGTCACTGTCTCTCCATCAGAAGTGGGCAGCAATCCATATGGCCCCAGCTTTTCTTTCTATCTCTGTGTCTTGTCTCTTTCTTTTATTTCTCAATCCCCAGCTGCCTCTACTCAGGAATTGGACCTGCTCTCTAGCTGTGCTGGACGCGGAAAAGAGAGAAAATAGTTACGACATCTGATAAACTTGTACTTTTTAATTCTTAAAAGCTAAATAACCACCCAGTTTTGTTTGTGGCTTAATGCTACTTACTGCTTTAAGTTCATTTTGGAAGAAAAAAAAATTGTATTCTTTCTTCCTGGATATTTTTTTGTTTAGAAGCAAATGCTGAGCAGATGAATAAGCAGTTCAAGTCCATGCCATGCTCCGGTCCAAAGTCAAGGGCAGGTCACGACAGATGGCTTTTCATATTCACTTCCCATACTCTGGGAAGGGGAGTAGAAAGTGGTTTCCACCTGAGTTCAAGTCAACAAGTCATACATCCACATATCCATTCATCCACTCATTTATTCATCCATCATTCAAATCTGTACTGAGCAAAGTAAGCCCAGCATCAAGAATCTTGGAGAAAGCCCAGCTATCAGTGGGCTCCTGTAAACAAGGCATTTAAAGGACAATGACAGCTCACTGCAGGAAGGACTAAGAGTGAGGTTTGCCCAGAATCAGAGTCAGCAGGGGTGGAAAGTGTTGGGAAGAGGGAGTGACAGCCAGTCAGGAAAAGAAATGGATTGTGTTGGTTGAACACTTGAGCACCTGTAAAGGAGGGACATGGTAAAGTGACAGAGAAAGAGTGTTGTTCAATGGTCCTAACCTCAAATGTCCATGGGAGCCAGGCATAGGCTTGGTCCTGGGGAAGACAAGAGAGAGTAGTGCAGACTGTGGCAAGCCAAGGAGACCATGCTCCACTCAAGGGAACAACCCCTCCACAGCTCTAATGATTGACACTAAGCAGGACCTAGAGCTCATATCTTTTAATATTTCAACAAAAATCTAGATTTGTGTTGGGGTGTGTGTATATGAAATTATTATGAATTAAAATGCCTTAACATTATCCTATATAATAAAAGGCTAATACACAAATCGACTGAACGGTGAAACGACTGGTCACTATAACATGCACTGACCACCAGGGGGCAGATGCTCAATGCAGGAACTGCCCCCTGGTGGTCAGTGTGCTCCCACAGGGGGAGCGCTGCTCAGCCAGAAGCCGGGCTCACAGCTGGTGAACGCAGCGGTGGTGGCAGGAGCCTCTCCCGCCTCCGTGGCAGCACTAAGAATGTGCAACTGATGGCTTAGGCCCGCTCCCTGTGGGCTCCTGGACTGCGAGAGGGCACAGGCCAGGCTGCGGGATCCCCCCGAGTGCACAAATTTTGTGCACTGGGTCTCTAATAATAATAAAATCTAATGTCTCTCCCCTCCCCACCTCCCCCCCCCCCCCCAAAATGTGGCTGATATCAAGCTGTCTCCCTCTCCCTTCCTCTCTGGCATAGTGGTTGAATTTTTCTGATCTATACTTCCTAAAATAAATCACTTAAGCTATCTCAAGCCTCAGTTTCTGCATCTATAATAATAACAGTATTTAATCTAATTTATTTAAATTATAGGATTTTGGCAAGAACCAAATGAGGGAATGATTGTACAGCTGTAATCTCTTTAAAATGCTGCTTTGTTATAAAGTTGTCTTTGATATCATTTTATTAAGCTATGCTGCATATACATAGAAATGATTGCAGCACATTACATAGAATGAATCATTACAATACACGCTGTACTCACGTGCGTGTTCTCCACCAATGGAAGCTCAAGAACCAACTGTGTGGAAGAGATGCATCAAGGTGTGTAGTTTGCCCTGCTGTTAATTTCCTTTCTGCCATTTATTTTGCATTCTGGCAACCAGTGCTGACCCGTAATAGCTGATCAAGATTGGGCGGGTGACAGTGCTGGATCTCCCTAGGGTGACAAAGGAAAGGTGTCTATCTACAGGCTGAAAGGCAAGTGCTCCAGGAGGCTTCCAGGAAGTGGCTGCAGCCCAGAGGATGTAGATAAACTGGAAGCGGGGTGCTGCCCTGGGGAGGTATGAAGGACATCCCCGCAGCCCAGGAGCATCAACCAGAAATTGAATTAAGGGAAATTGTAATTAAAGACATATGATGGTCTCAGGGAATTTGAAAAGAATGGAACAGCAATAGCCAATGAGCAATGTATGCAAGCATATCTAAGGAGTATGCCCCACAGACCTTAATTTACCCAGCAATCCCATTTCCAGAAATTCCCACTTTGAGCTAAATAGAGTTAATGCTAAGTGTTTCTGTATAGATGCTGGCCCCAAAATATCAGCTTTTATTATTATTTGCTTGATATAGTTAGATTATAAGATACATATTAGAAGGTGATAAAATGTGAGGCTGAAAAAGTGGATGACCAGAGACCAGATCACAAAAGGTTTTAGAGGTTATTCAGGGAGTTGAGAATTTCTCCAGAGTTGGGAATGCACAGAGGATATTAAGCAGCGTCTTAATCCCCTATGTTAAATGTGGTATACAACAAATAGTTACTACTTTCACTCAAATAAAGAATAATTGACAAGAAGCTGAAATACATTTAGTGGGTGTTTTTTTTTTTTTTAATTCTCTCCAGTGTGACAATGCATCTACCGAGTACAATCTTTAGAATCTGCCTTCAATTAATAGCATATGTCCCAGGGGAGACATGAAATTTAGGTTCCACATGCTCTCCTTAAGCAATGACACTGTTCCTGAACTTTGCATACTGTGGCTGCTCTAAGACAGCATCTGCAGAAGACAAGGACAAAGAGACCTCATCGGAAGGATGTCATCTCCACACACTTGAACTACAACCTAGTTAATAGACACCAGAAGGGACTCAAAGGGTGTATTAGTTCTGCTTCCTGTCCTCTGAAAACAACAGTTGATATAGGCAAGACAGGGCAAGAAGTGGGTGATGGGAGAGAAGGAAGCTGCATTTTGCTGATGGAAATAGCTTCCAGATAAGGTCAAATCCACAAATACTAAATTGTTAGTCCCAAAAAGATGATTTCTAATCCTTGCTATGATGAAGGTCTCAGCATTCTTGCCTCAGTTTCTCTCATTATTTCTGAATACAGTACAAAAATGAGTTGAGAACAAATGCCTTTGCGAGATGTTCTCCCTGGCAGTTTCTAAATATCCTCACCCCAGTACCACAAAGGGCGCAGGAGGAAATTAACGTTGACTGAGCTCCTGCTAACCTGCTATCGGCTGGGTATTTTCCTTACATTGAACTTGGAAATTGTCCAGTCTCTTCCCTACTCTTTCCCCTCTCCACAACCATCTGCCATTATCTCTCTAAAGTAGAACCATTTTGAAGATAGCCAACGGCCAGATCGTTGCACAATGAGTATCTTTTGTTTTTATTGTTGTTGCCACAAGTCTAGAATCCCATAAGTGGCCTCCTGCACCCCCTGTTGGGGTGCATTCCAATTGATATCTAACAAATTAAAAACGCACTGCTGAACCCACCGGAGAGAACACAGGTTCAACTGGAAGAGGAAGAGATTGGACAGGGCTCCTGCACAGAGAGCACCGGGACAGCATGTTCTGCCCCTTTCACTCCAGAGAGGTTGCAGGTGAGCCTCCTGGAAGGCAGAGGGGAAGTGAGCACAATGTTTAGCTTATTAAAATGGTTGAGAAGGCTTTCCCCTCTGCATCTATTATGGATGGGTCACTGCTGGGTACCAGGTGGCAAATAAAGATTCTCTAATATTCTTTCACATAAAATAGTCTCCGTGTTCTCTGAAGTCACAGAGGTCCTCAGAGGCTATGACCATCGGAGGGGTTTGTTTTGACAACCTAACACACAATATAAATATTAGTGAGGGTGATTATTTAAGACATATTGCTAGGAATGCTGTATGCTAGAAGCTGATAATTGCCTACTTTTTATCCATCATTACTTCTTCCTTAATAAACCTGATCCTGTTAGAGGCATCAGTGTGGCCTGTTGCCAAACGACTTTTTCAAGCCTCCCCTTGAGTTAGGGGTAAGGTAACTAAGCTCTGGATAAGACTTTCAGGAGGGGTATTAATTTAGTTAGGAGGTTCTTTTGCTTTTTTCCCTTTCCTCTTTCTTCCTGCCTGGAATATAAACTTGATATATGGAGCCACAGCGGCCATGTTACACCTTGAAGATGGAAGTCACCTGCCAATGATGACAGAACAAAGGGATAGAAGAGGCCTGGGACATGGATTGTATCATAGGACCCCTGTAACAACTACAGAAAGTCAGCCTCCAGGCTGCCTATAATTGAGAGAAAAATAAATCTCCATCTTGTTAAATCATGTTATTTTAGATTTCTGTTATTAGCACCCAAATGCAGCTCCTCACATCTTCTATGTGGTAAAATAAAAAAAGCAGGGCCAAAAAATTTCAATCAAGATGTGAAAAAAATTCAAAGGAACATAACATTTAAATTCTATTGTTTTCAGGGCACATTGATTATCTGTGGGGAGGAACTTACTCGGTAAGATGTCCCAAGTGGCTAGTGGAGAGGAATTTCTTGTACGAGAAAGCTGTAAGAATCCAGCAGATTTTACTAGTCCCTGTGGCTTGCAAACACTTTGCCCTTTGTGGAGATCACAAACATGCATTATTTACCACCATTGAATTTGCCTACCATATAGGAGAATCGACTGACCCTTGGAAAGCGTTTCTCTCGTGGGACCTGGGAGACTTCTGAATCCATTTCATGAAAAATGAAAGGAGACAGCATAACAAGTTTAAGTTCATTTAAGTCAACATCAATGCCAGTTTCTCCAGAAGAGGCAGGAAAAAGACCAGCAGAGAGGAAGGTAATAAAAAGCTCTTGGCTCTGCTTTCCTAATTACCCCTAATCCAATAAAGAGCTGGACCTCTTACAAATGCTAATTAAGTAAGCCCCCTACCAGTAAAGTGATAAATCCAGGAAGAGACCGCCCTGGTAAAAGTGTAGACAGTGACAGAGCAGGCCAGGCTGGAAATAGACATCTGAGCAGGCAGTCAGCGTTTGAAGTCCTGGAGGGTCGGCAGGCAGGGAAAAGCACGGCGAGGCCTGTAAAAACAAGAATACTGCATGGGGTTGGGAAACTAGAAATCAGTGTGTGTGAAACCAGTGCTGATCTCTTCACACTACCTCCCCCCCTCCCCCATCCCATCCAGTTTTCAGCGTCTGCCCCGCAGTGGAATAAGCATACTGCACCCTAATGTCAGAATTCTTGACCTGGAGCTCTTCCAAATTCCACCTGGGCCTTCTTTCAACCACTAGGAGCACATTCACTTTCCAGAAATTCTCATTTCTTGGTGCTGTCCTGTTTTCATGCTTCCCACATTGTGTTCTGCTGAATCAGTCGTGATGCTTTGGGTTGCGAATAAAAGAAAATCCAACTCAAGGTCTCTTAAACTGCAAAGGGAATATCTCATTTCTGGTTCCCGAGCTGAAGAGTTCAAAGGTCTGTCAACTTCAGGCATTGATTTAAGATTAGGGCTCTGGTTCCATTTCTCTGCAGTTTTCTTGGTGTTATTCTTATCTGTTGCTTTTTTCCTCTGACTGATTTCTATCGTACAGTCACAAAATGCTACATCAGTTCCTGGTGACACCACCATATATCACAACTTCCAAAGCAAGAGAGGGCCTCTTCTCCCAGATGTGTCAAAAATGCCTAAGCTTCACCTGTAACAGACAAAAAGAGGTTAGGCACACACTCCTGCAAAATGTTCACTCAGACCCAAGAAATGATGTATGAAATCAGCCTAGGCTAAGCTGTGCTGTGGTGACAAATGACCCTGAAAACCCCTGCTTTATTTTTTGTTCAACTTGCACATAGGCTGTTACAAAGCAAGTGAGACTTCATCCATGTCCTCTTCATTCTGGGAGTAAGACAAAAGGAGCACACAATTCTAGGGCATATTAATCTGTGGCGAGGGAAAAGAATGATGGCAGAACCACATGCTGGCTCTTAAAATTTCCACTTGGAAGTGGCACATGTAATTTCCACCCACATTTTGTAGGGCAAAGAAAGTCATTGCCTAAGCCTGTTGTCAGCAGGATGGGAAGTAAAATCCTTCTGTAGGAGAGTCCAGATGGAATGAGCTTGATATATTTTGAATATAATCTAATTCTGCAAATGCTATATGATGATTGATTTGAACTGGGATGCTCATCTCTGACCCAATTATTAGGCAAGGTAATTGATAGGATTGAACTTTTGGGTTTACATCAATCAAATCTTACTCCTTGGGGCCCGAGTAGCCATGGCGGCTCGTGTCCTTTCCACCCGTGTCCACTGCCTACCTGTGGCCTTGGTGTAGCTGCCCCAGCTTCCCATGCTGGCCACAGCCTGGCTACTCAGCACCATGCTGTGTCCCACAGGAACCCAGTGAGGCCCAGGGCGCCCAGCTCAGCGCTAGAGCAGGTACCAGGCATAGTGACACGCCCCCTCTGATGTTAGAGGGGATCAAGGACTGTGTCCTTTATGTCTTAAAACTCTATGACAAGATCGGTCCAGAGAAGCTCTCAGTAAATTCCCATTTTATGAAAGACCTGGGCTGAGACAGATTGGACCAAGTGGAGATTATCATGGCTCTTGGAGGACAAATTTGGGTTTGAAATTCCTGACATAGATGTGGAGAAATTGATTGTCCACAAGAAATTGTAGATTACATTGCAGATGAGAAGGATATGTATGAATAAAGTATGAGACTCTTTTCTTCACCGGGAGGAGATGTGAAGATACAGGCGAGTGTCTGGCTGCCAGAACGTGTTTTGGCATCATTGCTGACATCGACAGAGCAATTCTGTTTAAACTTGTATTTAAATTGTCTAAGTGTTTATGTCCTTTGAAAATAAATCTATAAAACCAAAAGAAAAAAATAACCCCCTACTCCTCCAAGTGGGAATGAAACCACATGTAGACCACATACATGGTCTACTTCACCTACCGATAGACAGGACAGATTGGGTTCTCATTTTACAGATGAGAAAACTGAAGCTTAAAAGGATTACCTCTTTCAGATCATAGAGCCAGAATTCAAAGCCAGAATTCATCTAAATTGATATTCCATGCTTTCCATTGTACTAAAGACTTTGAATTTGGTACTGCTCTATCCAAAAACAATCTCATTCACTTGACTAACAAACTTAGCTACTAACATGGGCAGAAGTCATACTGGAAATACGCTATTTTTATAAAATAATTCATAGGTGTCAAATCTGAAAAGTCTTATAATTTGGAGACAAAGTCATAAAAGGGCACATTTCATCTAGGAAACATGCATCCTCAACAATGCACTCAGAAATACAGGGCACAACCTTCCAAGAGATCAATTTGATGATATCTAGCAAAAGCCTTAAAATATGCACATTGATTGACCCAGCAACTCCACACATAGAAAACTTACCTCCTGAAAATAACCATGGGTGAGTGGAAAAGTCAATACAAATAAACAAGGACCTTCATTGCAGCAAAATTTCTAACCTGAAAATCCTAAATATTCAACACAATGGGATTCGTTAAGTAAACCAGGGATGATGCACTGAACATACTACTGTACAGCTATTTAAAAAGTCTCATGCCTAAATATTTAATTACACAGATTTTAAGTTGTTTATCAAAAGTAAATTATCAAATGCTATGCACAATATGTTTTATTTATATATGTGGAACTATAGAAGATTTGGGTTTTTTCTTTATGTTTACATTCAAATTTTCTACATCAAACGTGTATGGCTTATACACTAAGAAGTAAACAATGTGATTTTCTTTTTTAATGAGTCACCCTCCAAAACTAAAGCAAAGAGAAGCCCTATGAAGCAGATGAGATTACCATCTGCAGAAGTAATCATAAGCTCTAAGAATGTGTTGCTGATTAGTCAAGGGTGTCTCTTGTGTATGACAGAGGAGGTTAAAATATAAATCAAGCAATGTAACCCATGACATGTGGTTCTGCGACAGCCCAAGAAAATGAGAAATTTATGATTAAGAATGGTCAGTGTGACTCTAGTACTGCCCACTGAGGAGGCTGGTCATTTCAATTACCCTCATCATAGAGTGAGGCAGAATTTTCTGCAGAGAGAAGATGACAATTCATTCAAATGTTCCAGCTTAATGCTTAAAAATATCAGCTTCATTTCATTTTAATCCTATACTGACCCAGCTACCTTAGCTGCTCTCATTTTCTCTTTCAAGAAGCAATGGCCCATGTCCATGACACATGTTACTTTTCCTGATTGGATGAATTCCCAATGAAGGAGGCTTTTGGTATAAATTCTGGTCTATATTGCCAGTTGAGGGTGAAGGGGCACTTTATCAGTGCCATTGTGTTTGCCAAGGTCATTTCAACCCAGGGTGAGCTAACCCCATTAAATAAATGGCTTCTTTATTTTTAGTGACATTTCCATTTCCTTCTCTACCTGCAAAATTCCTAGTGCAATCAGATGTTTCAGCCAATGTTTCAAAATTTTATCCTCGAGTTCCTTAAAACTTATGTGTAGGTGTCGCGTCTGCCCAGCAATTTATTTTAAGTGTTTTACTTAGCATTATAGAAAGAGAAATCAGAAGTGTACTTCCTTCACAATCTGACCATGCTCCCCCTGCTATTGCAGGGATCGGTCTCCTTTAGGAAGACCACAGTTCCAGAGCACAGCACCTATGTGTATATCATTGCCTCTGCTCCGACCCTCCATTAAGTCTGGAACCCTTCCACACCATACGTGACAGAGAGAAGCACTAAGATTGTGCTGGGTGCCAGCATATACTTGTCAAGAACGTTTTTAAAGGAAAAATGGAGTGGAGGACGTCTGTGTCTACAGATATCTATCTCTTCATTGTTGAGCTTCAGAGGAAATTCTGGCCCCAGACCATTCCTGGTGCATCTCTCACATATATTCCTTTTCTACAAAACAGAGACTCAGCTTTGAAACAATAATACACTTCTGTAGTTCATCAAAGGGTAACAGAATCTTTTAGTTGAAAATATCACAAACCAGTTGAACTGGGATCAGGAAGACAGGAAATGCAGGGCTAGAAGGGTTAACAAAGGGGAGTATCCCAGGCTAGGTAAGGTATTGGTCCCCAGAGGTCGGCTTAAAGCTAGCCGAACCCAGCCTCAGCAGGCTCAGGTCTCCAAAGCTGCTGATGTAGAGAGTTGGGACCTATAGCAAGAGTCTACGCACAGGAAATATTCTACATCATGTGAAAGGTGGCATCAAAATCCCAAGAAGGTCTGTTATGTGTGAAACAGGATTCCAGGAGGCTAAAAGGAGCCAAAGGAAGGAGAAATCAGACTGGACAGATTGGAACTCATGCCAGGCTCTGGAGCTGGTGGGAACACAGTAATAAGCTCAGAAAAACACAAGAAGGGAAAAATGATGGAAAAAGGTTTAGTCCAGATTTTGTGAGAGATGGCTGGGAAAGGATAAATATAAAAAGGGAAAGGGCCTGGGGGACTTTTGGGCAGGAGGGGAGGAGACTGCTGGGCACACGTAGCCCACCCTCAGGGTTCAAAATGGCGGCGAATGTTTCAACTGTGCCCTTTGAGGACACCAGAAGGTCCTGTGTGTCCTTGGCAAATCACAGCCTTGATGACTCTATCATCAACTCTAAGTTGCACAAAAGCAGGAGCTACTCCTGGGAGCTAAATGAGATCACGAGACAGGGCCTGGGACTCTAGCCTCAGAAAGCGTGGGTTATAATCCAAGCTCTGCCACTTGCTGCCTACAGGACCTGGGGACATGGTTTTCAATGAGTTATTTATCCCATTTTTTTTATCTAAGAAATAGAAATAAAAAGTATTTAGCACATACAGTTATAAGGGCTAGGATAAGCTAATCCATGAAAAACACAGAGAACAGTAGTTGGCACATAATACATGTTTGGTAAATGTACTGTGGAGTAGTGGTGGTGATATTGGGAGTAAAAGGTAATGTATATAAAGATATGATGCAAAGTCTGGCACTTAGTAGGTCCTCAGTATGGGATAGCTATTATTACTCTGGCTTTCCCTGCCTTTTAGGACCAACTCAAAACTGTGTCCACCCCTGACCCCTGCCCCAGTTCTAACCCCTCACTGTAACAGGAACACCTTCCTCTTGGCTGCTGTAAAGGGAATCTCATCACAAATTAACCCAGACCCAGAAAGACACTCCCAGAAACTCGGTGAAGTCAGCCCAGGAGGCTGGAAGCCAGTAATGGCAAATGAATCTCTTCATTAAGCGTATTAATCAAATGCCTCCTAAATTTCCTCACTTCGTTGCTTTCCCACGTGACCACGTGCACTCAGAGCCAGCTCCTTTCCTTGGCACAGATCTTGACACCTGCTATTCTTAGAGTTGTTTGATCTGAGACATAATAAGTTACTGGCTTGTTGTACAAGAAAAGCAGCATTTAACTAGTGGAAGGGGGAAGTGGTAGGCAGTAGTGAGCCAGAATGAAGTCATGAAGCCCCAAATTGGGACTTAGCGTGGCTGCAGGAAGGCAGGAAGGAAAGAATGGAAACAGCAGGGAAACAAGAGTCACCATAGGCTTCGGGGGAGATAAATATTGGACCAGTTCCCTAAGAATACAACTGATGACCTTTGTCATTTCTTAGTGTATGTGCCATCAGGTGCTAGACAAGGTACTAGGCGTGACCTCATGTCATCCTCACAACAGAACTGCAAGGGCTATTGTTTGCGTGCATAACTCTCTCACATGATTCCCAAATAAGATGCTGCACACTGAGAAGCAACCCTCCTATCTCTGTCCCCATCTGCCCCATTCCCACTCTCACCCCTTGTAAGTAACCACTTTGATTTGTCCCTTGTTTTATCTATCTGTGGTAATGTTGTTTTTTAGTTTTTAAAGATGCAAAATAAATAAAAATATACATTCTTCTTTTTACCCAAGGGAAATAGTATTGCCCACTCTCCTTACACATAAGGAAACCAAAGTTTATTGAAGTTGACTGATTCTTCCTCTGGGCTGACCTATACGGTCAAGAACCCATGTCTCCCAGGGTCATTGCTGGCTGCAGGATCCAACCTAAAGGTCAAGGCCGTAAGTGACTCTTGTGTCTGAATTCAAGGTTCCTGATTGAGTTAGCAGATATGAAAAGGTTTGAAAAATGCAGCGCTTTTGTCCAATGGCCCTAACAAATCCATTCTGATCGTCACTCCCCTTCATCTCTCACTCTGGACCACTGCTCTGAGCCCCGAGCCGGCATCTCTCACCATCTCACAAAGGTCTCTAAAGCTCTCACTACAAGACTTTCTCGAGGGACACAGCCCCAAGGACGTGGCCCCTATCTTAGCATAGCCCAGGCTAGGAGGACACAGGCCCTGTCCTAATGCTCCGCAGGCCAGTGCCTGCCAGCTGTGATGTCTGATCAAACACCACTGAGATCGCGAGAATAGTGCAAAGAAAAGAAACGTTTTACACTGGCTATTAGATGCACAACTCCTAGGATCCATAGATCTGGATTAGTTTCCCTCCTTCTCCACACAGCGGTAGTTCAGTGGCTGGCTCACCACCCCAGTGGGGTTTTGTTGACTTTTTTCCTTTGCCCCTGGAGTCTAAGCTCTTACGCCCTTCCACACCAGAGAAAGGAGGAAGCAAAGCCTCTCTACTAACCTAAGAAGACATTCTAATTCAATTCTTCACCAGAATGGATCACAACAAGAATATACCTCTCCCACCATGCCAGGTCTAAACAAGGCAATTGCAAGGTAGAAAGTACATTTCTCCATATATGCTTATCTAGCCTTAAAAGATGGGGTGGGGTGGTGAGGGAGGGGGGCAGCACTGAGCACTTTAATCCCCAACTAACTGAATCACACCTTTTACAGCTCATGTTTATACCTCGTCTTAGGGGAAAGATCAGATCTGCCCTCTGTCTATTAAAAAGAATCTGTCTTGTGATTACCTAATAACAATATTTAAGACAACATATTTCCCAAGGAAAAAAAAATCAGCAATTTTCTGGGATAGTCCAAATGAAAATCTATGTGAAAAACAAACAAAGCCTCTGTAAGGGCACAGTCCTATGAAAGATACGCCCAGTTTGTGTTACTGAGAGAGTCCGATCGTTGGGTCTACAATCTTTGGCAGGGTTGGAGTGATGTCGGAGGTTCAGGGCTCCCCTGAATATCATAAGCGACCGTTTGTCTTATGTGTGTGTGATTAAACAGCTCACCAAAGACGGAGGCTAGAAATACAGCCCAAGAAGGAAAAACAAACCTCGAATTCTCTGGTGAGGCATTATGCACGCTAGAAGGAGGAATTTGATGAGCAACAGGCTGAAAGTTCATGTTGGAAAACGGTGCTTTCAGCGGCAAGAACCGGTCTAAGAGAAAAATGGAGCCCCGCTGCCAGCAGAGGCAGGATTCCATCATTTTTGTTGTAAAGAGGTTTATCCTTGGGCCAAGAAAGTCTCTATCCCAGTCCTGATTCAGAATGCCACAGGGAGCTGCCAGCAGCTAGGCTGAAGGGAGGACTGTGATTGATTTCTTGTGGCATTGGATCTTTTGGGGCTGCGATCCTGGAAATGCAGTACCAGCAGCAAGAGCTCGCTCTGTCTGTGAGGTTGCAGAAACCCCCGGGGGCCAGGGAGGTAGATGCTCCCTTTCAGGTCTTTGTCGTTTACCAGCTGGTGGCTGTAACTCCGACAAGCTGTTCCGCTTCTCTGTACAGTAGCTGGAAAACAGCACAAAGAACTAAGGATCGGGGTTGTAGTTTAATAGTTTGCAAACATAGAGGACCAGGGGAATTGGCAGACATTAGCTCCTCATGGGGGATGGGTGCAGGTGGCAAGAGAAAGAAACATGGGCTTCATCTTGCAAATAAGTAGCAGCTCCTGCCTGCCAGATAATCCTAGCTCCATTCCCCTCCAAGCTTTCCCTTTGCACACTTTTTGCAAAAGTTTATACGAACTCCATATAATTCATTGGACAATGGTTAACTATTTAGTGTTATGGAACCATTTCAAGTTGTGGCCATGGCCTCCCTCTAGCGTCAGAACATTGAAATGCCTCTTCTTAAATTTATTTTGAACTTCATGATCATTTGTAATAGTTGGGTGACCTCTGCTGACATATTTATCGTGTTTTAGAATGTCAAGCCAAAAGAGACTTTAAAATTGATCTAGTCTGTCTCTTTTCATAATTCAATTCTTTCAAAACTGTACCTGACTCTTTAATATTATTTGTATTAATTTCAAGTGCACAGCATAGTAGTTAGATAATTACATACTTTACAAAGTGTTCCTTCAATATTTCCTGTATGTACCTGGCACCACGCATAGCTATTAGAATACTATTGACTATATTCCCTATGCTGTACTTTACATCCCTGTGACTATTTTGTAACTGCCAATCTGTACTTCTTAACCCCTTCACCTTTTTCACCCAGTTCCCCAGCCCTCCTTCCTTCTGGCAACCATCAGATTGTATCTTTGAGTCTGTTTCTGTTTTATTTGTTTGTTTACCTTGTTCTTTAGATAATGTTGAACGTAAACTGTAATTTAAAAATAAAATTTTAAAAATTGTACTTGATTCTTACTTTAACACTCAGCTTTCACAGAAAGATAGCAGAATAAAACAAGATCACAGAAACATCTCATATCTGATGAAATGATTATTTTATTTTTAAGGCTAATCATTCATCAGCAGCAACCAGAGAGGAACGGGATACTATTTGATCCATAATCTTTTAGGTTTGGCAGCCCTGAAATGAAAGATTCAGATGTGACTGGGTGCAGCTCCTGAGGCCACCCCCCCTCCCCCAAAACAGAGTTAGTCAACAAACTAGGGAATTTAAAATGATACTCTCTAATTGAAGAACAAATAGACCGCTAAAATGGTCCCAGAGAAAGCAGGAAGGGTGTTTAGGAAGGTCTATCCACCCATTTCAGAGAAACTATAGACATAGCTGCTCCTTAAAGTTGAGCAAAATGAAAAGAAATGCTGAGAATCTACTGCAACAAAAATGAGGGAGGCATCAGGCAAGAAAGAGACTAAATAAACAAGCAAAAAAGCCACGGGAAGAAAATAAAACCCAGAGGAGACATGCTGATTCTCTCTGAGTGTTGGAAGGATGTTGAGTAGAAAAGGCTGATGAAGAATATGAGTTCAATAAGACAAGATCTCAAAGAAAAATTATAAAGTAACTGACTAAGATGAAAGCAGAGCTAAGGAAAAAATTGAGGAACAAAACAACATTGCTATAGACCTAATAAATCATAAGTGGCAAAGAAGAGAAAAATAGGGCTGAAAATGTAATGGAGAGATAGCGGGGATAATCATAGAAAATGCAGAAGGAAAAGCCAATGCGATTAAAGTAAAGATGAAAGATACTGAGACAATCCATTATTCAACACGAGAACAACTGGCATCCTTAGAGTATAAAGGAAAACATCAAAGAATTCAAAGATATAACCTAGGAAGAATTTCCTGAAAGGAAGAACTGTATTCACCTTACAGGGTTAGGTCAGGAAAATTTCATACAGAATGATGGAAATTGAGATATCTCCTGGTTAAATGATAAATGTGGAGGATAAGAAAAAAAATCCTTTAGACATTCAGGGAGACAGGTGAGGTAAAGAAATCAGGTGGGTTTTAAGCTTTTCCATGGCGACTCCAATGCCCAGAGACAATGGAGCAGGGACTATAACCCTCTGAGAGAAACAAGGGGACCCAAGACTATTACACCAAGTCAGGTGTTATCAAGTACGCAAACAAAAGAAAGAGGTTTCTGAGATGAGAGAGTTCAAGAAATAGAAAACTCGTGAACTCTTTTTAAAGCAAAAACAAATGAAACTATTTGACAAATAACCCCGGTTGAACAAGAGTTGAATAATAATGAAAAACGCATGAATGAAAAAAAGAACTAGTGTGAAATATTGCTGTGTCTGAATGTTTTCTTGCACCTAAAGACCACATATGGAAATCCTAACCCCCAAGGTGATGGTGCTAGGAGGCGGGCCTTTGGGAGGTGATTAGGTCAGGAGGGTGGTGCCCTCATGAATGAAATCAGCGTTCTTATAGAAGAACCCCCACAGCATCCCTCACCCCGTCCTACTCGTGCGGTTACAGTGACCATGCAGCTGTCTAGGAAGTGGGCCCTCACTGGACACCGAATCTGACACAGCCATGATCTTGGACTTCCCAACCTCCATGACTTAGAGAAATAAATGTTGGTTGTTACAGGTCTCCCGGTTTATGGCACTCATGTGATAGCAGCCCAAACGAACTAAGATAAGCACCAAGTTTTTAAATTTCACAGGTAAGGCTAATCACATGAAGTTAGCACAAAAGAATATACATATCATAAGCCCTAACAAGGTGAAAATAATATTAGCAAAATCTGGATAAATGAGGGGGAAGGAAGGCTAAGCACAGTAATTATCTTGTTTTTAGTAGCGGGGTCAGCAAACTATAGCTTTTGGCCAAATCCAGCTTTTGTAAATAAAGATTTATTAGAACACAGCCACACTCAATACATTTATGCATCTGGCTGCTTTCTTGCTACAGTAGCAGAGCAGAATCATTGTGACCATAAATCCTAAAATACTTCCTATCTGGCCCTTTGCAGAAAACATTTGTTAACACTGAAATAATATCCATATGTCTAAATTATACAAATATATACATATATCTAAAATTAAATATATGGCCTAAAAATGAGTGTCTTTTAAATTACTTTAGTAATTTTTTTAACTGTAGAGGGCTCTTTATTGAGGACATTTTTAGTCCAACCTATATAATCCAATCCTCTCCTGAGTTCTTTTGCATATGCATGCGCGCACACACACACATCTAAAATCATATTCATTGAATGTCAATATTTGTTACTTCTGAGTGGCAAGATTTGGAACAATTTGTTTTCTTTTTTTTGTAATGAGCATGTATGTATAATTAAAAATAACAATCAAGTTATTAAAAATAAAAGGGCCTGTTTATTCCATTTACAATCCAGCTTCAGCTCCTTCTCTTTACCTCAAATGTTTACATGTGTTTTTTGGAAATGTGGTTGGGGAATTTCTGTACATTCCATATAATCAAGAGCTGAGGGATTCCTTCCTCACTCCCTAGAAGACCTGCCTTCAAAAGAGGGTTAAAGAGAATTTGAAATAGCAGGGAGCGCCCTCCTCCATGTTTGTGGGGCTATAATGCAACATCCTCACTCCCTGTTGGTACCTGCCCAGCCCCATCACTCAGCAGTTGTGTGAAATGCAATCTAAACTGAATGCTTCTGAGACTCAGTTTCTCCACCTCCCACCCTGCCCACCGCCAATCCACCCTCCACACTGCAGAGCAGATCATGCCCTCTCTTTCCCACCAGCAACCCCCTCTGTGACTTCCTGTTGCCCTTAGAACCCATCCTAAACTCCTAAACCAAGATTGACAGGACCCTGCTCCTGTCATCTCATTCCACACACATCCCAGCCTATGATCCAGCACATTGGCATTATGTCAACACCTCGGACACATTAAGCTCTTCCCCACCCCTCCACACTTACTATTTTTTTGGCTGTGTTCTTGCCTTTCCTGAGCTCTTTTGCATTAAGGAATCTGACCTTTCATTGTTTAAACCAGGAAAACTCTCACCTCCTCAGAACGGCCCTCCCTGACCCTATCAAAGATCCCTCCCACTTTATTTTCTATCACAGCACCTTGTGTGTGGTCTTACTTGCATTTATCACAGTCTGTGATTGTTTTGTTTAATTGCTTTTTGCCTGTCCCTCCCACTAGAGCCTAATTTCCATGAGAGTGGGGACCTGCCTGTCTCTTTGATTGTCATATCTTTAGCATCTAGCCTAATCCTTGGCACTTAGTAAGCACCCAGTATTTGTCAAATGAATGAATGAATGAATGGATTTGCAAAATATGTATACTGGTTGCTCCTTCAAGGCTGTTATAAAAATTAAAATATGTGAAAACCCTTGTTTTGGGGGTGAATTCAAAATTCAAAATTTGTATGTTGAAGTTTTAACCCTAGTACCTCAGAATGTGACTATATTTGGAGATAGTGGCCTTTAAAGAAGTGATTAAGTGAAAATGAGGCCTTCATATGGGCCCTAATTCAATCTGATGAAAGTCCTTATAAGAAAAGGAAATTTGGACACAGAGAGACACCAGGGATGCGCACACTGAGGAAAGACCATGTGACCACGTGAGTTCTTACAGAAGGCGGCTGCTTTCAAGCCAAGGAAAGAGGCCTTGGAGGAAGCCAAAACTGCCAGCACCTTGATCTTGAACTTCTAAACTCTAAAACTTTAATAAAATTTCTGTTATTCTATCCACCCTGTCTGTGGTATTATGTTATGGTGGCCCTAGCAAACTAATATAGCAAGCCATAAATTAAACTGCATTAAGTATAAGTAACAACTTAATATTTCAAAGAAAAACGGTTAGGGACTGATGGGGGATCAAAATAGCAAGTGGTTCAAGGTATTGATTTGAAGCAACAGAATTTGAGGAGCTAATTTCTAAGGCCAGAAAAGCAGGGAGGACTTCACAATTCATGGGGTTCAAGGACAAAAGGAAAATGTGGGGCCCCTTTGTTCACAACACAGGAAAAACCGTGCCATTAAATATACTAAAATATAAAGCTTTCTCTTTTTTCTTTCAAGTTAAGGATTCTCTCTCCCATCTTATGGTGTTTCATATTCGTTATTTGGTGCTGATCTAAGAATAACTTAAGATTATGAGCATGAATTTTACCATTCGTCTTTATATTGTGCAATGTTAGTGTTAAGGGCAAATATGAGCGTTGAACGCAATTGCAGAATCACTGAAATTGCACAATTTGTGTTTTGTAGCTCACACACGTATGGATATCCTTGTTACGGGAACAGCACAAATGCTGCAAAAATAAATAGCTCGATTGTTTTTATTTCACTTCTTGATCTGTGCATATCCTACCTACATGGCCCGCCTTTGCCTCACTGATGAGCAAGGAAGAACGGAGAGACAAAGGAACTACAGGTTGCCCTACCTCTCCCTTTCCCCCCATGTTACAATTTCAGCCTAAGTGCTGGCTAATTCATGGAAGTAGCATGAATAAGGATATGATGGGAGGTCCTTGGTCGTTTGTGTTTCTCAGAATGCCATTGCCTTCTCCTGTGTTCCAAGCAGGTTCTGATTTGAACAGAAGCGTGGCCTCTCAGTGGCAAATGTAACACACTCACCTTGTACACACTCTGTGTCTCGCTGAACTTCATGCATCGTGGGTACAGCTGAATTCTGTGCTCAGGGGCATCGTGAATGCTCCATGGGAGGCTGTGTACGTTATTATAAGCATCTCGTCTGTTCCCATGCATGTGCCATTGTCCCACTGGACTTTACTGACAAAACACAAGTTCAAAGATAAAATCATTAAGACTTTCAAGATGGCACAGCAGAGCAGAAACCCTGAGTCCCTGTGCAAGTGCACAGAATGCAAAAAGGGAAAGGGAAGCCACCATTCAAGAGCAAAGAAATTAAGTGGGCTCTTGGCTGATTGCAGGCAAATTCCCCAACAGCAAACATGCTGCAGAGATCCCTCCTGTAAAGAAGCGCCAAGTTCAGTGTCCCAGTGTCCAGCCCTTAGGAAGGGAGACAGGACTTAGCAATTGCTTGCAATGAATTTTCACTCTTGGTGTACAGTACCCCGGGTCTAGTGAGCTTCATGAGAAGAGACTGAGAACCTATAAAACACAAAACCAGGGAACTGTTCTCAATCTTCTTTGGGAACTCACCCTGTTTCTAAGGTAAGAACTACCTGGACCTGTGAGTCCCAGGAGAACACGCATCTCTTTAACAAGGCAGAGCCTGGATAGGTGCCTTGCTAAGACCGCGAAGAGGTGGCTGGAGACAGCCAGGTGCGAGGAAATCCTGAGCTGGACACCTGGAGACCCCCATCGGAGACCAGCTCTGATAGTAAGCGTGTGGCTTTAGTCAACTCAGAGTCTCATTTCTGTCTTTTGCAAAACAAGAGAGTTGGATGTGATGATTCCCCAAGGGCCCAGACTGAGCTAAAAATAACCAGAACCAGCAAAACTGTGTGACAGAGAAGGCAGAGAGGAAAGAGTGACAGAGTCACATGCAATAACTTGACCGTGCAGATGAACTGGAGACACTTTTAGAAACCACGGTGGGCTGGTCCTGACCGGCTCTTCACAGGTCTTGAAAGTTCCCTGGCTTCTGTGGTCTGCCTTGTTCCAGGGCGCGGGAATGTGGGCTGGGCCAGCAGCCCCAGCAGCTTGCTTCCCGCCTCCCCACCTGGCACCGTGCCTTTTGCCCTGTTACCCTCTAGTCTACCTTTGGCCTAGTTTGTGACCCTGGGCCACAGGAAGATCCTAAGGACTTGTGACCTCCCTAACTTTGTGTCACTCCTATGTCCCTTACTAACCCACCTCTGGCCTCTGACCACCTTACATCCCCAGGAACATTGCTGGAAGCAAAGCCTCAGGTGGCAAGAAGGTTAGGAAGAAATCACCGGGGCTGATCACCTGAGATCTAGCGCTGATGCTGATGAGCTGGGGGTGACCTCCATCAGGTGCCTTCTTCCTGTGGTCACGTGTGTTTTTCCCTCCCCAGCATCTCTTCTCAGGTGGCAGCACCCCGTTTTTCACTTGTGCAGATGGGAACACTCCTCCCCTTTATGAAATCCTAATTTTCTTTTTAATTTTTATTTTTCTATTACAGTTTGCATTCAATGCTATTTTTTTAAAATATGTTTTTATTGATTTTTTAGAGAGAGAGGAAGGGTGAGGGATAAAGGGATAGAAATATTGAGCTCCCAAAACCAGGCATGTGTCCTGACTGGGGAATCAAACCCATGACCTCTTGGTTCCTAGGTTGACGCTCAACCGCTGAGCCATACTGGCCAGGCATGAAATCCTAATTTTAAGTGGACTCGACCCTTCCCCCCATTCTATAAGTAAGCTCTCACTGCCCTGATCCAATGGGCAAGTCTCGCTTTTCTGGCCACAGAGATGGGTCAGGGCTAAGACAGGACCGGTTAGAGCCAATGAGAACACTTGAGATCTCTACAAGGGCTTCTGGGAGAGAAACATTCTTTACTCTTCGTTAGATTTGAAGGCGTGAGCCTGTGAGGCTCACAGTTACTGCAGCCATCCTGCTCTCATGAACCTGGGCCAGTCAGAGAGTGAAGCCAGCAAATGTTTGAAGAAAAGCAGAAAGACGAGTAGAGACACTGTGTCTCAAAGACATTTTCTGAGCCTCTGGATCCAACTGTGCCTGAAGCCAAAACCACTCTCAGATCTAAGCCAATAAATCCCTTTGTTTATCGAAGATGGTGTAAACTGAGATTTCGTTCCCTTGTAAGAATAATAATCCCAACTGCTACCCTTTATCTCTTTGGACCTCAATTTTCTCTTCTGTTAAATGGCTATTCTGTCGACAGTAATTAGCATGGGACAGCAAATGAATATTCTGTTTTCAGGAGTGGCCATAAGCTAGGTTGGTAACACAGACAATTTTTCAAAACACCGAGGACTCATTTCTTTAAATCCAGCGTCAGACCTCATGCATTGTGTGCATGTTACATGGCAGACTTTAGCATATGCAGTAATAATTGTTCGTAATTGTTCATGTATAATGTCATTCTGTATTTCTAGCCCAGGTCTCTCTTCTGAGTCTCAGATGCCATTTCTGACTGAAGGAATATGGGACATTTCCATGTAGATGTTTTTACAGTCATCTCAACCCAGCGGGTCCCAAAATGAACGTGGATCCTCCAATCTTCTTGTGTTTCCAATAAAAATTAATGACACCACCGTTCACCCAGTTGCACAAGCCTGAACCTATAAGTTGCCCTCTCCTCCGTCTCTTCCTTCACAATGCTTTCCACCTGCAGGCCTCAGAAGTCTACCTTCAAAATAACTCTCATATTTTTACCTTTCTCTCCAACTCTCCTGCCACTGCTATAAGTAGGGCGCACCAATATCTTGCCCAACCACTGAAAAAAAATTTCTAACCGGTCTAGAGATGGCTCTCTCTTTCTGGCTTCTGGTTTCAGCCCCCTCCCCTCATCCCTTTGGGCCTAGAAGTAGTGATAACTCTGCTGCTTCTATCCCTGGATGGCCACCTGATCCTGTGTGGCCCTCTTTGTGAAGATCGTCCTAATGGGAGGGTGTCCTCTGTTTCCTAGCCCTTATGCTCTTCTCATGGAGCTCTTCGCTGCCCACAAGCTGACCCCTGAGATGACTCCCTCTCCCTTCTGCTCATCCTCTCCTGGACCTCTGATCGTGAAGGCCAGAGGGGAAGAAGGAGGAGGATGCCAAGAGGTCCCCTGTGGCAGGGCCAGTTTTGACTGTTCGGAAGCCCTGAGGATTTGTGGGGAGAGGAGTGTTCTGGCACCAACTGTTGCCAACTCTTAAATATGTTGTGTGTTTTTAAGTTGAGAGAGGAAGGGAGCAGGAGAGAGAGTTGGAAACATTGATGAGAGAAACACCTATCGGCTACTGGGGACCAAGACTGCAACCTGGACATGTGCCCTGACTGAGAATCGAACTGGCGACCTCTTGGTGCATGGGATGATGCCCAACCAAGTGAGCCACACCGGCCAGGCTACTGCTAACTCTTTAGAATGTGAAACTGGCTTCTCTTTGGCCATTGTTGGGACCCTCCTTGTCAATGCTCGAGCAGTAGCATCAATGTGACCATCCTTTGATAGACAACCTTCTGGTGCAGGATAAAGCTCCAACCACACAGAGCTTTGTCACCAGAGATCTTTCTAAGGCTAGTTGATATTTTCTGTTTATTAAGTCTTACTAAAGCTTTGCCTTGAATGCTTATGGGTGGACAATATTCAGGTAGCTAGCAGTTGATCCTACCTGGAGGCAAGACAGGTGAGGGAAACAGCAACCCCAACCAATCAGACCCAGTTAGTAGTGAATTCCCTGCACCTGAGAATGCCCAATTTGTGCAGCGCGTTACAGTTTAACAAGGGCTTTCATCCCCCAGTGCCTGGCACATAGCCAATGATCAATACATATTTGTAAATGATTGAGTGACTCTGTAGAGTCATTTTCTCCTCCTCAGAATCACCCTGAGAAGAGGGGTTACCATCCCCACTCTACAGAAAGGGATAAAAGTGCCCAAGGTGGTGGAATAAGTCTCCTGAGACCACACAGCTGCCACCAATAGCGGCTCCATCCAGAACCCAGGTGTGCCAGGCCCAAAGCCAGTTTGTTTTGAGCAGACTGTGGCCCCCTGTCAGAAGGGGACAGGGCTCCTGGTTCGAGTCAGAGGTCAGGTTGCGTGCCACCTTCCTCAGCAGGCACTACTACGGCAGGGTTGGAAGCTGCCTGGGGTGGGTGGTGGGTAGGGGGTAGGCAGAAGTTCAGGCTGCTGACCAGCTGGGAATTGAGTAAAAAGAAAAAGAAAAAGACATCTCAGTGCCAAGACTCCAGGGAAATGTTTGTTGACTTTTTGCTTCATATCCACCACGTCCAACTGGGCTTTGAAGCTAACTTTTTTGATAGAAGGGCTCCCTGGGGTGGGTGGGGAGTTCACGGCCTTGTTACTGTGGTTCTCTGGGCAACTGCAAGCCCAGAGCAGCGCCAGGATGATGCCTGAATTGCGCAGAAAGTGGAGGGAACTACGGAGAAAACAGAGAGCACTCTGGGAAAAGCGGAGCCAGAACAACAAGAATTAAAGGGCAAAACAAGAACCGGTACAACGGGCATCCGTACCGTGCCTTCAGGATGCCAAGGGCCCCTCTCCCAGTGTCCTTCACCACCCAGTTGTCCCGGTCACACTGCACTAGGAGGGGCCCAAAGGGACCAGCAGCCCTAGCTCTCTGCCAGATCTCTTAAACTGGACTTCTGGGTGGAGCAATCTGCAGATGTGGATATGGATGTTCACTCACCTGCTCAGAAGCTTTCCTGGCTTCCATCACCAGCAGAATGAAGTCTGTGCTTCCTCACAGAGCTCACAGGCGCTCCCGAATCTCAGCTGCCACTGCCAACAATTTTCTTGAATGTGGGCATTTGTGCAGGTGTCCTTCGTTGGCTAACTCCTAGTTATCCTGAGGTCTGAGCCTCAGTGTTACTTTCTCCAGGGACCCCATTTCTACCCCATGTTAGTCCCAGTGTTCATTCTATATGTTCTCATGGAACCAAGGACAAATAAGAGAGGAATTGGCAATGTCTCTAGAAGAACCTCCCAGCTCATCAAGCAAGGAGGGAAAAGGGAAATGACCAAGTAGGATATTTAAGCAAAGAGCTTAAGCACAGAAAGCCAGAGCAATAAACGACCCATAATCCAGGGGTTGCCAAGAAGCACATCGCCTGCCCCATGATGATCTCTGCTGGAAAGAGGGGCTTCCTTGGGAGTGATGGAGAGATGTGGCGATGTCCTTACATAGGAATGAAAGTAGTGAATAAAAACCCACCAAGTGTCTGTGCCTGAATAGAGGTCACACTCACATGAGTGAGTGGATAGATCACCAATGAGGCGGACAGAGTAGCCTGACTAGAAGGAGAAGCTCTTCTCAAGCTCCAGAAAGGCAAGAATGCAGGGCACTGTTGCCTAATTTTCCCAGGGAAGCCAGAAGTCCATCTGGGGTGTGTGTGTGTGTCCTTAAATTTCCCCAAATTGTTTATATTTTTTATAGTCACTGACCAGGCCAGAAAAACATCTTGTATGTAGCCCAGAGATGCCAGTGTTTGACCTTTGCACCAAGAAACCTGGCCTCACATGGGTCTGTTTATCTAAACTCGACGAAACCAAAGCTCCAAACAGCATGAGTCACCCGTAGAGAGTGATCAATACATGAATGACTAAATGAGAACAGAGACTTGTCTGTATCAATTATTGGCACATAACAGCTGGCCAATAAAAAGCTGCTGAGTGGGAGAGAGAAAACATTAATAATGAAGGTATGCCTTGCAGTTCAAGATTGCTACCACTAGATGGGGGAGTTTTTATTTATTTATTTAAAAAAATTTTTTTTAAATTTCTGTTGAAAGCTTTGTTTTGTTGGAGATTCCCGAGTGGGAGGATTTACCATAGAACCAAACAGTTCTCTAGAGAAGTAACATCTTTTATTAAGATAGTTTTATGGGTACGTCTACAAGTCATGCATACTTAGTTGAACATCCCACAAATACCAATAACTGTTTTCTCACTTTCCACCCTGTCGGCTCCAGTTACAAAGTCATGAGAAGTTGTTGTTTCCTTTGGCATTAGAAACAGAGAAGGATCACTACATGTGGAGGGGGAGAGGTTGGGTACTCAAGAAGCTCACAGTCTTTTGGGGTATATAGGCCTTTAACCCAGTTACAATACCATGTATTTGACACTATAACTGTGTTTATATGGTGCTTTGTAGACACAGAGGAGAGAGCCACGCTCCCATCTTGGCTGAGGAGGGTGTAGGAAGTCCTCAGAGGAATAGCTCCTGGGCTGGATGGACCTTGAAGGATGAGAAGGAATTCACCAAGGTACCAAGGCTGGAAGGATATGCTCTCATTCATCTAATAGCCAGGAGCATCTATGTGTGCTCAGCACTCTGCTGGCCGTCGGGTTCAACCGTGAACAGCACACCAGGGCTCTGTCCTTAAGGAGCTCACAGTGCAGTAGGAGAGATATTTATTAATCAAGGGAGGAAGTGATTTTTTTAAAAAATTACAATTTGTGGAAAGAATGAGGAAGGAAAGTGGTCAGATGCTGAGATAAAAAATAGGAAGCAAGATCTGTATGATTCAGAGTGGTTGAGAGGCCTCTCCTCAGAGGTGACATTGCAGCTGCAATGGAGTCCCATCTCCAGGAGCACTTTAGCCTTGTACTTTTCCATTTCACAAATATTTAGGAAGCACTTATGAAAAGCACCTGTCATACAAGCAATGTGGGGGGTCAGGAGGGTCTCTGCTCCTAGCAGAGAGAATAACAAATGCTCTCTGGGAAGAAGACCTAGCCATGGTGAAACCATTTGTGAAAGGTGGGGAACCCTCCCTGTATATTGGAGGAACCATAAAGAGTTTCTGTCATATTAGGATGTGCAGTGGGAAAGGGAGGCCCAAGGCCAAAGACATGGGCTGTGTCCCATGGGCAGAGGAGCCCAGACTTTGTCTTAAAACCCAGTCCCTCCCAAACAAGGGTCACACCCATTACAACTTCACCGTTTCTGCCGGATCCTCATCCCATCAGAACTATTATTTCCTTATTTTTCTTTCAATAGACTTAATATTTTACTTAAAACATTTTAAAGAAAACAATATTATTGCTGTTACTGTATATTAAAAAACACACACAGTATCATTGGCCATTAAGAGCAGGCAACCAGAAAAATGAATACAAGACCAAGAAAATGTACCAATTTCCCACGTGGTCCACATCGTATACTTTAGGATGTAGCAGTGGAAGACTTGGGGGGATTTTAATTAGAAAACTGAGGAGAGGAGATTGCATTTTAGCAATGAGTGCTGAAGGTATTATTCCATTTATATCTCCTACAAAATATGGGATGATGATCCTGGCAGTGGTAAAAAGGGATTTTCCCAGACAAAAACTCTCCCCTCCCCCCCCCCCAAGGGCTTTCCAGTGAGAGTTATATGAGAGCCCTGGTGACCAGCAGGCTGCTCTGTAAGAACTCGGAGAGCCACTAGATAAGGACGACCCCGCTCACTGAAATGCCCATGTTGAGTGTCATTTCCTCCAGCTTCAGGTTGCTTAGCTACTTGGCAGATGGTGAATAGAGAGATTTAGATAAAGCTCCTGAAAATGAGGAGCTAGCTCATAATTCTTGACTGGGGAAAGCCACCATACAAAATGTAAAAGACTCTTCGGCTCTTCGTGCAGACTCATACTTGGAAGCTTAGAGAGAGGTCCCACTCACCCACCCGTATCCGGGAGCACGTTGGCCTTGTGCTTTCCCACTTCACAAATACTCAGGAAGCACTTATAAAAGTCAGACACCGTGCAGAAATCAAAAGGGCGACAAATTCAAATGTCTAGCAGGTGTCAGGAGAGGAATATTAGTGAAAGATGTGGCCCAGTGTGAGACAATAGGGAGTGGTGGGGACTGTAGTGAATTGGAGAAGACAACCCCCATGTGAAAGGGGAACTTGCTCCTCAGCTCCAGTCAATCCTAGCTATGCGGGAACTTCAGATATTTCAACAGAAAAAAAAAAAAAAAAGGCATTGCACAATGGTCATTATATTTAGGGGAAAAGTTGGGAGTGGGAGGAATACCTTTTGAATTTTAAAAGCTGGCAAATAAATTTAAAAAGTTTAAAGCTCTCTGAGAGCCAAGAAAAATACATCCACAGATGGATGCAATCCAGGGGCCAGTGGGTGACCTCTGGGTGTGACAGAGTCTCAGCCTTTTTTGGGGCTTGTGTGTGAGGAGATAAGACGTGTTCATAAATAACTCCAATAGAGAAGGTGGTGATAAGTGTAGTGTGAGCAAGACACAGTCTAAGAATTCAGAGGAGGGAGGCATGAGGGAGGAGCAAAGCCCTAAGTGGGGAGTAGGCTTCTCTCCTAAAGCTCTTTCTGGCCAGGCATCAAGAAACCCACCAAACCCAATGAGGAAGGAAGGAGAGAGGCATCCCATGAGCTCAACGGTCAGGTCAGGGAAATAGCTGACCAGGCCAGGCCTGCGCATCACTGTATCCCAGGGAATGTTTTCAAGATGACCATGCCTAGCCCTTACCCCAGACATCCTAAGTAGGAATTTCTTGGGTTGAGAATCTAAAAAATGTCTCTTCAGTTCATTCTCATTAGGATCCCTCCCTAACGACCTCTGCTTTAAGGAGGTGCCCCCCAAACGCTAACTAAAACAACAAATGTGACTCTTTTGCCCTTCCTGTTCCCTTACATTCAAACTAACTAGGACCCCTGGCGTGTGTAGGCTGCACCTGCACAAGGGACCCCCAGCTCTGGGCCTTGGGAAAGCACTGTATCAGCCCAGAGGAGGAGGTACCTTCTTATTCAGGTCCAGTTGGGGCAGCCACATTTTGTTACTCACACAAAGGCACCCTGTGTTTGTAGCATAGGAATGGCTGCATTTCCAAGCCATCTGCCTCTAAACATTATCCAATAACAACTTCTGTAACTCTTATGGTGACGCAGGTTGTCAGAAAATGCAGCCAAAAGCATATATTGAATTTGCTTGGAACTGAAGATGAGATTTTCTATTCAGCACCATGATGTAAATTCAAGTTCACCTACATTTTTCCAACTTATAACTCAAAGTCCTACCAGAATCTTTCCACCGATGCCTCGGTTTTTCAGCTTCTTTCAGGCATTCTTCCTCCAGTTTTCACATCAAAGAAACCCAGCGAGCAGGCCCCGTGGTTTCACTGTTATTGTTGCCACGTGAGAGGTTTTTCTGGGCTCGGAACCTGCTGCCCCTCTCCCCCCGCCACACACAGATCATCCCTCCTAAGGGGTTGCTTATCTAAACACCCATTTACCCTAACAACCCTGGCTTCAAACTGTGCACCTTCCCAAAGAAGACACGCAAAGAATGTGGTGCTCCATTCGTTGTTTGAATCACATACATTTCAGCGTCTAGGAAGCTTTTCACATGCAGAGGGTGCTGGCTTCCCTAGGGTGCCCCTCCTCTTCTTTCCCTTCCAGATCTCAGGAAAATTGTGAGTTCTAAGCCGTGAAGTGGAAAAGACTTGGGACAATAGAGAAGCCCCTGTACTATTAAAAATTAGTGAGGCCCAGCCGGTGTGGCTCCATGGTTGAGCGTCGACTTATGAACCAGGAGGTCACGGTTATATTCCAGGTCAGGGCACATGCCCAGGGTTGCAGGCTTGATTCCGGGGGGAGGGGGGGGCATGCTGGAGGCAGCCAATCAAGGATTTTCTCTCATCGTTGATGTTTCTATCTCTTTCTCCCTCTCCCTTCCTCTCTCTGAAATAAATAAAAACATATGTTACAAAAATTAGTGACTCCATAGATCACTAGCAGCTGTCATTAAAATAGAAATAGTTGCAAACTACATGTGCTGCCCAAAATAAGATGAGGGGAATACCCTTGATTTCTGCCAGAGGAACTGCCCCCCAGGAAACAGGAAGTTGTCCACAGGCTAGAGATGCCCAGTCAGTTCGATCATGCCCTGGCGTACTTGACAAGGGATAACAAGCCCTTTAAACACCATTACTTTGTGTCTCATGTATTCTGTAGTTTATAGTTTAGAAATCTGTTTATACTCACTGACTCATTTCATTTCACTGCAATCTTGAGCAGTGGGTAAAGCAGAATTATTATACTCATTTTACGAAGAAACTCGGAGCAGAGAAAGGATTGCAGTGGATAAGTTGTGTGGCTGCCAAATGTCCCTTTACCCTTTTCCTAGTTCTCCCTGGGGGACACCCTCCCCTGTTCTCTGTCGCTGTGCTTCGCGAGGCTCTGACAACACCATTCATCACTCCCAGGATGGGGCGTGTGAATCAGGGCATTCGATTCTTTAGGTCCCATCAGTGGCTTCAGGGTTGGGCATGTAGACTTGGCCAGAGTGAATGAGAGGGAAGAGCACTTTCACTGGTTGGGGGAGAGATGTGCCCACTTTCCTTCTTACCTTCTTTCCCTCTCTGGGAAAGAAGCAAACACAGAGGACAGTAGAACCACCCGAAGGTGAAAGACTTGGTCCAGGTGACATGATTGACTTCCCTATCTTTGAGCAATAACCTTTCCTTTTTATTTTTATTTTTTGCTTAAAACTAACTTGTGCTGGGTTTGCATACTTGGAACTGACACGTGATTCAAAATGCTTATGATGTCCATTTCCCCATAACTTCACTTGGCTGGTGGGCACATAGTGCTCTAGCCCCCCTCTGGCATCACCCTTCTGTATTCAAGCGTGTTGTCATGGCAATCTCCCTCTAAATTTCAGGGAGAGAAGTGTGAGGGAGGAAATGTAGCTCACTCCTCTTTATGTGGCTACTGACCAGCTAGTGGATTGCATACCCTTGGCTCAAGTGCACCCTTCCTTCCTGACCCGCCCCACAGTGGCCAGAGGGTGGGGGTGGGGAAAGGCCGATGGGCAATAAGGCACAGGACATGGCCACTTAAGCAGCAGAAGCTTGCAAAGGGCAGCTCCCTTGGAAAGAGGCTGTAGGCGTAGTAAGCCTTCCTGTAGCACCAGCGCTTCCCCATGGAGTCTCAGAGACCCAAACATTCTTGAGCATCTTATGATAAAGCTATAAATTGGAAATTTGTGGTCATTCAAACGTTTTTAGTAATTGCATCACTTCCATTACTGCCTTATGAGATTTCAGTGCCTATATTTGTTGAGTTTATAAGCAAATTGCCCTCGAGTAATAACACTTAATTGTTTAGGCTAATGAAAAAAAAAAAAAAAAAAAAGAGGCAGTCTGAATAAGTGATGTGTTCACATCAAGTGACAGCGAATGACACCACAGAACTTTAGGGAACAACTGTTTTTGCAACATTGCAAATAGAAAACCTCTGATGGTCAAGCTGAGGCTCAAGGGAGTGGAGACGAGGCAAACCCTCCAGGACTGTGTCAGAGTAAGCGCCAGCAGAGACTTCCTTCCAGCCAAACAGAATTAGCCACCATAATAAATTCTGCCCATGTAAATTGTAGTTGTTTTGTCATTTCATTTGCATTTAATTTATAACTTTGTTTTTATTGTTTCAGTAGTGCACACGCTATAAAATGAGCCACATATTCCTACTCTTCTGTGTTGGTGTGTCTGCAGGTAACATTGAAATAGAAGAAACAGGTCAACCCTGGGAACTGTGAGAAGCGTCTGTTTCCCCTTAAAGGTGTTGGTCAGCCTCTCAAGCTTGACAACTATCAATGCAGTGACTCTCTCAGAACTACCTCCTGTTCCTGCCTCCTTCCTTGTGGCTTTAGCCACACAGTGCCTTCTGGTGGTCCTTCCTGCCTCTGGTCTCTAAACCTCCTGACCCACCAAGCACAGAGCTAATGGTCCTAATCTACTTTCTTCATGTTGGTTTTAGACTCAAACCCCCAATAACTCCTTTCTGGCTATCATGTGTAAGTCTAACGTGTCTCCCTAACATTCAAGTTCCAAGCCTGGCCCGACATACCTGCTTTGCTTTCCTCACTACAGACATCCAATAAATAACGGGTGAATGAAGATTTCCCAATGTGTTCCTCTTTCTACTATAGATGACTAATAAAGTGAGTTCCTCAATTAGGCATCATCTTTATTTTTCAACTGAGAAAAAAGTAAAAATCTTGACTGGTCACAATCAATATTCAATAAATAGTTGCTAAATATATTAGCCATTCAGTCCACCTCTCACTGTTAATGGAAAAATTATATCCTCAGTGGAAACATCCATTAGAAGTCAACTTCAAAAGAAGAGGCCTTTGGGGATACCAAAAAAGTGTCCAAGTATTAATATTTAAATGTCATTTCAGAAAAATCTGTAATGCTTTGGTCCTCCAAAGTATCCTCTCTCTCTCATTCTCCGTGACACGAAAACCTTTGACCTTGGCTGGAGACCTTCTACTTCTCCCTACAGTTGGAATCTTCTTGAATTCAAAGTTGATAATGTGATCCAAGTGCTTATTATTACTATTTCTGCATCCGTGCCTCACAGAAAAAGCCAAAGTAACCCAGCAAATCCCAGGGGACTTCCTTAGGCAACACTCTGTACACGGCCAAGTTTCCATGTACAGGAAGGAACTTATTTTCTTGACAAGTAGATTTGTGTAATTTCAACATAAAGAATTATCCAACTCAACTTTTAGCCCATGTGTTTCCACACATTCGAAGGAGTTACAAAGAAATTACAAACCAAAAATGTTGAAAACTTTCTGGTGAGCAGAACATAAACAAATACAAAATACAGTCCTGTTTATCACAAAACGTCATGAGGAGGCCCCCAGGACTCAGAGGAGCTGGTGCTGAGGGAGAATGCATGTAGTCACCCACTCACCCACTCATTCAGGTCAATCACAGGTACGTGTATGGTCTTTGTCTTTATAGTGCCTACATTCTGATGGAGAGCTAGGCCTGTGTTTTACTATTTACTTTCAATTTGTTCCCTTAGTTTTTGTTCTGTTTTTCCTTTCCTGTTTTTATTAAGGATAATTTAACTATTTTGGAATTCCATTTTTTCTATTAGCTACATTCTTTTTAGCTACATTCCTTTGTATTGTTGTTGTTATTTACTATTATTATTATTATTATTATTATTATTATTATTATTATTATTCAGGGGAGCATTAGGGGATTGCTACCCACATTTTTAACATTTCAGTCTCCTTAGCATTAATATTGTGCCACTTTATGTTAAATGAAAGAAACTTGCAACCACATAAGTCCATTTACCGTGCCACCTCCCAACACTGGTCCTTTATGCTTTAGTTGTCAGAGTTTTTTCATATGTAAATATTATAAGCCCCACAATTCAAAGTTACATTATTTGCTTTAAACAGTCATATGTACTTTAAAGATGTAAAGAGAAAAAAATGCTTTTTAAAAAAATACTTACTGTCCTGTTACCTCATATCTGGAATTATTTTCTTACTGAAGAGCCACATTTCAATCTGGTGTGATTTCCCTTTGGCCTGGAGAACTTCTTTTGGTTTTCCTTGTAGCATAGGTTAGTGGATAATAAATTATCTAGTTTACTTTTATCTGAAAATATTTTTATTCATCTTAATTCTTGAAAGATGAGTGCTTTAACTGATGTAGAATTCCGAGTTGACAAGTTAAGCTTGGCTGTCTCCTTCTCTCTCTCTTTCTCTTTTATTTTCATCATTTTCAAGACAGAGCTTCTTTCTCCTCTGGAATCCATCATCACCAAGGAGGAGTTAGAGGTGGTTCCTAGTGTTGTTCCCTGGTGGAATGTGCCATTTCAAAATTTAATTTTATTTTTTAGCAATTTGACTATGATATACTTAGATATGGTTTTCTTTGTATTTATTTTAAATATTTTGAGATTACTGTTCTCCTTGAATCTGTAAATTTGTTCCTTCAAAGATTTTTTTCTGTTCTAGTCTCTTAATCCTTTCCTTCTCATATTCCTTATATTTTTGTTCATCCTTTTTTATATGGCCCCACAAGCCACAAAAAATATATTACATTATTTTTAGTCTCTTTTCTCTTTTCTTTAGATTGGATTATTTCTATTGCTCTATCTCCAAGTTCATGGACTCTTCTTTCTGTAATCTCTCATCAGCTGTTAACTCAGTCCAGCACATTTTTTATTTCAGACTAGTAACCTGGTGCACAGATTCGTGTGCATTGAAAGGAAATTAATTAGAAGGTGGCCAGCAGGACGGGACTGGGTGAGATGGGCCGAACATGCCCTGGAGCCAACCTCCTGCGGTCCCTCCCTTGTGTCTGTGGAGTGAGCGAGATCCCTCCAGCAGGTGGGGTCCCTCAGCCTGGCCTGCGGGGATTGGGCTGAAACAGGCTCTCTGACATCCCCCAAGGGGCCCCAGAGTGCAAGAGGGCACTCCAACAAAGTTGCTGTCATATGGAGTGTGGAATGCAAACACAAGTGTGCAGAAAACCAGATTCGGGTCTGACAGTGCCCCAGCAACAACATAACCCACGGCCAAAGGTGGAATTGCATGGCCCCACAAGAAATTGGGCTCCCTCCTTTCTGGTTTCAGGGTGCATCACCCAAGAACCACCACTGCCAAGTCTCTGCAGCTCAGCAGCTCCTGTGTTGAGTGTCTGCCCCCTGGTGGTCAGTGCATGTCACAGCGACTGGTCAGACAGTTGGACACTTAGCCTTTTATATATACAGATGTTGTATCTTTCTGCTCTAGAATTTCCAGTTTTTAATAGTCTTCTTTTTTTTTTGAGATTCCTTATTTGTTTATGTATTACAACAATTACTTTACTTTGCATTCCTGAACATGGTTATAATAGCTGCTTTAAAATTTTTATCTGTTAACTCCAACATCTGGGTCATCTCAAAGTCAGTTTCCTTTGATTGCCTTTCCTCTCAAGTATGAGCCACAGTTCCCTGATTCTTTATATGCTAGTAATTTAGATTGTATCTAAGACACTGTGAATGAAACATTGTAATGAGCAGCCATTGAAGTGCTTTAAGGAAAGAGATGTGATACTCATATCTTTGTCTCAGAAGGAAGTGTGCTGGCTACTGCATGGAGAACGGAGTGGCTGTGGAAGGCTGCTTCAGAAATCCAGGAAAGGTGTATTATTAACCATTACTAGAAAGATGCCAGTGCAAGTTGGAATTAAGTAGAGTAGGCTGCAATAAGAGACCTGGAAGGGACTTTGACATCGGCTGCCTATAGGGGCATCTTTTTCTGGATGATCTACTGGTACTTTTTACCCAACAGGCCAAACAGAATGCCATTCACCAACTTCCAAAGAGAGAAATCTCAATAATGCCTGATGCTTCCTGCTTTTCACTCTCAACAGTCAACTACTTGCCAAGTCCCAGCAATTCTTCCCTTAAGATTTCCTTTTCACCTACTACCACTGATTACAGAGCCTTATCCTTTTTCACCTAAATGAGTAAAATAGCCTCCTACCAGACACTCCTATTTCCAGTCTCAATCGTCTCTATCTGTCTTTGACTCTGCTTCCAGGCCCATCTTTTCCAAAGATCCAGTCTACTTAGGTCATTTCTATTCAACAATTTTTCAGTGCCCCTATTTGGGACAAGAGAAAATCCAAATTCCATAGCATGGCATATAATGCTCACGCCATGTGACTCTTTTCCTCTTCTTTTTCAGCAAATGCACCTCTTACCTGCTGGACAAAAAAGGAGGAAATGGTGACCAAGATCTTTGTCCTCTCTTTGCCAATAGTCTAATGAGGGAGGCAGAGACCATTTCCAACTTCATCTCCCTCTACTGCCTCCTCTGCCCTCACTGCCCTCTCTCAATTTTCTCCAGCACACAGAATTATTTTGCCATTACTAACCACTTTATTCTGTTTCTTGATACCTGAGCCTTCTTTCCTTTCCTTCTTCCCTTTCTGTTAAGAAGACCTAAATCAAATTTCACTTTTGCTAACTCCCCACACCTTTGATACAATCATTTATTCTACCTATTCATTCAAATCTCAATTAAGAATCTATTTCTTGGGGAGATGTTTTTATACTGGTCCTTCTAACTTCACATTTAACTATCTGTAGCCTCTCCTGTTTCTTGCGGTAAAACTATAAAATCTTTAGGAGCAGGGAGCTGGTCTACGTCATCTTTTGTTCTGTCATCTAGCACATTGCCCAGCTCCCCGTCAACAGTCAATTGTTTATTTACTCTTTGACATTCTTCTCATTTACAAATGGGGAAATAAAAGTCCAGAGCTGGGAAGTGACAAGTCTTGCGAAATGCCTTGGACTTGTTTTATGATCACTGTCTCTAAGAAGGGAGGAAGTGGTCGATATTTCTCTGGGCAATACACAGGAAGGTGTTGTGGAAGGGGCAGGACTACATGGAAGCTGGTAGAAGTGAGCGTTAGAGGTATGCAAGCTGATCAGTAGCTTAATGGCTTTTACAAGCTGAATCTATGAACACAGATTGCTCACTGGAAACCAGAGGGGCTGCCATGAAAAGAGAACTAACCTGCAAGGGCAAAACCAAAACAAACTTGGATTCCATTCATAGTGTACATCTCCCTGTGTGGCCCTGGACACGCCCCCTCTCCTCTCTGGGTACCAACTTCTAATAATAAAATAAACAACACTAGTAACAACAACAACAACAATCACCATCACTTGGAGTTATTAAACCCTTACTCTGCTCCTGCTACTATTCTAAAGCCCTTATGTTTTACAGATGAGAAGATCTACGTTCAAAGAGTTGAAATAACTTGAACAAGGTTCCATAGCTAAGTGGTGGAGACAGGATTTTTGCTCCAGATGTTGGACTTGAACCTTAACTAGAAAGACTTTCAAGGAGTTTCTGTCACAACAAACATTGGCCATTCTCAAGCTCATTACAAAACTAGAGGCCCAGCGTATGAAATCTGTGCATGGGTAGGGTCCCTAGGCCTGGTCGGTGATCAGGGCCAATCGAGGCCTTCTGGCTGCTGACCGCAGGCCAGGGCCTTCCTTCCCCGGCTTCTTTCGTTCTGCGCTGACCCCTGGTGGTCAGTGCTCGTCATTGTGAGTGATCAAAGTCCCAGTCTCCTGGTAGAACTCTGGAGGGGACACTTTGCATATTAGGCTTTTATATAGAGAGATCCCTTTTCCTGTAAGGTGACTTACATGCCTAGCTCCCTCCCAGCTGGAAAACACCCACCTGGAAAATATGGGGATTATCTCTGGTCTGCACACACATGAAAGACATGAATCATTTGAGATTCTAGTTATGACCTGAATTAGCTGTGAAGGAAAATCATTATTTTTAAAAATAGTTTCTGCACACAGAAGTCTTATCTGAGTGGTCCTATATGTCATGGCTAGTTTCCATCTTTAAATATTATTAATCATATCAGCAATTTAGTAGAGCACCTGCACATACACTACCTTATCCAGTCAACACAGCCGCCTGCTTTCCAGGTGAGACACAGAGACTTTGCCAGCAAGTTTCCCCAAAGCTCACAGACAATAAATGGCGATGGTGTTTGAGCTCCAAAGACCCTTCTCTGCCATCTTCCCACCTCTGGAACACAGGTACGTAACAATTGCAGGTATGTCTACCTGTAATTTATGGAAACCACCGGAAATGTACTGGATTACTGAAATGTAAATACCTGCATTGCCCAAGTAATAAGGATCCCAATGTCTTTTGACTGGCTGCTTTTTTTTAAAAAAAAAAATTATTTTAGAGAAAGAAAGAAAGAAGGGGAGAGAGAGAGAGAGAGAGAGAGAAGGGGAGTGAGGGGTAGGGAGGAGAGAGAAAGAGAGAAAGACTTGTTACACTTATTTATGCATTTATTGATTCTTGTATGTGCCCTGACCAGGGATCGAACCTGCAATCTTGGTGTATTGGTATCACGACAACGCTCTAACCAACTGAACTATCCAGCCAGAGGTTGACTGGCTGCTTTAAAGCACATTAGAAGCCCAGTGTTAGGAAGGGCTCCAAAGGGCTAGAGGGCCCACCATTCCTCTCCTCTCTTCCACCCTCCAGTGTTTGAGGCGGTGGCTCAGCCTCCCACGGTGCCTCCCTTTAGCCTCTGAGCAGCTTTGAAGGTTATTAGCCCTCTTCTCCTGACTGAAAGCTGCTTCCTAACATTACCACCCATGGGTCCTCGGTCAGCCTTGTGCTGTCACCCTCTAGACATCCTTCAGGTAATTGATTTCAGTCCTCATCACCCTTGATTCTTTCCATTTCCTCCTCAAACTTGTCTGATCTCAACTTCCTCATCGAGAAAATGGGTAGATGGACTGGTTTTATCAGATCTCCATAAAGCGTTCCTCTTGTGACTTTCTGATATTTTAAATGTCCAAATAATTGTACCCCCAAACAAGCTTGCTCACTGCCAGGAACTCTGGGGGGAAAAAAAGTGTTTCCTAATATGTTGCCCATTGTGTCTTTTCCTTCCTTCCACTTTGTTTGTGTGTTTTTTCGGAGATGGAGAAGATAGTCCAGAGAAGGTGGGGCCTGCTCATTGTTGACGCTGCCATGCACTGGAGCAGGAACGGGGTCTGAAGTGGTCAGGGATGCTGAACGTCCCGAGCAGCCCCACCCTTTCCTACCTTGGCTTCTAGCTTCATTTCCAAATTACAGGGAAGTTTCCAGATAAAAATTCCGATTGACTGGCATTCGCCCAGGGCCCCACACAGCCTCCTCTCTGGCACCTTCTCGTCGATTCCTCATACATTTATGCGCGTCTGTGACTTCTACCACATTTCCTCTGATGAAGGAATAAAGCCTTTCTGAAATACTTCTGAAATTTATAGAGAAGACCAAATGTTTAGGAAACCTGATTAGAGCCACATACCGACTGGAGTGTGAAACAATGGTAACAATGAAAATAATAACAAATAAGTATTTATTGAAGAGTAACTGTGTTCCAGACCCCAAGCTAAGAACTGCATGTGCTTTATGTTCTTTGATTCTCACAATAATACTATAAGGTAAGTACTCTTTTCATCACCATTTTATAGATGATGAAACTGAACTTTAAAAGGATATGTGTGTCACCTGCCCAGTGTCATACAATTGACAAATGGAGGAGCCAGAATAGCAGCCTAAATATGTCAACTCTGGTATCTGAACACTTCATTCCATACGAACTATATTTAAAATTTTTTTGGCATCCTTGTATCACTTCTTCCTTGAAGCCCTCCAGGATGGCCCCAAATCTCATTTAGAGATCTCCACTGTGTTTCATTGTATCTGTGCATCCTTTTATGCTAGTGCTTAGCACTCTGTTTAAAACCTTTTTTACTTTCTTCCACTCTAGACAGTAAACTACTGGAAAGAAAGCAAGAGCTGTGTCTCTTTGTATTCCTTTTTCCTGGCCCATTTTCCTTCTTTTCTCAGACAGGATTTTAGGGCACTCTTGCTCTAAAGGGTTGTCAACAGCTCTTGGTTTTACAGCCAAAATCAAAGTTGCTGGATGAGGAGATGACAAACCACACCCAGCCTAGGCATCTAGGGGATTCTTCTGAGTGTGCCTACAGGGAATGGAAGCTCAGGCTTTGCATTAAAGAAGGAAACAGCTCAGCTGAGAGGTAGCTTCCCTGAGGTTAAGTAGTGTCCTGGTGTTTCAGGGAACTTTCTGGAGGACTGACTGCTAAATGTCTGTAGGTTATGGTCTAAGCTAGTGGTCGGCAAAATCATGAGCCAAATATCAACAGTACAACGATGGAAATTTCTTTTGAGAGCCAAATTTTTTAAACTTAAACTTCTTCTAACACCACTTCTTCAAAAATAGACTCGCCCAGGCTGTGGTATTTTGTGGAAGAGCCACACTCAAGGGGCCAAAGAGCCGCATGTGGCTCGCGAGCCGCAGTTTGCCAACCACGGGTCTAAGCCATATGTTCAGGAGAGAAGCAGAGAGGGTCTCTGTAGCTGAGCCTGGGCTTGGGGAAAAAAAGGGTATAAGGACCACCCCTGAGCCCATCTGGAGGACCAGTGGCATCCAGCGCTTGGAGCAGCCACAGCAGTAATGAGGACATAATAATGATGTGATAGTGATGGTGGCCCCTTAAGTCAGGACCAGGTCTTCCCCAGTTATACCCTTTCTGCTCCTGAGAGTCTTACACCCACTAAGGAAGGCATCCTGTCAAGCATGACAGGTTTCATTTGCTATCAACCTTCATGTTTGCGGGAGAGACATTCATTATACCAGAATCGGGGAGCAAACTCAGACCTGTTGCAAGCACACATGTCTATCAGTGTATGTGCATCAGAGGTTTCCGGGAGAACGTGCAAGAGACTGCTGCAGGCAGCTGCCTCAAGACAGTGAGACCGAGTCTGTTTCTATTCTGTTCATCCGTTAATTTTGTTCATTAGATTCCACCTATGAGTGAAATCATGTGGTACTTGTCTTTCTCTGACTGGCTTATTTCACTTAGCATAATGTTCTCTGGGTACAGATAGAGAACAGACTGACAAATGTCAGAGGGGAGGGGGGTTAGGGGATGGGTGAAGAGGTGAAGCAAAAATACAAACAAACTCATAGACACAGACAACAGTTGGTGATTACCAGAAGAAAATGGGGGTAGGGGGCGGCAGAAGAGGGTAAATGGGGGATAAATAGTGAAGGAAAGAGACTTGACTTGGGGTAGTGAACACACAATACAGTATACAGATGATGTGTTATTATAGAGTTATACCCTTGAAACCTAAATAATTTTATTAACCAATGTCATCCCAATAAATCCAATAAAAAAAGAAAAAATACATTAAATAATTAAAATGTAAGAAAAGATAGTAAGACTGAGGTTCTACGGAGAGGGGGAGGGGAGCATTTTTCATTGGAAATGTTCTTAGATTGCCTGAATATTGTATCCTGTGCTTGTGTCATTTGTATAATAATATTAACCATTAAGCTAATTTATGTAAATACTTGGCTCAGATTCTTAATGACTAGAATTGACTCAGTTCTATGTAGAGACTCAACTTGAGCTTAAGCTGCATTTTCTTGGGGGTTCAAGGGCTGAAGTTTATGTACGTGGGACTTGGAAATGTCTCCTGAGAAGTGGTCCAGAGAAGGGGGAGAGTGGGATTCGGAACAACAGTGGTGATAAGCGAAATAACAAACATTTCACCCAGGCGAGTACTAAACGCTACAGGGACCATCTCATTCGAACAGCCAAAACAAGCAGGTGTCATTATCGCCCCTGTGGAAGCTGAGGTCTGAGAGGTTAAATACCTACCAAGTGGCAAAGCTAAGATTCTATTCCAAGCAACCAGAAGCCACGTGCCAAGTCCTGTCTACACTGGGGGAAGTGAGTAGCATAGAGTCCTGGCCTCCTCGGGCTCCTTCGGGGTAGTGGGGGAAGGAGGCAAGCAGACATTCACACTGAAAGGTGCTACTTGTGACGAAGTGTCAGGAGGCCCCTTCCTGCTGATCAGCTGAGGAAAGGTGAAGGCCTGTGTTTGAAGCAGGCATAAAAATCACACTCAAGAAATCAAATGGGAGTTTGATACACATTGGTGTATCAGGACAACGCTCTAACCAACAAACTACCCAGCCAGGGGTTGACTGGCTGCTTTAAAGCACATTAGAAGCACAACCCCTCATCTTCCCACCTCCGGAACACGGGTACATATATGGGCAGATATGGAAATTTCTTTATTTTTTCTAAAATAATTCAATTTTCTTTCTGAGTCTTCCTCTCCTCCAAAAAAAAAAAAAATATATATATATATATATATATATATATATATATATATATATAGGTGCACAAATTTAATTTTCTTTTAAAACTTGGGACTTTTTTTTTTCCCACTCCGGGTACAAAATGAAGCAATACATAATTTAAATGCCATCTCAGGACTGACTATTCCTCACCCTGGGTTTTCCATGCCCCTTCCTCCTGCAATGGCACCTGGGGGTGGGGGTGGGGGTGGGGGAAGCATTGGTTTGGGGAGTGAGGAATATCAAAGCTGTGGGCTGGAATCCAGAACCTCACTGAGCTTTCTTGACTCCAGACGCTGGGCACCCTCCACTGGCCTCAGCTGGATGTGACTTCCGCCACCTGGTTTGTGGGTGTGGCACTGGCATCCGCTGCTGACATCCATTGACTGACGGCCTGTGGGCTCTGAGTGGGAGATGTCTGCAATCTAGGGCATTCTCAGCCCAGCCACAGTCCCTCTGGGCTGTCAAACCACTCAGCTCTTTCACACTTCCCTCTGGGGCCCTGGAAACTCTCACTAAACTGAGGTGACCAGGGTTCCCCAACTCCCACCTCCACCCTCACCCCCAGGCACCTCCCTGGGGCATTGCTCTTCTACTCATCTGCCATGTGCTTTGCCAACTGTGATGCTTCCCTGCCACTTCCTGGGATCCACCCCCTGCTCTGGTATCTCCCAAACCTCTTGAAGTGTTTCTACCTGTCTTCCTCCCTTACTTCCGGTTTATGTCCTGGCCTGGCAGGAGTTTCCCTGATTTCATATTCTAATCATCCTAAATCCATGGTCAATGTATCATCTATGCTGTGATTTTCCTGGCTTGGCTCAAATCTTGGCCTAGATTTGAGAAATGTATTTTTCCCTTCTCAATAAGATAGATTTTTGTTTTGTTTTGTTTTTTAAATAAATATTCCTATCAGATTATGTTTTGCTTAACTATGCACTATAAAAAGTTTAGGTACTATTAGGGGTTATTTGAAATAAAAACAACTGGCTTAGTATTTTAAAAAATATTCCCAGAAAACATTCAAAATGAGCAAAGTAGTTATTCTCAGAGATCCGAGTCATTCAAACCATCTTCCAGATTTGCTATATTTGATAAATTAAGAGAAAGGGCAGAGGTAGGCAAATTAATATTTATTGAGTATCAACAACACCTAGGCACTGTGCTAGGTGTTTTGTATTCTTCACTTTCTTTAATCCTTATAATAGACCCTTTGTGTAAGTAGCATTTCCATTTTACTGAGGATGAAAACAAGTCTCAGAAGAGATTATATAACTTCCCCAGGTGATCTGACTAGAAGTGATGACGTCAAGATTCACACTCCATGCAGCTGGTCCCAAACCCCATTTGCTTTCTCATTTTCTCCGTAAGCAAATTATCAACCATTGAGTGTTCTGTATGTGTTATTTATAGCATATGGAGAGTCTTGCAATGATCAATGGCCACAAGGTATTTATGACTGTTTTTCTAGGGAAGTAAGCATGATGTACTAACCTTAAATGTTAGTACATCGATGGCTGTACCTGTGCTTTTCAGACCTCTTGTTGGTCCTGGCTTTGAATGGTTTGTTATCTGCAGGTCTGAGCGTCACAGGTCATTCGGCGAGATTGTTTGGAACCTCAGTCCTGGTTTGACCCGGCATCTTTGTTTACCAACAAAGAACCAATGATGACATTATTGGGGAAATTAAACCTGCTGTTTGGTGAGCTGCTTTTCAATAGTTTCCAGGAGAGCATTACAGTGAAGAGGGGGGTACCTTCTGTACCCACAAACATGGATTTCCTGCATGGCACACCTCAGAGGAAAGGCTGCAAGTCACTGTTTCCGGAAAAGACTTGGGGTGGCCTCTGATGACATAGGTAAAGAGCTGGAATGACAGACAATGTGTTCTTCATGTGTGGGTGCAATCCAAAATTTAAATAGACTCATAGTCCATAAAATGTACTTTTGAATCATTTAAATTACATATCATATGCCTGTATATATAAGTACAGATACACGTGTGAATGTGTGTGTGTGTGTGTGTGTGTGTGTGTGGCTGTGTGTTTTATGGGAGTTAGCACAAGTTAGAAAAGAACGCTGAATATAATTCAGATTTAATTCCAATATTGGATTTTCTAACAGCACACTATAAGTCACTGAACTTCTCTGGGCCTCCGTTTTCTTAGGGATCTGATTGGATGTTTTAAATAAAAAATGTTGAGACTTCCTTTCGTGCCGGCCGATTCATATTAAACGTAGATATGCTGCACGCCTTTATGATAAGCTGCCGTATTCAGGTCTCCCAGAACCTTCATCTGTTCCCAGTGCACCTCTGCAACACCTACTGCAGATGAAATAAAATAACGCCTCCTATAATGTTATTAGTGCCAAGAGACAGGGAGGGTGCTTGTCTTATTCCTCGCTGTCTGTACCTGGCTCAGTACTGGCTCATGTTTATTTTGTTTTGGTTTTGTTTCTAATGAATTAATAGATAATAAAAGACAATAATCTGTGACAAATTTTCAAGTGGCATAGGGAGCTTTTATAAAACTAGAAATGACTAAAATTAACCCAAAAAGTAAAAAGAGATATAAACCGACGAATGAATCAAGGGAATACTTGGGAGAAGTTTTAAAGAATTGTTATTGTTACCACAAAAAGATAAATATTATTACAGGTAATTTTTCCTTCAGTTTTTTACACAAAATCTCCATGTTTTTAAATAACAAGAAAATGACTTTAAGTCATTATTTTATTTGGGATTATTCTCAACTGAGTCTAAGCAAATAGAATTCATCCATGTGGTAAGAGGATTATTCTCTGTGATTAAATACAGTTCATCCTGCCATTGCAAAACTGGAAAAATTCAAAGAAAACTACTCATGCGATAAGCAAAAGCAGAAACCATAAAAAATGATGTGATAAAATTCTATCAGCCTTTGACAGAAAGCAGACTAGTAATAAAAGGAAAAATAAGTTGTTTTCTGTCCCCCAGGAATTCAGTGTGATTTTTATATTAAAAAGGTGTAAAGGGCTGTTATTTAACACTAGAGGCCCAATGCACAAAATTCATGCATGTGGGAGGGGGGGGGGGTATCCCTCAGCCCAGCCAGCCTGCACCCTCTCCAATCTGGGACCCCTCAAGGGATGTCTGACTGCCCATTTAGGCCAAATCCCACCGGATAGCCCATTCATAATCCAGGACTGCTGGCTCCCAACTGCTCGCCTGCCTGCCAGCCTGATCACCCCCTAACCACTCCCCTGCCAGCCTGATTGATGCCTAACTGCTCCCCTGCCAGCCCAATTGCCCCTAACTTCCCTGTCCTGCCAGCCTGGTCACCTCTAACTGCCCTCCCCTGCAGGCCTGGTCCCCCCAAATGCCCTCCTCTACTGTCCTGATCACCCACTGCAGGCCTGATCCCCCCCAACTGCCCTCCCCTATAGGCCTGGTCCCCCCCAAATGCCCTCCTCTGTCAGCCCGGTCATCCCTAACTGCCCTCCCCTGCAGGCCTGATAGCCCACAACTGCCCTCCCCTGCTGGCCTGATCACCCACAATTGCCCTCCCTGCCGGCCATCTTGTGGCAGCCATCTTGTGTCCACATGGGGGTGGCCATCTTTGACCACATAGGGGTGGCCATCTTGTGTTGGAGTGATGGTCAATTTGCATATCACTCTTTTATTAGATAGATGGAAGAGAATATTTGATTAAAATAATGAATGTTAAAACCATCCATTCTATGAGTAAATAAATTGGAATGCTGTCTGTGAGCCAGACACTCTGGTTAGTGGAGTGCATAAGGATGAGCCCGAATTCAATAGTCATAATCACCATCAAAATCATTTTCATAAGAGCAGACATTTTTGGGGCAATCCTTACATGCTACAGCTGAAAACCTTCCATAGCAGTAGTGACCAGGAGCTCCTCAGTTTTACTGGAAAATATATATTTAAAAAACCCAAATATATATATATATATTTCTATAAATCTAGCATCACTGGTGGCCATGTCCTTGGCCTTGTTGTTGTGGACACTGTGATGGGCCACCCAGATGTGCCATCAAATTCAGGTCTGATACACTGACATTTACTACCCCATTGCCACCAGTGCTACCCATTGGAGGCTGACAGCTGAGTCTTTCCTCTGGGCAAAGGGAGCTGCTTTGCCCATGCTTATGCCTTTCCCGGGTGGAGTCAGCCCACATCCAGTGAGTGGTTCACATAGAGGTATGAAGGCCTTTCTCCCAGCTCCAGAGCTCCCGAGGGGTGGGCTGAGGGCTTCTCTGTGAGACACTGCGGCCCATCTGTTCCCTCCACTTCCTTTCCCTGCACGGCTCTGGTTCTGAAGGACACTCCAAGCCAATCTCCATTGCAGGCTCTCTTTTCCCAGAAAACCCAAGCTATGTCACTTGGGAGAACTCCCATCTACAACGGGGAAATGAAGCTGAGCAGCGACAGCTGAAAGGAGACACCAGAGAGAACCCTGCTGTCCCCTGTGGCTCCCCAGTCTTCCTCTTTGCCTCAGTCTTCCTGTTGTGCAGGGTAACATATGGTTCCAAAACATCTCACTGTCGGAGCAGTGGCGCTCAGACCTGCAGATTAACTGCCCAAATGTGGGCCTGCGGGGTCAGCATGGGAGAGCATTTTATCCCCAGCATACTTTTATTAATTTAGGGGAAATTAGCTCAGCCTTTTAGCAGCCCAGACATCCAGATTCTCTACTGGAGTTTGTATGTAGCAGAGAGTCCTACATCACTTTCTGTCAAGCCAGCTCCCCCTCTCTCCATCCAAATATCATTTAGACTTCTCAAAAGGCTGCCTCAACTTTATGACTGGCAATATTTCTTACCCCTTTAGACACGTGGCCCTACCATGAGCCAAGAATGGGAAAGGGTAGGGCAAAAGGAAGTGGAGAGGTTTTTGCAATTTATAGTAGAAAAATAGTAAGTATTTGGAACAGACTTTTTCCCTAAAGGGCACCTGTTTTTCACCCGTCCTATATTCAGGCCCCTTGAGAATTGCAGAGGACGTCTCTTTTATAATGGCTTGGAGTTTCAATGGCTCCTTTTTGGAGCTTTTAATCTGATCTAATGTGTACTGTGCAAAACTCGCCAAGACATTCGCTTTGCTGGTAATGTGGCTGTGTGGGACCATTAAATGCCTTGGGAATCAAATCTCACTGAGAAAATTGAAGTGGTGACAGATCTGGGGTAAGTTAATCTTCTTTAGTGTCTATCAGTGCAAAGTCTGGAGCTAGATGGGACTTGAGAGGTCGTCTGGTGCCCGAATGGCATACACTCCACTCCCCTGACATTCCTGCCCTCAAAGCCCAGGGCAGACATTGCTAATCAAACCCTGTGCTCTGCACACAGAGCCCCTGACACTTTCCCAGATCTTCTGGGACCCAAGTGATGTCCGTAATTCTCAGTGCACCACATCAGACAGCTACCGCCTAACTGCTCTGGCAAGCTGGATAAACTTAATTTGTTTTTACCAGTCCCAGTCACCCTCCTCTCTTAAAGGGGTGAAATCATTGACCCACATTTATATTATGATAGTATGTGAGCTTAAACGCCTGATTCCCAACTCAGTGCTCTCTCCATCTGCTCCTTTATGAAAACTTTTCAGCCATGATGGGCCTGCAAACTGGTCAGGTATGCAGAAATCTGGGCCCAAATTTAACATTACTGAAGGCTACAGAGCCATTGCTCACGATGCTTGTGACATATATGGGATCATGGAGGCCATCTGGAGGTGAGGTGGCCAAGCCTGGCTCCATGCCACAGGGCCTCATACACTTCAATAATAATTATAATAAAATGCTAAGACAAATAGGAGCATGTATGCAGTGACTCATAGCTCTAAGCTAATCCTACAATGGCCCCACCTCAGTATTTAAAATCATGAGATTGAGAGAGAGAGAAATACAATTCCATATATGTGCATCTATGTGGTAACCACAACAACCAGCCATAAATGGGAAATGACTCGAGACAAGTGGTGTTGTTTGATGTCCAGGACAATCCATCTGGCTCCTGAGCTATCACCTGGGGCAGTGGTCGGCAAACTTCGGCTCTCGAGCCACATGTGGCTCATGAGCTGCGGTTTGCCGCTCTGTTGACTAATGAGTTTGCCGACCACTGGGATAAGGGCTTAATCACAAAGAACAACAGCCTGTAATTATTGGAATAAAGAATCTAGGTCAGTGGTCGGCAAACTCATTAGTCAACAGAGCAGCAAACCACGGCTCACGAGCCGCAGTTTGCCGACCACTGACCTGGGGCCTTGAAAAGCAAGTGGCCCTTGGGAAATTTGGACCCTTGAAAATGCTTAATCTCTCTAGCACCAGCATCATTCTCCTCCTACCAGGAGGATGGCAGAGATGGAGAGGGGCTGGAAAACACTGGTTGGCATGAGGTGCCCTGGGAACCAGTCAGAGACCACAGGGTGATGCGTCAGAATCCAGGAAAAGATGGGTGAGATGATCGTGTCCTTCTTTCTCCTTGGCACAGAAAAGAACTCACCTGAGTCTCCAGTCCCCACTCCAGAGGGACTGAATGCCAAAGTACAATAGACCTTTGGGACAGCAGACACAATTCCAACACTTAACATGTGTGAATGAGGCCCAGAGAGGGGAAGAGATCTGACGAAGAACACACAGCGAGAACGGCTGATGTTTCCAAGAGCAGGTTCTTCGAGGAGTAAAAGAAAGAGGCTGGGGATATGTAATCATCAGAGGCCACAGTAAATGGAAACAACTCATCCAGTGAAAACCACGTGGTTCTTACAGAACTGCTCACCACAGAAAGCAGATGTCCCATCCCCAACCCAACCCCCAATGGGTCTCCCTGCTTTCCAGCTCTGACTCTTACTGAGACAAAACGCTAGCTTCAAAGTGAGTCACTTTGGAAACAGTCTTTGTGACTCAGCCTCTCTCTCTAACCACTAGCCCAAGCTCCTCAAGTCTTCAGGGGCCTTGACTACATCTACCACAAGCTGGCAAGAGAGGCGTCTTCCTTGCATTAAAGAAAAGTAAGTGTTTTGCGGATCAATGCTCAATTGCAAGAAATAAAAGATGAAGTAATTCATGATTAATTAAGCACATTTTCAGCTAAGATTAATGCTCAGATACTCTATCCCTTTTAATCCTCCCAACAACCCCATGAGTAAAAACAATTATTCTATGTTTTCAAGAGATGGCAAGTAACTGGAAATGGAGTTTCAGAGATGGTTAGGTGACTAGCCCAGTGGGCAGAGCCAGGATTCAAAGTTAAGTCATCCTGGTTTCCTCTGTCCTCCACCCTTGCTTCCCAAACCCCACACCCCACACCCCACAGGTAGCATTTTCCACGTGGCCAAGGCAAAATTACCTTGGTTACTTTATCAACACAACAGTTCGGTGGACGGTTGGAGGAGTATCTGTCACATTAAGCAGCCAAACAAACCAACAAAGACAGATTTTAGAGACAGAAAATCCATGCGACCTTGGGGAAATCACACCCTGGATGTGAGCCTCAGTCTTCCTCATCCATACTGTGGGGATTATAACAGCATCTACCTGATAGGTTTGCCATAAAGATAAAGTGAGATCATGTAAGCGAAAAGCACTTTGTATAAACTGCTAAGCATCGTTCAGTGGAAAGTGACTAAGGTCACAGAGAATGACAGAAATGGTAAAAGGACAATACAAAAGCGTCCCCAATGGTGTGAAACCATTACTGGGCTCATAGCAAATAATAATGGTAATATACACTGAGTGGCCAGATTATGATGATCTCTGAACTCATAATAACCTGGCCACTCAGTGTATATCCTATATAATAAAAGGCTAATATGCAAATTGTCCCCTCGACCAGGAGTTCAACCAGCAGACAGGCCGGCCAATTGCCCATGTCCCCTCCCCCTGGCCAGGCTGGCCGGACCCCACCCATGCACGAATTCATGCACTGGGCCTCTAATATATATACTGAGTGGCCAGATTATTATGCGTTCAGAGATCATAATAATCTGGCCACTCAGCGTATGAGAGCTACAGAATACCAAAAGCTTTATGTAGCTTAGGTAGAGTTTTCTAGAAACAGTTCTCTGCACATCAATAACCAAAGGCCATGGTTTGAGTCTCCCCCCCCTCCCCCCCTTTATTCAGCATGGCCATTTGTAGTTCTCAGGCTCTCATGTATGTTAGAAAGTTGCAGCCGCCTATGTTAGACACTATATCTAACTCCTTTTTTATGTGGATATAAAACTGAAAGTAACAAATGAACAAACAAGAAAAACAAAGAAACAAAAACTCATAGACACAGACAACAGTATTGTGGTTACCAGAGGGAACAGGGGTGGGGTGGGTAGTAAAGGGTCAAGGGGATCAAATATATGGTGATGGAAGGAGATCTGACTGTGGGTGATAGGCTACATCGCCAGCCCACCAATTCAGTGTAATATACAGATGACATGTCACCGAATTGTACACTTGTAACACATGTAATTGTATTAACCAATGCCGCCCCAATGAATTTAATTTAAACAAAAAACATATCTAATTCTAACAATGCCCTACCGAAGGAGGTGCTGTGTGGTTATGGAAACTGAGGCACAAGATCCGTGAAGCCTGACTCCACAGCCAATACGTGAAGGAGCTGATATGAACGTAGGTCTGGTCAACCTCTCAGACTCACTAAGTACCTGGCTTTCCCAGACAAACTTCACTGCACCCCAAGTGGATAGCAAAGCATAGTTACCCCTCAGGAAAGAGCAACGCTTAGCCCCGAGGCGGGAACCTGAAAAGTCCTTCCTGAACTCTAAGGCTGCCCTGAGGAAGAGAACAGGCCCACCCATGTCTCCGGGGTTCACCTCAAACGACTTTCTCTGCCCGCCCTGAGCGGCTCCCCATGCTGCTCTGAGTCAGCCCTCGGGCTCTTTCTCATTTTTCTCCTTCACATATTTTCCCACAGTGCTTTTTCTAAACTTCTTCTTTCCTTGAATCCTCAGCTCACCCCAGGACCCTGCCTCTCCTTTCTCCCCAACCCCACTTCCCAGTTTTCCTCTCAGCCTCTGATGTGTTCCTGAGTTAACTGGACAGGGTGACCCAGACTCACCCCTTCAGGTTAAAATTGCATTTCACCTTGGAAAAAAATGTAAAATAAAGTTCATTACTATCAAGCAACGTATTGAATACTTTATATCTCAAAGTATTAATAAATTGTGCTAATCAGGCCTGGAAGGAATGAAGGTCCTGTGTTCACATCTAGGAGCTTCAGAATGATAAATAAAATATGATCCCTTTCTTCCCAAATTTACAGTCTAGGGGTTGGGTTGTTGAGATGAGTGTAATAACAGAAATAATCAGGCCATCCTATTTATTAAAACCATTAGCCCTGTGGGAGAGAAACATAAATAGAGGCCCAGTTATCCCACTAAATCATGCAAACAACCAAAATTGGAACCTCGATTGAACATTTTTAGTTATTCACTCACTCAACAAATATTTCTTGAATTCCTACTATGTGCCAGCCATTCTTCCAGGCTCTGGGAAAAGTGTTGCGAAGAAGGCAGGCAAATTCCTTTCTCTCTTGGGTCTTATATGATCCAAGTTGTATCATGATCCTGATGTAAGGTGGGCAGTGGTAAAACTGTGAAGAGAAGCCGCAGAGCCTGGGGCCAGAAAGTAGCCAGTGGGGGCAATGGGGGCCTGAAGCCAAGAGGCCCCGGATGACCTCACTGAGAAGGGACCAGGTGAAGGGGAAAGTAAGTGCAAAGGCCCTGAAATAGGAATGAGCTTGTCATCTTTGAGGAAAGGCCAGTGTGACTGGGAAGATATAAGAAAGATCTAGAAATTAGGTTGGGGAAGCAGAAAGGACAGAATGCTGGGCTCCAAGGAGTCTGTATTTTCTTCTGCATGTTTTGGGAAGCTGTAGAAGGGTTCTGAGTGGAGGGATGACATATGTGATTGGTGCTTTTAGGAACGACCATGTCACTGGTCGTTACCCAGAGCCGTCCGTGAGGGACCAGGTGTCTAAACTAACTGGGGTTTTAACTGACAGTTGCCAGATGGGAGGGAGGTTGGGGGTGTGTGTGAAAAAGGTGAAGGGATTAAGAAGGACAAATTGACAGTTACAAAACAGTCATGGGGTTGTAATGTGCAGCATAGGGGATATAGTCAATAGGAGTGTAATAGCTATGCATGGTGCCAGATGGCTACTAGACTTAAGGGGGTGGGCAATCTCTTCGTAAGTTATATAAATGTCTAATCACTATGCTGTGCACCTGAAACTAATGTAATAGTGCATGTCAACTGGAATTGAAAACTTAAAACAATAATAAATAAATAAATAAACTCACTGGGGGTCCAGGGCTTCCTATGGTTCATCTGGGATGACTTCATTAAGGAGTGAATGTGGATTGCATTGTAGAGAAGACAGCTTGGCTCACAGGAAGGGGGAAGTCATTGTCAGGGATGGCAACACGTGATGCAGGCAGAAGCCAAGGAGCTGTAGGGTAGTATTCCCCAACGCTCCTTATGTGAACACCAGTTTCCAGGTATGGGAATGAAGTTCACACAAGAAAGGGTGAGTGAGCCTGGGAGGTGCTCTGTTTGCTGGAAGCCTTCTCAGAGTCTGTGGGTGCTCATTTGCATCTGGACTCCTCCAGATGGGGCTAAAATTGGCAGGGCTCCCCAAACGTATTTGACCACAGAACCTTTCACATAAAACACAGTGCGAAACCCCAGTTTAACAACTTCAGCTTAAAACCAGCTAAGACCTATTTGGAGATGCAAGCAGGGATGTAATAAGTAATAGACCTTGAAGCTAGGGATCAGGCACTTTGGGTTAATATGAGGCCAAGGTAAACTTACCAGAGTTTGATAAAGTTCATAGTAAATAAAAACATGAAAAGGTCACTTTTGCTATCCTGTTTAGAACTGTACGACGGAGCAGAGGTCCCCAAACATTCCAGAAAGTTTGCAAGTTGATGCACTGGAGTGTATGAAGAAAATATTACGTCTGTTTATATTTACATTGCTCCAAAATATCTGAAAGAAGTGACTATTCTAATATTGATTACATGATTTGAAAGTGGTACATGCAGATGATTTATAAATATGTATATTGGGCTTGGATGTTCAAAAATGTTATGAATAGGGATACATGGCCACGAACAGCTTGGCATTAGATGACTTGGAGAAGGAAGTGTCTGGAGCTTGCATTTGGTTGTTGAAGTTCAGAGGAAGGAATAAAATCAGAACTGGATGGGAGTGGGACTTGGGGAGCAGAGAGTGTTGGGAAGCTGGAGGTGGTTATCAGCAGCAACTATGACCAGATGGGTGAGGAGTGGAATGAATGATGACTCCAAGGCTAGGAGCTCAGGACATGGTTCAAGTTTGTGTTGGGGAAATTGAGAAGGAATAGAGCAAGGCAGCCATGATGCTCCCATATTGCAGCACTGCCCAGGACATAATAAGTGTTCGATAAATATTGGCAAGATAAGTGAAGGAATCAATGAGTGATCTTAAGCAAAGAGCTCAGCAGGGAATGTAGAGTAGAAAAATTTGGGCAAAATGAAAATAATCTAGATCAAGATCCCACACCATGCCATTGCTCAAAAATAAAAATAAAACACTTCTGATATTTGTTAATTTTTTTAAACATGAGATAAATACTATTTTTAAAAGAGCAACTTCTTGGATGTATCTATATATGTTATATCATATACCTTCATTGCAGAAAAATCAGAAAATGCAGGTAAGCAAAAAAGAGAGAGACGGGAGGGAGAGGGGGGAGATAAAGCTTCTCATATTACCACCCAGAATAACAGAAGCACATTTTTACAAATATGGGCTTATAATATACACAGTCTTGTAATTTTCAGTGATATGTTCTACGCATCTCTGAATGTCAATGAATGTTTCCAAGAAGTCATTTTCAACATCTGCATAATATCCCATTAAATTAAAGTATTACAATATATTCAACCAATCCTCTATTACTGCACCATTAAGCTGGCTTTTAGCTTATGTGTTTTCATTATAAAGATGCTGCAGTACAGATACAACAACTCTATCTTCGTCCATATTCTTAATTAGTTTCCCAGGCTTGCCACCCGGAGGCTGGGTTACTTAGGCATTTAAAATATCTTTGATGGCATTTTCCAATTGCCCTCTGGTAATCTTGAATAAAATTTCATAACTTACCAGTATGAGAACTCTTCAGTTTAAACTGCCATTTCACATATTCTCCTACCTTACTTGGTTTTTGCACCTGCCCTATGGGCAGGCCTTGTTGTCCCCCTTTCACAGGTGACAAAGAATTTCAAAGTCACATAAGCCTCTCTCAAGGTTACACAACATCACACCAAACTGCACTAGGGCTCTTCCCATGTCTCTGGATGAAATGGCAGCATGTTCACCAAAAATGCCGGGGTCCTGGTCTGTGCTTTCCCCGTCAACAGCAAAATACACAAGCTCAAGTTTCTAATGAGGGTGTTTCAAAATTAAACAATAGATAGTGCCTGTTTGACATTGGAGTCTCTTTCCTTGCAGAGAAGGTTTCCTGACATCTTGCCAAATAACTAGCTTTGCTCTTGAGAAAGTCCCTTTGTTAAAATATGGTTCTTTCTCACTGGCGCTTCGCTGCCAGTACTGTTGATGGTGTTAGGATATTCTTGTTCGCCTTTAAACAGAAAAAAGATCAGAGAAATATAGAGCTCAAAATAGCCTCGCAGATAATTTTAATTTTACCCCAGCTAGTGGAGATGAAAATGCCTGTCTATGTCTAGTTGGAAAGTGACTTGTTCAAGGTCATACAGTCAGTGAACAGCAGAGATAGGATTAGAGGGGAAACTCGCCTGACCTCTGGCTAGAGCTCTGGACAGCATCACTGAATCTTAAAATTAGTTTGTAACTTAAAATCATGGAGTTTGTTCACATAATTTTGCATTTGGAGAAACTGAGGTTTAGAAAGGGGAAGTAACTTATTCCACGAGGCATGGGTAATTAACAGTAGAGCTTGGGTGTTGGCCCAGATGCCCTGACTCCCAGTGACGAGGCTGTTCTCAGACTCCCCTCTGCCTCCCCTCCCCCCATGCCCGCCCCAGAATCCACACCAAAAAACCAGAACCAGGGCAGGTTGAGTGAGGCATTCACCTGAAGTGTAAATTTTAAGGGAACACGAAGATACATAATATTTTCATGCAATATATTCTAAAGTCCAAATGAATACATAACATCCATAGTGAACAAAATATCCCAATTTTAAATCAAGACGGGATCCATCCCTGCATCTGCATGATTCACCTCACCCTAATCCTGGCCCTGTTGGAACCTGTCTCTATTTTAAAATTTGACATTTTGTTCATCATGGATATGTTTGCATTAATTTTTATGCCTGAGGCAAGTGCCTCACTCACCTTGCCCTAGTCCCAGCCCTGTTAGGGACCTGCAGAGCCTGGGCCAGAGAAGACCTTGTTAGTAAGTCTCCAGTGATGAGAAAGATTGTTCACTAGGAGCTGTAGGGCTGTGACTAAGGAGACCAATCAGACAGAAGAGCCCTCCAGCCAGGTCCTGGGGCCATGGAGGAATGGCAACTAAAGAAACTGTGATGGATCTGAAGTTGTTAATAGCTCAAGTTCTCATAATAGCAACCTGAGCGGTTCAAAGATGAATCATTTAGGAAGCTCTAACGTTTGGTACTTAGTTTCACAAAACCAGCTGTTCAAGCACTGGGTGTGATGAACTGGTTTGCCAACTAATACGAAAAAAATCTGGGCCTTTTCATTGACCACAAGCTTAACATGAGCCTGTGATGGGAGGTGACGGCCAGAAACCCAAATGAGTCTTGGGCTGTCCTTATGAGCACATGGTATTCAGAAGCTGGGAGCCTAATTTCAGAGCCAAGAAGACAGAATCCGAAGGAAAAGCCGCCCCCCCCCCCCCCCCATCGCCGTGCTAAAAAGTTGGAAGTCCCAACTCCCAGTACCTGTGAATGTGACCTTACTTGGGTCTTTGCTGATGATCAGGTTAAAGTGAGGTTATTAGGGTTGGCTCTAATCCAATATGATTGACATCCTTATGAAAAGGGGAACTTTGAACAAGTTACAAAACTTGGCCATGTGCTGATAGGCAGAGATCAGGGTGAAGTATCTATAAGCCAAGGATTTTGCCATAAAACCAGCAGGAACTAGGAAAGAGGCATGGAACCAGTTCTCCCTCAAAGTCCCTGCCAACACTTTGATTTTGGACTTCCAGCCTCCAGATGTATGAGATGATGAACTTTTGTTATTTTAAGCCACCCAGTGCATGGCAGTCCGAGGAAACGAACACAGTGCTCCAGAAAGCATCTGGCCTAGGAGCACTTTTCTGCCTGAAAGAAGCAGGGAAACCCCCTCCATTCGGGTTCTCATAGACTAAGCCATGCCTATCTTAGGGCCTGGCACATAGGAGACCTGCAGCGACTGTTCATTAAGAAAGAAATGAATTTCAAAATAGCCTGCTATTATTAGAGGGAAAAAGAGGTGGACGCCCCAGGTTACTTTCCTTCAACTTCTCACTCATACTAAGCGTGAACCATTTTAACCTCATTGTAATTTCAGGGGATGAATCATAGGATGTCAGACATAGTCAGCGGCATCAGAGAGATTATGGAGTTCAGCCTACAGAGGAGGAAAGGAGGATTTAATGAGGAAGGGGACTAGTTCTTTCCATATGCATTTCTCCCTTCCATATAGGGGAACCCTTTCCCCTTTTTTCCCATCATGCATTAACATATCCCCTAGTACTTTGCTGCATCTACAGCTTAACATTTAAGTGAAAAATTATTCAAGCTCACCAGAAGCCAGAAGAGATATGATGCCCGCTGGTGGTTCTCTTGAAGGAATAGCAATATCTAGTATTTGTGGAGCCCTGCACAAAGCACTTAGATGGCATTTTATCATTTAAGGCTCACAGCAATGCTACTAGGTAGGTCTTATTTTACCATTGACTTCTGTGTGAGTAAAGCAGGTGCAGAGAGGTAAAGCAACAGCTGCCCCAGGGGTAGGATTCAGATTTAAACCAGGTGAGATGGCTTCTGAAGTCCATGTTCTTAACCTGCTCTGCTGTGCTGGGCTCAAGAGACCACAAAACGCAGCAGAAAGAGGTCTGTCTGGAACCAGAGAACTTGGCACCACCTGTGCCCAGCCACCAGCTGATTGGCACCTTCAGCAAATGGCTTCACCTCCCTGCGAATTGCAGTGGCTGGCTTGGATCATGGAGGCTGAAGTCTTTCCATAGTGGACTATAGCTTTATTTATTCATTCCACAAATATTTAGTAAGTGTCCATTATGTGCCAGGCACCATTCCAGACACTGAGAATATAACAATAACCAATATAAACAAAGTCCCTGCATCCATGGAACTTGTATTTTAGAAGTGGGGGAGGGGGAGGAATACAGAATAAACAGGTTAAAAGTTCCAGAAGAAGATAAGCCCCAAGAAGAAAATAAAGACTGAGAGCGGCAGATGCAGGACGGTGGCTATTTTATATGAGGGGGGGGGGGGAAGGGGGTAAGGGAGGCTTTGAATAAAGAATGAAAAATGCAAAGGAAGCCATAAGAAATGAGCAAACACAGGCTACATGAAATTGGAAGTAAAGGCATTATTGCCTCAAGAGGGTCCACAGTTAGTAAATGACTTGAAAATTCCTCAAATTTAAATCAGATGCACATGGAAACTTTGTTTAAGCCTCCCCTGCCCCCTTTGTCAGTAAATCTTTCATCATGAATCCAATTTCATGATGTAATCTTAGTATAATTTAGTAGCCTCAAAATTATATAATATGCTCAGATTCAATTGTAATTACTAATTGTTCTAAGCTAAACTGAGTGACTCCTGGCCAGAGTAGGTTACGGGGAATGGCCAGCAATAGATGAGTATACGTTATTGCTGGTGTGCTGCTAATTAAGGTTAAAAATGTCTTTACTGAAAGATCTCAGATGATCTGGGGTCATTCAGATTGTGTTTGACCCAAGTTTACATGTTAAAAGCTTTTAAGAAGAAATGTAAGGTCCATGGATTCTACGTTTTCATAGCTCTGGCATCCATTCATGTCTCTCCATGTCCACCCCTGTTGCTCAGGTCCAGGCCACCACCATCTTTCATCCGTCTCCACTCTTACTGCCTCTCAAGTCATGCTCCATACTGTAGTGGCCAGGATGGTATTTCTAAAATGAAACATGTGACATGACAGTCTTATGTCACTCTCCTCCTGAAACTTGCCAATGGTGGTGGCTACATAACTCATGATGGTAGTGATCACACAACTATGTGCATCCATCAAAATCCACAGAACTGCATTCATAAAGACAGAAACTTTTACTGTATGTAAACTATACCTAAATAAAACTGACTTTAAAAATCTCCAGTGACAGTCATTGCTCTCGAGGTAAAATTAGCCTTTCTCAGGGTAGTGATAACATGCAGTTGTTAGATATTCATTATTGGCCTAGATTCAAAGCCAAATCCCATAACATCACTTATTAACTGGGTGACCTTGACCAAACCACCTGAACTCCCTGTACTCATTATCCTTATTAGTCAAAATGAGATAATGATAGTACCTAGCTCTTAGAGCTGTCATGATGATTAAATGAGTTAGTTCCTATAAGTATAAAGCATTTAGAACAGAGCCTGTTGTGTTAGTGCTCATTCAGTGTACAGTATTACTAACAAGCGTTATAATACCAATGATTAGAAGCTGTATTAAGTTTTCTAGGCTTGCCATATCAAAGGACCACAAAATGGATGGCTTAACCAACAGAACTGTATTATCTCCTAGTCCTGGAGGCTAGGAGTCCAAGGTCAAGGTGTAGGCAGGGTTGATTACTTCTGGTGACCATGAGGAAGACTGTGTTCCAGACCTCTCCCCTAGCTCCTGGCAGTTGGCTGGCAACCAGGCATCCCTTGGCTTGTACCTAGATGCATCACCTCTATCTCTGTCTTCATGTTCACACAGCATTTTCCCTGTGTGTGCGTCTGTCTCCAAATTTCTCCCTTTTCATAAGGACACCAGTCATATCAAAGGGGCCCACCCTCCTCTGGGATGACTTCATCTTAACTAATTACATCTGTAACAACCCTATTTCCAAATAAGGTCACGTTGTGTGATATTGGGATTAGAACTTCATGTAAATTTTGGAGAGACATATTCAACCTGAAACAGGCCCTGGCATATCTGCCAATAATATCTCTTCCCACACCCACCAATTTGTGTGGCAAACTCATAGTGAGATAGATATTGCTATTTCAGTTAGAAATTGCTTTCTTGGAAAAGTCCCCCCTAACATTTTGCCAGCCCACCAATTCTACTAAGGGCCTTTCTCATGTTCTTCCTGAGTCCCTGTATTAATACCTCCCACAACCCTTGTCACTTTGCACTACACTTGCTTGTTTACCAACCTGTCTCCCCATAAGACTTCAAATAACTCACAGACAAGAATTGCTTAATATTGAGCCTCCGAGCCCAGATGGATTCTTAGTAAATATTTGTTGAGTTAATGAATGCTAATGTGCCTTTTCATATTCTGGGCATCACCTATTTTATGTTTCTATGAATGTTTATAAGAAGAAAACTGCAAAAATTAGAAAGCAAACGTTTTTAAGCAACGTGTCAGTTAGGGTTTAGTTTGAAGATCAGAAATCTGCTAGGTATTTCAAATAAAAGGTATTTAATACAGGGGATTGATTGCACTGTCACTGGATGAATATAAAAGCAAAAGAGGGATGCTAAGAAAATCTAGATATGAGTAACTGCAGGAAACTGCCATCACTCCCAGGACTGGGGGAACCGCAGGGAAATGGAAAGGTTACCAGAAACTAAAGAGTGAGAGGGCGGTGCCATGCATGGCTGAGGCTGAGATCTCAGAGAGGCAGAAACCACACGGCTGTAGCTTGGATCTCTGATAGAGGGTGCTCTGCAAGTTGCTGAAGGTAGAGTTGCTGACTGTCCTCTGCTATCAGAGGGAAACACAGGATACCTAAACAAGGAACTCCAAGTAGTTTTCAGATGTCTAGCCCCAGCATCACAGGGCAAAGATAAGAAGGTGGGGTAGGAGCTGAGAGTCAGTTGGTACATACACAGCACAAGCAATGAGCCTGATACAAAGCTGGGTAGATTTCCTGTAATTAGGAAAGATTCTGCCCAGGGGTTTCTAACCCTGGCCCTGCCACAGGCTGACCATGTCCTTGGACAAGCAGCTTCCCTCCTCTGGCCTTCACACTCCCCATTCGCGGCAGGGGGAGGAGCGAGATGATCTCGAAGGGCCTTTCCAGGTAGGAGCAGAGATGTGACAGGAGAAGCACCAGGGAGTTGCTGAGGATTTCTGAGCACTGTTGTCATGAGGATCCTAGCACAGGCTTTAGCTATCAAACAAATATGACATTTCCTTTTCCCCTTTCTGCAGCTACTGTTTACATGTCCCAAAGAAGGCAGAGGAAGGAAGTCAGGGTCGCATTGATCCAATATGGTGACTCCCTTAGACAAACTGATTCCAAAATACCCATAAAGGGGAATGTCTCACATTCAGTTAAATGAAAAAATAACCAAAATGCAGAGGTGGGGGAAGGAAGGGGAAGGAGCAAGTGGGGAGGAGGCCAGTGAAAAGAGCACAGTTTGTGTAGACACACGGGCTCTAACTCAACAATATTTTTCAGGTCCTCTCGTCCTGGCCTTGCTCTACCTTGCTGGGAGTTCAGTCGTGATGGAGGGAGTCTCAGTTCAAATCTCAGCAGAGCCACATGCCAGCAAGGCATTTATCTTTGCTCTTTTGAGCCTGACTTTCATGCCCTGCACTTCTGCCTACCTCTCAAGATCATAAGGATCAAATGAGCTTATATGTGTGCAAGTGGTATCTCAATCCGGGTATTATTTACACAAGTGTGGTCATTTTATGAAAACGCATTAAGCATGAAAATGCATTTATAAAAATCTATTGAGTATACTTAAGATTTTTGCACATACATGTATGTTTTCGACCTCAGTAAAAGAATTACTAAAAAAGCAACAACACAACACTATACGAAGTAAAAGGTTATTTAAATATAGTTTAATTTATGAACTAATGTCAGTATCGGGTGATAAGAAGTGACCTACTTAGATAACAGAGCCAATAGTGTGAGTAAATATATAAAGGAGAGCTAAGCACTCTAGATTTCATAGACATAGCTAAAATTCTGTAGGCATATCCCTTACTTAATTCTAGCTTTAAAAAAGGAGCACATTTAGTGTAGAGAATTTGGAAACTATGGGAAAGCATGGAGAAAAAAATAGGAATTAACCATAAGTTCACTCTCTCACACATATACAAAATGAAAACTTCTCCGTGAATTGCAAATGCTAATGGATTATGAGGGACTAACTGGTGAGAATGTTCTATATTCTCTTCCTTCTTTTCTACTTCTTGACAGACTCAGAAATTGATAATTTGTATAAGCCAGGCAGGGGTAGCAATCAGGGATCTATAGAAACCAGGAAGGTTTATAACCAGTGAAACAGCTGGGATAAGCCTGTGCAAGTGCCATGATAAATGACAGCTGACCACTGGCCTGAAAGACAGAGACATTAGGGAGTGGTGGAGACTATGGCAAACTCAAGACCATGTGCCCAAAGGACTCCTTAGCTCCAACCCATGAATCTCTAGTCCTGGTGCATCTGGGTCACTGATGCTTTAAAGAGAAGTTGGTCATCTGGAATTTTATGTGAAAATCTCCAATTTTTTTAATGTTAGTACCTAATTAATTTTTTAACTCTGTGGGCCAAGCCAAAGACATCTGTAGGGCAGATGTGGCCTATGGCTGCCAATTTGCCACCTCTGCTAGAAGCAAAAAGGGAAGAGAAGGGTTCATTCAAGGTCTTAGGCAGGAAAGTAGCAGGATCCAAATCCTTGAGGCAGCACACGAGAAGGAGATACTAGAGTGGGGAAAGCCTAGAGGTGGTGAAAAGAGAAAATTCCAGATGAGTGATGACTGCAGCAATGGAGAGGGAAGCTGGAGAGGAGAGGAGAGGGTGTGGTGTTGGGAGAATTGATGCAGGGAGGGGCCTGGAGCCCAAGAGGGGTGTCAATGTAGCAGTGTTCAAGTTTGAGGAAGGAAGCGCCTTTTTCTGTAACAGACAACTACAGAGGAGAAACTGCTTAGCATTAGAGAGACCTTCTCCCTAAATAGCAAAAAGACTAAACAAGCCATTGATTCTGGGGCTGCATGTGGACTGAGCTGTCTGGACCAGAAGTTGGGGGAAGGGAAGAGGAACAAAGTTGGAACCAAGTCCTATATCTTGAAGGGACAGGCATGCTCCGCTTGAATTTGAACAAGGCACAAGGGAAACATGGGAGCTGGCTGGTTCGCTTGCAAAAATCATTTACTGAGCACATCCATGTGGCAGGGGTTCCGGCCGGTGCTAGGTTTGGGGACTATTGCTTTGGGGATAAGCAGAAACAAGTAAAATCCGCGTGGTTCCTGTCCAGAGGGAGTCTTCTGGATAGATAGTGAGTGAATAATCTGACAAATGCATGCAAAGGTGCAAAACTGAGATAAGTATTGAGGAGAGGAACATGGGTAGTGAGGGTGTGTCCAGAGGGTGGGGACCTAGATGTCCAGAGGAAATGAGGATTCAGCTGAGAGCTAAGGGATGAGTAAACACTCATGAGGTCAACAGGGGAAGGAAAGGCTTGTAGCTGTGGGGAACAGCATGTGCAAATGTCTGACTCACAGGAAGGACTGAGAAGGCCTGTATGGAGAGCGCACCAGGAGGGGCTGTGGGATGGAGGAGGGAAGAGGTTTGTTCTGTGTGGTCTGCAAATGCCTCCAGAGAGAGGCTGCGGACACATTTTTTGTTAGAGACTGACGGCGGTGTTTGGAAGTTGTTGTTTGTTTTTAGTTCATTTAAGTAAAAATTCACCATTTATTCCACACATCCCAGGCCCTGTCCCAAATCATTGTCTCACCAATCCACACAACAGCCTCAGAAGATATGTGTCCCCTTCCCATTTCTGGGTAACATACCCCTAAAACTTAGTAGCTTCAGCAACCTTCATTTTATTTTTGTCTCTCTGGATTTTGGAAGGGGTTCAACTGGGTGGGTTTTTCTTGGAGCTGTTAATGTGTTTACAGCCAGATGGTGGCTGGGGCTGGATTCACCTTAAGGCCAGGGCTATGCGGGAATGACTAGGGGTATCGCTTCCCTTGGGCTCCTCCAAGTTTGGGCTTCCTCTTTGCATGGATGTCTCTGGTAGTGTACAGGGTGGAGGTCTTCCCCCAGAGCAGGTAATTCAAGAGAGCTAGGCAGAAAGTGACAGTCCTCAGAAGGACTGGCCCTGGAACTGCCACAGTGTCACTTCTGTTGGATGCATTGGGCACAGCAGTCACAAGTCAGACCAGATTCCAGGGGGTGAAATAATAAATGCCACCTTTTGATGGACCATGGCATGAGCTTATAGGAGGAATCAGTGACTGTCATCTTGGAGATAAGCCATGATAGCAATTACAATTACCTGCCCCATTTTACAAATGAAGGGATCAAGGTTGAAACTTTTCCAAGATCACAAAGCCAGCAGCAAGAGGCACAACCAGAATGCAGACCCAGGTTGACCCGACTCCCAGATGTCCTGAAATGAACCCCTGTGACATTCCTGTAACGGGGCAGGATGGAGCAGTGGGGAAGTCAGGTTCTGCTCCCAGCACTGCCTCCGACTCACTGTGTGACATTCGGTAAGTCCTCCTCCCTATGGGCCTCAGGCTCCCATCAACACCGGGAGGGCTGGGCGGCCCTAGGATCCTGGGGTCCTGAGGGCCTGTGCTGCATGCACCCTCTGAGCTGGTAGGAGGTCACCAAATGGCTGCTTTCCCTGTTAGGGCATCAACATGTCAGCTCCAGGGCAGGCCGGCAGCCTCTGCTCTTCCTCCTTCCCTTTCCTCTTAGCAACGCTGGCTTTGCTCCCCTGGCTGCTGTGTTTACCCAGCCTCTCCTCCACTTTACCCTTAACTGCAACCATAACCGGGGAGCAGTGCTCTCATCTCTCCCTCCACAGCTCCACAGCCTCCCTTGAGCAGCTGATTAAATTCTTGACTCAGAAATTGACAGGGGCTGAGGCCAACATCTTTTTTCTGCCAGACAGGGCACACCAGGCTTTGCCACAATCTGCAACAAGTGGTCCATCAAGAGTGTATCGAATGAGAGCTTGTGTACGTGAATCCCCGCTCTCGTTCTGTGCAAACCGCCCCGCTGTACACTAGAGGGCAAGCCCACTGAGGACAGGAATTGCATCTGACTTACACTGCATCCACAGTGCCTGGCCCACAGTCGGCAACCGACGCGTATTTGTTGGTGGCATCAGCTAACATTTTAAAAAATCCTTGGCATTTAATTCTTTAAATGTCCATTTTATAGCTCAATTTGTCCTAAAAAAACATTCGAGTTTAATTTGCCTCTTCTTGTCTATTCTCATTTTTTGTATTTCTTTCTCCTTACGGGTTTTTGTGAGTGGGACATTCCCCCTCTCCACGCCCTCCCGCCCCCTGCCCCAGCAACACGCCAGTTCAGCTTAAGCCAGTGAAATGTAAACTTGCCTCCAGGCTTTTTGCTTGTCTTTTCAGTCTCAACTAAAACATCAGAATACAAAACTGGAGCAGAGGTTGAGAGTCAGAAGCTTCTAGACCCATTTCTCCTGCAATCTCTGTGGCATTTCTCAAATCCTTTCCTCACTGTGGATCCCAGCTTCCTCATCTAGACTCTGAAAGGGTTGCAGTATCAATGGGTACCCTTTTAGCAATGGAAGGCTTGCACAAAAGTAATTTTATGCAGAAGCAGGATATAAAAAGCAGGTACACGTGGAGCAGCTCTGATTGGAGGAACTGGTCTCTATGTCCCCCCGCGCCCTGCACCCTCCCCTCCCACCCCACCTATGCTGAAGCAGGGACTCGACTGAGCTAGGCAATCCTTAAGGGCACTCCAATTCTGGAGCAGATGATTCATAGCCCTGTTAATGCACTGGACTGTCACAAAAGGCCCACATCAGTACAGAGAGGCAGGGGCACACACTTGTGTACACTCTAAACAGAAAACAGGCCCCAGAAGCTGCTTTAGCAAGCTCAACCTTGTCTCTCACAGCTTCCTCATTTGTTCAAGTTTTTATTTTCATTTCCTGATTTCTTCTCACATCCTTCCTCTTCCGCCTCCAAAGTTACTAAAAATTATAATAATTTCTACTTTTGCTTCTTTGCTGTTCTCTGCTGCACATCCCCTCCCCTTTCCATGCCCTTTCCACATGTAATAGCAATAGTTAATTTAGCACTTACCATGTGCCCAGCCAGTTCTAGCCACTCTGCAGATATTAACTTATGTGATCCTCACACCAACCCCAGGAGGTTGTGATATGCTATCATCAACAGCCTCAATGTACAGATGAGGGAGTCGAGATACAGGGAGAATAAGTAACTTGTTCAGGTTTTATAGCTAAGAATCGGAGAAGCAGGACGTCAAACCAAGCAATTGGCTTGAGCTGCTTGCTTTAGAGCTGCTCACGGGACCAGGCCTGGCCTGGTCTTCATCTGAAACCACGGCTTTGCTTCTCCCACTGCCTGACTGGTTTCTCTTGGGAGCCCTCCCTTCATCCATCACTTGCACACAAACCTCATCTCAGCAGCAGCTGCCAGGAAATCCAATCTAAGACATCTCCCAAAAATCCATGCCAAAGGCTACCACTGTCAGTAGTTTAGTTCACATAAAGGATTTTCCCCCCTGTTGGATCAATTTATTCATTTAAGTACCACCCTTTGAGAGACAAATGTAATGTCATGAAATTGAAGCTGTGCTCGCAATCCAGAATGATGACAATGACAATGGTGGTGGTGGTGATGATTATGATGATGACAATATTAAGCACTTTTTTCTGGAAACACTGTGCTAAGTTTCTTAAACACATGATTTCAGAGTCGAGTGCTAACCATTACACAATGGAACCTCACATGATTTAATTTAACCATCAGAAGCTCCCTCTGAGAAGACAGCTATTCAGGGCACACCTCCACTGCAATGACAGCCACCGCCAGACACCTCACCTCAAATCTACCTCCTAATCATTAGGATATTTTAACTTCCATTTTGATGGCCAATCAAAGCCTCAGATTTGATATAGCCCTACCTGAATCCATCACCCTTCCTGTCCTACGGACACTCAGGCCACTGCTCAGCTCACCCTGTTTGGCAATGGCCCCCACTCCTCAGACTCACCTCCAACCGCCAGCCACTCCAAGTTATGCTGATTTGCTCTCCTGTCCTGTCTGTTGGTTCTCTCTCCTTTCCAAACCCAGTTGCTCACATGTTCTTTCTATTCCCTCAACAAACACCCGAGGGCTTTGAGCCTCATTTTAAATAGGAACACTTGGAGGCCTGGAGGGTTTAAACATAATGTCTGAAGCCTTCAGCTGGTTCAGGGCAGAACCAGGACTGGAACCCAGATCCACCTGGCTCCAAAGCCCATGCGCTCTCTCTCATAGCAGTGCATCTCATTAGCACAAGCCTAGGGCTGAAATACCTTTAAATATAATAAAATTATTTTAAATCCTTCAGCAACACTACATTCAATAACAGTGTACTAATTAGGAGTTGTTCCCTCTTCAAATTTTTTTTCAATCTTGTAAAATAGATGGAGGAAGCCCCAATTAGTGCTACAATACCATTAGTATCTCCCCAAGACTCACTAATCTTCCTTTTTAATAAAAAGAGAGCAGGCCTTAGGTTCAGAACTTTGGTAGGCAACAAAATATACCTAGAAATAATTAACAATGTTTTGTACTCATGGTTACCTTCTCTTTATGGCAGATGACACCATTTTTTTTCCCCACGTGCAGTAATGGAAGTAAAACAAAATTTTCTTTAAAAATAAATGTATTTGAGTTTTAGAAGCAAATTGATGTCAAGAAAAATATTTTGTAAATAACAGTACACCTGCTACTCAGAATAGCAGGGATCCCAGTGGTGAAGCATGGGGAAAAGAAAACTGTAACTGCGCTGTTTTGTAGGATATTGACAGTTGTCATTTGCCAAGTCCTCAGCGGCTCTTCAGAGTCAGGAACTCATCTCCTCAATGGCCCTCAAGGTGCTTCCTTCCCACTACAGGCTTGTTCAGTGTAGAATGGGAAAGCCCTTGGGTGCCCCCTAGCCCAAACTCCTACTCCCATTTCATGAATGCAGATGGAGGCTTGAAGAAAGAAGGTGACTTTTTAAGGTTATAGATACCAAGTTGTTCTGGGATCAGAACCTAGTTCTACCGACCCCCATCTATGCTCTACACCAAACTGCTTCCATTGCAAAGAAAGATTCATCAAGACACACTCTTCATTTCCATATCAGAAGGAGACCCCACTCAATCAGTCCCACACAGATTCAGCAAGAGAATGAAGACCTATGCCCTAAGACACCCATTATAGAAGAGGGAATGACTTCATCTCACTCCATTTCCCTGCAAAGGGAATAGCTATGTTCCATCCTTGGGAAGAATGGTCACTGAAATAAATTTCTGTAGGGTTAATTCTCTTGCAAAAACCCAACTGAGAGCCTGACCAGTGTGACCCAGTGGATGAGCGTTGACCTATGAACCAGGAGGTCACAGTTTGAATCCTGATCAGACACATACCTGGGTTTCAGGCTCAGTCCCCAGCAGGGGGCATGCAGGAAGCAGCTGATCAATGATTCTCTCTCATCATTGATGTTTCTATATCCATCTCCTTCTTCCTTCCTCTCTGAAATCAATAAAATATACATATATATATATATATATATATATATATATATATATATTTTTTTTACAAACCAATTGAGAAAAGCTACTAGAGTTTAGCCCTTTGAATGATTGAATTTCCTCAGGCCCAGGAGTCCTTCCTATGACCAACTGAAGTTTCTCCTGCTTTCATTTAATACCATCTCCCTTTGTTCAGTCCCCCTGAAACTCCGAGAATTTATTAGCATGCCTCTCATTAAACGCTAGCATAGCAGGAAATTAAATCCATCTGGTATAACCAGCTGTTCTGAAAGCTTTCCTGGTTGCTTTGTCGACTTTATGGTTGCCAAGGTGATTGCAAATTGATTGTTTGATGGCTTGTTCTAGGATCATTCCAGGTATTGATGTTACGGTTAGACGTCAACCATCCCAAGAATGAACGTTAGAGACCTGCCATGATGTAAAGGAAACTCTAGACTCGAGGGAACAAGCAATATTAAATCTGAAGAGAAAAGACCTTAGGAGACCTGTAGGGAAGTCTCCTAAAAGTTTAAGGACAGTCTTGGGGAAGAGAGTAGAGACTTGTTTTGAGTGGCCTCAAGGGGGCAGACTTAAGATCGATGGTTAGGTGCTCCAAGAAGATGGATTTCAGTTCAATATCTGAATAGCTGAAGAAAGATACACTGACAAGAGCTGGCGAGCTGGCCCAAACTGGAGAGGGCTGTCTAAGAGTTTGGTGGACGTACTGTGTAAGGGGCTGACTAGACTGTGAGGTGCTCCATTCAAAACCACTGGCAGCCCACTCAGCTCTGTAACTCCATGATAACGGTGACTTTCATTGTCATTTTTCTTTCTCAGAAACCGAATTTTGTCCCCCTTTTATATTCCTTTTCACAGCAACTTAGATTTAAAATAAATTACTCATTACCCATGTTCAAAGGGTCCTTTCACAATATGATATAAAAAGACAAATATGCATTCTATATACACATTTTGATTCAAAAAGAAGATAACAACAGTAAGAGCTATCTCTTTCCCAAGGCAGTATGCTAAGCGTTTTACATGCATTTAATCTTATTTAATGTGAATTTCATGAGATGATACTGTACAGAGATAATATTAAAGACAAACATTTAAGACCATCATTTAGAAAGAAATCCACAGATGTTTCTCTGCTCCGAGGACTGTGAAAATGGAAGGAATCTTGTCTAAACCAAGACCAGGATAAGATTTTCCTAAGCTGTCCAGCAACTGGTGTGCGGGCATTCCCTGGCTCCACAAAAACTTGCTCCTATTCAAACATTCTTTCGGTCAATCAAGATATGTGTGTGTTTTTCCCGTTTGGCAGGCAGGAAACGATAAATCGGTGTCTTAAGGGATTGACAAAATATGTAATTCGACACTATCAATCACCATAAAAGAGCCTGCTTTTGCTTACATCAGATAAAGGTGTATTTAGTCTACTAAGAACTTCCCAGTTCAACTGAAGCATTAACTCTGTGAGGCCACAAGTCCACAGAGCAGTGCCAGTGCCACTCCTCTGCTGAGAAATGATAGGACAGCGTTAGGCACTCAAAGTAGGTGAGGATAGAAGCAGACCAGCCGGGACCCTTAATCTTCTCTGCTCCCTTGGACTGGACACTTCTTATTACTGCATTTTAGATTCCTCATCTGCAAACTGGAGTGGGGGAATAAGCTAAATGATCTATTAAAACTCTTTCCCATTCTAACTCTAATCCTATAATTCTAAAAGGAAGTCAGGATTAGACTCTGGGCATGAAGACAAAACCTTGAAATTCCTACCAACTTGGTGATGGAGGGAGAGGAGAGAGAGAGAGAGAGAGACTGTCTATTCTCTCAGGTTGGTGGGCAAAGGCCTGGAGCTTCCTCAATGACATGAGCAGTGTTCCCCTTTGATTTAGTGTTCGTGGGTGTTTTTTTTTAAAGGTGTTTCCCAAAATATTCAAAGTTGTGACTTATGTTTATATCTAAATAATCAATTCGTGCTTGTCCTAAAAGGACTTTCTTTGTTCTGTTTTGTTATGGGGAGGTTAAACAACATGTGTATTTATTCCATAGCTTCACAAACAGGAAGGAGCCTTTCAATGACTTAGTTCCACAATTCGGGGTAGACCTATATTTAAAGAAATGTTGTTGCATAACAGGCACTGCCTCTTCCGAAAATGCATCATGCCAGAACCATTTTTGGAAAACACAAATATGAGGCGGGTATATTTTGAAAACTATGTGAACATAATAGGGCCTTAATTAATACTGGTGGCTTTTATGGGAACTATTTGTTTTTTAAGGCATCTGTCTTGCAAAACCCATTTCTGCTTGTAAAGGAAGTTAAAGCGGGTGTGTAGGTTAAATTCTGTTTCTGGGCTTTGCTTCTAAAGTATTTTGTTGTTCTCATAGAAAAGACAAACAATGTATTCTGAACTGCTAAGTAAGTTATATAAATTTTATTTATTACCCATATTTATGCAGTATTTATAACCCATATTTGTGTGACATTTATATGTGCAAAAGCATTTTCACCTTTATTATATCATTCGATTCTCACTCAGCCCAACCAACGGAACTGACTTTATTCCTAGTTTAGAGATGGGGGAAATTAAGGCCCATCTTTTTTACCTGCCTGAGGAAAGTGAGCTAGGAAGTTCTAAGGCAGGGGTTCTGGAACCTGGGTATCCCAATTCCAGGTGGAGTCTTCTTCCCAATGCCCCATCCCTTTCTGCACTGAAAGAATTGAAAGATGGGTTTTAGACTCAGGCAGGCCTGGCTCAGCTTCTGACTCTGGCATTGCCTGGCCCTGTGCCCCAGGGCAAGCTACATTCCTCTTTGAGCACCATTTGTGAATTAAGCTAACAGTAGTACCCACCGACCCCCTCCTCACACCATGGGACTGTGGGGAGAATTAAATGGGATAATGAATGAAAAGCACATAGCAGAATGTTCCATAAATGTTATCCAATGTTGTTATTATGTAATCGACAAAGTATGTTGGTTACACTGTAGGAAATACTTTGTTTTTAAAAAACAACAACAACAACAAAACACTACTAATACATGTGAAATCAAACCTGAAAAAAAGGAATTTCTTTTTAATAGTAAGGTCATATGCCAGAGGATAGTACTGTATTTCATAGACAAAGACCCTAGTTGGAAAGCTTGGCTTGATATTTTTATTTAAGGAGAAATGATCTTTTGCTTTCTGTGCCTGCAAAACGTCCTTAAATGGCTAGCCATAGTAATAACCGGAGTCCTTTGAAATTGCTATTTTTCAAAGTCGGAAGCTACAGAATAGCGGCAATTTCAAACGGCTCACCCCAACAGATCAACAAACTTCCCAGCAGATGAAAGAGAGGACATTGCTAGTTGCAATGGGATTGCTGAAGACGTTGAGGTTGAAGTGAAAACTATTCCATTTTCAATGCGTTTTCATTCCAACAGAAAAATGAGGGAGTCGTGCCACACTCCCAAGAATTAAAAATTAAAGCATACCACTTTCTCTCTCCGTCCCAAAACACATACTGTACATGCATACAATATACTCCAGCTCCAAATGAAACCCGAAGGGTGAAATTGTATGTCTCAATGCCTGCAAATTTCCAAGGAGGGCACCAAAAGTACTTGACAGCGAGCGCGCTGAGGAAATCAGCAGCTGTTGAAGTCACCTCCTGTGGTCTTGCCAAATGTTTGAAAGGGAATATGCCTGCGTCCCTATGTGTGTGGGTGGAAGGAGAGGGACACAGCGTGGAGGTCCGGGCGCATGGTGAGGGGTTTGGAGTACCTGCATGGGGCGCTCTGCTGGCTTCCAAATGAGCGCTTGTGTGCTGTTTACTTCTGTGTGTGCCCATGCCTTTCTGCTTCTCGGTGCTTCTGTGTTTGTCTCTGTGTTGGACAGGGTGACTTTGCGCCTGTCGGCTTCGGAGCTCGCCAGGGTGTTTGTCGGTGCGCTGGACGGGTGTGTCTCCGTCGATGGTTGTGGTTCCGTATAAGCCCGAGCATGTCGGTCGGGGTGCAAGTGTGCCTGTCGGTGCGTGTCTCCGTGGGCACTCGGCTCCGTTTCCGAATGCGGGGGAGTGTCCGCGTGCCGCCCTTTGACCTGAGATCTCAGTCCCCACAAGCGCCCAGGGCGGACAGGTAGCAGCCACAGAAGAGCCCGAAGCTCCCAGGTTGGCTGTAAGCGTGCCAGCCCCAGCGCCAGCCCTCCGGGGCCAGCCAGGGGAGCCAGGAGGGGTGGTGGCCCGCCCGCCTGACCGGAGTAGCAGGGCTCCGCCCGGGCCCGCCCCAGGAGGGGGCGGGAGAGGGGAGGGGAGAGGAGGGGCAGGAAGAGGTGGGGGCCTCGCCCCTTTGGAGAGGCCGGTGAGCCATTGGCGGAAAGTTCCCGCACGTCACCTGGGAGGCAGTTCCTCTAAAGTCCTGTGCACATAACGGGCAGCGCGCACTTGGAGGCGGCTGCTCCAGATCTCAGGCTGGGACTGACCGGCACCGCGAGCCTAGGGCACCCCACAAGCTGAGTGCAGGACGGGCTCTCACCACACCCACCCCACGGCGGCTGAATGAAGCTTCTAGGCGTCCCGTCGCTGGCCGCAGCGCCCAGCCGAAGGTCCGCCCTCTGAGGCGCGGCCAGTGCGCCCGCAGCCCTTGCGCTCACCTGCCAGCCTGCGCGCCATGGGACAACCGGGGAACCTCACCGTCTTCTTGCTGGCACCCAACGGAAGCCATGCACCGGGCCAAGACATCGCGCAGGAACGGGATGAGACGTGGGTGGTGGGCATGGCCATCCTCATGTCGCTCATCGTCCTGGCCATCGTGTTTGGAAACGTGCTGGTCATCACAGCCATTGCCAAGTTCGAGCGTCTGCAGACGGTCACCAACTACTTCATCACCTCCTTGGCCTGTGCTGACCTGGTCATGGGCCTGGCGGTGGTGCCCTTTGGGGCCAGCCACATCCTTATGAAAATGTGGACTTTTGGCAATTTCTGGTGCGAGTTTTGGACTTCCATTGACGTGTTGTGCGTCACCGCCAGCATTGAAACCCTGTGCGTGATTGCAGTGGATCGCTACTTTGCCATCACGTCACCCTTCAAGTACCAGAGCCTGCTGACCAAGAATAAGGCCCGGGTGGTCATTCTGATGGTGTGGATCGTGTCAGGCCTTACCTCCTTCTTGCCCATCCAGATGCACTGGTACCGGGCCACCCACGACGAAGCCATCAAGTGCTATGCCAAAGATACCTGCTGTGACTTCTTCACGAACCAAGCGTATGCCATTGCCTCCTCCATCGTTTCCTTTTACCTGCCCCTGGTGGTCATGGTCTTCGTCTACTCCAGGGTCTTCCAGGTGGCCAAAAGGCAACTCCAGAGGATCGACAAATTCGAGGGCCGCTTTCATGCCCAGAACCTCAGCCAAGTGGAGGACGGGAGGAGCGGGCATGGACATCGCAGGTCCTCCAAGTTCTGCTTGAAGGAACACAAAGCCCTCAAGACTTTGGGCATCATCATGGGCACGTTCACCTTGTGCTGGCTGCCCTTTTTCATCGTCAACATTGTGCACGTGATCCAGGATAACCTCATCCCTAAGGACGTTTACATCCTCCTCAACTGGGTGGGCTATGTCAACTCGGCGTTCAACCCCCTTATCTACTGCCGGAGCCCAGATTTCAGGAGCGCCTTCCAGGAGCTTCTGTGCCTGCGCAGGTCTTCCCTGAAGGCCTATGGGAATGGCTACTCCAGTAGCAATGACAAGTCTGACTATACAGGGGAACCCAGTGGATATCACCTGGGACAGGAGAAAGACAGCAAACTGCTGTGTGAGGATGCTGCGGGCAGGGAAGACTTTGTGAGCCGGCAAGGTACTGTGCCGAATGATAGCATTGATTCACAAGGGAGGAATTGTAGTACAAATGACTCACTGCTCTAATGCAGCTTTTCTACTTTTTCAGACCCCCTTCCCCGACAAGACACTAAACAGACTGTTTAACTTAAGTGTAATAAGTTTAGAATGAAATTGTATAGAGATGTGCAGGAGGAAGAATATCCTTCTGCCTTTTTTTTTTATTTTTGTAAGCTGTAAAAAAGAGAGCACCTATTGGAGTGATTGTTTCTTGTACAGTTCAGTTCCTCTTTGCATGGAACATGTCCGTTTATGTCTGAAGGGCTTCTGTCCCAGAGGACCTGGGGCTGCTATGTTTTGATGACTTTTCTGCGTATCTACCTCATCAGTCAAGTATTAGGGGTAATTTATTGCTGCTGGTAATGTGTATCTGAAGGAGACCTTCCTTCCTGCCCCCTTGGATGGAGGATCCGGAGTATCCTGGACCTGACAGCTGTGAACACGCTCCTCTTTATTTGCTGAAACAGGGTGTTGTAGGCAGGCATTTCAGGGGTAGCTTCAGTTGTTTTCCTGAGCAAAGTCTAAAGTTTACAGTAAATAAATTGTTTGACCATGACTTCATTGCACCTGTTTCTCCAAAACCCCTTGACTGGAGTGTGCTTGCCTCCCCCCATGGAAACCACAGGTAACTATTTGTAATAACTGCCCGGTGACTTAATGTGGAATGGCACAGGAATGGCATGCCCTGATTGCTTAACCCTTTCACTTGCTTTTGATTCTGTTGCCTGCAACCTCGGTCTCTCCTGATGCTAGGGCCCCAGATCGGTTCCGCCTGCTCCCAGCCGAGCTCGTCTCGCTGGTCCTATGGTGATTACTCTTTGTTGTTACATCAGAAACACTGACTCATGGACATGGAGTTAGGAGCATCTGTTGTGTCCCTTTGTGCACCCCACCACCCACCTTCTAGTTCTACTTGCTTAATAGCTGCTTATATTTATTGTTTGGCTGTGTCTCAGAGTGGGGATCTTTGTGCTGCACCAGGGCTTGGCATTTGAGGGATAAGTCAGAAGTTAATGTAAAAAAAAAAAAAAAAAAACTACTAAACTTCACCCTATAATTTCAAGGGAAACTGAAAGGACATAGGTCAGAGGGAGAAAAGCTGGAAGCCACTTAGCTGATGAACACCCCATGACCTAGAAACAGGGTTCTAATCCCTCCTCTTCCTTTACTTCTGCCCCCTTTCCCTTCTCCCTTACACTCTTCTCACTTTAAGATAAACCAAGATTTCTCAACCTCAGCACTAGTCTTTGGACCAGGTAGTTATCTGTGGTGGGGGAATGTCCTATTCATTGTCTGATGTTCGGCACCATCCCTGGCCCCTACCCATGAGATGCCAGTAACACCCTCTGAGTTGTGACAACCAAAAATGTCTCCAGACATTGCCAAAACCCCCTCGAGGGGTGAGATTGCCCCTGGGAGAGAGCCACAGATATAACTCAAAAATCTAAACAGATTTCTAGATTCTGTCTGATTAAGCACTTTATTTTGTGCAGCCACAGGGAAGGATTTTTCATGGTTCACCGGTGAGTGACAGACCCTGGGCCAGTGCTCTGTTCACTCCATTCTGCTGCCTTCCGAGCGTACCTTCCAGCTGCCCAGATACTGACTAAGGGCTGAACGGTTGGGGAGGGTTTATCAATGGAAGCCAGGCCTGGGAGCTGTTACTGCCTGTTTGTGGAGAGATAATGCTGTTAGAAGGCGCATGAGGGAAAATCACAAAAGTAAACACATTTCTTCTCTCACCCCCTTTCTATTTTTGCCTGTGTGTCTGAGCCAAGGCTTGGCCCAGGTTTGACCGGGTGGAGCGCCCTCCTTGGCAACACTAGCCTGGAGATCAGCCTGCAGGGTTCATTGCCATTTCACTCGCTCATAAAGCTGATTCCACTTTTCTCTTCCCTTCTGTCCCAGCCACGGTCCCCAACCAGAAAAGCATTGACCCCTCCTGCTTCCTGTCAGTTCAGTGATGGGTGTCTGGGTGAGCACTGAGCTCTCGGGAGAAACTTGGGTGCCTATGATTTTGGAGTGTACCGTGGAGAATTGAAGAGTGCCCGCCATTCAGCACCTTTACTCTTTCTCCAAAGGCTTTCATATCTGTTTTCACGTTCTTCTCCTGCTCTGGGCCCCACACCCAGAGATGCAGGCAGCTTCTCTAGCCAATCCCCACCCTCCTCATAGCTTCACAGGATCTCGGACTTGGAAGAGCCCCTAGAAAGCATTCGACATCGGCAGAGACCAAAAGCCTACAAGGGGGAATGACCTGCTCAAGGTAAGAAGCCAAGGACATGGCAGATGGGGCTACAGCCAGGGAACCCGGCTGTCAGGAGGTCCGGGAACTGGTGTATTCTGTCTGCCACATACCCATTGAATTCTGCCCTTACCCTCAATTGTGGAGGCTTTGACCTGGGGCTGTCACATAACAAATTCATTTCAGTGGGTGTGTTTATTGCTTTTACACAAAATTATTAACACAAAATTCAGGCAATAAACAAACAATCTGCCGTAGGGACAAGAGAAAGAATGTTCTTTGACTCAGCAAGAGTCCTCAGCAGATATCGGTCAGCAATTAGGGAATTATACTATATGTGCTTGTTTGGTTAGAGGAGCATCTGATGTAATGTCAGTTAAAAGTTCAGCTATGAATGTTAATTTAGATTCCCCAGTAAAAGGGAGTTTAGCCATATTCCTGTCCTTTTAAGAATACTTTAAGAATGTTGATCAGTTTTAAGGGTCTTGACAAGCAGGAGCATTATAGGCATGTCTCAGTCCCTTGCTTCCTGCCCCCTTTTGTTTCGATTTGTTTCTTTTGGGGCAGGAATTTGTCAGTGTCCCTCTGTGCCTCTGTTTGCTGACAGGTTGGTTACATAAGGTCTGTGTTGGCTTCATGATCATAAAGTTTTCTTTGTCTGGACAGCAAGTCCTCAGTCTGTCAAATGAGAACCTTATCCTGAGATGCAAGTTGACAGGTGTGCAAAGTGGCAGGACAGGGTGGGTCCTCCCCTACATACACCCCCCCACACACACCTCCCCATTCCCAGATTGTTATTGGGGGAAGGAATCTGGGGAAAAGGAGCTTGGAAATAGGAGCTGTCATTACAAGATGCTTAGAATCCGGTGAACCTACTGCCAAAGGCAGCCTAGACCAAAATCAGCTGGTGGCTAGTTATAGAGCATCTACTGTGTGCAGTACAAGAAATATATAGGGTTCAGTCTCTGCCTCCTGTAGCATCATATTAATAATATTAAACGGATCCTTTGTATGGAATCTTGCTGAATGTTAGGGACAGTGCTAGACACCTTTTTAGGCATTATGTCATCCTGACAACCTTCTGATATAGGTAGCATAATTGTCCTCATCTAACAAATGAGAAGACGGAGGCTCGGAAAGGTTAAGTAACTTTCCAAAGCCACACAGCTGGCCAGTTGCAGAGTCAGGACTAGAACCCAGGACCATGTGAGTCCAGCGCCCATGGAGCCCAGCACACATGCAAACCAGGAAGCAGCATGAGGCAGCTTGTCATCTGCGCCAGGACAAATGTAAGAACTGGAAATGCAATACCTTGTTGAGAGAAGAGGGAGAGTGCTGTGGGTTGGGGCACGGAGGAATGTTCCCTCCGAAGCATGTGACTGCATGGTTGCTGGGGACTGGGACAGGGAACCAATCACTGGCATGCCTAGTTCGCTTCTCTGAATCTTTGCTTTGTCTTTTCATCAGAGAATTAGTCCAAACTGAAAAGAGGATGTAAAACTTTTAAACAAGCACAGGGTAAAGCAGAAGCACAGCCCCCCTCATGTCCTGGCAAATTCATTTTTGGTTCCAAGGCTGAGAAGGTCTCCTAAACTGAGCACTTAGCTGAACCTTATGGAAAATGTGCAGGCCTACGTGGCCCTATAGGTGAGTCATCCATTCTGAAGTATCATTCTGGGCAAGGGAGATAGGTGATCTGACAGCAAAGAGCAAGGAGGGTCAATGCACTTTGAATGAGACTTTCCATTGGCAATTTAACGTACAATAAATTCAGCTCTGTACTAATCCCTACCTCATTGACTGTGCAAATATAAAGTGAAAGAGGCATTTTTGACATACCTAAGAGAACAAACTTCCCAAGCACTTTCAAGAACTTGAGAAGTACGGGTGTCTTATGAATAATAGGAGCCAAGGTGAGGTGAAAAGAATCCTGGACCTATAAAATGGCCTGTGCAGGTGGTCTCTAAGCTCTCTGAATATCTATATCTATAGCGATATCAAGATAGATAGATATAGATATGGATATGGAAATGGAAATGGATATGGATATTGATATGGATAGATATAGATATAGGTATATAGATATAGAGGCTAAGTAGAGACAGCAGTTTATATTTTTAATTAGAGTTGATGACATTTATCATATAAATAATGGTTGAATATCCTGGTGGAGGTCAGCCTGCAGAAAAAGACTCTTGGTACATGATAACTGCCTTCAGATATTCTCAAACCATTGGAGGGAGAAGAGCTTCTCTGTTCTGTATGAAAACCAGAAGGCAAGCAGAACCTCAGAGGAAGGTAGATTCCAGCTCAGGTGAAGGAAAGACTTTTCTAAGAGTGACCTAGGTTACCTATCAGAATAGTGAGCCTCCTGTCATTGGGAGCATTCAATGAAGCCCAAATTAAGTTCAGTGCAGGACGAAGCACACGGAGTTCCTGCGCTGAGCGGGAGCGGGACTAAGCTCCTTTCAAGTCTGTGAATTCTATGTCCTTGAAAACAATAGACCTGAATGTTTTTAAAAAGTATTCAGACCGTTCCCTAATCCCAGCTACGCTGCTCCCAATTCAATGGGATTTCAGAGGTTTCGCTGCATTCCTAAACAGGAAAACTTCCAAGGGAAATCAGATCTCAACGGTCTTTGGCCCTGAAAATCCAGAAATAGAGCAGGAAGGTTAAGCAGTTTTCCAAACTATTAGACCTTTTCATCAGCTGCTCTTCCCATGCCTTTTGCAAATGACCTACTAACTCCCAGAGAGAGACTAATGAGAGCTGCACTGTCCTGTCTGCAAAGGCTATTACATCCTTCCCCACCCTCGGAATCATTGCACTTCCTGTGGTCTTTCCGTCACCCTCACAGCCTGGAAGGAAGGGAGGCAGGTCCCTGGCCAGCACCAAGCACTTCAGAGTGCTCTGGTCTCAGAGCCTGAGGCTTGGAGTCTGTCTTAGCCAGCTACTAATTGGGTGGGCAACCTCAGGCAGGTCACTTCCCTGCTCTAGGCCTGTCTCATCATCTCTAGTGAGAAATACCTGGGTTGACATCTGTAAGATTTCAGGAAGTCTTCAGTGCTGCGCATCTGGCTTCATTGCTTTTATTTTAAAAGCACTTTCTTTTCCTTATTAAAAAGGTAATAGAACTCATTGTAGAACATTGAAAAAATTATGAAAGCACAAAATGAGCTCAATCACAGATAACGTTACTGGCTAGACACAGCCATTGTTGCCTGGGATGCGTATGCTCCCAATCCTTGTCCTAAACATGGCTATACAATGTGTATAAATATATTTTTTAATAAAAATGGAATTAGATTATTCATAGAATTTTAAATCCACCACTAATGCTTTTACATGCCTCATTGTGTGTATTTTATGTATAATATGTTCCAGGTATGATAATTCCTACCGGTCTACTGGCCTAGCAGGACCAGTGGTCAGCAATTTCGAATTATCACTCCCAGAGCATCTAGATTGGGAGATCTGAGCTGTGGCTCCAGAATCTGCATTTTATATCCCACACATGAGTGAAATCATATTGTTCTTAGACTTTTTTCTGACTGATTTATTTCACCTAGCATAATGTTCTCAAGGTCTATCCATGTTGTTGCAAATCTGAAATTCATGAACACAAACAGCAGTGTGGTGGTTGCCAGATGAAAGGGGGTGGAGGGAGAAGGGGGTCCTAATGTAAGGCAACAGGAGAAGATTTGACTTTGGGTGGTGAGCACACAGTGCAATATACAAATCTTGTGTCATAGAAACCCACACCCGAAACTTATATATGTTCATGTTGACCAATATCACCTCAATCAATTTAACAAATAAATACTGTATATATTTTTTAAAAATCTGCATTGTAGCAAGTTTGCCCATTTTTTCCTACATGGTTGGTCCATGGACCACATTTTGAGGAACAGGCTTACAGAGATGCATTTTACAAATTAAACAGAATGCTCCCTCCCCACCCCTTGCGGGTGGATGAAAAGATGTTTCTATACTTGTCTCTCTGCAAGCACCCTCACCGCACCTGGGTTCTGACTTTGAAAGCCTTGTTATGTGCCACCGTGCCGGCCTGTGGACTTGTGTTAACATCAGTCTATTCCAGTTATGTGGTGACCAACCCCTACTGTTTGAAAAGTGCAACAGCGGGTCTCTATTCCATAGAGCACCTCTTGTGATCATAGTGGCTCATGACTATATTTGTCTCCATCTTATCAGAAAGGAAACTGAAACTTAAAGGAGTTAAGTTGTCGAAGATCACAGGACTCATTGGAATAGAGCCAGGTGTGCAGACCCAGAACCCCTGTGCTCAAGGTCAGGTCAGAGAGGAGAAAAGACCCTGCTGGGAGGACGTTTCTTACGGGTGCATTTTGGTGTTTCTCCAGGGATTTTTCCAGAGAGGCCGGTTAATTTCTGAGCTTGGAACTAAAGGGTAAGCGCATGCTGTTTAAGTAGGTTGTGGCTAAGTAGCAGCTAGGAAGCCAGGCTTCCCTGAGAGCTGGCAGCTCGGTGTCCTTCACCTGAGTCAGCTCAGCAGGACTGAGCTGCCCCTGGCAGGTCGGGAGCAGAGGAAGGCACCTGTACCAGCCCACGGCTTTGCACTGAGTCAAATCACTGCTTTTGAGTCAGGAAACGCTTGACATCTGGAAATGGAGTGCTGTTCCCATTTCTCTGCTTAGGTCTGTGTCAACATCTTAAGTTTCACATTAGAGATTATCAGGGTGGGATGGGCACTGAGTGGGCCCTTCACGCTGGAGCCCGGGTGGCCAGAGGCGGGTCAGCCATGAGGTAGGACCGGGGCCAGGCGAGGACCATCTCGTCTGCTTGTTCCATTCTTATTTTTCTAGTGCTGTGAGGGGAAGACTGGAGTTGCTGAATGTGTTCATTTATCCAGAAAGCGAAAACGATTTGTGAAAATCACAGCAGCAACACCCATGACAAAGCAAAAGCGGAGTCGCAGGGAGGCCCTGTTTTCTTTCCCGCCCTCGCCATTACTGATCTTGCAGCCTGGCCTTGTGTCCCAGAGCACAGCTGCCCTTCCTGGGGAGTTGCCCTCGCCATCCCCATCCTGTCTCCATTCTCCTGCCCACTTTCTCTTTATAAAACACCTATTAGATGTTTCTAAATATTACAGACAAGTCTGCTTTGTTTGTTTTGTTTTGTTTTGTTTGTTTTGTTTTGTTTTGTTTGTTTTGTTTTGTTTTGTTTTGTTGGAGAGGTACTCACTGTTCTCGTGAGATGTATTGCACCCATAAGCCTGTTCTGCCCACAGTCAGGCTCCCTTGCTGGTTTACGTTACCACCATGTCTCTCTAGAAATCCAGCTGCTCACCTTGCTCCCTCAGCCTGAGAGAACAGCGGCTCAGGCTCCAGGGCCCCGCTGGCCAGCCTTAGAAATCTCTTCCTAAAGGACCGTGGAAGGGCTAGTGGGGTCAGTTTTGGTGTGAATCTCCTGACAGTATTTTATTTTACTGCAGTAGGTCCCAAACCTGGCAGAGCCCCAACAGTGGTTGGGGGAAAATTCTGAGAAAATGCACATTCCTGATGCCCCTCCCCCTCTCTCAGCACTCTCTATCCCCCACCCTTACCCCTGAGATTCTAATCTAACAGGCTGTGGTTGAGGGCCAGCATTGGGTTTTGCCACAACTTCCTCTAGAGGAGGTGAGTCAGGTGCTCTGAGGATCGCATTCAGGGACCTAGAAATCACACTGTCTTCCCCTTCCCACCCTTCCCTGCTCGAGAGGATGTAGGATGTGGGCATGGAAAACATGATCCCGTACAGCTGCGTGCATTCACCAAAATAATGCTGCGGCAAATCAATGGAATTCTAATTTTCCTGTTATCAAATAAAACAATGTAGATGAAAACAATTTAAAAACACAATGGGACTAGAGAGAAGGAAGGTGATAATCAAGAGCCTCCAGCCATCAGGCACTTGATTACAAACGTGTTTTGTGACAACAGTTATGCCTCCCAATAGCATAGTTGTCACGTGGTCCCAGAGCCTCTGCCTGAATACCGGGAAGGAGCAGCCCAGGGAGAGAGGGGGATGTTGCTCCTGGATGGGCTTCTTGTCCAGTGCTCCTTGCTCCTGGACACTCGGCCTTGGTCAAGTCAGATCACACTGAGGTCTACGGGAATCGATTTGCCTAAGGTACACAACCCGCCTACTTCAAAATTTGAAGGGGACCCGCCCAGCTGCAGAGAAGAGTGTGACTCATACATCTACATACACCTCCCAAATAAACACACTGGCACACACACAGACTCGGTCATTGATGCCAACACCCATACCGACACAGATACACACATGCATTTTCACATACATATATGTTCACTTGGCGGTTCTCCTGTGTCTACTTCCATACGAATATGCACATCCCTAGAGGACACAGATACACTCGGGTCTAATCATTCTTCCTTAGATAAATACACACCCAGGGGTTTCCAAGCACTCTTCCGTGTGCTCCAAATCAGCAAACATGCCATGTGTAATAGTCATGGTCCCACTGCTACCTAAGTGCTACGTAAGGGCAGGCTCATACCGACCCCTCTTCCTGGGTAAGTATATAAACCCTTAATTCAATGCATGTCCACTGTGTTCTTCCTGAGTCTGTGCGTAATGGAGAGAAATGTTTTGAAAAATCATGCAACGTTGCAACTGGGATAGGTGCCAAGAAGGAGATACAGGTGTTTGGGGGACATCTAAGATGGAGAGCTCAGTAAAGGTTCTCCCGGAGAGGTCAGGTTTTGGCCGAGAGCTAAGGAAGGCTAGATCATTTCTAGAGAAAGAGAAAAGAATATGCCACTGAGGGAGAAAGGCACTTGCAAAGGGCCTGTGCTGAAAGGAAACCTCTCGTAATAAGAAGTTATAAGAGGTCAGTGGAGCTGGTGTGCAGAGGGAGAGCATAGCAGGTACAGGATGAAGCTGCCAAAGGGGTCAGGGGCCACACCTGAAGGGCCTTGAGGCCCCATTAAGGTCTTTATCCTAAAAGCATTTAGGAGCCATGGCTATGTTTATAGCAGAGATCCGATTTGAACTTGGAGACGATCTATGAAAGTATGCCCACTCATACAAAAGCATTCTTGGGTAGATCGGTGCACACATATGGGCTCACAGGCACACTGTGTGTTTCTTAGAAATGCATGCTTACATATGAGTGTTCACTTGCAAATGCTGCCTCAGTGAACATACCCGCATGTATTATACACATAGTATATATAAATCCAGTGGGCATTGGGAGGCGGGCAGACACCCTCCTCACAGGGTACCATCAGAACTAAGCTTGTCCTTGGCGAGGGATGGGGAAGTGGCGCATCAGAGGGGAGCCCTCTGACTTTGGAGCCTTGGGCTTTGCGGCTTGGCCTCATGCATGAGCCTCCCGCTCTGCTCCCCCTCCTCTCGGCTCAGAGCACCCAGTGACAAGGTGGGGTTTCTTCCAGAACACGATCATTGACTATTCTTGGCCCAGGCAAGGAGGGGAGGATGGGCAGGTCGGGTTGCATAAAGATTGCCTTGTGCCTTCCCAGAGTCGTAAGCAGAACCTCTGCCCAGCTCCAAGCCCCGAGTGCTCTTTGCAGAGAGTTGGCAATAGAGAGAAGTAAACAGAAGGATGGGAATCAGAGGTCTGTGGGTCCTGGTGGAGACCGTGTGGGACTGGAAGTAGTATCCATAAGGGACCACTACAGGGAATGTGACACTGGAGGAAGGAACAGACAAAGCCCACAGGAAATCCCTCTTCAGGCACGAGGTCTGACTCGGTTCCCTGCTGCCTTGGCTCAGCAGAACCTCGTACACGCATGTTTACGCATTAACGAATTTCCCTCCAATGGGTGTAGCATCTCACTCAGAGGAAGTAGCAAGTCACTTAGCAGCCACACACCCTGCCTTATTTTCCCTCCAATGCATTAGAACTACACTTGTGTATATTTGGCTCCTGTGTACCAGCAAAGCCAGCAAGGGCCTGGGCCAGGCCAGAAACAGACTCGGGGAGATCAATAGGAACATTCAGGCTCACCTGTGACCTTACATCTCGGAGCCATAAAGGTGTTCCCAAGTGGATTTGCATAGTCCAAAGATTTCTGCCCACGGAGAGTGTATGTCTTCAAGTGTGCACTTGGCAAATGTTTTCTTCCGTGATTAAATGGAATTATATAATGTAATGTGAAGCTCCTTTTATTTTGCTTCAGGCTGTGCAAGGAACATCTTTCTTTGCTCCCAGTTGGGTGCTATTTTGTGCTCTCTTGGCAGCAACCTGCCAGATCCATCAAGCACTGAGGGCCAGAGCACTGTGCTCAAGGGAACACTGTGTTGTAACTCTCCTTCATATTGATCCAGCTCCTGGTCATTCACAGAGGGCTTTTAAATCTACTCTCTTATCCAATCCTCACAAATCTGAGATCAGCCTGGTTGTTCCCATTTCACAGACAAAAAGACTGAGGTTAAGAGACTTGCCGAAGGGCATGGATTGGGCCTTGAACTTAGATCTTTATACTTATCCTCAGGAAGCAACACAAGTTGGACTGTACTCTACTACCCTCCTGGAACCTAGGGCTCTCGTTGCTGCACTTCTCTGCATTTTATCTTGTAAATAAACTAGAGGCCCGGCGCACAAAATTCGTGCATAGGTGGGGTCCCTAGGCCTGGCTGGCGATCAGGGCTGATAGGGGCCTTCCAGCTGCCAGCCAAGCCCTCCCTTCCCCAGCTGCTGGCTGCCAGCCAGGGCCTTCCTTCATTCCATGCCACCTCTGGTGTTCAGCGCACATCATAGCGAGTGGTCTGCTGGTCGAACTCCCGAGGGGACACTTTACATATTAGCCTTTTATATATATAAATTCAGGGTTAACACCCCCCCCAACACACACACACGCACACACACACACACACACACACACACACACACTCCACACACTCCCAACGCTGAAGCCACAGTTGCCAAGCTGCAGATAAATAATCTCCTGCTCCAGGGACAATCCCCAAGATGCTTTCAATATTGACAAGCCCCAAGTGTGGGTGAGGTCATGTTAGGAGGGGGCAGCAGCCAATTCTATCAACTATGTCTTAGAGCAAAAACTCCAAGTCTTTCTGGTCTCATGTGCCAGACACCAGATGTATGTTCACCAGGTCAGAGTGATAGGATGCTGTGTCCTGCTTCCTATACCTGCCCCACCACTGAGTCTGTCCTTGTTCACATTGCCTAATTCCTCTGCATCAGGATGTTTCTGTGGGAAGACCCAGTGTGATCTGCCCCACTCCCACATGCACTGGGCACAGGCCAACCTGCTGCAAAGGGCCAGGTTCCACACCTCGATAAAAATTGCAGGCTCCCAGAAGTATTTCAGCTTCTGGAAAACGGCTCGTGTTTGACTGAAATGTTTTATTTTAGTCATAGCAATTAGATGTTCTTGTTTTGCACACGCATCTTCCAACAGAACTGTCTTTGACACAGGTGGGCAGGATTTAATGGGTCTGGGAAAACGTGGGATAGATGACAAATCCCAACCGCGAGGAAAACTCCCATTGGCAAGCTCTCCTTTTCAGAGCATCAGCTTATCTGGTTTGCTTCGCTTTCCAAAGTGTGAGTAAGTCATTAATTCATTTATTCAAAGCTCTTTGAACACATACATATGCCGGTTGTACCAGAGGTACAACCATAACCAAGGTAAACATGGTTGGTCCCTATTTTTTTAAGCTTCTTACAGCCGAGTGGAGAAGACAGACAATGTAAGGGGATTATAAATGACGTTTGGATCAAGCTCCCTAATACCAACACCAGAGAAACTTAAATATACTGATGAACAGGGGTGAGGGAGATTTCTGGATTTAGCCAGTGGGTTCAGAAAGCTATCTGGTACCTGTCAACCGCATGGCCACTAACCATTCATAACAATGTTACTATTTTCCTTTTAAAAACATGACGGGGGGCGGGGGGGGGGGGGGAATGGAATTGAAGGTGGCTCCCAAGGTCATCAATTGTCTCAGTCATAGTCCACCCCTGGGCTACTGTGTCCAGTTCTCAGGGAAACACATCTTTGCAGGGAAGAAGGGCATTTGGGCCCTTCTAGGCTTGCCAGATTTAGCAAATAAAAATACAGGTCCTGCAGTTCAATTCATATTTCAGATAAGCAACGAGTTCTTTTGTCATGTAAGTATGTTCTGAATATTACATGGAAGATACTTATACACCCCCCTCCACCCCCCCAAAAAAAAGATCGTTTATCTGAAATTCAGTTTAAATGGACATCCTGTATTTTAATCTGACGGCCCTACTAGAGAACACGAGCTAAGATTCTGAGAAAACCCAACATTTTGTCCTGAAATAAATAGTTGAAGGAGCCTGGCTTATTTGCTTGGAGACAACGATAGAAAGAACCTGGATTTGTGTAGGGAAGCATTTTCCAAACAGCATTTCTAACGGTCTATATGGAAAACAGTAAGGTACACTGGGAGAAAAAATAAAAAGTGTGGGAGGTCAAATACTGGGGAAACATCGCACGCCCAGTATTTTCAGTTGCAGCTCCCCCTCTGCACAGCATAGTAACAGTTGTGAACAAACAGTCTTGCAGGAAACGTACCTGGTTGACCCGCTTTAACCTAGCATGCCCACAGAACGCTATTTATGGGCTTTTGTCTGTTTGTGTTGATGAGTTTGTTTAGAGAGGACACCTATTAACGGTGGGCAAACTTCTTACTCTGGTCAGCACCCTTGGTGGGACCCCAGCACAGAAAGTGAAAGTTGTCTGCAAATGATCTCGAGTGCTACTGGGAGGAAACCCGTTGAGCTTTTGCAAACCAAAGGGCAGATCTGGACCCAACGCACAGGCACATCTGGGCAACAGAGGAACACTGGAACTTTCTAAACATTACAATAGTCTGCAAGGTCATCAGCTTCCTGTTCCTGGAGACATTAAAGCAGAAACGCAATGCCATCGGGGCCCCTAGGGGAGATTCCTGCCTGTGTAGGACATTCTCAGGGCCTGCTCTGAACGGTGTGTGCACATAAAACACAAGGGGGCTTCCTCCAGCAAACTTTCTTTAAAACTAAGTCCTGGGCTCTATTTCTCTTCTGTAGTCTGAGTCCAATCCTTTGGATTCACTCCTACTGTGTTCCCTTCAGAGCTATGGACCAAACCCCTCAAGGTCAGTCCTTGCCAGCAAATGATCTTTGCTCTGCTCCAGGCCTCTTCATAGCCAGGCCCACCACCATGGCCTTGGCTGCTAGGAATCCCACCCTGAGCCTCTAGGTGGGGCTTATAAACCTCAGATGCAACAGGGAGCTCACAGCTGAGCTTAGCAGCCCAGAGAAGGTTGGGGTCTGAGAAGCCTGTCCCCACAGTCCTCTAGGCTTGTGAGACCTGCCCTCCCCAACCACACAGTGTCCACAGTGGCGTCCAGATCACCGCATAGCTGAGGCATGTGGCATAATAGAAGGGAGCAGAAGGCCAGATCCCAACTCTGCCACCTTCCTGAGTCTATGACCCGGACACATTTCTATAGTATATTTCTCTCCGAAAAAAAAGAAAAGAAGTGGTACACTGCATCAGAGTCTTATGAAAATTAAAAGAGATTAAAAGTACATAACAGGCTCAGCAGAGTGGACATTCGGTAAATGTTTATTTAATGAATGATTGTGACCATGACAGCAAAAACTGTCCAAGGAGGTAAAGCTCTTCTTTAGAAATTCACTGATCAGTGTGCCAAGATGTCAGGCCCCAGCCAAGGCCATAAGCTGGAGATCGTCTAGCTCTCTTTCTCCGTTTCTTTCAAGACTCTGTGCTTGAGAACAGAAAGTAAGGCATGTGCTGCCCTAGCCAGTTTGGCTCAGTGGATAGAGCGTTGGCCTGCAGACTGAAGGGTCCCGGGTTCAATTCTGGCCAAGGGCACATGCCCAGGTTGTGGACTTGATCCCCGTCATGCAGGAGGCAGCCAATCAATGATCCTCTCTCATCATTGATGTTTCTAGCTCTCTCCTTCTCCCTTTCTCTCTGAAATCAATAAAAATATATTTTTTTAAAATAGAGTAAGGCATGTGTACTACAGCATGCTGCTTTCCTTACGCGGTCTAGAAAGAGCACTGGCCCTGCGTGGCCCGGTTCTGGATTTCAGTAGCTGCAGCCTCATCTATTCTGGACCCCAGTCCTCATCTGTGAGACAAAGGGGTTGGACTAGAGTTGCTTCTAGGTTCTGTGAACTGTGCCTTTGAATTGGGGTGGTGAATGCAGATATCTAAGTAATATTAAGGGTCCATAGTACTTAATGGGGAAAAAAGACCTCACCAAACTAAAGCAGCGTGCATGTGTCTGTGTGTGTGTGTGTGTGTGTACATGGCAACACACAATATACACAAGGGGCTTTGAAATCACTTTAATTGCCCCCTGCCATTGTACCTGAATACAGGTTTGGCAAATAAAGACTTGGACCCAGACTGAAGGAGTGAGATGAGCCCTGACCTCCAAATGGGAAGAGCGGGGTCTGAGTCCCAGCCCTGACTCTGTGGGCAGAGCTCCCTCCCCATCTCTGGCGGGGGTGGGAGGGGAGGGGGGTGGCACCGTCCCTCCCCATCTTCACATGAGGGCCGTGGTCTCAGCATCTCCAGGCTCCGTGTCTTGGGAAAGAGCCTCTGATCTATTTTTGTTGGATGTACATGCTCTCCAGGAGGATTACCATCAGGCTGACTCAACCCGGGCTTATTCCTTTTGTTTGATCGCTCTGCTTTCGTAAGGCAAGCTCCTAGGCCAATTTTAGCCCTTCTTGGATTAAGGGAGTGTCCACATGAAGGTACTGGAGCATTTGTCACCGTTTCTGTCCGGGATGCTTGCCTCCCCCTCCTCACCCCACCCCACCCCAACGCTCCCTTCCATCTGGCACAGGCACAGCCCTCCCGCTCCGTGGATGACACGCTAAGTCGAGTCTGGTTTTCACATTAGTTGAGAGGAGGCCCTGAAGTCAGAAATCCTTGGCACGTGAGTCATTTGGTCTCTTTGTGCCTTATTTCCCCAACTATGAATAGGCAGAGCTCGCACTCTGTCTCCCTATGTGCGGCCCCCGCAGAGGTGGGCTCGTGCGAGGTGGCCCTTCCCCACTGGCAGGTCCCTGCTTTCCCAGGGGGCTCACTTGAAAAGTCACAGCCCCGGGGGATTCTCTAGTCCAGTGGTTGGCAAACTCATTAGTCAACAGAGCCAAATATCAACAGGACAACGATTGAAATTTCTTTTGAGAGCCAAATTTTTTAAACTTAAACTTCTTCTAACGCCACTTCTTCAAAATAGACTCGCCCAGGCCGTGGTATTTTGTGGAAGAGCCACACTCAAGGGGCCAAAGAGCCACATGTGGCTCGCGAGCCGCAGTTTGCCGACCACTGTTCTAGTAAAACAAGGTGTCTCTCTGTCTCTCCACTTCCACACCTGGCCCCCTCCAGACCTTCTGCATCACCGCCCGCGTGCACTTGCTAACACGCAGAAGTCAGCCTTGCTGAAGAGCCTTCCGTGGCTCCGTATTGCCTTCGGGACAACGGTCTCAGCAGGTGAGTTCACAGGAAGCACAGAGGAAACTCACTGCAAGAACGACACTGCCCACTCCCCACAGACCCCTGCAGGCACTGTGTACCTCACGGGGGCCTTCCAGGTGCGAGGCGGTGTGCTGGGCATAAACAGAGACAGAAGGTTTGGGCCCTGTGTTTAAGAAGCTTATGCGTTTTTCACAAAACAGGTCAACAGGTACACAAAAATAAGGTTTATTTTATTTTTTTAAAATATATTTTTATTGATTTTTTTACAGAGAGTAAGGGAGAGGGATAGAGAGTTAGAAACATCGATGAGAGAGAAACATCGATCAGCTGCCTCCTGCACACCCCCTACCGGGGATGTGCCCGCAACCATGGTACATGCCCTTGACCAGAATCGAACCTGGGACCCTTCAGTCTGCAGGCCGATGCTCTATCCACTGAGCCAAACCAGTCAGGGCTAAGGTTTATTTTAATGTTTAAGTACTGGAAGTACTCTTAGAAATCACTGACCTTGCCCAACTACCTCTCATTTTACAGTAGGGGAAACTGATGTCCCAGAATTGGCAAATTATAAAGAAAAACTTGTCCTTGCTTCTACGCTGTCTCCACCACCAGGAGCCCCCTGCACTCTGCAGCCAGAGCCATCTGTGTGAGCAGCGTGTGACCTGGTCACTCCCATGAGAAAGCTTTCTGTGGACCCCACTGGCCTACAATAGAAGCCAAACGTCTTCCCAGACCCATGGTGCCCAGGGTGGTCCGGTCCACGCAGCCTGGCCGTTTCCTGCAATGGGAATGTCCTTCAGTTTCAGGACTAATGCCCCTCCTCAGGGCTGCCCTCCCTGACCATCCATGCAAGGCAGGTGCACGGACCCCTCACTCCCTTCCTATCACCCTGATTGGCTGTGTTCACAGCACATAATACCATCCACATCCTCTTGTTTACTGATTTTTCTTCTTCCTTATCTGGGTCAACTTACTAGAGGCTAAGCTGCAGGAGGGCTGAGATTTGCCTCTATCACTAGCACCTACAATATACTTGGCTCATAGTTGACACAAGAAATATTTGCTGAATGACTAAACCAAGAAATGAATACATATCACTGGAAATTTAAAAATGTAGAATAGCATAAAGAAGCAAATAAAATCACTCATACTTCCTCCTTCTGGATATTACTTCTGTTAATATTTAGGAGTATTTTTTCAGATCTTTTTAATGTATATGTATGATGTATAGTGTGTATTTATATATTTTATTGATTTTTTACAGAGAGGAAGGAAGAGGGATAGAGAGTTAGAAACATCGATGAGAGAGAAACATCTATCAGCTGCCTCCTGCACACCCCCTACCGGGGATGTGCCCGCAACCAAGGTACATGCCCTTGACCGGAATCAAACCTGGGACCTTTCAGTCCGCAGGCCGACCCTCTATCCACTGAGCCAAACCGGTTTTGGCTATAGTGTGTATTTAATAAAAATTATGATTATGTTAAATTATGGTTTGTATCCTGCTTTTTTTCACTTATTATATCTCCACATGTTGTAAAATAACCTTTTAAAATACCATTTTAAGTGCTGCATACAATTTCATATGAATGTAATAAAATTAATTTAAGCATTTCCCTATTCCCCATTGATAACTTAATTTTATCTTCTAATTGATCTACCCCCTGCCCAAACCATTCTAATAAAATTTGGTTTTTAAGATACTTCTGGTAACTGTTCCTCACTGTGAGTAGTTGGGTAAAAGAAAGTAACATCTTTCTTTCCAGGAAATGTCAACAGACCAATCCTTAGTTTTGTATGTTTTCTGTGGTCTCTCTCAGTGGGGATTGACTTAGTTGATGATCTAGTTATTAAGTGAAAAATAAGTGATGAGTAAAGGGTTGCGTTTCTAAGACTTCCTGTTTGCAAGAAACCAGTTGACGTGCTCATAACTGAATGATGTACATGGGGATTGGAGGCCGATCCCCATGACATCTTGGCCCAGGGATGTCTTCCTGTTGAAATTAATGAACACACAGGTACAGAAGATCCAAGAGTTCCCTAATACTCATAGGCATAAAATCTTTGGGGACAGAATGAATATGAAAGAACTAACCCCCTCACTTTTTAAGAAAAAGGATACTGAGACTCAGAGGCAACCTCTTGGCCAAGGTCTCATACAAAAAATGGGGGAGCCTCTCACCTCTCTCCCCTTCCCCTGCCTCCCTCTGTCCCGTTCTTCCTCACTTTGAGATTAATCTTTTGTGAACTAGACTTCAGAAAAGATTTCACAGAGCTGGACGAGATCTCAGAGATGAACCCCTCCAACCTCTTCATTTCTGAAGATGAGGAAATGGAGGTCCAGACAAGGGAAGGGCGTTGTATCAGGTCACCACACCACGGGCTTGTGGCGGGGCTGAGATGAGAACCCACTTCCTCTCCCTTCTCATCTATTGGCCTTCCCACTGCCCCAGCTTTGTGGGCCCTATAAAGTCAGCACTTAGTAGCGTCTGTCCTTGGGCTGTCTTTCCTTGAATGCTAAGAAATCATGTTATTCCACATAGAGAATTGAGAGATCAGAGCCTTCCATTAAAGCCAGCCCACATTTACAGAGTACTGGCCGAGGGCACAGCACTGCAGTCGTGCTGAGAATAAACTAGTACCTACCATGAAACGTCCCTCTGCCATCATCCCCCATCCCCCAGCAGCACTGTGCTCCTGCAGAGCATGGGGACCCCCTTCCCGCTCTTTCCACACTGCTCATGTGATCTTTTGATTGCCAATCTCTCCCACTAGACGAAGCTTCTGAGAGAAGAAGCCATTTTTTGCTCTTTGATTTCTCAGCATTCTATGCCCTATTTCAAGAATCAGTGCCTGGGACATAATAGATGCTCCATAAATATTTGTTGAATGAATGAATCAAACGTAAATCTCCATATTCATTTGGTGGGGCTGCCATAACAAAATACCACAGACAGAGTGTCTTCAATAATGGGTATTTATTTTCTCAGAGTTGTGGAGGCTGGAAATCCAAGGTCAAGGTGCCTGCAGGGCTGGTTTCCTCCGAGGCCACCTTCCTTCCACCACTTCACATGGGCTCTCCTCTGTGCACACACATCCCTGGTACCTCTCTGTGTGTCCTAATCTGTTCTCCTAAGAAGAGCCATGCTCCAGCAAGAAATGAACTGCCCAAGGCTACACGGCTGATGGCAGAGCTGACCTCACCACCTAGATTTCCCAGCCCATGGTACACTCTGTTAAACTCTGCCTCCTGCATAAGTATAAGAAAACACAATTTAAAGAATGTTTTTTTCCCCATGTTTGCCCATGCTGTCCATCCGTTTTCACCTACTTTCTGAGTTTGGAAATTGTTCATTTTTCCAAGTTTCAACTAATCAATATCTTTCCATCTGAAATAACTACTTATGGTTCAAAATCAGAAAGATACTAAAGAAATCGCAATGAATGTAGTTCCCTGTGTATCTTTGTAGAATGTGGCCAAATGGCTCATTTCTACATTTTAAAGACCAGAAGGACCTGTCGTTCTTACATCACATAGACACTTGGCGATAAACTTAGAGATAAACAGCCACTCTGGCCTGGTTTGTTTTACCAAACAAATATATTAGGTCAGCAAACATCTACTGGTGCCTCCTGCACGCCAGGCACTGTGCTGGCATCTCAAGATCCAAAGATATATCAGCTGGGTTCCTGGGAGAAAGGTTCTCACATATGGACACACGTACATACACACGCATACACAAGTCTATCTCACATCGTTTCTGCCCTGGTTATAGCTCCTCGTAGAGATGATTTTCCAGCCCGGAGATGCAGTCTGGGCCCAACCAAGAAAACAGAAACCACTCTAGGTCTTTCAACATAAGAAATGTAATATAAGGAACTGGATGCACAGGTGATAGAAGAACTGAGAAGCTATAAATGGGATGGTGAGGAACTAGAGATTAGCAATGGCAGAAAGAAACCATCGGAGGGACACAGGAGGAGGTGGTGTTACAATATCAAGGCATGTATTTGGCAGAAGCTGAAGGCACAGAGCACATGAAGCCACTGATGGAGATGCCACTGAAGAACGACAGAGAAGACAGAGCCTGCTTCTCTCCCTCAATTTCCTACCAGAGACTCCCATAAGACAACCTGGCCTTAAAGCAACAGGTTAGGGCACCTGGAACATGTCGGTCTCTCTGATGCAAAGCAGAGCAGGGGAAAACAAACAGGGGCAGACTGGCACCCTGGTGACCTGGGGTAAATCCCTTGTCTCTCAGTGTCTTAGCTTCCTCATGGGTAATCTGAGAAGAACAATGCCTTTCATGTTTATTGTGAGACTTACATGAAATAAAATACCTTCAAAAGCTTCAAAAGGCATGTATGCAAATGTAAGGGCTTTCATTACAGGTTTTAATCCCACGTGTTATGAACTTCAGGCTCTAAAAAGAAGTGTAGTGGCGTTCAGGTGTCATCAGGAACTTTGCAATGCCTTGCTGATTGCCTAAGGAAAGTGGCTTTCATTCTGTCACTCTGGCCCATCAGCCTTCAAAAACCACCACAGACAGTTTTGAATCAATTGTCACACATCTGAAAGGATGTCAGAGCAGGCCCTCGAGTGTACTGAGGCTCTGTCTGTGGTTTTGAATCAAACAGAGACAAATAAAGAGGATTCTAGGATGACTTCTAGAACATTTATTCCACTCTGTTCACTTGACAAAGGACCAGAGAGAGGATAGAATTTGCATGGAATTTGCACGCTATCAAACTCACAGACACACAGCCGCAGAGGAACCTCCCTCCTTCCTTGACCTTGGGATTTCAAATTAGTCTCATATGACAGCTTGTCCTTTCAACTTCTCCTTCCTCCTTTTCCATTCATCCTTATGCCTCTTTTCTTTCCTTTTAGTCTCTTATTTTTCTTCTTTCTCATAATGTTTGACAACTCCATGTCACAGACTTTTTCTTTTCTACACTGATGGAGAACAAAAGCTTAGCACTGAGCCATGTTTATTTTAAATTAAGAAGGTGTGAACTTTTCTCGATAACTTAATTCCCCCTTTGATATTAGGTGTAAGAAAGTATCATCACAAACTCGTTTTGCTGCCAACCTTAGGACTTACTGTGAAAACCACATGGTACAATCGCTTCCTTTCTACTGGCAGAAAGTAGAGGCCACGACCACAGCTTCTGACTGAGTGCCAGGCCACTCAAGCCAGGCCCAGGAGACTGGCGGTATTCTCATCCCAGTGGTACAAGGTGGCTTGACACTCTCAGCAAGATGGATCCTATTTTCTGCAACTTTTTAAAAATTTTATTTTTATACTAGAGGCCCAGTGCATGAAATTCTTGCATGGCGGGCGGGGGGGAGAAAGGGGACCTCAGCCCAGCCTGTACCCTGTTTAATCCAGGACCCCTTGGGGCAGTGGTTGGCAAACCGCAGCTCACGAGCCACATGCAGCTCTTTGACCCCTTGAGTGTGGCTATTCCACAAAATACCACGGCCTGGGCGAGTCTATTTTGAAGAAGTGGCATTAGAAGAAGTTTAAGTTTAAAAAATTTGGCTCTCAAAAGAAATTTCAATCGCTGTACTGTTGATTTTTGGCTCTGTTGACTAATGAGTTTGCCGACCACTGCCTTGGGGGATGTCCGATTGCCAGACCGCTGGCTCCTAATTGCTCACCTGCCTGCCAGCCTGGTTGCCCTTAACTGCTCCCTACTGCCAGCCAGGTCGCCCCCAATTGCCCCCTCCCTGCTGGCCTGGTCACTCCTAACTGCCCCCCATATTGGCCTGGTCACCCCTCATTGCACCCACTGCCAGCCTAATTGCCCCCAACTGTCCCCCTCCCTGCTGACCTGGTTGCCCCCAACTGCCCCCTCAGCCAGCCTGGTTGCCCCTCACGACCCCCCCACCAGCCTGCTCACCCCACGCAGCCTGCTGTTCAGTCATTTGGTCATCCCTTGGGCTGGCCCTGGGCGGCTGGGGGGCTGAGGGGACTGGGGGACTCCAGAGGCAGGCACATGGGGTGGGCCCCACTGTGCTGCACGCCTGCCACCCCGGTGGGGCTGAGGGGACTGGGCGCCACCATCTTGTGGCTGTGGGCGCTGCCATCTTTGAGGGTGTGACAGTCAATTAGCATATTCCCTCCTTATTGGCTGTGGGTGCTGCCATCTTTGTGAGAACGTGATGGTCAATTAGCATATTCTCTCTTTGTTAGATAGGCCTCTATTTTAACTTTTGTTGAATTTATGGAGGTGACATTGGTTAATGAAATTATAGATTTCAGGGGTACAGTTCTGTAATTCATTGGCTGTATGTTATATTGTATGTTCAGTTCACCACCCTGTAACTTTTAATGTATCTCAGTGGCAAGTGGCATTAGTCAGTGGGTGACAAAGTTAAAGGGTGCATCCCTCACTTGTCAAGTGAAGAAATTGTGCTTTGACCATCTGTAAGTTCCCTTCTAGCGCTGACATTAAAGAAATCAGTATCCTTCCGCAAAAGAAGGCCTATTATGGTCACAGAGGCACCAGGACAGTGAAAGCTCCCTGAGTGACTTGTGGAATTACCAGTGGCCTGCTGTGCATTGGAATTTTGCTGGTGCAGAGTCTGGGGTGTCTTCAAATGTCAGAGCCAGAGAGCACTGACCATCATCTTCCACGAGTTCACTGAGGAGTCTGGGACCGGAAGCTTATGGGTACTCACCCCCTGACTCCTTCAGTGGGAATTCACTGTGCCCCTGCCATGCCAAGCACTGTCCTGGGTCCTGGGGTCCAGTAATGAATAATACAGAGGAGGTATCAGCCCTAACATATGCTAGTGGGGTGAAATGCATAACAGGGAAACTAAAAAATAAGCCAGATAATGAATGTGTCATAATTGCTTGGAAGGTAATAAAAATATAATAGATTCATTCACTTTATTCAATAGATATTGAATAATTGGGGTGAAGGGGCCGACTGGTGCAAAAGTTGTACTTAAGATCTAAAGCTAGAGAAGAAACCAGCTGTGGAAACCAGGGTGTAAAAAAGTTATAGGCTGAGGGAACAGCATGTGCAAGGGCCCTGAGGCAGGGAAGCATTTGTTACATTTAAAAAGTGGAGGGACAGCCAGTCTGGCTGGCATGTAATAAGGGAAGAATAGTATGAGGAGTGGCTGAAGAAGTTAACCTCATGGGCCCTGATAAGGAGTTTGGGCTTTATTCTAAGAAGGGGAAGCCACTGAAGAGTCTTGAGCAAGTAAGTGACATAATCTGATTTGGCACTTGAAATAGTCCAGACAAAAAATGATAGACAAAATTAGTAACAATGGAGATGGAAAGATGAGGGGTTTGGGATATGCTTAAACAGAGCCTATAAGACTTGCTGATCCGTTGGATATAGAACCTGAGACTTGGAGGACACAAAGAAATCATCTAGGCTTTTGAACAACAGGGCTAATGGACGTTCTGTTATGATGTGATAATGAACGTTAGAGGTGGATGGGATTAGAGAGACCAATTTGTAAAGGGAAACAAACATTCCAGGGAGCACAGCTTAAGAGTGTACAGGTATGTGGGTGGCATAAGAATTGGTATATTAGCCAGTATTAGCTATGCTTTAAGAGACATTGAGAACTTGACTTCAGCAATGGTATCCCACAGGTGTGATTTTTGACCCCAAGAAACCTTGGGCAATGTCTGGAGACTCTTGGTTGCCATGGCTTCAGGTGTGTGTGGAGGGGCCAGGGGAGGGAGGGAGGGGATTGAGGTCCTTTTTTTAAAAAAAATTATTGAATTAATTGGGCTGACATTGGTGTACAATTCTACAATACATCATCTGCATACTGTATTGTGTGTTCACCACCCAAAGTCAAGTCTCCTTCCATCATCATTTACCCGCCTTTGCTCCCTTTGTTCTCCCCCCCATCTCTCTTTCCCTCTGGTGATCACACACTGTTGTCTGTGTCTATGGATTTTTGTTTGTTGTTTTTGTTTGTTTGTCTTGCTAGTCCCTTCAATTTTCTCACCCAGCCCTGCACCCCCTATCCCCTCTGACAGCTGTCAATCTGTCTCTGTATCTATGAGTCTGTTTCCATTTTGTTTATTTTGTTAATTAGATTCCACATGTAAGTGAAATCATATGGTACTTGTTTTTCCCTGACTTACTTCACTTACCATAATACCCTCTAGGTCCATTCCTGCTGTCACAAAATGTAAGATTTCCTTGTTATTGTTTTTTACGGCCAAGTAGTAATCCATTGTATAAATGCACCACAGCTTTTTTATCCACTCATCTACTTATGGGCATTTGGGCTGCTTCCAAATCTTGGCTATTATAAATAACAGAGGCCCAGTGCACAAGATTCATGCACTCAGGGGGTCCCTCAGCCCGGCCTGCACCTCTTGCAGTCCAGGAGCCCTCAGGGGATGTCCGACTGATGGCAGTCGGACATCCTTAGCCCTGCTGCAGCGGCAAGAGAGGTTCCCACCACCACCCACTGCACTCACCAACTGTGAGCCCAACTTCTGCTGTTCGGTTGATTTGCATATTACTCTTTTATTATATAGGACTAGAGGCATGGTGCACGAATTTGTGCACTGGTGGGGTCCCTCAGCCTGGCCTGTGGGATTGGGCTGAAACTGGCTCTCCGATATCCCCGAGGGGTTCCAGATTGCAAGAGGGCACAGGCCAGTCTGAGGGACCCCACCAGTGTACGATTGGGGCCAGGGAGGGACACAGGAGATTGGCCAGCCAGGGAGGGACCACAGGAGGGCTCCAGGGCATGTCTGGCCCATCTCACTCAGTCCCAATCAGCCAGACCCCAGCAGCAAGCTAATCTACTGGTTGGAGTGTCTGCCCCCTGGTGGTCAGTGCATGTCATAGCAAGTGGTTGAGTGGCCTTAGGATATCATTAGCATATTATGCTTTGATTGGTTGAATGGTCTACTGGACGACCAGACAGTTAGCATATTAGGCTTTTATTATATAGGGTGCTGCAATGAACATAGGGGTACATATATTCTTTCAAATTAGTATTTCAGGTTTCTTCGGATCAATTCTCAGAAGTGGAATCACTGGGTTATAAGGCAGTTTCATTTTTAATGTTTTGAGGAAACTCTATATTGTTTTCTACAGTGGTTGCACCAGTCTGAATTCCCACCAACAGTGCTCAAAGGTTTCATTTTCTCCACATCCTCCCCAACATTTGTTGTTTGTTGGTTTATTGATGATAGCCATTCTGACAGGTGTGAGGTGATAGCTCATTGTGGTTTTTTTTTGTGTGTGTTTGTTTTTGTTTTCTACCTTATGGCACTTGGATTTTAACCAGAAATGCTCTGCATAAACTCACTTTAACTGTACAAAGAAATTCTCTATCACTGTGAGATGACAAACATTTTTTAGGAGAATGAAATATTCTCTCAAGTCTGGTTCTGAAAACATGCAGAGCAATTTACAGTGCAATAAGAAGTAGAATCCTTACCCTGTTCTCAGATGAGAACAATTCCAGTGCTCCAAGCATTATGACCCATAAGAAAGTTATGAAAACTGGACAGCCCCTCTGCTCATTGTGGTTTGAATTTGCATCTTTCTGATAATTAGTGACATTGAGCATCTTTTCATGTGCCTATTGGCCATCAGTATGTTCTCTTTGGAGAAGTGTCTATTCAGATCTTTTGCCCATTTTTTAATTGGATTGTTTGAATTGTATACTAGTAAGTTTTTTTTTTTCCTTTTGTTAATCCTCATCTGAGGATATTTTTCCACTGATTTTTAGAGAGTGGAAGGGAGGGGAAAAAACATAGATGTGAGAGAGACACATCGATTGGTTGCCTCCTGCACATGCCCCAACTGGGCTGGGAATTAAGCCTGCAACTGAGGAATGTGCCCTTGACTGGAATCAAACCCGCAACCTATCAGTCTGAAGCTGGCCACTGGGTGTGTTGTTTCTGGGGCCTCTTGGGAAAGACTGTGTTGTAGGCCAATGTCTGAGTGGCTCTGGGCAACCTGTTTGAAGCTACAAAGTGACCCACAGTTTGTGGATACCTCTGCTGGGCCTGGGTGTGTGCAGGAAGGATGAAGCTGTGCACCAAAGGCCAGCTTTTACCAGCACAGAGCCTGGGGGCAGGCCAGCAAACATCCTAAGGCACCCTGAGATCAGCCTTCACCTGCCTCCACCTGCCTGCTGCCTGTTAGGCTCAGTCACTGAAAGCACCTCTGGTGGTACTCGAGTTGCATGAGGTAGGTTCTCAGTGAGTCACCGCTAGGGACGAGCGGTGTTCACCAGACTGATACAGTATCAAACTCCATTCCAGTGCTAGGTCTGAGGTCACTCAGCAAATGTCCGGGGGTGTACCAAGTCTAGCTGCCACCTGCTAGGTGCCTGAAGACCCTTGTGGTGGGGCAGGGTCTTTAGGGGTCATCAGGGTGAGGCCAGCAGAGTCTATTAGGCCCAAACAGACCAAGATTTGGCTACATGAAGGGAGAGCTCTGCACTGGTCAGGCATGTGAGGGAGGAATAAATGGCCCCCACCCTACAGCCACACAACTCATTCTATCCAAGATTCTTCTAGGAGGCTGAGTTCAGCATGGTGGGAACCCCAGGAGCTGAGATGGTGGGGTAAGTGGGTCTCTTGTGATGGAGTGATGCTGATAAAGCGGGGGAAGGTGGGAGGAGTGGTCCCATCCTGGAGCTACAAACTCAGTCTGTCCTGCATTCTGCCCAGACTTTGATGTGGAGGGGTCACCAAGAGTCAGGAGGCTGGGTCTGATGGGAACCCAGAAGTGGGACTAGCAAATCTCCTGTGATGAGGAGGCACCAATCAGGTTCATGGGAAAGTGGGGAAAATGGCCTCCACCCCCAGACCTCTACACCCCAGCCCAGGCAGATGACCCCTCAGCAGGGCACGAGCTTTGTAGGGTGGGACAATGGAGAGTTCAACGGGTGGGATTATTGCATTCCCCTAGGCTGATGCTGAATGGAGGCGAGTGCTCCATCCAAAAAAGATGGCTTCTGTGATGTAGGAGACAAACGAAACACTGGGGCCCTGGCTGCTGTCCCTTCATCTCTCTCGCCAGAGCCACAAACCCCAGTCTCTCCTTACACAACTCTAGTCCAGTCCACCATCCCTCCCTTGACTGAAGCCCAAAGTGAGTGATTGAAAATAAGATTTTGTGCATTGACCCTTTAAGAGGGTGCCTGTGTCTCTAGCAGACTCCTGTCTCCCTGGCAGACAGAATCCTGGCTGATTTTCACAGCCAAATGTTATGTGGGTAACTTTTCCTGGCTCTAGTGCTCTGGGCTGGGGAGTCCGGCTTGGAGTTGAGATCCCATGCTTCTCTGGGGCAACCTCTGCAGCTGAGGTATCCCTCCGGAATCTCACCCACTGCCCGTAGGAGGTGGGCCAGCCCTTTTTGCATCTCCACCATTCCTACCAGTCTCCATGTGGCTTCGTCTGTAAATCCTTTGTTAAAAGACTTCTCTTCAGATAGTCTTCAGCTGGTTATTCAGGTAGCTTGTTCTATATTTTAGTTGTAATTCCAGGGAGGAGATGAGTGTAACTTCTATCTCCTCCACTGCCATCTTGGGTCTCCTGGATTAAGGTCCTTCTGACATCTGGTGGGTAGAGGCCAGGGATGCTGCTAACACATCCTTCAATGCACAAGACAGCCCCCATAACCAAGACTTATCTGGCCCTCAAAATCAACCATGCTGAGGCTGAGAACCCTGTCTTACTGGTTGCTTTGGAGTATTTATGCAAATAAAGGCCCAGAAAGGAGTGTCCTGAAGATGTTATTCCAGAGGACTATTAGGAAGGAGCCTGGACTTGCTTCTGTGGCAGAGGCTGACAGGAGCTAGTGAGTATGGGGCTGGCAGAGTTTCCCTGTGGGTGGAACTAGGGCCCCAGGAGAGGGCTCAGAGCCCTCTGGGGCCTTGGGAAGAACAGAACATTGACTGGACCCAACCAGAAAGCATAGAGCCCAGTGGGAGGCCAGGTGGACACACTGCGAAGTGAGAACTCCTCAGCTGAGCAAGTGGATAGATGGAGATGTGGGGGGAAATCAAGAGTTTCCAGAGGAAGAGAAAGAAGCTGAGGATCCTAAGGGAAAGGAGGGTAAAAAGTAGGAACATCCCCCTCCTCATGAATTTGTGTTTTGGGGGCTGATTTTCAAACGGGAGATGCTCTCAAGTCAGCTGGTTCTCGTGCCTGCCTGCACAGTAACTTCACCTGAGGATATGTTGAAAGTACTCATACCTCAGCCCCACCCCGGAGACAGTTATTACATTAGTCTGGCTTAGGGCCCTAGCTTTGGAATTTTGAAAGTTCCTCCATGTATTCTGGGTTTAGAAGCACTGATCTAATCCAAACATTGAACACCAAGCTGCCTCGGGGGCCAGACAAGTAAAGGAAATGAGAGACAGGGCAGGCCCCACCTCAGTGGGCAGCCTGCGCTTAGCTATGTAACCCACCATTGCTTTGTAGAAATCTGGGCTCAGTGTTGCCAAACCTTTCCGTTTTCCTGTTTTCCTTTTTTATTTCCCCAAGATGCCTAAACTCCAGATTAAAAAAAAAAAAAAAAGTTAGCTCCAAATATCCAAATATCTTAAAATTCCATGCCAACCAAAACATGTATGCAGAGCGCATCAGCCCCGTGGGCTGTCATGTAGCAACCTCTGATCCAGTCCGGTGGTTTTTACACTTTTTTTTTTAGCCACAGGAGGTTTTTTCCAAACAAGTGATTTTGTGGAACTGCTGTAGATTAAATAAACCCCAGCAGAATGCGGGTGAGACAGGGCAGACCCCCTCAGGCCTGCCTTCCAGCCCAGGTAGTCCTCATGGCTGCTCCTGAATGAAGCCCTTTGCCTCTAGGGAACCTCTCTGGTCCATTTACCAGAATGGAAAACTGAGACCTTTCAAAACATAGTCCCGGGGCAGAATCAGCCCCACGAGGCCATTTGGAAATGTGTAAGGATATCTGGAATTCTCATGGTGACCAAGCGAACACTGCTGGCATTTGGTGGCCGGTGGCCAGGAATGCGAAACTTCCTGCAATGCCCGGGACAATAAAGAATCATCCCACACGAAATGCCCACAGCTCCCCACAGGGAAACACCAGATGAGGAAGCCGAGTCCCAGAGAGGGAACATCAGCTGGCGAGCTCACAGCAAGCACACACTGGAACCGTGACCCCCGTCCCACAGGCGTGGGGACTTCATCTATTATTCATAAGGAGAGGTCACTGGCCGGGCCAGGTTGGCCCTATTCCAAAACACAGGGGGAAAGGAGTACTTCAAAATTGAAGCCATATAGCCTCCCGAGGGTGGCAGCTGCTACATCAAAAGCTAAGTGACACATTTTGTGAGATGTGACCCTGGAAAAGGAGAAGGGGGCTGCTGTGTCTTAACCCCAGGGGCAGAGGCCCGTGATAGGCACTGGGAGGAGGCGGAGTAGCTGACAGGCTAGTGGCAGGGCTGCCACACAGGTTTGTTGGCCATATTGGTCATTTAATCCCTCAGCCAATGCCAGGTTCAAAAATAGGATGTGGGAGCAGAAGGGGAAAGGAGGGTGTTCCCCGGCCCTCCCAGGAAGATAGAGCCAAAGGCGAGCTCATCTTCCTATTTCTGTCATCACAATGCTGCCTATTATACCGTTTCCCATTTATAAAATCATTACTACAGAATCACCGTCTCCATAGCCACGGGGCAAAGGCAGAGTTATCGACATGTTGCAGGCACAGTGATGGGGACTCAGAGTGGCATTTAGAAGGCACTGCTTTTCTTAAGATCTGATTTTCTTGGTTCAAGCCTATGCTAATCGTCTTTGTGAGGAAGTCAAGGAGGGAGGGAGGGGAGTCTACCCCCAGTTCGTCATCTAGACCAGCAGTTCTCAAACGGTGGTGGGTAGCAGAATCACGGAGGAACTTACTAGAAACACAGACCCTTACTAGACCCTCTCCTACATTGAGAGGCCCGGCTCTTGGTCCTCTTTATTCGCACCCTGGGTAATTCTGATGCGCATGAACACCCAATCACTCTACCCCAGCTCAAGGAGACAAGTCCACTTTCCGTGTAATGCAATGTCAAATGACTTGTGGGTTTCTAGATGCTGATGCTGATTCTCCCAGCTGGTGATGGAGCAGAGGCAACACCCAGTGGTGTGCTAGTAAGCTAGTGGCTCTTGGTGTGGGGGAGACCTGGTTTGTAATGTGCCTATTTCCATATATTCCACCATGGCCAGGGTCAAGCTCCCAGCATGACCTCACTGAGCGTGGAGTTGAGAAGATGCACACAATCGACTCCTTCGAGGCCATGTAAGCCAGCTCCAGCACACATCTTCTAAGCCCCATCTCCCAAGTTGGGGGGTCTTTCCCCTAAAACATCCAGAGTTGGGACATGGGATAGGCTCGTGAGAGAAACAAGGAAAGCACGGTCTATGACAGCACCATTTTCAGGGAGCAAGAACAGCAGTGGCCACAATGTTATGTGGCCTTTGAAGAGCAAGAGACATGACTTTGAACCCCAACTTTGTGACTATTGGCCGTGCGACCTTGGATCCGTCTAAAACCCCTCCAGGCCTGAGATTCCTTATATTAAAACTGGAAACAACAACAGTCCTCAGAGGGAAACCTTAAAGGCTGAAAGATATGCATGTACATGTAAAATATGGAGCGATGACTGGGCAAACAGTGACACTTAGTGAAGGTTTGTGTGTGCCCCCTCCTCTCTCATGGCCCCCCACCTTTAGACCAGAACAGACCTATCCTGTTCCCATCTAGACAGCTTGCTGGGGAATCAGAGTCAAATAGAGTGACTGCTTCACTCAGCAAACTTCAGGCAGTTAGCCTGGAAGCCACTCTGCATTCTTGCTTCTTGACTCAACAGGTCAAGAGATTTGTCACCAGACTACAGCCTCCCATCCCACTCGCATCCCCAGAGTACACACAAGTTGGGTTCCCGGGCCATCCTGAAAACCACCCTGTGGAAATTCCGTGTCATGCCCACAGGGCAGAGATTTTGTCACGGTCACTGTCCCTGCAGACATCCGGGCAGAGAAGTCTTCAGGCATTTTGCTTAAGCCGCCGGGCCTTGGGCGCAGGCGGGCCCTGCAGAAGGTCGCTTTCCCCTCTCTGCCTCAGATGACGGAAACATTGAAGCTTCGGATTGTGCCTCTGCATCCTCTTCCCTTCACACCCGCTGATGTGTTTTTCATTTCTCTTGGCGGGCTCGATTTCCCCCATGTTCTCCCAAGCTCTTCCTCTCGGCTCCCCAGGGCTTCCCACAACAAACCTGCGTGCTTGGGCAGCAGAGCAGGCTGGGCCGCTGACATGTGTGCCGGACATGCCTCTGGCTGGTTTTCAGCCCCAGCCCAGGCGCCGGTGCCTGGAGCCGAGGGCCAGCCCCAGCTGTTCAGGTGGGCCTGGCATGCCTGCAGCCTGCCCACAGAGTTACTGTGCTACGTTTGGTAAAGACCTTTTCCTCCTTAGATAAAGCCACACCAAAGCCACACCAAAGACCCCGGCAAAGACTTTTTCCTCTTTGTTTCACAGGGCGCGCTGTGCAACTGACAAGAGTCCTTTCACCTGTGGCTTCCTGTGTACCACCCTTTACAACCTGGTGAAGCACGCAATATCACAACAGGTCAGCCAGGGCGGCCGCGGGGGCTGCTCACCCCAAGTGTAGAACATTTTGTCCCAACCCCTCGCTGACTCTTTCATGAAAAGGAGGAGGCTGGCTGGCACATCAAGTCCGTGGTTCTGTTCTGCAGTGTAGGACCTGCCTCATCGCACGGGCATCTCAACCTCACTCCTCGCTGCCCCTCTCTTCCTGGAAATCGCTTTGCTCCCTGAGGCGGGACACCCACAGCTCCTGTGAGCCTCACAGAGCAACAAAGGGTTAAGTGAAAGATGTTCCAAGCTTTAAATTCCCTCTCTGAATTCCTGGCTAGAAAAGGCACCACCCAAGAAAACAAAAACATCACTAAATCCACAATGAGGTAGCACCTCACACCTGTCAGAATGGCTACCATCAATAAATCAACAAACAACAAGCCTTTGAGCATGCAGAGGAAAGGGAACGCTCCTGCTCTCCTGCGCTGTGGGTGGGAATGCAGACTGCTGCAACCACTATGCAAAACAGTATGGCGGTTCCTCAAAAAATTGAAAAGGGAATTACCTAATGACCCAGCAATTCCACTTCTGGGTATATGTCCGAAGAAACACAAAACACTAATTCGAAAGAATATATGCTCCTCTATGTTCATTGCAGTATTATTTACAGTTGCCAAGATATGGAAGTGCCCCAAGTGCCCATCAGTAGACGAGTGGATAAATAAAGCTGTGGCACATTTCCACCATGGAATCCTACTCTGCCATAAAAAAGAGAATGAAATCTTACCTTTTGCCACAATGGATGGACCTAGTGAACAAAATGAAATAAATCAGTCAGAGAAAGACAAATGCCATGTGATTTCACCCAACACCTAACCATCAGGATGACAACAATAACAATATAGCAGTTTCTATTTACCAGGCTATCCAGTCTTGCTTAGCTCATTGCGATAAGTAGTGTTCCCATTCCCCGTTAAGTAACTTTCTAAGGGCTACATATCCAACCCAGCTTTGCCTGATTTTCTAATTCCCAGGCTGGTGTCTTCAATTTCTCTGATTTCCTGCCTCGCCCAGTGGCTGGGAGAATAGGCCCTCCAAGAGGCAATTCCAATCTTGCCTAAGCACCATCACTGTCCCAACAGAAAGAACACTGCCAAGGTCACTTCACCCCACATGTATTTCACTGTTGAGGGCACGAATGCCAAAGAGGGGAAAGTGAGTCAACAACCTTGGGGACCTGGCGGCCTCACGCCATTTCCCCTGCCGACTTCAGCCCCTCGCCTATCACTTTCCTAAAGAGTTTCCGAGGAACAGGAATGGCTCGGCATTGGAAAGCTTGGGCAGGAAGAGGGTGTGGGCACAGATTTATGTGACGCTGCATGATCACGCTATGCAGGACACCAGGGACACCGCGGCTTCCCTGAAGCTTTACTTTCCTGAAAAGTTGTGCGTAGATCAAATGCCGACTTTCCCATTCCAGTAAGCTGGCCTCGGGTGGGTGAGTCAGTTTGCCTCGTGGCTGGGAGTCTGCCATGGCTTTGTCTTCGCGCTGTCAGTTGACTGTACGTGCGTGAACTTCAGGACATATGAGATTTTATATTCACGTGCAGTGTACAGTGTATGGTCCATGTACACACCCTGTCTCTTCATATACAATGTAAATTTATTTTCTTTCATTGTAGTCTGTGTCCCTGGGTTACTGGTTAGCTCACAATTGACATTTCGTAGATAATCCTGTGTATGGGGGCTGCCCTACACATTGTAGGCTGTTTAGCAGCCACCCTGACCCCTACCCATGGCGCCTCTCTGCCCCACACTGTGACAACTAGAAATGTCCCCCGGGAGAAACTGTCCCCTCCCTTTGAGAACCACTAACTTTGCCTCCTGCCTCCCTTATCCTTAGGTGGAGAGGGGATGCCGATTGGTGAAGAGGTAAGCATCCTAACCTCCAGCCCGGGTTAATAGCGCAAGGACGCTCCGACCTGCGACTTGAAAATATTTGCATGGTTTCCGTGCATTGCATGCTTGTTATGTGCCCGACAGTAGCTAAGTGACTTAGCTATTGTTTCCGGGTTGCAGATGAGAACAGGGAGGCTTGGTGCAGCTTATCTAAATAACAACACAGCTAACAAGCTGCCCGGGGAAAGTCAAGATCAGGCCCATGCCCTTCACCTCTGTGCCAGTGTCTCTGAATCCAGGAGGCCCAGTTCACGCTGGGTGGGGGGGGGGGGGGGTGTCGCAATCTCTTGGGTGCTTGGGGCAGAAATACGGCCGGAGAACCACTGCTCTGTGCTGTGACCTCATTGGTTGGTTATTCCAGAATCACTGACTATCACCAGGTTTGGAAGAGACCATCAGGACCAACCCAGTGAGATATTCACACGATAACTCACAAATAAATGAGCAGCACACGTAAGGGGAGGACTCGGATGGAAAGCCGATATGACAGGGAAACGCACCTGGCCTGGGGTCAGGAGGAGCTTACCCTGGGAGTGGATGAGCTGTCAGTGGGTGAAGAAACCAGGAAAGCAGAAGGATTCCTAAGGTTCGGGAAAGGGGCCACATGATCCCGGCAGGTTCTGCAGAAGGATTTCTCAGGGTCGACGGGAACTCCCTGCACAAAGAGACAGAGGACGTAGGGACTGGAAGTCCTGTCGGGGTGAGGTTGAGGATGGGGAGAAGTGACCGTCATAAAACCGCAGAACCCCATCCAATCCCGTCTCTTGCTTTATAGAGGAAGAAACAGACCCAGAGAAGGCACTTGTTCCGGGACCTGCAACGAGGGAACTGCAAGAGGTGATGTGACCACTGGGGATCCTGCCGGTGTGTCACTGACCGTTCCAGGAAAGTGCCAGCTGCACCAGGCTCCCCGCACTGCCTCGCCCTCCTTCCTCCCAGAGCCCTGCACCACTTGGAACATTTCCCTTGGCCCTAAGCATGGTCAGAATGCTGTTCTAACTCACCCCGAACATTGGGCCGTGCCACAGAAACTCACCCAGAGAACGGGGAGTCCATGCTTGGGCTCCGTACGCGGTCAGCCATCAGGAACCCCAAAATAACTCCAACCCTTACAAAATGTAGCCCACAGGTCGGATCTGACTCACAGATGTGTTTTGTTTGGCTACATAATGTGTTCAAGTATTTTAAAAATGTATTGCCACCATTTAGAAATCAGATTTCATATAAAAAATTCCAATTTCTAGCCTGCATTCCTGCATGACAACATTCCTTAGAGCTGTGGCCTACCTCTCCGCACTTTCCCCAGGTGCCCATCCGCCCACTCTGTTCCACCCGCCCACTGTGTTCCACGCGCTGCCTACTCTGGTGCCTGGAGCACAGCAGACCTGCAGCATGGCGTGCCTGCTTTGCCCTGCCCTGTCCCACAGCAGCCCTCAACCATCTGCAGATGGTGACCTTGGAATGGCCCCTGGAGTCATCGGTCTGCAAGCCGCTGGCCAGTGCCAGTTCTTTCAGCTGTCACCGCTCCTCTGAGTCCAGCGGCAGTTTCCTCTGACCCATCACCCTCTTTCTGGCCACACACGCTCCCCGAGGTCCATGTCCCTCTTAACGGGATGTATGTTCATAACCAGAGTACTGCTCCTGGCAGGGCTAACGAGGCGGGGAATGTAAAGAAAGTCTTTAGATCACACATCATCAGTTTTCAACCTGCCAACCGGACCAGCAAGCACAACGTCAACAGAACTGAAAGAAGCCTCATAACATACAAAGTTGTTTCTGTCTTCTGGCTCCAGCCAAATAGAATAACCTCAGGGGAGAACATCAGCTCATTTCCTGAGACTCGACACAGGCAGACCCGGAACAATGTGGGAGGAATGACAAACATTTTGAAACATTTTTTTCACTTGGAAATAAACATAATTTATTTGTTTTTTAAGAGAAGAGGCTAAGGGAAGTATTTGTAAAGGCCCTGGTAAAATGACGACGATCTACCTGGCTATGGGAAGTTCCTGCCAGTTCTCTGTGCTCCCAGAACAAACCAGATGGATCCCTTTGTGCCCTCTGAGATGAAAACTGCACAGATAGAAAGCAAGGAAATGAATGGTGCTATAAAGACAACAGCAGCAAAGCCCTGGCCCGGGATTCTGCTACGCTGGGACCACTGGGAACGCAGTTTCCTCATTTGTGCAGTGAGGTGGTTGAACCAGCTAGGAGATGCCACAAAGTAGGACAGGGCACCCAAACCTTCGGTCCTCTGTGGGCAGCGCTTCCCAGCCTTTCCGCAGTCACGGGTGCCCCCTGAGCCATTGCTCATTTCCATATTGCTCCCTTTAAAACTGACTCGCCATCGTTTTTTAGGTTAGTCTCATCCTGAAACATGTACAAGGTAACAGATTTGATGTGTTATGATTTTGGTGCATATTAAAATAAATACTCAGGAACTAAAATTTAAGCCAAATTTTGTCCACGTGCCACCTAAAATCACCTAGTTTGCATCCAATACTTCGGGGACATCAAGCTGGGCTCATGGAAGCCCCTGACTACCCTTAAATTGTGTTCTGAGCTGTATGTGGAAGGGGGCAGGTTTTTATGGGGAGAGGTTTGGTACATTCACAGTGATTCTCAAAGTTCTGTCTGTTTCATAAGAACCCTGAGGACCGTCTCCATCAGTTGGTTCCTAAGAGCCTGTCCTATCTTTCTTGGGAAAGGAACGGGTGAAGGGAATGAAGTTTCTAAATAGTCTGCCTGGGCTCTTTTCAGCAAATTTCCTCCCCGTCGCCTTGTTTTAAAGTGTTACTTTTCAATTGCAGTTTACATCCAATATTATCCTGTATTGGTTTCAGGTGTACGGGATAGTGGTTAGACACTCATCTGCTTTACAAGACATTCCCCGGCTATTACCAGAACCCACCTGGCACCACCCATAGTCATTACAATATCATTCACTTAGGTTCCCTTTGCTGTGCCCTTAGATCCCCACGACTCCATTCCCCCTTTTAAATGTCTTCTGTTTGCCTAAGGAAATGCCATGCTGTTACTACCCAGCGGGGTGGGAATGGAGAGCTGTGCCTGGGAATTCCACAGGGCACAGCCGAAGCCTGGCTTCCTCTACCCCGGGGCAGGTTCCTCTTGGAGGTGCTGGGATGATGCCACCCTGCAGGGAGAAGCGGGGTTTTGCTCCAAGTGACTTTGTAAACACTTGGCAGAAGCCCCCAACAGCAGACTCACTGGGAGCCCAGGGTGAGCAGATCGCTCTCCTCAAAGGACTCCTCGGAGGACTTGGAAGGAAGACCGGCTCTGCGGGATTGCCGCAGGAAGAGGGGCAGGGATTATGAACGCGCTCCCTCCGGCCCTGCTTTGCCTGCCGGAACGTCCTGCTATTTCTGCACCTGCTTGCTTTGCAGCTTGCTGAATTTCCATATGTCTGACTTGAATGGTTAAGTGGCTCTTCTGAGTCTAGGACAGACTCATTAATTCTCAGGCCTTGACGTGATGGTGGCTACTGCTTCAAGCAGGTGGAAATACGAACATATCAGGCATCTTGCATAGGAGCTCTGATCCTGCCATGTGGTAACTGGACAGGGAGCTTCCCGAGAGGAGGCACAGTTCTTCATCAAAGAGCAGCTGGCAGTAAATGTTGAATGAGTGAATGAATAAATACCTGAATGAAAACTACGGCTCAGGACAATAATATGTGCCATACACAGGGATTGAAAAGGCAGCCAAGGAAAGCATGTTAGAGGCAATATTTGAATGAGGTGCAATTTTAACCGCACAGTAGGCTAAGCTATGATTTGGTTAAACAATGAGGCTCTGGAGTCTGGTGTCTGATTGGGTTGAATTCTGACACTCCCATGTGCCTGTGCAAATTCTTTAATCCCTCGAAGCCTGAGTGTCCTCACTTACAAAGTATGGATAAGGATAGTGTGTGAGCCTTAAATGAGAAAAACCACATAGCCACTTAGCAGGGAGCCTTAGCAACTGTCGTCATCATCAGAGAGGAGAGTGGGGAGGACAGCCCTGGCTAGTGTGGCTCAGTTGGTTGAACATCATCCTGTGCACCAGAGGATTGCTGGTTCGATTCCGGTAGAGGCAAATGTCCAGGTTTGGGGCTCGATCCCCAGTGGGGGGCATGCAGGAGGCAGCCAATTGATGTTTTGCTTTCATCTCAATGTTTTTCCCTCTCTCTCCCTCTCCCTCTCTCTCACTGAAAATCAATAAAAACTATTTTAAAAAGGAAGGAAGGAAGGAAAAGCCAAGCAGGAGTGGTGGTGACTGCTGGAGAAGCAGAGAAACCAGGTACGTATCTGACTAGTCAAACCACTTTACTAAGAACTACAGCTGAACTGAACCCAGTCCGAATGAGTCCGTGTGTGTGTGTGTGAGTGTGTGTGTGTGTGTGTGTGTGTGTGTGTGTGTGTGTGTGTGTACAGACAAAAGAGGAAGGAAGGAAGGAAGGAAGGAATAGGGGAGGACATTCTACAGGGAGAGACTCGAATGAGTGAAGCACAGAGAAGGCAGCCAGCTTGCCTACAATTTCCACAGTGTGATCATCTCACCTGAGCTAATCCGGGCTAAAGCTTGCAACCCCCTGTCCTTCTCAGCAGGCTCTGTTCCGGGCTGCCCGGTGGGCCAGCTCTGCATTTTCTCCTCTGACTTGGGGGGGCGGGGGGTGGCGCTTGGCCCCAGCACAGAGCCTCCTGGTCCAGCCATCAGGAGCTCCTACAGCCGCAGGCCCTGGAAGCAGATCCTTCTCCTGGCTGCATTCCCCTTGGAGAGAGCTCAGCAGGAGGCCCAGCAGCCCAGGGTCAGTCAGCAACAAAGGACTCAGGATGCAGGAGGAGCTCGGAATGGCCAGAGGCGTTTTGAACGTTTGCTCCTGGGTGGACCCAGCTAGGCCTGTGCATCTCTGGAGCAGGTGTCCCTGGGGCTGTGGGCCCAGGTGGGCCCTGTGCATTCCTCATGTGCCTATGATCACCCCCTGTGACTCGGACTCCACGGCTTTGCATTTCCTTCCTTGCACGGATATTCCATCCTGGCAGTGAGTGCGGTATCTCTTATGTCAGTAAGCACTCGGGGAGCACTTGTCCGAGTTGAAAGAATGCATGAACAAGTATTCACCATGCCTGCACATAATGTATGTTCCATAAGTAGCGGTCAAATGGCGAGAGCGTAGGAGGGGAGGATCGTGCTCATGGCAGCCTCCCTGGGGTGGCTTTTGAGCTAGATCTTAAGAGCTACAGTGAGATTCCACAGGGAAGGCCGAGCAGTGGAGCATTCCAGGCAGAGGGGACAAGTCTTTGGTCAGGGAAGGCATTGGGAACAGTCCGGCTTGGCTGAAGGCTAGACCATGAAGAGGAGTTACAGGAAGCTGTGCCTGGAGAAGTGTCCCCAGCATCGCAGAGCGTCTCAAAGGCCACATTGAAGAAGGACAGCCTGCCTCCATCAGGCTGAGGAGAGCCAGCGATGGTCTTAAGGAGGGAGTAAGGTGATGTGACCAGTGCTTTAAGGACACGGATACCACAATGCCTTGCAGAGTGGATCTGAGGTGGGAGGGAGACAGAAAACAACGATTTGAAGCATGAACAGGGTGGATCATTGGATGTTGATTTAAAGCAATAAGCCAGGCCCTAGCTGGTTTGGCTCAGTGGATAGAGTGCCAGTCTGTGGACCAAAGGGTCCCGGGTTCGATTCCAGTCAAGGGCACATATCTCGGTTGTAGGCTCTTCCCTTGCCCGGGCCCTGGCATATGCAGGAGGCAACCAATCAAGGTGTTTCTTTCACATCGACATTTCTCTCTGTCTTTCCCTCTCTCTTCCACTCTCTAAAAATCAATGGGGGAAAAGTAATAAATAATAAAACAATGAGCCGTGAAGGGGAGCGTCAGAGATGAAGTTTAAGTACCTACATGACTGATGGAAAGAGGGACTCTAACAGGTGGGTACTGCAAATATCAGGGAGAACATTTTGTAAAGTATATGATTGTCTAACCGCTGTGCTGTACACTTGAAACTAATGTAAAATAATATTGAATGCAGACTGTAATGGAAAAGGGAAAAAAATCAAATCACACAATAATATTGTGGTATCCCAAACGAAACATGGGGGCAAGGGGCAGTGGGTTGCAGCCTAAGGGCTGCTATTTGTGAAATCTGATTTGAGACAGGTTTGCAGCTGGACACAGAGATACTGGGTGCTCCTTTGAAAGACAGAGGTGCCACTTCCTCCTCCTGAGATATTGGACTCACTCCCACGTATAAAAAGACAGGCTTGCAGGGATGACCAGATCCCCTCTAGCACTGCACCTCTGAGATCCCAGGATTCGATGGTGTGGAGTCTGGCCTCAATGGTGTTGAGATGAGCATCAGAAGGGGTTCAGGGCTGGCAAGCAGCCCAGGAGGGCCGGGGAGAAGCCCGCGGCTATTTACCTGCTGTGGGAAAAGCCAAGCAGGAGCGGTAGTGGCTGCTGGAGAAGCAGAGAAACCAGGTAGGTATCTAAACTGACTAGTCAAACCACTTTACTAAGAACTACAGCTGAACTGAACCCAGTCTGAATGAGTCCGTGTGTGTGTTTGTGTGTGTGTGTGTGTGTGTGTGTGTGTGTGTGTGTGTGTGTACAGAGAGAACAGTAGCTCTTCATCTGTTTGCTTTTCTCGAGTTTGATCCTATGTGAATGGATCTTTCTAATCCCTTGTACTAATAGAGAAGGAAATCTCAGCTATAACTCCATTTCCAGAAACCATTCCAGCAGTCCCCACCTCTGTGGCCATGCTTGGGCCAGGTCCCCAGTGCCAGGATCTGCAGCCAATCTCTGTTCTAGAACACAGTATGGAGATGGAGAGAATCCCACAACCAGCCTGACCATCGAGAGCTTCCAGCAAGCTCCAACCCTCCTGCCAAGGGATAGCTGGCCACCTCAGGGCCTGCATTGCTAAGACGGGGCAGGTGCTTGCCCCCAGGCATAGAGAAAACACTGCTGTCCCAGAAGAGGGAGGTAGGATGCTGGGAAGGCAAGGTGCTTGGTTAGCCCACAATGAAGATTTGGTTTCCTCTGCTGTGCCAGGCTATCTGACTTTGATCCATGATCACCTTCTCCCTCTGAGCAGATGTATCCTACTGCTCCCCAACTCATGACATTTTAGAAGAGATTTGAGATCTTTTTTAACAGCAGAACTTTTTTTTATGACATCTTGTACTAAACAACAATATATAAAAAATATTTTTCATTGTGTGATTAACATGTACGTCAGTCAGTTTGAATCTGTATTCTTGGGTGACAAAGATGGTATTATTTTTAAAATCTCAGAAGTGCCTACAGAAGAAGTTAGGGTTCTGTGGAGCATGGTGTGAAACCACTGATAAAGTCCTGCCCTTCTGGGGTGTCAGGATTCTGAGGGATCCAAGGTCGCTGCCACATCTTTCACAAAATGAGATAAGGACACGTGGCCACTGCCGTCTTGTTTCCCAAAGTGAGATAAGGACAACAGAAGGACGTCACAGTGTTTCACAGCCTTTACTGATTAAATTAGGATAGGAAGGAACTGGCATTGTGTGTTGGAGGAGAAAGGCTAGTGCAGAAGGAAACCCAGGCCCTAATTTGGGCTCTGGAGAGTTTGGGCTCTAAACTTTGAGAGTTAACACTCCCTGTGAGATCCTGGAGAAGTAAGTCCCTCCTTGTCTGTGGATCAGATTCCCCATCCCTGGGGGTCACTTCCTCTGAAGGTCTGGGCAGTGGTGCCGCTCACTGTGTTTGGCACAGAATGTGGCAGGATTACAAACCACACAGCTGCACTCAGTGTGCCACAGAGGGACCCAGCCCCGACTACACACCCACACTTATATGTGCAACTACGTCCTAAAGAGCAATTGCAGACCCAACAAGGCACATGAACTCTGGAAGTTCCAGATGGGCCCATGAGGGGCAGAGAGCAGCCAAGAGGCTGTGGTTGATAAGTCCGGCCTTGGAGTCAGCCCTGGATTCCTGTCATGACTGTATCAATGACTGGCTAAGGGATCCTGGACAAGCCACTGACCCTCATGCTTTCCCCATCTATAAAGTGGGGATAGCATCAGACCTGCCTGGCAGGGAAGGCTTGGACGGTGCTCAGACCTGGATTTAGATCCTTGCTGTTCTACTTATAAGCAAAGTGACTCTGTAAACCTTAGCTTTCTCATTTGTCAAACAGGGATGGCGATTAAATCAAATGTTTGTAAAGACACTTCAGTGAACACTACACCTGGACTATAGTAAACATCCAGAGGGAAAAATGGTATGGTCAAATGTGAAGAAAAATTGGAAGAAACGGTGCCAGGTGTAGATAAGGAGAATGGGCAAGGAGGAATGCCCTGGAGTGAAGGCTGGGCTGGCACCCTGGCCATGCCCCACTTCCTGGGTATCCTCTGAAGGACTTTCCTCTCTCTGGGCTACCATCTCTCCACCTGTACAAGGAGGCTGCTGATCTTCACAGCTGGGTTCTAATGTCCTCTGGTTTTAAGGTGGATGTTCAGCTTCCAGGTATAGCCCCACAGAGGGACCTGGGAGGCAGTGTCCAAGGTCCCAACTCAAATGCCCTAAGGATCAGACACGAGGAAAGTGAGTCATCTTGAGTTGCGTTGTTTTCAAGACAGTCACAAAGTTGACCTATTAAACATGAAGGAATATTCTTCAGATCCACCAGGAAATGTGTTCACTCCCATTTTTCTTGAACCACTGACACAGCCTTAAGTCTGGCGAGAGTAAAGGCTGAATGAAGGGGGCGCTGAGTAAATGGAGGTATGCAGGACTGATAGAAAGGTGCCAACAGTCAATTATTGCCACAAAATGAAGGCTCAGTAAAAATAGTAAAGTAAATCAGGCAGGCTTGATTTATTGACAGGGTGTGTGTGTGTGTGTGTGTGTGTGTGTGTGTGTATGAAATCTTCTGATCATTAAGGTAGCAGCACATAATTCAAAATCTTAAAACAAAACAAGAACTTCCACAATCTACAGATTCAGCTCATGGTTGGCATTTGGCAATTTCAGGTGGATCCATTCCTAAAACATACCAGCACGTGTCCAGGGCTCCCTCTAACAGAACACGGCCTGTCACGCTCCATACAATACATGCTCCCCACATCTGGTAGGACCCAGGATGAGTGGCTGACCCTTAGCCAGCTCTCCCTGGCTGTTGTTTTCAAATTTTAGGATCCATAAAAATCACTCGGGAGTGAAAGTTATAAAAAGCACCCAAGGAGTTTGGGTGTGAGGCATCCTTCAGGCACCACCCTCAGAAATTCAGATTCAGCGGGTCTGAGGTGGGCCTTGGCAATCTGCCCAGATTAGGCCTCCCTTGGGGAACTGATCCCTGAGCCAGTGAAACAGATGACTGCGGAAGTCCTGCCCCCGTAGATGCTGGAGGGTAATCAGCTGAGCCCACTGCTGCACCTCAAGGGACGCAGACTTAGGAGGGCTATTCACCGCTATAGGAACCTGGACAGAGACACACTCATGTTCCTCATTAACTAGGAGTTTATTCTAAGAATTCATGGAGAAGTAAGGAAGATAGGAAACCATCTGCACTGCAGGTCAAACCCCATGGAAGCCAGAATATTTTCAGCCGCTGGACAGTTTTCCACTCAGTGACTGGGATGCCCATGAGCAGTGGGCGTCATCACTGCCTCCTCTGATGATGAACATCCTGCTCTCCCAGAGATGGAATCTGATTGGGTTAGCCAGTCCCCAGCCAAGGCACCGGGCTCTCATTGGACAGGGCATTCGTCCCTCCTAGCTGCTGGCAAGGTCAGAACTAGTAGTCTTTGGGTCAAGCCACCATTACAGAATTACCTGTAGCCCCGGTGTCAAGGTCAGGTAATACTCAGCCAGCCAACTGATGTGTCAGAAGCCTAATGGAGAAGAGTTGGGGGACAAGAGGCTGCCGTCTAGCCCACCTGCTATAATGACGAAGGTGAGAAGAGTAATAAAAATGGCCAAAGGTATAGGCTCCATTGGTCTGTAGGGACAAATGTTCTTCCAGGAGCACTCCGCCTTGGCCAGTGCCAGAGGCTGCTGGTAAAGAGCAGACTAGCTGAGGGGGTGAGGGCACAGGCTCTGGAGCTGCACTGCCTGTGCTCTCACTCCGCCCCGCCATTCCCCGGCTGTGTGACCTTGGGCAAGTTAAACTCTCTGAACTTGAGCTTCCCAGTCTCTTCATAAAGATGGTTCTAATAATGCCTCACAAAAGGACTGTGAGGGTTAATGAAGTCCTGGGTGTAAGCATGTAGCACAGAGCCTGGTGCACAGCAAAAGATAATATTTAGTTTAAAAGGGGGGTGGGGGGGGGGGAAAGAAACCTACAGAGAGTTTCCCTTCTCAGAAAATGTCCTCAGAGAAGAACAGAACAACATTGCAAGAGAAAACCCAAGGCCTGGAGAAACACGAACTGCTATTGTTATTCTCCAAGGACAGAAAATAGATGTGGGGTAGAGGTGGCTTCTACATGGGGCTCGCAGCACTGTGTCAGTAGAACACCTGGGTGTGGGTCCCCTCTGCCACTTTGTAACTAGCCCCGTGACCAGCCAGACGCAAGGCCTTTCTAAGCGTCTCCATTTCTAAAATGAGTGGCTTGGGCCACTGACCTCAGAGGGCACGTCCAACTCTCCAGCTCGTGAATCTTATGAGGATCAAGAACAGCAGAAGGAGAAAAAAGAAGGATTTAATTAACTCACCCCAGATTGTAGAATGGCTGTTTGGGGGGATTTTTTTTTAAAAAAAAAGATAAATTTACCCTGAAAGATAACGGTAGGCTGAAATGACAGCTAGAGGCGCTGGGGTAAGAAGGTTTCATCAGGACCTAAGAAGGGTCTTCAGTAGTGTGGAGGACATCGCCTGGTGACAGGATGAAATGGGGTTTAATGTTCTTCTGTTCTTCTCTGAGGACATTTTCTGAGAAGGGAAACTCCTGTGCTGCCTGTGGGTGGAAGGCAGACCCTGCCCGTGTCACAGGTGGCCATTCTGCCTTCAGGGCACATCCTCTCAGTTCATCCAGGTCTCCTCCCAACAGTGAGCCTGTCTCCCACTGCCCCATCTACATCGCCATTGCTGTCACTCTCTAGGCTCCTTGCCTCCACTTGTTCACACACAGCCCCACATCACAGTATTTATTACCCGACTCCCCCAGAGGACCGTCAGCTTCGCCAGGGCAGAGAATTCGCTTCTTTGACTGCTGAATCCCCAGCTCTCAAAACAGGGCCTGGAATGTAGCCGATTCTCAATAAATATTTGTGGACAAAAAAAGAAGAGAGAAGGGGGAGGAAGAGGAGGGGGAGGAACGGGGGGAGGAGGAAGAAGAACTAGTCCTACAATATAATGCTGTCTTTTGTCCTCGCGAACAAAACCTGAAGTTAAAGAATTAATTTCTAATTGCTGAAATTCAGAACCCAGCCTGCTACCAAGAAAAGGCACCTTCCCATAGTCCTGAGAAGCTTTCTCTACATGGAGCCCCATGAGGAAGGCCGGGGCACTGGCCTGGGCGGGGGGACCAGGAGGGACCGAGGAGAGGATGGGCCCTGCTTCTGGAGCGGCCTGACTGGGCAGGATCTCCCCCTTTTTCTGGAGGCTATTTGCTGGCCTGCATGGGGCTTTGAAGGCTCGGACGTTCAGGAACTGTCCTGAAATTTCCCCTCTTCTGCATCCAGGAGGCTGTAACTTTCAGGAACTGTCGATTGTCTGGGGAGTATAAACAAAAGAACAAAGGCAAAAACCGAGGCATTGGAAGGAGAGGAATCTCAGAGTGAACAGAACATAAAACCACTTGGCATTTAAATGCCCAGAACGGTATGCCAAAGGAACGGCATCACAAACCCTGGGGAGGGGCCCCCACAAACCAAAGACATTACTCCCTGGTTCTCAGTGCCTGCTTATAAGAACTTCATAGAAGGGGTGCGTGTCCCCAGAGCTTGAACTGCTGCTCACAAAGCAGCCTTGGTTGCCAGTGGCACGGTTGCTCTGAGAGAGCAGAGGGAGGCGCCAGGAAGGCTTGATTTATTTATCTAAATATGGTCTCTGTTCTGGAAGGGCTGTGAGACTGGCATCAGGGGGACTGGGCCACGTGGCACTTTTACTTTTCAATCTGTATGCCGTTCAGCAAGTTCCTTCTCTGCAGGCCGGTTTCTCTTTTTCTAGACAGAGATCTGAGCTGGAGCATCTCTGCTGTCTCATCAAACCCTTGGCAGTGGCCTCAAAGGCTTCAGTTCTGTTCTCCCCTCATCCCCCGCCCGGCCTCGCCATGCCACTTTTTCTGTTGGCAGATACACTGCTTCCGGCTTGAGATGGAACTGCATCCCCCAAAGGGGAACCACTTTGAGCCTCAATCACAGACACAGAGGCGAGCGGGACTCTCACCACTGGTCTGACCACTGCATCAACCTCGGTCACTTCTCTATGGCACCAGGGCTAATGGGTCCACCCTGCCTTTCTCTCTCCCTAGAAGCAAGGCCACCACTGCCTCTTTTGCCAAGTCTCCCCTATAGCATGTGGCAGTGGGACACCCGAAGAGGAAAAGCTGCCAGGAAGTGTTCCGAGTCCTTGGCCTTGGGTGAGAAGGTGGAGTCCTCTGGGGCTACAAGGAGAGCTTTCGCTGATAAGTAGCGTCAACTTCCTTACCTATGAAATGGAAATAACAACTCTGACCAGCCAACTCAGAGAGGGCTTTTGTAAGAATCTGATGGGGAAAATAGATTTGGAGGAAACCTTTGAATCGCTGCTTAGACCTTGGGTCCAAGACTCTAGGCACTGTTCTGACCTCCTGCCCCTCTGACCAGCAGTCTCTTCACTGTGCCCATCCTGTTAGCTTTTCCAGCAATAACAAAGCAGTTCTGAGCATGGGCTCTGGAGTCAGGCTGTCGGGGGTTTCATGCCGGCTTTCCTACTTACCAGCTGTGTGATCTTTGGCAAGTTAACTCACCTCTCTGATCTTCATTCTCCTCACCTGAAAGTGAGGATAAAAGAGAAGCCACCTCAAGGGTTGCTGTGAGACAGTGTATGAAAAGCATCCGGCCAGCAGCTAAGATATGTTAGCTCCTATTGCTCTTCATATTCTTTCTTTGAAGGCTCCCAACCTGTTGATGACAACCCCGCCAACACTGATAAGACCCAACATGAAGCTCAGAGGTATCCATGAAAAAGTCACTTTTCAAGGTGTGGTCCGCAGACCTGTGGGAAGCTGCAAGATCCTTTCAAGGATCCACAAGACCAAAACTGTTGTCAAGATAATTCTACTTTGTCTCTTCACTGTGTTGACATTTACACCAATGGTGCAAAAGCAGTGGCTAGTAACACTGCTGGAGCCTTAGCAGGAATTCAGGCAATGGCACCCAACTGTGCAAACATCTCTGTATTCTTTACCAGAAACAAAGAAAAACACCTGTTTCATATAACACAGTTGTATGAAGCAGTACATATGGTAAGTCGTATCACATCTTCACCCTTGAGTATCCTTCTTTTTAAAATCTGTGTGACAAAATCAGGCCTGGCGTAAGGTCCTTCCGGTAGACCCTGCAGAATGAGAGTTGTCTGGAGGAAACTCACACCTGCTGATGTGTGATTTTCAATATGAATGAGCTGCCTTTGTCATGAAAAAACATTTTACTTGAAAGAATGACTGACAGACTGACCAGCAAACTATGCTATTCAGATGTGGGCGTTCCACCAAACATTTTCTTAAAAATGAATTAAATGAGCTTGTCACTTCAGGGGAAGTTGCTGCCAATGCTAAGATAAAATGCAAGCTTCCAAGTGAATGTGGGAAGACTTGTATCTGCTATCATGAGCTTGTCAGCTTCCAAATACTCAGATATTTTTCTAATAAGATGGATGGTAATATTAATGAATGTGGGGGTTTTGGGGTTGCAGAATGAAATCTGTTAATATTTGGAAGCTCAGCATGAGTCCAGTGAATGGGCATTTCTCCAATGATCAATGCATGATGTTACAAAATCACGAATAGTAAAAGATCCATTTAAAGTGTAACTTAGACCAATGGATTATATGTAAAAAAAAATATATGAAAAGTTCATTGATACGATTCTAGATTCCACGTTGCAACTAACCATTCCGAAATCACTTGTCAAGTTCCGAATATCAAAGAAGAATCCCCAAATTATCTGCAAAGATCATTAAAATATTTCTCCATTTCCCAACTATGCCTCTGAGCAAAGTCAGACTTTATATACTTCAAAAAAACAGCATATTGCAATAGATTAAATGCAAAATCAGATATTAGAATCTAGTTGTCTTCTAAGATGTAAAGAATATATGCAAAGATATAAAACAACTAGGGGCCCAGTGCACAAAATTCGTGCACTGGGGAGGGGTTCCTCAGCCCAGCCTGCCCCCTCTCACATACTGGGAGCCCTCAGGGGATGTCCTACTGATGGCTTAGGCCCGCTCCCCCTTGGGAGCGGACCTAAGCTGCAGTCTGGCCTCCCTTTGTGGGAGGTGACCAGACTGATAAGAGGAAGGCTCCAGCCCCATCACCCCACTGCTGAAGCCACTGCCAGTCACCACAGCCGCCAAGGTATTTTCGTCAACACAGACTCCAGTCCCTTCACCATGAAAAAATGACAACTTTCTTTAGGCATTTTCAAGATGTGTCTTTCATAGGATATGACATTTCTTTCCTTATTTTTCTTTTTATCCTCACCTGAGGATATGTTTCCATTGATATTTTTCCCCTTCCCTCCAATCACAGGCTCAGCCCCTTCCTTAGGCTTTAGGCTTGGGAAGGGGGCCCCTCTGATTGCAGGCTTGGCCCCTTCCCAAACCTAAAGCCTCCACCTGAGGCTTTAGGCTTGGGAAGGGGACCCCCACCCCTCCGATGGCTGGCTGGGAGTGACCTGGGTGCCGAGGAGGTTCCTGGGACCCAGATATGTATGCAAATTAACCTCCATCTTTGTTGGGTTAATTTGCATACTCCCTCTGATTGGCTGTGGGCGTGGTGGAGATATGGTCAATTTACATGGTTCTCTATTATTAGGTAAGATGTCATTTTTCCCAATATTATTTTTGTTTTTGAAAACTTTTCATAAGTATGTTATTATGTTAACATGTAATGGGATTATTTTGTTATTTTTCAGTGATTTAATAAATCAATATTTTAAAAACATATGTTTTAATTTCTTAAGTGGTAAATATCAGCAGCTGTAGTCTATATAAACTAGATCTATTTGTAGTCCTCAATTATTATTTTAAGAGAGTAAAGAGACCTAAGGCCAAGAAGTTTTAGAATTACTGCTATAAATGTTTGAGAGACAGACAGACAGAAAGCAGAGGAGAGTAAATTGAAGCTCCTTGCAACAAGCACAGAAAGTAAGTCCTACTGCACTCTAATTTGTCAGCCCACATGAGGAATATTCTGTAATATCTTGTCTGACTCTGTACATCACACTCTAAAAGGGATGCTGACAAACTGCTGGTACCGCCCAAAAAGAGTAACTGGACTATTAAAGACTATGAAAACTATGTCTCATTGAGCAAGAGAAATAATTCGGTAAATTTACCCTGGAGAAAAGCAAAAATAAAAATAAAAACTAATCTTATGAAATCACATAGCTTCTTCAAATCTCTGAAATGTTGTCAGATAAAATTGAAACCTCAGGGAAATGTATATAAATGGTCCCAAATGTGCATTTTGTTCCACTCAGGATTTTTTTTCTGTTTAGTTTCTTCTCATTCCCTTCTTTTTTTATCTTTCTTTTTCTAGTTTTCCTTCATTTTCTTACTCTTTCCCCTTTCCTTCATTACTTTTCTCCCCTAATTATTCACAATATATAACAAACATGCTTTTATTTTTTTGAAAAGTTTTATCTTTTCTTTCCTTACAAAGGTGAGTGGAAGAGAAGAAGAAACAGAAGAGGTGGAGGAGGAGGAAGAGAAGGACCCTGGCTGGTGTTGCTCAGTAGTTAGAGCATCTACCTGTGCACTGGAGGGTCTCAGGTTTTATTCCTGGTCAAGAGCACATCCCTGGCCCTGACTGGGGTGCTTCTGGGAGGCAACCAATCATTGTGTCTCTCTCACATCGATGTTTCTCTCTCTTACCACTCACCACTCCTTTCCACTCTGTAAAAATGAATAGGAAAAATACCCTTGGGTGAGGACTAACACAAGAAGAAGTGGAAGAAGAAAGAGGAAGCGGAGGAGGAGGATGAGGAGGAGGAGGAGGAGGAGGAGGAGGAGGAGGGGGAGGAGGAGGAGAAAGAGGAGAGGAAGAAGAGGAAGAGGAAGAAGAAGAGGAGGAGGAGGAGGAGGAGAAGAAGAAGAAGAAGGAGAAGAAGAAGAATTTGTTAGAAGAGGAAGAAGAAGGAGGAGGAAGAGGAGGAGGAGTTGGGAGAGAAGGAGGGTAGCTGATCAGCAAATGAATAGAAGGTGAAGAAATGGAGATAGCCCAATGGAGACACATTACATGGCTTTAAAGACAAGGAGAAAGGTGGAGCGATAGTTGGTGGAGAACCCAGGCTAATTACTTCTTTTCCATTTCATGGTTATCATGATTTGAATGATGAACTAGACCAATTTCTTCTCACATACACTGGAATTAATAAGTAATACTATTACTAGACAAGAACCATTGAACTTCTAAGTCACTTGATTTCTCTAAGAACAAAATGCCAGAAATAAAGATTATAGAGAATATCACAACTTTTGATTTGGATACTAGCACGACTATAATTGATCTTTTGATTCTATAGTTATAATACAACTATTATTTTATCATAATGTCAACTAACATTTGCTGATCACGCATTATGAGCTGTGCATTGTTTTAAAGACACATATAACTCATTTAATCCTCACAACTTCCCTGTAAATTGTAATCCCCATTTTGCAGATGCAGAAACTGAGATGTAAAGAGTTGAAGTAACTTGTTCACATTCACACAGCAAGTAAGTGTTGGAGTCAAGACTCTTTAGGAGTGTTACTTCCTGACTTATCCCAGGCAAAGAAGAGAAAAACTAAATTGAATGGGTCAAGAACAGGAAAACTGAAGTAATTCTGAGGTTGCCAGGACACTTCCATTTCAGAAAAGTTCTGGCATGAAAGGGGAACAAACTGGTCTTTAGCTACTCTCGGTTCCTTTTTCCTAGTGGCTCAGGAATAGACAATGGTTTTCCCTGAGCCAAATGCACTAGGCCCTGCTGGCATTAACCACATAATTATGTTCTTTGAAATTCTAGTTGTCTGGTGGCTGGAGCATTGAGGTTCACCTGAAGAATCCTGAGAACTGCTGAAGAGCAGAAAGCAAAAAGTCTCTCTTACAAATGGTCCTCCTGATTTGATTCCATATCTGCACACCTTTATAGCAGTTATGGAGTGCCTTCATATTCATTATTTCTTTTCATTTTCACAACAAGCTGAGATAGACAGGGAGGTGTTGTGACCTCTGGATCTTTGCACATCCTGTTCCTCTTCTTAGGACATTCTTTCTCCTCCCCGCTGTCTTATGTTATTGCTTAGTCATCTGGCTTACGATTTCTTATGTTTTGGTTTACTGAGTTAAAGGAGAGGAAAATAGTGTCTCAAAAAATATCTTTATTTAGTTCTGGACTAGATGAGCTGATAACCTATGTCTCTCTTAAGGGGAATAAACACCCATATCAGTCCAGCCTTGGCTGCTTGGGTAAACTGGAAATACTCAAGGATAAGAATCCAAGCTACTTAGAACTTTACAAGCCTAGTATCAGTTGGGGGTAGATTTATTATCATTATTATGGAGTAAGAACTATATTATAAAAACCAGACCTTACACAATTATGGCAGAAGCTGGGAGAGGGAACGTCTTAAAGGCATATCTGAAAGATCAGAAAAGGAGTCAGTAAATCTGAAGAGTTAAGCATCTGCAGCCACCAAAGGGCGCTCACAAAGGGGCAGTGCCTGAAGAGGTCTGTGGGAAGCCATCACCCCTTAGAGACTACTGCCTCTGGGATCCAAATAGGAGGTGGCAGGCCTGGAGCTTCTGGATGCCAAGAGGAAGAGCTAGAAGAGCTGAAAGCTACCAGGTACCACCTCTGCACCTATCATCACATCTGACCACAATGACCTTTAGGGGAGTAATAGTGGCTGCTGCTTCACTTCTGCCTTCCAAATCTTGTACAAGTTCCTCTTCTGCTCAACTCTGTCCTGGAACCATAAAGGGAACCATATATAGTTCCCAACTGAGCCAAGTTGACACAGCAAAATCCAGCACACACTCTAAAGCAGAAAAAGGCAAACTAAAGTAAAGGTCACTCATGTGGGTGTCCCATTAGAGTCACCCTTGACTCCTCTTATCTCCCACATGCCCAGTGTATCATCAAATTCTCTAGCTTTGATCTCCACAATGACAGATACATTTACCACCTCTTCCCTATCACCATGGTCATCACCGGAGTTCTTATTCTCTTTACCATTTTTCTTAAAAAGTGAAGGTTTCTCATGTCCTCTATTCATGCTGCTCTCTCTGGCCTATGCATCCTTTGCATTTGATACTTCTCCCTAGAACGCTCTTCTCCTTTATACTTCAAGTTTCCATTTAAATATTACCTCCTTTTGGATGAATTTTTTAATTCCTCCAAAAATCTGACTTAGGGGCTTCTATATTCTAGCATTTATTACACTTTAAATATTATTTAATTATCTGTCTTTTTTCTGCATCTTCACCAACTAGTGCCTTGCATATAGGAACTCAATAATCGTTAGGTGATTGACAGAATGGATGAATAAATGAATAGTAAGTCCCTCCATTTCCAGTATATCTTCTCTTTAATACATTCTATATTCTACATAGAAATTAATGTTTTTGAAAGCTTAAACTTCTTCAGTGGGCTTGTCATTGCCAGTGGAATAAAATGTAGAAACTTCATCTGGGCATTCAAGAGCCACCACATGTGATCCCAGCCTCTTTTCTAAATATTTCCCATTATTCCTCTACATGTTTTTCTGCAGACAACCAAACTGAACTATAGGTTCTTCCCTGACAAAGAGTAATTATTTGCAATAATAATCTCAAACAAACCACCTTTATTTATTAAGCACATATTATTTACTAGGCACCGTGACCATTGTATAAATGATATTGAATCATCAAAATAAGAGATGAGAATGCATTCCTCATTCTAGACATAAAAACACTAAAGTTCAGGAAGGAAAAGTCACCTGTCCAAGGTCACACAGCGAGGAAATGATAAAACCAGTACTTAAACTCGTGTATTATCTGACCCCACCATCAAGATTATAACCACTCCACTGTACTGCATCCTTCTGGAAGCAGTTCTCAGTAACTGTTTGTTTAAATGGTTAATTAGGTGCTTACCAAATGAAATACTTGAATAGTTTATCATTTGAGTTCTCAAACAGCTTTATTAGGGAAAAAATATATTTCCAGATTATAGATGACAAAAGTGAGACCCAAAGAGGAAGTAACTTAGTGTGGGTCACATAGATCAAAAGGGCAAAACTGAACTGGAACCCTGATCTGCCTGCCTACAGAGCTGGAGGGCCTAATCACTGTCAAAATCACTGTTAACCTCATCTAAGTGTCCTATAGTTAAGGGGACAATTCTCAGGGAGGCTAAGTGACAGCCCCTGAGGGTGGTAAACGAGGACTCTGGCTTGCTATCTGGTGTGTTTTTATCATAAGATCTGTCTCCTTCCCTGACCAGAAATTGGTCCTAGGCCACAGCATGGTAAGAGCCAAGTCCTGCCCACCAGACAGCAGGAGCACACCCAGCCTGCTCAGTTTTTGCTTGTTCTGTACCCTCTGCCTATTAAAATTCAATTTTACTCTGCTGGCCCTCAAGCCATCTGTTTCCTGTTTTCTAAGAATATAGAGAAGAGTGAATCAGAGAGATATTGTGCCTGCCTTCCAGGAGCTTCAAAATAAAGAGTGGCAGTGCTGACAGGAACACCGTGACCATGAAAGGTTCCATGAAAACAAGCACACAGGACTTTCCAGTCACACTGCTGTGGAGCCAGGGAGTCCTGAAAGCTGCATGCTTATCCTGAGCTGGTTCTAAGGAAAATTATCACCTTCCTGGAGAAATTTTAGGAAGAGTTGAAATGCTGCAAGAGGAGTCCATCTACCCAGAAACTGGGCATTGGCTGGGTCTAGGGTGCATCATGAAGACATGGAGGTGGGAAAGGCATTTCAGAATAAGAAGATGTGGTTTTTTTCTCATTTATTTAATCACTTCTTTAAAAAAACAAAAAACACCATTCTTAGGATGCACTTAGTGACCCAGGAATTGTATGAGAGCTTAAAACAGAAGAGCTTAACCTAAACTAGTATTGGGAGAGAATGTCTACACTGATATCTGAAGGTAGAAGATTGGGTAAAGAGAGGGAGAGCATTCCAGGTGTATGCAAATAGCAGGTGCAATAGCCCAGAGGTGAACGAGAACATAATGCATTGGAGGAACCAGAAGAAGATCACTGTGCACAGAGAGATGTTATCATGAAATTAGATAACGGATTTGTTAACAAGCTCCAAATCACAGAAAGCCCTTCAATTCATTTTATGGATTTTTATCATTAGGATGTGGCACTTTTAAAATTTGACCCCAAAATTTTTGATACTCCTCCCATTGAGAGGAGCTCTAGGTCACCAATCTTAAATCCAGGTTCCGAGATGAGGTGCCAAGTTCTGGGCTCAGGTCTTAAGAGGAGGCAGCTTCTGCTTCCTGTCTTTTGGAACTCAGCCACCACGTTGTGAGGAAGCCCAAGCAGACTGCAGAGAGGCCCACATGGACAGGCCATATGTCCAGGAACTGAGGTCCCTGACCCTTAGCCCCAGGTGAGCTTACAGATAACAGTCAGCACTGACTTGCCAACCATATGAGGGAGCCACCTTGAAAGTGGATTCTCCATTGCCTAGTCAAGCCACTTCAGCCGATGTTGCAAGGAGAAAAGACAAGCCCTCCCTGCTGAGCTGGGCCCAAATAGTAAAGTCTTGATGTAAACAAATGATTGTTATTGTTTTTAAGACAGTCAAGTTTAGAGCACAGTCATGCATTGCTTAACCATGAGTGGTTAAGCAATGATTCTGTTGTGCGAACATTGTAGTGTGCACTTTCACAAACCTACGAGTCGATGGTCTAGCCTACTACACACCTCGGCCACCTGTTGCATCTAGGCTACAAGCCTGTACAGCGCATTACTGCACTGCACACTGTAGGCGATTGTAACAGAATGGTATTTGTATATCCAAACAAACATAGAAAAAGTATGATACCAAAGTTTAAAAACTGGTGTAGGGCACTTACCATACATGGAGCTTGCAGGACTGGTAGTTCCTCCGGGTGAGTCAGTGAGTAAGTGGTGAGTGACTGTGAAAGCCTAGAACATTCCTGTGCACTACTGTAGACTCTGTAAACCCTGTCCCACAAACCCTCCCCCTGCTTCCTCCCAACGTGGTCAAAATAGAACATTGAAGCTGTCCATGTGGGCTGGATTGATTGGAAATATCGAGGAGAAACTGGCTGCGTGATAGTGCCTGTCAGGGAACAGGGAAAGGTGGCCTGTGGATCAGTAGGAATAAGAAATCAAGATGGAGAGGTAAAGGAACATAGGGGCTTGCCATGGAGGTGTGGTTTGGGCTGTTGCATGTTGGAGACGAGCAAGACTAATTTAAAGCTGCCCTGTGTAAGGCCTTCGTGCTCCAGCTGGGGGCTGCAGCCTTGGTGCTCTGATTGGCTGGGATTCCTGCTAGGAGTAGAGACTGGCTTTTAGGAATCATTTCAGTGAAGGTAGCAAGTTTTGCTGGGAAATGTCCAAGGCATTGGGGTCTTTAGACCTTGGGCTTGGAAACTTTCTACTCAAGTCTTACTGCCTCTCAAGATTAAGGAGCCCCCTCAATCTCCTATAGAATTAATAGATTGAAGGAGCCAGGAGGGCCGTGCTGACTCCAAGTCTGGATTCCTGAGTTCCAGTTTCTTCACATCTTCTTCAGCCCCATGGTCCCTCCCATAGTCAATCCCTTTCCCTCCCTCTTGGAGTCCCAGGAGTCCCTGGCCTCCCAGTGTCATGCCTTACTACTCTCCATGCACAGGGCAGAACAAATCCAACCATGCCACTCCCCTGCCTAGAACCTATCATAGATCCTCCTGTCTTAGGTTTCAATCCAAAGTCAAGGGGCACAAGGCCACACAACCTGGCACTTGACCACCTTCCTTGCTTCCCACACAGTCCAATCACATCCGCCATGTCGAACATCCCGGACAGCGTGTAGGGATGTGGAGGCTGTTTCACACCTCTGTGCCTTTAGCACACACCCCCTCTCTTCTCTGTTAAATAACCATTTATCTTTCAAAACCACACTCAGGCAATTACTTCAGGAAGCCGTCCCTGAGAGTCCCTCCTCCTTCTTCTCATTCGGATGTTATGCCTTTCTCATTGTACAAGTTATACAGCACTGTATTTATTCACTGGGTGTGTCTTCCCTATTAAAAGTCAAGATGCCAGTGGCTGGGGTTGCGTCTTATTCATCTTCACCCCCAAATCTTATCATGGCATTTGGTATGTGGTGGTAGGTTCCCTGTAAGGTTTGGATAACTAGAACCTTCAAAGTGAAGTTCTTTGTTACCACTGAACTCTAGCTTTCAGGAGACTTTTCTTCTTATTGTTTATGTATGTACATGAGTTAACCAACTATAGTGACAAACATAACTCAAAATCTTACAATCTATATATACATATATAAAAGCATAATATGCAAATTGACCAGACTGCAGAATGACTGCTTGGCTATGACACGCACTGACCATCAGGGGGCAGACACTCAATGCAGGAGCTGCCCCCAGCCTGCAAGCCCTGATTGCCCGATGGGGAATAGGGAAGCAGGGATGGGTGGCGGCTGACATGGGTGGTGCTGGGGCCCCGATCACCCAGGTGACCAGCAGCATGGCGGTGGGGGGGGGGGGGGCCAGCGGCTGGCAGCCAGGTAAGATCGGCCCTGATTGCAGGCCAGGCCTAGGGACCCTACCTGTGCACAAATTTCATGCGCCAGGCCTCTAGTTGCTTTTTAAAGGCTGTTTCATTTGATCCTGGCAACAAGAAGAGTGACTGATGAAGGGCCTCTCTCAAGTCCCCAGACCCACACATAGACCAGCACAGAAGTCTCAAAAAAGAAAAGGAGGGAATATTAGAGCTTCTCTTGATATTTTTTATCTCCGGTTTTTTAAAGTTTTATTTTTTTTATGTTTTATAATGTACTTGACAGTATTTGCAAATAAGGGAACAAACATCTACTATAGGGGCGTATTTACAATTATCCCACTGATAGAACACATGATCCAGAATGTTTAGAGACGCTGTGGTAGGGAACAAAGCTCCATGTCCCAGCACTTGTGCAAGAAAGGCAGTGTAGCCCACCAGCTGAGTTGCAGGGAGCGTGTTTTATAGTTTGGCGACAAATTCCTGGCTTAAATTCCCAACTCCCCATTTTTCTTATTCCTGTTTCCCAATTGCTAGTTGTGGTGGTGGTAGCTGCTAGCATGTACTGAGTGCTTGCCAGGCACTGTGGTAAGCATATTCATGCATTATCTTATTTAATAATCATAATAACTCTATGAGGTAGACACTATAATCCTTGATTTACAAATGAAATGAAAGTGAAAAAAAACAGCCCAAGGTCACAGAGGCTCCTGGGATAAGTAGGGTGGGGTTGAAGGTCAGTTCTGGATTCAGACATGGACTTTGGCATTCATGGTGCTGTCTCTTCTTGGAGATCAGTGACATGTTGTTTTAATGTTAGTCCAACCCTATTACGGCCCTCCCAGCCAGAAGCGAATGAATGCTGCATTTCTGAAGGATGTTGTACGCCTTGCAGTACCAATGGGAAACAGCTCCTATAAACAGCACAATCCTTTGACACCACTACCTTGGCACCACCCCATCATGGCCAGGTGTCCAAAATTGTTAGCAGTGAGTGCATCAGTGTATGAAGTGAGCCTCAAATGGAAAGTGCAGTAAACCAGCGTGCCTTGCCTTCTGATGATGCAACCTCACCAAATTGTTTACTAAATGTGATGACAGAGAAAAGGAAGGGAGGGCGACGGACCTCCCAAAGCAGGTAGCAAGACCAGCACTAGAGTGGCTGACCCTGGCTCTCACAAGCTGCTCCTCCCGCAGCCCCGACACAGGTCCTGGACATCGTTCTCCACGTACTGGTCTCCTCGCTTCCTGCCTCCGTGGGTCCAGTCCCTCAAGGGTAACACCAAACATGCAAACATGGCTCACCCTCCCCCCCAGCATCTGTGTCTTGAATATTGTTAGCCAGCTTTCCCGTCCTCCAACCGCCGGTTGGCTTATGACACCACTCCACTCCACCCAGGAAATGCTTAGCAAGGAGAGAGGAGGTCAGCAAATCCAGAGTCTCTGGGATGATGAGACAATGACGTGGCCAAGGTCATCGTGAAACTCAAGCTTTGTGTGTGTCCACTGGTGTATGGGGGAGCCCACTGGGTTCAGACCTGACTTGGCCATAGGAGCATCAGGTTCCTAATGTCCCTGAGCAGCTTAGCGGAGACCAGGTACCCTCTTTTCCTCCCCTCTTCTCCTGGAGGCATGCGGTCTGGCTGGGGCTGCCGCAGCCGTTTCCCAGGTATCCAAGCTGGGATTGATTTATTTCTGGTGCCCAGGGTGCACCCGGCCAAGAAACCCAGCGAGGAGGACATCCCATCCTGCTGCTGGGAATAGAATTAGGAAGCATTTTGTCTTCCTCTGAGTCCAAGCTGTGATGCCACAAAGCCTGCAATGGCCACAGATCAAGATGCTCTGTAGAAGGGAGCAGAGAACTTAGGAGGTAGTGAGAGGACGGTGTAAAATAAAGGAAAACCTTGTGTCTGACTTGGGTTGCTGTTAACTAGAGACACTAGAGCTTGTTTTATGCTCTAGTGTCTCTAGTTATGGGATTGATGTCATCAAGAAAAAAAAAAAAACATGGAGAGAAAGGGAATAATTTTGGAAAAATAGTCCTGGAAAAGAGAGGAGTGGGTGAGATCCAAAGCGGGAGTAAAAGGAGCTCATCTTTTCTTAATAGGAAAACAATATTTGGGGAGGGGGGTGGGGAATCCACTTTGGGCAGGACTGCTCCAAGCAACCCTGGCCATAGTAGGTTTTCCAATCTTTGTATCAACAAAAGGAAAAATATCCCACATCTGTCCAAATGCTCCATGTGGGGCCCAATACTGCTCCACTGAGAACCAACTGGCCACCTCCTGCTACTCCCTCTCCCCTGCCTGCCCCCACCACTGGGGACCCAATCTCGAAACTGAGCAACAGACAAAGGACTCTGAGGAAGGGTGATGCAGCAGAGCTCTGGGGACCCTGGAATCAGAAGCAGCAGCTGGCAAAGCCCAGTGGTGCTGCTCTGCAGGCCGCCTGGAAACCAGGGCCACCTCCCAGGGAGAGTAGTGCCCCTGCCCTGAGGATTTAACAGCCCGTTGCTCTGCTTCTGTCTCTGACAGACTAGCTTGCAATGTCCACGAGAACAACTAGAAAGCTGGATAAAATGCAACACTTAAAAGTCTGCTTGAGGTCATTAAAAAGCTACTAGGGCTTGAGGGACCAAGATGCTAGAGAGCAGGTGAGCCCCTTCTTCCTCTGAGACTCCACCTGCTAAGACCTCCCCAGGGGTTTTGTCTTCAAGTGCCAAACCTGCTGTTCGGATGGCTGTTTGTGAGCTGGTCCTGCCTGCCTCAGTCCTCATCTCTGCCCGCCCCTTACACTCCACATCTCAGCCACCAAATGTCCTCCGGATCCTCACTGCACAGGGCCTGTCTCCAGGGCCTTGCACATGCGCTCTTCCCATCCAGACATGCTCACCCACCTTCCACTCACCTGCTTTCTCTGTAAACTCTCATCTGAGCTTTGATTTTTTTGAGGCAGGGTTTGGGGGGGGGGGGGGCTTTTACTGATTTTCCTTCCCATCAATCTAGATTAAATGTCCCTCCTACCTGTGCAGTGGCACCCTATACCCACACCATACAAGCATCACCCTGGATTGTAACTGCCCAATCCCTTGACTGTCTGTAGCCAAGTGGAGGTAAGAGCCATTCCCTGTGCTGGAGCGTCAGGTTCCTAATGTCCCAGAGCAGCTTGGAGGCACAGAGGCTGCAAGAGCCTGTGGGACTCTAGGGCCTTGATCTATGAACGAATGCAGCGCTCCTGGCACAACACCTGTCGAACAGGAGGCATTTATGCACCATTTCTTGTTTTGAGCACAGAATGAGGAGTCCAGAGGCCTGGGACAACTCCCAGATCCGCCATTAACTCTGGGATTACTGGTGACAAGAAAGTCACCTCTCTTTCTTGGCTAGTTTCTCTGTCTGTGCAGAGAGAACACTGGGCCAGTGCCCTGAACCGCCCTTCCAGCTCTCCTTTCTCTCCTTCTGCACTCGGGGACAGCAGCGTCAGCTAGACCCCTGCAGCAACGGTGAGCGAGACTGGAACCCTCTCCCACAGTGCTGGCTCCCCAGCCTTTCGCTGTGAGTCTGCTGTCTGCAGCCAGCCTGACACTGGCTGGTAACTTACAAGGACATTCTGAGAAAATGCAAACTTCACCCTTTGGCAACAGGAAGCCTGTGTGAAAGGAGGCTTGGGGTGAGGCCTGGGGATACTTGCCCAAAGCCAAAGCCCAAATAAATAGGACTTCAGTTCTCTGGGCCATGTCTGCTATCCTTCCCAATGAGAGGCCCATGTCTTAAAGGCACAGCCACTGACTCCAACCACAGCATGTCCTACCTCCCATCCCCATTTCCTCTCTGCTGGGTCCCATAATGGTCAAAACAAGTTTAGAATAAGCAGCCTGCCTGCAGGCTAGACCTTTAATCAGGCTGTGTGGGCTGGTAGATGAGAGTACACCTCTCTGGGACACACCAGGCCAAGTCTACATCGACCTCTGCAAAGAACTGCTCTATGATGCAACCCCGAGGGTATCCCGTCCCTTTCTGGACCTGTTTCCTCTGCAGTAGGAGGGTCAGGTTCCTATGAGATGGGAGTGTTCTCCAGTTGCCCTCTGGCTCTAACATTCTCAAATTCTGTGACAGCTTTGCTGGTGGTCCCTCACTACCTGGAAAACAAAGCCCAGAGAACATGCTAGTGGCCACGTTCCAAACCCACCTTGCTCCTTGGTTATTTGACAGCAGGGCTTTCGCCGCTCTCCCAGCTGAGCCTCCGAATAGTCCTAAGGAACCAATTAAGGGGCACATAGAATCGACAATTTATTAAAGCCTTGGTTCCCAGGCTTATAAGATGGGGGAACATTAAAAAGGCACCAGCTTAAGCCAGTGAAAAGATGGACGACACCACATACAACATCAGAGATGACTCTCACAGACATTACAGTGAGGGAAGGAGCCATCCACACACTGTGGATGATCCCATTCATGTGATGTTGTAGAAGAAGCCAAGCCAATCAATAGCAGCAGGAAGCAGGCCAGGTATGCCCATGGCTGCTGATGGACGTGGGGATTAACTGCAACGGAGCACAGGGGAACTTTGCGGCTGGAATTGTTTTATTTACACCTTAATTCAGGTGGGGATCTAACAAGTGTATTCGTTGCCAAAAGCCATCGAACCGCGCACTGAAAACCAGTGCACTTTATTATATGGAACTTACGTTTTAATAAAGTCAGTTTTAAAGCATTTCTTTAAAATTACCAAGATAAACAGAAAAAGTGCTTTAGAGAAAGGAGAATGGTTTAAAATAGGAAAACCAAACTTAACGTTAAAAGGGCCGATGTCCTGAATTGCAGGTACTTTTCTCGAAGCAAGCTGCTTTTTACGTGAGCACTCTGGGCTCCAAGAAGAGAAGCAGTAGAGACTGATTTGAATCTTTTGATAGATTGATAGATTGATTGATTGATTGATTGAAAAAGCAACTCCAGAGCTGCCAGTAAGAGCCGATGAGGGAGTGCACGGAGCGGGCAGACTTGTTTGTGGATGAGACAGACACCCCAGGCCAGCACTTCTCAGCTCACCTGTGAGGAAGGGCTCAGAGTTATTGTTGTGGCTTGTTTTGTAAAAAGAATCACCTGTGCTAGAGGTCACAGTCTCCTCTACACACTTCTCAGTGTATGAGCTGGCCTGGTCTCAGACTGTTGCAAACACACACAGACTGGCCCAGAGCCCCCTCCCCTGACCCCAATACTGCCCCAGAGGGTTCCCGGAACTACGTGGGGAGAGACTGAGGTCCCGTGTCAGCAGAGAGGCAGGAGCCAAAGACAACTGGGTTACGAAGCTGGATGTGGCCTTGTTTGCACAGTGGAAGGTGAGGTCAGAGGAAATGTGCTCAGGAGGATTTCAGGGAAGGTACGTGAGGTCCACCAAGCACTGCTGTGGACAGCTCCGTCTGGCAGCGCACACAGCATGGTGAGGGACAGAGTGGCCCGAAGCACGGACAGATGGGGAGCCTGCTGCAGCTACGCAGGTGGGGGATGACCGGGATCTGAACTGTCTGTCGTGGCAGCTGCGGAACTGGGAAAGGGAGTGGCAAGCCAAGGGCTGGGAAGGGAAAGTCTATGGCTGGTAACAGACGGAGAGGCTCCTGGGAGATGAAGACAGGGTCAGAGAGGGCGCTTTGACCCAGAGGAGGCAGGCATCTGGAAGACTGAGAAGAAAAGGAAGGAAGCTGGTGTCTGGGGTCTCCATTTGCTCTGGGAAATCAGAAGTAGGCTCTTGGTGTGCCCAGGCAGACTGGGCCCGGCGGTCTCAGAGGGCTGCCTGCCTGCCTTGGCCTCTGGCCCAGCAATCCTTGACCCACTGCCTCCCACAGTGCCACCCACAGTGCCAGAGGGGGTGGAACAAAGCTCAGGCTTCTGTGTGCCATTTTCGAAGCCTGGCATGCCGGCCTCCTCCCACTCGTATTCCTGTAGCTCCTCCTCACCTTCCAGGCCCAGCACAAATGTCACCCCACAGGATAAATTCCCTGCCTGATGCCCGGCTCTTGGAGGGGTCAGAGCATACCAGCACATCACGGGACAGGGGCTCCTATGCTGGCCTGCCACCACTGAGGCATCACTGTAGAGGGCGTCTCCAACTTCTTTTCCAACAACCTTTAGCCCTGAGTGGGACAGAGGCCACGTGCACTGGGCTCAACAGGTGTGGAGTGAATGAGAGCCAGGGGTCACGTGATTTCTCTGCCCTCTGATACACCTGTGGCTCATTATTTGAAACTTCCAACTTCTCCCAGCCCAAATACTGTAAGGGCTCCTCTCTGAATGAAAAGTCACTGGCCACCCAGCAGGGCAGAACTTGTCTGGGTGTAGCCACCAATGCCCACAGCAGGCTCACCTTAAAAGGCTGTACGTTAAAAAGCTGGACAAACCCTGATCTGACCGGGGAACTGGGAAGTCACCACCTTTTGTGTGAGAACAAGAAGTGAAAGATAAGTTGGGTAATCCTTCAGATCTGCTGGTGCTGAAGTCACTGGACTGGGGAAAGGTGGGATTCTCACAGACCAGCAGATGGAAGCTCAGTTTCAATGTGGGGCTGCCTGTGACTGGGGACCGGAGCAGTGGGCCAGGACAGCCTGGGGTTTCTGTGCTGGTCCATCTGGCTGGGTTGGTGCCTCACCATAGAGCAGGGGTAGGGAATGTCCAGCCGGCAGGCCGTATAAGGGTCCAAGAAATCATTTTTTTTTAATTTATTGGAGTGAGAGTGGTTAATAACATTATATAGTTCCAAGTGTACAATTTTATGATATTATATATAATCTGTATATTGCATTGTGTGTCCACTATCCAAAGTCAAATCTTCCGTCACCATATATTTGACCCCCTTTACCCTCTGGTAACCACCATACTGTTGTCTGTGTCTATGAGTTTTTGTTTGTTTTTCTTATTTGTTCATTTGTTGCTTTCCGTTTTATTTTTTTTAATTTAGTAAATCTTTATTGTTCAGATTATTACAATTGTTCCTCTTTTATCCCCCCATAGCTACCCTCCACCTGGTTCCCACCCCACCCTCTGCCCTTACCTCCCCCCACTGTCCTCATCCATAGGTATATTTTTGTCCAGTCTCTTCCTGCACCTCCCACACCCCTTTCCCCCCGAGAATTGTCAGTCCACTCCCTTTCTATGCCCCTGATTCTATTATATTCACCAGTTTATTCTGTTCATCAGATTTTTTATTCACTTGATTTTTAGATTCACTTGTTGATATGTATTTGTTGTTCATAATTTTTATCTTTACCTTCTTCTTCTTCTTCCTCTTCTTAAAGAATACCTTTCAACATTTCATATAATACTAGTTTGACGGTGATGAACTCCTTTAGCTTTTTCTTATTGTGAAGCTCTTTATCTGTCCTTCAATTCTGAATGATAGCTTTGCTGGGTAGAGTAATCTTGGTTGTAGGTTCTTGCTATTCATCACTTTGAATATTTATTGCCACTCCCATCTGGCCTGCATAGTTTCTGTTGAGAAAAGAGCTGACAGTCGTATGGGTGCTCCCTTGTAGGTAATAAACTGTTTTTCTCTTGCTGCTTTTAATATTATCTCTTGGTCTTTTGCTCTTGGTATTTTAATTATGATGTGTCTTGGTGCAGTCCTCTTTGGATTCCTTTTGTTTGGGGTTCTGTGTGCTTCCTGGACTTGTAAGTCTATTTTTCACCAGGTAGGGGAAGTTTTCGGTCATTATTTCTTCAGGTTTTCAGTATCTTGCTCTCTTCTTCTGGCACCCCCATAATCCAGATGTTGGTACCCTTGAGGTTGTCCCAGAGGCTCCTTACACTATCTTCAAATATTTGAATTCTTTTTTCTTTGTTGCTTTCCCGGTTGAGTGTTTTTGCTTCTTTGTATTTCAACTCTTTGACTTGATTCTTGCGGTCCTCTAGTCTGCTGTTAGGTCTCTGTATAATATTTTTTATTTCAGTCAGTGTATGCTTAATTTCTAGTTGGTCCTTTTTCATATCCTCGAGGGTCTCACTAAATTTATCGGCCTTTTCTAGGAAATTCTTGAAAACCCTTATAACTGTGGTTTTGAACTCTATATCCAGTCATTTGCTTTTCTCCATTTCTTTCATTTGTGATCTGTTTCTTTGTCTCCACATTTTCACTGCTTCCCTGAATTGGTAGAGTAGCTTTGTGTGGTAGGTGTCCTATTGGGCACAGTGGCTCAGCCTCCCCAGTTACCTGAGGTGTACACTCTTAGTGCACCCCTTTGTGGATTGTGTGCTCAGCCTTGTTGTAGTTAAGTCTTGATTGTTGTTGGTATCACTGGGAGGAATTGACCTCCAGGCCAATTGGCTGTGAGGATCAGCTGTGTCTATGCTGAGAGAAATTCTGTGCTGGAGACACTCTTATGAGATAAGACTTGCAAAATTGCAAAAGCCTCTGTGCTCAGCTTGGATGGGGCGGAGTTTCAGGGCAGAGCAGACAGCCTTGGTTTTTCGTCAGCCCTGCCCTATGAGGCCCCTGGATCTCAGTGTCCCTCGGTAATCACTGCAAGCACCTCTGAGAGAAAGCCACCCTGGAGTTTCGCCCACTGCCAGACAGTCCAGTTTCTCCTTGAATGAGTCTGGGTTCCCAGAAACTTGCCTAGAACTGGAGTTCAGCGCAGTCAGGAGCTTCCGTCTCCCTCCCGCTTTAGAAAGCCAACTGCTCACGCAGCCTCCCATGCATTCAGCAGTCAGTCCTCTCTGCGTGTGTGCGCCTCCAGACCTCTGCCTTCCGCAGCTCCTGAGTCTCAGTGTGCTTTCTCTTTTCCTGGCAGTCCAGATTCCCCCCGGATGAGTCTGGTTTCCCAGCGTCTCGCCCAGGACTGGAGTTCAGTGCAGTCAGGAGCTTCCTTCTCCCTCTCACTTTAGAAAGCCAGCCACGCACTCAGCTGCGCATGCACACAACTGCCCGTCCTCTCTGCGTGCGAGTCTCCGTACCTCAGCCTTTTGCAGCTCCTCTGAGTCTCAATGTGCTTTCCTCTTTTCTTCTAGTTGTGGAATTTCAACTCAGCAGCTTTCCTGTGGTTCTGGATGGTGTTCGTTTTGTCTTTTAGTTGTGATATTTTTGTGCAAGGCAGCAGTTTAGGTGTTTACCTATGCCGCCATCTTGGTTTCTCCTTCCGAGAAATCATTTTGTTGTAGACAGTGGGAATAGCGTCAGGTGTCTGACCTGTGGGGTCAGACTAAACCTGGGTTCAGCAACCTCAGTATTTGGGTTCTCCCTAGGAAAGAATTCAGAGCAAGACCCAAACTGTGAGAGAACGTTTGGTAAATGACAGAAGTAGAAGTTATTCCTAGAAGAAATGGGCTTAGGAAACAAGCTCTAGAGCAGTGGTCGGCAAACCTCGGCTCTTGAGCCATATGCAGCTCAAGAGCTGCGGTTTGCTGCTCTGTTGACTAATGAGTTTGCCGACCACTGCTCTAGAGTAAAGAAAGGGCCCTCAGAGCTTGGGAGTGAGGAAGCTGATGGTAATGGGCCTGGAGAAGGAAAAGGGAAAGGATGGGTGTGCTCCGTCCTAAGGCTTTTAAGGGCGGAGAGTTTAGGGGCGGTCCTGCGGGAAGATCTCAATAGAATATTCAGTAGTTTTCCAGGTGTGTCCTTTCAGGGTTGTGGTCTCCACTGGTTGATTGGCCGGCACCAGGGCAGGGTGTCATTATTCCATACAGCTGGTCCTGACTTCAGCCGTGGCTGGTTTTGTTGCTTACCTGGGCCTGGAGCTGAAATGCAATGGAGGCCTAGATGTTATCTGTAGGAAGGAAAGGTCAGGGGGTCCAAATCCTATGACCAGTAATATGCTAGGGGAGGAAAAGTCGCCCTGGGGGAAAGTCCCCCCTACTATTGATTGTCCATTGTTAGGCACCTGGGGCTTTCTATCCTGGTGACCTTCTGTACCTGGCCCATGCTCCTTGCTCTGCACACTTCTGTTTAACTGCCTACAGCAGTTTGGTCTGGCCCTGCCAAGGCATTAGGGTTGAGTTAATTAAACGTTTGGCCAAATGCAGCTGGCTAATTTTTAAGCTGATAGTTTCATATGGCTCAAGAATGATGTTCTAGATATCCAAGAGGCCCTTGGCAGAACAAAGGTTCCTCATCCCTGCTCTAGAGGATGTTACATGTTTTGAGTATCATCTCTGCCCACACCCTTTTAGGAGAAGGATTTTAAACTGAGAAGAGGCTTCTGAAACTCCGAGAAGAAAGAGATTGAGACCTCAGAGGGAAGTGACAACAAAAGAAGCATAAATTTTAGCCCAGCTGCTGTGACTCTGGCTGCGTGTCAACCTATGAACCAGGAAGTCACGGTTCAATTCCCCAGCAGTGCACTTGCCCAGGTTGCAGGCTCGATCCCCAGTAGGGGGCAGCCAATGAATGGTCCTCTCCCATCATTGATGTTTCTATCTCTCCCTCTCCCTTGCTCTCTGAAATAAAAAATATATATTAAAAAAAAAAAAAAAAGCAGAAATTTTAGTTGGGATTCCTGGATGTGAAATGTTCAGAGCAGGGATTCCTGGATGTGAAATGTTCAGTAGTAAAACCAGGACAGTCCCCGGCAGCTGGGACAGTTGGTCAGCCTAGTTGGAAGGGACCTTTGAAATCATTGCCTAACCCTCTTTCACAAAATGTAGTCCCAGCGTGGGCAAGTGACTTCGCCAAGTTCACACAGAAGCAGTGCCGGGCTGGGATGGCTGCCCAGGTCTCCTGCTTGCCCTGCAGGCCCTTCCCCCACGGCCATTTCTGTGGGCATCCTCCTGCCACTCGCCTTCCTCACTTCCCCGACTACAGCTACTTCCCTGGTGCCACCCTAAGCGGGGCCCTCCAACCGCCTTTGAACTGCTCACTGTTAGGCAGGAGGGATGCCATTGCCCCACACTGCAGTTCCCATGACAGGAGCGGGGTCAGCGCTAGCCAGGAGACCTCTGTGACAGCCGAGCCCGCCCTCCCCCAGCCGCATGCCCATAGGCTCCTGCCCCACGGCACACAGGCAGGTCCCCCAAACTCTCTCAGCTTGATCCCTGGCAGCCTCTGTACTCTGTTGACATGAAGAAACACTCTTGTCCCAAGCCTGGACCCTGGGTCCACTTCTCTCCCTCCACCTGGGGCCCCCCTATACACAAAGTCTCAAAAGGAATAGAACCCTCTTCCCAGACACCCTGAGCTCACCGGGGCAAAAGCAGAGAGGTTAACGCACAGATGGAAAACCTCATGATGCTGGCACAGCGCTCCTCCGTCCCCTGCAGACGGCACCTTCGGGGTTTGTCTCCTCTCAGTCCTTGGAGGGCTGAGTGGTTATGTCAGCAAGTGACTCCCCTGCCCAACCAGACTGGAATCAGTGGTCCGAGAGTGCACCCCCGGGGGGAGGGGCTCTGCATGCTTCCCGAGGGATGATCAGACCCGGTGACCGACAGGCGGCTTCACCTCCACAGACTTCCCAAGCAAGTGTGCCTCTCCTAGTCCCAGGCTGTTTACGGATGTGGTGTTCTCTTCTCTCTTCTCATGCCTGAATCTGTTCAGGAATGTCACATTCCAGCCTTGCTGGGCCAACCACATGTCACCATGCCAACCATCCTAACGCCACACATCCTGAATATGGCATTTCTGAATGAGTTGGACACGAAGGAGTGTTGGGCGTTTGAGAGCAAAACCCACCTCCTACCCATCATCACAGGACCCCAAGGTTTGCACCATTACATGAGGTATCTCAAGATTCTCGAGGGCAATGTGCAATTTCCCGTCCAGTTTGTTGAGTGACACAAACAGTCAAGTAGGACAATAAATAATAAGGCTGCTTTCATCGCGTTTTAATTCATACAGTCCTGCCATAGCCCTGCCCTCAGTGGGACCTACAGGAACAGCCTTGCGAGGAAAGCAGCTGATAGAGTTTAGAGGAGATCGGATGTGCTGCTGAGGGTCAGGCTGTCCTAGAAGCTGAGTCCTTGGGGCGGGGCAGCCCACAGGGCTTTTCCCACGCCACCGTCCAGGGTCTGTCATCTCCATCCTCTTTCAGAAGTGGACACGCTTGTTAATCCATGGAGCGGCCCTGCCAGGGGCTTTTCAGAAGCACTGGAGTGGAAGCTTGGAAATAAAGCAAGTGAGGATTAGACAAAACAAGGTTTGGGAGACGGCAGAGTGTAGTGGCTGGGAACCAGGGCTTCGGAGTCCGTAGACCTGGACTCAAGCCCCAGGGTTGCCACTTGCTAGCCGTATGACCTTGGGCAAGTCACACCGCCTCTCAGAGTGTCCGTTTTCTCATCTGCAGAGTGGGGATAAGTTAGTCCTTGCTTTACAGGGTTGTGAGGATTGAAAGCAGTAATGTATGCAAAACAGCTTAGTTTAGCACAGTGCCTGGCACAAAACAGGCACTTAAAAAATTCGCTGAATAATGGGCTGAAATAATTGGCAAGGTTGAGGTGTGAAAGACTGGCTAAGTCTGAAGCCAGGGCTCTTTACCTTTATGAAATGCTGGTGCCCAAACACACAAGCCCCTCCCACCAGACACCTGGAGTAAGAGGCCTTCCAGAAACAGCTCGAGGTGCTCCTCGGAGCCCCTTCCAAGCCTGAAATGCCCACGTCACTCACTTGCTTTCTTGGATGCCTTTAAAGAGGAGCTTGGGGTGGGACTTAAGCCTCCAACCAAAGATATATCTCTACATTAGGGAAGAAATGAACTAGCAAAAAAAAAAATGGGGTAGATCCGGCCCCAGTCTACACCCAAGATGAAACATTTCTGTCTTCAGGGCCCACAGAGGGGAAGCAACTCGCTCAAGACTATACAGCCGGCCCTGGCCGGTTTGCTCAGTGGTTAGAGTGTCAGCCCAAGGGCCCAAGGGTCATGGTTTCAATTCCTGATCAAGGGCATGTACCTCGGTTGCAGGCTTGATCCCTGGCCCTGGTTGTATCACTAGTGGATATTTCTCTCCTCCCTCCTGCCCCCTGCCACCTTCTTTCTCTCTCAAAAAAAAAAAAAAAAAATCAATGGAAAAAGTATCCTCTGATGAGGATTAAAAAAAAAAAAAGACTACACAGCCAGGAACCCAGTCTCCTGGCCTCCAGTGCCAGACTCCCTGCCACCAAGTCCCTAATTACAGGACCGGCTTTCAAAACCATTAGGGAACAGAATTAGCTCAGCACTAAGCTTTCAAAATCCCCACGGGCCCTCCCACAGTTCCTCTAGAGGACAAAGTCACTCAGGGAGAAAAGAGTAGTAACCAGCCTTTTGAAAAGGCAGAGGAGGGTGTACCCTTGGCCAGGAGCTCCTGAGCAAAGTAGCTGAAATCTGGATCTGATCAGGGATCCTCTGGGCTCCACCCCTTGTGCAAGTTTTATCTCTGTTCGTCCCGGGATGGTGTGGGAGGGTGAAGTGTCAGGTTTAGGAGCCTGATGGTCTCTGATAAGCACATTCCATACGTCCCTGCAGCATCGCCAAAGGAGTGGCAGGCTTCCTGCAGCTGCACCAAAGGTTCGGACAAACAGGTTGCTCCAATCCCCAGTGAAGTTTATTATTGGGAGGTGCCCCACCCACCCCACCCTTGAATTCCAAACAAAGGCTCTATTCTCACTGCCCTTCACCACTGGGTCACGGGTCTGGCTGGGCAACGGGTTCTGGGATGGCGGCTCAGAAATGCTCAGATGGGATGCTTTACCTCTCGGTTCAGGGGACGGAGGCAGAGAGGAGGGGCTGTCCAAGGTCACACGGTGGCCTCAAGGTGAGAGTTTTGGCTATTTGGCCCACAACCGCTTTTGACCTGAATGCGGGGCCTGAGCAGTGCAGGTGACAGCATCTGACAAGGAGCCCAGGGCAGCAAGGAGCAAGGAGAAGCACCCAGCAGACCCGAGTGACTGAGCTTGGAGCACGTGGCGGTGCAGGAGACCTATCCCCTGACAGCCAGGTATCTCAGGGCACGCAGCCAGGTGTTTGCATAACCTGAAGTCACACCTACTGCAGACACTCACCAGAGAAGTGAGCCCTTCCCCCTTCATGTCTCCCTGCATCCCCGAAGCTGGATTTCCCAAACAGATGTGTCACCCGGAGAAGGGACACCTTAGTTTGCAATAGGAGACGGATAAGTTAGATGCAAGGGAAGACAATCCCAAGTTTCAGAGCTGAGTGACATTGCTAAGGAATTTCCTCCTTTTTAGATAACTAAACGGTAGGCATGCTTCCCTGGGAACATGTAGTTTCAGAATCGAATAATATATAAATGAAGTCTAGAAAGCTAGTACTGAGGCATTTGCTGTTGTTGGGATTTGAATTCTAGGTTGGGGGACTTCCCAAATTGAGTACTTGGAAAGCCAAAACAAAACACAAAACAATGAACTCCCTAAAAAATAATACTTGGATGTGGGTAGGAATGGTGCACAAAACCACAGGATAAATGCTGGTTCCTAGAGTCATCTTCAGGAGCTGAACACTTAGGAACCCTTTTGGCTCACAGAACACAGCACAGGCACCTCTATGCGTCAGAATCTAGAAACTGTCTTCATGTACCAAGGCACAAAACCTTGAGATTTTCATGAGAAAATGGTTTAAAACAAATCCTTGAAGTTTGCAAAGAAAAACAAGTGTATTTTCCAGAGAATCAAGTAATGTTCTCAAATGGAGGAAGCAAGAAAGCTTGACCCTCCCTTGGGGGACTAGCCAGGCCATGATTACCTCCTTATTATAGATTCCCCAACAGGTGAGGGACCAACCTGAAAGAGTCTGGTAAACAGAAGGCACTCAATAAATGTTTCTTTTACACTACTAGCCAGTTTGGCTCAGTGGATAAAGTGTTGGCCTGTGGACTGCAGAGCCTTGGTTTCAAATTTGGTCAAGGTCACATGCCTGGGTTGTAGGCTTGATCCACGGCCCTGGCTGGGGCAACTGCGGGAGGCAACTGATAGATGTGTCTCTCTCACATCAACGTTTCTCTCTGTGTGTCTCTCCCCCTCCATTCCACTCTCTCTAAAAATCGATGGAAAAATATCCTCAGATGAGGATTAACAACAACAAAACGTTTCTTTTACAAGTAAGGTCAAGAAAGAGAATTTTTGTGAATGTTGAAGGTTTAAATGCTTGGTCTATTTCTCTTTGAGGAGCTAAAACTGGTCCTAATGGTCATAGTGTAACTAACATTTTGAGTGCCTTCTGTGTGCAGAAGCATTTCTTAGTCACTTCCGCATTGAATCCTCATGATAACCCAATTAGCAAGTAACTGTCATTTGCTCCATTTTACTCGTTGGGTAACCGAGGATTATGGAAGTTGAAGAACTTGCCTAATAAGTGGTAGAGCTGGAATCAGAACATGGGCCGTCTGACCTCAGAGCCTATTTTTTAAATTATGTTCTACTTCCTGCCAATCCAAAAAGCTTCCTATAATTTAATTAATTAGGGCCCTGGGAGGAGGGTATTTTCTGTTCATAAATTAGCAGGATGTGAACGTCAAGCTCAGCCTGTGTTTTCGAGTGCTGAACTTTGGCTCTTGACCTGGTTCCCGGAGAGCTGGGATTCTTCCTTTAACAAACACGAGTTTATTCACTCAAATCCATGCCAGCGCCTCTGACATGAGGGGTCCTGTACTCAGCAGGGGAAATGCGGAAAGAAGTGGCAGAGGGTCTGCCCTCGGGGAGCTCCCAGGCGAGTGGAAGGACAATCAACGAATTCCACGATTCAATCTGCTAGCACACGTGTGAGGTCCTGTGAGCACCAGAGGCAAAGGCGCAGTAAGGTGATGGTTGTGTAAGTTCACGGATTATACAGTGGGAGAGGCCTGAGGTGGAGTCCTGGCTCCTCCTCCATTTAACGAGTTGGGTGCCCTGGACAAGTTCCCTAACTTTCTAAGGTTCAGTTGTTATCACTTTTTAAATGCTGAGAATAGAGTCCGCGCCTCCCCCACTATTACAGGATGAGGTGATAAATGCCTGCTCCAGCACCTTGTAAGTGCTGCATAAATAGGAGCCACTGGCAAAGACTGGTGTAGGAACTCAAGGATGGTTCTACATGAGACTTGGGCAGGAAGGGCAAGTGGGAAGTGGTTCTCTCAGGAGGAGAGACTGGACAGAAGCAAGAGGAGGGGAACCCATAACGTGTGCTCAGGGGAAAGAGAGGTTTGTTATGGCAAAGAGAACCAAGAAGCATGAAGTGTCAAGAAAGAGGATGTGAGGGCGATCTGGCTGCAACATCTGTCACCCCATTGATCGCCAGGGTTGATTTGGCTGATCTGGCTGGCTAGGCAGGTGTCTCCCTCCTGCTACACCGATCCATATGCATCCTCCCGAAGCTGCATGCTTGGTCAAAGAGGATAACCTTCCCCCCAGAGAAGAGGGCTAGTGTTTGGTCTTCAGTCAAGGGTATACGAGTAGCTGTGCTCCTCTGCTAGAACCTCCAAACAAGCTCTCAAGAAAGAGAGTGATGAGCCGTGTCCAGTACTCTGAGCACAACTTTGTAAAGACAGATGTACAAGGAGTTCATTGCAGTATTGTTTGAAATGGGAATGAATGCATGCGTGAGAGAATATACCAATAAATCAATAAGCCAATAAATAAGTAGAAACCACCTCAGTGTCCATCCACAGATTTGCTAAGTGAATTATGCTGTAGCCATATAATGGAACACCATTTGGATATTTTCTAAGTGATGCCTATCTAGACATACTCACAAGGAAAGACAACTGCACCGTAGTATTAAATGAAAAAGTCAACTGCAGAAGGGTCCATTGAAATGATCCAAATTTGTAAATTCATGAGCAGCAATATAGAGGAATCTTTATGAAATTATTTATAGTGGCTGCCTCTGGGGAATGGTATGGGGGTGGGGTTGGTGATGTTTCACTTTCTACTCTATAAGGAGAGATATTATTTGGGGATATCATTTTCATAGTACAAATTTTATTAAATATTAATGCCCCAAAGGAGTTGAATAGGATAAAAAAGGAAAAGAGGCGATTAGGAGGTCATTGGTTACCCATAAAAAAGCAGGTTCTGGCAGAGTGCTGGCATGGAGATTAACAAAGTGTTGGGGTGAAAAGTGGGGTCAGCAGGTGGCTCATTTCTTCCCCTGTATGTCAGATGGAGGAGGAGCCAGGGAAAAGAAGAAATTGGGGGTGTTGCAGAAGCCCTAAGGGAAGGTCCAGGGATGGACAAGAAAAGAATAAGATAGATTTAGTAGAGAAGGAAGGGAGGAGAGGGGAGGGCGGAGGGAAGGGAAAGGAAGAGAAATAGGAAGGAAGGAAGGAAGGAAGGAAGGAAGGAAGGAAGGAAGGAAGGAAGGAAGGAAGGAAGGAAGGAAGGAAGGAAAGAAGGAAGGAAAGAAGGAAGGAAAGAAGGAAGGAAAGAAGGAAGGGAAGGGAGAAAAAAAGAGAAGAAGGAAGGGAAGGAGAGCTGATGGTAGTTGTCATTCTTAAAATTTTGAAGAAAATGTTGGGTGGCCTCAGACATATCAGTCAAGTGGGCAGGAGGTGGGGTGGAGTGGGGCAGTGTGAGCTTGGATTGGAGGCTGGAGGAGATTAGAGGACCGATTTCTGACTAGCTCAGAAGGGATGGTAAGGCGCTCCCAGCTGGTAGACCTGCTGGTCCTCCCATTCCTGAGCCCCCATTCCAGGTCTCCAGGCTTCCTGGTGCCAACCCAACCTTGGCTCTCTGGGCCCCAACTCTTTGTTTTCTATAGCCTCCCTGGGGATGTGAAGGTGAGGGAGGGCAAAGGGTGGGTGGCCTGTGGCTACCGCTACTAACAATGCTGCTTCCGGGTATTTTGTCCCTGGTGGAATAGGATATTTTTGTTGTTGTTGTTAAAGTCTCAGCTTTCTAGAGTATTCTAGTAGTGCCCGAAGGCTCTCAGAGCCAAAGTCTTCCCTCACACCCTGGGTCGGCTGGGAATCAGCAGACCGTGTGTCTGAGACTGGAACCAGCAACTCATTAGTATTGATAATTGCACTGTTTCTGAAATCATTCTCAGCAAATGGTACTTGGAGTGTGGAAGGAGAGGAAAGGAGGGAAAAGAGGAGGAGAGAAATAAGAACAGGGAAGGAGGAATTGAGTCGGCAAAACTCAGAAGGAGGGAAGAGGGGTAGGTACTAAAGCAGAATGTGTGTCCTCCCTGCAGCCCACCTGGAGGGCTGAGGAGCCTGGGCGAGGAATTTCAGTTGTTGCCTCTGGGTCAGGAGAAGTGCTAGGAGCCTGAGGTCTCCATGAGGGACCCATCCTTGTCCTTCCATATTTGGAGGCTGGCTCTGGAGGATGAGCGATAAACTCACGTTTATATTTCATGTCTAAGGTAGACTTGTGAACAGGAGGAGCATCCGCTCCTACTTGGGAGAGTGGGTCAGGATAGCCCTGCTTGGCTGGGCTAAGTCAAGGTCTGCTCTTTTGATAATCAGAAGGCTCCGGGCCAACTACAGCAAGAAGAAAAGATCCTGAAGGCACAATATGTAAGAATGTAAGTAGTAGGTCCTGGCTGGGTAGTTCAGTTGGTTAGAACATCATCCCGATATGCCAGATTTGACCCCTGGTCAGGGCACATACAAGAATCAACCAATGAATGCATAAATAAATGGAACAACAAATCAATGTATCTCTAATTTATTTGATTCTCTTTCTCTCAAACCAATTAAAAAACAAATGCCAGTGTTAGGAGGAATCTTAAAGACAGAATTTATCCCTTCCTCTTCCCTGTCTCTGTGGCACTTCTTGCAGACAACATGCTGTATTATAATTTATTGGCAAACATCTATCAAAAACAACAACAACAAACACCCTATGTTGCATTGCCAAAGCATGGCCTCTAGCTGGGACAGATTTACTGAATGTCCGTAAGTGTTTGTTTCACCTAGTCTTACCCCCTTGTTTACTGATGAGAAAAAATTAGTCCAAAACACGGGAGAAACATACCAAACTTGCTCAGGCTAATGACACGCTGGCCAGAGAGTTAGCTCCAGGCTGGGGCGTTCAAGCCAAGACATGAAGGCTTTCCACAAAGGACAGCGAGCTGGAGAGAACTGAGTTACAACACACAGTGTGTCCTGCACAGGGTAGCCTGGCAGCTACACTATGGAAACAGCCTTATAAGCAAAAGAAACTTACAAGAGTATCTGGTTAAGGAGGCAAGTCCCCCAAAGATAGTCTAACCCTGAGGTAGAGTGTAAGAGGTACCAGCTTTCATCTTTGCATTAAGAAGTGGTTCCATCTCCTCCATAAGGGAGTTGCCCTTTGAATCCTCTCAGATATGCTCAGAAAGTACCTTAAGTAGAGTTAGGCCTCCAGTGAGTGGCTGAGTTGGACATCAGGGACGATGAAGGGTCAGTCGAATTAACCCTTTGTATAAACACCCTTTAAACTTTGCTCAGACAAAAAGGGAGAAGGTGAAGTCCTCCTGGAGGTGTTTCCTCTGAACACCAGTCCCCACGTATGTTCTTGAAAAGGAAAACAGGGCTCTGTGACCAAGAAGGATGGATAAAGGCCACTTTCTAAACCTGCCCTGGGGGAGTGGCCACATTCATGAGCACACTAAAGGCACTGAGAAATCCCGCAGTGAGGAATCTGGTTGAACTTTGTGCAACCCAGTATTGCATAATTATGTCACCAGGGAACACTTTGTTCCCTGTGACCCTCAGGACAATGGCTCTCGGGCTTTTTTGTTCTCAACACACTTTCAGATTCTGGAATTTGGGGCAGCACACTTGAAATCGGTTATATGGGCAATGCGCATGGATGGGGATAGTATTTACCAAGGTCTCTCCCTGGGGCCAGAACTTGCATGGTTCACTCGGTGCCCCTCAGTCCTTAGCTGGAGGTTGACTTGACCTTGGCTCTGCTTTCTTATATATTCCCAAAACCTATTCCAGAAAAGTCTTCACTGAAATGCCTTGTTATCACACCAGCTGACCCCACTCTTCCAAGACATGTAGCTCTAAGTTCTCCCCACCAGGCATCTTTACAACAGTGTGATGTGCAGCTGAAGCAAAAGGAAATTTTTCGCACCCTGAAAAAAGTTTGGTAGCACATCTGTAAATGATTTAAACCACACAGGCTGAGAGCACTGGCCCTGGAAATGGTATTCCAGGAAGTAATCCAGGAGGACTGTTAAGAGGAGGCATTCCTAGGGAGTTAGCTCAGGCTGGCCCTTGCTTCTCAGAGGCATGGAAGGCTGGGTGGGGCTGCTGGATCCCTGGAAGCCATTGTCTGGCATCCTCTGAAACACAGAAAGTAGCATACAAATCCTATCAATGAAAGAAATGTCCAAATCTGTAGAGAATTTTTATGAGTTTATTTGAGCCAAACTGATAATTCCTGGGAAGCAAAACCTCAACAGATTGAGGATGCTCTGAAGAATGGCAGTCTTCCCACTTATTTTGTATGTTAGAATCAGAGAAGGCGACGCAAGAGGGTGACATGAAATCCATCGGTGGTAGAGTAAGGGGGCGGGAGAAATCTCTGGGATTGGATAAAAAGTAAAACAGAGAAACACATACATCTTTGACATCGGTGGGTACAGGATAGTAAACACATCCAGCACATAGAGATGGTATGTGGGCAGCAAGATCACAAGGAGGGTTCTGTGGCCAGCCTCCTGGTGTCTGCTGTTGTGCCTTCAGGGGTCCAGAAAGGAAGAGTACCCTGACATTTCAAAGGTATGTTATCCTAGATGCAAAAGGCTAAAGACAGACAAAAGACAAAAGGTTAAGATTGACCTTTGCCAAGGAAGCAACAGGCCTAGGGCGTGACTACGCTGTGACTCCCTTTTAGTGAGCAATTTTTATGTTCAGACCACCCCTGTGCAGTTACTGTTGGTCTCTGGGTTTGTAGGACCTGCCATGCTGGCCTCCCCTGAGCTTGCCATGTTTAGTATGCGGGCCCTTTTTTGTCCACAATCCCCATTTTCCTCTTTCTAATTATTTATTTGTCTATTTTATTTTCCATTATTTAAATAGCAAATTTCATGGAAAGGGCCTTGGTGTTAATTTATTTAATTACATGCTTGTGATTGGTTATTTTTTAAAGCAACCTTCCAGAAAATCATGCTAACCCTTAATTAATTCTCATTAGGGAAATTAGGATGCGTAAAACGACATCAATCAAGAAGAGCATCCTCTTCCTGGCTCTGCCACTAGATAAGCAATTGGCTTCACCCCTCTGAGGCTCACTTTCCTTCGCAGCAAAAAGCTGAATTGGACCATGAAACTTCTAGAATCTTTTTAATTCCAGTATGATTCTGATTTCTAAAAGGTGGGAGAAATAGTTCTAAAATTAATACATAGAAAGTAAATAAAGGATTGTGAACTGTTAGAAGAAAGAAAAGAAACTGGGCCAAAACGGAGTCACTTTTGCTAAGCCAGCTCACCAAACCAAAACAATAATAATCTAATGAGCTATCGTCCACCCTTTCCCAGGAGTGGGATCTTAAATTCATCCAGCTGGCCCGGCTGGAGGCCCAGTTAGTTGGAGCACTGTCCCATGCACCGAAAGGTTGCCGGTGCGATTCCCGGTCAGGGCACATATCTAGGTTGTAGGTGTATCCCTGGTAGGAGGTATACAAAAGGCAACCGATTGATGTTTCTCTCTCTCTCACTTTCTTTCTCTCTCCCTTCCTCTCTCTAAGCATGTCCTCAGGTGAGGATTTAAAAAAATGAATAAATAAATCCATCAGTCTGGAGTCTTCTGATCGATACTGGTGAGGTAATCTACATGATACCACTACCATGCCCTTCCCCCCAAAAGATGACCTAGCCGAAAAATAAACCTGTGTGTGTGTGTGTGTGTGTGTGTGTGTGTATTTTGTTTTGTTTGTTTTGTTTTTTTTGCTAATAACTCCCTTGCCCCACCCTCCTGTTTATAAAAACCTTCCATTTTGTACAACCCCTTGGAGCACTCTCCTTAGCTATTAAATAGGATGTGCTGTATTCACTAATTGCTTAATAAAGCCAATTAGATCTTCAGATTTACTCTGTTGAATTTTGTTCTAAGTTCTTCGAGGGCCATTATCTATGTGGTCTCACAGTGTTGCTGTGAGCTAGGAGTTACTACTACCTTCTCTCACAGATATTAAGATGTGAATCTCTTGCAGAAGTCAAGGGACTTGACCAGGACAACCATGAGAGTAAGTAGGAGTAAGCAATGGGATTTGAATCCTGACTCTGGAGCTGCTGGATTTTCCAAAACCTCAGGCGTAAGGGTATAGTGACAGATGCTGTGCGTGTATCTTTCGATGACAGGAAATGTGTGTGAAAGAGAAATCTAAGAAAGAAAACACAAATACCTAAGGAGGAAAGATTTCTAAAAGGGGCTGATGCAAGAGCAAAACTCAATTGTCCAGCCAGAGCACAGATTGGAAACTGCATCGCGCATGCCCCAGCATCTGGACTGGGGTTGGTACGTTGCCCAGACGGCAGGAGGTTCCGGGGCTGGGTTCAGGAAGGACTGAAGTAAGCTGCGGGGCAATCCCCAGAGGGAGGAAGCTGGCAAGTGTCCGAGGGAAGGTGGTCCAAGCCTGACCATGAACACTTAGAAGCCTTGCCATCTCCCAGGTACTTGGAAGCCTGGAGGTCATCCCATCCAACCTCCCACCCAAAGCAGGAATTCCCTTCACAGCACCGCGTGGGTATTTGGCTGAGCACTGCAGAGGTGCAGCTTGCTGTTTATGAGACGGCCTTCTCTATCAGACAGCTGGACACCCGAACAGAACAGAAAGCTCCCTTCCTTTTCATGGGACCAAGCAGCCTTATGGTGATTTCTAGCAGGTTCTGCCTCCAGGGACCCCCAAAATTACCTGTGACCCCTTTCCTATGTTAGGCTTCAGAAATTAGGAGACTAGCTGAGCCTTTTGCCACCAAACTAGAGACTGGCTCCTGCCAGTCTTCATGGGGCAGGTCTTGTCCCATCACTCTCTCAGTCACCATCCTGTCAGCATTAGCAGACTGGCCAAGGCCCACAGCTTACCTTGGTGTCTGGGGAAGGACCGGTTCAGGGCCTGCCACATGATATAGGCACAATGTGATTGATTATTTGAAAAGAACTGAACAAGGAAACTGCAAGAGGAAAATATGGCAAAAGATGAGAGCCTGGGCCTTCACAGCGTTTCTTAAACAGCCTCTATGTCCATCTGCAGATCTGGGGCCACTTTCCAGATCTTTCCTGGGAGGAGCCATTTTCCCCCCAAGGTGCACTTGGGACACAGGGACACTGATCCCTGCTGAAGACTTGAAAGGGGTGTCTTAGGGATGAGCATTATGACCCCAGTGCTGAGCCCAGGGCCTGGCCCATAGTAGCTACAAAATAAACACTGAACAAATGAATGAGCTTATTGTGCACCTACTATGTGTCAAGTTCAGGCATGTGTTACACATATTGCCTGGTTCAAACCTTACAACTCTGTGATTAAAAAATTAATACACCCATTTTACAGATAAGGAAAGTGAGAATCCAAGAGATGAGGAAGCTTACTCAAAGTGACTCAACTGCTAAGTTGAAAAGCCGTGATTCAAACCCAGACTTGCTTATTTCTAAAACCCATGCTTTTAACCGCATTATATTGCCTTTAAGGCAAAAAGGAAAAGACAGACAGGCAGAAGGCAGATGAAAAAGACTAAGAGACTGAAGAAGAAAGAGCATGTAAAACAGCCTTCTGAACTGTGGAATTCTCTGTAAAAGGAAGCATTGGGGCCAGTGTGAGAAATCGGGGGTGGAAAACTCCAGATTTGGATGCGCCTGCTTGCTATGCAGAGTGTTTGGGGCAGCGTTTTTACAGCTCTGGAGCTCCCTGCACTTGCAGGCACCGGAAGACACTCACCTCTTTCTCCGGCAGCTGATTGGCAAGCCCAGCTTTGCCCCCATCTAGGTCAGGAGATCTAGGCCAGGCCAAGCAAAGTCCCCCAGGTTGTACCTGGCCCCTTGGCATCCCCTCCTCCATCCAGGCACTTCTTCCAGGCCTTGCCCAATCCACTATGTCCCTTGGACGCCAGCAAGGACACCATTGTATGACTTTTGTCCCAGTGTAGGTCACAAGGGTTTTACAGAGTATATGTCCCGTGACCAACTTTGTACTTAACTCCTAAAAGAAACCATAGCTGGAATCCCCTATCCCCGCTGTGCATATGCTAATGGGGGATGCTGAGGCATGGAGGCCGCTGTGCACAGGGTACCGTCTCTATGTACATCAGGTGCTCCCCAGCTCATTCCCTTCAATGCAGAGGAGCGATCTGACTTACAAAGCAATCCAAACCTCATCCCTTCCCTGTTCTTCTTCAAACCCTCCTGGCTGTGATTAGAATCTGCGCTAACTCCCACAAGGCCCGCCAGATCTCCTGCCCCACTCCCCTGCCTCCTCTCATGCCCCCCAGCTCCCGCATGGGCCAGAGTTCAGAGCCTCCTGTCTGTCCCCCGACCTGTCCCGAGTCCAGGCTGGTCCCTCTGCCCAGACAAGCTGTCTCCTTCTCTCCGTGAACCAACTCTCCTTCTAAACCTCAGGCCCTCAAGGCAGCCACCACGCAACCCCAGGCCAGGTGGTGCTTGTTGTTTTAAGTCCTGAAAGCAACCTCTAATCCTTCCACGTGCTTTTAATTGTTTGTTTAAAATCCATCTCCCCTGACAGACTGTAAGCTCCAAGGAGCCGCAGCCTGTCAGCCGTGCCCACAGTCCCCTCCTCAGAGCTGTAGAACCACAGAAGAAATATCTGAGGGTGTGAAGCATGCTAGCCCGGCGGTGGGCCTGGCTGGCCTCTGGCTCCCGCTCTCTGGGTCTCAGTTTCACCAACTATAAAATGGGCCGTAACCCCTGAGGCCTCTCGCCCTGCTAATGTTCTAGGTCCGTGGTCGGCAAACCGCGGCTTGCGAGCCACATGTGGCTCTTTGGCACCTTGAGTGTGGCTCTTCCACAAAATACCACGGCCTGGGCGAGTCTATTTTGAAGAAGTGGTGTTAGAAGTTTAAGTTTAAAACATTTGGCTCTCAAAAGAAATTTCAGTCTTTGTACTGTTGATATTTGGCTCTGTTGACTAATGAGTTTGCCGACCACTGTTCTAGGTTCAACAACGGGAGAACTCTCACACTGAAGCAGCAGCCAAAGATAATTTTAGAGCGATCCCACCTGTGAAGGAAGACCCTGGGAATGTGACTCCCTCCCGAGGCATGGGCCGTGTTTACAAAACAAACCCAAATCATCATAAATCTTTCCAAGCGGAGCTGCCTGGGTTGAAGCAAGGAGACAAAAATACCTCTGGGCACAGCTCTGCCACCACCACCACCACCACCCCCCCCAGCCCCGGAGAAGCAGGGCCAATGCGGTGCCCTCTGCAGAGCTGGGGCCTGGCTCTCCTTTGTATTCCGGGCCCCTCGGTGGAGCTCTTCTCCTTCCCTCCAGACACCTAACCCCTTCTAGTACCTTCAGTGTCTGAGGACCTTGCAAAGAGGAAATCACCTAAGAAGACCAGGGCTTGACTCCAAGGTCAGCCACGTCTGAGTTGTGTGTAACCTTCACAAATGTTTCCTCCATTCTGATCCGAGCTTTCATCTCTATCAAATAGGGCTTCTAACACGGCTCTAATGACCTTGGGATGACTTTTGGCCATGGTTTCCTCCTTGGTTGCTGAGTAAAACGTGGCCAACGAGAGTCAGCATTTTATCTCTAACAGGGGAACCGGTGGCGTGGTCCCCAGGTCAGCGCATTGCCTAGCCTGGCTCAGCTGGCCGTGAAGGGAGATCTAACTCAAACCTTCCCCAGGGTCCCTGAGTCGGGAGGGGGCCCTAGCGCTTAGCCAGACCCAGTCCCAAGAGATGCCGCTGCAAGACCCTCTGGGTCCCTGGGATTCTGGGGCCTTGAAGTCTCAGCGTAGCTGAGGGTTCAGAGCGTGTCCTTTGAGGCCAGCCGGGCCTTGGTTGAGTTTCTCTGGGCTGCTGACCAGCTCTGTAAGCTTCAGTTTCCTCTTCAAGGAAACAGAGAGAGAGTTGACTGCCCTAAAGCATAGAGCTTTGTGAGCCTGTCCCATATTAGGCATTTAAAAAGATAGTGTCATTGGGGGATCAACGGTGATGGAAAAATAAAATAAAATTTAATTCAATTAAAAAACAAGTGATGTTGTTACTGCCGCTGTCATTTTTACTCCAGGGCCAGGAGCCTGCCTATGCCTGCAGGTCCTCGCCTCCACCCCATCTCCACACGCCCGGGTCTTCCCTCCATCCCCGCGTTTTCTTTCCACTTCTGCCTTGTCTCGCCTGCCTCGTCCATCCTGTTTTCCTCTCTGACAACTCTGTGAGACAAACATTCCTCAATTTACCGTAGTTAACTCATATTGCTCAGGACATACCTCTGGAAACAAAAGTTCTGGACAAAGCAGTCTTGGTCAATGAGTGTACAAATGCAAGTGTCTTCATGGGGACACTTGGGCACCCGGGTGCCGTGGCACAGGAAATAGATTCCTGGACTATGTAGATTGAGATTTTTAGACCTGGCTTGGCCACTAATGACAATTGCAATTTCACATCTCTGAAATCTTAGTCTTCTTATCTGTGAAACTAAAACATCTAATTTTTTAAAATTTATAAGCCTTTTTTCTAACTAGACAAAACCCCATCCCTCTGAGAAATATTTTGCAGAAGCCCAATATATAAAATATTTAACAGAAAACTGTTCTAGATATAGGCAGTATTATACATATATAAGTGATATATATATATATATATATATATATATATATATACATATATAAGTGATATATATATATATATATATATACATATATAAGTGATATATATATATATATATATATATATATATATATATAGTGTAATACGCAAACCTACTGAATGACCCAACAGCAGAACTACCATCCAGACGACCACACTATGACATGCACTGGTGCCAGGCCAGCCAAGGTGGGTGCGATGCGATTGGTCGGGGGGGGCGGGGGGTGGCACGCCATCACCCCACAATTGCCCCACAAAGGAAGGCCCAGGCCACCAGCCAGTGACGCTGTGGCAGGTGTGCAGGGCTGGCCAGCAATCACCCTGCAGAGGGAGGCCCAGGCCAGCCAAGTGATCACACCCCACGCCTGTCACCCTCAGATGGAGGCAACCAGTGGCGGGGGCAGGGGGGGGGCACACCGCACAGATGGCAAGCAGTGGCAGTGGTGGGGGCGGGGCCAGTTGCTGGCAGCTGGAGGAAGGAAAGCCCCAATTGGCCCTGATTGCCAGCCAGGCCTAGGGACCCTACCCGAGGGATCCCGGATTGCAAGAGGCCACAGACTGGGCTGAGGGACCCAACCCATGCACCGGACTTCTATATATATATATATCAGGCTGTGGCCTGATAGCCTTCCTGTACTTCACACAGTCTTGCCCCTTCCCCTCACCTCCAGGGCAGCTGAGAAGTCCCTCTGCACACACCCATAGGCATCGTAAAGCCCTGCTTACATAACTCTTTGTGCCTCAGTTCCCTACCCGTGTTGAATGGGGACAATAACTAGCCTCACAGTGTTGGCTGTAGGAATTTAATAAATTAATATAGCCCTTGACACAGTGCCTACACTAAAGTAAGTGCTCAATAACATTGAAGCATCACTATTATTACTACTGCCACTCGATTGTTAGGCTGTCTCTCAGACAGCAGCCTTAGGAATCTGTGATCATTAGATGCACCACACAAATGTGTCCATGTATAGCGACTGTAAATTATCCCGCCATACCACCTCCACTGTCTTCATGGACATAAGAAGAGATAGGATGTTATTTCACAAAGTGGAAAAATTCTGTTTCTATTGAAAGCTGTGTTTTGTAAAACAGTATTTCACTATTCCTTTCACTCCTTGATTCCTTTGACAAGCATTAACAGAGCTCCCATTCTGTGTGCCAGGGTTGGTGCTAGGAATATAAATAGAAAAGACAAGTAATGGGAAGAGAGAACTCACATTAATGATGCCAGCCAGTCTGTGTTCCGCAGCTGGCGACCCAGGCAGACATTCATCCAACAAATATTTATTGTGCAACTACTACGAGCCAGGCAGCTTGCTTAGGAGCAGCAACGATGAAGAAAGACCAGCCCCTACCCTTGTGGGGCTTGCTTTCTAAGGGGTATGGATAAGAAGCACCACAATAATTTCATAGAAAGAAACAGGGGATATGGGGGTGTGGGAGGCGGAGTAGGGGAAGGGGAGGCTGCCCCACTGGGAACAAGATAAAGACTTCAGCAGAGCTCATTCCAGAGAGGGACCAGGGTGTGGCCCCAGGTGAGGCGGGCCAAAGGGAACGGCGTGTACAAAATTATTTATCCCAGTGATTTCCAAGAACACTACTGTTTGCCTCTATTAACTCGCTCCTAGGAGGACAGGCATACACTCTACTTTTTTGGGAACCAATTTTTTAATGTTTTAAACACGCTGTTCTATAAACAATTATTGAGAGGACATATGACATAAGCAATATGATTTTTAACCGATCTTAGCATTCATCTTCTCCTCGTGGTAATAAATAGGCCAGGGTCTTGTTCCACAGAATTTTTCATTCTGGGAAGCTGGTTTGGAAACAATTAATTGCATTGGAGGCAACCTGAGCATGAGGTTGAACGTGGTGCACAGGAAAGAGTTAAAGATCTGGAGAAGACCTGAATTCAGACCCCAGATTCTTACTAATTGAATGTCCTCTCTCTGAACCCTTTTTTAATCACACATGACATAACTGATGTACAAGTGACTGACAGAGGTTAATGCACAGAGAAGCCATTTGTATTTATGTCAATAACTTCCTTTGTTTCTATGATTCCCTTGCCCCCAAGCATGATGAAATAAGATCATATTTGTGGCATCTGTATGTTTCCTGTTAAGAAGGAAGGATTGCCCTAGCTGGTTGGGCTCAGTGGATAGAACATCAGCCAGCAGACAGAAGGGTCGCAGGTTTGATTCCGGTCAAGGGCATGTACCTCGGTTGCAGGCTCGATCCTGGCCCTGGTTGGAGTGTGTATGCAGGAGGCAACCAATCGATGTGTCTCTGTCACATGGATGTTTCTTTCTCTGTCTCCCTCCCCGCTTTCCACTCTCTCTAAAAAAAAAAATATATATATATATATATCCTTGGGTGAGGATTAACCAAAGACAATCCCCATGGGCCAGATTCCAGCTTCTGGGACCCTGCTTTCTGTCCCCCACACCTGGCACTTTCACACCAGTCAACCTCATCCCTGTCCTTCACACCGTCCTCGCCTTCTCCATCCCAACCACCATGCCAGCTCTTTCCCCCTTTTTCACACCTCTGAATCCACCACTTCCAACCTGTTTATCTTCAGATAGAGTAAGATCTCCATGCCTCACATCTTATTTTTTATCCATAAAACAGGATGTGATAGAGGAACCTACCCCATAGGGTTGTTTTCAGGGTTAAAGGTGATTGTCAGTTTTTAAAATATTCTTATTGATTTTTATTTTATTTTATCTTTTCCATCACCATTTATCCCCTCTATGCCCTCCTCCCCCCCTCCCAATTACCACACTGTTGTCCATGTCCATGTGTTCTCTCTCTCTTTTTTTTGTCAATCTCCCCACCCATTTTTATTGATTTTAGAGACAAAGGAAGGGAGAGAGAGAGAAACATCAATGAGAGAGAAACATGGATTACCTACCTCCTGCATACCCCCCACTGGCGACCTAGCCTGAACCAGGCATGTGACTGGACCAGGAATCGAACCAGGGACCTCTTGGTGACAATGCTCAACCAACTGAGCCACACCAGCCAGGGTGGTGATTGTGCGTTTTAAGGGCTTCATACAATTGAAGAAAATTCTCAGTACTAGGAAAGTATTTATTATTGTTACTATTCCCCATTTTTTCTTCCTCCCTCCCTCTCTTGCTTCCTTCTTCCCTTTTCCCTCTTCCCGTCCACTCCCCCTTCCTTCTTCTTCCCTCTCTCCCTTCCCTTGGCCTGGTGTGCCCCCGCCTCCCCTCACCCTGACAGCTTCCCCAGCCATGAGTCATGGGAGTTTGCTCCCACACTGGCTCCCGAAAGCCTCCGGCTGGCAGAGGCGGACACAGGCCCTGGCGGGAGGCGGCGGCTGCCAGGCCGGGATTTGCCAGAAGGAGCAGCCTGGTGCTGGACTCGAGAGACTTCTAGGACTTGAACACGCATTTATGGAGCCATCAGCTGTTATTTTGGGGAACTATAAGAGGCCTAACGTCCCCGAGGACTGGGAGAGGATAAACATTGTATTGCCCATCTTTGCTAAAAGGGGAGAAAGATTGATTCTGGTCGTTTTAAGCCGTTCTTTTAATATCTGGGAAACTCTCCCCCAAGTCCTCTCCCAACCTGCGAGGGCCAGGGCTCTCGGCTGAGCCCTGACGTTCCTCCTGGCTTTTCCTTCTGTCTCTCATTTCTTCCCCAGTTTGAATCTGGCATCGGGCCCTGACACCCACGGCTTTTTCCTCGCTTCTCTGCTCGACTCCGATCGGAGGGCAGTGCTCTGTCCCCTTACACTGAACTGACTTAGCCCTGTGCCTGCGGTGAAAGAATATGGCCCCTTCGGGACAGGAACTGGCTCAGAACTCTATGTCCCCAGCCGACAGCATAGAAGCCAGGACTCCTCACAAACCTGCAGCCTAAACCTGAAGTCCCCCACACGGAAACAGGCCAGAGGTCAATGCCACGGCCATGGGTGCAGCTTGGATTGACCTCAGGTGATCCCAGTTCTCACTGATGTGATACCTGATTATAATTAGGCTTTTCCAGTGAAGAACAAGCCAGCTCCTCCCTGTGCTGCTAAGAGGAGGCTGTACTCTGTGGGAAGCTCATTCCCCCACAGGGAGTGGCTGGTGAAAGATAATATTGCCTTTGGTCTTCCTCTTCTCCCAAAACAATTGGAGGGGCCTTTCCTTTTCCCCTCCGGCTGGCTAGGAGCCCCTGATTTCACTGTGCGCTGCAGATCTCCCCTCGGCCGGGGCACCGAGGGGCCATTGTTTTCAGATTTCCGTGCCAATCTGGGGTGAGCAGCTTGGCCTCTTGTTGAGTGTCTTGTTCTTCTTGAGCACCTTATGGACTCGTCTCCACCCCCACAGAACTGGGCCCAGTGTAATCACAAGGGCCCTTCACAGTGGAAAAGACAGGTGCGGAGGTCAGAGAGATGCCACGTGAGAAGGACTCGGCCAGAGCTGCTGACCTGGAAGATGGAAAAAGGGGCCACGAGCCAAGGAATGCAGACCAGCCTCTAGAGGGAAACACAGCCCTGCTGGCATCTCGATTGCAGGCCAACGAGGCCTGTGCTGGACTTCTTAGCTACTGAGCTGTGAGACAATGAATTTGTGTTGTTTAACAAGCCCCTGCATCTGTGCTCCTATGTGACAGCCGCAGCCGAGGGAGACAAACAGGCCCTGCATGTGTGTGAGGGGTCGGGCTGGAAGCAATTTCAGGGGCTTTTCTACCTTTAGCAGCCTCTGAGCGGGGGCTCGGTCCTAACAAACAGTTCTTCCTAAAGCTGGGGAAGGAGCACAGAAATAAGTGGCATGAAGTTACTTGTCGCTGGAACATAACAAGGAACTAGCCCAGGGCCAGAGTCTCAGCTCACACCTGTCTACCCACACCCATTGCCCTCCTGGAGCCCCCAGTCCAGCCAGCAGAGCCTCTCCCACCCAGGATCCCCTCCTCGGGCCGGTGTTCCAGAGCCAACAGAGACATTGAACAGCCAGCATCACACCCATCCTCACAGCTCTGGTCCCTGCAAAGCTGCCTTGTTTGTGCTGTTTTGTTTATGTTTTATTTTTAATACATTTTTAAATTGATATTTATAGAGAGAAGGAGAGAGAGAGAAATATGGATGAGAGAAACATAGATTAGCTGCCTCCTGCACGCCCCCTACTGGGGATCCAGCGGACAACAAGGGCATGTGCCCTGACCGGGAATTGAACCAGTGACCTCTTAGAGCCACACCAGCCGGGCATGACCACTTATTTTAAAATATGAAAAATGAGAAGAAATATGAAGTATTGAGAGCAAGAGGCAGGAATCTCCATACCCACCCCAACTCTTTTTCTCTCTCCCCGCTCCTCCCACAGCTGTTCCACACTCTGGCTGCATTCCCAAACTTCTTGCAACAGAACCCTGCCAAACAACACACGAGGCTTTTCCGTCCGAAGTGTGGTTTCATATCATCTCTTCAGGAGCCGTGGGAGACTTAGGTGGGAAGGAGTCAGCAGGTGTGGAGGCTACTGGGGACTCGCAAGAAGCCATTCCCCGGGGCCAAGGTCTCCAGGCATTTGGGGGATGGAGGAGTCTTAATATGGATGCTTGGGGAAGGGGGGTTAGGGTGAAGAAGGGGTAGCTGAGGTTTCTGAGCAGAGAGGGAAGGGGACACGAGGCCAGCCCCCCTCCAGCCTGGACCTCCTGGAAAACATGGAGGGGGCACTGGGCAGCAGCGGGCTAGGTCTCTGCAGGGAGATGCCGGAGCCTTTGCCAGCAACACTGACAGCTCCACAGCAGCACAGGTGGCAGACCTCTCAGGCTGCAAAGTCCCTTCTCACGTCTCTATTTTTGTCGTAAGCACAGGCCTTCTGCACCATTTTTAGCATTAATTTTTTCTTTAAATGACTCCACTATTTCCTTCAAGATATTTATTTTTTAAAGGACTTTTTTTTTTAATCACTATCTGTGGTAGAAATTTCTAGGGCTCACCCTTTTCAGGCCTCATCTGTTTCTGGGCACATGAAGATGCTAATCCCACACCCCGACCCCCGACCCCGCCATGCACACTCCCTTGAGTTGGGTGAGCCTCGTGATGTTTCTGGCCATTGGATGGTGGGAGGAAGTGATGAGTATTTATTTTTTATTTCTATCTTTTATTTTAAATTATTTTTATTATATGTTTCAGGTGTAGAGAATTATAATCTGACATCGTATACACAACAGAGTGATCACCACCAAGAATCTAGTTTAAACATCCATCACCATGTGGTTGACTCCCTTCACCCATTTGGCTGATGCCCAACCCCCTTCTTCTCTGGTAACCACTAAGATGTGTGCTTATTGAATGATTCCTATATTCCCTATCATTTTATACACTCTTTAGATATATCCATAAATCATAGATTCTAGACAAGTGTGGAAGGATTCATAGCAAACTCAAAGCATCTGAGATCAAGATAGGGAAGGGGGGACAGTGGTAAAAACAAACAAAAAGAACTTTAAATTTACCTCTATTCTATTGTTTTAAGTTTTCATGAGGAAAATATATTCATATATTACTTATATAAGTACAAATTACCTAAGGTGAACACCAAAATGAAAAAAGGAAATAGAGCTGGAAAATTATGCCATAACTCTATGTGGAAGCATCTCAAATGTCAAGCTAAGAGGTGTGCTTCATCCTGCGGCAGCAAGAAGCTGGGGGTGATGTGTGGATGGTCAGGACCAGGCCCATCTGAGTGCGGATGGCACCTGCTCCGAGGGTGGGAGCAAGGCCTGGATGAATAGACAGACATACAATGCCCAGGACAGACTCTGACATCCTTCCTTCCTTCCTTCTCATCCTTCAGAGATGAACCGAAATAATAGCCGCTCAGCGACATCTTCCATGGCCTGTCCCTCTAAGCCCTTCCTCAGCCCACTGTGTGTCTCCATCAACGTTTCCTGTTGGACTTCCTCAGAACACTCATCACAATTCATAACCACACCCGTGGGCTGGTTTTTTATTTTTATCTGTTAATTATTTTTCCCACCTACTCACAAGTATATAAACATCACAAAGGCAGAGATGGACCGTGTTGTGTCCACTGCTGTTTCCCAATGCCCAGTAGAGACCCTGGCACACGGTAGAGGAAGACTAGCAGTAGTAATAATGATAATAGTAATAGCTACTATTTATTGAGCACTTACTAGTGGTCAGGCATGTTTTTACATGCTTTATATAGATCAATGCATTCAAATGTCATAATAGGCCTTTTGAGTGTATTTTAATATCATCCCCATTTTACAGATGAAGAAACTGAGGCATATAAGAGAGAGTAAAAAACTTGACCAAGGTCACACAGTTTGTGTTAGAGCTGGGATTCCATGACAAAATCTTATTGAATGATGAATTAATTAATTAACACAATGCTGATTTGTGGTAACCCTGAAGTCCTTATAAGTAGTGAAAATTGCTTTAGAACAAATGATAATGATTCATCTAATGCAGCAGTTATCAACCTGTGGGTCACGATCCCTTTGGGGGTCAAACGACCCTTTCACAGGGGTCGCCTAAGACCATCGGAAAACACAGATATTACATTACAATTCATAACAGTAGCAAAATTACAGTTATGAAGTAGCAACAAAAATAATTTTATGGTTGGAGGTCACCACAACATGAGGAACTGTATTAAAGGGTCGTGGCATTAGGAAGGTTGAGAACCACTGGTCTGATGGATAGAGTGTTTGTAGGGAGGTCACAGACCTCAGGAGGAGAGACAGCTATTTTCCATTGAGCGGCAGGCCTGCAAATGCGAAGGATGCACTGGCAGAGGCATGGGGAGCTCACCCAGCTCCAGACCCTATCACCTGGTTCTTCAGAGAACACTCCCTGCTGAGCCCAGGGCCAGAGCTTTGAGAAAAGAGCTCTGGGACGAGCAGAGACCCAGCCACCCTGAGGAAGGCATCGAAGTATGAGAAGCCAGCCTCTGAGTCAGGCAACAGATTTCTGTCTTGTCTTGTCCTTCAGAGGCCAGACCTTCCTGGAAGCCACGTCTTGCCGAGTCTTACTAGATGGATGCCAACAGCTTCCAGCCATGATTCTGAGTGTGCAGATGTCAAGAGGAAAAATAATCCCAGGATAAGGCAGCTAAACTCAGCGGGTTCTCACCATGTGCCAGGGACTGTGGAAGGGGCTTCAGGTAAATGATCTCCCTTAATTCTCATAACAACCCTTGAGGCTCCTTCAACATTCATTTGTCAGTAGATAGTTACCAAGCTCCTGCTACCTTGATGAGGTAAGCACTATTTTTAATTCTGTTTTACAGATGAGGAAAGAGACTTGGAAAGATCAAGTAATTTGCCTAAGTCAGATAGTGACAGCCTTAGAACTTGAACTCAGGTCTGCCTGATACCAAAACCCTCCTTCATTACCTCTACTCTAAATTGTCTTCTAAATTTGAAACTATTGTGTACTTCTATGTGTCAGGTACCATACCATAATCAGTATTAGGAATTATTCAATGAGGTTATGTCACTTGGCCCATAATAAAAGGTCAGTAAATATTAGTTGTGTTATTCTGCACATTATTTGTATCTATATATATATAAAAGGCTAAGTGACCAACTGTCCATCCATCCAACCGACTGGCTGGTACATATGATGCGCACTGCAACCCATGTGCGATACATGTAAAGCTTACATCGAATTTCTTAATCATATTACTCCTTCAGGAATGCTGTGTCATACATTAAAATTGAAAGTAGGTGCAATCATCATGCTACTGAGAAATCTTAATAGTAAATGGGGTCTTTGTAATGGTACTACATTTATTATCAAAAGATTGTGACCTAGCATAATCGAAGCTGAAGTATTAACAGGATCTGCAGAAGGAGAGGTTGCTCTGATTCTAAGAATTGATTTGTCCCTGTCTGACACTGGCCTCCCATTTAAATTAATTCAAAGACAGTTTCCCGTGATGCCAGCATTTGCAATAACTATTAATAAATCACAAGGGCAAACTCTAGACAGAGTAGGAATATTCCTAACTGAACCCATTTTCAGACATGGTCAGTTATATGTTGCTTTCTCCCGAGTTCAAAGAGAGTGTGACATTAAAGTTGTAAATACTTCATCACCAGGGAAATTAGTCAAGCACTCTGAAAGTGTTTTTACTCTTAATGAGGTATACAGGAGATATTAGAATAAGTTTAATCAATTTATCAGTCATTGTTTTTATCAATGTTGTTTTTATATCATGTCTTTGTTATTATATCATGTTGTTATTGTTTATTTATTAATCAATTTATATATTATTTTCATATACATTTTACTAGTTTTCTTTCATCTCTGACACTTCCATAATAGAAGGGCAAATAGCGATATTAAAATATTTCTTCTAATTAATTTCCTTTCAATGTGCATGAATCCGTGCACTGGGCCACTAGTTTATTTATATATTGTGATGGTTAATTTTATGTGCCAACTTGGCTAGGCCACAGTACCCGGACATTTGGTTAGACACATCTGGATCCTGCCGTGAAGGTTATGTTTTAGATTAGGTTAGCTTTATTTCAGTAGCCTGAGTAAAGCAGATCACCCCTCCTTCGTGGGTGGGCCTCATGCAATCAGTCGAAGGCCTGACTGGAAAAAGACTGACCTCGCCCGAGGGAGAGGGAGTTCTGCCTCCAGACGGCCTTCGGGCTCCAGCTGCAAATCAACTCTGACCTGGATTGGATGCTGCTGGCCTGCCCTGCACATTTTGGAATTGGCAACCTCCACAATCACATGGGCCAATTTCTTAAAATAAATCTCTCTCTTTCTCTCCTTCTATTACTCTAGAAATTCAGCTCCTAAAGAACATACAGCCTATAACTGCCACCAACACCTCCACTTATAAGGAAGGGGCTGATTTTCCTAATTTGGCTAGAAATTAATTAGAGATTAATCCTAGTTCTGCCCATTCACATCTCTCTCTGGGCCTCTTTCTCACCCACAGATTGAGGTACTCGTGACCCTTTCATGACAAATACAGGAATGAATGGACAAAACCCCTGATGGTCGGGTCCTCCCTTTGCACTTCCGTAGCTCTGTGCAGGCAGTGACAGTGCAGGAGCCCCTGTCAAGGAGCAGAAATCCTGTGGGCTGGTCGCAGGTCACCACTCACCCACCAGCCAGGTGACCAGGGCCAGATCCCTTCCCCGGGGCCCAGCTATAGTTCCCTCCTTACCAGGACAGTAATGAAAATAATGACTGAGAATTATTGCAAAAATCAACATAAAATCCTGTATGTGATATTAGTTCATGAATGGCAGTTATTTTTTGTTAATCCTCACCCAAGTATATTTTTCTATGAATTTTTAGAGTGGAAGGGAGGAAGGAAGAGATGAGGGGGTGCGAGGGAGGGAAGGAGAGAGAGAGAGAGAGAGTGAGAGAAACATGGATTGGTTGCCTCCCGCACACATCCCGACGGGCCGGGGATGGAACTTGCAATTGAGGTACGTGCACCGGGCCATTCGTATCTTTATATACTGTGATGGTTAATTTTATATGCCAACTTGGCTAGGCCACAGTACCTGGACATTTGGTTAGACACATCTGGGAATCAAACCCTCGACCCTGAGGTGCTTGGACTGACTAACCACTGAGCACACCGGCCAGGGCATGAATGGCAGTGTTTCACTCTCAGAAAGAGATAAATAAGCATAAGCAGTGTCTGGGCTCCGCATCAGGGCAGGGTCGGCCCTGAGTGCCCTCTGGAGTCGGGCATGATGGTTTAGTCACTGTGCATGTGCCTGGTAGCTTCTGACAGGGTTCCAGGAGCCCCTTTGAAGGTAGAGTCAACTGAGCTCCAAAAGCTTGGTCCCCTTTTCTCTTCCTAACAACCCCATGAGGTAGGCAGCCTAGGAGGAAGGGGTTAAACTCGTGGCCACACACCACAACAGAGGCCAAGCTGAGCTCCAACCCATCTGGACCCGAAGTCCAGAGTCTGTCCCGCCCCATCACCAGCTAAGCCCAGCTTACAGTAGGATGTAACCTAATGATTCAGGGGCCAGGAGAGCCCAGTGACTCAGCCCCAAATCCTCATTCTAAAGCCAAGGCCTCTCGCCACGGCGGAGGACCTGGGAGACAGAAGAAGACTAGACAGAGAAATCAATTTGAGAAAAAACAGGGAAAGCATCAGAAAGATTCTAATCAGAGAATCTGGCTGCAAGCAGAGCTGAGAATCATTTATCAAATGTTGCCCAGAATGCAAACTTGATGTATCACTTTTCCCGTTATCTTAGGGTTTGGGGGAAATGAAATACGTTTTCATATGACTAAACTTGGGCACCAACTCGTTCTGTGGCATTGAGCAAGTCTTTTAGTATTTCTGAGCCTCAGTTTTCTCTACCATAAAAAAGAAAAAGAAAAGATAGTACAAAATCAGTTTCCCAGACTTCAGGCATTAGACTTCTGGGGTCCTGATATTCTCCATAAACAGTTACTCTTGTTTACCTAATATTGTTGTTATGTGTGTTTGTATATTTAAAAAGGAAATCCCTGCACGGTTGGCATGGCTCAGTGGTTGAGCCAGGAGATCACAGTTCGATTACAGTCAGGGCAGATGCCCAGATTTCGGGCTCAATCCCCAGTGAGGGGCATGCAGGAGGCAGCCGATCAATGATTCTCTCTCATCGTGGATGTTTCTCTCTCTCTCTCTTCCTCTCTGAAATCAATACAAAAATATTCTTTTTAAAAAAGGAGATTCCCTATCATCTCCTAAATGTAAAAGCAGAGCCTCTTGCGTTAATGATTCATAATCCTATCTAATAAAGAGGGAATATGCTAATTGACCATCACTCCATCACAAAGATGGCTGTACCCACAGCTGAGGCCACGCTCCCATCAGGAGCCTTAACAAGCAATCAGCAGGGACCTGAGGCTACACCCTCCCCTGCCTCCTTGGGGCTTGACAAGGGACCTCAGGCCATGCCCCCCCCTACCCTGGAGTCAGGCTGGGGGACCTCAGGCCATGCCCCCATCCTGGCACTGGGCCAGGAGACCTGAGGCTACAGCCCCTGCCCAGCAGGGCTTGACAAGGATGGGACTGGCTGGGTCTGAATCTAGATCAATGGGGATGGGGGGTAGCCAGGTCTGGGTCTCACCCAATTTTGAGGTGCATGTGGGTAGGCAGGGACTTAACTCTGTGTCCCATGGTGTGCCCCAGACTCTGACAGGAGGAAGGTTTTCATATACATTTTACTAATTTTCTTTCATCTCTGACACTTCTGTTACAGAGAAAGGGCAAATAGCAATATTAAATTATTTCCTCTAATTAATCCCCTTTTAGTGTTCAGGAATTTCGTGCACCGGGTCACTAGTGAATACATAATTGCTAGGATTTTAAAGTTCTCACATGGCAGATCCTGAGAGAATTCCTCAGACTGGGAGTCACAGCCTCCAGCTCTGCATTCCCCCATGAGACCCCTGCATCCCTGTGCATTGCTGAGTCTCAGGACGCCTCCTGACCCCCAGCCAGGCTGGATCCCTCAGCTTGTCCCTGCGGAGGTGACTGCTGTGCTCTCCTGTCATCATCAGACAGCCCGTCTTCTCCGCTCAAAAGCAGTGGCTGAGCCCACAGGCTGCAGGATCGGGTTTGAACAACGGTG